>CM060835.1:57897500-59360000 GCA_030762175.1 Metallyticus violacea
ACTGTTTTCGCCCCCGACCCCAGTTGTTAGAATGTTAACGCATATATTTCAGTTACATGTCTTAACTTCAGCTATGATTACAAGTGAACTTATATGTTTAAAAATACCAATATTTTAACTTTCATATGCATTTAAATCCTATGTATGTTTTAAATGCCTTTGTTCATCATTTAAATGCTTGAAATGTATCGATTCATCGGTAGGTTTAAAAGTATATTTTATTCATTTGGTTTAATACATCTTTATTTTTGCAGTATAAATCTCTCTTCTTCTCTCTATTTCTATGTTATCAAAACATAACATATAATTAGCACTTAGAAAAAACACGAAATAAAATTCCGCATTTAGCCTCTATGAACGAATATTCCAACTCTACTTCGGCATCTTTGTGTTAAATGAAACCACCGCGAGCAAGCCCTGTCTGTATTTAATTAGCAAGCAGTGAGTGTAATCTTCGTTCAGGCTGTTTTGCATTTAAATTCCACTGCCGAAATGAAGCTGAGGTACTTCTTGGTAAATGAATGACTGCAATTGAGTGTTTCTTCATTTCTGTCCTTAGCGTCCACACATGCATGACAAAGGCACCAAGGACAGTCATGTAATGAGGACACAAAAAAGAACCCATTGACAGTCTCCTGTGCTTAATGGAAAATCTAAGGAAAATAACTTCCCTTTCTGGCTATATGCACGCAAATATTGATGGGGATAAAAATACGATTTAGTGCAAAATAAAATTGCAATCAACCCCTATAGTATTGCTAACTGAATATTTTGGCATACCATGGTGGTGTAGTGGTAACCATACTTGCCTTCTAAACCCAAGGTCGCGGGTTCAAAACCGGCTAGGATCGATGGATTTTTTCGGGCGTAAAAATCCTAAGTATGGCTTCCTTCGGAAGGGAAGTAAAGTCGTGGGTACCATGTCGTACATTTACGGCACGAAAAAGAACCTCAAGCCTGAAAGAAGAGGCCTCTGAGATTTGTCGGCCGTTTCACGCCCGGAATTGAATGGGACGCTGATGACCTGGGTTGTTAAAGAGCGTCCTTAAATAAAACTAATAAAAAAAACAAACAAATAAACGAACTCACAACAAAGCAGAGGTTTTCGATCAATGTCTGGAGAGATACTATAGGAAACTTTCTTATATGACCGTTCGTGTTTCCATCCCCATTGACAGGCACACGTTGTTGCATAGGTTCTGAAGGATGATTTGAGTACATTTTTGGAACATGTTCCTTTGGAGACGAGGTTCCATTATGATGCCTCATGTAACAACGTCGACACTTGACAAGAAAGTTCCCACATCGTTGGATCGGCCTTTTAGGGCCTTTGGCATGACTGGTTAAAACTCTAGACTTGAGCCCCTTGCGTTTTTATTTCTTGGGCGACATGGAGAGCAGGATATATAAAAATGAAATTCATAATCACAACGAACCGCAACATCGTATTTTTCAGACTTCCAAGGACTGGGGTCTTCGTAAGGGTGCGTTAGGTTTTTTTTTTTTTTTTTACTGCTGAGGTACCACAGGCAATGGCCTGATGATACATGAAATGAAACGATAAATTGGGAAAGGATTATTTTTTAAGAAACGAAACATTCCAGGCTTAAATTAAGGATACCTCCCCAGCATTTGCCTCAATGAGGACTAAGGGAAACCTGGGAAAACCTGGTTCTGGCGGAATCGAATCATATATCTCCCACTCACGAGCCCGCGCCTTAAAGACCTCGGCCACCCGTGGCGGTTTAGAAGATGTGAAGCATGCGTTTTAATGATGACAAGTTTAAACATTTCCTATAAAAAGTTCGTAACATCCTGTAAGTGAATTAAATTCCTTTAATAGAAAACAGAAAAACCTTAAGTATGATGTCTAATGAATTCTAGTGTATTTGAGTTTAATTATCTTTCATTTATCAGATCATAATTTTATGCCAAGAAGAAAGAAGAAAGTAAGCGTATTTACATAATGCTGTGTATTTTTTTTAATTTGAGACATTTTGCAATAATATTTACAAATGAGAGCGCGCTAATCGTGTGTATGTATGTATGTATGTATGTATGTATGTATGTATGTATGTATGTATGTATGTATGTATGTAGTATGTATGTATGTATGTATGTATGTATGTATGTATGTATGTATGTATGTATGTATGTATGTATGTATGTATGTATGTATGTATGTATGTATGTATGTCTAAGTAGTGGTCATAGGCTCCTAGCCATAAGCGAAGAGAAAAGTATAGTTATCAATGCGCCATTGCGTAAGACAGTACGGGTTGTCCGCCACTTATTATCGAACGATGGCAGATTGACGAATTTTTCAACATTACTTTCCAATTAATAGTGGGATTAATCACAAAATGCCTTATAGGTGTTTTTCATGCTGCATATAAAGGAAAGTCATAATTTAAGTACGGATTTTACTGATAACTGAATTGACTGGTGTATTTTTTGATATTATGAATCATGAGCCATAATGTTTTGGCATTTGTTAAAACTGAAGGTCGTAACAATGTCTTTCTTTGCATTTGTTATTCATTTTGTTTTGTTTTGTTTTTCCAGAACATCTTGCTCAGAAGTAAGATTGAGGCTATACATAATATCTTTATTTAGTTTGCGTAAAAGCGAAAATAGGGAACTTTTCTAAATTTGGAAATAAAGGAATGAGGAGTGAAAAGTTAATAGCACAATGGATATAGTTAAATAGTGTTTAATGCTCGTTTTCACTGCTAAGGCATCACAGGCTGTGGACAGGGTGATACATTAGATGAAATGATAAATTTGGGAAAAAAAAATTAAAGAAGGAAACATTCCAGGTCTAGGTAATTATAGGGGACCTCCCTGGCATTCGCCATTAATAAGGATTGGGGTAAACCTGGAAAAAACCTCAATCAGGGGGAGAGATCCTGCCCGGAATCGATCCCCAGATCTCCAGCCCACGAGTTCGCGTTTTAATGACCTTAGTCACCTCAGTTATTGGCGGTATGGCTACAGTGACCCCATAAACCCAATACATGAATGGTCCCTAGGTCATTTATTACAGCCACTCCTCTCTAGATTACACTGTATTACAGAAAATAAAAAACCCTCAAATTTTGGTCTCTTTAGAACCTAAAGTGGTAATATAACAAAAAGTGGAAATATAAGGAAAGTGAAGCAAATTTTTTCCACTCCTCTACTAACTTTACTTACTGTGTGCTATCTGTCTAAATAAGGTTCATTTTGATATAGGTTTTTCCTTCTGTATTTCATTAATTTTGCAAAGAGTTTTTTATAAATGTTCTTCAGTTTTTCAGGTGATAAATTATTAGTCATATTCATTAGCTTTCCACAGTACTTCAGGAAGTGATGAACGCACGTATTTCCACATCATCGGTAATACTCACATAAGACATTTAAAATAAAATATTTTCAAAAAATAAAATGTGTTTTTACCTGTTTACTTCAGTGGTTATGGCAACTAGGCATACATTATTGCTTAAAGTGCTTTGTTTCCCACTATATCAGACGTGTTAATAGTTTCATATTACCAATATCATTCGTCGGTCCCTGTGGTGTAGTGGTAACCAATATCTTAAAATCTAACGTTTATAAATAATATAATAATTTTTACTTATTACCTATTGTAACTTTTTCCTCGTGGCGCACAGCCCTCACTGGCCTGGGTTGACCGCAGCGACCGCTGCGTCATCTACTTCCGTCTTGTGGTATCATCGATCGATAGAGGACAATATTGCATGGATGGGCATGTGATCAGAGCACCGATACTCTGCCGGTCGTCATCACGCGGTGACTTTCTGGAGTGAAGGACACTATCTCAGGCAGCTCCCCAATTGTCCTCACGAAGCTGTTCCAGACCTCCATAGCTTACAAACTTATAAGTATGTATCGAGGATTAAACCATTAAGCAACACATATGTAACTGGGTGTAGAAAAGCAGCGCTACAACTCATATAATGGCTCATATATAACACCCTCTTGCGAGTCTTGTGGAGCGTCATAACTTAGGTACTTCATTCTCGTGTCTTAATAGTTATCATTACACGATCGTTGATTGATTTACTATTACCTATATTTACTGATATAAGGAAATATACACGTCACACTACGGTCATCGATCACCAACGTCAGCGGGAGTTTTGTTAAGAAGATAATTAATATTTTTATGACTCTGTAAATTTAAGCCAAAGAATCACTTCTCAGTTGTGTATATATATATGTGCTTGAAATTATTCCAGTTCTTTTTTCGCCCACTTTGTTCAGTAATGGCAACTATGGCTATCGATCAAGTTTCGTTATGAAACTCATTCCCCCTGGACAATTAACAACACGTAACTTATAAACGTAAGCCAGTACATAAGAAAGTGTTAAAAAAAAAAAAAAAAAAAAAGGAAAGAAAGAAAGAAAGAAAGAAAAAGAGAAAGTGTCCAGAATTTTGTTAGAAAAATGTCCAGTTAGGATATGGAGAGATATGACAATACGTAAATGCTGATCATATTAGAACACTAATCCTTAAAGTGCTTCTTGCTGTTTTAATTTGTCTTTTTCATCAATATCTTTGGTCATAAGTGTAACCGCTAATTCTTCATGAATAGTACACATAATTAGTATATCCTTTTATTTCTTATTCTCTTACGGTTATCATTGCTGTTAAAACGTTTTTCACTTAGTGTGAAAATAATATTCGATCCGGGAACCTCTAAAATGTAAATATTTGGTTTTTGAGAAGTTTGTTTTTGTAAGTTCTTTGACGAGACCCTCACACATTTGAGTTTATGTGTCTTTGTTTCAGGTGTTTTTCTTCAGTTATTGCACTGTTTTATTAGAAGCGTTTTGTTACGTTTATTACGGAAACTAATGTTATCTATAGAGGTTATATTAGGCACCGTGAAATAATAATGCAAATTAAGCTCGGTTTTACTCGTCGAAAAGCTTACAGCTTAATAAAGCTGATATAGTATCGTCAACATTAAATACCCTTGAGCGTTTTCCATGCAAGCGTAGGATTCGAAAATACTATTTTCTATAAAGCGACCAAAAACGTTCTGACGGTTTCAGACAAAGAATTTTCAAAGCACCAAATGTTAAGCCAAATAACATTTCATTTACGCGAATCTAATGCGCCATCGAATATAATGCACACCCCAAATTTGAAATTTAAAATCATGAAAAAAAAAAAAAAAAAAAATTGTCAGCATGTATTTCTTTGCGAGGACCAGTGAATTTCTTCCTACTAGCTTTAGTTACAAATAATGCCTCTTTCTGTTGCCGCCACAAGCGAACGTTGCTCTCAGCTACATTGAACTCTCTTTCTGCCTTTCTGTTACCATTTTTTTCAGCATAAAGAATTATTTAACGCTTGAAAGTACCATCATTAGATGTTTTTCTCTTTTTTCCCTCCATTCCGTGACATCTACCTGCTATTCAAACACTCTATGCAATATAACAAGTGACACGAGACAACCGGCGGGTTACAATCGACGAGGTAGCTATAGAATTGAAGATCAGGCATGGCTATGCATATCACATTATCCACGATATTCTGCAGCACCGCAAAGTGTCCGCTAGATGACCACCAAAACAACTCACTCCTGAACTGAATGGACGCCATCTGGAAGTTTATGAAACACTGCTGCGACGTAATGAAGCTGAAGGAAATGGTTTTCCAAAGCGTACAGTCACTGGTGCTGAACGCTGAGTGCACTATTTCCAGTCAGAAACCAAGCGAGCCAGCAAAGAGTGGAAGCATTCATCATCGCCAAAACAAAAAAGTTCCATACAGCTGTGTCACCCGGTAAAGTGATGCTCAAACTCTTCTGGGATTCTAAATGGCCAGTCTTGGAACATTACAAGCCCAGAGAATGCAATGTTAACAGCAAGTCATATTGTGATCTGCTCGAGAACCTTCTGAAACCTGAGTTTTTCTCATAACTGGTGTACTCTTATAGCATAATAATGCAAGACCTCACACAGCTCATGCAAGGCCACAAAATAAATAAATAAAATATAAAAATAAATAAATATTGCAAATCCTCATTTTGAGATATACCACATCCTGCTTAATCACCGAACCCAGCACCTTTCACCTGCAATGAACGAGGTAGAGACTATGTTGAAAAATGAAGAAGTGCATGCAATAGCAGTGTATATCTTAATGAATTAAACAAATATTAAGGCTCTTATAGAATGTTTCAGAAATACTTTTACAAATTTTGGTGACGGGTTCCTCACACCAAAACAAGGGGGGAAAATTCCTTATAAACACATGTCCGAAAAGTCTTAGTTTTTTAATTATTCATGAAAGTTTGCCAAAGCAAGAAAAAAATACCCATATAAACATGTGTCCGGAAATCCTTAGTTTTTGAGTTATTCATGAATGTTTACCAAAATAAGAAAATAAAGGTCCATATAAACAAATGTCCCGAAATCCCTTGTTTTGAGTTATTATTGAAAGTTTACTTCAGCGCATTTCAGATGCAATCTAACTTGAGTTCGTAATCGAAAATAAAGTTCATTTTGTTAGCCAATCGAATGATGTTATCGATACAAGTCTGCTGATGCACTTGGAGCGTCAGCATTGCATACTTATAAGACAAAATATTATTCGCAAAATGCAGCAATAGCACTGTTAAAGGTTAGCCATTTATATGATTTGGTAAACTCTATTAAAGAGGTGATAGAAACAGTCATTTTAATTCTGGCGTAAACTTTCATTAATAAGCCAAAAACTAAGGGTTTCCGGACATAGGTTTATATGGACTTTCAGTTTCTTGTTTCGATAAACTTTCATTAATAACTCAAAAACTAAGGGTTTCCGGACATGTGTTTATGTGGACTTGTTTCGGTAACCTTTCATTAATAACTGAAAAACTAAGGGTTTCCGGATATAGGTTTATTTGGTCTTTCAGTTTCTTGTTTCGATAAACTTTTATTAATAACTCAAAAACTAAGGGTTTCCGGACATATGTTTATATGGACTTTCAGTTTCTTGTTTCGGTAAACTTTCATTAATAACTCAAAAACTAAGAGTTTCGTACATAGGTTTATATTGACTTTCAGTTTCTTGTTTCGGTAACCTTTCATTAATAACTGAAAAACTAAGGGTTTCCGGACATAGGTTTATTTGGTCTTTCAGTTTCTTGTTTCGATAAACTTTTATTAATAACTCAAAAACTAAGAGTTTCCGGACATATGTTTATATTGACTTTCAGTTTCTTGTTTCGGTAAACTTTCATTAATAACTCAAAAACTAAGAGTTTCCGGACATAGGTTTATGGACTTTCAGTTTTTTGTTTCGGTAAACTTTCATTAATAACTCAAAAACTAAGAGTTTCCGGACATAGGTTTATATGGACTTTCAGTTTCTTGTTTCGGTAAACTTTCAATATTAACTCAAAAACTAAGGGTTTCCGGACATAGGTTTATATGCGCTTTTTTTTTTTTTCTTGCTTTGGTATGAGGAGCCCACCACAAAGTTTGTAAAAGTATTTCCGAAACATACTGTATATCAGGCTTCCGATCGGGCTACAATAAGGTGGATCACCTGCAAACGATTGAACAGATCATGGAGAAGATGGAGGAAGTTAATCTACCGCCGTATACACTTTTGTTCACTATGCCAAAGCCTTTGACTACGTAGTATACCAAAGTTTGATCCAGGTACTGTCAAGACAAGGAGTTGAACAAAAATACCTAAGGCTACTGACCAGACTGTACAGCGAATCATATACAAAGATAGCAACAGATAAGAAAGGGCAACTCTTCAAACTAGGCAGAGAGGTAAGGCAAGGTGACTCAATTTTCGAAACTTTTCACTAGCATATTAGAGGAAATATTCCGCATAATAAAATGGTTTTCAATTAACATAAATGGATTCATATTCACGAACCTAAGATTCACAGGCGACATAGTCCTATTTGCCAGATAACCTGGCAAAAATGCTACAAGATCTTAACTAGTGCAGCAAATCTGCTGGTCTGTCTATGAATATGAAGAAAACACAATCATGATAAATAGCAAAGTGACACCCATTAGAATCAACTCAACATCCGCCTGTGGTGCCTCAATAAATATCATTAAATACCATTCAAAAAAAAAAAAAAAAATCTCAATAGCACTAAAATGCCAAACAGAATATGGTTACATTCAAGTAACGCGTGAGCAAAGAAATCTAGAAGAAGAAAAATTTCCTCTGTATGGCATTCTGGCCATGAAATTCATTCTGATGTACAATACTTTGAGCCGATAACTGAGGTTAGATGCTGGACTCATGCATATTCTCAACACCGTTATAAACTGGAGCCTAACAGATGCTCAAAAGAATATTATTACAATCTGCCAAAAAAATGGAGCGGAAAATACTAGGGATATCCCTCATGGATAAAATATCATCTGTGAAATTAAGAAAGACGTCAGAACTAAACGAATTGGCTCAACGTGCAAACAGCCTGAAGTGGAAATGGGACGGACATGTAGCAAGGTTAACAAGTAGCAGATGAGGACATATAGCTGCCACATGGGATCCACTTATCGGTAGGAAAGGAAGAGGGAGACCGAGAGCGAGGTGGGCAGACTCCAGGAAAGTAGCCAGGCCACCTGGACGAGAGTAGCACGGAACCTCAGTACCTGGAAGAGCCTTGGAACAGAGCCGCAGAAAGAAGAGAACAACTGAAGCCATGATACCAAACTTAAAACACACAAACTTAATAGACTCAGCACTTGAACCTTCTAAGTAAAGTAAAGTAAAATTAGAAACATTATAGAATGACCAAATTCATAGAGATATAGCTCATATGGACTATTTCATATATGTGGAATCGATGAGTCCTCTTGCGGAGGTCCCAGCCCTGGATGGGACATAAGCGGTTCAATTCATTCTTTCATATATATATTAGCGATCTCAAGTATGACTTTTTCTTAGCGTTTTATCCTTTTCTACTATTATAATTACTGTTAATTTGTTACATTGTTAATAGTGTTACTTTAGTTTTATTTTTATTATATATATATGAATACTCTAAGATTGATTTCTCGTGATCAAAACCCACATTTTACCAGTTGATTGAGTTAAGGGAAATGTCACAGAATGCACATAATTGCAAACAAAATAGAATCAAGTGAGTTATGTAAGAAATGGAATCACTGGAGTAATGTTTGTCGTGACCGTTGTATATGGATGTAATAAAGGCAGCTGCATTTCGAAATTGCTAGCCAGTTATTAAAGTAAAAACAAATAGAGGATAATTTATTGCCACTGAATTTGAAGAAATCTTTTTGAAATCAGACAACACACAGTCTTATATAAGCACGTTTAATACAAACGGATATCAACAGTACTTTGACTAGATAAGATAAAATCGTAAAAACTCTGAAATATTTTTCCTAGCTGTGCATATGGTGTCAAAAGGTTAATGCAGGTTAAAAAAATGCCTATGCTTTTCGTTTAAACATGAGATGAAAGATAGTATTACTTTAAGGAGTCTACTTTAAATAAATTTTGGCATAGATCTATTCATGATCCTCAAAATATTAGCGATTTATGGTAAACAAATTTTACAATGTAGGAAATTTAAACGCTTGAGCTCTTAATTCCTTGGTTTCGGTGTCGTAGTAACAAGTGGAAGGTCGTTAACACAGCCGAAAGCCAGATAATATTCTAAGCTAAACATTAAGGGACTGTTCACAATCAAAATCAGGTGCAAAAATCCCTAAATGAACCCCGATTTTACCTATATAGGGTCCAAATCAAACGTTTTGACGAGAAGTTAAATGTTGGTGCAATATAATTATATTTAACTTAATATAAAATTAATGTAGCAACACCAGTAAGCCTGGTAGATATTTAAAAAGAAAAAGAATTGAATATATACGCATATTTATATACATTCATCCCATTTTGCTTTGATGTGACAAAATTCTGCAAGACTTCTTCCTATGTAGGGTGTTTGTTGTAGGATGATGTCCACCCCTAATCCACTCTGCTGCAAACCGTTCTGCAGAAAAATCTTTTAGACATAGCCCCATAATGATCATAAACATCACAGACTCAAGTGTTTTTTATTTACATTCAATTCCGAAGTTTAGTAAGATTATCATTAATGACAATAAACAAACATGTGAAAGGGGGTTTCACATTCTGCGGAAGACACTGGTATTATTTGTATCCTTAGCATCAGTTCCCTTTCACCAATAAATTCGCTATTCTTCAATTTCTTGAAATGGCGAAAGGCTTCAGAGCAATTAAAAAGTCAGTGATGAAGGCAATAATTTCAACAAATGTTACATAGGGGCTGAATTTTTCAATCGCCAAATAACACTAATTCGTTTTTTTCATGTGACCGCCATATTTTATTTTAAACTTACGCTCTTTAAAATAACGAACTAGCACTGGAAAATTCTTGAAGAAACTATTGCCTGGAATTTGTGAATGATTTTTTAGCTATTCTCAAAGGTTCGGAGATAAGGATGGTCTTTGAATGTTTTTGTAGCTGAATCTTTGAGTTGGGCGGCTTGAAGACGAGCTTCATTTTTGTCTTTCAGTGCAGTCAATGCATCAATGCAAATTTTTATTTTTGAAGAAAGTTATAGCGTCATATTTGCTACAATACAGATATAGGAAGTGTGACTTTATTGTTTCCAGAACATCCCTAAATAGAACCAGTTCCATGATGAAATTCCATGATATTATTTTCTGGAGCAATCCACGAAATATTGTTCGTCGCATCTGCCACAGAATTGCATGAGAATGCTACTAGGAAATGCCAATTAGCCTTTCATTTTTTTTTTAAAGTTCAAGTTCCAACTTAGTAATTTCAGTCAATTAACGTTGATTTTTCGAACTTGCAGAAAAGTGTGCAAAATTGCTGTCTTTAATACCACCTTGATTTTGAATTTATGAACAGTATAAACATATAAACCCCCCATAACTATTTTCTAAAAGCCAAGGGAAATCATTTTTTCAATCTCACTTCGTCTAAGCATTTACTCTCACAATTTCCACTATAAGTTTCACTGACACTTGCCCCCGCCACTGCTGAAGTGTTTACCTGTTGAGTAGAAGTAGGCCTGCTACTTGACACTTGAGACTGTGATAGGTCTACAATATTACGTACGTTGCTTTTCTTTTCATTAAAATTTATCCACGTCAATCAATTATTAATAGCATCCACTCTTCTTAAAAGACATACTTAACTATTATGGAACACCAGTCACTACTGCACTCATTGTAAACTAATAGTATACATTTAAATGTTGTTATTGTCAGCTTAAAAGAAACGACACAAAGCAGTAAATACAGAAAATAGAACATTATGTTCATTGTAGCGTTTCGGTTGCATGTCTAAGGCTTATTAGACGATTTATACTGCTGCAACGTATTGTGCATGTGATTCATTAACAGAACATCATTATGAAGGAACGTAAATGTGTGTTTACAGAAATTGCATTTATACGCTGGCGTTTGTGAAATGGGGGGGGGAATATTTCCTAGTAAGGAAGGAATTTTTATTTGACGAGAGGGGGAAAACTTCTCAACCCCTCAAGTTTATCGAACCCTGCCTATATGATAATGGCAACGATTACCTGTATTAGAGCAAAACTTCTCTGAAATGTTTAGCTTTCGTTTATTACACAAAAGTTCAATGCTTTCTGTGCATTTTATAGATTTGTTTGCATTATAGCTACTATATGTATTATTACACAGTTGCACGAGGTCCATACACGTTTCTTGTGATATGCATATTCAATTTATTACGAATTCTTCAGTGACCCTCGAGTTGCGGGTGGAGTAAAGATATAGCAAAGCTATTCAGAAACCAACATGGCTAAGAGTATCTTGGCTCCAGTGATTAAATCGTTTCTGGTTTGTGACAATGATGAAAATAAATTTCGACTGGACCACAAAAAAGTGCGAGAGAATGCGAACAGATATGAGCATCTACTTATTGAGGGTTATTGATCACTCCTAAAACATGCTCCAAGAAGGATTAGCTTCTAAAATGCTATTAGGGTAACTTTTTGTTCTCAATTCTTAAACAAAATGAATATTCATAATATGTTATCCTCATGCCGATTCCGCATTTCCTACGGATAAGTATTGGAGTTGCAACATAAAAGTGATAATAAGTTAGATCTGTGCTGTTCAGTGAAGACATTCTAAGATTTTCAGTTCTCCATTTCACTCCATTGGTTCTGTTGCAAGATCGTGATGGGTTGGTGCTGTGTTCCGTGTGGCGGTGGCATGCGCTTTGGAAAGGCTTCTGCCCCTAGTTTAGTGTGGAAGCAGCCCTTCTTAGGGGTTGGACTTCCTTGGAGGGGGTCTCCGGTGTCTTCGGGGTGTTAAGAACCCATGTCCTTGACCCACCGCTTCTGGAACCTGGCCGCGTCTATCCCTACTAATCCAATTCAATTCAATTCAAACAATAGACAATGGTGGAGGCCATTTTTTTTATAAACGACTGTATTTGGTTAAAAGCCCGCCACGCAGGAGCTGCGCAAACTATGCGAACTCTTCAGTAAATTAAATAACTTAAACAATAAATATAACATCGAAATTAGACCTTATTAATTAATGAAATGAAATAAATTATGGCATCAATGTATGGTATTAGGAGAACAAAATTAGAATTCTTGCAATCTATAAGCATTACAAAAGAGAAACCACATTTTAGAACAATAGTTATTATTATTATTATTATTATTATTATTATTATTATTATTATTATTATTAGACCATTGATAGACAACGCTATATTATGTGTGTATTTTAAATGTAACCATAGTTATGAATGAACCTTGGTTTACATTAGAGAAACAGCAACGTTTCTAATTACATTGTGTATTTTAAGGAGTTCATATGCCTCAATAGTAAACATGTTACTATTCAGAAATAACTACAATGCAATGTACTAAGAAAATATAAAAAATATACAATATATAATCGAAAGTTCCATTTATTTTCAGTGGCTTTAAAATTTATTTTAAATTTTATTGCGGTAAAAGCATGTAGTACAAACGATTTCTGAGTTATTACATAGCGCGCTCTCACACAATATTTGGTCCTGGTGAACTGGTAACCATACTTGCTTTCTAAACCCAAGATCGCGGGTTCAAACCCGGCCAGAATCGATGGATTTTTTTTCGGGCGTAAAAATCCTAAGTATGGCTTCTTTCGCAAGAAAGTAAAGCCATGGGTCCCGTGTCGTACATTTACGGCAAGAAAAAGAACCTCCAGCCTGAAAGAAAAGGCCTCAGCAAAATCCATCGATCCGCGATCTTGAGTTTACGAGACAAGTATGGTTACCACTACACCAAGACCGACCAGCTTTAACGAATTCATTGAATCATTTATTAATTTATTGTTATTTGCCCTGTTTCGCTGAGAAAAAGCAAAAATTGCGACCGCTAAGCGTTAACAGATATCATACACACAAACACACACACAGTTGTGTGTGTAATTTTTGTCATTGTCATTTGCGGTGCCCAGCAGATAGGATTGATGGAGTTTGGAAGAAAATTTACAACCGCAATAGCTGCAATCTTTCGGAATTTTCTAAAAAACAAAAGAGTAAATATCTAGCTTCAATGCTGTTTTAATAACAATTAATACACAAAGAGTTTAAGAGCTTTTAAAAGGAAAATGTATGTTAATACTACAGTTATTGCAGCTACTTATAGTAATTCTTTGTGTAAAAACAATTAACATCTGTTGATAGACTAATCGAGTTTGAGAAATCATTTGGATTAATGAGAAGAATATGACATGGTATTTTCGTCTTATTTTCTAAGGAACTGTTAGTGTGCCTCTTAGCAGACAGCCCAGCAGCTCAATTCACTTTCCTCATTCTCGGTAGTATAATTCACTGTCGAGGAGTTTCTCGAAAACTTTATCACTAATAAACTGTTTTTATTTACTGATGAATTAACAGTATTTGAACTACTACTATTAACAATGGCTACTAAGTCAGGAAACTATAATTAATGCATTATTTCAAAATATAATTTATTTATCGTTACTGGCTGCCTAAAAATCGTGCATGACAATATTTTGTGGGATTTTTGTAGTGAAAAGAGAGTTTGCGAAGCGAGGTGTACTCACAAAATAAAATGCCACCTTTGACTCTTGTACCAAAAATAAGTATTGTGACTTGAAAGACCAAACAATCTCTCTAACACCTTTGCGTGTTCTGGTGCAAATTAGTTTGAACATTTCATTTTTGTTATCTAGTTTTTTGTATCTTCTTTTTTCTTTTCTTTCTTTTTTAAGATATTCACTTTTTACCTTTGCTGGCATTTTTACATGCATATCTTTTTATTGCTTACCGTGACGTTTTGCGTTTGTATATTCCACGACTTTTACTTTCCCTTGAGTTATCTAAGCTAGATAGCAGAAGGTCGGAAAACTGAGCGTGACAATGCCAGTTGTTTCAATAGACAGATGTGTGGCACATTGGTGCAATGATATGGAGCAGATGTACGACAGAGATGTGACAGCCTCGATACTGCGATATGGCAGGGAACAGGCCTCTTGCGAACCCACCGAAAGTCAGTGCATTCTGCACCGAAAACGTGACAGCAGGTTCGGAGTTAAGACCAACGTGGCCAATCAGGTGTGTATAAGTAACAGTTTAGGTTTATTATTGTCTGCAAGCTACGCTACTCAAAATCTCAGCGCAGTAACTGTCAATGAACGAATAGAAAACATTTAAAAAAGAAAAGGGATACTCTTTGTAAAAGATACAGATGAATCTTTATTCCTAAAAGCGTTTTTATTTATACTTCGCTATTTAAAACCATAAAGTTGTAAAATTCAGTTACTTTATCATAAATATAATACGTTTAATAAGAAAACACGAAGTAAGGTTGGGAACGTTATCTGTCGTCAATGTTCTTCATTATTATTATATTTTCATTGGTTCGCAATCGAATTCTGCATGTAACCTTGTTCCCCCTCCCCTTCCATTTTCGTTCTATATTCTTAAATGACTGATTTTTGCCTACAAAAACTTAAAACCACTAAAGAAAAATATATTTCTTCTAAAATGTCAATTATCGTAAGTATAAGCACTTTTACTATCTAAGCATATTTATATCATATACTGCGTACTAATCATAAATAAACGTCAATAACTCATTTTTATAAAATGAATACAAAATTCTTTAGATTAATTGTCGTTAATTGTCTTGCAATTGATTACTATGTCAGGGTATTACAGTACTTAGAATGAATATGCATAAAACATTTACAAATATAAAACAAACATCATTTTGAGGCAATAGTCTTTTGCAACTTGTTTTTCTCGTGACTATTACATAACAAAGAAAACAAAATGGTTGCAGAATTACTTCAGTATGCCTATATTACAGTTCATCTCTCCAGGAAAATTTCGTAACTAACAGGTCTCTGATTTTGATTTGAAGAATTATAATATAACATTTTGATTTCTTTGCGGTTTTTAAATAATTTTCTTCAGCGCGGTGACAGACAAGACAATAATCAGATGGTGCAGGATGGCGAATTGTATATAAATTTTAGGCATAAGCTCTGTTCTTCAATGTTTGAATTTTTTCACAAATCAATGCTGTAGCGTGGGCTTCGCCTTATATTTGGTTTGCCCAATGTTGTGTATTTTTTCTAGATTCAGTTAAGCTCCTTGTCTTATATCTGCGCGTTAATAACTTAATTATCTCGAATAATTCTTTTGTTATTCCATCACACTCATTCCAAAACGAGTTAACAGTTTATTATTGGCATGCTGATCATTTTCCAACTTTTGCGATCTGTTAACTTTCTCGACACACAAAATCGTTGATCATTACAAGACTTCTGAATAGATATTGCTAAAAGTGAGCAATGCGACACATTGTGTACGCGTTTACAAACAGAAATGCAGGATACGCCTGTTACCCACAGTAGTAGGCTGTTGGATGTCCGATGTACTACAGTTCGCTGATAATAAATCATTCAAAAATGACGATTGTGTTATTCCTGTTACTTTTATTCTCATATTAACAACTGGAGATGCAGAAAGAGGTGCTCCAGTAAAATCCGGAAGTACTATGAAGTGTCTTAACACTTTTTCAACATTAGTTATAAGTGTGTCGACTTCAGAAAACTCTGCTCTAACTTCCTATGATACGCATGTGCAAGATACACATATAATGTGAATCATTGGGGTACTGTTCTTTAAGATGCTTTGGTGATTTTGGCACGTAAGTCCCAGCATCCTTAATAAATTGTAGCACATTTGATATTCCACACGAGATGGCCAAAATATGTTCATAGCTCTGTTAAAAAGCTGTACTTTTGAAAATTAATTAACAGTATCTAATGGTTCGCTTAATCATTCAATAAACGAGACAAAAACACAGCTAATGACAAATAGAATGGAAATACCAGTCACAATAAATGGAAGAGCTCTACCATATGTAAAGAAATATTGTGCTTACGATTAGCCCAGTTAATTTCCTTCAAGGACAAGACTGGAAAAGAGATAAACGGAAGAATATTTTAGCAGGGAAGGCTTTCTAGTCCCTTCAGTTTATACTCTCTGACAGGAAAATAAGCAAAAAGCTTAAATTCGAAGCATTAGAAAGCTGCATATACCCAGTAATGCTATAGGGGTGCCAGGCGTGGTCGGCTACAAATAAACAGATGGATGCACTGCAAATAAACGAAAGGAAAATGGAATGCAGGATAATAGGAATAACAATAAGTGATAAACTCTCCAACGAAGCGTTAGCCCAAATATCAACAAGCGGATGGAAATGGGGAGGCCATGTAGCGAGGATGCAGGATGGCAGATGGACTTTTTTTTAAATTTTGTTTAACGCCTGTTTTAACTACTGAGGTACTACAGGAGGTGACACTGATGATACACGAGATGAAATCGTATACTGGGAAAGGATTTTTTAAGGAAGGAAACGTTCCAGACCTAAGTTTGGGGTACCTCCCCGGCTTTTGCCATTTATGAGGACTGAGGAAAACCTGGAAAATACCTCAGCCAGGAAGAACGGTCACGGCGGGATTGGAACCCCAGACCTCCCGCTCATGAGTCCGCGCTTTATGGACCTCGGCCACCCGTGGCGACGAGATGGACGTGTAAGACCACCATGTGGAACACGCACTTAGGCAAACGACACAGAGGCAGACCAAGACGGAGATAGGAAGACTTGACTGGCAGATCCACAACGGTCCAGAATAGACCGTTAAAATAGCAGGAATATGTGGAAAACATTGAAAGTCAAACTCGAAATGAGTGAAACCTGATGAACAAAAGTGTAACAAAGTGTAGCATGCAGGGTAATATCATCGTACACAACCCTAATGCGAATTAGCTCATCGTGTTAGCGAATAAGAGCTACCCTCTTGTAGAGGACTTTGTTCTTCTTAGGGACACCCGGGCTTATTATTATTATTATTATTATTATTATTATTATTATTATTATTATTATTATTATTATTATTTGCATGTCGGAAGTTAAGGCCTACTGGCACCTTCTACATTCAGCTTAAGTACGAATACAACCCATTGGCAACACGATGCCCTATGAAATCTATGGTTTCGTCCATTGAAATCAGAATGTCCTCATTTGAAACGCATTTCTCAATTTACTTTGTTTTACATGTGTCTTCCGCATTGTTGAACAGTTTGGGATATGTCTTAAGGAGTATTTTTTCTAAAAATCCACGCCATTTATCATTCTATAGTCTGCTAAGCGGAATATCAGTTGAAATAAAAACTTTGCACATTCTTCAAAAAACTATGATGAACTAAACTGCTTAGTGAACTTCCATTTCTCCTTTCATTTAGCATTTTTTATTACAGGCGAATTTGTAAATGTTTCCTATTATTTCATGATATTGTTACTCACACTTTCACCATAGAAAATATCATTGCCAACTATAGAAAATACAATATCCCATACTGGGAAACATACTACTGTATGTACTGATTAATGCTTCGGCATCCTGGAGGAAACAGAACGAACTAATCTTTCTTTCTTGTGCTATATGAACTTCTTAAAGTACCCTACTCTCCAGTCACTGTGCGCTGTGTGACACTGTGTGCGCTGTGTAAACACGGATATAGTATATCGCGTTACTGACTTTTGCAATACTTTAGGCCACGTCTAATCATCATAAAAATGTTTATTCCTCAAAAGCGATCTCCGTAGACTTTTTGACTATTTAAATATGTTTTTTGCACACTTTTGCAACAATAGGCTCTCAAAATAATTATTGTACACATAAGACGGGGCTAGATACTGCCGTTAATCGGCGACCAGTCAATGACATTACTACTGTTGCGCGTTAGCTCGCTGTAGAGAAGCGTTTTCTTCTTTATTTTCTGAATAATACACCACTTCTCTGTCAAGCCAGAATGTGTGGCGACTATCATACTTTCCAATGTCACATCAGGAGTTACACGGTAAAGACATATGAATTATGGAAAGTAATAATGTTTTAGTATTACGTCAATTGTTATGCCTTTTAGTAAGCCTAATACCAGCAAACCACGTGATACTGATAGTGACACTAGTAATTATATACTTTTTAAAAAGAACTGGTTATTATAGAAGTAGACGATAATACGAATTTTGCTCAGCTCAAGCTTGACGTGTTAGTGCACAAAATGTTACAAATACAGGGTGCTCACAGAAACATTCCGTAATTATGAACATGTATAGTTTTGCCCTCAGTAACCAATCTACATGATATTATAAAGAAAAACTGCTGAAACTTCCATATTGGTGTGCCAAAGAAATTTAAATGTAAAACTTACCTAAAATAACAGAAGAGTTAATAAAAACAACATTAAGAGATAATGTGACTCTGTTAAAAGCTAGTACGCCATTCCCCAACCCGTTATCACTGCATCTCATGTATCATCAGTGTCCACCGTCTGTGATGTCTCAGTAGTAAAAACTCCCAAAAATTGAATTTTCTTTTATAGCTGAAATGGAAGGAAGAAAGAGGAAATTGCTGAGTAGTGTCTTTACTTCACGGTTGTATCAACAGTAAGAAATAAACTAGAAGTGACAACGGTGAATAAGGGAAATTTCATAAACTATGTAAAAATTACCTGAAATAAAATATTACGTGCAGACATTACTGCTAGATAAAGTAATGCGGTTTCAAAGTAGCAAATAAAAACAGGTGGAATAATGCAGATTGGCAAAAAATAGAAATACAGGAATGACTGCAGAAACATAATGTAACATTTATGATACAACCGAAACCTAGTCCGAGCATTTGGTACGTGTTGCTCCTTATAAAACACGTTGTTAGAGCTAACATTTCAGAGGCTATCCTTTTTGCATAATCCATTGCAATAGCCACGCGAGAAGACAAATTTTTTTAGTTCTTTTACGTTCCTTCGTCTAAAGACTGTACCACGCAATACGCAGCTGACGTTCGTGTGCATTGATTAGCTGTTTTATTACCAGCTAACTATGTACATCTTCAATGTGCGTGTACATATTCCTCCCCCTCTTGGCCCGATACCGCAATGCGGGCCTAGGTTTACCGCAGCGACCGTTGCGTTCTCTACCTCCGTCTTGTGACATCGGCAGAGGGCAATATTGCATGGGTTCATGTGATCAGCACATCGATATTCCTCCGGTCACCACACGCAGCTTTCTACATCTAAGGACGCCACATCTTTATCAGGCAGCTCCCCAATTGTGCTCAGAGGCCTCTCGAATTTACAAAATTTCTAAGCAGGTACCTGGATCGAATCCAGGACCACTTGGGCAGAAGTCAGCAACACTGAATCTAGACAAAGGAGGCGGTCTGTACATACGTCCTATCAAAAGGGAAACCTTATTTTTATGAACTAATAGTATGTTCATCTTTGTTCCATTTTATTTTAAATTTTCTTCAACAAAATATAGAATATTGATATATATTTTATGATGGATGTTACGTATAGGTTGGTGATAGATGCGGTGCACAAAGTGAAACTTCTGAAGTCTTCTACTAATGTGACATAAATAGTCAGGAGTCATCCACATCCAGAATGTGATAAGTTCAAGAAACAATTTACTATAGATAAAATAGTTTTCAAATTTTTAAAGTGCATATTACTAAGATACAGAGAGAGAGAGAGAGAGAGAGAGAGAGAGAGCAAAAGTGTGAGAGAGAATAGACGTATCACAACACCAACACTAAACAAGAAATGAGACCATAATAATTTCTGACTGCTTACAAAATTCATACGCTGCCTGTAAAATATGACATGAGCGATTATCACAGATCAACAGCACGGGTCGCTGAGGGTAGATCTTACTTGTGTAACAAAACCATAAGACGCTATACGTTTTATATCTAACACCTGATTGGCATTATCTGCCAGAATTTCACATTGCAGTTAACCTAATGTTCTAAAACAACAATAATAGTAAAAATAACAATAATAACGGTACTACTGCTGCTGCTGCTGCTACTACTACTACTACTACTACTACTACTACTACTACTACTACTACTACTACTACTACTACTACTACTACTAATAATAATAATAATAATAATAATAATAATAATAATAATAATAAATGAAAGCATACTTGTTTAAAGAACTGCGTGATTTCCACGTAGAAATGTGAAAGACTTTCATCAGTTTGGAAGCAAACGTTTTCAGACTTTTCACCGCCAACAGAAAACACTCAGAACTAACATACTCGTATATTAATCAACATGACTGACTCTACGTGAAAGCAACAATCAAATATGGACATCATATTCCAGACGCCAAGAACTGTGATCTGCAATTCCCTCCCGATCTGCACCCCCCCCCTTTTCCCCTGCATAAATTTTGTTTTCTTTTCTTATTAAATGAAGGCTGATTCGTTTTTTATTTAAGGACGCTCTTTAACATCTCAAAGTTATCAGCGTCCCATTCAATTCAGGGTGTGAAACGGCCTACACATTTTTTGTTCAGAGGCCTTTTCTTTCAGGCTTGAGGTTCTTTTTCGTGCCGTAAATGTACGACACAGGACCCATGGCTTTACTTCCCTTCCGAAGGAAGCCATACTTAGGATATTTACGCCCGAAAAAATCCATCGATCTGGCCGGGTTTGACCCCGGGACCTTGGGGTTTAGAAGGCACGTTTGGTTACCACTGCACCACCAGGACCGACTAAATTAAGTGAAGGTGAAGACTGGTCTCATTTCCCAATTGAAAGCATCAATTTTTATTTTTGTACATATAGAATTTGAAAAAATACATACAAAAACTTTTTTTTTCTTTTTTTGCATATTTTATATATTTAATTTATAAAATCAGGAGATTTGGATTAGTTTTAAGGATAAAATTTCTTGAAATTTGAGAGTATTTTCTAAATTCACAAAGGTAACATCATGACACCCTTTATCCTGCAATTGCAAGTTATAGAAATTCCAAAATCCCATGTGGTAAGAGGAACAAATTGTAAACAACGTGTTTTTCAACTGTAGTACCTATGACAGTGAAAGAGAAATAACTAAGATAAAGTATCAACGTAAAATTTGGCTGATAGTAAATAAGAGATTATTAGCCATTTGAAAAAGGCCTTTATAACAGTTTTAATAGCTTTGATCTCCAAAAATATATAACAATTATGTGATTGAACACATTTAAATATTAAATAAACTGGCATAAGACTTATAATGAACTTAGAATATCATATAAACTGATGTAAACACATGAATAAAAAAAAAACAAAAATTGTAGAAATTATTGGAATACCATTTTAAATACCACTTTCTCACACAAGCCGTATGTTAAGCTAAGATTTGGAACCAGAATCAGATTGGTAAAATTTGAGGTCACGGCTGGGACTCAAACTACGGTTCTTCGGCTTACCATACCGGCACTCTTAACATCTCAACTAGTATCCTTTCAGATCATACCCGCAAATCTCACCAATCTTGGAGACCTCTAAGGTTATCTCACTGCAGAAATTTGATCCCTAAGAGTTGACAAGTCCCATGGTCCATAGTTAACCATATTATTAGTGTTAATTTACATTGTTGGCCATTAAAATTGCAACTCATCATGCATGATGTTTGTCTTCTCGTTTGGTTGTTTGACGGGGTCATTCGGACTCTTCATGTCTATGTGTTCGTCTTCTCTCGATCCAATGATATATTCATTTCGTCCAACACCAACACCAATTTCTCGGCATGAATTCTCGCACTCTCGGTATGCCACAGCTCTTTCTTGATCAAATTCAGACACCTGTTGGTATTGCTGTCTTATTTTCAACGAGTCATGTTTGATCCTTCTGAGAAAACGTGGAGTCGTTTAGCGCGTCTTTTATGGTCGTCCCAATTTTAATTGCCAGCAGTGTATATGAAATGTGACTCTTTTTTTAACACAAGACGTGTGTGTTTTTCTAATCAGAATCAGATTCGAAAAATTATGACTGGACCACAGATCCTCCCTCGGCTTATTAACTATAGAGCGATAGTGAGAGACAATCTAAATATAACAAAATAAAATTTAGGCATGCATTGCATCTGCTATATTATAATGGAACATGCTGTTTAATAAAGATGTGTGCACACTCAGTATATAAGAAGCATAACATAGCATATAATATTACATTTTTGTAGTGGTGCATATTGTGAAGACTTTTATAAATGTAAATATAACCCCCTCCCCCAACACACACACAAACACTTGCATTCACACAGAGATTCTAGCTAATACAAAAAACTTGCAAAGCTACCTCTTTGAGCTTATTTTATTGAAATGAAATGTGGCATGGGTACTTTGAATTGTGTATTTTAAAACTGTAATATGCTGTTGACATAGTAGGCATAGCAATATGCCCGGAGATATCTTTAGAATTGAAAAGGGATGCTAAGCGCATGATTGAAAAGATGATGCGTTAGCTTCTTTAAAAGTTAGGCGATATCCATTCGACTTCCTCTTTTTTTCATAAGATGCCGAACGGACGAGCCAGATTCCCCATAGCGTCATCTATGGATTAGAGACATATTATTTGTCAAAATAACAATGAACTAGTTTTTAACACGAAAGAAATATTATAAATTGATTTATAACAATTGTTAGATATGATTACTTCCTTTATTATCTATTTGTTAATTTTTAGAACAAGAATGTGATAAATTAAAAGCGATTAAACTCTGACTATACCCCGTAATGTCACGTTATTTAGCTACTTATGAGTTTAGACAATACACGAGTGTTCTTTAAATTGGATATATTTGGTTTTTAAGCGATGGGTAGATAATTAGTAACGTGACTTGAACTCTGGAGATTTCAGATTCATGTCCTGCGGCCGACTAATTTGATTCAGATTTTCTGTGACTTTCCTGAGTCCATTTTCAGAAACGACAAATGCTCAGTTGGTACTTCTCTGCCATGGATTCCCCTTTCATTCTCTAACACGTCTTTAATCCATTTCTATGTATGTATCTTTCTGTGTTTGTGATGTTTTCGAGGCGGCCCTGGTATGTGCATCCCCTCTATGGTAGCCAGAGGTAATCAGCTCCCGAGTATTGACTCGTAAGTCGCAGGAAATGAAAGTCCTAATATCGGAGGAGGCTAAAGTAGTCAAAGCAGAAGAATTCAAGTTCAAACAATAAATATTAGTACCTTTTCCATTAATGTTGCCGAACAAATATTAATCTAGTGAACATATACGGGAAGCATAGATAAAGATGGGAGCCAAGGACTGATGACGTATGATACAGTGATTTCCGTGCTTCGGTAAACCTATGGTAAAATAATTTAACTATAATCAGTGCTCACCGGAAATGTATTTTAAATGAATGAATGTTATTATTGTTTTGCAGTAATAAAAATATACTTTTATGAATAATTTTAAATAACTTTACATGTTTCTTCTGGAAAGCGCAGGATCAGCATCCACCAAGTAATAACCTTTTCTTCACTGGAGCCTATCTTTAAGTCAAAACAAAAACTGAATAAGGAATTGACACGTGTTGACCATCTATTACACCAAAAGTAATTGTTTATAATAAAAATAAAATAAGCAATAATAAAAATATCCAGAAATAAAAGAACTTATTTCACAATAGGAAATAAAACATTAATTACGTGAAATCCTTTAGGCAGCTTGTTGTTATCGGGTCGCTTCCACTTTCCTTTTACTTTTTCTTACTTTGCGACACTGCATTTCGACATTGCCCTCAATTACGTCCTGTAAAATGATATAATACTTGAATGTTATCATAGAGCTGGGAGTTTGCCCTAAATTCCCATTTGTTCTTATTCGAAAGCGGAATTCTTAATTCTCAATGTCAAAATGTGTTTTATGCCAAGGTTACTACGATGGGCTTCCCAGACATGTTCTAGATTTTTGTGAGGGGAGATTTTATTAAAATTGTCCAAGTATTTACTGCGTTAAATAACACGCATTTTAAAATACACACACTTTCAGGAGTCATTATAATCATAAATCCATATACAGTGAAGTTGTTTGAGTAAGGATCAGTACAGCATGGCTGCGCACTAGGAGAAACCAGTCACCATGGTCGTGCACGTGTAGGTAGTAGCTTGTAGTTTGTTGGGATGATTTGTCAGCGAGTGGTTGTGCCCTCGTGTTTTACTCGGTGCTTTCAATGTACATAAATTATGTATTAATTGTTTCTCGTTAGTTATGCCACTTTTTTCGGGCGTAAAAATCCTAAATGGCTTTCTTCGGAAGGGAAGTAAAGCCCAGGTTCCGTGTCGTAGATTTATGGTATGAAAAAAAACCTCAAGTCTGAAAGAAGAGGCCTCTGAGAAAAAGTTATTGCTCGTTTCACGCCCTGAATAGAATGGAACGCTAATGACCTGAGATGTTAAAGAGCGTCCGTAAATAAAACAAATAAAAAAAAATTATGCCACTGTATAAATAAAGTCTTGAAGGTTTATAAGTACGACACATAGTTAAAACGTATTCTTGCAAAAAAGGGGTGAGGCGATTTGCATGAAAATATCTTGGCAATCGTGTTTCAGGCATAAATTGTTAAACAGTTAACGTGGAACAGGGTCTCTCAATGCCAAGGAACGTGTTCCGAATACCGTGTTTTTACGGAAGAATAGATATATGAAATACGATAATTTCCTGCCTTCAGCATCTCTCATAACACACACAGGTTAGAGCTTATTATTATCAGTATCATTTTGTGCTTTTAGTAAAAATGTTATATCCAAATGAAAATTCTAATTTAACGCGCCGCGACTCTACGTCTTCTTTTCCTGTTGTGGCGTCTATACTTTCCAGTAAGCCGTAGTGATAAACAGCATACACGACATGTACTACGTG
The DNA here is from genome assembly GCA_030762175.1 of Metallyticus violacea. Taxonomy (NCBI): domain Eukaryota; kingdom Metazoa; phylum Arthropoda; class Insecta; order Mantodea; family Metallyticidae; genus Metallyticus; species Metallyticus violacea. The sequence continues at coordinate 57,922,788 of CM060835.1, forward strand.
TTTGCTGTTACTTTTATCCTAACGTAATTATAACTAGCTATGCAGCTCTTTCTTCATTGACTTAAAGCATGACTCCCACACAACTCTGATATTATGTACAGTAGTCCCTAAAGAATATTACAGTTTAAACTTTAATAAGGACTAGTTTTCATTGAGAAAACCATATTAATGAATACTATGATACTCTTGAGAGATACCAATCGATATTATGTGTCTTAATTGTTAGTAATTTACGCACATCTTGATCTCTGTAGGCTGTACAATGCATTCAGTTTCAATGAAAAGAGACTCCATGCCGTGAGCATGTGCTGGTTCTGCTAGTGCTGTAAAACACTGTCAAAAAATCGTTGAAAAGTGACGACAAGGTTACCATGCAAAAATGTTATTAGTGAAGTCTGTGGTTGCTAACCAGAGCTAACAGCTAAATACATTGCATCAGCTGTTTGTTACCAATCGGAGTCATGCACCGCTGAATGATACATTCATATTTGTTTATTTGGGATATTTGTTGATTTGGTTTATTTATGGACGCTCTTTAACATCTCAGGTCATTATCGTCCCATCCAATTAAGGGCGTGAAACGGCAGAATAAATTTTGCTCAGAGGCTCTTCTTTCAGGCTTGAGGTTCTTTTTCATGCCATAAATGTACGACACGGCATCCATAGCTTTATTTCCCTTCCGAAGGAAGACATACTTATAAGGTTTTTACGCCCTGGTCGGGATTGAACCCCCGATCTTGGGTTTACGAGACAAGTATGGTTACCACTACACCAACAGGACCGACCTTTTTGGGATAGAAGCAACGGAGAAAGCATCATAATTCTGTTCTGAAACCTCTTAGTTAGTATGCACACCTGCATAGCAAAGCTTGAACACTTACTTTCACGTCACGAGCAGAGCTGGTTGAAAAACTGCACCATACATAATTAAAACACCCGAGGCGGTGCCGCTTGGGACTCAAAATCGGGAGATCCTGATTCAAATCCCTTCGGGCCGCCCATCCTAAACTTGGGTTTTCGTAGTTTCCCCTGGTCACTTAGGCGAATTCTCTCTCTCATTTCATCTCGTTTTATTCCGTTGGTTTTCTGTTACAGGGTCGAAAGTGCCAGAAAGTGCTCTTTGAAAAGGTTTCTTCCCCGGGTCTGGTATGAAATCTGCCCTTCTTGGGGGCATGAACTCCTTGGGAGAGGGACTCCATCATCTGGAAACAATGTTACGGACTCTTCTGCGTCCATGTCTCACCGCCCGTGGGCCCTGACTGCCGACATTCCCTTCAACTCATCCCTTCATCCCGGATGTCCTCACTGGAGGCATGGCAAAGGCAAGAACGCCAGTCTTTGAGCAAGACTGAAGTACTGAAATATTCTCCTCCAGCTCTCTTAATCCAATCCACATCAAAAATGGGACTTGTTACTGTATTTAAACAGGTATTCACCGAAAGTAATGATTTCTTGCTGAGTTCTAAAATTATAAGAGAGTCTACGAGAGGTCTTAGTTTGTTTACATGTTTATTTTTAATTATTTGTCAAATCCACGCATCGTTTTTTCATTGTTTCGGTAGTCTGATGAAATTGTATAGATTGGGCTACTTGTTCAAATTCATACCCTAAATAAGGTTTGGGTTCAATGTAACTGTTTGATACACATGAAGATCAAAGGATACGCCTAAGCCGATGGAATAAGATCTTCCCACTTAAAAATGAATTAGGTTCAATAAATTATTAGCAAACCTATTTTCACTTTCGAATGCTTTGTATGTTTTATTTTTTCCATTAAATTGCCTATTTTAAATATTTCGTACATTTTATTTATTGTACGTGTTTATTTTAGTACAGAAAGAAAAGTAAGCAAGTATTTTGTATAAGATGCCGAAGTTACGCTTGTTTCAATGATAAACCGGCAGCACAAGAGTGACAAACTCAACATTTCCCTGAATTTAGACAAAAATAAGAGTTCATTATTTTCTATTTAATCCATTGTAGACACTCTTGTCACATAAAGTTTTAATATATATCTCACCAACAATATTAACTAATTATGAAAGAAAGTTATCCTTCAAAAGACGGAATAACGTAAGTTTTGTTAATTCACATGGTTGCAACACCTGGTAAAGAACGTCATTATTTTTCCTTATTACATTGTCCTCACACAGGTTTCTGATTTGGTGCCCTTAAGGTCAACATTAGTATTATTACATCACACAAAGAACAACTTTAATAATTACAATATGAACTGAAGCCGGAATTAAAGGCCGTCTTTGATTAAACTAACATTGTTATAATTAAGGCTAGTAATAATTAACATAAATATGATCTGATACATGTATGTAGTTTGTAGTCATTAGACAGCACCTGTGCTAAACAGTAATAAAGGTCCATTGTGTATTTATGTGAATGGAAAACGGTTCGGGTCGTTAAGCTTGGAAATGTTAAAAGTTTTGACCTTGGGGAAAAGGGTTATGTCCTGAAAAGAGGCAATTCTCTTTTCAGAGGGTTTAAAGAAAACCATTTACCGAGACGCAGACAAAAGCAGAGAAACATATTCTTTCAATAACTAAGGGTAAAGGCACTAATGACTTTACGGGTGGATTTCTTTCGAAGAAGGAACAAATGTCAATCTCAGATGACAGCTCAAGTTTATATCCCCTCATGACAATAACATTCAAACGTCGACAGATTTTGACATGACTTTGCAAAACAAATAGATGTTCCTTAGTTATGGCCGAGGTTTCATTGTGAGCAAATTTGAAAGGACAGAATAGTGAAAGGATATGTCGGATTATAAAAATTTCCCAACATTTAGGGCAGGAATGTCCGTTCTTAGAAATATTATAACGTGAGAGGTATTTCCAGAAATTGGTCCCACACAACCAATAGAAATCGTACAAAATTGAACGAATCGGAGCGAGCATGCATAATTACAGATACTAAGGAACGACGAATAACGCAGAGAGAATCGAACTGAGCTCCATAAATTTCGCGGATTTAACTTTCACGATGGGAGGTTCCTAATAAACAATAAACTTGACATCTGATATATAATGTAAGAGAGACCTAGAGGGAGAACAGGAGAGACTTGGAGAGAGAGCAGCAGAACTTCAACAGCAGTGAGACTTGGAGAGAGAGAGAGAGAGAGAGAACAGCAGAGGGACTTGGAGACCTAGAGAGAGAGAGAGAGAGCAGAACTTCAACAGCAGTGAGACTTAGAGAGAGAGAGCAGCAGGACTTCAACAGCAGTGAAAAGGTTAGCGGTCCGGGATTCGAGGCTAAGAGCTAAAGGTTGGATAGTCGGAGAACGGAACTGTAAGAGTCAATTTAAATAAGCGGGCAAAAGAATAGACAATCAAAATCAAAGTGAACGAAGTCGGTAGGAGAAGAACAATAGTCAGTCAGTTCGACACATTTCCAAGCTTACGCGAACAATCCAGTATTCTGTTAAGTGTAAATAAATGACGTCAGATAAGAACTCCAGTGTTTCCGTGTAACTTTTTAGATTTCCTTCCCTTCCCTCTGACTCACACGAGTCACAAAATTCCAGAGTTCCCTGAGGTAAAGGTTCCTGATCCCGACACAAGGGGCATCCAACCCAGAACTCAAAGAAACACAAATAATCCACGATTCCTCTTCCCGCGAGCGGACTGCTACCAGCTCATATTCCATAAAACGGCTCCAAAAATGGCGCACACAACGTGGGTCTTCTAAGACTGGAAATAGGGCAAGGAAATAATCACGGAAGAAGCGGACGACACTGGACAGCAGCGGACGACGCCAGAGCGGTACCAGCAGTAAGTGTAACTTACTGAGTCAGCACAGCAAACTGCAGACGCGGACGACACCGGAGAGGATCCTGCTGTGAGCGTAAAGCTTACAACCGCTGCCGAACACCAAGAAGAGGACCATCGGACAACAAGGAACAAGAACCGCAACAGCAGCAAACACAGAAGAGAGAAGGTACAGACAAAAATTGAACTTTTTTGTAGAAACTGTGTAGCATAATTAGGAAGGAATATAAAATTATATGTTGTTGAGAAGTAGGAAGATTAACATGGCAGATCAGGGCAGAATAACGAACGAAGTAACAACGGTAGGAGTAGATAGTAGGCAAATGGGGGAAAATAGTAAGACAAATAAAAACCAAAATAAAGAATTAGAAGACTGTAATCAATCAGATAAGAGTAATAGGGATGACAAAATATTAGAAATGATCAGTCAAATGAAACTACAAATAGAAAATTCACAAGGAGAATCACAGATTGCACAGAAGGAATTCCAAAGTAGGCTAGATTCTAGACTAGAGAAAATAGAGAATTCACAGGGAGAGTTAAAAATAGATTCGCAAAATGCACACAAGGAATTTCAGAGTAAATTAAATTCTAGGTTAGAGAAGATGGAGGAATCACAGATAGAAAGAATTAACAAGATTTTGGATACTAGGTTTGCTCAAATAGAAAATTCTCAGATAGAATTTAGTATTAGGGTCAGTAGCGCTCTAGAAAATAGATTAGAACAAATAGAAAAAGCTCAGGAAGAATTTGGAAACAAAATAAATGATTCGCAAATAAGTTTTCAGAGTAGGCTTGAGAAGGTAGAAAAATCTTTGTGCAGTAACATAGAAAATAAGTTTCAAGAAACTCTTAAAATTCAGACAAATTTTTCGAAACGGTTGCAAGAAAATAATGAGAATTGGGAGAAAGAAGTAGGAGAGAGAAATAAAGACTTAAAGGAGGTCAGAGAAAACATGAATAAAATAGATGATAAAATAATTGAAATTGAAAAAGTAGGGCAAGAGCTGAGAACAGCTGTTAGCAGTAAATATTCAGGGTTGGAGGAGCGAATGAACCAAGAGCTCAGATCAGTAAAATTGATTGTCCAATCATTAGACCAAAATCAAAGCCAATTATCGAAAAAAATGTCTGAATTGATAGGGAATAGACATAATGGTAGTGTAGAGAATACTGATGGTAGTAATGTTAGTAGTGGAACATCAGAATCTCAGCCAGGCGACACATTTGTGACAGAGGTAAACGAATCTCAGTCCAACGCCTCGGCTGGATTACCTATAAATGTAAATGTGAGTGCTCAGGTTACTGGTTCACCAAGAAGTTCTTGTATTTCTGACAAAAATATGTGTATTAGATCCGGGAATAATTCATGCATGCCCAACATGAGTTGCAGTTCGTGGCCTAGCCAACTAATAAATGAAATAACACCCCCGGAGTTCTACGAGGAACGAAACGATAATGCAAGGATTTTTGTCTCAGATTTAGAAGATTATTTTCGTTTGAAAGGAGTACCGGAAGAGATGAAAATTATTTTCGTTAGAAGAAGTTTAAAGGGTCAGGCTGCAAATTGGTACAGGCTTACGTTATCAGACTGCACTTCCTTTAAAGATTTCAAATTTCTATTCTTATCACGATATTGGAGTTCGACACACCAGAACGCCATTCGTTTAGACATATCAAATGGGAAATATGACCCCAGAACCGGCTTAAGTATGGTAGACTATTTCTTGGCCATAGGTAAAAAGAGCAGGCTTTTAGATCCACCACTAACTGATAGAGAGTTAATGACATTGGTATCTGGACATTTTCCTGAACACATCAGAAATCACCTGATTGTGGCCAAGCCCACAACGTGTTCAGAAATGATTGAGCTTTTAACTGCCTTTGACCTGCAAAGGAATGACTACCGCGGAAGTAGAAGGGAAGAAAATAGATATGACAATTACAGAAATGACTTCCGTCCAGCTAGATATTCTTCTCACGGGAACGGGGCAAGGTCCAACAGATTAAGAAATAATGGAGAGAATCAAAATTTCCGACGACCTCAAATCAACGCACTTCAGACAATTCCTGGAGGACGGATGCCGATGGAATACTCGAGCAGAACACTGCCATATCAAAGCTATAGAAATCAAGACGAACCACCAAGAAGATGGAGTAGAAATATCAGGACCTGGCATCAACAAACTCCATGGTACGGAAGGAATAACCAAACTCAATGGAGGAACCCAGAAGACCGGAGATCGAGAACTGTGGATACTAATGAATACGTGAGGTCGAGGTCACCAAACGATCAGAACGAAAATGGAAGAAGTATGGGTAACCAAACCGTCGAACGAGATCAGGGAAACTTACCAGTCAGTCCACAGAGACCCATGTAGGATTGGAACGAACCTCTAACTTACCGGAAGACATGCTGGTGGGACAGAGAACGGGTCACACTAATTTATTAACAAAGGAAGAGGAAACTTCAACAAGTCAAAATTCAAAGGAGGAACATGTAGAAACACCTAAAATTAATATACAGATCGGGAATATCCAAACACTAGCTTTACTTGACTCGGGAGCCACTAACACAGTGTGCAGCTCTACTTTCTACGAAAAACTTATCATGAACAAAGTAAAGATGATGTGTCTGCCAATTTGTGGTGTTTATTGCTCTGTTGCAGTAGGCAAACGTAAGGAGAGGGTAAATTATCAAGCTATGTTAAATATCCAGTTACTAGGTCGTGTTTTCGAGGTGATGTTTCTTGTTGTTCCAAGGTTAACTACCGAGGTCATCATAGGATGCGATACATTATACAGTTGGAAGGCCATTCTTAATTTTGAACAAAGGATTCTAGCGATACGAAACTCAGAGGAGCTAATCTCAGCGAAATTTCACGAAGAGAGAGATCAAAACGAAATAATAATGTCACATGATGAGCAAGAAGTGGTAGATGAGATCTTTTTTGTGGAAAGAATAGATATTGGCATCGCAAATGCTGTGATTAAAATAGATGAAGAGAACCAATCGTTCACAGTTGATTATAAAAACCTATGTAGCCATCCGATGATTTTTTGTAATGATTGCAAGGACAATATGAACGGAGCCAGCGTAACAATTCGGAGAAAGGAGGAAGGAAAACTTAATAGCTTGAGATCAGGCAGTCTGTGCGAAACAATGGAAGTTTTGGGAGCAAAAGTGAGAGAGGCATACAGGGTGAATACAGCGCAGAGAAGGCGATAATAAAGAGCTAGTAAAGAATTACAAAATTTGTTTAGACCATTTAAAATTAATGCTTCTTTTTTTTTAACCTTGTTGTGTCATGAGGTTCATTTAGAGTAATAATTGGTTAACCCGGAACTGAGCACCTGCATGTTAGTCTGTAAGAATAAGAGATATGTATATTATTGTATATAGGTTTTCCTAGAAAATTCAATGCAGTATAATGGAAGATAGTGACAAATATAAAGTGCAGTGCTAAATAATAATTATAGTGGTAAATATGAAGTGTTAAAATGGATAGGAAGTGTCGTGAAATCAGAGAAATAACTGAAGTGCAAAGTAATAAAACCTGAATAAAAGTGCATATATACATGTATAAATACAGAAAGTGTAATAACTTGAACGAATCAACAGTGTGTGTATAGACAAACATAATTTAGCAAATATAAAGGACAATGATGCAAATATTAGGGAAAATATTGATGAAGAATCGCGTTTCTATGAAAGACTAAATTACAACAACAAAGCCAATTATGTAAGAATATAATTTAGAAGGCTCAGAAGCCCAGAATTTGTATTAGGAAACCACATTGACATTTGGATGTATCTATATGACTAGCATAGAGCCTAAAAAGATCAAGAATATATAAGATAGGTAATAAGGTTTAATTTCTCACGGGAACAACATATTAAAATTTATATGTTTTCCGACATATAAACCTTAATATGGAGGCATGTTGAAGCCGGAATTAAAGGCCGTCTTTGATTAAACTAACATTGTTATAATTAAGGCTAGTAATAATTAACATAAATATGATCTGATACATGTATGTAGTTTGTAGTCATTAGACAGCACCTGTGCTAAACAGTAATAAAGGTCCATTGTGTATTTATGTGAATGGAAAACGGTTCGGGTCGTTAAGCTTGGAAATGTTAAAAGTTTTGACCTTGGGGAAAAGGGTTATGTCCTGAAAAGAGGCAATTCTCTTTTCAGAGGGTTTAAAGAAAACCATTTACCGAGACGCAGACAAAAGCAGAGAAACATATTCTTTCAATAACTAAGGGTAAAGGCACTAATGACTTTACGGGTGGATTTCTTTCGAAGAAGGAACAAATGTCAATCTCAGATGACAGCTCAAGTTTATATCCCCTCATGACAATAACATTCAAACGTCGACAGATTTTGACATGACTTTGCAAAACAAATAGATGTTCCTTAGTTATGGCCGAGGTTTCATTGTGAGCAAATTTGAAAGGACAGAATAGTGAAAGGATATGTCGGATTATAAAAATTTCCCAACATTTAGGGCAGGAATGTCCGTTCTTAGAAATATTATAACGTGAGAGGTATTTCCAGAAATTGGTCCCACACAACCAATAGAAATCGTACAAAATTGAACGAATCGGAGCGAGCATGCATAATTACAGATACTAAGGAACGACGAATAACGCAGAGAGAATCGAACTGAGCTCCATAAATTTCGCGGATTTAACTTTCACGATGGGAGGTTCCTAATAAACAATAAACTTGACATCTGATATATAATGTAAGAGAGACCTAGAGGGAGAACAGGAGAGACTTGGAGAGAGAGCAGCAGAACTTCAACAGCAGTGAGACTTGGAGAGAGAGAGAGAGAGAGAGAGAGAGAACAGCAGAGGGACTTGGAGACCTAGAGAGAGAGAGAGAGAGAGAGCAGAACTTCAACAGCAGTGAGACTTAGAGAGAGAGAGCAGCAGGACTTCAACAGCAGTGAAAAGGTTAGCGGTCCGGGATTCGAGGCTAAGAGCTAAAGGTTGGATAGTCGGAGAACGGAACTGTAAGAGTCAATTTAAATAAGCGGGCAAAAGAATAGACAATCAAAATCAAAGTGAACGAAGTCGGTAGGAGAAGAACAATAGTCAGTCAGTTCGACACATTTCCAAGCTTACGCGAACAATCCAGTATTCTGTTAAGTGTAAATAAATGACGTCAGATAAGAACTCCAGTGTTTCCGTGTAACTTTTTAGATTTCCTTCCCTTCCCTCTGACTCACACGAGTCACAAAATTCCAGAGTTCCCTGAGGTAAAGGTTCCTGATCCCGACACAAGGGGCATCCAACCCAGAACTCAAAGAAACACAAATAATCCACGATTCCTCTTCCCGCGAGCGGACTGCTACCAGCTCATATTCCATAAAACGGCCCCAGAACTGAAATAGCAGAAATTTACTTATAGACAGCTGAGTTCAACAGTAACAAAACGAAACACTCTATATTTGCTTTCTGCAATATTTGTTAGTAGAATAGAAATAATCTGAACTCCAATAGCACTGTGTGTGTGCGTGTGTGTTTTGTTGTAGGTACAGCGAAATTATATATGTAACACAGGTTATTATTCCCGCTTTTTAAGTTACATTCAGAAAGATGACATTATGACACAGTATTCAGGATCACACTAGGTTGTAATGTAAGTTTGTAAACATGGAATGTTTTTAGAAAAAAATTGTATAAAAATCTAATTTACTGACACGTAAACGAATAAAGCTGCAGTGTAAATTGATCAAAAATTCAACAAGCTAAACTGCAACTCGCTAAGGTGAATTTGTTAAAGCAGTTTCCAATGGTAACTGGGTAGTAAAACCTGTAGGCAAAGTGTTTAAATTTACTAAAAGAGTTTTAAGGTTTGTTGCTAAAGTAATTTCTGTTTATAGATTAAATACACTTTATTCGATGCAAAACTTTCTTTTAGAAAGATTCTGCATTCCGCCACTCACACTACTCTGCCCTTTTCGGAGGCTATGGAATTTTATTTTCATCAAATGCAATTTTCTAGTTATAGAGAATTAAATAGTTACGAATACATGAACCGAGTATGATAGCCCAGGCGGTAAGGCTTGAGACTCGCATTCAGGAGGTCCGGGGTTCAATTCCCTTGGGACCGGCCATCCTTATCTTGGATTTTTCCGTGTTACTCCTAAGCGAATGCTTAGATGGATGTTTACTTTCCACGAATTTTCCGCTCTCCCATTTCATTTCATTGGTTCTGTTACAGGGTCGAGCTCCGCTGGCATCAGAGTGTTCTATCTGGAAGCATGTTAGAGATTCCGTGCAGTAACTCTCCGTGGATTCTAGCCTCCCAAGAATCTCATTTCTTCCTCCTGGATGTGCCCCATTGGGGACATAGGATACGTGGACACTGATGATACATGAGATAAAATGATAAATTGGAAGGATTTTTTTAAAGGAAAGAAGGAAGCGTTCCAGATCAAGTTTTGAGGTACCTCCCCGGCATTTTCCATTTATGAGCACTGAACAAAACCTGAAAAAACCCTCAGTCAGTGAGGACGGTAGTGGTGGGAATCGAACCTCAGACCTGTCACTCATGAGATCGTTGCTTTGCTAATTCTAAAACCAGAAATATTGATCAGAAGTGTGCCATGATTAAATTTTGACGAGCTTTTTGAATATACAGTTGCATTCTTGCATTCTCCTTAAAAAATGTTTTTCGAGTTAAAACGAATAATTGGGGGGGGGGACTATAGCTAACATCATTGTAACAAAGCATGTTCCATCATTGTGTTTGGTATGTAATTTATAGGAATTTTAGTGTCAGGCCCCATTCACAATGCATATTTAACGTAAAAAAACATAATAAAATAAGAGTAACGCGTAAACTTTGTAGTGGGTAAAGCATTTACAGTAAAGACTCAAAGGTAAGTATTTGAGCAGGCAGCGATAGTTTTTATGCATATGCAAAGTGCAGTAACTAATTTGCTTGGAGTATACATTCAAAAGACGATTATTTCGGCGGAGAGCATAGAGGGTCATACAAGCAAGGATAGGTTGATATAAGGCAATTAATCTTTCGTCCATCGACGCCATAGAGGAGCAATGCTTTCTGATTGGCTGATTTCTTAGTTTTCCTTTAGACATAGACGCAAAACCCTGGACCTTGCTAGCTTCTAAGTTTACGCCTAATTGTACGTTTATTTTTATATTTATGTGATTCGTTGTGAACGACTCTATTACAATACATAGCATCTAGTTTTATGCCTGCGTTTATATTACGCTTAATTCTTAATTTATTGTGAATGACCCCCTTGTGCTATAATTCTTGTCATGGTCTTTATTAGCCCAATTTTCAGAAACCGCGATTCCCGTGCCACTTTTTTTTAATGCTTCATAGCCAGGAACCCCCCAAAACAAATTTAATAATATTTAAATGCAGCACACGAATGATAAAAAAAAAAAAAAAAAAAAAAAAAAAACCCGAGGAGAATGTTTAGTTATCATTTACCCACAATTTAATTGACTGGATGTCAAACTTCTTCCTTAGGAATTTTCGAATGGTTAACAACTTCCATTATTGGAACAACAATCAAGGATATTGGTCCTGAGAGCAGTTCGCAAGAAGTTCCCTCCTCCCAGCCAGCCTCTTGTCTGCGAACACTCCCCCTCCCCTTTGCATGGCGGTATCATAGCGGTCTTCTGAGGCCACGACACTACTACCAGTGGCGATGACGAGTGTTGTGGTGCACTAGAGGGGGGGGGGGTTTCTTACACCTGCGGGTAACGAAACTAATTGTTTTGTTGATTTGATTTATTTACGAACGCTTTTTAAACATCTCAGGTCATCAGCGTCCCATTCTATTGAGGGCGTGAAACGGCCGATAAATATTGCTCAGAGGCCTCTTTTTTCAGGTTTGAGGTTCTTTTCGTGCGACCCACGGCTTAACTTCCCTTTGGAAGGAAGCGATACTTACGATTTTTACGCCCGAAAAAAAAATCCATCGATCCTGGCCGGGTTAGAAACCCGCGACCTTGGGTTTAGAAGGCAAGTATGGTTACCACTGCACCACCAGGACCGACTAACTAAACTAACCAGATTATAGTCGGAATTTAAAAATATAATCTGGGAATTATACCCGGTTCCCAGGAATTAAGTTCAGCAACTCTGACCATTAGATCACGGAGGTGGTCGTTTGCAAGAAGTTAGTCTCTGCCATATTTCATGCGTGCTGATAATGCAAACCAATGTTTCTTAATTTTTGGCACTATATTCCATTTAGAGTGCATTTGTTGTAGAACTTTTCTCAGAGAGCGAAATCCCTATCGAGGATATTGAATTCTTTCTCAATTTATATGTAACAATTATGGATTAGGATTAGTTTCATATTTGTTAGTTATTAATTATCAAAATAATCATTCTTGTAATGCAGGAATATTAACTGCATTGTCTAATCGTGTTGGAGATGTTGCTATTCTTATGAGAATTGCTTGAATATTAAATTTTGGCAGATGAAACTATATTTATTACTAGCAATCTCCTTTCTTATCAAATCTATTGTCAAAATCGTCCAAATCTACTGTTATATTCTCTAGTGTACTTCTATGTTTACCTGGAGTAGACAGAAATACAGAAACAGACAGGGCTTCCAATCCCTCTTCTTCGTATTCTGATAATTGTTCTCACTGGTACGACAATATAATGAAATACATATGAACTTGCTTGGTTTAAACTTTCTGTTTTCCTTTCCCAAACTTCTTATCACACCAGCTATCTGTAGCTTTCCTACATAGGTTAGTTTTTCACTTCTTTAGTTACTGTAGTTGATTCATAATTTTTATGTATCATGATTGGTACAGTATTAAACAACCACTACGCCATGCACTGTGATGCCACTATCAATATACTGCACTTGTAAACACAATGACAATCACATGACCAAAATATCTGAATGGGCGATGCATATGCATGTACACGTGAGAATGTATAATGTTATGCTTTACGGACAAAACCTTATTCTCCCCCGCAAATAGTGCTAGTCATTTGTTCAGCTCCCAGCTCCAGCTGTAACTTACCCATACAGCAAGAAAATTTCGAACAGCTGCAGGAGCTGCAGTCCCGAGAAGCAGCTGAGAGAGCCGAACTCAGTCCCGAAAGGCAGCGGGGAAACATGTCTCATGACTACACGATCTGCACGTAACTATTGTTTTCTTTCTGGCTTAACCCGTTACCCATGGTAACCTCGCTGATGGTGTTTGAAGTTGAATGCACAATTGAAATTCTTGTAGCACATTTCACAGTGATAGGCGTAAGATTGTTGTTGTTTTTTTTTTTTTACAAGAGGCACGATAACAATTTACGAGGGAAGGTCCATAAGTTTCCGGCCTAATTATTTTCTAGGTATGATAAAGACAAAAACTATATTTCACCTTTCAATATAGTTACCCTTTATTGCAATACACTTCTCACATCTTGAAATAGTCAGAAGTATTGTCTGCAAAATGGGCATAAACAGCATCCATCACTTCTTCGTCGGACTCAAATTTCCTTCCTCGAAGGTCCTTCTTGAGTTATGAAAAGAGGAAATAGTCACTGGGAGCTAGATCTGGACTATAGAGTGGATGGTCGATCTCCTTAAAGCCACATATCTTCAAACTTTCTTTGCAACAAGAGCTGTGCGCACAGTTGTCGAGAAGAAGGCGCACACCACCACTCAGTTTTCCTCGCCTTTTTTTTTTTTTTTTTTTTTTTCTTTGGTGGAAGCACGTAGTCTGTACAGTAGATCAGCATAATACTCCCCGTTTACAGTAATGTTCCTCTCCTTGAAGTCAATGAAGAGAATTCCTTCACAGTCCCAAAAGATTGTGACTATGATCTTTTGGTTGACTGAGTGACCTTGGTCTTTAGAGACTTCGCCAGGTTTATGCCACTCCATTGATTATTTTTTGGAAAGGGATCATAATAGAGGATCTCTTGTAACAATAGTTTGCAGAATTTCTCTCTCGTTGCCCCGGCAGAACTCGAAAAATGCCTGACAACAGATGACTCGTTGCTGCTTTTGGACTGAAGAATGACGTCTAGGCTCCCATCTTGCACAAACCGTATTTTAATGTTTAAATATTCATGAATAACTCGAAGGACTGTTGTTTTAGAAAAGCACAAGCTTGCTGCTATTTCTGTAACTTTGAGCCGCCGGTCTTCCACAATTTCTCCTACCAAAAGAGCGAGTTTTCAGGAGCGAGCAACTCCCACGGCCTCCCTGCACCCTTTTCATCTTCAATGCTTTCTCGACCCACTCGAAAAAGTTTGGTACTTTCTTTTACGGTAGAATATGAGCGGGATGCTTTCCCATGTACACCGTCCAATCGCTGTTTAATTTCATTTGGAGTAAGTCCTTCTTTGGGAAAAACTTAATAATAGCTCAATACTCCGTTTTGAACTGTCAAAATTTTCTACACCTAGCCTTCTTTATGCACCTTATCTGAGCAACTGGTCACAGCGAAGCAGAAGTTACAGCTGTAATTATTTACTTAACAGATAAGGTATGACGCCAGATAAGGCTTTTATGAAGGGGATAATCCTATCAGCGAGGCCGGAAACTTGTGGATCTACCCTCGTACGATCTGTTTTGATGCACTCATTAATACACAAAATTTACACAACAATGATTCTATGATTTGTTCATCCGTAAATAAATATGGTGTTCTTTTCTGTAAATGGCATGATGACTATTATTTGTGTAGCTGTAATGTACACGGTGTTCTTTTCATTAAATGGCAAGATGACTAAACATGGTGTTCTTTTCTGTAAATGGCATGATGACTCTATTATTTGTTCAGTTAAAATAAAATGGTGTTCTTTTCTATAAATGGCATGATGACTCTACCATTTGTTCAGCTGTAAATAAATATGATGTTCTTTTCTGTAAATGGCATGATGCCGAACAATTTGCATTCGCATTATTCCGCTGTCTCTAGCACTTTCGTATTCACACTCCACGCAAACAAGAAGTGCAAAATGTGCACCCTCTCTATTCCTCTCGTTCAGGACCGAGGAGTTTGACTCTCTCCGCTGTCGTTCGGGACTGCAGCTCCAGCAGCTCTTAGAAATGTTCTTGCTATATGGATAAGTCAGCTGTATAGTTGCTGTGATTCAGTTTCTTGTAACGTAGACCCAAGATCGCGGTTTCAATCCCGACCAGGTTCGATGGATTTGTTGGGGCGTAAAAAATCCTAAGTATGACTTTCTTCGGAAGGAAAGTAAAGCCGAAGTCCCGTGCCATGGATTTACGGCTCGTTAAAGAAACTCAAACCTGAAAGAAGAGGTCTCTTAGCAAAATTTATCGGCCGCCGTTTCACGCTCTGAATTGATGACCAGAGATGTTAAAGAGCGTCCGTAAATAAACCAAATAAATAAGTTTCTCGCAAACGCTGAATACTCTAGAAAACATGTTATTAGTATCTATCAAGTATTTTGACACATCTCTCTGCTTGCATACTTTTTCCTTCTGCCGTTCCACGTATCTAACAATATGCGCCCAGTTTTGCCAATGTGTATTGTGCCATTGCACCACACCCTAGAATAGTATTAAAATACTTTAGTGAAGAATCTTTCACAGAAAATACACGAAGAGCGTGGAAGTAAAGCCACTTGGTTGTATACAATGCTAGGGGAAGAAATATCGTCTTAAGAACCTGCAAATCCTGAAGCGGATATGTAACAATGAATGCCTAGCATTAAGGGATGGTTTAGGAGTTGTAGCTTACAGTTAGACAGCAATTGTTTAAATACCTTATCTCGAACCGTTTCTGCTAGTGTGCCCAAACATTTGTCACGATGTTTTAGACGACGGACGCGTGCAGATACATTTCACCAGTGTGTTGTGTACAGGAATTTTTGTTCCACAGACAAATTACATTGTTGATGGGAAGACACACTCTTATATTACTTTAATGCACGGCTTGTTTCATAGCCTGAATAACAATGAAGCGTCGCTCTCATAGCACCTTCTTCAAACTGAAAAGAAGTGAATGTAGTGGCGCAAAATTAGGAACTAATTTGGTATTACCATGATATTGCAGTATCCTTTGACATTAAAACATTTGTGCAGATTAACCAACATAGGAAATTATATAAGGTACAGACACGTATATGTGGAGACCTACCTCCCTGACTTAAGTTTTTTCCAGGTTTTCTTCAGTCCTCATCAGTGGCAAATACCGTTGAGGTGCCATAAACTTAGGCCTACAATAATTTCTTTCCAACCATTTATAATTTCATCTGATGTATCCTCACTATCCACAGATTGTGATAGCAATTTAAAGAAATATACTTAAATAATTTTAATACATTCCAATATTTTGCAGGAATGCTATAAATATTGGTAACTACATAGATATTATTGCAGATTTTTTTTATTTTAGTTATTTTTATGCCGTTTAACGCCCTTTTTTACTGCTGAGGCATGAGGCATCAAAGGGGTTAGACACTGGAGAGAAAGGGTTCCCTTTTTAAGGAAAGAAGCGTTCTAGGCACAAGTTTAGAGTGTATCCTCGGGATTTGCCATTTCTGAAGGAGGAGGAAAAACTTGTTAAAAAAAAGTCAGGAAACACAAGCCTGGTGAGAATTTAACCCAGACCTCCCGCTCACGAGTACATGCCTAAACAACCCCAGCCAACCCTGTCAAAATTGCTGAGCAGATATTTGAACATCTGAAATAGATCACAAATATTTAGATTTACATTGATAATGTCAATTAAGCAGAGCTCAATATTAGTGTAATGCTCAACTAAAAGAGAACAATTCCTTTGGAAACAAGATAGCATAAGCTTGATGAAAGTTAGAATATATTAGGTTAGAGCTTGTGGCTAAAATGCAGAAACCTGCTGTTGTTTACATTTGAAAACTAGACAGACTTCAGGGTCTGCTATTCTGTATGGTTAATGCTAAGGCAACTTCACATACATGATAGAAAATGTTATATATTAGGTTAGAGCTTGTGGCTAAAATGCAGAAACCTGCTGTTGTTTACATTTGAAAACTAGACAGACTTCAGGGTCTGCTATTCTGTATGGTTAATGCTAAGGCAACTTCACATACATGATAGAAAATGTTCCATCACCATCACACACATAACAAAAGCAAGTCTACTATTCTGTACATTTAGCTTTATGTGATGTTTTTCAAACCTAGGCCAATGGTAATTGCCTTTCTATTCAGCCTGTGAAAGATACATGGGTTGCATAATCTAATATAATTTGTGTACTTCCTTTTAGCTTTTCATTCATTATACCTGAATGTACCATTCTAGTTACTTATGTATGAACTATGAGTTTAAAGCAGGCTAAAGCAACATGCTATCTGTTGATAGTTATGGCTGGCGATGACAGCTTCCTTGGGATACATGACCACTGGTCTTGTTCGCGGCTGGTCATCTCCTGGTCTACCATCCATGTCAGAGCTTTCTCCATCTCTGGTACCATCAGAGCAGGCCGTATCATGGATCAGTAAGTAGTTGGACTATCCATAGGAATTCTGAAATCATTACTGATGGCACCATTATGTATCCTTTTGGTAAAAAAGAAAAGAAGGGAAGAAAGAAAAGCAGATATCTCTGAACACTGCTCTTACTACTACTTTGCTATATGTCATAAAATATTTATAGTATCACACAGCCATAAGTATTAGAGAGAATGAATGGAATTGAATATTGGTGGTGCAAATGAACCTGGAGAATGCCAGTGTCTAAGCTACTTGGTATTCATCTGCATAGAGCAAGGGAAAATTCTGGTAAAACACCCACCTAGATTACTTGTCCCTGTTAGACATTAAACCTGGGCTCTCCAGTTGACTGACAGATACTTAGGGCTTGAGCCATGGCAGCAGGCATGAAAGAAAATGATTCATTAAACAAATCTTGTAAGATAAGGAGCAGAATAGCAGATTAATTTTAAAATATTTTGCATTTTGTTAAGCTTAAAAATTTGAATATGCATAGCATTTATTGATAAGCCCTTAAATTAGTTATGGTAGAGTTATTAAAAAAGTTTTATAAAGAAATTATTTATTATACTTGCTTGATCACTTTTATATAAGAGACCTAATCAAAATTTTAGCATTGGAAATTATGAAATACATATTTTCATTTATTTGATATTTGATTTTCTGTACATTTTTATTACAAAATTGTTATATTTGCAAGATTATCTCATGAGCATCAAGCTATACTTGTATAAGGTGACCAAAAACATGATGGCAAAATGTGAACAATTTGAAATAAAGAAATATTTCATAATAAAACTTATGGGTAAAAAGAAAGAGAGAATAGGTGAAAAAATTAAGGAACAGTGATAGCTTAAGACAGTAAACATATACAGTTAGTTGTAGAGAACGTCTTAAAGAAGAGAAGGGTAGGAAATAAAATAATCCCAAGGAAATGGAAGAATTACTTTAGAAACCTATTAACTTGTTAGGTGGTGGAAATATCCCAAGCTTTAAATTTAGATAGTACGCTGTATAGGATAGAAAGTTTAAAGTGTTTACTATAAATGAAGTAGGGTACCATATTAAAAAATTGAAGAAGGAAAAGGTGGCAGGAATAGATGGAATCCCAGGAGAACTTTGGAAAGCTTTTGGGATAATGGGAGGAGGTATTAGGCTGCTAACAGAATTATTAAATAGAATTAAGGAGAAGAAGGTGGAAATTAGCACAATTATTCCAATATATAAAGGGAAGGTGATGTAAATAACCAGAGTAACTATCAAGATATTAGTCTACTATCAATGATAAGTGATACATTGGTATATTAGCATAAAGGTTACATGACTGGGCAGATATAGAAGGTAAAATTATCAAAATTTCAAGCAGGTTTTAGAAAAGGAAGAACAACAATAGATAACATAATGATAATTCATAAAATATTTAAAAAATAAAAGGGCTATGACATACACTTTTTTTGTAGATTTTGAGAATACATTTGATACAATAAATAGGGATGCATTGGTATACAATTGAGATGTAAGGGAGTTAGTATTGAATTTATTTTAGGACTTCAGAATTATATGAAGGAAGCAGGTATGTGTTAATGTGAAGATAATAGGTCCACAGACTATAATACAATTCAAAATTTGGGTTTGAGATAGTGTAAATTGAGTCCAATATTATTTAATTTATTTATAGATGATATCCTAGATAAGATTAAAGAAAAAAATAGATATTGCCCAATTATTGGAAAGAAGGAAGTATCAGGATTGCTTTTGGCGGATGTTCTTATAACAGGGACAGTAACTGTGATAGGATTACATGCCACTGATGAAATTATTAGATATTGTGCAGAATGAGAATAAATAGTAATAAATCAAAGATAATAGTTAAATGTAAATTGGAACTTACACAGTGAAGTCAATCATATTAATGGATATCATTGTATGATTCAGTTGAACTACACACTCTTAAAGCTTTATACTTTTATGAAAAGATAATAATATTTAAAAAGGGAATCAAATTTAGAAAAGTTGACAGATGCTTTATAAATAGAAGCCCAACAGTAGTGAGAGAATTTGATTATTTGGGGATGAGATGTACGAGTAATGGAAGGTGAGTGGTCCAGTCTAAATGTACACAAGCAAAAGATAAATTAGCTGTTAGAATAAGCTTGCATAAAGTTTCCACATTATAAATGAAATGGTTAGAAAAATATATGTGGCTATTGTTGAGTTGAAGATGATGTATGTAGTGAAAATTTGGGGAGTGTCAAGGGGTGAACAAAGGTTGATGTAATGCATAGAATGTTTTGTAGACAGGTTCTGTGGTTACCAAAAAGTTCACCAAGAGGGGTAGGTGTGGTAGAATTAGGTAGAGTAGGAAGGAAAGAAATGATAGTAGAAAGAATATAAAATATTGGTACAGATGTTTGAAAATAGACAATAATGATGTTTGAAAAGGATGTCTTATACAAAAGAAATGTATTAGGTAGAAATTATTGACTTGGAGAGGTGGGAAATCTATTTGAAGAAATTGGAATGGGAGATGTACGGTGATTGGGTGATAATAATATTTATGGATTTTGAAAAGATGTGAGATAGAGGGTAAAAGATGTAGAAAGACAGGAGATCTGAGCTAGCTTAGAGTATAAAAGTTTCTTAGATTTATATAAAGTAGTTAAAGGAATTTGGGAAAGGAAGAAATATATAGACATTTGTGACCAATTTGGAAGAATAGATTTCGCTTGGATGCCTACAGGGTATTATTTCTAAAAGGAATAAGGATTAATTTAAAGAAGGATGCATTATGTATGGGAAGGAATGCAAAATGGTAAAAAGGTGAAGGTATATATAGTATTTGGGATGGAAAACAGGACAAATTATAACAAGAAACAGTAGCAACAAATGTGTCATCAGATGCGAGAGTAGAGAAACTGAATAAGATTGGGGAATTTTTATGAAAATTAAGGAATAACTGGAGAAGAAGTATAAGGAAGGAACTTGGTGGTACATGCAGTGGTGAAAATCAGTAATTTATTTTAGAAGTTCTTTACCATACACATAACCTGGTGGTTAAGAGCTGTGAGAATCTCAGTTTTGGTACTAAAATTTTTTATAGTCCTTGTATGTTTATGTAAATTAAATTATAATGTGATCTGCTTAAAATGAATTGAAAATATATAATTAACAAATTTATGTAATTATGAAATTTTATAAATAGTTACAAAAGTAGCGAGGAAAAATATAAATTTGAATGTATAATTACTTGCTGAAATAAAAGCATTCATTCAAAATAAAACTTATGATTAAATATGAATAAGTAAATAATGTGTATATAACTTACACAATATGATGCAAACAAGCAGTTGTTTTGAATTATAGCATTGTTAATCTGCCAATGAATAGATTTTCTTTGACACTCATTTTATAAAACTTTATACTACTGTGATTTAAGTTCACATTATTAATTAACATAGCTTTCAGAGTTTGTAATGAAAGAGCATTATTGTCACTTATCCATAAACAATTCATTTTAAGAAAACACTCGTTTAGCATTAGTTCCAGATAAATAGAAAAGAAACTAAAATACCTTAAGAAAATTGGAATATAGCATTTTGCTGGCATTAAAATGTGAAATAAATTCTACCCTACATTCTCTGGGTGATGTTTTTTTAGTTTTCATTTTTCTAATATTTCTGATGTTACATAATGCTAAATATAGACATATCCTGTAGATCAATATTATTTATTATTAATGAAGCAGCCACTTCCTGCATTTCTGTCTATCAGAGTATACCTTACTTAAGTGTTACCCAACTGTACTCCTGTAAACTTTGAAGGATTGAAAATCCATGTATTCAGCTGAAATTTGATAGAATGAATAGACATAATGTTTAAATTTTACAATCGCTGATGGAAGACCTCTCCTCTTTTTTTGTTTTAATTTACCCAGAATTGTTTTGATAGCTGATGGAATGAAGCAATCTTTACCCTTGGAAACGAAATTTGTTTTTCAATTATTTTATATAGAAAGGACTTTAAAACAAAAATAATTGTTTGACCTTCTTATCTTTTAACTGCTGAATGAAAATTTGATGCTTGGTTATGAAGAAGATATATCCATGCTTCTAATAAAGGATTCTGAAAGGATATTTTGATGAGAAATAGAGATTTTGTAATTAAAAATATTATTTCAGAGATACAAACATAATCAGAAAATGTTCTGCTGCAGAGCATAGAGCGGTCAATCCTGTTTTGTTATACCCTTGTCTTGTTTTTTTATACCCTAAAAAGTATAGGGTATACTTTATACGACTTATCTACAAATTTCCAAAATTCTTCAAGTCTTTCAACCCTGGTAGTCTACTGTTGGAAATAATATATTTTTCAGGAAGGACATAGATAATCTGTATATTATTGACAATAATATGACGGAACATTCAACATCATATATGTTGTCCCAAATTGTCTTTCAATTATGTGAAGATATTAACTCCCTTACTAGATATGTTCACAAGATTGCACTTTATATTATCTGCACAAAGATTGAAACCTTTTAATTTCTGCTAGCATTTTTCAAACACTCAGTGGTTTCAATTTTGTGAAGACATTGTTGATTTTCTTATAAATATGGTTAGAAAAGTCAATAAACCTGTTATAATTCTTTCCACAGAGAAAAAGAGCTCTTTCCTACAAGAAAAAGTTGATAAGATATCTCACCTAGTAGGGATAGTGCCTTTTTTACAATATCTTTGTACTGACTTTTATGGTCATCCCTACTTTTCTTTCATGTGTGTTCAGTAATGAATGCATAATCTTGCATATAGAACCCTATAATATTTTTATAGTGACTGAAAATAAAATTGGTGTATTCAAATGTTGTTAAATTATTCTTCTTGACATAGATTGTTCTTTCAAGTTTAAGTTACATTCAAGACTTTTAGAGAATGTTCATGTACCATATTTTTGTTATTTTCATTTAAATGTTCTTGGAATATCACATTTTTAAAGTTATAGTGTAATTATCAAAACTGTAATACTTTAATATATATGTAGGTTTAGTTGTCAAGATATGAAATCCAAATTTATTTTATGTATTTTTAGGGTCTTTATAGTAAAAACCAAGGGCACCAGATGTTTCTTATCTGACAGGGTAGTGCAAGTGGATGAAGAAGTTACAGGAAGATTATATAGTCTTCATTATGTTTATTTCTGGAAGATAGGAATGTGAACTACCCACTTTGTGAGTTATACATCTTATCTTTACAAGTACACGCATATCCAGCCTAGTTCCTCTCACATTTCATTAGCCTCTGTTTCATCTGGATACAAAATCAGTTTGAAGCTTCATTTCTGAGTAGAATGTTGTGAGTTTTTAGTTCATTAAGAAAGTATTTACCATGTCACATCAAGAATGTATAAATAATCCAGAGCACTTTTGTTATATATGTGAGAAATTTAAAGTTGCCTAAGCAGAGGCATAAAATCACAGATTTTGTGAAGTGACATCATGCTTATGAAATCAAACTTGGAGACCAAGTAAAGCTTGGACAGTTGAATCATAGTAATGACAGTTACTTCTGTTTGTGTGATGTGAAGGGGTACAATTTTAAAATAAAAATCTTTCAAAATTTTCATTTGAGTTTGATATTGAAGTGGGAAATTTGATGAGTGACAGTGACTGCTATCTATACAAATTGTCTGCTGCAGAATGTGGGTGTTTTAACTAGAGTGAATTAAATGATTTAGCGAGGGATCTTGCCATGCCTGAGAGTTAGTCAAATTTAGGTTGTAGACTCCAAGAAAAAATATGCTGTGCCCAGAAACATTGTTCTATTGATACCAAAAATGCAAAATAGATTTCAAATCCTTACTCTCTGAAGATGGCCATCTTATATATTGCATTAATCTGAAAGAAGTTATGCCAAAAATTGGATTTTCAAACTAAAACCTGGTGAAATGATACTTCCAAGCAAAGTTTAAAGGATATCCTCCTCATAATGGAAATGTTTTTGGTTCAGTGTTCATTGCCTATTCAGTGATCCTCAAAGAATCATATGAAAATTTGGAACTGCTGTTATTAGGACTGAACTACAGTGAACACAACTTGCAACTTTGGTGATTTTAAAATCTTACTATTCTGCTGGGTCAACAATCTGGTTCAACCAAATTTTTATGCTTTCTATGTCTGGGGGATAGCAGGGCACAAGTTGATCACTGCACTAAGAAAGACTGGCCACTTAAAGAAAATTTGTATATCAGTTCTAAGAATTTTGTGCGCCAAAGCCTTCTAGGTCCTTCTAAAGTCCTGCTGCCACCTCTCCATATTAAGTTTGACTTAATGAAACAGTTTGTAAAGGCTTTAAATAGGGAAAAAGACTTTTCAAGTACATATATGATAATTCTCCACTGTTATCTGAAGCAAAATTAAAAGAAGGTATATTTAATGGTCCTGATATAAGAAAACTGATATCTGATGTAGTATTTAAAAAAACTATGCATAAAAGGAGAATGCAGCCTGGGTATCTTTCAATGAAGTTGTTTCAAAATTTATTCATAACAAGGATCCTAATTACCAAAATGTTGTAACTAATATGCCTGAGGCTTACAAGGAACTTGGTTATAATATGAGTCTCAAAACTCAATTTCTATTTTCTGATCTAGATTATTTCCCCAGAAATCTAGAATTTTTTATCAAAAAGCAAGGCAGGCAATTTCACTAGGACCTGCAGGAATTCAAAAGGAGGTACCAGGGATGCTGGAGCATCAATGTGCATGCTGGCTATTGTTGGGGGTATTAAAGCATAAAATACCTGGAGTCAAACATAAAAGGAAAAGGAGCAGGCAAACTTTCTCAACTAAGAAACAATGGCTGCAATTTTTTATGTGATACATTGTGCTAATTTATACATCGAATAGTGAAGTAAACAACACATAACAAAACAAAAAGACTCTAGTGACATGTATGAATAACTGTATACATAATTTCAGCAAGTTATATTTTTTTACATTTTTTTTTTTTTTTTTTTTTTTTTTTTTTTTTTTTTTGCATTTTAAATAAAAAATTTAAATGAAAAAGTTTGTGATGAAATTAACATAATGATAAAATGCATTTTAAGTGATATTGCAAAAAATCCTAACATGATAAAATAAACTGATTGAACATTCAGATTCAACACATCAATTATATGTTAAATCACTTTATTTGCACTTTATCACAAAGTGTAAATTTGTAAGCTAGTGTTGTTAAGATCTATTTTAGGGTTATCAATGGATTAAAAATACATATTAAAATGTAGTTGGGCCTCTAACAATAACCTTGGTTGAAATTAGCTAGGTAACTACTTTAGTGGCATCTGAATGGCTGCTATAGTATGAGCTGATGTTGATTTTCAACCTTTGATGCAGTTTAAACAAAAAAGATGAAATAGTATTGTGTTATATTTTCACAATTATCATTGACTAAAATTTGTTACTATTTATGTAAAACAAACAAATTTCTGGTTTTCAAATAGTTTATATAGCTTACTGTTACATTTCATTATGTTATTTTAAATTTGTTGTTCATTTTCTTCCTAATTTGCTGATTTCCATCCTCCTTATCACCCAGATGTTTATGTTTATATTCCCAGCATTTATCAGTTTTGTACTATAGGTCAGGTCTGTCTTCTTGTGAGGTATTTATGTTTACATTTACAGCTATTATAGATCTCAACTTCAGTTCAGCTGAAAACATGTGTTAATATGCATATTCATCTTCTATATGTGTAGTGCTGTAATACAAGTTCCACTTCTTCATCAGGGTTATGCAGGAGACAGTGTCTACAAAATCCTCAAGAGTTTTGTTACATTTGTGAGTGTTATGTGTTTGACAGGAAGGTACCTAAAATAGACTCACAAACAAAGAAACTATATTACTCGTATTTTAAAGAGAAAGTTGGTAATCAGGATAAATCATTTGCACCTCATATTGCATGTAATACTTCTGTTGAGGGATTAAGCTATTGGTATGAAGGAAAATGGAAGGCAATGCCTTTTGCCAAACCAATGATATGGAGAGAGCAGCAGAATCACCATGACAGTTGTTAATTTTGCATGTGCACAGTTGCTGGCTACAAAAAAACAAAAAAAAAAAAAAAAGGTAGGAATTAAATATCCAAATCTGAACTCAGCTACACAACCTATTCCTCATGGACCTGAACCTACACCTCCAGCACACCTCAATTTTAGTGAATCTGAAAGCAACTCTGTGACTTCCAACAATGAGTTGGTCTCTGAAACAGAAGAATTTGACAATTCACCACAACAGTTTAATTAATTTGAGTTAAGTGTTTTGATGAAGGATTTAGGCCTCACAAAACAAAAAAAAGTGAGTTACTGGGCTGAAGACTTCAGGAGAAGAGTTTGTTATTACCTGGTGTTACATTTTCGTGATATAGGAATTACAAAATATAGTTCCACAAGCACTATGCAGAAGTAGATCAACTTGTGTTTTGTGTGGATGTGCATAATCTTATTCAACAGTTGGGTTGGGAAGCATATGAGCCAAGTACTGGTGACTTTTTATTGATTCTTCCAAATGAAGTCTTAAGGCAGTGTTACTTCATAATAGCAACTAGTTAGCTTCAATACCATTTGCACATTCTATGAACCTAAGAGAGGCTTAAGAAACTCTGAAGCATGTTCTTGAGAAAATTAAGTACTGCGACCATGAATGGCAAATATGTGGTGACTTAAAGGACAACAGGGAGGAACAACATTCAAGGAACAAAACAAGGACAAAATTCCCTTGTTTTCTTTGCAAATGGAATAGCAGAGCAAGGGACAAACATTGGAAAACTAACCAATGGCCTGAGAGGCAGCAACTGGAAGTGGGATCAAAAAATGTTACTAATGTTAACCATTAACAAATTCTAATCTCTCCATTACACATAAAACTAAAGCACTTGACAAAAGTTGTCCTTGCTTCCAGTACTTATGCATAAAGTTTCCATCATTGTCACAGGCTAAAATCAGAGTGGGAGTATTTGATGGACCACAGATAAGGAAATTGTTAAAAGATGTTAGTTAATTTTACCACTCTATAAATGAAACTGAAAAAGATGCATGGAATGTATTCAGAGAGATTGTTAAGATTTTTCTAGGCAATGTGAAAGACCCTCAATACAAAGAAATTATCAGAAATATGCTGGAAAATGTCATACTGCTCAGCTGTAATATGAGTTTGAAGCTTCATTTCCTCAAATCACACCTTGTCTTCTTCCTGTCTAATTTAGGAGCTGTCAGTGAAGATCAGGGTGAAAGATTTTACCAGGACTTGAAAGATGTTGAATGATGTTATAAGGGATGTTGGGATATACATATGATGGCTGATTACTGCTGGTGTCTTGCTCGCAATGAACCTACTAGAAACATTCAAGAAAATCACGTACACTGCAGTTCCCTGTGAAAAGAAAAAGGGTACGCAAGATAATTAACATACATTCTCAAATTCAAGTACACTTTCATGTTATTATTCTTCTTTATTTTCTTTAAAAGTTATATATGAGTATGTAATATTTTTGCATATTTTACAATCATATTTTCATTGAACATTGTCATATTCCAAAAATGAGATGTGCTATAGAAAAACAGAATGCATTTTTGAATTCTGTGCACTGAAAGTAGTAAAAGTCACTTATTTTTAATTGTACTGTAGAAAAAAATTTTTCATTTGTAATCTAATGATATTATTAAGAGATATTGAGCAACCAGCTAGAGGTGCATAAATTTTCATAAATTTTTTCACAAAGGAAGGATTTACTCCTGGAGAAATTAAAAACTAAGGAATTTATGGTGAAACTTTCTCTTCACATTCATTCACATTCTCTTCACATTCATGGTAAAAATGGACTACATATTCTAATTAGAACAAGAAAACTCTGAAGATGAATCATGTATTAGTCAACAGTAGAAGTGCTGGCAGTGGAGTTCACTCTTGTTGAAGAGGAAGTGTTGAGTGACAGGAGACTAAAACGAAAGAGATTTCTGTGAGGTTGGGCTTTCAAAAACAACCAGCTTTATAACTGTACATGAACATTTCATATGAAAAATGCCAGTCTCCCTAGAAGGAAATCTAGGAAGCGGCATAACCATAGTGATGCAATGCCTAGGAAAGCTAGGGTTGCCCTGTAGAAGAAAGAATATGACCACAATTTTCTGGCACTGTACTGGATGACTTCAAAGAGAAACATCACTGCCAATACATACTTACTATGTCCTTTTATATAAACTGTGAGCAGCAATTAAAGAAAAGAAATGCAGTTTATGAACTATGGTGTTCGCCATCTGCATGACAATGCATCAGTGCATGCTACCCAGATAGCAAAGGATGCTGTGAATGAAGAACTGTGGATTCAGAAAATTGGACTATATACCATACAGTCCAGATCTTACCCTCGGGATATTCAATCTTTTCTCAAAAATTCAGAAAGCTATATAAGAAAGAAATTTTAATGATAACAATGAGATGAAAGTAGCCATTTTAGAACATTTTGAAGCCAAAAGTTCAGATTATTTTTTTAAGGGCTTAGAAATGCCATTTCAAAGGTGTGAAAAGTCTGTCGAATAAAATGGAGACTATGTTTAAATGTGGTATCTTTCGCTTACCTGTAAAAATAAACTAGGCCAAAAATTGGAAACTACCTGTATTACATTACAATACATTACATTACATTACACTACAAATTACAGTAGGCTTTGAAAGAAGGTGTAGATTTTATGGAGATAATTTTATATTTAAAATATTTGTTTGTAGTAATGAAAAAATTACCACTGTTTCATTTTAAGTTGAAAAATAATATAAACATCCATGAGTGTGTTCATAACTGGATAAGAAAATATACTGGTTGCAGTGGTATGCTGCACTCTGAAACAAACAGAAGAGCTCACTAATTTTGTAGGTCTTATGAAACATTAAGTTCAATATTTATTTTTTTAAAAGAATAGAAGTGAAAAGCTTTTAAATTTACATCTCTAGCTCCAAAAGTTATAGCTTATCTGTTACACATCCTTTAACAGCAGGATGTTGAATATGTTCTTAGATGAAAGTAATCAAAATACTAAAACAAGCACTATAGATAGCATTATAATTGGCAAAAGTTTTTGTAATCAAAACACAAAAGAAAATATTATAGATAGCATTATAGTTGGCAAAAGTTTCTATCAGCAGATTTTATAATATTTTTCAGGTTCCATACCACCTAGCGGAGCATTTTTGGGAAGCCTTCTTGCAGGTCTTTTACTACAGAAGTTTGGGCGCAAGCGCACAATAATGTTCAGTACTCCATTATGGGTGCTAGGATGGCTTGGTATTTCTTTTGCCTTTACCTATGAGATGTTGCTTATCTTTCGATTTCTCACTGGCTTCTGTGTGGGCATTGTTACTCCCTCAGCAGCAGTATATGTAAGTATTATTTTTATCTTTTTATGTTAATGTAAATCAAAGAAAGTGTACTTAGTCTTAAACAAAACACATTTTCTAATTTTGATACATCTTGAACAATTGCAAAAAATATCTCATCAAAAATAACACATATTTTTGAGTCTATACATAGTGAATTACGTAAAACTTGCACAGCAAATACTTCTGAAATGGAAGGTGCTATTGATATGCTGCTTTCACAGAATTGAAGTTCAGAAAAGGGCTCATAATTGCAGGTCACATAAGACAATAATTATTAAAATATGTATTTCTTGAAAAAAGTTACATTTTTTCAAATGAAACAATCCCTATTGATGTCAAGAAAATAAAACTAGAGGAATTTAGCATGCCAATGGTGTTTTTTTTGCAGGATTCTACTGCAAGTAGTTTACGAGCTATGATAATATGAACAATCTAAGTATCTACAATTATCTGCTCCATTTATAATTGCTTAGTTACTAGACATGTTAATATGTTAACTTTTCTTATTTGGCGTGTGTATGATTTTTTCCCCCCCTTCTTTTCTCTCTTTCTGAATTTCCAAAAAAACAATGTTACATTTTGCACATATCTGTTTTTACTGTACCATGTATCAGCATTCTCTTAAGAAAATATGAAAACTGGTCTTCAAAATGATTACCACCAGCTACAATAAAAGCTTCCAATGCCTGTCATGTAAAGATTGCTGCACATGTTGTAACATTTCAGCAATAGTTTCAGAATAGACAACTGTAATATGCAGTTTCATATCTTTTGCTGTAGTTAGTATGCTCTTGTAGACACTGTCTAAAGGGATCAAATCTGGTGAATGGGCAGGCCATCATACAGCTCCCCTTTGTCCAATCCAATGATTTTGAAACAATCAGTGAAGACAAGGTTAGTACATATTTTTGGAATGTCTTTCAGCATTCACATTACAAGAAAAAATATCATTCTTTCTACATTCTCCTTGTCGATATTTTCAGCATTAGTAAACATCATCTCCCATCATGTCCTACTTCAAGAATTATCATAAAGTACTGGCAAGAATATTCCAATAAAATTAGTGTAAAAGAAACAAAATGTAAACAAACATGAACATCGTATCTAGTAACTAAGCAGTTGAATGGGACAGACAACTATAGATATTTAAAATATTCATATTACTATAGATTGTAAACTAATTACACTAGAGTTGAACAAAAAAACACCAGTGACAATCTAATTTTCTCTAGTTTTATTTTCTTGATGTTAATAAGTATTGTTCAAAATGAAGTTTTATTCAAGAAATACACATTCTAATAATTATTAGATCTGTACATGGGCTACAATTATAGCCTCTCTCTAAATTTCAATTCTGTGAAAGTAGCACATTAATAGCACCTATCATTTCAGAAATATTTGCGATGAAACTTTTAGATGATTTATCCAGTAGAGCAAATGGAATAAATGAGTGAATTGTGCCAAATTTGTTAAAAGTCTTCACTCCATTGATGGAATCAAGTGTACGCATAATCATAAATAAAACTGACAAGTATTGCATGATTACAAAGCTTTATACAATAGGCACAAGTAATTATATATCACTGTGAAACTGTGCTCTTATTTATTCCAGGTAAGCGAATGTGCTTATCCAGAGGTACGAGGAGTGTTGGGTTCTTTACCTGCACTCTTTATGGCTGGAGGTATTCTGTTGTCATATACTCTAGGGGCATGGCTGCCATGGGACAGACTGGCAATGGCATCAGCAGTATGTCCGGCACTGCTGTTCTTCATGATGCTACCTCTACCAGAATCACCAACCTGGCTACTCACTCGAGGTAATACAACAGATGCAGATAAGGCACTTAAGTGGCTTCACCATCAGCCACGAAAATCAGAACCTGAACTAGGTGAAACAGAAGAACCTCAAACATCAAAAATATCATGGGAAGAATTCCTTCGTCGTCCTGTACTTCTTCCCTTTGCTCTAACAATTGCTTTATTAATTTTTCAACAGGTCAGCGGTATAGATGCCATCATTTTCTATACTGTTTCCATCTTTAAAGAATCTGGAAGTGAAGTGGATGATCATATAGCAACAATTCTTGTAGGAGCAGTGCAACTGGTTGCAAATTTCCTATCACTTTTTGTGGTAGACCGCGCTGGAAGAAGACCTCTGCTCATAGCTTCTGGATTACTTATGAGCATAGCAATGGCTGCTCTTGGCACTCATTTCTATTTGCAGAAACATGGACAGGGTGAAGGATTGGGTCTATTACCTCTCATTAGCCTCCTGATGTTCATGGTTGGTTTCTCCATTGGTTACTGTAGCATACCCTTCTTGCTTATGGGAGAATTGATACCTAAGAAGCAAAGAAGCATTTTGAGCTCAATTGCAGGCTCTTTGAACTTAGGTTTCATGTTCATAGTTATCAAAACCTATCATAGTCTGAAGCAAGTTATGGGTGAGGATGGTACATTTTGGTTATATTCAGCAATTTGTTTGTTTAGCTGCTTTTTTGTTTACTTTTTTGTACCTGAAACAAAGGGGAAATCCCTTAATGAAATAGAACAGTATTTTGAATTACAGCACATAGATATGAAGAAGAAACAGAAAGAAAAAAAAAATGCTGAAGCTCAGAAGAACCAACAAGAAAAACTAGAAGACGATTCTCAGGTCTCAAAATATTAACTGAAGATACAGAATGAACCAATTTAAAATAGTGCATAAAAAGAGCACATGCAAGAGTTACAAAGTAAAGTGCAGCAAAATAAATAAACAAATAAATAATAAAGAATGAAACCCATTTTGAAAACATGGATGTGGTTCACTGGACATGAACCATCAGCATTTCCAAGCTACCTAGAAAATTAAATACAGCAGGAGAAATTGTTTCTATACCCTAAACATAAACTAAACAGAATTCATAGGAGGCAGCAGTCTGTATACTTATCACAAATATTTTATTGATATGTTAAATGTAATTCTAAAATTATACATTTTTTGAGGAAAAAATAACATTTATAGATTCACAAAATATTTCAACTGCTGCATTTCATAACTGTGTTGCACCCAATGATGGAGGAAGACTGACTCTCAAGATAAATGCCAGGGTTCCCTGGTGCATATCGTAAAGAATCCCAATAATAGCAAAAAATCATATCTCGTAAAGGGTTCCAATTCAAAGTGTTATAAAATAACATAAAATTCAATGATATTCTTTGCAACTTGGTTTAAAATGCTAGTGGACAAATATTTTATTATTAAAAGAATATTTTTATATAAAGAAAGGTGTTTAGATGGTATTTTCATTAAATGTTTAAATGTCTATGTCTATATGCAATAAAATATTATTTATTGCTATAACAAATTAATTATCTAACATTAGCCACATTATTTAAAAATTTTTAAGTAAATTTCTCACTGTATTTTACAGTGATCTACAATTTTAAGTACCTTAGTAATTATGATTTTACAACATTTTGTTTCTATTGCACATATTAAGAGAATTAGAATATATTGTAGCTTCTGTGCATTCTGATTGCTTATGAGATTACAGGTCTAGGAAAATGAGTCTCTTCAGATGAATATTTGTGTATTCAGCTAATCTAATAGTTGGCAAACATCGCCATTTCAATACCAATTTGTAAATGTTCTTAAGTCTCTTCAGATGAATATTTGTATATTCAGCTATTCTAATAGTTGGCAAACATCGCCATTTCAATACCAATTTGTAAATGTTCTTGAGTAAGTAATATCTGATTATCCTGCAAGTCTAAGTTAAGAGTATGTCATACCATATCATTTAGTCTGAAAAAATATTTCAGGATTTTTATGAATTTCCAAAGCATTATTTTTTAGGAAGTAGGAAATTAAATATTTAATTGTTAGTACAAAACAATTTAAATTTTGGTATTAGCCATTTTCTTATTCAGTGCCTCTTGTACAATTAATTCAGCTTTAATTTTTACCCTCAAAATGTTTTGTAGTTTTATGTGAATGACAAACTAGAAAGGAAAAGAGAAGGAAGGAGCACTTATTTGCTATACCAGCATAATTAAATGCATAAATAAATATATATATAGAATTGCAGATTCCTGGAACAAACATATAACCAACTAAATAGCAGAACTGCTGAACAGTTTGTAGATGGGAATATGCAATTGCATTCTAAATTCTTCTTGCATATAGAATATAGGATATTAAAAAATCTGTTTCTCTAATACTTCTCAAGGCTGTGAAATTAAACCAATAAAAGTAATTTTATAATTAAGAAGCTAAGGAAGTGAAGAAAATTAAAAGACAGTTATAATGTAGTGATATAATTCATTATATGGCACTTAAGTCAAAGAATTACCACTCTACAGTATGTGATTTATATTATAATTTGATGAGTACACTAATGAATATAATACCAGTGATACTCCTAAAGTCTGAGGATCAAATTTCAAAGAATGGAAAGTAGGTCATAAAGCTATTTAAAAAAAAAACATGTTAGATAGTTGGCATATGCTATATTTTAAATGTAAGCAAAATTATTGAAAGAAGAGGCCTCTGAGCAAAATTTATTGGCCATTTCATGCCCTGAATTGAATGGGATGCTGATGACCTGAGACGTTAAACAGCATCTGTAAATAAACCAAATCAACAACCTACAGAGCCATGGAATGCAAGAGAGACACCAGGTGCCCAGAATCCACAGATAGTGACCTTGCTGACACAGAAGGGGTTCCTAATATGATTCCAAATAAATCATCTCGATAACAGTGGAGGCCCCCCTCCAAATAGTTCCAGCCCTTCAGAAGGTCCATCTTCCACCTCCATACCAGACACTGGGGCAGAAATCTTTGCAAAGCACAAGCCACCATCACAGTGGAACTTTTGAACCTGTAACTGAATAAGAGAACCAACAGAATGAAATAATATGAAAAGCAAGAGTGGAAAATTGTAGAAAGTAAAGATCCATTCTAGCATTCACGTAAGTGACCAGGGGAAACAAAGCAGATTTAACTGCAACACAAATTTTTTCAAGAGAGTATATCTAAGGATAGAACAAGGCCTTTTATTGGTTTACATCAACATATTGCAGTGAAATATGTCTTAATTTAATTGTTGTTGATTTGGTTTATTTATGGACGCTCTTTAACAGCTCAGGTCATCAGCGTCCCATTCAATTCAGGGTGTGAAACGGCCGACATATTTTGCTCAGAGGCCTCTTCTTTTAGGCTTAAGGTTCTTTTTTGTGCCGTATATGTACGACATAGGACCCACGGCTTTACTTCCCTTCCGAAGGAAGCCATACTTAGGATTTTTATGCCCAAAAAAATCAACCAATCCTGCCCATGATATTGGGCTTAGAAAGCAAGTATGGTTATCACTACACCACCAGGACCAACATCTTAATTTCTAAGACACCATAAGTTGGCTTATGTATTTTTTTTTTTATCAAATATTGTTCTATATTTTGAAATAGTAGTTTTTGTTCCAATATTATTAACTGCAGTTCTTTTCAACAACAGTACATATTAAAAAAAACATATATATTTTTTTTATTTTAACCTTTTTCTCATTTCAGCATTTATAAAGGGGACTGTTTTTTTTTTTTTTTTTTTTTTTTTTGTATTATGCCATAAAATTCCCGCATGTGCAATTAATTCAACTTCTTATAATAATCAAATGTTTGTGATTTTTCAGTACTTTTTAAGTTATGCATTTATTTAAAAAAATATCTATTTGGAGCATTTGTGGCCAGGAAAAAAAGAATTAAACTTCACAGCTCCTCTCATATTACAAAGAGGAATGCAATCTTCTTCAAAATGTTTTAACATTTCTCACTTTTTTTGTTTAAAGATTTTGTAATCCTTTGATCATGATTATTTATTCATTGCAATATAATGTCAAAATATGTCAGCGATCTGCCAGTGCGGTCTTATAATGGATAACTATTTTACCTTTAGTACATTGGATGTTATTTGTGCAGCTGACCCTTTGTTGCATAGAAAGATATTTATTTATACTTCTGTTTTGTCAAACATGCATCAAGATTATGTACAAAATTGATATCATTATATGTTGTAGGTTGCAAAGTTGTGTTGAAAGCTATTTTGTGGCTGTTTTATGTAGAATGTGCATTCTTTAGGCTGCATTTGAATAAGTGCTGGTTGCTTAATTTATTTTAATAATTACATTTATCATTATGCATATTTGTGATATGAATATCTTTTTTATGATTCTAATCATAGCCTTGTTTTAATGGTAATGAGATGAGGGATGGTTATGATCATGTAAATTGAAAGATAGAAATATGCTGAAATGAAGGTGAAATATTTGCAGATATCTTGCTAACAGTGAAATGTATATCAATAGTAGAGGATGAAAAGTAGTGGCTAAAATATAAAGCTCACCTAATGAATAAAAAGTCCATGTAATTAAAAAAAAACAGAAATAAAGAATTAACATACTGATCAATTATTAATTATAACGATGATATAATTTCCTAGTATAGCTATCTAATTGGTCTGGTATTGTCCAAATCAGTTTCAAGACAAGTATGAAAATTAGAATCAGAGCAAGATAGGAAAAATTCAAAGTTGTGGCTGAACTTGAATCATGGATCTTTGACCTACCTTAATGATGCTCTAACTGTGTGAAATATTGTCCTCTGGTTAGCCATAAACACAAATTTCTTTCATATAAATCTATATTTAAATAATAAATTAATTCTAATAATGCAATAAATTCTCTGTAATGGAATGACCTTTGAAATTTTCAGAGTATATATAGTGGAGAGCTGTGTCTGTGGCTGGACAGGGTATCATTTTCAGATGGTTAGAGCATGGGCACTATAAACTGTATATGGTTTAGGTCCCAACTGTGACCTTTAATTTTTTTTTACTCTTATTTCAATTCTTAGTCTGTCATCTGCCTTGTGTCAAAAAGAACATTTAAATACTTATATAAAGAATGAAAATGATTGCTAATTAGTGACATAGGTACAATTTTAACAGAAAGAAATTGGATTTGCTCAAGTATCTTTGATTCAATTCCATAAGAATAAATTTATCAATGAGCAGAAGCTCATGCTAGAGATTTGTGTTTGTTAAGCTTTATTCTAGATTCATTAATTTTGGCATGAAGACAGTAATAATAAAAAGGTAGGAATGTTTAAATTTATATTCTGTTGATAAATCCAGGATATATGGATTTGCCTTCATGCTGCTAAAAATGCTTCTCCACATACTAATCACCCTGAAAATCCATAACTGACCCAATGAAATTTGCCACAAAACAAGCTGTGTAATGAGGAATACATATGTTCTCTACTGCATCATTCATCGCATTACATTAGAAAGCAATCATTAAAAAAAAATAAACAAATAAATAAAAAAAACTGCCAATAGTATTGAATATTTGGACAATATGAATGGAATACTTGCAAAAAATATGAAGCTGAAATATAGATGCTGAAGAAAGCATTAAAGAACACAAATTGCATGCAAGCTGAGATTATAAAATCTTTAATAAAAATTCAGTATCTTGTTTGGTACTGAATTGTAGATGTGTATATAAGATTTTTTCAGAATTCACCTACAGAAATTCCAAAGATTGGCAGAGAGAGTGAATTTGTCTGCAGATTCAAAAGTCCCTTCAGTGGAACTGAAGTACGTGTTGTATGTATTAAAAGAAAATTTTTGAAAATTACGGAATAACAAGGCCATTATATGGAATATTATGGTGACATGTTCATTATTTTTTTTTGACTTTGGATAGTATACTAGTCCATAGCGTGAATGCAAATATTTAAATGAGAAGGTTAAAAAAAAGGAGAAAAAGTGAACTAAAACAAAATTTTTCCCATTTATGAAAAGGAAAATATCACTATGAAGCCTTTAGTTTGAAGAAAGTGTTTAACAAAAATGAAGAAATCATAATAAAAGAAAATAAATGTCAAATTTTTTAAGAAATATTAAATGACAAGAACAAATTATGATTGTGTGGAAAACCTATTCATTTTCATAAAGAACAATCTGTTTATATTAAGATATTTTTAACTGTCCTTGTCATGTTCGCACTATATGTTTCTCAGTTTGAATGAAGAAAGTTATACAAACTGTTGAAATTGGCGACCTCCAACATTCCCACAGAGAATACATCTGTCTTCCTCTACCTCTTTTTCTCACAAATAATACTAAGAGTAATGGGCTATCTGCCTTCATTGTAGGCTCTGTTTAAACTGGAGCATGCACAGTTTTGTGATAATATGTAGCCTTAACTTTTATTATGCAGATAATTTATTATGAGTACATCTTCATGTACATAACGTGGTGGAATAGTTAGACAAAGTTTTATGAATGGACCTAAAAATCATAAAGTGAAATTAAAATGCAGAGCTACGTAAAGAAGGAAGGAAGGGGGGAGAGAGAGGGGGGGAGGGAGGGAGGGACATGAGATTTGAATTGGTTTGATTTTGTTTGAAATGCTTACACCATGCTGACTGAGCTAAGATTGAAGTAGGTGACTACCTTCTGATAGCTTACAAAATCAAAAGAATGCTATACTAATCAATGGCAAGTTGCTCTTGCTGGAAGCAAATGTAACTTCAAAACTTTGGCTCCAAACACTACAGATTCCCTATTTGCAACTACTTCTCTACCATCCTTGAAATTTGTGCAGTTGAATTTTAAAACATCCTGTAAATGTAAGATGTTTTAAAGGTAGGTACTGTTAAATGCTTGTATGAAAGAAAGTTGATTTAAAATGTTTGAAACCCAGAAAGAGCTGCATTACTTCAAGCGGAGCCTTGTATGACAACATAAATTCTTGCAAAAAATTAAAAAATTACTCTAATTTCCAAACTTTATGCTTTGATTCTCAGCAAAATATCCTCTCCTATTTAACAAATTAGTTCCCACAATAACTACCAGAGACTCTAAAAATGAAAAACAGGGAGAAATTTAAGAGATCTATAGGTATTCTTGATTGAGAAATGCCTATACAGGGTGGATGAGTTGTAGACAATTGTAGAAAAAATGTGTAATTTTCCTTTATTGTTGTAAATGTGTACCAACATGATCTAAGAATAAGTTACTATATACCTACTGATTCTGTTAAGCTTTTGCTATTCACATGCTATAATTTTACAATTGCATATTGATTATTTAAATTAATGTTCTATGCTTAAACACACTTGTTACTTTATATTTTGGCAATGTTTGAAACTTGTGTACACAAGTCTACTGACAGCAATATTTATAATAATAATAATAATAATAATAATAATAATAATAATAATAATAATGATCTTAGTATCCATTCATGCTCAAATAAATAAAAATACTATGACAAATTATTGTTACGAAATCACTCAAATTTCACTAATTTTGTTCCTCCTACTTGGACATGTTTTTTTGTTTGAGTGATTTCGTAACAATATTTTGTCATATTATAATATATTTCACTGTGAAAAATTCCCGATACAAAAAACTAAATAAAAATACGTTTATATTTAAATGTAAATTGAAACTTGCAAGTAAAGCCAATCATATAATTGATATTATTGTATGATTCAGCTGAATTACACACTCTTAATTCCTTACTTACTTGTCATAATATATAGAACCAGTTTTGAGAACACTTGGTTCTCATCAACAGCTAAAATTCAACTGTGAACTTTTATATGCTTAGAGAAACTAATGCATAAAATAATATTTTTTGAAGAGCTACAATGAAACTATACTACATAAACAATTGCAAACTATGTAAGTGTTTAGTAATAACTGCTGGTAAAAGATGAACAGGGTGAGATAGGGGGGCCGTAAAGAGAATATTCTTATGATTTTGTTTATGAAGTATTTGTTTAAAGGTGGGACACTTTCAAGAATGTATATCACTTTTCTGAATGCAAACTACAGTTGCCTATTTCACCAGTCTGAATACAATCAGTAATTATCTGCTAAGTGACCTGGATTTTGTACCAGAGCAATATTTTGAAATATCATTAAAAAACATTTTCCAGGTCTATCTTATCTCCTAAAATGAATTGGTTAAATGTTAGCAAAATGATTAAATTGAGAGTGACCCAAGCAAAACATTTACAAGAAAACAGTACAAGAGCTGTTCAATAAGTCCATGCAAAAATAAAGGTTACATAACATTTTTGAGAGAAAAAAAAATTGTTTTATTTCTCAACATAATCTCCTTTCAAATCTGTTCACCTATTGTACCAATTTTCTAATTTGTCTAACCCATCCATAAAATACAATTTCTTCAAAACATGTTCAAGTAAATGGCACAAGATTAGTGAAATTTGAGTGATTTCTTTATTAAAAAAAAGTGCACATGTTTTGCAGTTTAAAATGCATTATGTATTGTTAATTCTTTAGTTTAGTACAACATATCAAATTTATATTTAAAATAATTTTACTACAAAAACAAAAGACAAACATATTTAAAAATCAGAAATAAAAATCTCTTACTTATACATTTTTGGAATAGTGCTTAGCCAGAAACCATTAACTGAATTATTCAAAGTATAAAATTTCTTTCCTCTCCTAAAAGTTGTAATATGCAATTTACTTCTTTGTTGCATCAAACTCTTGAGTTCATTTACTCTACATGTTACCTAAAAGATTTGGCAGTTACCATGAGAAATTAGACAACTGTCAAAATAAATGCATATAAAGCTCTAATGTGAGGAATGAAAATATGTGTTATAGTTGCTTCACTTTTTTCCTTTGCACATTATTGTGTTGTCAGGATCTGTGGATCCAAAAGTTTTAATGAAAATATACAGAAATTGTAGCATCAGATACAACTGCATTGTATTTTATATTCTGTAAAAGCTATATTATCTAAATTCTCCTTAATTTGCTGAATGTTTTTTAATAATTGCAAAATGGCACTATCAGAAGCTCTATTTTTTTTTATGTGGAGAAGTGACATTTGAAAATAATGTGCTGCATATCTTTAATACTTATTTCAAAACTAACTGTTGACTATACTTAATACCTATGTTAAAACACATATTTTAGAAGTTTTAATATTAAGCCAAATGCAGAACATCTTATGAAGGAAAAGTAATTTTTATAATTTTCTGCATTTCTTACATGATGTAGAACATGGCCTATAATTCAGAAAATCATGACATGCACTTATAGTTTGCAAACAAAGTCAAAAGATGAAAGTCAAAAGACAAAGCAAACAGCATCTGTGGAGGTGTATCAAATAACTACAACATTGAATTTTCCGGAATTTCCATTTGAGATTTTTCTTTCTTCACTCTGTCCTAGGATAATGATCAAAAAGTTTCTTGTCATCACACTTTCCCTACCTGAAGAGGCAAACAGAAGTCCAAACAGAGGTAACACAAAGATAACAAATGGAATTGAAACTCCATCAAATACAAGTTTGTATTTTTTTTGTCTGTTATCTTTGTGTTATCTCTGTTTTGGCTTCTGTTCGTCTCTTCAGCTAGGTAAAGTATGATGACAAGAATCTTGTCGATCATTACCCTAGGACAGAGTGGAGAAAGAAAAATCTCAAATGGAAATTCTGGAAAATCCAACATTGCAGTTATTTGATGTACCTCCAAAGATGCTGTTTGCTTTATTTTTTGACTTGGCATTTGCAAATATTTTGAAGTAGTATCATCTACTGAGCAAAATTATCAATTGTTATTGTTCACCTACTGCCATTACAATATTTTCTATTGCTGTCTTTTGGCTTACAACTTTTGACTATGCAATTTCGATAAAATTACCATGACTTCTTCGTCATGTTGATGAGAACCAAACAGTTCAAAACTGGTTAAGAATATTGTTCCATTTTCTTGTATTCTACCAAGTAGAGCCTTAGGATGATTAATGAATGCAATGGATGAAATTCAAAATGCAATCAAAGATCAAACTAAATAAAAGACTTAGTAAAAATACAAACTTGTATTTAATAGAGTTTCAACTTCGTTTATTATTTTTGTGTTATCTTTGTTTCGGTTTCTGTTCATCTCTTCAGGTAGGGAAAGTGTGCTGATAAGAATCTTGTCGATCACTACCATAGTAGAGTGGAGAAGGAAAAATTTCAAACGGAAATTTGGGAAAATCCAACATTGTAGTTTTAAGCTACTTATTATAATAGAATTTCTAAGTCTCTCAGATTAATATGCTCAAAATACATCACTGTGCTAATGTCAGACAAAAAAGATGTTTAGTAATAAAATGGCTTAACCACAAACTGCAACTCTAATTACTGGTAAGTAGCTAATTATTTAATATAAGTGACAAATTATTTAACATATAAGATGGTCAATCTTTCACCCATAATTTCTCCACAATTTAATACTATATTTATTGCACTTGATTTTATATTTTGTTTATTTTCTGAAAACATAGGCATGCTCAATATTAGAAAAATATATTTATTCAAACACATTAACAGCTGTTAAATAATTATAACTTGCTCTAAGAATTACATTAAAAATTAATTAAGATGCATGACTTTAAAGTAACTTAATCTGAATTAACATTTAAGATAATATATTTTTGCCTTTAAATTAACGTTTTAATGTTAGGAATAATTCAATGGTTTATTCTCCACAGCATCTAGGAATTGGAGGTGAACCTTGTGTTGCAGGAATACATACTGTGAAGTTTCATTATATTTCTACTAAAATTATTTTTTTTAATGTTATTAAGTAAGTTTTGTGATTCTCTTAGTTTCCTACATCTTGGTTCCCTTTTATAGTGTTGAAAGTTTTCTACCTGCAAAGCAGTGCAGTCTATCTTGTCTAGCTGGAATCTTTTGGGCACAAAAGTACACAGCATAGGTGCAATAATAATTCTCTTCCCTCTCCAGTTCTTCATACCATTGATTTGTCAGGAATTTTTTTGCCCATATCAGTCAGGAGAGACTCCAGCAGAAAGGAAATTCTGTTATGCTAACTTTACAATTGCCACATTGTTGTGTGTATTAAAGTTTAAAATAGTGCTTTTAGAAGCTTTAAATTGTCATGGAGTGTGGGTGTCAGTTGAAATTATTTATAAAAAAAATTTAGTTTACACAGAATATGCAGAGAGCCTTTAATTATTGATAAAAGATGACCATAGCCACAATTTAAACTTTTTTCTAAATATGACTATGCGCATGCATGTATGTGGTTTTTTCTTCTTTCTTTTACTTATTTTTCTAATGCCAACCCACTTGCTGTGGATCAAGGCACTGGAGTTCAGCACATAAATGGTAGAAGGATGTAGACTTTCTTCTAAATACAAAGATAAAATTATGAGTACATGAAATATTTCTCCTTATAAAAAAAAGTCAAGACAATATCCTCAGCTGGAAAAGCCATGGCACATTCGTTTGGGAATTGGGAGATTATTTTAATTGATGTCACCTGATAGTAAAACAATTAATATTAAAACTCTTCATAAGATGAAGCAGCAGTTCCGGTGCATCCATCCTCACAAAGATGTGACTAATGTTCATATTTTTCATCACAACTAAATGACAAAAAACAAGACTCAGCACACAAGAAGAGATCAGTGAACTTTTGATAGATTGCTCCTCCTCATCTACTATATGCCTACATCTTGTAATTTCTGATTCCCTTATTTTAGTCCTCAAAAATATGTAACCAACAGAAGAATATCTGTTGATAATGATGATCATCAGAAAGTCACAGCCACAGATGGCTGAGAATGGTACCACTACAGCATACAGACTCCAAATCTATTTGGTTCAAAGCCATAGATTTGCAAAATTTATTCAAAAATCGTATAGGCAAAGAACTGAGAAATAATTCAGTATATGCATGAAATAAAATGATCCCTGAAAGAAAAAAAGTCCTTCACAAAGGAGCAGATTAAACTAAGCGAATTCCTCACCAAGTTGAATAACTTTAAAAACAAATATAAAATTTAAATTAGACCTAATTAATTAATGAAATTAAAAAAGTCATGGCATTACTGTGTGGAATTAGGGGAACAAATTAAGATTCTTGCAATTAGAAAGTATTATAAAAGAGAAACCACGTTTTTAAGATTATTATTGAGATTAAACCATTAAAATTAATGGTATACTATTAATTAAATAAACCATTTATAGACAAAGCTATACTGTATGGGTATTTTTTAAACTTTTTTTGAATATAAACATGTTTATGAACTGAGCACTTGATTATTATCTTTACATTCACTAAAATAGTGAAAAATAACAGAAAGTTTCTAACTTATCTTGTTGTATTTAAGAAGAAGATGTTAATATGTTTCAATAAAAATAAATGTTACTATTTAAAAACAATTACAATGTACTAAGCAAATATACATAATCAACAGTAAGATCAAAAGTTGCATATACGAGGTGGTATCCACAATATTTGGGACTGGTGCAGCCATCTCGACAGCAGTTGCAGTAGAGTTTTGTACCTTTAGGTGGCCACACTAGCACATCTGATGAGTAAGTGTTTAAATTTTATGCAGCTGGGTAGATGTGTTGAGATTCTATAGTACTTTTCATGATACTTTGTATGTAGTGTGTGGCGATTTTACGATGGATCCAAGATGAGAACAGAGTATGCATCAAATTCTGTGCAAATCTTGGGAAAA
Source organism: Metallyticus violacea (assembly GCA_030762175.1). Classification (NCBI taxonomy): domain Eukaryota; kingdom Metazoa; phylum Arthropoda; class Insecta; order Mantodea; family Metallyticidae; genus Metallyticus; species Metallyticus violacea. The sequence continues at coordinate 57,966,047 of CM060835.1, forward strand.
ATGCTAAGGAGATTCTCGCAATGATTCAATTATTTGGGGGACAATGCATGAGCCATACATGTGCGTTTGAGTGACATGCTCGGTTCAGGGCCGGCCGTACAGCTATTGAAGACGATGCTCACAACGGTAGGTCCGTCAGCTGCACAACGTTTGAATTGTTGCCAAAATTCAACACCTCGTTCGTGAGGATCGACGTCGAACCATTGAAGACCTAGCTCATGAAGTGGAAATTAGTTATGGGATATGCCAACGAATTTTAATTGATGAATGGGGCATGCATCGTGTGCCGCAAAATTTGTTCCAAGGATCCTGACTGCTGATCAGGAGTCGCAGTATGTTGAAGTTTGCACGGAGCTACGTCAGGCCGTATCCGATGACCCATCCTTCTTGTCCAGGGTCATCACCGGCCTGGATGTACGCTTATGACCCTGAGACAAAACAACAATCCTCCCAGTGGAAGAACCCGAACTCACCAAGGCCAAAAAAGCGAGACAAGTGAAGAGCAAAATCAAGAGCATGCTCCTCGTTTTCTTTGATACCAAGGGGATTGTGCACAAAGAATTCAAGCAGTGTATTCCACGTACTACTGTGACATTTTGCGACGGCCCGAACTTTGGCGACAAGGAAACTGGCTGTTGCATCACGACAATGCGCCCTGGCACAATTCCTTGTTCACCAGGAGCTTTTTGATTAAAAACAACACGACGGTTGTCCCCCACCCACCGTACTCGCCTGATCTGCCGCCCTGCAACTTCGCTCTATTTCCCAAACTGAAAATCAAGTTGAAAGGACGTCGGCTCTATACAATTGAGAGGATTCAAGAAGAAACGCTGTTTGTGCTAAACACTCTCAAAGAACATGACTTCCAACATGCACTTGGGAAATGACAGAATCGCTGGGACCGGTGTATAAGTGTGGAAAGGAACTCTTCGAGGGTGACAGCGGTCATTAGTCTCAAAGTAAGTTTTTGACCAGATGGCAGCACCAGTACTGAATATTCTGGATACCACCTTGTTTTTTCAATGGCTTTGAAATTTAATTCAAATTTTATTGCAGTAAAAGCATGAAATGCAAACATTTTCTGAATGTTACTACAAAGTGCTCTTACATACAAATATAATTTTCACGAACATATTATATTAATATTTCACATTTGCTATGTTCACAACAAAGTTTTTGTTAAATATAAAACCTATGCATCATTATAAATACAGTTTATATGCTGCATTAACTTATCCTTTTATTTTAAAAAAATAGAGACAAAATTAAATGGTAGAGTACTTTTTAAATTTCAGTTTTCAGGTGTAACCCTACTTCTAATGGTCCAATTTCCCTAATTTTTGGGAAATATTTTTTCTAATTTTATTTAAATGGTATATGCCAAGTTTTGTTGTAAAAAAACACACAGGTGATTTTTAAATTTTGGGTTTCAGGTAAACCCTCTCTCCTAATTATTTGATTTCACTGATTTTAGAAACTATTATTTCAATGGCCTATACCAAGCTTTGTTGCGAAAACAAAAATTGCAGCTCTTAAGAGCGATTTCTAAATTTTGCTTTAACCCCCACTCTTTAAATTTCAGTTTTCAACTATACCCCACTCCTAATGGCCCACTTTCCCTAATTTTCAGAAACTATTTTTTTTTTATTTTATTTAAATGGCATATACTGAATTTTGCTGTAAAAAAACAAATATTGTAGCCAGTAAAAAGACTTTTTAATTTTGGGGTTCAGGTAGACCCACTACTTTTGGCATAATTTCCATGATTTTCATAAATTATTTTTATTTTATTTAAATGGTATATACAGATTTTCAAAGCGGAAAAAAAAAAAAAAATTAATGCTGCTAGAGTAATTATTAAATTTTGGGTTTCAGGTAAACCTCCATTGCTAATAATCTGATTTCACTTTTATAAACTATTTTTATTATTTTATTTCAATGACATATACTGATTTTCTTTTTAAAAAAAATTAAAATTGCAGCAGTTAAAGCAATTTTAAATTTCGCTTCAACCCCCCACTCCTACTTGCCAGATTACCCCAATTTTCAATAATATTTTTATTAATTTATTTTAATAAAATATACCAAATTTTGTTCAGAAAAAACCAAAATTGGGGCTGCAAGAGCATTTTTTTGGTCAAATTTTGCTCGTTAATGAACTAGACAAATTGTTTGTTAATTGATGGTTACATGCAGAGTTTTGGTGAGAAAAAGCAAAATTGTGACTATTAGGACGTTAAAACACACACATATACATTCCCCCCCCCCCCCCCATTGTCATTTTTGGTGCCTATTTGGAGGTTCAATGGAGATTTGAGGAATTTTTTTTCAAAAATATTTTCACAGGTAAACCCCAACAGAATTCACTAAAAAAATGCATTGCATTACTTATTGAATGTCCATATTTCAGCTAGAAAAAGTATGCCCTACAAGAAAGTGTTATGAATTACATGCTTTAGATTACATTGTACTTTTAAAAACCATTCAATGATGTGAAATATAGCAGAAGCCAGAGCTGACACTTCTAAAACTTATAACATTTATAGAAGACATAATGTTTTCATCTATATTTCTTACAACAGAATAGTTATTTTAAAGCAGCAATAACTTAATTCAAATGCTCTTCTGAAGCAGCATGTGCATCAGGAGTTAGCAAGAACAATGATGACTCAATGCAGGCAAGACTTAAGTAAGACTTCACTTAGAAGCAGTTAGTCACTGCTATGGAATGCCAACTTTTAGTTTTCAATTTGTGAGGCTTTGTTTTTACGCATTTGATTAGTTTATCTAAACTGTTATTACGTACATAAAATTATTTATTTAAATTGTATGTAGGAAGCTATAGATAATAGAGTGGTAATATATCCTATTACAATTTATTAAATATATTCTACTTACTTATACACATTAGGATATGTTTATTACTCCCATCATCATCTGTTGACTGGATCCAAAGGTGCTTCTGTGGCAGCCTCCGATGATTTGAATAGGAACTTGCCCCAAAGAACAAATATAATATCAAAATTTTATTAGATTCCAAAGTAAAAAACCATACCAACAGAACAGAAATCAGGAAGTAATGAAATTAAATGTGCAGATTGTAACCAAAAATACATTAGAGAAAAATAAATAAGAGAATTTAAAAATTCAAAGAAAGGATCACTTTAGGAATATTTGTTTTAAACAAATAGATATATCAGCAATGACAGTCCCTTTTTGACACAAAATCCCAAAATTAAACCAGAGGCTAATCTGCTGAAAGAATCTCAAAACCCAATATATAGATACTTGGAAAAAAAATTTCATTCTAAAAATAGAAAAAAACTTAATGAATTTTTATATTCCACCCAAGGTTGAACTCAGCCAATTCCTTTTCAAACTATCAGAGACCAGCACAGAAGCACCTTGGGTTTCAGCCATCATATCTGGTAGTCAGTCCTGATGATATGAGTGACTGCTCCTGAAACATATTCTAAAGCAGTAAGTGATGTTAATGTGAACATATTTAATTTTAACAGGAAACATGTAATTAGATTTGGTTGGAAAAATGTTTAAAATGGTTTATTTATTTATGTGATTTATTTAAGGTCATTCTTTAACATCTCTGGTTATTAGCATCCCATACAATTCAAGAAAGGAAACAGTCAATAAATTTTGCTGAGAGACCTCATCTTTTAGGCTTTAAATTTGAACAGCTTTAACCATACATCATGATGGAATATATTAACCTGGAAATTAAAAAAATGTATGTTACATACTATTTGCAAACTGTTAAACAGTACTGTCACTGGTACAAATATTTTAGGAATAATATAATACACACAATTATACAATGTATTTTGTAATTATAATATAATATACACGATATTGCATCTACATTTATTTATTCTGATGCATTTATCCGTGCTTTTGAACATCTAGTATATCTTACTGTTTAAAATTAATGCAATATATCTGGTGAATTAACTGAACACAGCTAATTTTAAGAGCAGATTTTAAGTTCTTATCACAGTTTGATTTTTTATGCTCTCTTGCTTTTGTTCATAGCATGAAAGAACTGTTCACGGACATTTTGTTGCACCAAATAAAGAAAGGATTCCATAGCATGTCTAAGAAGGTGAGGGAAAGGTGACGAGAAAATGTTCAATAAAATTCAAGCAGGCTATTCTTATTATATAGGATTAGTAGCTGACAGGAGACATATGCAGGCTATTCTCTCTCAAAAATATGACAATGATAGTAATAGGCTTAATAATAATTGGTCTAATAGTAATAATAATAATAATAGGCTTAATAGTGATTGTAATAAGCCTGATGATAATAATAATATTAATTTGTATCTAATGAAAAATGCATTTAACTATGTAAATATACCTTTGTGGCATAAGCTATCAGAGAAAGGGGTGAGTAAACAAATGGTTACTATTCTAAAAGGATTGTATAAAGGGAATACCTGTTGCATAAAATATGAAGAAAGGGCAATAACAAGGAAAATACAGCACGTAAAAGGATTACGGCAAGGTTGCAAGCAAGTCCAATGTTATTTAATTTGTTTATTGATGACATATTGAAGAATATAAGCAATAATAATCATCTTTTGCCAGTAATAAATAAATTGCAAATCCCTGGACTTCTCTTTGCAGATGATTTGGTAGTAGGCTCCATTACTGTAAATGGATTAAAACGGTCATTACAACAAAAAAAAAAAAAAAAAATAAATAAATAAATAAATAATTAAAACATTTTAACAATATATATATTTACTACATAAAAGGACAAAGTAAGCAAAATACGGGTAGATAAATACTGCATAGAATGGAGTTTAAAGGTAAATAGAGAGAAAACTGAAATTCTAGCATTTAAGAAAGCGCTAAACATGAGTTGAGTAAACATGAAAAGTGGAAGGGAAATAAAAAATATAAAGTTGTGCGTGATTGTACATACCTGGGTATAAGAATAGATGCAGGGGGGAAATGGCAAAAACAAATGAAATAATCAGTAGCAAATGGTAAATCAGCTATGATGGCCGTAAGGGGATGCCTATATAAAATGCCTGAGATGGAGATGAAATGGCTTGAAAGGGTGTACAATTCGGTGGTTGAGGCCCGAATGCTCTATGGTATTGAAATTTGGGGACTTGAGAAAGGTTGGGAGGTTGTACATCATGTTCAAAGGATGTTCTGTAAGGAAGTTTTAGGGCTGCCGATAGTAACAGCAAATGAAGTTGCGCAGATTGAAATGGGAAGAGGTACAAGAAAGGGAATAGTTCTGGAGAGAGCTTTAAAATACTGGTATAGGATTTTAAATTTATATGATGATAATTTATTGAAACAATGTTCACAATATCAAGAAACAAGTTTACAAAACACAGGTTGGGTTAGTAACTTGAGATATAATCTAGAAAGTAATGGATTAGGGGATATATGGATAAAAAGAGAAGTAAACCACAAAAATTTCTGGAAGGAAGTTAGGAAAAGATTTGGGGACATAAAGATCCAAAAATTATTTAGTCAATTATCTGAGAAAAGGTCACTAGTTTTTTATGTCTCAATGAAAAATAGCTGGGGAAGAGAGTGGTATATAGATAACAATAATAATGAAGAAAGAAAGGGGATAGCCTGGCTAAGAGCAGGAATATGGAGGTCAAAAGGTCAAAGAAATGGATACCCATAAGGCATGTGCCCATTATGTGGAGATAAAGAAGATGTAAAACATATAATTTATGAATGTAAAGAAACTGAGACTTGGAGAAAAGAAAGTATAAGATTAAACATTAGGAAGAAAAGTAATGTTAACAAAATAATAGAAAAAAACCTTTAAGATATAGGGAAATTTTTAAAGAAAGTAAGAAATAAATGGAAATGGACTGTGAAGAGAAGAAAGGAACAATAGATTAGGAGAGAGTGTTCTAGAATACAACATGGAAATTTTGTATTTTGTTTTAGTTTTATTAGAATTTAGATAAATGGGATAATAAAAAATTAATTATTGTATCCATACTTTTCTAAATATTCACACCTAAAATGGCATGGGCCAGATGGGTAGAAGCCCCTTAGTTATAATAGTTTGTATTTATAATGTACTTTTTCTTGGCATTGCAATTTATTATTATTATTATCATTATTATTATGTAACTATAAATATATTACTTCCACAACCACTGAAATAAATAAATTGTCTTTAAGCCTTCCAACTGCAGCTGCAAAATCCTCATAATACGCATAATCCTTTGCATGGTAAAAAAAGTCTTTGAATACTGAACTATTCACATGTGTTAGAACTTTGTAACATACTAAATGTTGGCTTTTCTTCATATCCAACAAATAAATTTAAATGTTCCATTGCAGACTAAAATAAACAACTGGGGATGATGACTCACTACAAATGAGCTGCATTTTGCAATATGACTCCTTCAAGAACACAGTAGAATGTCAGTAATGTTATTAGGGCCCAAATTCTTAAGTTTTAAACTATTTTATTCCTTGCTAGCTAACTGTGACATTTTAACATAATTATCAGTTTCTTTATCATGGGAGTCGATAGTTCAATCTTCTGAAACCTAAAAATGGCTAAAAACTATGGTTTAAAAAAACTGTAATTAAATTTAAATGAATTTTAAATTTAATTAATTCCAAATTATTAAAATTAAATTTAATAACATTTACGATAAAATTACTTTTAAAACCTTAGTGAAAAATGTGCATCTTGATGAACTTCAAAGACAAATCATTGCATTTAATTTTATATTACCATTATTGTCATGTTATGTTAAAAGATTTGTCAAAATTAACTTAACAATGTGCATCTTGATGAACTTCAAAGACAAATCATTGCATTTAATTTTATATTACCATTATTGTTATGTTATGTTAACAGCATTGTCAAAATTAACTTTTTTTAAAAGCAAACTGAATTTAATTTTATTGTCAGTCATGGTCGATGATATTTTTCTCAAATGTCTATTATACAGACATTTTCTGTTTTTTTATTGTCAGTCATGTCCTGTTAAATATAATTGTTGAATTTAACTTTTATTTTGAAGCAAACTGAAGGTATGATTAAGCAGTTTACACTTCCATTTTATTAACATCTACAGCAAAAAGACACTAAAAGGAAACATTTCTAAAAGTTCATTGATTAGACAGTGGATTGGGAACGATCCCAATTTTGCTTTCAGTAAATGAGACTAATGAGTTGTGATCGCTTCATTGCTAACATCGTGATGGGTAAGTTAGACTCCACAGAAACAGGGAAACCCACTTCATATTATGCAATATGCTGGACAAAATGAAACACAGCACAGCCTGCACCATCAGACACATATTAAGCATCCTATGGTCATCAGAAAACCATGATGAGAAACTTCTACCGACACTGCAGTCACATGATCAAGGCAGGAGAGACAATGAAAATTTTCTACCCTAACATGATGCATATTGATTGGTACACTGTGGGTAATTTTTATACACTTCACTTACATGTTTTTAAAAACAGGACATGTTTCAAGAACCGTCGTTCCCATCGTCAGCTGTTGACCCACTGTTCTGATTGGTCCTCTGCAGGTTATTGAATTTTTGTGTGGTGGTTTCTAGTGGTTGTGAGATGAATCTGGAGAGGTAGTCCTCTGGCGGAAGGTCAAAATTCATTGCTGTTTTTCGGTATTTTAAGATGAAAATATTCTCCCATGCTGCCAAGTCATAAGGATTGTTTAATTCTTTCAAAAGTTTTATTTTTGGGTTCATTTCATGGTTATGGCTCCAATAATGATGTGCTACTGCTGACTTTTCCGTTTGGAGCCATAACCATGAAATGAACCCAAAAATAAAACTTTTGAAACAATTAAACAATCCTTATGACTTGGCAGCATGGGAGAATATTTTCATCTTAAAATACCGAAAAACAGCAATGAATTTTGACCTTCCACCAGAGAACTACCTCTCCAGATTCATCTCACAACCACTAGAAACCACCACACAAAAATTCAATAACCTGCAGAGGACCAATCAGAACAGTGGGTCAACAGCTGACGATGGGAACGACGGTTCTTGAAACATGTCCTGTTTTTAAAAACATGTAAGTGAAGTGTATAAAAATTACCCACAGTGTACCAATCAATATACAAGACCTTCACTGTAAATAGCTTCAATATTTTAACAAATACGTTATGATGCATATTACCTGCTTTGCTCATGGCTTATACCAATTGGCTGAAGAGATTAGAAACAATTTCCCAGGAGTGAACAACATTATTTCATCCATGAAGAAAGACTTTCTGAAAGCTCCCAGTTGCATTTAGATTTTCAAGGAAATGCTACCACAAATACCTTTGCCACCAGATCCCATCATCACCTACTTGGGTACTTGGCTGCAGGCAACCATTTACAATGTCAACTATTTTGAAGACATCAAGAATGTTATAGACACATATGGTGTCAACAAAGCAGGCTGCATAGCAAAGGCTAAAACAGCTCTTCACAATAAGAACATCATCACTTCACTTATCTTTATTAAAGCCAATTTCAGTGATCTTTGTGCAGCTATTCAAACACTTGGAATCTGCATATTTACCACTAAAAGATGCAATGGAAATAACTGACACAATTTCAAAGAAAGAAATGCCAGGGCTAACGACATAGTTTGTTATTTGAAGCTTGCCAAGATTCTGCAGTAGAATTCAGGACTTGCAATGATGAAAAATGTATCTGTTGTTCTTCAGGGGAAACAAATTTTAGAAGATTTACTGTGGGGACTGGCAGCATTTGCACCAATGACTTAATGCTGTGTCAAGAGAAATTTTCTTACGATAAGAATGTTTTAAAAAAATAACACAAAAAATTTCACAATAGAAAGCCTAGCAATTTACTTAAAATTGCAGTGCAACAGTACCCTAAATAACTGAAAATGTTTTACTTAAATTTATAGCTTTACAACTTAAAAATTAAAAAAAAAAAAACTTTTAAAAACTATTAAAAAATTCAGTGGTTTAAAACTTTTTAAAAATTTTAGTGCCCTGACATTACAAAGACTTGGAAATTTTAAGTGTTGATATAATTTTGTGATTTGGAACAATGGAAAATACAAGTATACAATAAACTTATCAATTTGTTTATTCTATTTTAGCTAAGACAAACTTAGAAATCTAATTCAGGGTTTAAAAAACCTAAAAATCTGGCTTCTGATTATTATCAACATGAACCATCATGCCACCATTGTTTTGATGCACTTTAAGTCTTGCTTTGGTGCTATAGGCTACTTCTCTCCTAAAGAGTGCTCTTACACAGAGTATGAATTTTAAGTTGTTATGAAATCAGCATTTATAAGTGGTAAAATGTCAGATATTTTATGTATTTTTAAAAAATCCTGTTGGATGGAGTAAATTTCTGGAAGAGGAAGGTTATGTTCTCCCTTTGCCAGAGAGATGGTAGCTTCTTCTTCCTTCAGTCACTTCCTGTACTGATGTGTGTCCATTATCATTCCACTTAATTCTCTCAAAGACTTCCAATGACTGACCAGAATCCTTTCCATTCAAGCCTTGATCTTCCAACACCTCTTCCACTCTCTGATAATGGTAACTCTGCTCTGATGGTAAGCCAGGCAAAACTTTGCTACTATGCAGTATAATGGCATATTGCACATATGAACAGTATTTTATGCAGGCTTCTAATTAACAATAAGAAAAAATATTTTCACAGTTTGTAAGTTGATTGGAATAATATATTTTTTCTTTATATTAACTACAGCTTTTTTCGTAACTGTTTAACCATGTAAACTGCCAAGATCTTGCACATGTAAACAAAATGAATGGCATCAATTTATAATTAACCCCATAGGAAGCTTGACTCAAGTAGCAGTTAAACCAAATCCTCTTTTGCAGTTGGTTGTTGATCAATGAACTAGTGAAAGGAAATGACAAAATACCTCCAAGAACTTTGGGTACAAAGGTATCAAAATAATCTCTTGGTAATGTTTAGATTTGCGTAATACTCACTAAATTGCCATTAATTCACAAGTAGTACTGCAAACAAATGATTTACAACAGAAAACTAACAAAGAGGATATGATATGATGATTACTACTAAGAACTATATGTGCATCCAATAAATGGATAGAAATAACATTCAATATTATTGTTGCCAAATATCAAGATCTTTATAAAAATAAATGTAGTTAATACTATCTTAATGACTTATTTATATCAGTGCTTAAATTTGTGACACGTTCATGCATGCTCACACATTGCAAAAACAATGTTTTGCATTTTGGTCATGGTTAAAGGTACTGACAAATAAGACTTTGTATAGTAATTATATTATATTTTATATAAAAAAATAAATAGCACAGGTGTTTATATAGGCTATCCTTTTTAGTTACAGTTTGATAAAAGGATTCTTTTTATGTTTACATTTTTATATGTACAATTCTACATATTTTCTTTACAGCTGTCATGTGAAATGTCACATGAAAGGCACAAAAGAGTAATTCTAAGCAAATAATTATGTAACCTACTTACAGACTTTGGAAATAATTATAACTACAAAAATTCTTTGCTTCATTATATAAACTTTTAGGTTAAATCACATCAGATTTGCCATTTTTACCTGAAAGAGACAACCGCCGCTTGATTTTGGCCATTATATAATCTCAACACCCTCAAAGAGTTGAAATTACATAATTGCCAAAATTGGAGAATATCAGGTTCTTATTACACTTGCTAACAAAAATTATGTACAAGTTTTTTTATTATTCTACCATTACAATTAAATTAATTATTAGTTTCCAAATTACTTTAAAAGAAAAATGTGGCAATGGGTTTCTCATGCTTCAGGCTGTTTGACTTAGTGAAAAAGCTATGTTCTTATTAAAGTGAACACTGTATTATGCACTCTTTATGATACTAGGACAATCTTCTAGTTGCCTTACATATGTTTTTTATGAGCATGAAAAATGAGCTGGAATAATTTGCCTCAATTGTATTTTTTCATGTCACTTGTCAAGTTGAGAACATAAATGCTTACTTTAGATAGCAATAGCTAGCAAACTTATTTACTACTTAAATGTTGATTTAGTTATCATTCCTTCACTGTTTCAACACTTTATTGGCAATTATTCTTAAATGCTATAATACACATGAGATGGGGTTGGGCAAGAAGATGAAAAAAAATTTCAGCTTATTACATCTCTCTTGTGGCTGAAAAATTTAAACTATTCCTCAGGATGCAAAACACTGGCAAAGCTTATTATTCCATTAAATGATGTTTTTCTTCACAAGAATACAATTACAGAGAATTACATGCTCCCTTGAATATTTCATTATAATTGCTAGCTGTAAAAGTCTTTTACTTGAGACACTATGCTGCACAGATTTATGCTTCGATCATAAACAACATATTCTTTTTCTGGCCATATGCAAAAAGGAATTTGTAGCTTATATTTCAGAGTTTGACATAATCTAATAGTTTTCTGGCATTTATAAAACATATAAATTAATTCTAAAAGGCCAGTGTAAAGCATCTGAGACATTATCAGAAATAAATATCAATGTTGTACATTAAAGCAATTTTACCGCACAAAATAATTCATGTGATATAATCATCTGGTAATGCTGATGAGGTTTGTGCTGCCACCTATTTGAATGTACAGGTGCTTAGAAATGACAAGATTTGTTTTACATACGAAATGTCATCAGAGCACCATTTTGTTGTAGAAATCGACAGAATGAAAATTTTCTATTAACATAATGTTCTGTACAAAATTATTTACATTAACAACTTTAATTAATTCCAGGTTTTACTCATGGATTCACTGGAAATTGTAGCCATTATCACTTTGCCTGCTATTTACCATAATAATTGAAGAATGCACTTTCAAAACAGTACTCTTCATATTCTTGAATATTTTGTTACATATTAAAATCCTTGTTCCTGTTTAATTCCACAATAAATTCAGTATCGTGTTAGCATTATATGAAAAACATTCCATCTATATTAAATCAGAAATGGGTTCCATCTTGGTATACCTTAATCATGACAATGCAGTCAAACAAAAAAGTTTTATACATATTTAAATATTCATTCTTTCCTTCCTATTATCCATATGAGTATGTACAAACAAACAATTTAAAAGTCTATTTAATATCACCCCTCCATCATGGCATAGCTTCTAAATAGTGCTCATCAACTGATAGGCCTGAGTTTTGTTCCTGGTAAAGATAAATTACTTACTTACTTATAGTGGATCAGGGGGAGGGGAGTTTTACTTCCCATTCAAAGATATATGCTAACTCTTGGCACTGATGAACTCCATACTTACTCCATCATCATTAATTCATTCTATTCATCATCCTAAAGACCTACAAATCAGCAAGGGACATTAAACTGTTACCTCTTGCCCCAAAATGTAAAATGAACTTTGTTATTTCCCTATCATCCCTTTTCAGTGTCTTAGTCAATTTCCTAGAATTTTTTGAAACCCAACAAGAAGTCAACAGTTCATATTCAATATAGAAATTGGGCTTTTTAAAATCCTGACATCACCAAAAATGCCTTCCGATTTCTTGTAGTTCAACCCTTTCTGGGAAAAGTAAGATTATCTGCTTATTATGTTTGAAAAAGCATTTTCTTCCTTAATTAACATTAAAAAGAAAAAGAAAGAAAAAAGCAATAGTTTTGCATAGAGACTCAAGATTACCGACATTCTATATTATGTAATGAAATTATTAAAGTCATCATAAAGTGAAATATGAATGCTATTGCAAAATTTAAGTAGCAACAGCTTGCCCTTAAGACCACAGGTGATGTTGCTCAGAGATTTATAATTTTGCAACAGAGCAAATTCATGTGTTATACATTGAAATAAATTGTTATCATGCATGTTGCAATTATCATAAAATCTATATATACTGAAATCCTTGAAATCCTTATATATGTTCCAGACTAGTGAACTACCATTTATCATTATACTTTTTTCAGTATCTGAAACAATACACAAAAATTTCAAATTATACCTTTAAACTATATATAAAAAAAAAATACATTTTTATATTTATTAGAAGCTAGGTATTGTTACACAAGAAACTAAATAGCATATGCAGGTATAATTCAATTGATAAACATATTTAAAATATAATGAGCACTCTGGATATGTAAACTCAAAACGTTTGATATTTATGTACATAAAGCTTATAATTAATATAGAAAAACCTTGATCCATCATTTCTCACAAAGTAAGAGAACTATAAATTCAGGAAAATAATGGATGGGAGAAGGGGGTCTAAAACATGAACATCTCTGGAAAGTTTAAAATTTGGAGAGGGCTATTGATTAAAATGTAACAAAGTCTGCAGAACATACAAACAGAAGACTATATTCATTTTAAAATATCAAAATAGTGAGGGGGGATTGCATCCCTCCCATCAAAGAAAGATGCCCATGGTGTAAAATAACCTTTAGGTATTTCATTAAGTATTCTCACATGCTTCACAGGGAAGCATGACTTCAGTAAAAATAAAATTTTAGCTTCCTTTTCCTGCCACATGCATTCTACAAGAGGTTATGATGGACAATGGAAACGATATTGCTTGCTATGAGAGTTCATTTGCAGATTTGTCAGTTATCTTGCTTCTTTGTTTCTATTTGCACCTTCCCTCCACCATAAACACATATTGCTATAATAGATCTTGTCATCATGCACTTCATTTAGCAATGCACTGCTGCCTCACAGACACACACACACACAAAAAACAATGTGGACTTGCTACAGTATGTTTAAAACACATTGTGCTGCATTTGTTACAATTTATCAATGATTTGTGATTAACAGAATTATCAATGGAGGATTAAATTATATAAAACAAAAAAAAAAATATGTTCAAATAATGTGGGAAAACAATACTTCCAAGGAATGATCAAGTGGGTTTTATTTCTATTGCTTATAAGGAAAGTATGTCTGGGACTACATAAATTGAATGAACAATCTATGAAAATGATGCTTCCAGAAACAATGGTAGCAGAAATGGTTAAGTTTTCTTCAATGGCCAAAGAATCAGGAAAGTGTATGCATAAAGAAAATCTATATTAAATATTGTACTTACCAAGCTGTTGACAATGGAGTATTAATATATCCAAACTTGGCCATTCATTTTTTTACACCAAACTCCATTTACTTACATAAAAGTAAGATGCATTTCGGGAGAATCTCTACCATCTTCAGTTGCTCACCAAACCATTTACACTCATTTTAGTGTAAAAAAATGAATAACGAAGTTTAGGATAAAATCTATATTGACGAACCTCATTACTACAAAAATACAATGAGCATGCAAGGTCTGAGAATATTCTTATATACTGATAGGAGTAATGAAATTGTATGCTGTCCAACATTTTCAAAACACAAAAGCAATAGAGCAACTATTAGAAAAATTAATAACAGCCAAGTTCCAATGTCTGAGTAGCAAAGTGTATTAATATTACTATTTTGCAGATCCCACTTTAACAGCAATATGTTGGGTGCAATCCTATAGGTTTAACCTTGAACAGTGAATATATATGCAAAAAGTCCCAACTATTTACAATAGAAAACAAATTTTTGGTGAGAGTATCAAGATTATAATTGTATGTAAATAATGTTTAAAAGTAACAGACAAGGCATTGGGCTGTCTTATTGATTTAAAAAACTGGAAGAATCTACGGAGGTTTTGGGTTCATACATAAAATTTGACTGTCACAGCAAATGTGTTTCAGTTGTAACTAATGTCAATTTAGGTGTGAATGTGTTCGGAGAGATATCTACCACAAAGGAACCACAGATGAAAGAATCTAGGGTGGCATTATTGAAGAAATCTTTTTACAGTATCTAACTATGCAAGGTATTGCTAATAAGAGATCACATGAATGATATGAGTAATTTAATTAACTTATTGCGAGTTAAAACTAGCTATACAAGGTATTGCTGTAATATATTACATGGCAAATGATGACTGCTCCAGAACTTAGGAAGTGGATGGATGGATGGATGGATGGATGGATGGATCATATAAATGGTATACTCATGACATTTGTAACAAAATACTGGATTATGAGTGACTGCATACTGAGAGATTTAAAATTCTTAACAGCCAAATATTATGTTTACGGAATTTGGGAATCCACACAGTGAAACTTTTGTTAATCTTATTTTGATTTAAAGTAAAACACTAAAAATCATGTCGTCACATTAAAACTCTCTTTAAGTTTCACAAACACACTTATAAAAGTAATTTTGGTACATGTTTCGTGAGGTACATTCCTCACATTGTCAACCAAAACGACGACAGACTTAAAGAGAGTTTTAATGTGACGACATGATTTTTAGTGTTTTACTTTAAATCAAAATAAGATTAGCCAAATATTACTCTATCATAGTTGATGAAATGTCCAACATTTCTGTAAAGGAGCAAGTGTCATTGTGCTGAAATAGTTACAGACAATCTTGAAGTACAAGAACATTTGGAGGATTCTACGAAACATACAAACAGATGCCGGAATGTTGTTTCATAGTATTAATGATGTTATATGATTTGATTGTGACATAAATAAGTTCAGAGGCCAGTGCTATGATGGTGCATCAAACATGACAGGCAAGTACTTAGGAGTTCAGGCAAGGCTATCAGAAAAAGAACCCCAAGCATTATTTGCACACTGTTTTGATCATTCACTTAATCTTGTTGTTCAAGATACTATGATGAATATTTCTGGTAGCAGGGATGTACTGAAATTTATAAAAAATATAATTATGTTTGTGAGAAATTTGCCCAAAAGACTTTCATTCTTTCAAGCATTCAAGCAGTTATAATGCAATGATGCAGTCAACATATGGCCATTATTTCCTACTAGATGGTTGGTTTGCTTCTTAATATTATCATTTCATTTCAATTATAAACAAATGATGAAGTTTCTTGAAGAATTGTCTCAACAGATGTAGATTCCAAAGTAAGTGGCTTTCGTACTCAAATGGAGCCATTTAATTTCTATTTATGTTTGTTATGCAAGATATTTTGATACATTGATGTAGTACATAGTACTACAGAAGAAAACATTTGAGTTTTCAGCAAGCATATTCTATAGTTCATTGCTTGGCAGATTCCCTCACGCACATCAGAACTAACTACGACACATTTTGGAATGAAATATTAAATAATACACAATTCCTTAACCTACAAGAACCATAGCTTCCATGCCAAAGACAGACTCATAAAAGATTAGATTCTGGAATTGCTCCTCACAGTTTTGCCAAGCCTAAAAATATGTACCATCCAAAGTTTTTTGATTTAATCGATGTTTCCATTCAGGTCTTGTTGCTTCACATTTCATGGTGAACAGTGAAAAATTAGTCACAAATAGCAGTGATAATATAACAGAAATAGCTCATTTTTTTTAAGACGACAATGGTCCTGACAAACTGACATTGCATCTTAACACGAATATGCACATTTTAAAATCAACAATGAATAGAAATTCTTTATTATAACTTTTTTTTCCCAGTTGCACAGTTTCTGAAATGTGATACTGTGAATCAGAAATGTTTCCAGAATTAACTAAACTAGTACACTTTGTTTCAACTGTCCTGGTGTCAATTTGTACAGTTGAAAGATCTTTCTTGAGTCTCCAAAGGCTAAAAACTTACTTTAAGGTCATCAATGGGGCAGAGGTATCTTAATTCAATTGCCATATTGAGTTACCACTGAAACATCACCAGCACTTTGGATCTGAGTGGTAAGCCAACCAGTTCATCAGAAGAAATGAGTTGCATTGCCAGGCTTTCATGAAGATATGTAATTAGCTTTTAATGTTTTAGTTCTTGAACTACTTTCATACTGATTTGCATGTTTTCAATTTACAGCTTTATAACAAAATGTAGTATTAGAGTTATTAGTCAAATATATAAATCTGAAATTGTAACATTTTTAATTTAATATTACACCATTTAATATTATGTTGTTGATACTTGGATTTCCGAGTTTGAGATGAAGTTGAGATGCTCCACCCCATATTTTATAGAAATCAACCTCTAAACCTACATACCATGCACCTAGTATTACAAAAAATGTGAACTACAGCCATACCAGGCCACAGTAAAAACATATATTTTGGGCAGTGAGAATCTTCTTCAGTTAGAGAATGAAAAGTCTCCAACTGAAAACAGGCCCAAAATATATGTTTTAGTGTTGGTATATCTGTTTTACTTATGTACAACTAGAATTCCCTATTCTGGATTAGGCTAGTGAGTTTTTGTACCCTTGTGCTCTACTTACCATTAAGTCACTCAGAACATGTTTCATGAACCTTTGCCCACATCATCAGCGGCATGTCTACTGTCATATTTCTTGATGCTTGAATGCCAAGAAATGCGACAGTCAACATGCAGCTGATGATGTGACTGGTGAAACATGTTCTGAATAATTCAATGGTAAGTGGAGTACAAGAGTACATAAATCGGCTCTATGCCTAGTCTATAATACATGATTGTTTCACTGTAGTTGTTCCAACATGAAGTCAGTTTTTTAAATTTGAATATTCTAGTTCACATTTTACGTATATAAAATGTATACTACATATATTTATGTAGAATGATTGATTTCTGCATCTAGAACAGAAAGGCTAGAACAACTTTACATTTAAAATTAAAATGTAAATTGGAACTTGCACAGTGAAGCCAATCATACAATATAAATTTTAGATTTGTTCTTAGTAATGAGGATAAAAATTAACCAGGCACTTGATCTAAGCATGATTCAAACTAATACTCTCCTTATATGCAATTCATTTTGGATTTATAATGTAAATAATTAAGTCACAGTTTTCAAATTTACCACAATGTTTACAGGCAGTATTCGATGGTCTATGCTGCTGCTATTTATCATTATTTGAGATTTAAAAAATATTATTACTTTATAGCTTATAATTTAATTGTTAAACTTAAAAGGGAATTTATTTCTTAAAATATGATCTCATATCAATGCTTTGCTTGGCTATAAGCAACTATTGGTGTGTAATTCTATATTTATCTCTTGAGGATATCATATATTGCAAAAATTACTGATGAAAACATTTTCTTAATGTAGTTTTATGATAACAGCCCAAACAAACAATTCCTCAGACAAATTTACATTTGAAATTTCCATTATTAAATAATAATGTTTTTACATCCATTATACACAAGCTTACATAATAAAGGTTTAAGAGTAAGGCACAAAATATGATTTTTATTCCATATTTATTTTGATAAATGGTAGCTCACTATATAGTCATGTCTCTCACATCAGACTACAAGTATCTATTTCTTTATTTTTTAACACAAAACAAACAATATCATCTATAAACCAGGTAGAGAAGATGGTAACAATATTTTTTGAACAATAGCGTTCCTATAATTAGTGGTAAAAATCTTTGCTAACATTGGCAAAATAAAAACTCTCTTTAATTTAATATAACAAATTATTTATGCGGAAATCAATCAAATTTCACTAATTTTGTTCCACTTGGACATGTTTCCAGGGCTGTTGCCTTCATCATCAGACTTCGAAACATATCCAAGTGGAACAAAATTAGTGATATTAGAATGATTTTTGCATAAATAATTTGTTATACTAAATTTCACAAAATTCCCATTATTTAAATCCCTTTAATTTTTTTGTTTTGGTCCATTTTGAATTTTCAAATGTAGGTTGAGCAGTTCATAGAATTATTGCCACGTAATAGTGGTACATGAATAGCAAGTCCACAGCAACAGCAGCAGTGCCATGCATTTTGTGTACTTTCAAACTGTTCAACCTTTACACTTATAGGTTTTCTATTGTTATTACTGCAAGATATTCATAGTAAGTTCTGATGTTACTGGCCTTGTAGCATCCAGCATATAATTTAAGTCTATTGGCCAATATATTCACATAAATGTACGCAACTATACGCCAAATAGACATTAATTATGCAGCTGGATTAAAATGCACCATAAAAATATGAAATTCATATATACTAACATATATAAAACTTAATTTCAAAAAGATGTACTATACTATATTCTCTGCACTGGAATATGTCTAGATCATTTACAAATGTTACAGCTTAGATCCAGTGCAAAATGTTGCCACAACTAGTAATTTGTTCAAAAAACAGGAGGAAAAAAAAATAATAAAAATAAAAAAAAAACATGAGATATTGTTCTCTTAGGCTTTAAAAAAAGTGGTTTTACAAAAAAATTATAAAATTACAGCAGAATTTCAAGTTTAGCACCAAATTAACATACTATTAGTGGTGGGGGTCATCACTGCTGTTGTGCAGTGAGTGCTAGTTGTCTTAGTTGTTTCAGCACTGTTTCCAGCAGCTTCTTCTTATCTCGTTCACTCTTCTTCAATACTGAGAAAACTGTTTTCTTATCAGCTTCACGCAATCTGTCACAGAAGAAAAAACATAACCATATGATGAAAGATGAAAGACTGAAAGCATAAAGGTTTATAGTTTGGGAGCATACATTTGGGAACAGGTTAACCTTTAAAGGCTTTTAAACTACTTGAGAAGTGAACTATTCTTGTCTAATATATGAGAAGTATTTCAAAAGTAAAGGTCAGTTCATACATAACATTTTAAAAAATAAATTGAAAAATTGTTATTGCTTTTGCACATTTTCCTACATTCTCTCTTTATCTTTCTACACAGCCATCATTTCTTTCCAAAAATTTTATGAATCAAGGGGCAAGCTTTATGTTGCCCAGTCATAAAAATCTACCATCTGGAAAATGAATTATTTTGGCACCTGCAACTCCTTGCTATTGTCAAACTTTTGAGAGTGAAACCATTTCTTGAAGTGAAGGAAAATATAGAAATCATTGGGTGCAAGGTCTGGGTTATATGATGGATACTTAAAAAGTTCCCATTGAAATTCCTAAATCTTGCTGAAATTCTGATAGCAGCTTTATGTCATGAAAAAAAAAACAGTCCCTGACAAAGCTTCCTATGTCCCCAGTTCTGAATGGCATGCCTCAGCTTAGAAAGCATTTTACAGGTCACTTGCACTGCATTGTTGTTGCCAGATATATAAAATTCACAAGGACATCTTTATGGTTGCAGAAAACTGTGACAATAATCTTCTGTGCTTATGTCTGCTTAAATTGGCATATAATATGCATGTTTCATCACCAATCATGATGTGAGAAAAAAAAGTTAATTTTCTTCTATCTCGTACCTGTTCAAAAAAGCACATTCAGCTTCCATCATTTTGTTCTTGTGCATGGCAGTCATCATTTTAGGAATTCATCTTGCACACAGATTATGATTTTTAAGATATTTACTGACAATTCTGAAGAATGTACTCAGTAAAATGCTTGAAAGCTCAGCTGCAAGAACATTGATTGTAAAATGGTGATTTTCTCAAATTTTTGCATCTATATGCTCAACTAGGTCACCTGTCTTACCTTTCTTAAACAGATGACACCACTGTGTGACTTTTTCTTCTCATTACAGCTGGCTCAAGTCACACAATTTATGGTGAATTTCTGCAGCACTCTTACCTTTTGCTTTGAGAAACTGATTTATTCAACAGACTTCAGTACTAACAGGATTGCTTACTCTCGCAGCCATTACAAACCAATGTTTTGCAAAAGCAAACAAGGGTAAAATATAAATATTGTACTTATGAAGCTGTTGACAATGGAGTGGCAATATAACTTCAATTTATGTATTCACTTTTTTACAGCCATAGTTTCGAGTAACGGCGGTTCAGTAAGCAACTGAAGATGGGAGAGATTCTCCCGAAATGCATCTTACTTTTGTGTAAGTGAATAGAGTAAAGTGTAAAAAAGTGAATACATAAGTTGAAGGGTAAAAAAGTAACAATATGCTTGAGAGCAAGCATGAATTAGCTGCAGCTTATGCGCAATCTGTCCAAATGTTCCAACTTTGTTTTAAGAACTGGCCCTTATTTTTTTAAATTGTCTCTCATGCTTTTACATTCTTTATTATATTTTCTTCTATGTTTGTGTAAACATGTTTTATTTCATGAAGTTCACTACACAATTTCTTTAAATAAGGCACTCTTTCAAGAACAATATTTAACATTACATTAACTTCTAAAATACCTCCTTGTAAACTTGTAAAAATGAATTACATATGAAAAGGCTTTGTTTTAAGAGTTATCTTGATCATGTACTGTTAATATATTGAACTAAGTATATGCTTACCAACTAGTAAGCCCATATTGGACTCCTTTTGAGTCATTTACTTTTATTTAATTTAAGTAAATTTTATCATACAATATCTATCATATACTTCTGCAAAAATTATGTAACAAAGTGTAAATACATACATGACATATGAATTGAGATTGCAGCCAGTAGTTGTTCTCATTACAATGTGCAAAATATTAATCTTGCAATAAATTTTAATGTTATTTCATTTCAGTCTTCGAAATTGTAATGGTGGTGGTAAGTGGGTTGGAATGTTGCTCAGAAGTTCATTGGTTTGATTTAAAATGGTGCGATAAAGGTGAATGTAGCAGAAGTGGGGGATAACAATCTTTATGTAGAGTTTCATTGCAGATGTATTATGGTGCATCCGCAATTGTTGTGAATTATTCCTTCTTGACATAATTAATTATGAAATATCATCAGTAAACTGGTTCTGAAAAGTTTGTATCCTTTTTAGTTGTGAATTGGAAGCCAAATTCTATATTGCATAGCCAATAGCCAGATAGGTATTATCATTGAGAAGAAGATTACTCTTTTGAAATAAACTGGTAAAGGTGAAGATTGTTGAAGCAGATATTTTAGTTGAATAATTTTGTGTCATAGTCTTATTATTAAGGTATTTATGTGCTCTCTCCAGTGGAGTTTGTTATCCAGTAAAATTCCAAGATACAAAGACAATTACTTTTATCTCTGCCTCTAAAGGTTCCTTAAGTTCTCCAGACTCAGCTTAGCCTTTTTAAATGATACCTTACACAATCTGAAAAGAACCTTTGTGCGAATTTTAAAATGCCATCAGTGACACATAGCAATATCTATAGAGAGGCTAGCATGTCAACTTCAACTCTTCATATGCACCATTTATTTAACCCGATGAGGGTAAGTACGTAAGTTTCTGATCTTGCTGATAAGGGTTATCGTCTTCACAAAATCTTTACCTGATGCCATACCTTATCTGTTAAGCAAATAATTGGAGCTGTTTCTTCTGCTCTGCTGTGTTCTTTTGTTCACATATAGATGCATAAAGAAGGCTATGTGTAGAAGATTGTAACATGTTCAAAATGGAGTATTGAGCTGTTATTAAGTTCTTCACATAAGGACTTACTCCAAATGACATTAAACAGCAATTGGATGGTGTATATGCAGAAGCATCCCCCTCATATTCCATTGTAAAAAAATGGGCCAAAATTTTCCCAATGGATTGAGAAAGCACTTGAGACACAGAGCATGCAGGTCAGCCCTTGGAGGTGCTCACTCCTGAAAACATCGCTTTTGTGGAAGAAATTATGGAAGACTGGCAGCTCTAAGTTAGAGAAATAGCAGCACGGTTAACTTTTCTAAAACAACAGTCCTTTGAATTATTATGAACAATTAAACATGAATAAGGTTAGTACAAGATGGGTGCCTACATTTCTTTCCTGAGTCAAAAGCAGCAACGAGTCTGTTGCCAGGTATTTTTGGAGCTCTGCCATGGCAACAAGAGAGAAGTTCTGCAAACCATTTTTACAGGAGATGAATCTATGGTTCTCTACTATGATCGCTTGTCCAAAAAAGAATCAGTGGAATGATTTAAACCTGGAGAAGCACCACCTCTAAAGGCCAAGATCAGTCAGTCAACCAAGAAGATCACTGCCACAATCTTTTGGGACTGTGAAGAAATACTTTTCATTGACTTCCAGGAGAGGAATGCCACAGTAAATGGGGAGTACTATGCTGGCCTACTGCACAGACTACATGTTTTTTTTTTTGAGTAGTGTTTAATGCTCGTTTTTACTACTGAGGCACCACAGGCGGTGGACACTGGTGATATGGAGATGAAATGATATATTGGGAAAGGATATTTTTTTAAGGAAGGAAGTGTTCCAGGCCTAAGTTTAGGGTACCTCCCCGGCATTTGCCAGTATGAGGACTGGGGAAAATCCCAGTCAGGGAGGACGGTCCTGGTGGGATTCGAACCCCACCTCCCGCTCATGAGTCCTTGCCTTAATGACCTCGGCCACCCATGGCGGTAGACTAGGTGCTTTCATCAAAGAGAAAAGGCAAAGAAAACTGAGTAGTGGTGTGCACCTTCTTCATGACAACATGCCTGTGGACACAGCTCTTGTTGTAAAGGAAGCTGTGAAGAAATATGGCTTCAAGGAGATTGACCATCCACTCTAAAGCCCAGATCTAGCTCCCAGTGACTATTTCTTCTTCTAAAGAAGAACCTTCAAGGAAGGAAATTTAAGTGTGCAAACATGTGAGATGTATAATGGAATAAAGGGTACCTATATTGAAAAAGAAAATATAGTTTTTGTCTTTATCATACCTAGAAAATGGTTAGGCGAAACTTATGGACCTACTCTTGTATATACCAAATTGCTAAACATGAATACCTGATTGCAATAAAGTTCTTTATCAAAGAAGCACTTTATCCATGAGTTATTGATTAGATGGTGTATATAGGAAAGCTTTACCTTCATATTCCAATACAAAGGAATGGGCTAAACAGTTTGATTTACGAAGAGAGAGCACAAAGATGATCATTGTGATAGTTGGCCTGTGAAAGTGATGACTAAAAAAGTCTTCTTTTGTTAAAGAGGAACTATTCAGTAATAGCAACTGAAGCTCAAAGAAATATCAGCATGGTTGGAACTTTCTGTTAGATACTCAATTAAATGTACTTATGAAGTTGTTGACAATGGAGTGGTATATATATATATATATATATATATATATATATATATATATATATATATATATATAAACAATGTAATACAGTTTTTTTCACATTAACTCCATTCACTTACATAAATTCTGTTAGATATTTTCAACCATCCCTCAGGAATTTCACATAATAAAGCCCATGCAAGCTGGGTGCCCTAATTTCATTTTGCAGTTTAAAACAAATATTATGTGACCTTTAGCACAAGTTCTTACAGCTTTGCCAAGGTAATCAAAAAGTATGATTCTCTTTAGAAAAGGGCGTCAATGGAGTGACACAAACCAGAAGAACCACCAAGAAAATTCGAGGCCATTCAGTCCACCAACTAGATGACAAAAAATTTGGGGAATGCTGGGAAAATCTTGTAATTAACTTCACAGAAAGGAATGCTACTATGAATGCAGAGATTATGTTTCACTCCTGCACAAAATGTGCAATGCCATAAATGAAATGATACAAGGAATGCTTAATCACTCTATTTGCTTGTTTCAGGTTAGGAATGTATTAGCTCTTAAACAGCCTTTGTGTGATACAAAAGTGCAGCTGACTTAGATTGGAAGCAGCATGTGTTATTGGTAAAAACATTTCTGAGGTCAATGAGTATGCATTTGACTATATGGGTAAGAGTTGCTCCTGGCTCTTTTTTGTTTTTATTATTAGGGACTGAATAATGGGAGGAGGGAGAATGATTCACACCTTGGAGAAGGGAACACGAAGGAATATGGCTGGGTGAATGGATTTGGAGCAGAATGCTTGGTGAAATGATCTGTGTTGTGAGAGAGAGTAGGGGAGGGGAGGGGAGGGAGTGAACAAATGTTAGAATAAGTTCATATATGAAATTGCTCATAGTGGAGCCAAAAATTGTAATTAGTTTATTAAGCTCAGTAAGAAGAAATCTTTGTTAGCTTATGTTGATTTATTTACATAAAGTTTGTTATTTATTACTAGCTCAATACCTCAAAAAATCACCTGTAATGTCTGCCAATCATTTTGTTGAATGACTATTTTCCAGTTTTTTCAACTATAGCATCAATTAGTGGTAGGAATTGCCTAACAACCTTGACACTACAATAGGCAGCAAATAGTGTCTGGAGTGCTGGAATTTATTCCAATCATTTTTATGAAAACATCTTAAGGAGCACAACTAGTTGAATATTTTTAATAATAGCACTTATAGTCAGCAAAAAGTGTTGCAAATGACAGCAGAACATAGCTGAATTTTACAGTGGTATTCAAGGTTACATGGTTTGAGACTGTAGTGTCATTTGTATAAAAAATGTTTATTATTTAAAAGTTGAGTAGAATTTAGTAGCATACTTCTTGTGTTGTGTCTTATATTTTATTATTTGACTGTGTTGCTGCTCTGGGTGCAATGGTTATGGCTGGCTGGATATATTAGTTGCTCAAGAATGCTTTGTTACATGAGCTTTCATAAGTGAAGCAGAACAAGAAAAGCTTTTAACTTTTCTTGAAAAGTGTCTAGTGGTAAGGGAGTCAAATCAAGAAGTTTTGACACATCAGTAGAATTTAAAAACAGTTAATGGGCGAGTTACAGTTGGGCATAAAAGGTAAAAAGATAGGAAGGCTTATCACAATATCTCATGATATTGAAAAATATGGGTTCAAAATGTCTATTAATTTGTGTTTACAAATTCCTATTAATTAAGAGAATGCAAAGAAAGTTTTAAACTCCCTAATGGAGGTCCACACATTCTATGAATTAAATTAGTGGATGATTGGAAATTAATTTATTATGATTAATGAATAAACTTTCTGGAAGCAGTACTTTATCAGAATATTTAATTGATTCCTAGTAGAATGAAGGATACAAATTTGTTTAATGGCATTTTCAGAAGAATCATGATACTCTTGAATATTTATAGTATTAGGAAACTATTTAAATGGCAACTACCACATTAAAGATTTCCAATGTGGAGAATTTACTAATTCTTGTTATATTGCAAAGCAATTAGGATATCTCAATTAAATGTACTTACGAAGCTGTTGACAATGGAGTGGTATATATATAAAATTAGGATATATTTGGTGTAAAGGGAAAATCAACTATTACAAAGCACTGCTTTAGCTGACAAGATCAGTGAAGAATATTTTAAGCAAGGAGAGACAACTGGGATGGAGGAGGGCTGATAAAGTAGCTACAAATAGCCAGATTGACCTTAGCCCTTGATTATGTGCAGGTGCAAGTGACTAATGGAATGAAAAGATTAAAATGCTGCAACTGCAAAGGAAAGATAACATAAAGTCAGCTGTTTGAGCAAAGAACTTTAAAAATAGTCAGAAAAGCTAGCAGAAAATGACAGACTGCAAGAATCTGTTGGAATTCACTGATGTTAATGAATTTTGGACAATATTGAATATAGGAAGTACACAGTTCATTACAAACAAAATGTTTACCTAAATAATGGACCATCTTCTACAGAAAAGAACCAAACCACAAAATGCTTATCCTGTTGAAATTAAACAAAAATTAAAAATTCAAGAATGAGTGTAACAAATCATCTACAGTTTTAGGTAATACTGCATATAAATAATATTCATACAAATAACATATACTGTTGAATTTTATTACTCACATAATGCCTAAATTTTTTTTATAGTTTGGTTCCTTTCTGCAGAATGGAATCCAACTTTCCCACACACATCATATGAGGAAGGAATATGTGGTAAGTAGAAAATGCCAATTGACTGGCAGATATAATGCTGATATGAAAGGCATTGGCCTGTTTTGTCAGAATGGATCCGTGCACATGGAAACATTACTTTACAAATATTGTACTTACAAAGTTGTTGACAATGGGAGTGGTAATATATCCTAAACTTAGGTATTCAATTTTTTTTTATCACTGAACTCCAGTTACTTTAATTTAAGTGGAGTTTAGTGTAAAAAAAAAATGAATACCTAAGTTTAGGATTACTTTACAAGTTAGTTAGGATGGTTCAGTTAGTTATAGGAATGAATTTTTACAGAAAACAAAGCTACAACTTTACTTGGAAAGGAGAAATACAAATGTTATTTGCAAAAGAAAGAGATTTTAAAACTTGAATATAAAACCAAATCTTTGGAAGCGTGGCAATTTTTTTTTTTTGATTGGTTTATTTACGGACGCTCTTTAACATCTCAGATCATCAGCGTCCCATTCAAATCAGGGCGTGAAATGGTCGACAAATTTTGCTCAGAGGTCTCTCTTTCAGGCTTGAGGTTCTTTTTCGTGCCGTAAATGTACGACATGGGACCCACGGCTTTACTTCCCTTCCGAAGGAAGTCATACGATTTTTACGCCCAAAAAAATCCATCGGTCCTGGTCGGGTTTGAACCCGCGATCTTGGGTTTAGAAGGCCAATATGGTAACCATTACACCACCAGGACCGATGGCAAATTGTTGGGGGAGAAGAAGCTGCAGGGAGGTAATTGGTATTAGGCGACATAGCCCAAAGCAGAAATTATGGGGAATGTATGCATATCTTAACAGTATTTTCAAGATTATTCTCAAAGGAGCCTGCAGTGTTTTCATTTGGAATTGATCAATATTTTGCCTATGTAATCATGCCCATATGAGTAACCCCTTCCCCTAAACGAATTTCAAGGGCTAACCAAAAATACTCTTAAGAAGATATGTAATTTATGGTTAGCACTTTAATTATGCATCACTAGAATTTTTGGTAACAAAACCTTTAGAGAAATATAATGAATCACCTGAAATGGAATGCTACAGTATTGCCTAATCCTAAATACCAGCATTTTCACTGAGTGAATATTTTTTATAACAGATTTGAACATAGTGTATCTTCAGATACTGCTGTCTAGGACAAGTAGGAAATGCACCGCATATAATGCATTTGGGCCTTTGCAATTTTTTATGCCTGAATATGGGAAACTCGAGTGTCCAGCTGAGAAAATGAAAGGTTAATTCAATTAAGTGTACTTACGAAGCTGTTGACAATGGAGTGGTATATATATAAACAAAGTAATACAGTTTTTTTCACACTAACTCCATTCACTTACATAAAATTTGGAGCATATGTTTCAGGAGCGATCCCTCCCATCTTCAGCCTGTTGACAAACTGTTGTTAAACGTGGCGGTTGGGTCTCTTGATGTTCTTGTGGCAGTATCTGTTGGTTCTATTAGGAATTTGCTGAGTTCATCCAATGAAGGGAAATCGAAATTCATCAAATTATCCTTATTTTTTGTAATGAAAATAAGGATAATTTGATGAATTTCGATTTCCCTTCATTGGATGAACTCAGCAAATTCCTAATAGAACCAACAGATACTGCCACAAGAACATCAAGAGACCCAACCGCCACGTTTAACAACAGTTTGTCAACAGGCTGAAGATGGGAGGGATCGCTCCTGAAACATATGCTCCAAATTTTATGTAAGTGAATGGAGTTAGTGTGAAAAAAACTGTATTACTTTGTTTATAAATGAAAGGTTATTTTCTGATCAGATGTTAAAGGTATATTGACCATTTTAAATTTACAAACTGACATGTGGGACATTTACTCTCCACTAGAGAAAAAAGCAGGCATTTATACCATATAAGTTGCGCAGAATGCGAAAAAGTTTATACTGGAAAAACAAAGGGAAACATAGGCACCAGGTTAAAAGAATATTTCAGGAATATAAAATACAAACAAATGCAGAAATCAGCAGTAGCATCTCATTTCTGGACAGAAAACCATGACATAGTGAATAAAGCAATATTATTAAAATCAGTACAAGGACCTACAGAGTTAGCAACTTGGGAGAAAATCTACATTTACAATACAGAGACAGATTAATGTACTTCAATACTTTGGGGGATGAAAACATAAACTTTAAGTCCATCATGCCTTCACCAGAGCACAATACACATCCTCATAGCATAATGAATTATCCAGCAGTAGACGGTAGCTGAGGATGTGAACAAGGGTTCGTGAAATGCACACGGCATTTAAACAAGTAAGTGGAGCCAATAGTGTGTAGTTTGGCTTAATCATATAATAATCTTAATTATTTGCTAGTACTTTATATAAGATTTGAGAATCTTGGTTTTATGGTTAATAAGGAAAAGTTACCTTGAAGCCACAATGTAAAGTTTTCTAAGCCAGGCATTGTCAAATTCTCCCCCCCCCCCCCTTTTGAATGGTGTTTAATGCCCGTAGTGGACACTGATGGTACATGAAATGATATATTGGAAAAGAAAGATTTATTTAAGGAAGGAAAAATTCCAGGCCTAAGTTTAGGGTATCTCTCCGGCATTTGCCATTTATCAAGACTGAGGAAAACAGTCAGGGAGGATGGTCTTGGTGGGAAGCAAACACTGTCCTTCCACTTACGCCTTAATCACCCCGGCTACCAGTGGCAGTATATTGTCAAATAAATGGATTGTGGTTGATGCAAGTGATATCAAGATCATAAAGGCTTCTCTCCCCTAAGAATGCAAAAGGAGTTTGAAGAAATAAAGAGCAAGTCATGTAGTACACTGACATTGTGTATGCCTAACTTTAATAAGAAATTTGTAATGCTATGCAATGCATTATGTAGCATGGTCAGTCTTTTTCAACCAATAAAGTATATGCTAGGTAAGCACAAAATATATTTTATTCGTGAATAGGGAGCATTTACAATGAGCATGAATTTAATATGTGATTCACACAGATTTCAAAGCTCTTAATAACTAAGGAATCAACTGCACCAATTAGAAAAATAGAACTATGGATTCTGAAATTGGCTCTGTTTAAATTTAAAACATAATACACTATGGGCTGCAAAACTTGGTGCTAGATTGTTTGTCTCAGCTTTTTTAAATAGAGCAGGAGCACATATTAAATAAGAGTACTGAGAATGAGGAAAGAAAGGGAAAGCTGACAGAAAAAACATCCGTTTTCATTATAAGTGAGCTCTAGATTGTGGTAAGCTGCATAGTTTTCTTAATTAGATAAAAAGGAAGCATGTCTTATGGCTAACCTTTGAAACTTTATGCTGGCCCAGCATTTTATTTTTTTGAATGGTGTTTAATGCACATTTAAAATACTGTAGCATTGCAAGCAGCACATGATGATGATATACACATGGGCATTAATGATACAAGAGATGAAATGATAAATAAGTAAAAGAAAAAAAAAGTTTTTTGAGGGAAAGAAATGCTTAGGACAACCTACCTGGCATTAACTATTAATGAGTTAGGAAAATCCAAACAAAGCCCTAAGTCAGGAAGGATAGTCATGGCAGAGTTTGAACCACAGTGTTCCCATTAATGAATCATTCTTCCAACTGCATCAGTACTGGCTCAGCAAGTTAGAGGAGGTTTGTGGGTATGTTCACATTTAACAGTTTATCTTCAAGACATTGCAATTAGTTTGCCCCCTGAGTATCTATCTTATCTTTTGGAGTAAATTTAATTAACCTCTTTAAGAGAAAGAAAGGAAAAGGTGATGAAACAGATATTTTACCTTAATAACTTACATACAACCTTCAATAATTTTTAAACTAGGAAAATTTTCTCTCACTTTTTTTAATATATATATATAATTTTATTACAATTTTGTAAAAGTGATTAAGTAAAACTAGGAATTTAAACCATTTTTTCCCCCAATTGAAGTGCTAATTCATTATACTACTGACTTACTTTTCCAATAATACAATGGCTGTGTTGGGGTTGACATGCTGATATTTGCTGTTTTCTTGACCATAATCATGGAAATATGTAGGCCAATCCCATGTCATACATAAATCCAACAGTTGTCTTAGATCTGCAAAGTACTGAAGCAAGGTGCCTTCTTCAAGACCCGCAACAGGTTCTGATGCTGCAAATTCTAATTAAACAAAAAAAATTGTGTCACATTCTGTTACACTGAATAGCAATACTGTATTTAGGATTCAAGTTCACGTTTTATTATATCACATTAATATATGACAGATTTTTTTTATGAAACTCTACAGGTTTCCAGGTTTTGCAATGCATTGTAGGGTAGAGCTCAGGTTACAACAGAATTTACTAAGAAGAATAGTGCAATAATGTGAAAGAGATATCAGCTAAGAGTAGGAGAAGTTGTAATGTTGCTGTTGATATTATGGAGAGAAGATTTACATGGATAAAGAATCCTTATTTTTATTTGGGCTTAATGTAAATAAAAATATTGTAATATTAAATGATTCTATGGCATCACTCTGATGAATAATTAATTATAATAAAGCTAGTGAACCCATATAAGCAATAAGAAAATTGTAGAACAGTTATCCCTAGGAACAAACAAGTACTCTTACAACAGATCCTGACTCATGCTGGCATGGGGAGTAATGAGATGGCTGATAAATTAGCCAAAAATACTTCTAATACCAAAACAAAAACTAAAACTAAATTTCCCTTTAAACTTCAGTTAACAAAAAGAAGATTAATAGACTAACAATATAACTTGATACAAATGAAGACTGAGAGTAAACAATATGAAAATATAAAGAATCACTAAGATATTACCACAAAAACAAGGAAAATTGGTGTAATTTGTTTTTGATTCATTACTGGATATGACTCTAATAGAATGTCTTCCTAGAATGAAAATAATTAAAGACAACTATCCTCCTTTATGCACACATAGAAATAATTATTAAACAAAAACATTTATTTAGCATATAATCAACTTTATGAAGATAACCACAAATATGGAAAATTACGATGTTTATCCACAAAAAAGATCCACTTTCCAAAATTTTTATTTAAAAATTCAGGGTGCATATTTTACGCAAGAATAACATTTTGGAGAAAAAAAATCAGAGATACCAGACTTTCTGCAGCATATTCTGAATTGATTTTGAATTTCAACATTTGAGTAATACTGAGCAATTGATAATATTGGGACTTTGAAGTCTCCAATCAATATGTATTGAATGATAGTGGTATAAATAGAGATAAGAACTATGTAATAGATTTGAACAGAAATAATCTTTTGCACATGTAGGTTCTAATGATTTCATCATATTCTGCAAATGAATTCATATAGTTCATTACAATTCTGTAATTCAGTCCCCTCAGCAATTCATGCTATTCTTTTGAATCATGAATGAAATGGTTCCTGTAGAGTTGTGGATGGGTTCTTTTCTTACACTGACAAACTAAAAAGCCAATTTTAATTGTAGGACCTCATATTCCAAAACAGAATTAGAAACAGATTAACTATTGTCATTAATAAAAGATGTGTGTGTGTGTGTGTGTGTGTGTGTGTGTGCGCGCGCTTGTGATTGTGAGTGCATGTTGCATGTGCAAGTGTGTTTCAAGATTTGATTTAGCATCAATATTATCAGGATAGATTCATAAGTTTCCGGCCTAGCCGATAAGGATTATTGCCTTCACAAAATCCTTATCTGGTGTCATATCTTATCTGCTAAGTAAATAATTGTAGCTGTAACTTCCACTCCACTGTGTTCAGTTGTTCAGATATAGTTGCATGTAGAAAATTATGACATGTTCAAAATGGAGTATCGAGCTATTATTAAGTTCTTCACAAAAGAACGACTTACTCCAAATGAAATTAAACAGCAATTGGACAGTATATGTGGGGAATGGCATGGGTTTGAGAAAGCAGTGCAGACAAAGACATGCAGGTCGGTCCTTGGAGGAGCTCACTCCTGGAAACATTGCTCTTGTGGAAGGCGAAATTATGGATGACCGGAAACTCAAAGTAACAGAAATAGCAGAAAAGCTGAGCCTTTCTAAAACAACAGTCCTTCGAATTATTCATGAACATTTAAAAACGAATAAGTTTAGTGTAAGATGGGTACCTAGACTTCGTTCCTCAGTCCAAAAGCAGCAACAAGTCATCTGTTGTCAGGAATTTTTGGAGCTCTGCTGTGGCAACAAGAGAGAAGCATTGCAAACCATTGTTACAGGAGATGAATCTATTGTTCTCTATTATGATCGCTTGTCCAAAAGAGTATCAATGGAGTGGCATAAACCTGGCGAAGCACCACCTCTAAAGGCCAAGGTCATTCAGTCAAACCAAGAAGATAATAGCCACAATCTTTTGGGACTGTGAGGGAACACTCTTCATTGACTTCAAGGATTTTTTTTTTTATTCGTTTTATTTACGGACGCTCTTTAACAGCTCAGGTCATCAGTGTCCCACTCTATTCCGGGCGTGAAACGGCCGATAAATTTTGCTCAGAGGCCTCTTCTTTCAGGCTTGAGGTTCTTTATCGTGCCGTAAATGTACGACACGGGACCCACGGCTTTACTTCCTTTCCGAAGGAAGCCATACTTAGGATTTTTACGCCCGGAAAAATCCATCGGTCCTAGCCGGGTTCGAACCCGCGACCTTGGATTTAGAAGGCAAGTATGGTTACCACTACACCACCAGGACCGACGACTTCAAGGAAAGGAACACCACAGTAAATGGGGAGTACTATGTTGGCCTACTGCACAGACTACGTGCTTCCATCAAAGAGAAAAGGCGAGGAAAGCTGAGTGGTGGTGTGGGCCTTCTTCACAACAACGAGCCTGTGCACACAACTCTTGTTGTAAAGAAAGCTGTGAAGAAATGTGGCTTCAAGGAGATCGACCATTCACCCTATAGCCCAGATCCCAGTGACTATTTCCTCTTCTCAAAACTCAAGAAGGACCTTTGAGGAAGAAAATTTAAGTATGAGAAAGAAGTGATAGATGCTGTTTATGCCATTTTGCAGACAAGACTTCTATTTTTGGTGGGGGTTTGAAATGTTAATTCAAAGATGGGAGAAGTGTATTGCAATAATGGGTAACTATATTGAAAAAGGAAATATAGTTTTTGTTTTTATCACACTAGAAAATGATTAGGCTGGAAACATATGGACCTATCCTTGTAACACATGCTGTTAAATAATTTATAACTTCAAAATCAGACTATGATATGGTACACATTTTTTGGGGTTTTATTTTGGAGCCATTTTATTTTTCATTTCATTTTATTTTGAGCCATTCAATACAAATCTTTCTTTTGAAAACCCAGTCACTCCTGCACAAACAATGAAAATGGCATGTATATGACCAGCTAACACTTATCCTCTGTCTCTCTCACACATACTACCTTCCCTTCCCCCTCTCATCAGGAGTCAGTAGTATTCAGTGATGACCATAAAGCAGTGTACAGCTTCAGCAGCTAATCACAGCATATGAATTGAGCTTGCATATTGCTATTCAAATTTTATTTACAGATAGGCAATTCTTTTTGAAGATAAACTGTGGTATGAAGGAATTGATTCTTATGATTCTGATCTGAAGTCATTCAAATGAACAATTTGTTCACGAATTGCCTCTACTACCCAGTCATCAAAACACAATGGATGCAAAGTGTAATGTATTAAATGAAGCAAAAATGCAGTGCAATGTAACCTAAAATTAAACGAAATGGAATCTGAATTTATTACTAGTGATATGTAGATATCACTAAATTATCCTTATCTCATTATTAGCTTCGGCATCACTGTCATTCCCCTTTGTAGAATTATTTCTAACACTTTCATTTCATTTCCAGTTCTGCCATAGGAATGTGTATATTATGCAGGAATTTATTTTTGCTAAATTTACTGGGGAAAGTGACATCTTTTATGAGAGTAAATATGGTTGAAGGGATATCAAGAAATGAATTACTAAACTAAATCAGAAACAAAATTGAAACAATCCAAATCAACCATAATCCAGTTTCATATTATGACTAATTAAAAATGAGGTGAGAAAAGGAGCTCTTTGGATATGCTGAACTGCGGATAAACTACTGAATTTTTTCCCTGTGAATTGAAATATCTGCTTGTAATGTAGCTGTTTAGAGCTCATGTTTATAATAACTTTTCCCAATCATTTCAGTTTTAATGTGGAGTAACTTACGTTCACACTGTATTGTGTCCAGATTTATTTGCTGCAAAGCTCCCATTGATATCTGCTTCACATCATCACTCAGCATAAAGCCCAATACACTTTTTGCAATGTGTTCACAAGCTGACTTGCAGGCCTCTTGTGCAACTTCTGGCTACAGAGAGATATTATCAACAACTCACTCACATTAAAGGAATGAAATTGATTCTTAGTATTAATATTTATTAAAACATGCTACGTAAAGCAGCCATAAACAAAAATCAATGGATGATTGTTTTTACACACACTTTGTTCTTTTCAAGTATTGTTCTGATATCTATTGTTCAATTAATGCACAATTAGAGTATTAATTGTGCTCCTTTGTGGATTCACCATAAGTGGAACAAAATTAGTGAAATTTGAGTGATTCCCTCAATAATGATCTGTTATATCTAACTGGGCTGTTTGAAGAGTCACATATCCATAAATAGTCATAAATCTGGCAACTATTTTTTTTTCTTGAGAACAATGAACATAAAAAATGTAAGATATATGATTGAAAGTGTATGGAATGTACTTTTGAATGAAGCCACCAGATGGTGTATGAGAGCAGAGCTGCATGTCTCAGCACACTCCAAAGTTCAGTTGGTGAGTGACAATGGTCATGAAGGAAAATTACGAAGAGTGAATGTGCATATGTGAAAATAGCATTTCTCCATGGCAGGAATGCATGGGAATGCCACACAAGCACATCTTAACTGTCATACATCAGAATGACCATGACTTTTACTGGTGAAGGAGTTTGGCAAAACTTGTGCTTGCATGGTGACACAGGCTAACACCAATTCACTAGACTGTTGAGTTCTGAATCATAGGCAAGGCATGTTTCTTCAATTGCAATGATGTGATTCAACGTGTTATTCCCTTCTTTCTGAAATCCCATCTGATTGATGCAACATGTTTCATGACAAATCCACTTCTGTACCTCACTTAATTGACATGACAACCACTTTGCACACATTTTCCGCATGTTCAGGTCCTCCCATAAAATGTGGTGCACTGTTTTTGCTAGAATTTCTGTTTGCTCACTAATTCCAGAAGTGTCCAGCACCTATCATCACATAAACACTGTTCCACCACCATTACCCATACATTCTTGTCCACAGATGGAAAACACGTTGCACATCAGCAATCGACATTATGCCCCATTTGAAGTCCTTTGTCCACCCCATTACTGTTCGATAGAGAGGGCACATGCCTCCAGTGCTTTCCATAGCTCTGTGTAGCATTTTCACACATTCCTGCCACAGAAAAATGCTACTTTCACACTCTTCATGACATCCATTCCTGACCAATGTCACTCACCAACTGAACTTTGGGGTAAGCTGAAACATGCAGCTATGCCCACATACACCATCTGGTGTCTTCATTTGAAAATATATTTTATACACTTTCAATTGTATATGTTAGATTTTTGTGTTGTCCCTTGTTCAAGAGAAAAAAAAATAGCTGCCATGACATATGACTTATCTCTCTTATGAATCTATTAATTCAAAGATTTTAGTGGTCAAAAGTTTAATTTGAAAATCCAAATTTTTGAGTGTTTTTATGTCAATATGTAACACAGAACTCATGTTACCTTAGTATGCCAGAGATCTGTCAGAATTATAAACAAAGACCAAAAAAGTAATAATTAGTAATGATATATATATATATATATATATATATATATATGCAAGGTTCTTTATTAGGTATGACTTCTGTCTCTTTTCATCATTACCAACACAGTACTTCTTCTGACAACACAAACACACCCTTCTTTAATACTTTTTATTTGCCTGAACAAAATGTATGAAAGTTGAATCCCAATGACAGGCACCACTATGCAACTTCTCTCTATTAGGTAGCTCTCAGTTGTCCTCAAAAAATTGGGTGGATCTTGTTTCCGACCTATCTCAGAAAATTTCTGAGTAGTGCTGGTAATAAAATGTTAATACTTTATGCAAGGTATCTGATTCCAAACTAAATTAAATACTACTGAGCATCAATTTTAAATAGGAAAGTAGCAAAGTAAAACAATTATGCATTTTCTCAACTGATTTTATTACTGTAACTTCTTCTGATTTGGCACTACAGCCCTGGGTGAGCCTTGGCCTGCTGCCACAACCTCTGCATCCTCTACCTCTGTCTTATGACTTCAAAGATAGAGGGCAATATTGCAGGGAGGCATGTTATTAGTATGCCAGCACCCTGCCAGTCGTCTATCACATATTATTCGTGATTGAAGAATGCCATCTTTCCATCAAGCAGCTTCTCAATTGTCCTCAAGAGACTGGGTGGACCCTGTTCCACATCTCCCTAACTTAGAAAAATTCCTAAGTAGATACCGGGAATCAAACCCCAGCTTCCTGGCCAGCAGTCAGAAATGCTAACCACTAGTCCAAGAAGGTGGTCTTTACTACTGTAACAGTGGGTTTAATTAAACATGCTGTTTAAAAAGTTTATTATTTAATATTATTTTAAACATTTGACTTTCATTTATAAAATGGAACTAACCTCCCCACTACCTATTTTTTAAGCAGAACAAAAATTTAAAAATTCTTATCTGACATAAAATATAAGATGATTAACAAAAGCAACTTACAGGTAAGTTTGTAAATGACAGGAATATACTCTGTAGAAAAGCTATGAGATCAGTAATAAAGCTGGAAGCATGGCCTTGAGGTTCCACAAGCAACCAATCATAGTTCTCCAGTTCCAGAAACTCGTCCAACTTTTGTTTAAGCTTTTCACATATTTGTCGCTCAGCATCATCACGAGCAACCCTAAACATGGTAGACTGACCCTGACTGCGTGAGCTTAAGTGAGTATCTTTAGGAGCTCTGAAATGCAAATAAAATATTCACTCTTTTTAAAATACTTCAATTTAAATTTAGTGACACAATATAATAATCTTATCACCATTAATTTTATTATTAATGACTTTGTTTTACAGGCTTTGAAAGTAGAGAGAATCTACAAAGTAAATTGCTGGCATTGACTGCAAGCAACTTACCAGCCAGTACAAGCATAAATAAAAATTTGATTTACATAATTTATTCTGAAATATCTAACATATGCAGTCAATGGCTTTACTTCATTTAACCCTGCTTTATTAAATAAAAAATTATTGTTTTGAAATTTTCTATATAAACCAAATTCCTGTATCCAGGAATATGGATCTGATACTAGCACGTTAATATGTACCAGCAAGCAAGAACATGCAAAAACTCCCAGTATGACTTCACTAGATACATGATGCTATGAGGCTTTTCAAATACAGAGAACCCATAATGC
This sequence comes from Metallyticus violacea, assembly GCA_030762175.1. Taxonomy (NCBI): domain Eukaryota; kingdom Metazoa; phylum Arthropoda; class Insecta; order Mantodea; family Metallyticidae; genus Metallyticus; species Metallyticus violacea. Next base: position 58,004,125 of record CM060835.1, read on the forward strand.
GTAACTTACCCTGTTATGTTGGATACAAACTCCTCCAGATAAACAGTTGCTTCCTCTAAATACCCAGTATCAATAATTATTTGTATCACTTGATTAAGAGCAAGACTGGGTTTACGAAACAAATATGATAAGCAACCACTAAAAGATCTAGTCAACAGCAAGTTTGTAGATTTTCTGATCATATCAGCAACTTCAACTTGGCTGCAAACAAAAAACAAAATAGAGATGCTAATTGGAATTTATACAGTGAAGTCAATCATATAATTTAAATCATAGTATGAGTTGAACTAAACACTCTTATTGCTCCACTTACTGTCTATAAATGTAGCACCAATTTCACAAACCCTCGTTTGCATCATCAGCTAGCAAGTCGACTGCTGGATACTTTGTTTTGCTGTGGGAATGTGTATTCTGCTCTGGTGGAGGTGTGATGAACTTAAGGTTTATGTTTTCATTACCGGAAGTGTCAAAGTTCATTAAACTGTATTTGTATATGTACAATTTTCCTAAGTTGCTAATTCTGTAGGTCCTTGTACTGATTTCAATAATTTTGCTTTATTCAACATGTCGCGGTTTTCTACCCAGAAATGAAATGCTACTGCTGATTTCTCCATTTACTTTTTATTTTATGTTCTTGAAAGTTCTTTTAACCATGTGCCTATGTTTCTATTTGTTTTTCCAATGTAAATTTTTTCACTTTCTCACAACTTATTTTGTAAATATCTATTTTACCTCTGTGCAATACTGTCATTAACATTGTCTATCAGGAGATTTTTGACATTAAATCGTTTACTGAGGCAAACCTGATATTGAAATTTTTAAGAATATTATGAAACTTTTTGTAGCCCATGAATGAAGTGAATTTTTCAAAAATTAGCTTATCTTTCCTTGCTGAAAGTGTTGTGGTTCCTTTAATACGTTTTTGCATTTTGAATTTTTATACTTTTTTGTGTACTATTTCTTTCTTAAAACCATTTTTAGTTGTTGCACTTTCTATTTGTTTGTATTCTTTGAAGTACTCTTCTTTCCTAATTTATAGGTTAACTAGCTGGTGTGTTAAACTGGTAATAACTGCTTGTTTGTGCATTGTGGGGTTCAAACCGTTTCCATGCATACCTTAAGAAAAATTCCTAATTTATCTAAATGATTGGTTAAGAAGAAGTGGAGTTAATTACATACATAAAAGAATATATTAAACTCACCTAAATTAGCATAAACCAATCCCACTTTTCTTTCAAGGGCAAATTTTATAAACAACAATCAGGACTTATTATGGGCAGCCCCTTATCTCTATTTTTAGCTAGCCTCTTCATGAGCAGATTTGAAACGTAAATCAACTCAGCATTTCCACATATATTTAAAATATGGTACAGATATGTTGATGACATATTTGCCACAGTTAACAAAAAACTCACTGTTGATGCCATAAAACTTCTGAATATACAGTTATAGATAGAAACATATCATTCACATACGATACTGAAACAGATAACAAGTTACCATTCTTGGACATCAAAATTATGAAGCGTCATGGAAACCTAGAATTTGGAATATATAGAAAGAATATACTCGCAGACAATCACATCAAAGCTGACAGTTTTAACCCCACGATGCACAAACAAGCAGTTATTAACAGTTTAACACACCAGCTAGTTAACCTACATTTTAGCAAAGAAGAATACTTTAAACAATATAAAAAAATAGAGAGTACAGCAACTAAAAATGGTGTTAAGAAAGAAACAGTATACAAAATATTACAAAAATTCAAAAAGCAAAAACTTATTAAAGAAACCCCAACACTTTCAGCTAGAAAAGATAAGCTAATTTTTAAAAAAAATCACCTATCACTTGTGGGCTACAAAAAAGTGTCAGAATATTCTTAAAGATTTTTATATTAGGTTAACCTTAGTAAACAGATTTAATGTCTAAAATCTCCTGATAGACAATGTTAGCGGCAGTATTGCACAGGAGTAAAAAGCAGGTATTTACAAAATTAAGTTGTGCAGAATGTGAAATAATCTACATTGGAAAAACAAAGAGAAACTTAGGCACACAGTTAAAAGAACATTTCAGGTACATAAAATAAAGCAAATGGAGAAATTAGCAGTAGCATTTCATTTCGGGACAGAAAACCACACATATTGAATAAGGCAAAATTATTGAAATCGGTACAAGAACCTACAGAATTAGCAACTTCGGGGAAAAATGTACATATACAAATACAAAAAACAGTTTAATGAACTTTGACACTTCCAGGAATGAAAACATAAACTTAAGTTCATCACACTTCCACCAGAGCAGAATACATATTCCCACAGCAAAACAAAGTATCCAGCAGTCAATTTTCTAGCTGATGATGTAAATGAAGGTTCGTGAAACCAGTTCTACATTTATAGACAGGTGGAGCAATAAGAATGTTTAGTTCGACTCAATCCATACCATGATTTAAATTATAAAAAAACATTTTTTTTTTCATTTATGGCAATGCCGTAATATTACTGAATTTACAAACTGGCCAGGTTATTTTGGCTTTAGATAGCTGAGCTAGATAAAAGTTTTAAAAATCTTATATAACTAATTTATTCCAGGTCATGTTGAAGCTTTTAAACTCAACTTTGCTTACAAGAGGAATTAATTCATTTCAGATTTGCTTACATAAAGAATGATGTTCATCAATCTATATGATTGGTTAACTGGTAAAAGCTAGAGGCTCTCAATTTTCACATGCATTATTTTTGTATACATATATTATAATAAATTAACATCTTACAATTAGTCACCAATCACACTTTCCATTAAACTTTCATATTCTGGCAATGTGTCAGGCCCACTAAGGAGTTCAAAAGCTGAATTCCATGACTGCCTGCAGTCAAAACTATCTAGCACTTTTAAACTTCTGCAGACAATCATGTTGCTTTAAGGACTATCTTTGTCATGAGTTTTGATGAATACTAATGATTATGTTGTATTTACAGATGCTCTTCAACATCTCAGGTCATCAGTGTCCCATTCAAATCAGGGCATGAAACAACCAGTAAATTTTGCTCTGAGGCCTTTTCTTTCAGGTTTGAAGTTTTTGATCGTGCTGTAAATCTACAACACTGGACCCAAGGCTCAACTTCCCTTCCGAAGGAAGCCATACTTAGGAATTTTAGGCCTGAAAAAATCCATTGACCCTGGCCAGGATTGAACTTGCAACCTTGGGTTTATGAGGCCAGTATGGCTAACACTATATCACCACCACCAACTTGAATACTAATGGGAAGCCTGATTCTTTTCACTGTGGCAGAAATTTAGTAGGGTCTTTTTCGTGGCCATTTGGCTTTTGATCATCCTTACAAATGAAAAATAAAACAATCATTATGCATATTAAACATTTCATGTATCATTGAAAACTCAGATCTGCAGAGATTATAGATATAATTTGCAGCACTGTAACTTATGAAACAAATTCATAGGGATATTAAAGCTGCAGTTGTAAATATAGAATGCTAAAAGAAAAGCAAAGAATTTTATTGAACTATAGTAAGCCCATATAGATAACCAATGTTACTTTAATTTGCAAATGCAACTTCATTAGGAAAATGTATAAGAAAGCTGCAAATCAAAGTGATACATCTATAATTGTCACCCAGCACATTAGACTGTTTCTACCTGAATTTTTCTTGCTATGCGTACAAAATAAAATTAAGGGTTGGTGGAAAGACTGAAACCAATTAATTTTAGAGATCCACAATTAAAATATTAAGGTACTCTTGATGGAATGCAAACTTTTTTCTTATATTTGGTGTAGTTTCTTTCTCTTTCTCATGAAACAGTCACTGATCTGCATACTGTTGATATAAGTGATAGAAATAATATGAAACAGGGTAAACCAGAGGGACAGTATATGTTAAAAAAAACTGGTCAAATCTGCAAAACACAGAAGTATAACAAGATAGATCTTTTGGCATATTCTGTCTCTAACTTATAACATCTCTCTTCTATATTTATTAGTGTTTTTTTGTTCAGAAAATTTCCATATTTTGGTAAGCAAATGTCAAAAAAAAAAAAAAAATAAATAAATAAATAAAGAAGAAAAGAGAGAGAGAATCACAAGAAATGTTTCAAAACTGCAAGCCTATGATAAATTTATTATACTAATCTCAAGCATTAAAATGGATCCTTCTGTGATATTATCTCTCACTGAATAATACATTTATGTCTAATATTGAGCATATCAACTTTTTGATCTAATAAATGATAAAAAATTTCAGACAACACACCACTCATTAACAATATTTAATTTCTTTCTGTTTGTTTCCTTCAGAACCACACATTTTATATGTATTCAATAAAATTAACTATGCCTTCTTCTTTTAGGTTCAAGAAATTAAAACTTAACTGGATTCAAATGTTTTTTTAATGTTAATGCAAAGAAAAATCCACTTTACCTAGTAAAAAAAAAAAAAACAAATAAATAAAATTTAAATTAAAATTAATTTATATTTAACTTTAATATACAACTGAATAGGTCTTCATTAATGACAAATACCAGGGAGGTATCCTAAATTTAGGCCTTTATTTTCTTTAATTTAAAAAAAAAAATCTAATTTATAATTTCATCTCATGCTTATCAGTATCCATTGCTTGTGATGCCTCAGCAATAAAAATAAATGTTAAACACTATTAAAAACAAATTAGTCCATCTTACAGTTCTATGGTTCATAAAATAATGCTTAAATCTGAAACAATTGATGAACAAGATCAGTGTTGGACAAGAAAATAAGATTCAGGCAAGATCTTCTAATGGAGGAAAACTGGATGATAATTGTTACTTGATTAGAATGATCACCATAAAAATCTCTTGCAAAATTAGCACAAGCACGGGTAAGCTGTACTTCAGCATAGTTTGCTAGAAAACTTCTAAAATTTCCTGTCCATAAGTTTAACCTTGTAGCCCATTGACTTAAGAAGCAAAAGTTTCATCTTCTGTGAAAGAGAAAAGTATGTTTATTTTAACCTAAACTTAGGTATTCATTTTTTACACTAAACTCCATTCACTTACAAAAAAGTAAGATGTGTTTCGGGAGAATCTCTCCCATCTTCAGTTGCTCACTGAACCGCCACCATTACTTGAAACTATGGCTGGACAAACGGATCTATCAACGGATTTGATAGATTCTCCTGAAACTCGTCTTACTTTTGTGTAAGTGAATGAAGTTTAGTGTAAAAAAATGAAGTTTAGGTTATGTTGCCACTCCATTGTCAACAGCTTTGTAAGTATAATATTTATGTTTATTTTGCCAAATATATACAGTAGAACCTGGATTCATCGTTTTTGGAGGGACCAGGTTAAACAAATGATGGATGCAGGAAAACAATAGATATGGGAAGTGCATAAATCATGTTCAAAAATAAATAAAGTCAGTATATAAGCAAATGCTATATTTTGTGACAATTTTAAATGTTACTGTGCACATATTTTACACTGTATTATTGGTCCTGGTGGTCTAGTGCTAGGTAACCATACTTGCCTTGTAGGCCCAAGATTGCAGGTTCAATCCTGTACAGGGTTGTAGAATTTTTTTCGGGCTTAAAAATCCTAAGTATGGTTCCTTTGGAAAGGAAGTAAAGCCGAGGATCTGTGTCATAAATTTATGGCATGTAAAAGAACCTCAAGCCTGAAAGCAAAATTTATCAGTTGTTTCATGCACTGAATTGAATGGGATGCTGATGAGTGTACATAAATAAAACAAATGAAAATGTTTGTCACATTCTTTGAAAAGGTCATTAACTGACATTTGCTTCATTGTTGCTTTTCATGCAAAATGAATTTTCCACATTCAATGCATTCTATTGCTCACTACCGTCCATACCATCATTGTCATGTGCATACAATATGCTCATAGTTTTACATTTTCTCAGAACTTCAGAAAACATTGGCACTGCTTTGGCTATTGCATCATCTTCCCCCTCTTCCTCACTCCCCTCCTCCATATCAAAACACTTGTGACTTCTCCCACTTCATTGCACACTTCATCAACACTTTGAACCCACGTTACATCATTGTTGGTGTCAAAACTGATGGCAAGGGCAAATCCGGCCCATTCTTCTCATTGACTATCATCATCATCCTGCGGCTCCAAAAGTATCAGCAACTACAGGAGATCCAGTCACTCTTTCCCGGACCAAGTATGATGCAAACTCTGTATATGCAACAATAACTGCTTTACCATTCTAGTTTGAAAATGACCATTTGAGGATAGAATTTCTTTGGGACCAAACTTTTTCAATGAATAATGAAAGAAAACAATACTTTGAGGAACAATGAATGCAGGTTTTATTTATACAAGATATCAGGTAAAATGTTTGGGATAGCTTAAATTGAATGAAAACATCAAGGAAAACAATGGTTTTGGGAATGATAGATCAAGGTTCCACTGTAGAAGGCTGGATATGGATAGCTGCACTGTGTACTCTGGCTGCTGGCTTGGTCTGTGTCCAAGATAAACCCAAACAAAGATCGATATAATAAGATGCCAAAATAAGTTTACAATTTGTTTAGCTAATGTAAAATATTATTGAACCATATCTTTATTAGAGATTATATTTATATTCTATTGCCAATAAATGAACAAATAAATGACTTATAAAAACAATTTTAACTTTTAGTATTCACTTAATCCATTGGAGGAGCTCAAAGACAGTTAATAAATATATGAAACTACATAGATTTCCATTCTCCTTAGAAGTTTGAAGCTTTTAAATTCTCAAATACCTCACCCAAATCAATGCTCAACATTATTTTAAATACAAAATATGGATGAACACTATTTTGTGCCTGAGTTAGGTGATACAAGATTGGTATATTTAGGCTGCCTCCATGGCCTCCTGGTACCATTTGAGATACTAATATGGAGGTCCTGGGTTCAAATCCTGGTCAGGTCAATTTGTCTGGGTAAAGTCCCCCCCCTGGAGTCTAAGATAGTGAATGCTTGATAGCTTTAAGGCACCAATTACACCAGGCTAATTTGCGCCATAATTTATTTATATCACATATCTCTACAGACATTCACCCTACAATATTCAACCCACAATCTGCAGATGCATGAGAAGACCAATACATCAAAGCATCAATAAATAAATAAAAAAAATAGGTACATACTGGAAAATAATTTAGTACGCAATACCTTAGGTTGAGATCTTCTGAAAACTTCAAGCAAGCATAAATAAATTCTTTAACTTGCTGGTACACTTTAGGAACTAATGGAGAAAATGGGAATCGTTTTGGAAATACCATCAGCTCCAATGCCTGGTCATGAAATGGGAATGATTCCACTATATTGTCATATTCTGCCTGAGATGAAACCTGAAATAGCACAACAAATTTTATTTTTGTTTACATAAAATCTTTTGATTCATTTTATCAACATTATTAAAGTAATAGCTCTGAATATATTAAGGTGTAACTCTGGCTCTTTACAATAATGACATTCTATGAAATTAACTATTGCTCTGTTAGGCCATATATTTTCTATTTAGAGAAGTCCAATAAAACTTTCAATGGCACAGGAAGAGGTGATGAAAGGAAAAGGCTCGTTTGCTGTATCTTTGTATAGCACATTTCTCCATAAATATTTCAAAATAAAGGAGTGGAAAAAATAATTATAATTACAAAAATGTACTCATATATTTTTTAACTTACAGTATTAATTATTATAATTGTGTAATTAATCTGTCAATGTAACCTGAAACATACCTGAATGGGTAGGAAGCTTTCTTCATCCAGAATTTCACGAAATACTTGTACCCAACGCTGCATGAGAACTTCATTATAGTGATCCCTAATTTCATGTAGCAGATCAAAAAGCTGATTCACAGAATACCCATAATTCTGGGGGGGGAAAAAAAAGTCCATCACAAAAATAAGACACTTTACAACAGCATAGTCTTAAAGATATATGGCAGCTGGCAAGAAACTTTGAGAGAGAGACACACACAAAGATAACAAAAATAAACTTAAACAAAAATGTACAGAACATTTATCAAAGTATCACTTATATTATTGGAGCATTTGGTGAATTACATTAATGCCTATTATTTACAGCATTATACACAATAATAAGGCACTAATCTCATAGTTTCTTCCTTTGTTCTTGACTAGCATTGACAGTATTTAGAAACAATTCAGTCAGTTAATGGCACATTATTTAGCCAGGCCTCGGGCCAGGTTAATGGTTAAATAGTCACATCTCTCAACTCCTATTCCTGGGAGTCCCAGGCTTCATTTTTTTATATGTTATTGAGATTTCTCTCTGATGAAAGTATGTAACTCCCCATGATGCTCTTAACCTGCATAGTTTGTAGCTTTTAGGTTTACATTATATTTAAGTAGGTTTATACTTTCCGGTCCGACTATGAGCTATGCTTGCAGTGCCATCATCATTGATGGTCAGCTATGCTCGTAGTGACAGTTAAAAATTTGCTGCTTATACACAATGGGCTATACATGTACTTCATCTTCTTCATTGAGTCATTTAGGAAGGGTTTCAGGGAGAAAGTGATGCTTACATTTAACTGACTCAAAAGGAGAACAGAATGAAGATTTTGATATCTATGATTGCCATAGTCTAGTGTTAACATTTGTGCTTCCTAAGACATGTGCCTGATTTGATTTGTGCTTGGGTCAGTTTCCTAGTTAAGGATTTTTTAATTCTTTCCCTCAGGTTTTGAGGATGCCTGGGAAATTTAGACCAAAAAGTTCCCAGAGTTCATTTGGCCAAATTTTCATTTATTATCCCCCTTGGGATAATGTAGCCACCACACCTTCCAGTCATCCCAACCTCAGAACTAGGCTACACATTTCACAAATTTGAGTGTGAACAAAAAATATTTTGGTCTTGAAGATGATACTGAAGGTAATTATAATGTATTACTACAATATTTACTGTATAATAGTTTGAAATTAGTAAGAATGTGCATTCCAGCTACGAGAGCTAGAAATATTTATATTTTCCTTGCACAAAAACAATTACAGAATTATATTTTAGGATATTATAATTCTGATAGACACTGACTGATTTCAAAACATATGCAGAATCACTAACATGAAAATCGTTATTACATAAATAATACATCTAGCTTGATAGAAACATTACAGATTATAACTACAACTTATATTACAACAGACAAGAGAATGCCACCCATGTCTGCCCAGAAGTATAAAGTTGTGTGATTAGATAAATAAATGTATTTTTATGTTTACACTGTCATACATATTATATCTTTTACAAATGTAAATTTATTAGTTATTTAAGAGTGTTTTTAAAAATTTAGAAACTGCAACTTACTTATGAAAAGGTCATTTCTATTGAAGTATTTTAGTATTATACATGCATTTAACATGTAGTTTAAAGATAAAAGATGTTAATAATAAAATAAAGGATCTTAAATTATTAAGACTATTCCAGAGCTATTACTTTTTAAAAATCCATAGAAAGTTCAGTCTAAGGGTCAGAAATAACATATATATATATATTTTTTGATATTTTTATTTACAGATGCTCTTTAACATCTCAGGTCATCAGCATCCCATTCTATTCAGGGCGTGAAACGACCAACAAATTTTGCTCAGAGATCTCTTCTTTCAGGCTTGAGGTTCTTTATTGTACCATAAATGTACGACATGGGACCCATGGCTTTACTTCCCTTTCAAAGGAAGCCATACTTCCGCCCGAAAAAATCCATTGGTCCTGGCCGGGATCAGAAATGACAAAGCAACAGGCCAATAAGTGATAAGATTTCTCCTTGCACCTCATTCTCATCTATTACCCCTTTCATCTCTTGGGGCACTGTAATTGTACTCTATGGGTGATTCAGTCTCACTTTCCCCATTGCCAGGCAGGAAGTTCAGACTGCCCTTAGGCAAAATATGAATGGTACTGTAAAAAGAATTATATTTCCTAATCAAGGAACCACACGAATCATGAATGCAATTATCTTAGTTTTCATTGTACAGATTTTTCTTTCTCAGTCTGAGCTTACAAATTATTCTTAATTGCCCTGACATTCTATAAAGATTTAGACTGAAGAGTTTCCAGGCCATGGTAGCACCTTGTTTTTGTCATCAAAATAGTCTTGCATATTTTGGATGTAAGATACGTCAGATCTAATAAATTCAATGCACTGATATTGCATTAACTACAACTGAGGGCTGCTTAGCCTTCGCCATCAAAGGTCCTAAGAGACTGAAAAACATATTCTTTTGTAGATGGAAACTACTGAATATGAACAAGAGAAGGGTGTTCTTCAAGGATTTTGCATAAAAAATTTATCCTATATTAGACGTTGCCAATGCAAAGTAAAATAGAGGTTTGCAACCTGCATCACTTCATTTCTAAAGTGACAAACAAAGCTTCAGAGTCTTCATAATGTTACACCATGAATTATTGCAATCCTTTTCTGCTGTTCATGTGACCACAGTATAGCTCAAATTTGATTCGATGGGGCAATCCTTGCCCTATACCATGAATTCCAATTCTCTCTCAACCCAATGTCACCTGTCCTTTGTGGATTGACCAATGTTTCTTGCGTACTGAGTAGCTGTACTTTCACTGGCCTACAAGCTTGTCTTTCTTCCTCCAGCTGCCTGTTTTTAATTGTGTTGACATAAATACCAATTCCAAACATCACCATTTTTCTGTTAAATTCACAGCTATGCTTAGTGCTTATTTTTCTTTCCCAAAGCCACAGACAATTTGACTAAATCATGGTCTCTTTATTATGTCTATATTTTCCTTTAAGGTGGCATGATACTAGTGTTCCTGAATTGTTTTATAATTCTATTTATATCTCGTACACCATTTGATATTCTCAGCATTGTCTGATTGGCATTCAAGTGCTGTTTGTTAACTACTGGTCCTGAAAGACCATACATTTTTTTTTGTTAGATTCTATTTATTTTTTACATAATCTCTGTTTACAATATATTTATTCAACAAGGTTCAGGTATAAATATTATACTTAAGAAGCTGTTGACAATGGAGTGGTAATATATTCTAAACTTAGGTTTTCATTCTTTTACACTAAACTAGGTATTTTAATTCCTTCAGAAAAATAGCTTCTGTCAAACTTATTAAAATAACCAACCACTTAATAAGGCAAGAATTTAATGAAAATCTCTCTCCAGCCAAGTATATTGTCATTTAAACAGATTAAAGTCCACAGGAGCTAAATCTTTTTATTACGGAGCATGGAGATGAAATTGGAATTATAATTTATTCAATTTTGCCACTGCAACTGCAGTATTTGAGCTGGTGCCTTACCCTGATGTAAAATCATTGTCAAATATCTAATAATGCTGCATAATACTTTTCTATTATCATTTTTCCTTTTTTCATGGTAGGTACATATTATGGTATAGAAAATACAAAAAATTCTTTCAAATTATGTTTGAACAGTTACAAATAATGCTTTAAAACATTCTTTTGTTCAAGTTTTTTATCCACTATTAACAAATGCAGCACCTTTTTGTATATAACCTTTTATACATAGCACCAGCAGACATGCCCACAACCTCAGCTATTTCATGCATCTTCACTTGATGATCACTTATGAGAGATTTTTTTTCAATAATTTCACCATTTGAACATCCAATGCACTGTCCATCAAAAATGATCACAGAGTGAAACATAAATTCAGCAGTCTAATATTTTTTAATTATGACATCAAAAATACAGTCAACATAAACTGAATCTAACTTAGCTTTGATCTCATTATTTCTTGCCCTTTTAAATGATGAAATTTGTTCCACTGCGGAAGAAAAGTACAAGTAGCCTATCAATTGCGACTTATCAAGTAGTTAGTCATGTCAAGTTGATAAAATTTGAGCTTTTAGCCACATACACCTCTGTGTAGAGAAGAAAAGAGTTCCGTTATGGCAAGGGGATTTCAGAGTAGATAATCATCTCCCTTGGAGGGGGGGGGGGAGTTGTGTGGATAAACCCTGATTTGCTCAGAATGAAATCTAAAGCTAGTCAATTGGAGTGCAGGTGTATTTAATTGTGACTCGTAAGAACAATGGAGTCTGGTGGTCAATGGGTGAGTGGTAGTTTCATGTCCTGTACTTGATGGATTCAGTAGTTCTTAATTATTTTAAGAGTGGGATTGATTTGTAGACTGTCACCTCTGTTGGAACTCTTATCCTCTAATTTTATTTCTATTGCTTTATTTGACTTTATTCCAGTATTGATCAAATCACTCCAGCACACCACCTCATCAAAGCAAATTCAATGCTCCTTTTGATGCATGTCGGTCCACCATGGATTTCTCAATGGAATTGACTGACATCCCACTGATGTTCCTAGCATCTTTTATCTACTGTGCATCCTGTTTGATGTAAGACAAATGCACTCTTGGTAGGGGCCAATCAGGATTTATCCAAATTTACACCAAGGGAGGTGACTTCCTATTGGCCAGCTACCCACAGATCCTTTCACTATAAAAGAACTCCTTTCCTCTCTATGTTTCACTTCCTGATAGACCACTGTGCTACAGATGGCTGAAAGCTTGAATTTTATCACCTGACATTTTGAGATGACTAATTACTTGAGAAGCCATAATCAATGCTGCGAAAACTTCAGCTCCTACACAAGTAGCCCACTTTCTCATCTTCTCAAAAAAACTAAGTTATGAGTTTATTTACAATTTTCAAAGCAGTTGTTGTTGGTGATTTGATTTATTTACGGACACTATTTAACAGCTCAGGTCATCAGCATCCCATTCAATTCAGGGCGTGAAATGGCCGAAAATTTTTGCTCACAGGCCTCTTCTTTCAGACTTGAGGTTCTTTAATGTGCCGTAAATGTACGACATGGGACCCATGGCTTTACTTCCCTTTCGAAGGAAGCCATACTTAGAATTTTTACATCCGAAAAAATCCATCGAACCTGTCCGGGTTTGAACCTGCAATCTTGGGTATGGTTACCACTACACCACCAGGCCTGACTTCAAAGCAGTTGTTGTAATCATTGCGTGATTCTGGTAGCATAATTTCTTGTTTATGAACAATCCTCCTATGTGTCCTAACAGTGTTGCAGTTCCAGTTTGTTTTGTTCGTTTGTTTATAAGATGTACACATTGTAACCATACTAAAACAGTGAACTGGAACTAAACATAATAACATGTGAAATGTGAACACCTGCACTGCAGTTTCAAACTAAAGTGAAGTGAGAAATGTCACTCTGCTGCCAAAAAATTATGCTTGTTACAATAATTTGAGTGGAACTAATTAAATCAAATAAAACACTCTTGTATGCCTTTATAAGTTAACCTTGGTGGCCATGGAGCATTTATTTTAACTTCTGTGGTGCAACATTCATTTACAAATAATCACAGTTCAAGTTATGTTATTTACTCAAAGCTGAGGAGCAAGCTAGCTGTAGCTTTGCTTTTGCTTAGCTAGTGATTCACCTTTCCTGAAATCCACCTACAATCTCATTTTCAAATGGATGGTACAGTAACTAACAAAACCCCTAATCTAACAATCACCTTCTGAATGCACAATGAAACAAGGTTATAAATAATTTATTTACTTTTGTAGCTTTACAGTGTTTAAGACTGCGTAGTTTTGATGAATTGGAAGAGATTTAAATCATTAAGAGAAAAAAAATCCAAAGTACAAAATTAGCATTTGATTTTATGGGTTTTGTGGTTATCTAAAACATACCATTTTAGAATAAGAAAACATAGGTTACACAATCAGATGACCAAAAATTTTTGTGACATGAATAAGATTGAGATGAGCCAAATACTTTTAATTTTCTACCATTAATTACACAAATTACAAATATAATATTGCAAATGCAGTCTTCTTACTTATTTTGTAAGAATCACTGTAAACTGCATTTGTTAATATTAAAAATACTAATAATTTTATCTCTATTTCATTTTTTTGATTTTCCTAAGTGAAAGATCACAACTTTTATACGATATGAAATTCTTCAGGAAATCAATGTCCAGGTTGTTCAGACAAGATTTTGCACTTAAGGCTCATTTGAGCAGTGTTGGATATTTTTAACTTATAACTGAAGCAGCAGAGAAAACTGAAATGCAGATGCTTTCTGGAGCATTATGCTAATTTTCAACACTGAAGGCATTACAATCGTTATCTAAATGATAAAGTGTGTGTCTTGACTTCACAAGAGGCCTACAAGAGCATTCTTCCTCAGTGATGTTTTCATGGGGAGTAGGCTATTATGGCTTCACCAAGCTTCATATCAGCTGAAAGCAATGAGGTCAACAGCCAAAGTATACCAAACTACTCTGCTGGAACTTGCAATGAAGGACTTGCATACTGTTTTGTTAAAAAATGGATATTGGAGCTTCTAGCAGGATTCAACAGAAGTCAAAAGGTAGGATCCATTCACACTTAGAATAAGATAACAGTTCCTGATTTTTTTACTGTTCAAGAATGGCCTCATAGCTGCCTTAACCTCAACCCTGTGCACTACAAGCTCTGATCTGCACTTGAGGATATAGTTTGTAAGAAAAGTCATCCCAATACTGAGTTCCAAGCAATCCCTGCATTCCCATGAAAGTGTGCTGCCACTGATGAATGGCCAAAGAGGCCCTTTTGAAATGTGTATAGAACATATGTGAACAGCAAATATCAAAAGCAGAAAAGGGGGAATATTTAAATATGTTTTTTTAATAGTGTTTAATGCCCATTTTTACTACTGAGGCATCACAGGCAGTGGGCACTGATGATACACGAGATGAAATGATATATTGGGAAAGGAGTATTTTTAAAGGAAGGAAGAGTTGCAGGCCTAAATTTAGGGTACCTCCCCGGCATTTGCCATTTATGAGGACTGAGGAAAACCTTAAAAAAACCTCAGTAAGGGAGGACGGTCCTGGTGGGATTCAAATCCCAGACCTCCCACTCACAAGTCTGCATCTTAACAACCTCGGCCACCGTGGCGGTTAAGTATGTTGTGATTCAACAAAATTCTTGTGACACTATTTTGGCAGGACTTGAAGTAATATGCATATTTCTTGATGGTACAAAATAGTTACTGAGTTCTTAAAGTGACAACTGACCATAATTTTAAAATGCAGATACCATATCCAAAACAGAAAGCACATGAAATAAATCATATGCCTCCACATATACCCACTCTTTTCTTCCAATCTATTCCATGTGCAATTTCAGGAGACCTAGCTTAATTTAAATTTTATCCTAAATGAAATTAAACTAGCATTTGATTTATGTCCAGATTTCTTTCTGTATAAGAAAAGCATGGAAAAATAAAGAAACTTACCCTGAGAGTTGTGTTGAATAACATTATTAAATTTTTAATCTTGAGCATTAATGTTGCATCTGTACAGTATGCCTGAAAAAAATATGAAAATTAATGATATAAAGCAATGGAATTTTTTCAGTAAAATTTTTCATTCACAGAGCACCCAAAGTGGAAAAGTATACCAGTCAAACTTACTGAATGTGTTCTTAGAGCATTGACTATCTTGGATAATGCCATACTCCATACTTCATCCAAATAAGTTCGATTCACTAAGCCATTTCCAGTATTTAGCACATGATCCTCTACAACAAAGAATCCTACAATACCATGAATGTAGGCTCGATATCCTGCAATGGTTTCATGCTAAAATCAAAGCAAAAAAAGTTACTTTTAAATAAGTAACAAAACATGTATACTCTAGCAAGTAAAATATAATCTGACTATTTATTCACAATAATTTCATTCAATTAGATGGCTACCTCTAGACAAAGTGAATATAAATAACTAGAATTTATAAGACAAAGTCTAATATAAAAATATAACAATAATTATTGTAACAAAATAATTATAAATAATATAATTTAATGAATAATTTGGCTTTCTTTTACATAAAAATTAAGATTCTGATTTATTACTGAAAAAAATATTCTATAATAATGAAATACACCCATTAAGAGTGGCAATAGTGAAATTTGGGAAGTGCAACTTTTGCAGACCCTGTATGGTTCAAAACTGTACTAAAAATTTAGGTATAATGTCTTGTGCTCCAATTATAAAGCCTATAACATTTATACTATCTAACTAATATTTGTTCCTCCTCTGGCTGGCCTTCATGAGATTCCAAGCATGTAACTGGATCCAATATTAATTTATGTTTCTCAGAAGGTCTAATTACAATGATATCAATACCTCTACTATTGCTGACAATGGCCAGACCAGGGATTTTCTTATACACAGCATAGCCACAAAAGTAAACAATTAATCATGCAAATTATTGATCAGCCTCACAATTATAAAAAAATATTAATACAATAATTGGTTTTATTATATCACCTTTATCCAAGTTCTAATATAACTGAACAAATATAATATTTCCACCTTGATTGTATCAGTTCCCTGTGCATCAGCAGCAACCTAATGGAATTCCAGGGGACTAGGCTCCCACCCAATCCAAGGTCCTAAATAAAAATTTTCCATCACTCTACCAATACCATTATTTTGTTAGCTAGCTACAACCTCTAAAACTAATAATGACTATTTCTCATATGCATACTAAATACTACATTTCAAATTTATAAAAAATATAATCCACTCTGAACCATAATCACCTTCATCTACATCCTAATATAATTAATCAAATGCAACCCTTTAAATTATTTGATTTACTTCCCTTCTTAGTAGCCAATTCCATTTATTTTTAACTTTACTCAGGAACTTCCCTACATTCCTGCTATATTTACTAAAGCTTTTCATTAAGGCTATTTTTCTATCTAATTTAAACCATTTCTGGTTTATAAATTTTTTCTTCTAGAGTTATGCCCTTTTGCACTCAAACACTATATGTTCCATATCTTCCTTTCCCCCACATATAGGAGCTTGTTGTTCCACCAATAAATCCTTGTTGATAAAAATATCAGTTCCTCTTAATTGCTTGGCTTTCCTTAGGACTTCATATATGAACTGCAAATCTCACAACTATAATTCTTTTTCCTCTTGATCTTCCAACTATGTAAGCATCACCAATCTTCCATCCCTGTAACACCATCCCTAATCTTCCTTCCACAAGCTCTCTAATTCCTTGTATTGGCCACACTCCACTCCTTTCCTTAACTCCTGTAATAACTAAATTAAACCTTCAATATCTCTCTTCCATACCATCTACTCTTATTTTGATATTCTGCACTTCTGTTCTTATGTCTTGCACTTCATGTCTTATATGATCCTTAATTTCCATTACTTCTTTTTCTACTCTATTCACAGTTTGTTTCCTAATCTATCGTCCATATCCTTTAATCTAGATAAAATCTCTTCCATGATAATTTGGTTCCCATTACTCATTCCCATTGTTACTTAATGCATTTTTCCTTTAACTCCAGGAGCTAGCTTCATGCATAACCTCTCTCTACCACTGCTGTCTTAGCACTTGATCAAATAAAAATCAATAACATACTGAAATTTGGCATATTTAGAAAAGATATGCACAGATAATTAATTAACAATGGCAGCTATAATCCTAAACCATTAAATAATCAACAGCTTTGCATTCAGATTAGTAAACTTACCCATAAGCATGAACAAATAAAAATCATAATATTAACAAATCATAGATATAATACAAAAAATTGACTATACAATGTATTTTTAAAAATAGGAAAATTATTTTGTCCCTAATGAGCAAGTATAGCTTAAAAACTTCCCAGAAACCAACATAAAGAACAGAATACGCCCCCCCCCCCCCCCAAGCTAACAATCAGGCATTTATGAAATCACTATAAAGACTGCTACAAGAATTATATAGGTAAAACCAAAAGAAACCTTACTGTACATTTCAATGAACAATCAAAAATGTCAAATACAAAGACATTCAGAAATAAGAAAATCATATAGCGCAAAAAATTTGGCACCAGTAAACGAATATAGCTTAAAAAACCTCCTAGAAACCAACACAAAGAATAAAATTCCTCCCCGGCAAACAATCAAATATTTATGAAATCAGCTGTAAAGACTGCAACAAGAAATACAGAGGTAAAACTAAAAGAAAGTGTGCTCTATATTTCAAGGACACATCAGAAAAATGTCAATACAAAGCCACTGAGAAATCAGTAATAGTGTATCATTTCTGGTCTGAATGAAGATATACACAAACGCAGAATTGGCTGTAGGAAAAAATTTATTCTTATAAAATATTTTACAATATTTGGAATAATAATGATCAGATCTCCAAATTCAATAAATCAACCAAGAGACAGTTGCATAACTTGCTGAACCACTTTGATATGAAAGTTGTATATTTTCATGCATATGGCTACATAGCAGCATCAATTTCAGTTAAGAGATGGCCAGAATCAAGCATCTCAATTGTAATGCATTAGATAATACTTTTGTAGAACAAGGTCTCAGAGGTGAGATTCATGTTGGCTGTGATGTCCATTACTGACAAAAGACATTATTCATAAGTCTTTATATCATTTAACATAAATTCATGGCTGAACGATGCATTTCAATTTTGCATGTTAGAATTTGGGCCAAAATGGAATGCTGTGTTTAATGTAGTCACATTCAGGGCTTTACTATAGCATGCCGAATGGTATATGTACTCCCCAAATCTGCTATAGGCTGTTGTTGTGAGGCCATTAATTCTGTCATCACCCATGATAGTAATATTACAAGCATGTGGTTGATGTCATCTGTTTTATAATTCTGCAAGCTCTTTTGCTTTCTTATGGCTTAGGCTAAGCCCTTATTGCTGGTTTTAGCAGATGGCTCTGAATGTGGAGCTTTAGCTAGTTTATAGCATCTTGTACTCAGAAGAACTGTTCTAAAAGACTTGATATAGTTCTAAATTTTGATTTCCAAAAATGTTGGCAAAGTACCTTAAGAGATTTTAAAATGATTCAGTTGAATTTGTAATACTTACATCACTAATATTTTAAAAAAGGAAAACTAAGTTTCTGGAGCTAATTGCTCCCATCTTCACTTCAAGATCGACTGCCGGCCTTGTTCTTCCTGGTGATTTGGCTTGTCTCTGGTGGTGGTTGGATGAACTTCTATTAAGTAGTTTGGGATTCCTGTTAATATTATGTTGTTCCTTCCAAAAATGCCAAGCTAATGCTGATTTTTCTTCTTGTCTTTAATTTGTGTTACTGATGTGTTCCTTTGCTCGTGTTTTTATGTTTCTTTTAGTCTTTCCAATATAAAATTTTTCACAATCATTACAATTCATCTAATATATTCCTGATTTGTTCTCTAGTGGTATATCTTTTTTTAGTTTAGAATTTAGTATATTTTTTATGGAGTAACTGTTTTTGGAGCTAAAATAATTTTGTGTTTTTTGAAAATCTTTTGTAATTTATGGAAGGCTGATGGATGATATGTGAATTTTTTGTACATTCTATTTTCATCCTTGTTAGGAATAAGTATACTGATGTCTTTGATTTTCTTTTTGTTCCTTGCTCTGTTTACTTTCTTATATACCACTTTTTGTTTGAAACCATTTTCTATTGCTACATTTATTATATTGCTCAGTTCTTGATTATACTCTTCTTTGTTCATGGGGACATTTACCAACCTGTGCGCAAGATTATTTAGTACTGCATGTTTATAGGGAACTGGGTTATAACTATTATATTTAATGTATCTATTAGTGTGAGTAGGTTTTCTAATATGCCAAATGTTAAGTGATTTTCTTTCTTAACTATTTTAAGATCCATAATGGACAGCTACCCTTCTTGGATCTTCAATAAATATGCAGTACTAAATAATCTTGCACACAGGTTTGTAAATGTCCCCATGAACAAAGAAGAGTATGATCAAGAACTGAGCAATATAATAAATATAGCAATAAAAATGGTTTCAAACAAGAAGTAGTATATAAAAAAGTAAACAGAGCAAGGAACAAAAAGAAAATCAAAGACATCAGTACACTTATTCCTAACAAGGAAGAAAATAGAATGTACAAAAAAATTCACATACCATCCATCAGCCTTCCATAAATTACAAAAGATTTAAAAAAAAACACATTATTTTAGCTCCAAAAACAGTTACTCCATAAAAATATACTAAATTTTAAACTAAAAGATGATATTCCACAAGAGAACAAATCAGGAATATCAAGATGAATTGTAACAATTGTGAAAAAATGTATATTGGAAAGACTAAAAGAAACATAAAAACACGAGCAAAGGAACACATCAGTAACACAAATTAAAGACAGGAAGAAAAATCAGCAGTAGCTTGGCATTTTTGGAAGGCACAATATAATATTAACAGGAATCCCAAACTACTTAAAAATATTACAGGAAAAGCAGAACTTACAGTCTGGGAAAACATTTATATCTGGGTGAATAAAAATCAAGTTTTCAACCTTGAAATCCTGCCAAATGACATCTTAATACAGAAGTTCATCCAACTACCACCAGAGACAAACCAAACCACCACAAAGAACAAGGCCGGCAGTCGATCAGGAAGTGAAGATGGGAGCGATTAGCTCTAAAAACTTAGTTTTTTAAAATATTAGTGATGTAAGTGTTACAAATTCAACTCAATCATTTTAAATTCTTAGTATTAAACATCACTGTTACAAAAGCCCACCATCTTTTTATAATTACAAACAAGCATTTAGGTTAGCCTTAAGAAGTGAGCATTAATATTCGTTAAAAGGACTGCAATTATGAAAGCACACTCTTTATTGTTGGGTTTTATTAGAAACTACATTATTTCTCCTATAATAGCTGTGATGTCATGACAGATTTCGGTAGGTATACACACCATTTTGTTTGTTAATGTAAAAGTACCTTGCAATTTTATAGCAAAGAAATAAAAGAGCAGCAAATAATAAATTACATAATTCATAAACATTCCCATGGCAGTAAAATTTCTAATTGATGCCAATATTTTTAAGCATACCATATTTGTAGGAGGTTGAAGAACTAGACGAGCTTGTTTTTTTCGCTGTTTTCTATAGTAAGCTTCAAATGTCTCCCTAGAACCTAAAACAGTGTAGATATGCAAGCATCGATACACAGGCGAAAAATCTATCAGATCCTGAGCACTTAGGTCTTCTTCAGCATCATATGTACTTTCTGCTGGTTGCTCATATTCCACTTCTCCAGTAAAAGGATTTGGTGGAGGAGGTGCTTGTCTTTTCTTCCTGCCAATAATGCCAGGATCACTGCCTAGCTGCTCAGCTGTCTGGAACAACATAACAACAAAGCATTACTAACTAAAAATGTTCAATGGAACTTGTATAGTGAAGTCAATCATATAATTGAAATCACTGTATGATTAGGTTGAACTAAACATTCTTATTGCTCCATTTGTCTATAAATGTAGCACCGGTTTCATGAACCCTTGTTCGCACTGTCAGCTAGAAATGACTACTGGATATGTTATGTTGTGGGAATGTGCATTCTGCTCTGGTGGAGGTGTGATGAACTTAAATTTTATGTTTTCATTCCCGGAAGTGTCAAAGTTCATTAAACTGTCTTTGTAATTGTATACATAAATTTTTTTTCCATGCTACCTAAATCTGTAGCTTCTTGTACTGATTTCTATAACTTTGCTTTATTCAATATGTTGTGGTTTTCTGTCCATATTTATTTATTTACAAAATAAGTTGTGCCAAATGTGAGAAAATCTACATTGGAAAAATAAAGAGAAACATAGGCACAAGATTAAAAGAACATTTCAGGAACATAAAAAACAAGCAAATGGAGAAATCAGCAGTAGTATTTCATTTCTGGGCAGAAAACAACAACATATTGAATAGAGCAAAATTACTGAAGTCGGTACAAGGACCTACAGCATTAGGAAAATGAGAAAAAAAATTTACGAGGGTAGTCCATAAGTTTCCAACCTAGCCGATAAGGATTATTGCCTTCATAAAACCTTTATCTAGTATCATACCTTATCTGTTAAGTAAATAACTGCAGCTGTAACTTCCACTTGCTGTGTTCAGTTATTCAGATATAGTTGCATAAAGAAGGCTAGGTGTAGAAAATTTTGACACGTTCAAAAAGGAGTATTGAGCTGTTATTAAGTTCTTCACAAAATAAGAACTTATTCCAAATGAAATTAAACAATGATTGGACAGTGTAATGGGGAAGCATCCCCTCATATTCTACCATAAAAGAATGGGGCCAAACTTTTTTCGAATGGTTCCAGAAAGCATTGAAAACGCAGAGCATGTAGGTCGGCCCTTGGAGGTGCTGACTCCTGAAAACATCGCTCTTTTGGAAGGAGAAATTATGGAAGACTAGCAGCTCAAAGTTACAGAAATAGCAGCAAGGTTGGGCCTTTCTAAAACAACAGTCCTTCGAATTTTTCATGAACATTTAAATATGAATAAGGTTAGTGCCTAGACTTCTTTCCTCAGTCCAAAAGCATCAATGAGTCATCTGTTGTCAGGCATTTTTGAAGCTCTGCTGTAGCAACAAGACAGGTTCTGCAAACCATTGTTACAGGAGATAAAACTATGGTCCTCTACCATGGTTCCTTGTCCAAAAGAGAATCAATGGAGTGGCATAAACCTGGCAAAGCACCGCCTCTAAGGGCCAAGATCACTCAGTCAACCAAGAACATCATGGCCACAATCTTTTGGGACTGTGAAGGAATACTCTTCATTGACTTTAAGGAACGAACACCACAGTAAATGGTGAGTACTCTGCTGGCCTATTGCACAGACTACATGCTTCCATCAAATAGAAAAGGTGAGGAAAGCTGAGTGGTGGTGTGCATCTTCTTCATGATAATGCTCCTGTGCACACAGCTCATGTTGCAAAGGAAGCTATGAGGAAATGTGGCTTCAAGGAGATAGACCATCCACCCTACAGCCAGATCTAGCTCCAAGTTACTATTTCCTGTTCTCAAAACTCAAGAAAGGCCTTTGAGGAAGGAAATTTAAGTGTGATGAAGAAGTGATGGAAGCTATTTATGCCCATTTGGCAGACAAGACTTCTATTTTGGTGGGAGGATTGAAATGTTAATTCAAAGATGTGGGAAGTGTATTGCAATAAAGAGTTCAATATAGTTATATTGAAAAGTAAAACATGGTTTTTGTCTTTATCATACCTAGAAAATCGTTAGGCTGGAAACTTATGGACCTACCTTTGTACGTGTACAAATACAAAGATAGTTTAATGAACTTCGACACCTCCAGGGATGAACACATAAACTTTAAGTTCATCACGCCTCCACCAGAGTACATTCCCACAATATAACGAAGTATCCAGTAGTTGACTTTCTATCTGACATTGCGAATGAGCGTTTGTGAAACCGGTTCTACATTTAAAGGCAAGTAAGTAGAGCAATAAGAGTGTTTAGTTTGACTTAATCATACAATGATTTCAATTATAAAACATTACCATATAATTTTCACCTATTAAATAGATGATTTTTTGCATAGTTAATAATATTGCAATATCCTGGTATATCTCAGTGTTTCTTGAATTTCTGGCCTTCAGCAAGTATTTTTAATGCCTGAACTAATGAGATAAATGCCAGTGACTTTATAGTCACCTATGTACTTCATCTTCCACAATAAACTTCTTATTACATACTTTAAGGAGTCAAAATGAACAAAGAGATCTTTGCAGTGATGTGGAAAGAGAATAGCTGTATAAGGCTGCTATCAAACCTTGAGACAGTAAAAGCTATAAATTTATCCTAAACTTAGGTATTCATTTTTTACACTAAACTCCCATTTACTTACATAAAAGTAAGATGCGTTTTGGGAGAATCTCTCCCATCTTCAGTTGCTCACCAAACATCAAGCAATATGTTTCATTATGAGAGGAAAAAAAAGAAGAAAAAATTAGTTTCACAGTCAAGAAACAAGTACATGGGAGGCTGATTCATTTCTGAAGATTGGTTGCAAAGGCATACCTTGCTGAATTGTAAAACCTGAGGCAAGCTGAGCATCCTTCATTTACTACGGCATACTCATTGCTTGTTCCAGAAGAAATAAAACCTTCAAGATGAGATATCTGATCAAGTGCACCAACATGGGAAGCAAAGGTAATGTGCAGTTTGCAAGATGAATGTAAAGAAGCAATGCTGCATGTGCAATGCTGGATTATGGCACAAAAATATTGTACAGAGTGGCACTTAAAGTGTATGACAAAGTGATATTTGCCATGGTCCCATTTGGAGGACTGACATGAATATAGTGTTCACTATAAACTCATTTTGATTTGTTCACTTATTGTTTTTCAGTCCACAAGAACTAAAAAATCTGGAAAACAGTATATTTTGCAAGAAAACAGTTTGGCAGTTAATGGATTAATTAACAGTTATAAGATAAAATAATAAGTTACTTATTTTAGTTATGTTTTTTTAATTTTTTGAACAAGTACATGTTTAAAATAAAATTTAACAGATGAATTCAAAAAGTGTACATTCTACAAATTAATATATTTTTCCAGGCTTTTTGGCCATGGTCTCACAGTTAAATTATATTTATAGTGACATGACATTTTGTTTGATGCTATGGCAGACCTCTTCAGAGGAACAGGGTATATCAACTTGATGCTAAGTGACTGATTCTAGGAATGAGGCTTCGTTTACAGTGAGATTAGAGTTAAGTCATTTCAGTATTGTTCAACAGCAGGAGTTCTAATATGTTTCTTAAGAGCAGGAATCTGAATTCTGTTAAGTTTCTTCTTTTTTATGTTATTGGAGCATTTAAATATTTCAGTTGCTTCCCCATATAATCTGCTATTATAATTTCTTTTAGAAGCAAGGATCTGATTTTTTCATAAAGCATATGGTAATCTTCCAGATTAATGACATATTTACCATTTTTTCCCAATGTCCTAATGGTAATTTCTTCATGCATGATTTTATGCTGCATCTCATATTTCAAACCTAAACCTTGCCACAGCTGCATGGAGATTTGTAAACACCTGCTGTTGACAGTAGGTTGCCTGCGGCATAGGCAGAATGAAGAACTTGTCATAGCATTGTTTTGGGTGTATACACTGTCTTGCCCTTTAGGACAATGGGTAAAATTGGCTGTGGCTTAACATGTTATTAATCTAGAACATTGCCACAAGTTTTATGATAACAGCAAGATCCTTGCCTCATACAGAAATTATAAGAGCAGATTATACAGGGAAGCAATTTAAATATTTAAATGCCACAATTACATATACAAGAAAGTACAAGGCATTAAACTTAACAGAAATTGGATTCCTGCTCTTTAGAAACAAGATAAAACTCCTGCTGTCAATCAATACCACAATGACCATGACCACCCCAATCCTTCTGCTTTCTACATCACAGCTCCACTCTAACCATTGGATATTGATAGCAAAGCCTCATTCCTAACATCAGTTGCTTAATAAGATGACATAACCTATTCCTATGACGAAGATGTCAGCTATAGTGTTGGACAAAATGTCAGGTTCCTATAAATATAATTTGACTGTTAAGACTATTGCCTAAAAGTCCAGAAAAATCATGTTAAGATTCAAGATTCCAGCTGTGAAAGCCTATGCATTCATTCTAGAGATTACTCTATTTATTGTAGTATTCATTCTTTTGTTACAAATCTTTAACTTTAATCAAGCACATGTTTAACAGCAAAGATATCAAACTAACTCAAAAATTATACTTACATGCCTCATAGCAACTTCCCCTATTTTTGGTGAGAATTTTCTAATATTTTCCAGGAAATCTTTTAGATCTGACATTGATGCTTCTTTGATGTTTTCTCTTAATCTGAAAAAATAGATCCATCATATATTCAACAAAATACTTAAATCGTGCAATCTAATACAGTAAAAAATAGTTTCACATACATACTTAGGAATGTTTTCCTTCATTTGATGTGAGAAACGGTAGTTTGCCACCCGAGGCAAATATAAGTGTTCCAGTTGCTCTAATGTTTTCAGTGCTGGATAATACCTGTAAATAAAATTGTGCTGATTTTTGGCTAAACAAAATATACAGTCAACTTCTAGAGAATCCCAGTTATATTCTATATGTTATGACATTGAATCATCTGTGTTAACGTCAAACTTTTGATTATTACAATACAGAAGTGCCAGATTAGATATGTGTATCATTAAAGAAATATTCTTTTAGAATTACACACTTTTTAAGTGGTAAGAACAGTTTTGGCTAAATGGTGACATTTCTAAATGATTGCTTGAACTTGGATATTTAGGCACTAACATTTTTGTTTAGGCATCTAAAACATATTTGAAAGCTTTCAATTAGACTTTAATGCAATAAAATTAAGCACATTTAGGATTAAAAATGCAATTTCAGGCATAAAAATACGGTTAAAATGATTAACTTAAGTACATAATTACAATAAAACACTGCAAAAACATTAATTCAGATATATAATAAAGTTCACAAATAAAAAAAAATATTCCATCATTTTATTTTATTATATACTTATTTATATATTCATGTAATAATTTGCTGCTCATTTTTTCGGAATTGCCTATTGTTAAACTGTGCATTTTATCAGTATCATTTTATATACAAAGAGGTATTTTTCAACCAAAACCAAATCATATATTACAGGAGTAGGTCAAAGTTGCTACATCCATACAATTTGGAATACAGTCAACTCTTGATAGTTTGTGTGTGGATAATTTGCAGTTCATCTTCTTTCTCATTTTTATTTATTGAACTTTTGATGTATAAAATATTTCACTTCACTCAATTGGTCAATTTCTTCCTCCAAATTTTTTAGCATAATGCATTGAAGCCAAGCTATCATGCTTCTTCACATCAGTAGCATTGTGAGTAGAGTAATTGGGATGCCTATCACATGCTGTATGTCTTTTTTGAGTTTACAATTGTAGGTTCTGTAGCATACTTAAAAATAAAGATCGTAAAATGAATTATAAAGAGAAAGGCATGGGAGATGCTTAACATCACAAACCCAAGCTAGTACTGCTGTCAATACACTTCTATTATATATTGAAAATGGTGATGACTTTCAATTTACGAACATTGTTTTTCTATGAAATTTGCACGCTAAAATCATTGTTTATGTCCTTGAAGATTTGCATGGATCAAAACTGGAGTTGCAAAGTTTATAAGAATAGGTGAAAGGTTCAATATACAAATATATCAAATGTATGGAGAAAAAGATAATATCTAGCTTAGTTTATTAGAATTTTAAAGAAACACTATTATTCACACAGAATTTTCAAAATTTGTATCACTGCAGGTATTTATTTTAAAATATATTGCAGTGTTTAAAATATAATGATTTTGAAGTTTACTTTATTTGACAAATATTTCTTGTACTTCAATATCTTTGATACTTAGCTCAGTTTTATTCCAAAACTTTTTCTCTTTGAATTCCGTAACTTCCCATAGTTATCCCATTCAATTCTTTCCAAAATGTTCTTAATTGTATTGATCCAAGTATCTCTTTATTTTATTCTTTTTAGCAAAATTAAGCATTATCTCACAATATTTTCTTCCTCTAGCCTGTTGTTCCTGAAGCAATACTTTAATGCTCTACCCATTATTATCCCCTTATTCCCTATTTGTAGCGAAGATCCAGATGGGCCCAGCCCCCCCAAAGAATATGCCATAATTATTTACCATTTTCTGTTCTACTGCTCAACTTTTAAAGCTTGCTGTGTATCTCATCAAAGAATTGATAATTTCATTAATATAAATCTAAGTGTAAGAATTTTCAAAAACCTCCTGAATGAATTACAGTCTCATTACATGACAGCTGGAAATGATGTTTCATTCAAGTTGATTTGAAAGGATTCTTTTGTTTCTAATATTTTTTAAGAAACATTCTTAAAACTGAATACTCTAATTGATTCCAATGAATATTGGCAGCAAAAATTACCCTCACAAATCTGAGTTGCATGAAGACTGCATGAGAGATGCATATATGATTTACCCTTGCCCATCTTGGACAAGATGCTTTAAGTAGAACTTATTTTCTCAAGATACATAAATGCTATAGAAACAACAATGCTTAGAATTCTTCTTTTTCTTCTCACTGGCACTATAGCCCATGGTGAGCATTGGGCTGCCACAGCGACTTCTGCTTCCTCTACCTCTGTCTTACAACTTCATTGATAGAGGACAGTACTGCACTGGGCAGATCAGCATGCCTGCATGCCACCAATCACCTATAACATGGCTCCCTAAATCGAAGAATGTCACCTATCAGGTAGCCTCCAAATTATCCTCACAAGGCTGGGTGGATTGTGTTCAAGATCTCTCCAACTTCGAAAATACCTAGGAATTGAACCCTAGTCTCCCAGCCAGCAGTTAGTTTAGTTTAGTTTAGTTCTCGGAGCATTCAGTGAGTTTGTGAAGCAGCCACAGAGACCTACGAACATTGAACTTGTCATATACAAATACCACAGTAGTTTTCAATCTGTATTTACAAAAATTTGTTTACATCTACATAAATAATTACAATAAAAATAAAAAAGAACACTTAGAACAACTCAACCAACACCAAAACAGACAAATCAATCATACAACTTTTATTAATACATATTTATATATACATTGATATGTTGTGCAGTATAATATTGTCACCCATATATTCCTTTACAGAATAATAGGCCTTTTTACATAGGTATTTTCTAAGAGTAGATTTAAAGGAATTGTCATTGTTTATTAAGGCTTTTAGGCTAGAGGGAAGAGCATTGTATACTAAAATGCACTCATAATAAACACCTTTTTGATGGCATGAAAGTGCTGAAATTGGGTGATGTAGATTTGCTTTTTGTCTAGTAATCTTGTCATGTATATTTTGATTTTGAACAAATTTTTGTTTATTTCTTATATAAAAGTTCACGAGGGATAAAATATATTCACAAGGAATAGTTAACATTTCAAATTTCCTAAAGAGGTTTCTGCATGAATGTCTACTGTGTGTACCAGCAATTATTCATATGACTTTTTTCTGTAACAAGAAGACACGTTCACTTTTAACTGAATTTCCCCAAAATATTAGACCGTACTTCATTATTGAGTTGAAATAAGCATAATAAACTAGTTTTAAAGTCTTAATTGATTCCAACATTACTAATGCATGTATTGCATAGCATGTACTGCTTAGTTCAGGTGTAATAAGATCAATGTGATCTTTCCAATTCAGATGGTTATCAATTATTAAACCAAGAAATTTAATATATTTGGTTTGTGAAAGTACACTGTTAAAATATCCTATCTGTAACTGTGGATCTGGAGATCTGTGAGTAATGAATTTCATAACATTTGTTTTATCTAGATTTAGAGACAATTTGTTTGCTTTAAACCATACACACAATGAACTGAGAACCAGATTTAGTTTAATGGTACAATCATTAAGGCTCATTCCATTTATCAATTTGCTTGTGTCATCTGCAAATAGAACAGCATTTCCTACATCTTGGATAGATAAGGAGAGGTCATTTATATATATTAGAAAAAGAAGAGGACCCAGAACAGATCCTTGAGGTACTCCATGGTTAATCATTCCTCACTCCGATGGATTGTTTTTATTTTTGAAGGGACAATTTATCACTACTTTTTGTTTCCTTTTGTCAATGTAGGATATAAACCATTTTAAATATTGGTTTTTTATTCCATAGAAAGCTAATTTATCTATCAGAATTTCATGATTGACACAGTCAAAAGCCTTAGCTAAGTCACAAAATATTCCTCCTACATGTGCTCTTTCATTAAATGCAGTTAAAATTTCATTAGTGAGTTTATAGATTGCATTTTCTGTTGAAATTCCTTTTCTACAGCCAAACTGATCACTAACTAGAATATTGTTACTTTCAAGTAATGGTAAAGCCTATTGTATATTACTTTCTCAAACACCTTAGAAAATGTAGGTGAAATAGCTATAGGTCTATAATTAGAGACATTTATCTTTTCTCCCTTTTTGTACAGAGGCCTCACTATTGAGTTTTTTAGTCTCTCAGGAAATACACCCAATATTAAAGATTCATTACACAAGTGACTAAGGGGGGTTCTTATTTCCTTTGCACAGGCCTTTATGACTTTGCTGTTGATCTCATCATAGCCAGAAGAGTTTTTTGATTTTAGTTTCCTAATGATATTACTGATTTCTAGTGGGGTAGTGATACCTGGCTTGAATTCATTATTATGAGGGGGCGTTGATGATTGTAAAATTTTTAAGCAT
This sequence comes from Metallyticus violacea, assembly GCA_030762175.1. Classification (NCBI taxonomy): domain Eukaryota; kingdom Metazoa; phylum Arthropoda; class Insecta; order Mantodea; family Metallyticidae; genus Metallyticus; species Metallyticus violacea. The sequence continues at coordinate 58,034,266 of CM060835.1, forward strand.
CTTTTTTATCATCAGAATATAAATTTAAATTTTTTGTTACATTAAGAAAGTAATCATTAACTTGTTTGCTACGTCTGCAGGGTATTGTATCTCTTGATGTTAATATTTAAGATTACTGCATCGTCTTGTTGCAGATTTTTGCCTGTTTCTTGTTTTATTATTCCAAGTAGTTTTTATTTTGTTTTTTGACTGATTGTCAAATGTTTTGTAATGGAGGCCTTTCGCTGCTTTTATGACTTTCCTAAGTATTTTACAATACTTTCTAAAATGTGTAATTAATGCTAACCACTAGACCAAGGAGGTGGTTGCTCAGAATGCTATAAAGTAAACATTAAAAGAAATTCACATCAGCATGCATACATGTATATTCACGATGAAGGTTCTTGGAAATATAAATGTGCACAAGACTCCATGTTTACCTAAAGTTGCCATAAATACTGTTAAAGGTTTTAGTTATGTAGCTACAACATATTTTCATCTTAATTGATATCATTGTATGATTCAATTGAATTACACACTCTTAAAGCTTCACTTACTTTTCATAAATGTATGGAACCAGTTTCAAGAACATTTAGTTCCCATCTTCAGTCAGACTAAAGTTCAACTGTCGGATCATTCGTTGAGCTATGGGAATGTATATTCTGCTCTGGTGGCGGTGTGATAAACTTGTAGTTTATGTTTTCATCCCTGGCAATGTCGAAGTTCATTATGCTGTCTTTGTATTTGTAGATGTAGATTTTCTCCCAGGTTGCTAATTCCATAGGTCCTTGTACTGATTTTAATAATTTTGCTTTATTTATTATGTCGTGATTTTGTGTCCAAAAATGATATGCTACTATTGATTTCTCTATTTGCTTGTACTTTATGTTCCTGAAATGTTCCTTTAACCGTATGCCTATGTTTCTCTTTGTTTGTCCAATGTAGATTGTGCAGAATGTGAAAAAATCTACATTGAAAAACAAAGAGAAACATAGGCACACGGTTAAAGGAACATTTCAGGAACATAAAGTACAAGCAAATAGAGAAATCAGCAGTAGCATATCATTTTTGGACACAAAATCACGACATAATAAATAAAGCAAAATTATTAAAATCAGTACAAGGACCTATGGCATTAGCAACCTGGGACAAAATCTACATCTACAAATACAAAGATAGCATAATGAACTTCGACATTGCCGGGGATGAAAACATAAACTACAAGTTTATCACACCGCCACCAGAGCAGAATATACATTCCCACAGCTCAACGAATGATCCGAGAGTTGAACTTTAGCCTGGCTGAAGATGGGACCTAATGTTCTCGAAACCGGTTCCATACATTTATGAAAAGTAAGTGAAGCATTAAGAGTGTATAGTTCAACTGAATCATACAATGATATCAATTAATATTATTAGCTTCACTGTGCAAGTTCGAATTTACATTTAATTAAAAATGTTTTCATCTGTTTTTGATATACTCTCTCATATATTTCAAATGTTCTCAAAATGAAATCATTTTGCCCTCACACATAATCTAAATCTCTCTGGCTATTCATCTATAGCAGCATGCACCATCTTTATTGAAAAATTAGCCAATGTTGATTTTAAAGATCTCTTGAGACTCAGTATTAGGTGCCTTTTTTTATAGACCATACTCTCAAGCTCTCAAGTGCTGACCACAGTCTGTAGACCAGAAGTTCAGGTTGGGATTGCTAACAGATCAATCTTGAGCAATCATAAAATCTGGAACATTTTTCTCAAGCCAAATAGGATGGATCTTAACTTATGGACTGGAAGTTCCAATGTTTTTTAATAAAGTCATATTCAGGTTCCAACAGAATGGTTTTGTACACTTTAGCATGTCTTAAATCCCTTTTGATAGAAATGGAGCTTGATGACACCATTATAGCTCACTCCTTATCAAACCATTATTCAGGCAGGATTAACAAGCTTCTCAAGAAGTTAAGTCATGCATTCTGTCATTTTGACGGGTGTAGCTTTCTTCAGTATTGAATAATTTCTCGTCGGTAAAAATAATTTTTAATAGCCATTGTTTGCATAACAACTTATCAGTCATTTGTATCTCAACACCCTCTGTGTCTTCATTTCTGCAGTTAAAAAAAGGCACAATATTATGACATAAAGCTCTCAGTCCAAGGTCTTGCCTAAGCATTCAGGACATGTCGGTCCTGGTGGTGTAGTGGTTACCATACTTGCCTCCTAAACCCAAAATGTGGGTTCGAACCCAGCCAGGACCGATGGATTTTTTCGGGCGTAAAAATCCTAAGTATGGCTTCCTTCGGAAGGGAAGTAAAGCCGTGGGTCCCGTGTCATACATTTGCGGCACGAAAAAGAACCTCAAGCCTGAAAGATAGGCATCTGAGCTAAATTTTTTGGCCGTTTCATGCCCTTAGTTGAATGGGACGCTGATGACCTGAGATGTTAAAGAGCGTCCATAAAAAAATCAACCAAAAAAAAAAAAAAAAAAAAAAAAGCATTCAGGACATGGATCTTTAGTATGTGCATCTCAGGGATCAACCTTCTGCTTTCAACTCGATTCCAATGAACCATGACATGCCAATGCTTTGACACAGCCCTCACACAGCCCAAGGTTCAGAATCAATGAAGTGTTAGATACTGCAACACATAAACATTCTACTAGTTTGCTTTCAACTCGATTCCAATGAACCATGACGTGCCAATGCTTTGACACGGCCCTCACACAGCCCAAGGTTCAGAATCAGTGAAGTGTTAGATACTGCAACACATAAACATCCTACTAGTTTTCAGCTTTTTGATCTGGGAAATCTTGATTCGTGATTTTTCAACTCTACAAAGGGTTATCACAAGAACACAGTTTCCATAATCTCCCCATTCTATGCTTAAACATCAGATAACATAGTCTTTATACAGCACTTAATTCTACAATGAGGATAATAATGCCTGGTATCCTAATCACCAAAACACTTAGTACAGTTCCTTTCAGAAGTTTGTAAAAGTGTTTATGGCAAGTCTAAGTATAAATAACTGTTCTTTATAGATTTGGGAGAATATATTCTTTCCATTGTAGAAACTCTTTCAGTTACTTTGAATCAATAACCTTCAGCACTTATGTCTTTCATATTTGCTATAAGTATTTTTATAGAGTGAATATTACTGCTATAAACTCCTTCAGTCATAAGAATGGATCTACAAAAAATCTCAGAAAGTTGAACATAGAATTAGGTTACTTCTCATTTGACAACTATATGTTTTCTGTCATGTGAAAATTATATTGGGCACTAATTCTTGTCCATGAATTATCAATGCAGCAAACCTGAACAAGAATATGAATATATACTTGAAAAAGAAATATAAGAGCTAACTAGGAAATTTACATCAAATTAACCAACTTTTAGGAAATTAATAAATCCTTTAAGGAGTTTTAATTCTTCTTGAAAGGTAGATAATTTATTTACTTTTCATTTTTTACTAAGGAATATTACTAAGGAATAGAAACTAGTCTTCCATTTTATTATTTTAGTGGTGTGTATGTTACAATTTCGACTCAATTTTTTAAAATGTTAATAGAATATAAATTTGACATAAAATCAAAGTCTAATGATCACATATTTAGACAATATTTTTATGCACTGTTAAAGAAGCAAGTATGAAAGTATGTGTTTTTAATATATTTTAGCAATGGTTAGAATAGAAGTACTTACCGTTTCTCTTTCATTTGCTTTTGGAGCTTTGCATATGTTGTGAGAACTGGCAGACATAATGACAAATGTTCAATTGCTGCTGCTATGTTGCTTTCAACTCTCCTTGCTTGAACCAGCTCTTCTCCTTTTACCACCATATTGGCTCCTGATGCCTGAAGTTCTTCATCTATGTGTACAATTTCACTCTAGAAGAAAAAAAGAATGAAAAAAAAAAGAGGAAACATTTGTGCTCTGTTGTGATTTGGGAAAAGAATGATACTTTAAGAAAGAAAAAAAAAAACTCTGTTTTTAAATTTTTCCTTCTGCACTGTTATAAAACATATATTTATTTACATTCCTCTTTATAGTAGTAATTTTTAAACAAACATTCTATTTAAGCTTTCATGTACATTATGCTGTAATTTTAAAAACAGGATGAGGCAGGAATCGTTTTATTGAACAAAAAGAAAATACAAAATATTTTTATTTAAATTCAATGAAATAATTTAAACGTAATTTGTCTATTAAAATGTATTATAAGCATTTAAATATATTTGTTTTCAATGCATTTCAACAATATATGGTCAATCTATAAATTTGGTAAGTTACATTTACCCACTCCACTGCCTGCCTGCCTGCCTGCCTGCCTGCCTGCCTGCCCGCCCATCCATCCCATCAATTTTACAAGGTAAGCCATCTTCTGGTGCCCAAAATTTAGCTTGAAAAATCTGCTGAATGTACTTTTTCTCTCTAATCTTCTCTGTCAACCCATATATTTTCAATCGAATTCACCCCAATTCTTGGTGATAAAGAAAATACAATTATTCTTTGGCAATTCCTCAAAGAACAAAATTTACCATACTAACTGCAGCAATGCAGGACGTTTTACATTCATAAAGTAGTTAATTCACTCATATGCAGGCGCAGACACATACATAGATACAAGTTGGATATATTTCAATCTTATACAGCACTCATTTTCTCTTTTAGGTGACACAAAGGAAACTAATTTAATCCTATTCTGTAGCTTAACCCAAATAGTTCCTTTAAATTCCTGCATTTAATAAATTGAATTTTCTTCCAGTCTTCACATAAGAAAGAATTCTTATTTCTTCATCCCCTCACCTATTCAACTGCTTTTCTTTTGTCTCTTTCATTTTATTGCCACCTTCCTAATGCAACTTGTTGCAGATATTTACTCACATTCAGCTTTTTTGCTTGAGACCTCACTTGTAGCAGCTCTCGTATTGAGTCAATAAAGCCCTGATAGTGAAAGTTACACATTCGTTCAATATCTCGATCATGGCTCTTGATGCGGGCATCCAGCCTCTCCATAAATTTCTGGTGTTCATCCCCATCATAAATAGCCCTGCAAGTCAAGGAAACAAAAAAATACAATTTGGTAAACAAATGTTTTCTGCTTGGAATGTATGGCAAAAATAAAAAGGACTACAAACTGCTTAACTATAAAAGCATGCACGACAAAAACAAGAAATATAAGTTAGCATTTTTATTAGAGCTGCTTTCATTGCCATTATTTAGGAGTAATATAAACAGAACTCACAAAACTTCAAGACCAAATGGAAATTTGCAGAAATTCTTCTCAAAATTGTCTGCACAGTCCTCTACACATTTTGATACACAGTCTTCATATACTGCCATAACTAGTTCTTAATAATGTTTCTGCAGCACTGAGAGAATTTGGTTTACTGCTATGCATTATCAGACACAAGCTAAAACCTACTGCCATATGGCCTGCAGCCTCTCCTCCCCTCTGTGCTAAGAGGAAGAGGAAGTGATAATGCTTTGATATCAACTTGCTTCCTAATCATATTTCAATTCTAAATTTTTCATACTACCCTATCACTTTGTAAGAATATTATATATTATAAGCAGACACATTCTTTATCTGTGATTAATATCTCTCTCTCTCTCTCTCTCACACACACACACAGGAAATGTGGTGACTGATAATGTAAAAGCATTCAAATATAACCAATTAGGCAATCTTCAAATATGATTAGGTTAGAATAAGAATGAAATGGTGTTCAAAAATAGTATTAAGGATAACATGTAACAATGAAATGATAGCAATGCATGTAGTATTGCTAATTATTATAGTAATGGAGCATGCAGTAAATAATAAAGAAGAAAAAAAAACCACACACACACAAACCTATTAAGTGCTTTATCTATTTCTGCTTCTCTAGTTCTTATTTGTTATAGACATATATATAAACTTATAGTTTTTCACAAACCACAGCTTTTTTTCCATCTCGTGGTTTTTTTTTTGTTTGTTTGTTTACTATCTGCACAACCTTTTGAAACATCACACTAGCACTTGAAAATGACTTGCCTCAATCAGTCTTTCATAAAACAGACTGCAATTTAAAACATTATTTGCAGAACTACAAGTATTCTTTTCTGGAAAGTGGTATATTCTGCCATTGCTTTGGGATTTACTATACTAAATAAATTTACATGCAAAGAAAATAAACAACTTTATTAAACTATATTATATTTAAATTTACGATTAAATGTACAAAACATGGGAATAACTGCAAATATTTTGAAATGCTATATGATTATAAAAATGAAATGAATTTGAATTTATTTAGTGCTACAAAAAAAAAAAGTTTAAAGAATCTGTCTGGTTCTGGCCCTAGCCATTTTCAGATGTTATCCATTATATCTTCAGAAACAAAAACATAAAGCAATTTAAAATAGTAAAAAAACTAATTAATAGTTATAACTGTCAATAATTTCACACTATAGGTCTCATTGTAATCTACTCCTATTTAAATAATGATAGAAATTGTGTCATTTGTGCAAGAAAGATTAGATTAAATTTGATTATTCTATCCCTCTTTTCACAAATATTTTTCATTAAATTTTGACTTTAAACAAATACTACACTGCACTAGGTTCTTATAATCTTTGCTATAAAATTTCTTTACAAGCAGCTGTTGCATTCATTTTAAGCAACTTCAAATTAAAAAAAAATTAATTACTCAAACACGTACAAATGCTTATTTTTAAACTATTTACCTTTGCTGTTTACACGTTCAGAAAAAAAGTAATCTGAATATGAATGAGAGTGTAACTGTCTGTTTGCCTATCATTTGATCAACCTCAGTATTCTCTCTGGAAAACACTTTGCAATGTTGACAAAACACAAAGGATCCAGAAACCTTTTGAATACAGAATCTTCAATATGTTTACTATAGCACAACAAAAGAAGCTTTGCTTTTGATACAGCTGCACCTTTAAACCAAATATGTATTATTTTCTCTCCAGCATGTTGGACAGTGGTAAAACAGCAAGATACAAGAAACTGTAAATATTAATTTTCTTTACATCATACTTATATGAGCGAGTTTTTTTTTTTCCAGCGCTAGCTGTCATTAAAAATTAATTAATTAAAATAAGGATACACAGTCAGGATGAACACTGAAAAGGAATGATAAGCTGCAATTTCCACAATTGCTCTGGATGTGATAAACTCAATAAGAAAATAGAAAGGTCATCATTACTATAAGTGACACAAGATCGAAATACCTCATTATGAAACAATGTAAGACAAAATTGTTAATGAAGTTATTTATTTGTGTTTCATTTTTAAAATCATGAAATAAAAGTAAATTAATGATTAAAATAAATAAAACTAATAGTTTCCTTTTTGTACTCAAAATTAACCTGTTTATCCATGCCTAATGTTTCAACCAACAAAAAGACAATAATTTCTATGGACCAATAAATTAAAAAATGAAATTAAAAAAGATATACAAATATTAAAAAATACATTCAACTATGAATCATTATTTTACTGAAAGATAGCCACAGGAATCTGAATAGCAGTAAATAGAGGTTGGTAAATAACTGACTATGCTCCTTTATCATAAAGGAATCCAGTCTAAATCTGGAAATATAAACTAAGTCTTTCCCAGCTCCCTCCTCTCTCTTTATTGTTCCAAAGACATATGTTACATAAATAGATTTTTCTTTAAAAAAATGAAACATATTCATAATATACACAATTTGAACTTGTGAACCTTGAATGAAGAGGAGAGCATATTAACCCTAGACCATCAAGGCCAAAGAATTTGTACCTTTAGTGCTCCACAATGTTCACATGTTGGAAGAATTTTTTAAGTGTACTCTTTTATATAGTAAATTATAAGAACAAAGAGATTGGATGACAAGAATATTTTGAATATGTGTCTACTAAATCAAAAGCAAATAAAACAAAAATTAATCTTTTGGGATCTGATGGAATCATAAGAGTATGGAATCACCTAATACTGCCAAGGATCCATTTCATACTGTGAAACACGGATGGTTCTCAAGATGATATGGAGCTGCATGTCCACTAATGGAGTAGGCATTAACCATTTTATTGACAAGATAATGGTTAATTCAATGTATACAATATACTTAAAACTATTATTAACAATCAGTGGAAAATAAGAATGCACCCTCATTACATATTCCAGCAGGATAACAGCAAAACCCATGGACCTCTGTAACCTGACATAGCTTTATCTGGAATGTCTGGAAATTGTTTCGAAACCACTTCCACAGTCACCTGTCTTAAACCCTGTTGGAAAACTGTGGCCTATTCTTAAATCAAGAGTCAGAAAGGAGTAAGTAACATCAAAAGATAAATTGAAATGCACTGTACTTGAAGAATGGAGAAAAATTATATATGAAAAATCAAAATGTTGGTTTCATCAATGAAAAGATTAATACTCCTCAAAAAAGCAATGGGATACTTAATTAAATATTAGAGATCCTTCTGTACATCCTTTTTTCAATTGATGATTTAGTTTTAAATTTAAATTCTATGAATATGAGTTTCCAAATAAGGAGGTAATTTTGTTAAATTATTATAATAATTTCCTTGTATATAAAATATTATGGTTTCTATGCATAATGCAAATGGAATTAGTACCAACCTAAATTACTTGTGTAATGAATCTTTAACATTGAGTGTATATCCTGAGAGGCCTCTGTTGAATATTGAATATTGAAGCCTCTGTTCAAAAAGGGAGAAAAGATAAATATCTCTAATTATAGACCTATAGCTATTTCACTTACATTTTCTAAGGTGTTTGAGAAATTAATGTACAATACAATTTACCATTACCTTGTAAGCAACAATATTCTAGTTAATGATCAGTTTAGCTTTAGAAAAGGAATTTCAACAGCAATCTGTAAACTCACTAATGAAATTTTAACTACATTTAATAAAAGAATACATGTAGGAGGAATATTTTGTGACTTAGCAAAATCTTTCGATTGTGTCAATCATGAAATATTGATAGATAAATTAGCTTTCTATGGAATAAAAAAACCATATTTAAAATAGTTAATATCCTACCTTGACAAAAGGAAACAAAAAGTAGTACTAAATTGTCCCTTTAAAAATAAAAACAATGCATCAGGGTGGGGAATGATTAAACATGGAGTGCATCAAGGATCTGTTCTGGGCCCTATTCCTTTTCTGATCTATATAAATGATCTCTCTTTATCTATCCAAGATGTAGGAAATACTGTTCTATTTGCAGATTTTTGTTGAATTAATTTATTTACAGACACTCTTTAACATCTCAGGTCATCAGCATTCCATTTTATTCAGGGCATGAAACGGCCGACAAATTTTGCTCAGAGGCCTCTTCTTTCAGGGCATGGGACATGGGACATGGGACCCATGGGACCCATGGCTTTACTTCCCTTCCAAAGGAAGCCATACTTAGGATTTTTACGCCCGAAAAAATCCATCGATCCTGGCCAGGTTCAAACCCACGATCTTGGGTTTAGAAGGCAAGGTATGGTTACCATTACACCATCAGGACCGACTCTATTTGCAGAAGATGACACAAGCATATTGATAAATGGAAATGGCTTTAATGATTGTTCCATTGAACAAAACCTGGTTCTGAGTTCTTTGTGTGTATGGTTCAAAGCAAACAAGCTGTCTTTAAATCCAGATAAAACAAATGTTATTCAATTCATCACTCACAGATCTCCAGATCCATAATTACAGATGAGATATTATAACAGTGTACTTCTACAAACCAAATATATTAATTTGTTGGTTTAATAATTAATATCCATCTGAATTGGAAAGATCACATTTATCTTATCATATGCAAATTTAACAATGCATGCTACGCAATACACGCATTAGTAATGTTGCAGTAAATTAAGACTTTAAAATTAGTTTATGCTTATTTCAACTCAGTAATGAAATATGGTCTACTATTTTGGGAAATTCAGTTAAAAGTGAAAGTGTGTTCCTATTACAGAAAAAAAATCATATAAATAATCGCTGGTACACATAGCAGACATTCATACAGAAACCTCTTTAGAAAATTTGAAATTTATTTCTTCCTTGTGAATATATATTATCCCTCATGAACTTTTATATAAGAAATATACATGGCAAGAATACTAGACAAAGAGCAAATCTACACAGACTGGCTTCAACACTTTCTTGTCATTAAAAAGGCATTTATTGTGAATGCATTTTAGTAGAAAAGCTCTTCCCTCTAGCATAAAAGCTTTAATAACGATGATAATTCCTTTAAATCTGCTATTAGAAAATACCTATGTAAAAATGCCTATTATTCTGTAAAGAAATATATAAGTGACAATATTATACTGAGTTAAAAACAATGCAATGATTTTATATCAATGCATGTGTAAACATGTATATAGTAAAATTTATATGATTAAGTAATTTGTCTGTTTTTGATGGTTGGTTGAGTTGTTCTAGGTGTTCTTTTTCATTTTATTGTAACTATTTATGTAGATGTACACAAATTTTTTGTAAATGTAGACGGTGTAATTGTATATGACAAGTTCTATGTTCGTAGGTCTCTGTGACTGCTTCACAAACTCAATGAATGTTCCAGGAAGTAAATTAAACTACTACTGTTATTCATAAATTAAATGGTAGAAAGAAATTAGCAATATTGTACAGTATTAATCATAGATTTTATAAACAAAATGAATCATATGAACAGATGTTACACACTCTATATACAGAGCTTTTTATTGACCACCTCTGTGGCCTTGTGGTCAACATGTCTGCCTGCAAATCCCAAGATCACAGGTTTGAGTCCTAAGGTCAGTTACCTGGATTCAGATTTTCCTTATCCTGAAAAGGTGAATGCCAGGTAACTTTAAGCATTGTGGACTCTGAGCTCATTGCATTCATTTCAACAAACATATATTCATAATTTCTTTAGCTGTTACGAAGGACATTAAACTGTAACAAAGTGCTTTGTATTGCACTTGCTTTTCTTCTACATTACCTCTGATCTTATTATGCTGCATTTGAAACAACTGTACAACTTCATATTTACATGTGTCATTAACAATGGTTTTATATTACTTCCAACGATTAATCACAATTACACTATAAAGACAAAAAAAAAAATAATTCTTTTATAAAATTAAGTTTTGTTATAAGCCAGTAAAACTTCTGTGAATGAGTCTTACCTAATCACCAAACCTACACTGCTTGTATCCGTGGTTTCAAGCTCATACAACAAATGTTCATGCTTTGGCTGTGTGTTAATATTTGCTTCAGAGTCCCTAGATGTGCATCGTGCCATTATTAGAGAATGTCTGTGCCCCCCGTCAGAAACTTAATGCTGTTGTTTTTTACACCATCACCCCATTTTTATTCCATGCGTTACTGATTGCTTTAAATTTGTTTGAATTCTAATTAAAATAGTCTAGCAGGTCGAAATTCACATGACTGCTTGCGCAGATGCAAAATTTAGATCGAAGAACGGTGCACTTGCGTACTTTCAACAATGCACATCGCGGGGGGTTTAACTTGACTTAAAACAACCCCTATCATTTCGCAAATGTCAAAATACAAACCTGAATGTAGGACCCCAGTACTCGTCGATACCTTCTATTTCTTGGAGAAATAACTCATGATGTTGTGCTTTGGTGTCCCACTGATTATCCATAATGAGCGATTTATATCAACACCATACGCAAATAAATTAAATATCAATTCACTTTCACTAACGCTCATTCTGCTTTCCGACTCTTATCCAGGACATTACCAGATACAGGATACCAACATTATTGGAATAGATAACACTCTTAAGTCTTTATTTCTAAATATAGTAATTAAGTTGGCAACAAAGATATTTAATTCATACCATATATATCTTGGTACATTCTATCTATAATTTCTCTCTCTCTCTCTCTCTCTTCATTTATTTCTGCCAGTGTCAGTATTCAAAAACTATTTCACTACACAAAAATAAAATTTCGTAACAATGCATGTCTACCACAGCATCTCTCTCTCTCTCTCTCTCTCTCTCTCTCTCTCTCTCTCTCTCTCTCTCTCTCTCGGCCAATTATTAAATAAAGTATATATAGGTTGTATGTATACATCTCGTTCTGTAGATCTGGAGTTCAGCGAGAGCTCTAGAACAATGATCATACCAAAAAACAAAATATATAGGTAATTAAGATGAATTAAGACCGAAATATTCATCGTAGAACGTTTGAGACATTAAGAATTCCTTAAGAGAATTTTTGAAAACTATGAATTTACGCTCACTTCCTAATAATGTAATTTTGTTGGGTAGGCCATTATATAAATGAATTGAAGAATAGTACGCACCCTTCTGGAAAGTTTTTAATGAGCTAGTCGGTCTATATAAATTATTCCTGTTACTATAGAATATTGACTTTGTTTCAATAAAACTGTATGTTCATCAATTAAACAACAATTTCGAAAATATGAACTAGGTTCCTCTTAGTTCTATTTTTAATCCGTAAAACAATCACAGCGTTTGATGGCGCTAAAAGCCGCAAAATAAACGTTATAATTAAATGACAACAAATGGTTAAAAAACCAGTACATCGTATAAAAACAAAATAAATAAAGAATTACAAATATTTAAAGGGCTTAGTTCATTAAAAATATTCATAGGTCTTTTTCAACTATACCTTTCCATGAAAACAACAGAAATTTTCAATATGGAAGGCCAACATTACCATGTCTTACAAAACTAAACTGAAAGAAACAAACATAGCCAAATTAAAGTCTGCCCTATGTAATATTATATAAAATAAAACTTAAAGCAGTCGAATACAACATATAACAAATTAGATGACACACACACACACACACACACACACACACACACACACACACACACACACACACACACACATTACTATGAAATACAAATAATTTTCTGAAATTAAATAGTTATAATAGATAACAATACTTATTTGTTAATTTTTCTTTAATACTTTACAATGCATCAATACTACAAGAGTCGGTCCTGGTGGTGTAGTGGTTACCATGCTTGCCTCCTATACCCAAAACGCGGGTTCGAACCCGGCCAGGATCGATGGATTTTTTCGGGCGTAAAAATCCTAAGTATGGCTTCCTTCGGAAGGGAAGTAAAACCGTGGGTCCCGTGTCGTACATTTGCGGCACGAAAAAGAACCTCAAGCCTGAAAGAGAGGCCTCTGAGCAAAATTTGTCGGCCGTTTCACGCCCTGAGTTGAATGGGACGCTGATGACCTGAGCTGTTAAAGAGCGTCCTTAAATAAATCAATCAAAAAAAAAAAAAAAAATACTACAAGAGAAGTTTCCTTGTAAAATTTTTAAGTGGAAGTATTTCTTTCAGAAACCGGACAAATTATTATACATTGTTGGGCCAGTATAAATAAAGTATTTTGTACACACAAATATTAAGTGACATAACAAATAATATTGCTATTTATTTGATTTTTTCTTTTTACTTCACAGAAATGTATATGAGAATTAATTAGAAATCGTTTCAATTTTCATTTTATAAAGACCAGTGTTTCATGCCACGCGCACACCAGCAGAGATTGGTAAACTTTTAAAATTAACCCGCAAGTAGTAGGTTCGTCAACGATGATCGTTCTAACATCGCTAATTTTTTCTTTTTAAAAATATATTTAATATTAAGGATTTTTCACAAACATCCTATAAGTTAATACCGAATGGATATATGTAGCAAGGATAAATAATGTAATGATAGCCGTTTTTTCCCCTTGCGAACAAGGGACAACACGAAAAATCTGAGCATACGATTGAAAGTGTATGGAATGCATTTTCGAATGCGGTCACACGATGGTGTAGTGAGCAGAGTTGCGTGTCTCAATGTACCCTGAAGTTCAGTTGGTGAGCGACAGTTGTCAGGAATGGAGTTCACGAAGAGTGAACAACTTGTGTGCATGAAAATGGCATATCTCCGCTGCAGGAATGCACGAGAATGCCACACAGAGCTGCAGGAAGAATTCGATGCAGACGCCCTGCTCTGTGGAACAGTGGCGTGTTGGACAGAAGCCTTCAAACGGGGTAAAATGTCGAATGCCGATCTGCAGCCCAATTGGCATAATTTGTCCTAGGACAAGATGTATGGGTATGGTGATGGAATAGTGCTTACGCGATGATAGGCACTGAACAATTTGGAATTAGAAAGCGTGTAATGGGAGGGCAAACAGGAATTTCGACAAAAACAGTGCACTGCATTTTATGGGAGGACCTGAACAAGCGGAAAATGTGTGCAAAGTGGATGCCACATCAATTAAATGAGATACAGATGTGAACTCGCTACGAGACATGTCGCACCAATCTGGCGCGATTTCAGGAAGAAGGGGGTGCCATGTTGAATCGCATCATTGCAATTGATGAAACATGGGCAAGGGCGTATGAACCACAACTCAAGTAACAGTTCAATGAGTGGTGCCATTTGGGTCACCATACAAACAAAGTTTCGCCAAGCTACTTCACCAATAAAAGTCATGGTCATTCTGATACATGATAGTCAAGATGCGCTTGTGCGTCAGCCAGTGCGTGTGTAATATTCTCATACACCGCTGCAGCAAAGAACTGCTAATTTTAGATATGCGTGTTGCTCACCCTAAGAGACCCCCATTTCTGACCATTGTCGCTTACCAACTGAACTTTGGGCGTGCTGGGACACGCAGCTCTGCTCACATACACCATTTAGAGAGTTCGTTTGAAAGTACATGCCATATACTTTTAATAGTATATCTTAGATTTTTCGTGTTGTTCCTTGTTCGCGAGAGAGAGAAATATTGTTGTAATGACTTATGTCTTATCCCTTGTATAATAAAGCATATTGTACAAATCTCTAACCATTTTTTTTAAATTAACTCATAGCAAAATATATTTGCTTAATTTAAGCGAGAATGCCTGAATATGAGCAGACAATTTTAAAATAGTCTTCAATAACACTGTATTATCTGAAAAACTAATTATGTAATCTTCAATTTGAGCTGATAGATATACCTGTAAAATATTACTTTGTTATTTTCCCCGTAGCGGTTAAATCCGCTAGAGCAGCGTTTTTCAACCTATGGTTCCCGACCCACTGGTGGGTCTTGAAGCGGCTTTTGTTGGGTTGCGAAATCTCACGATGGAGCATGGAACCCGCAGAAATGCTAACGTTTAAATAAAAGTTTACCATTGCTTAATTGGAATAATTTGTACTTTTTCTATTAAAGTGTGCCATTTTAATTTAGGAATTCCGTGATGTTTAATGTCCTCCAAAATGGGTCCCGACCCACTGGGATCTGAGGTTGGGTGAGGAAAATTATTTTTTTTTTTTTCGAAAGTTTTTTTCCCCCCGTTTTCATAGAAGTCTTTACATCCTTCTCCTCCAGTAGGCGTTGTCCGCTTTTAACGTTTGTAAATGTTGAAGCACGTAAAAGATGGTTGGAACGAGTTTCAAAATTGAAACGGCGAATTATAAAGAGTACATTTATGCGCACCTGAAAAGGAAATACATTTACAGAACCTTAAGAAAATTAAATGGGACATGAAAGAGTGATAATATTAGTTCATAAAAATAAAAAAGAAAATAAAGAGTTTTATAACTTCTCAGCAGAAGAGACGGTGAAAATCTGTTTAGTAGATACGATGGCCATTAAAAATAGTATTTCGAAGATCTTTGAACAAATATTTTCAATATGCAAAATATACATTAACGTTTTTTTTAATAGTGTTTAATACCCATTTTAACTGCTGAGCCATCACAGGGGGTGAACGCTGATAATACATGAAATGAAATGATAAGAACTTTTTTTAAGGAAGGAAGCGTTCCAGGCCAAAATTTAGAGCACTTCCCTGGCATTTGCCATTTAAGAGGCTTGAGAAAAATCCAGGAAAAAAATAAGTGCGGGAGAACCGTCTTGGTGGGAACCCAACCCCATATTTCCTGCTCACGAGCCTGCGCCAAAACATCTCAGCCATCCGTGGGGACATTAAAGCTAAAATCACTCACTATCAATATGTTACTGAAACTGTTATATGTGGGGTTTAGGGTATATCTGTCCTACTGTTTCTGGCATAGTTTCTAAATATAGTAATAGGCTGAATTGTAATCTGGTGAATTTCAACCACAATTCCAATCCGCCCTTGTACATACCTTTCATGCATAGCAACAGCTAGTACATACTTGTATATAGTCACTTTGACCTTTCATTCACAATGTATTTATTTTAACTCCATCCGTTATCACTGATGAAGCAGAACCCGATTTTGGAAAAGTGGACTTCAATGGCAATGAGTTTGGGGCAAAGACTTAGGAAAAACCTCGGTGAGAGTGAAAAGACTTTGTAAATAACGGTAAATAATATTTCCAGAACAAACCCTTTCATCGGTTTCTGTGGCTATTAGACGTTGCAGCGTTGAGTTTTTTTTTTTTCTTTAATATGCGCACCGAACAGCAATAGCTGTTACTGATACACAAAATATTAAATCAATGAAAAAGAGCAGCATATTACCATTTCTAATAAACAGGGTGTCAAAGGATGGTCCCGTAAACTTCAAAATGGGATGTCTGGCCATATATAAGAAATAAGGAAAATAAAGAAAAGTTTGTTCTAAACTTGACTTAATTACAAGTTACAACTTAAAAGACAATATTAAAGAGGCGAACAGGATTACGCCAACCTCGGCGTTGTCCATCATATTATACCTAATATTGAAATTAATAGATACACAAGGACCATTAAAGAATACCGTATTTCGGACCATAGAGCACAAATAATTGATATCTTGTATTATAGGATTGAAATTGGAGTAGCAGAATTCTTGAAGTTAAGACAAGTTACCACAAGTATATATCTCTCAGCATATTAATAAGAAATGGGACTTTAATTAGGACTATAAAGTCGCATCTTGATATATACATTACCCAATAATTAAAAAGAGAGATACTAATTTGAGCAAACAACACATAATACCATTAAAAATAAAGAAGATAAGGGATAAAATGAAAGATTGCCACTGTTTCTATAAAGCAACACACTTAGATATCTATAGAGATAAATATAAACTTCTGAAAAAGCAATACTCCGAAAACTTGGTTAACCTAAAAATGCAACAATATAGTAGCAATATATTAACGTCAAATAACACGGCAAAAATAGCATGGGGAATAGCAAAAGAACATCGCGTTAATAATTAGCAATTTGGAAATATAACCTTAGAAGCAAGTGGTAAAATAGTAAATAATCCAAAGGAGATGAGTCAGATGCTTATAATTTCTTTAGGAGTGGGAAAAAACAACTTGGCTAGTAATACAACTCAAGGGTCAACTTTTATCAACCATTTACCTAAAAAATACCTCTACAAACGAGTTATAAAAAAAAAAAAATAAATGCAAAAATAAAACATCGACAGGGTGGATATAATTATCAACAAAAATTCTAAAACAATATAAATATGGCTTGATTGCGATACTTGTACACCTGATAAATGCATGGTTAATGGAGAAACAATTCCCTAATTGTATAAAAATAAGTATAATTAGACCTATTTATAAATGCGGCAGCAAACACAGAAGTAGACAACTATAGACCTATCACGCTAACCGCTATATTTACGAAATTTCAAAAAATTATATTTAAAAAGGTCCTAAATAACTGACTAGTAAGCTTTTTAAAAAAATTCAACGTGTTAAGTGAATGGATTTTGGCAATATTATTCTACAACAACAGCTATTGCAGAGCTCTACCATATAATTCTTTAACGGCTTTAAGAGGAAAATTTCATGCATTAATAAAATTCTATTTAACAAATATGAAAAAATGTACAGATGTGAGAAATAAATATACCCATACAATAGAATACTTTTCATTCAATTATAAAAATGTAAAAGCCAAGGTACCACAAGGATGTATTGGGCCTATTTTCATCTTACTTTATGTCAATGATCTTCCAAAAATTACATATGTTAAAAAAATTTCATATGCAGAGGACACCTCAATAATATTTGGAAATAAAGAACTAAAAGATTTGGTAGATTTAATAGCTACAGAAACACAAGAAATATATACTTGCCTTACAAATGATCTTTCAAAAATAAAAGCAGCCACGTTCCAACACCGCAATAATAGGTACAATAATAAAAATTTTGTAAATATAAAATTAATGGTAAGCAAATTCAGCAATTAGACAAAATAAAGTTCTTAGGAATTGTTATTGATGGAAATTTAACTTTCAGATATCACGTTGGTTGTATATGTAAAAAGAAAAGTACAAATCTCTACCTTTTAAGAAACTTAGCAAAATATTAAACAAAGAGCACCTGATATTAACTTAATAAGGAATTATACATTCACACCTAGAATAAGCTATTGAGGTATGGGATAGTACTTATTTAATGAATATGAACAGATTATTAACTTTGCAAAAGTTAACATAAAAGAAGTATATGCAACGTAAATAGGAGAGAGTCATGGTATGCATCTTTATGGGAAACAAAATATTTTCTATAATATCTTTGTATGGGTACACAGTTATTATGTTGATAGAGAAAAGATGGATTAGAAAAGTTAAATAAAGACTATCATAAATTTAATTGTATATAGAAAAATTATTATTATTATTACTATTATTATTATTATTATTATTATTATTATTATTAATAATAATAATAATGGCGAATTCGACAACATGTAATGTTATGGTGCACACTTTCCAGCCATAAAAAGGAGTTTATTATAAATGCATTTTAATCAAAATACTCTTCCCTTTAGTTTAAAAGCCTTAATAAACAATGATAATTCTTTCAAATCTGCTCTTAGAAAATACCAATAAAAGGCCTATTATTCTATAAAGGAATATATGATTGACAATATATTATACTGAGTTAAAACACTGCAACAATTTTATATTAATGCACATGTAAACATGTATATAGTAAACTTTGTGTACTTAAATGGCTAGCCTGTTTTTTCTTCTCTGTTTTTGCGGTTTGGTTGAGTTATTCTAAGTGTTCTTTTTCATTTTTATTGTAACTATTTATGCAGATGTGTACGATATTTTTTGCAAATGTAGATTGTGTGCTAATATGGTAATTGTATATGATATGTTCTATATTCGTAGGCCTCTGTGACTGCTTCGCGATCTCACTGAATGCTCCGGGAACCAAATTAAACTGAACTAAACAATACATTATACTGAGTCAAAAACGCTTATGCTTTATGTAATTGTATATGTAAATATGTCTATTTCCCTTCTCTGGGTTTTTAATTTGTTAGCTGAGTTATTCTATGAGTGACTTTGTTTTTCATTTTTATAGTACCCATTTATACGGATGTATTGTATTTTTTATACATGTAGAAGAATGTGTGCTACAGTGGTAGTACATCACAAATTCATTGTTTTTAGAGGTGTTTGTGACTGTTTCCCGAACTCACGGAATGCTTAAGGAACTGAACTGTGAGTCTCTTGATTACTTAATAAAGCTGCGCGGGCTTAGATTTTTTTTAAATCACACTTTTAGAGCTGCTTATGAATGTAGATTGGACTGTGGCAGAGCCACACAAAGCAGACTGTTGAAAGTGAAAGTCTTTTGGTTTCATGGTCGGCACTAAACGAGCTTTGTAGTTTGAAAGACACGTTTTAGGGTTTGCCATACTGCTAATGATGGAGGCAGAAGTTTATGAAGGCCATTATGTGATAAATATCTTGTTTACATTGTGTCCGAATACTTTGGAAATGAAAAATGTGTGGTATAATGATGTGACAGCTATTGATACGGTTATAAAATTTACATAATTCATAAACAGCTTCTTTCTGTATATTTTTAAAAAGTTTTGGAGATGCTTAGTAGGTTCTCAACAGTAATACAAAATGCAGTGGATGCGGTGAGTATTAAAAAAAAAGCCGAATTGGTTTAGCAATTGCATTATTCCCTTTGGTGAAAGAAACGATAATACATCAATTACCAAAAGTAAGTGCTGGATAGTTTTAAATGTTATGTTAGGTGTTTTCTTTTAGGTTAGGTTAAGCCTGGGTGTCAAAGTGAGGTCATAATTTTAAGCTGAGTTGATCGGAATATTTGCCTTACTTTCTTTTTCTCTCACACATTTTATCTTTATTAAAAATGTTGAAACTCGGAATCTATGGAAAAAGGCGTTGAGATTAAAGATAATGTGTCATTCAGCCAAGTTAATGTAATTTTTAATGCCTCTCTTTTTGTTTTCTTTCCACACAGTTTTACATTTAAGGTATTTGTATTGTATATAGAATGATATGAAACAAAAACGAATAAGGTGACTAATTCTCAAACTTTAACAGAATTCCTTGCATTACATTCAGATTATCAACCATAAATGTAGCATGTGATCATTGTAATAAAGTGGGCTGTAAATGTTTACTGTTGTCCATCACATTTTTCTGTGCAATAGTTAGCCACATTGCCAGAATTGGATGAAAATACAAAATACTGTAATAATTATTTGGTTGGCTCCAAAGTTCTAAATTTTGATAGTGGCATAATGCTTCACTTATCATCTAGCAAAAATACACATAAAATTTCATAAACTATAATATATAGAGACCATAGTACCTAAGCACAGCTCAGCCTGTTTCGTTTGATAAGTTTGGATAATCTTGTGAATGCAATTGCATTAATAGAATAGAATGCATATTTTTATTCCATTTTGAGATGTGAGATAGTTTTCTGGGGTAATTCTGTCCTTCAAAAGAAATTTTTCATCTTAGTTAATTAGTTAATAATTGTTGCTTCATAGTTTTCTGGGGTATTTCTGTCCTTCATAAGAAAATTTTCATCTTAGTTAATAGTTGTTGCTCCATAGATCCCATAATAAGCATAAGCTTGTTGATTATGGAACATGTAAAATACAACATTCTATATTACAGATGACTGACATACATAGTTCACACATACAACAAATAAAATGAATACATTGTGCTATAATTTTTTTTAATAGTTTTTAATGCCCTTTTTATTGCTGAGACATCACAGGCAATGAAACATATGTGAAAAATGCTATAAAAGCAATGCACAACAGGAATTAAAAACAAATGCAAAAGTTAATTACCACGTGAAAAATGTCATAATACAATATGATATGCAGCTCAGGCTGTTAAACTGCTAAAATAGTCCTCTATACTTATACAAAAAGATCTATAAGAATCCTTTGTGGGTTGCTTTTCATCAGTCATGAAGTCAATTAGTTAAAGAACTGCCAAATGCCCAAGGCTGTTAAGACATTGACTGTATCACCACTGCCATCATCACCTCCATCTCCTGTCACCACCCCACCTCTATCACCACCACCTCCTCCTCCTTTCACAATGAGCACAAAGCTTTAGTTGAATTGCAATTATGAAACAATTATTTGAAATTTTTCTTTTATCTAGTGGCACTGAAAGTTCACTTTCTTCTCCTAAACATTACTGTACTTCTTTTTCTGCATTGTCCATTTAACTGAGAAAAATCTAAATTTGTATTTTCTAACTTTTGTTATAGGCAAGAAAAATATTCATAGTGTCAGTAACATAAATTTTAACGTGTTAATCTCACAGTTTTTATGTTAAATAAAACATATTTAGCAGAATTAAAGATATACTTTTTTTAAGTGTTATTAATAAAAAGGTTCCTTATTATCCTCTTTATATAATTTTCCTATTTTGTCAAAAATAAAAAATGTACTTTTTTGCCAGTGCAATGAATGAAATTTATTTACTACAGTATGCTGCATATAGCCACAGACTCATGAGCAGGAGGTCACAGGATGTCATCCTAATTGAGTTCCCCCTCCCAGGTTTTCATCATTGCTCATAAATGGCAAATGCTGGGAAGGTACTCCAAACTTAGGCCTGGAACGCTTCCTTTCTGAAAAAAAGAAAGAAAAGAAAAACCCCATTCCCAAGTTATCATTTCATGTTTCACCAGTGACCACTGCCTGTGGTGCCTCAGTAGTAAAAACAGCAGTTAAATATTATTAAAAAAAATTACTATAGTCCACCATAGGATGTTCTAAACATTATCAGTCTTGTAATTTTGATCAAGGCTCTTTTGCTTTTCTTATTGGTTGGACTCAGTTCTTTCTGCCTGCTTTTGCAGGAGGGTTGTGCATATAGCACTCAAAAGTATGAATTTTGTCCTTTGAGAAAAATTATTCTACAGAATTTTTTTTGTGGTTCTCAGTTTTTGTTATTGAAGAATATTTAATGGCAATGAGTACAAGGGAGGTGTAGTTCATAAAGAAATTTTGTTTGAAAATAATATATAATATTCTGTTACTGTTCTCAGATTATTTATTGTTGCGGTTGGGAGTTGAATTCTGGAAAGTTGGACAAACTTTTTTGTAATGATGGAAAATGGTTAGGTTAGCCTTTGGAAACCAGTGAGCATATGATAACTGCTAGTAATAAACAGTAGTATATGAAGATACTGTTATTTAAGAGTTTATGATAAATTCCATCATTTCATGTAAGTCATATCCTATAATAGTCATGGTGTCACAACAGTGGTGAATTTAGGTAAATACATATTCCATTTAGTGCAGCATTCCATCACATTGTGTTCATACTTCATACAGGAAAATGCTCGTAATAATAACTCTTAAATCTTATGTTTTATTTTTCCATATTTGTATCTGACAACTATAAAATCCTGTTTATCTTATCTAATAGGTGAATGATTATGAATTATTCATTTGTCCACTTCTTTCTGACCTTGTGATTGGTCATGAGTCCGTAAGCTGTACCAGTAGTAGCTGTTGTTGTTGATGATCTAATGTGCCGGATTTTGATCCATCAATTTTTCCCTGGCCAGCCAATATAACTTGTGTATTTTCCCGTCAGGTGCAGCTTTCCTCAGTTCTGTGCATTCCAATAGATGTTCTCCGTTTAGAATCTTGTCAGTATTTGTTTGTTTGTTTTTTTTATTTATGGACGCTCTTTAACTTCTCAGGTCATCAATGTCCCATTCAATTCAGGGCATGAAACGGCCGACAAATTTTACTCAGAGGCCTCTTCTTTCAGATTTGAGGTTCTTTATCGTGCCGTAAATGTACGACACGGGACCCACAGCTTTACTTCCCTTCCGAAGGAAGCCATACTTAGGGTTTTTACGCCCGAAAAAATCCATTGGTCCTAGCCAGGTTCGAACCCACGATCTTGGGTTTAGAAAGCAAGTATGGTTACCACTACACCACCAAGACCGACTTTGTCAGTATTGCAGATCTTTCATGTGTTATCATTCATAAAACCAAATCTGTGTAGATGTTCCACCAGACAATCCTGTCCAGTGGCCAGTCTAAAATGAGCAACTGCTTCCTTCCTATAGATTTTTTATTTTATGTACTGTTTCTTTTATATTAGAATAATTTTTATTAAATATTTTCACTTGAATATTATGTTGATATTTTTGTTCTATGTTCGTTTTGATACTTTTTAATTTTACATTTAATCCACAGGGCTTTATTGGTTTTGAATATAGCACTGCCTCCTTTTTGGCCAGAAAGTCTGCATTCTCGTTACCTATCACTCCCACATGTGCTGGTTTCTACTGTAGTATTATTTGTTGAAATTTTGTATGGAGTATAATAAGATCTCATGTCCCTTACATTGTAAGATTCATATGAACTATCATATCGTTCTATAGCTTGTATAGCAGAAGCTGAATCTGTAAGAATCACTACTTTATTTTCTTTTATATCTGTCCTATAATATATCTTTTCTAGCACTCGTATTGCCACCATTTTACCCTCGTAACTTGTGGGTTGTGTAGGCAGTCTGAAATAATGCGAGAAATACTTACAATATATACCACCTCCCACGTTATTTCTCTGTTTGCCTGCAGATACTATGTGTAAATTCTAAGCCACTCTGTTTCAGGGAATTGGTTGTGTAGATGTTCAAGTGCTAGTGTTCTAAATACTTCTGTTAAGTCTTCTTGTTTATTTAATTGTTCTGTCAGTTTTTTATCTGTTACTATCTTAATATAATCCATTGGTTTAGTTCTTGAGGGATATGGGATGTTCTTCTCTGCCAGGTTTAAATAATTGCAATTCTTCTCTAAGTAAGCTTTGTTTGTGTTCTGTGTTTTGAGTTTGTGTTCTTTGGGTAGTTGATGAAACCATTGATGTTTACCTGGGTTTGTTTTAATTTTATGTATAATTGTGCTGCATGTGTTTCAATGCTGGCTTTCATTGGATTATTATTCATTCTGGCCAGAAGTGCATTTATTGGTGTTGTTTTCACGGCACCTGTTATCAGTCTTAAACATTAATTTTGGCATTTCTCAATCTTATTAATTTTTTCTTCTGTTGCTGTTAGTAGTAGCTCACTGTTTTAGTACTGGTTTTATACATCTATTATTATTTAAAACTTCCATTGAGCTGCCCCATTTAGATCAGCTAATCTTTTCAATATGTTACTTCGTTTTACAGCCTTTTGTGTGATATTTTGTACATGGTCTTTCATTTTTAATTTCCTGTCCAGTGCTATTCCCAACTATTTTATTTCTTCTGCATATTCTGTTTGACTTCTGTTAATTTCAAGTTTTAAGTTTTTTTCTCTTTCATCAAAGTGTTTCATAGTGTAGGCTTGATATTTAGTTTTGGCTGCATTAATGGTCATATTATTTAATTTTGCCCAATTTGCTAGTTTATATAAGACATTTTTTTATTTTTTCTTCTAGTCTGATATATACATTCTTATCATTTTTTCAGCTGACCATATAACTACATCATCTGCATACATTGCACTGTTTATTCCGGTTTGTTTTATAGTCTTTGGCCTATCGTTAATATATATATATATATATAAATCAACACTAAAATAAAAGTAGATAAAGATAAAACACAGAGAAAGAGTCACACTTGAAACTGCTATATTTCGAACTACTGCGAGTTCTTCAATGGCAAGAAGCTAGACAAATGAAGGTGATAAAAGTAAATATTGAGTATCGAAGGTAACGTTATGCATGGAAACAGATGAAACTAGATATGAGAGTGTTTTAGTTGTTTTCTTCCCACACTCTCATATCTAGTTTCATCTGTTTCCATGCATAGCGTTACCTTCGATACTCAATATTTACTTTTATCACCTTCACTTGTCTAGCTTCTTGCCATTGAAGAACTCGCAGTAGTTCGAAATATAGCAGTTTCAAGTGTGACTCTTTCTCTGTGTTTTATCTTTATCTACTTTTATTTTAGTGTTGATTTGTTACATTGTTAATAGTGTTTCTTTATTTTTATGTTTCATATATATATATTAAATAATAACGGACTGGATACTGCACCCTGTGCCACTCCAGTTTTGAGTTAGGTGTATGTATGGATAATGTATTCTTCCATTTAACTGCAATCCATCTTTGCTGTAGGAATCTTCTATATCATCTAATTATATTTTTTGGACAATTCATTTGTATTAATTTTTTAATTAACATCTCTTTCCATACTAGATCAAATGCTGTTTGAAAATCTATGAATACTGTAGCTACTGACATATTGCTAGCTAGTTTACTTTTTACATCCTCTATTAGTCTTGACGTTTGGTGAACTGTTGAATATTGTCTTCTAAATCCAGCTTGTTCATCTATTAATAAGTTGTTTGTTTCAAGGTAATATATTAATCTATTAACTACCATTTTATCTGCTATTTTTTTACTCTACCCTTGGGTTCATTCTCCCTATTGTAAAGATTTTTAAGGCCCTCTTACCTTAAAGCTACCGCAGGCAGTTAACACCAGAGACTTCCTCTTTTGTTGACGTACAATTTACAGTTGTTACCGTATTATAAACATATACACACAAGGTATTCACATAACTAACTACAGTATATAAAATATCATATATTATATATATATGATTATGTTTTTAACAAACATATTACATTATGTTTATATTTTAATGGGAATGGCCATAAGTACAGTTTTAGTTCTTTTTCTTTCTTTAATATTAGTGTTTAACTCTCGTTGGTACTACTGAGGCACCACAGGTGGTGACACTGATGACACATGAAATGAAATGGTAAATTAGGAAAGGATTTTTTTTTAACAAAGGAAGCATTCCAGGCCTAAGTTTAGGGTACCTCAGCTGCATTTGTCATGTAATGAGGACTGAGGAAATCCTGGAAAAACCTGTAAGGGTGGATGGTCCTGGTGGGATTTGAACCCCAGACATCCTGCTCACGAATCCGGCCTTAAAGACCTGGACCACCCATGGCAGTCCACACAGTTGGAAGGCCATATCTTACCACCTTAAAATTAGCTAATTTATCTTCCTATTGTGGCGGAACCCTCAGGGGTTGAAATTTAGACTGCTTATCTTGACACTTTATCTGTTTATTGAAGCAAAATACATAGAATATAAGCAATGGAACAGGATTTATTTTTATTTTTTGGAAGCCTATTTTTTGTCAAATGTTTCATCCAGAAGCTTCAATAAATCCTAGATAACAGTTTTTTTCTTAATAATTCTGCTTCAGCAGCTTCATTATTATGCCTAAAACCACCACTGGAAATTTCAAGGCATTTCATCAGTATTTTTTTCTGTAGAGGTGCATACTCTAGAACAGGAGTTCTCAACCTTTTCTAATGATGTACTATTACCTTCAACGCGGATATTAGATGTACCAGTAAGCAAATTTTATGAGGAAAATGCATGATTTTGTGGTACAAGGGTCAAAATAAGTATTTCTCCACATTTATAACAATATTAGTGATTTATTTGTTTCTTGTATGTAGTATTTAGAAAACATACATTCCTGATCCTGGTATTCCAGTACCCAGACTTACAATCAGAAAAAGCTATTAACTTCACAAATTTAACTAATTTTAACTCACACTTTTGTTTCAGTGCAAAGGTTATGCTTGTTTTGCTAAATGCAGTTCTTTAATGTTTGATTTCAACTTACTTAATTTTAGTCTTAAATTGGGATCAATATGCAACTTATTTCTCTACTTGTTTTTTTATATAAATTAGAGAAGAAAAGCCACATTCACAAAAGAAAGTAATCACAAACTGCCTTATCCCAACATTATTTTAACCTTACTTGTTGCTTCAGGTAATATTAATCACTCTCCGATTGTGTGAGGTTTTCCTGCCTTACCTACCCTTAAACTGATGCCTTTAGAGCCTTCATGTTAGATCCTGAATTTTTGTTTTTTTCTTTGATGACAAATCTGATAGTTTTCTCTGAAAATATTCCAACTGTCATATATTTGTTGTTTATGAAATAAATGGTAATTTATCTTATTTACTAAACGTTTTATGCACCACTTGACAATAGCTCATGTTTCATCAATGGCACGTATACCATAGTTTGAGAACTCCTGCTCTAGAAGAAAGATTAAGAAATTGTAATTTTGAGATAACTGTGATCAAAGAAAAGATGATTAAAAACTCATTTATAGCTCATTTGGAACCTAATGCATGCCTGCCCCATAGTCAGGATCTGTTGAGACTCTTTATGTTAAATAATCAACAGCAAAAGCAAAATTTTCTGTAGCAATTGGCAAAAATCAGAACCTTCTAGCACAATTGGTTCAAAAGCTATACAATTTTAAAATGGATGGTGTCAAAATCAGAAATTTTTGTCTTCTGTGCAGATGTACTTTTAACTATTAAAAACACTTCAAGGCAGCATATCATAATAACAATTATATTACATAGTTCAGAGAAATTGGAAGCTTATATAAAAAAAAATCAAATTTGTTTCCTTCTGATCTGCACGCTCTTCATCTTCAATGCTTTCTCGACCCATCCCATTAGAAAATGTTTGGCCCATTCCTTTACAGTAGAATATGAAGAGGATGTTTCCCCATATACACTGTCCAATTGCTGTTTAATTTAATTTGGAGTAAGTCCTTCTTTTGTGAAGAACTGAATAAGAGCTCATTAGTCCATTTTGAACATGTCACAATCCTCTACACATAGCCTTCTTTATGCAATTGTATCTGAACAACTGAACACAGCAGAGCTGAAGTTACAGCTGCAATTATTTACTTAACATATAAGATATGACACCAGATAAGGATTTTGTGAAAGTGATAATCCTTATCAGCAAGGCTGGAAACTTATGGACCTATTCTTGTATCTGTAACAGTTTCACTCATAGTTCTGTACAAAGTATTTGCTCTAAATAATTTTTGAAATTCTGATTTTGTTTTTATACATACAGATTGATATTTCCAGCAGTTTTTGTTATGTTAAAAACATGTTTTAATTTTGTTATAGCTTGCTCCACCTGCACCTCTACTGGAGGATTTTAAATACCATTGGAAGAGGATCATGAAGTATTATGTGAAGCGAGAGTCATTTGGGAAAGTTGCAGTTGAATGTACAAATATTCCAGCACATTTAGATCAGCTATTGAAAGTAAGTATTTTGAGGCAATTACCCACCAAATTGAGAATGTAACTTTAATAATTTATGTAGTGATAACTGATTCTCATATCTCAGATATGAACTTTTATCTTTTCATTGAGAGAACTTATTTGATTTTAGATATATTATTTTTAATACCCCTCCCGAGATGCCACCAGGATGTTATTAAACAAAGTCCAAGCTGTGAAATCTGTCGACTGACTTACAACTTGGTGATGTTCTGCTGTTTAATGTGGTACTAAAATTTTCCTATTCAATCTCGATGTCTAAGACAAGAAGGGATGTTATATTGGGATAATAGGTATCACTTCAGGGAATCAAGCTTATTACATATTGATGTATATAAAAGCTATAGCCACTGTTATCTATCACAGGTTCCTGCAAAAATCAGATGTCATCTATTATTTAAAAACTAAACTTGTATTAAAATTTCTAAGCATTTTGTGCATTAGTTGTTTATCTTCTCACACTTGATTTCCCTTTGCTGTAGCGTTTGGTGACATGCTAGCTAAAAGCTAAAAGAGTAGAAAGAATAATTTAGTTAGGTACTAAATATCTTCTTTTAAAGAAAATAATCCAAATGGAAATGTGTCAAATCTGTAGATTGTACTGTTCATTTTTAATCTTCAAGTGCTATATTTTAGGAATATTTATTACAGATAGTTTACAATTTTTAACATTAATTTTGTTATAGACATAACAGGCAAATTGAGTTTTATATTATTAAAGTCATAATTAAATTTTTCAAAGTTTGTTTTCCTTTGTAGTGACAGCCAGTGAAATGCTCTATAAAAATGGTGGAGCATAAGAGGAATATAGCTTAATTTTACCTCAGATCCATCACTTTTGTTTTATTTCTCTTTTAGTACTTTATTTTTTTCACAGCTCTATACTACATAGTGGAAATTATTTTGGAAATTTTTATTTATATTTACCAAATTATATACCTTGAACAGAATTCCTTTTTAATGAATGCAAATAAAACCTTCAATGGAATAATATTTGAATTTCTTTGCTCATCAAAAAAATTGAATTGAAATGCACACAAGTGCATATGGGTTAAAATGATATAAAATGTGCTACTATTATGTAGAGAAAATGGAATTATGGGGCACTATAAATTGCATTTTTCAGTAAGTGAAATCATTCTATAACATTTGTAAATAACAAACAATTAGATAGCCATTTTAAGAGCTTAATAAATATAAGTTTTTAAATTGCTCATATAATTTTTTTTATTAAACAGGTTAATATTTAAAAAATTCAGATTTAAGCTCAAAGAAGTGAGTCCATATGCTGTTGATATACTAAACTCTCATAAAAATCAAGCTTAATATTCTGCAGAAATTATAATAAAACTGCCAATACAGTGATGCCATCCTGTATGAAGACTAGATTGTCTGTTAGAACATTTTTGTACTATTTAATGACAGTTTGAAGTAGCAAAAATTCCTTATTCCTAAATTTAATTATACAAATGAAATTGAGTTTAGCCCGGCTGCCAGAATTGACTTTAGGTGACAGTATTTAAACTGACTTTTTTTCGTTTTTTGTGGATTATCCCATTTTCACACACCCACTTACTTTTAAATTTAACATTTAACATTTGATATAGAAAATTTAGAGGGCATTCTTAAGAGCAGTTTCTGTAAGAGCACTTCAAAATAGTATGCTATTTTGACTTTCAAATAGAACAAATAAAAGTATTATTGTTGTTGATTTTGTTTCTTTTTGGCAGTACATGTCTAGGAACTATATGTAATGTTTCAAACTTAAGAGAAATTTTGTTTTGCAAGTCATTCTCAAATGCCAATTAATACAATAGATAATATTTTATTAGATCATTGTGATGCCAAAATCAAAGAACAGAATGTATTTCATTAACAGAAATGGTCTTAAGTTCAGCTGACATTCATTGTCATTTAGAAGAAGATGAAAACACTTTTATGAGAATTATTACAATGAATGGAACTTAATTTACTATGATATTAACACTGAAGAACGAACAAGAATAGAGGTGCTGGGGTTCACTCATTTCCTTTAGAATCTCCCTCTCCAAAACCTTTTGTCCATGGTAGTATATAATAATGGTGTATGTGGCTTTATCTGTTACAGTATTATGTAGAAATATTGACTTTTCTGTGATAATTAATGTTTTCTACCACCTAAATTATATATAGTAAAATTGCATGCTTAAAATACCTATGCCTTGTACACATTTGAGAGAATCTATTAATATTAGTAATTAACCCAAGATTTACTTAAACATAGTATTATAACTCTTAAGTTTCTTTAGTTGTTAAACAATTGACAGCACTATATGAACCATTTGAAGGTACTAAAAATTAGCAAAATATTTTCTGCCATGTTACAGATGAATTGAGTTTCTTCATTTAGATTTGCATATACATGAGTATTAAGTGCATTTGCTAAATCTGGATAGAATTTTGCAATATTTGAATGTGTAGAAACATGATCATGTAAATTATAATTAATCTGTCGTCTAACACCTTACTAACATTTGTATAAACCAGTCATATTTTACATTTGCAGAAGAATTGTATAAACAGAAAACAGGACTCACAATGGGAAATCCTTTACCCCCCTTTCTGGCAGGTTTATTTATGAGTACATTGAAACTCACATAATTTCCGCCTTTCCACATTATTTTAAATGCTGGTACAGATATGTTGATGACATTTTTAGTATAGTGAAAAAAGAATTTGTTGAAGATGCTTTGAAGCTTTTAAATATACAAGATAGGAATATATCCTTCACACTGGAAACAGAAACAAAGGGAATGTTGCTTTTTAGATATAAAAATTAATAATAATCATGGTAATTTGGAATCTATAGAAAGGATATGCAAACAGATAACTATATAAAATCAAATGAGTTTAACCCCATAGCTTACAAGCACTCAATTTTCAACAGCTTAATATATAGACTGGTGAATTTACCAATCAGTAAAGAGGAGCACAAAAAAGAATTTGAGAAGATACAGGAGATTGCCATTATAAATGGTTTTAACAAAAATTTAGTAAACAAAAAACTTAATAGATTC
Organism: Metallyticus violacea; assembly: GCA_030762175.1. Classification (NCBI taxonomy): domain Eukaryota; kingdom Metazoa; phylum Arthropoda; class Insecta; order Mantodea; family Metallyticidae; genus Metallyticus; species Metallyticus violacea. Next base: position 58,065,700 of record CM060835.1, read on the forward strand.
CTAAAGAAGAAATTGATCAAGAATACTACCACACTATTAACTGAAAAAGAGAGACCGGTTTTTAAAAAATTCACCTACCATCCAGTAGCTATGAATAAATTCCAAAACTTTTTTAAAGATATTAACTTTAAATTGGCACCTGTTAATAGATATGCTCTGAAAAATGCTTCAGTGGACAACAGTTTTAATAACATTCCACAGGAGAAAAAGTCAGGCATCTATAAAATAACATGTAAAGAGTGTGATAAGATATACGTTGAAAAAACTAAAAGGAACATAGGAACATGGTTAAAGGAGCATCTAAGGAACGTTAAGTACAAACAGATTGATAGGTCAGCAGTGGCACACCATTTTTGGAAAAATAATCATGACATTAAAAGAGAAATAAAGTTACTTAAAGAAGCACACGGACAGAATTGGACACATGTGAGAAAACAAACATAGGGATCATCTTATGAATTTCGACATTATAAGAGAATATAATACCAATTTCCAGTTTATGAAGAAAAAAACACCACCAGGACGGAGACCCAGGTCCTCATAGATGTTGGTTTCTCGTACCAGTAGTCAAGTTGGTTGAAGATGGAGAGGTCTCTTCGAAACCGGTCCCACCGTATTTAAAAGTAAGTGAAGCCAGAAGAGTGTGTTAGATGACAGATTAATTATAATTTACATTTAACAAGCTTCACTGAGTGAGTTCCAACAGAATTTTTTAAAAATATCTTATTTTTCAAAAGTTCTTAAATGAAACATGATCATATTTGGTATGGCATCTTAGATACTTATAGAAGAAGAAGGGAAACAGGAACAAGGCTCTACAGGTCCATGTCTAGAATACTTGCTTCATCATCATCTTCTAGATCTCCTGGCCACACTGGCGTGCACTGATTGTCCACCAGGCATGAAGCAGACTACACTTTGTTTCATACGGAAGCTAATCACACAGCTCACACAACCTATTTTGCCTCATATCAGTGTGTATGTTCCTATTCAGGTATGTATCATCAAATATGAAATTAAATTTGAAACATTCCTTACTTAAGATGAGATCAGGGTTCCTATATTACAAATGCAAAGTATTAGTTTTTATGGCCTTTTTCTCAGAAAGTATTAAGATACCCAGTAAATCTATTACTGCTTATTTTTCATTACATTATAAGTTCTGATTCACATTCAGATTTATTCACATAAGAATTTGTACAAATTCTTGGCTTCGTCAACATAGCAGGACTATGTACATGTATAAAATATGATCATAGATGTGATAATTCAACAAAAATACATTATACTGGCATATTCTGATTAGTTCAGAGTGGTAGCGGTATTCTGTACAGAAAACAGAGCAGCACAGTATCTCCACCACAGTAGTATATACATTAAATAATATTCTATTAGACATTTGGCACTTACATTTGCTAAGGTAATCTAGTCATGTCATTACAATATCTGGTAAATTCTTAAATTGTATAGAACTGTTTTGTAAGTAGGATTTTATTAATTTCAGTTTTAAATGTTTTATTTGTTGCTATGTTCCTTAGATAAGGTACAATTTTAAACAATTGCATTTGAAGGATCTCTCCTATAGTTACGTGCTATGTATATGTTGGTGGAGTTTAGTTTTGTTTTGAGTATTATATGAATAAATCTCGGCATTGATAATAAAATCATCATGATTAGTCCGAACATAGTTTAAAATTTCTTTTATATAGACACCAGGAGCTGCTAATATTTTCAGATCCTTAAAATGGTTCCTACAGCTTTCTTTTCTCAGAATGCCAATCATGGTTCACTCTCTTTTGAAACTTAAAGATGATATGGCTCTTTGCAGAGTTTCCCCATAATGTTACTCCATATAAAATATGCAAGTGGAAGTAGGCAAAATAGCAGCTTTTGAGTACATCTAATGTTACTCTCATCCTCATTAGTTTAGAACATAGCAAGTCTAACTTAGTTTTGTAGCTAATTTTTCAACATGGTTGTCCCTCAAGGGATTTTTTTTTATTTGTTTATTTACATATGCGTTTTAACATCTCAGGTCATCAGCGTCCCATTCTATTAAGAGCTTGAAATGGCCAACAAATTTTGCTCAGAGGTCTCTTCTTTCAGGCTTGAGGTTCTTTTTCATGCCGTAAATGTATGACATGGGACCCACGGCTTTACTTTCCTTCCGAAGGAAGCCTTACTTACGATTTTTACACCCAAAAAGATCCATCGATCCTGGCCGGGTTTGAACCCACGATCTTGGGTTTAGGAGGCAAGTATGGTTACCACTACACCACCAGGACCGACGTCCCTTGAAGGGTTTGAGTTAATCCATAATCCCAAAAATTTTATTTCTGTCTCATACTTTATAGTTTTAGACCCAAGCATTATTCCGGGAGTAGTTATGCTTTTGTTTTTGTGCTGGAAATTAATTGCTACAGTTTTTGCTTCATTTATCAGAAGTTTGTTAGTTCTGGACCAGGTTAACATGGCTTTTATTACTGCTGTTATTTTTGCATCCACGTCAGCACTTTCTTTTCCGCTTATGAATATGCTTGTAATGTCTGCAAAATGTGTTAATTTTACTTCAGAAATATCTTTCAAGCACTGTGGTAAGTCATTTATATACAGTAAAAATAGAAGAGGGCCTAAAATTGATTTCTGCGGTGTTCCCAATGTTACATTTCTTTTACTCCAGTGGTTTTTACAATTTTTTTATTTCTATATTTTTTATAATATAATTGCAGTTCCTCTGATTCCTTTCCAATTTCTAGTAGATTACCAAGCAGCCTTAGTTTACTTTGCAAGGTTCTCATTCCCTTAGTTATCCATTAAGGAGTTTTATTATTTACTTTTACTTTGACAATTGGGAATGCAACATCATAATAGTGTCTAAATGAATTTATAATGAAAGTATACACTGTATCTAGTGTTTCCCTGATAGGTTTCCTCCCATACTTCATTTTCAAGCAAATGGCAAAAGTATTTTACATTTTGCTGTTTTTTGTGTACAGATTTCTGTAAATACATTGCACTAGTTTTCTTTTACTTCTTGGTAATGCCAGTTAATTGTGATTGTCTGTGCATAATGGCCAGAGAGATGAGTTTTTAATATATTTACTTATAAACATATAAACAATGTATACATTTTTTTTCACACTAACTCCATTCACTTACATAAAATTTGGAACATATGTTTCGGGAGCGATCCCTCCCATCTTCAGCCTGTTGACAAACTGTTGTTAAACGTGGCGGTTGGGTCTCTTGATGTTCTTGTGGCGGCATCTGTTGGTTCTATTAGGAATTTGCTGAGTTCATCCAATGGAGGGATATCGAAATTCATCAAATTATCCTTATTTTTTGTAATGAAAATATTTTCCCAAGTGGAAAGTTCTATTGCATTATGAAGTTGTTTAAGTAGTTTTATCTCTGGTTTAATTTCATGATTTTTATTCCAAAAATGCGCTGCTATTGCTGATTTATCAATTTGTTTGAAGCGAATATTTCTGAAGTGTTCTTTTTTCCGGATTCCCAAATTCCTCTTCGTTTTTCCAATGTATTTTTTGTCGCAATCTGCACATTCTATTTCGTAAATACATGACTTTTGTTCTGCTGGCATGTAGTCCTTTACTCTGCAACCTAATAAGTTCTTTATATTAAAATTGTTCTTTGGGGCTAACATAATTCCTTGTTCTTTGAATATCTTTTTGAACTTATTGTGATAAATTGGGTGGTATGTGAAACTTTTGAATTTGTACCTTTCTTTTGCACTTTTAAGAGTGGAAACATCTCTTATTGCCTTTTTTTTTTTTTTTTTTGGTTTTATTGATGATTTTTATTATTGTGTCTTTGTTGTATCCATTAGTTTCTCCTATCTTTATGATTTGTTGGTATTCCAATTTGTACTCTGTTTCTGTGAGTGGAATGTTAACTAAGCTGTGTGCTAAACTATAAAACAGTGCATATTTATGTGGAATGGGGTTAAAACTGTCATTTTTTATGTAATTTTCTGTGTGAGTATCCTTTCTATGAATTCCAAATGTAAGATAGTTTTCATTTCTTATGATTTTTACATCTAGGAAGGGGAGATATCCACTTCTTTCTTCCTCTATGGTGAAATTTATAGATTTGTGCTGCAAATTCAGAAGTTTTAGTGCATCCATTGTATGTTTTTTCGGAATTATTGCAAATATGTCATCCACATACCTATACCATGTTTTGAAGATTAGAGGGAAGGCTTTGGTGATATGCATTTCAAACGAACTCATAAAAAAATCTGCTAGAAATGAAGATAACGGGTGTCCCATAACTATTCTCAAGACTTGTTGGTAATATTTTTTATTGAAAATGAAGTAATTTTGTTCAATGCAAATGTTCGTAAGTTTTAAGTTTCAAGTTTCAAGTCTTCAATTTCTTGTGTCTGTAGATCTAAGGATTTTAACCATTTCTTTAACATTAGCATAAGTGTATCTTTTGGTATGCTTGGGAATAAGGATTCTACATCAAACGATACCATTATATTTTCTGCTGTAATTTTGTAATTTTTCTACCAAATCTTGTGAATTTTTGACACTGAAACTTTGGTATTTTTTCAAGGATTTGAAAATGTCGGTTAATTTTTTTGCTAACAAGTATGTTGGTGAATTGATATTATTGATTATAGGTCTCATGCTGTTGTCTTTTTTGTGTAATTTAGGAAGTGCATACATTCTAGGTAAAACTGGGTTGCTATGTGTGAGTTTTCGTTTTTCGGTAGTGGACAGTATTTTTATTTCATCTAATGTTTTATTCAAGTTTTTAGTGCAGGTTTTTAGTGGATTCTCTGTAATTGGTTTATAATCTTGACCTTTTAACATGGTTTCTATCCTGTTTATGTAGTCTTCTTGGTTCAAAATGGCGATTTTATTGCCTTTATCTGTTTTTGTGAATACTACCGGTTTTTCTTTTAGTTGTTTTATTATGTTTATGTAACTGTTGAATTTATTTTGGTTTTTTATTTTCTCTAAGGTTTTTGTACATTTCAATTTGATAAACGATTTTTCATTTTCTTTCAGTTCATTGGTGGCTATATGAATATCCGCAATGTAATCATCTATTTTTTTGGAGAAACCTACACATGTTTTTAGACCTTGGTTTAGGAATTTTAGTTTGTTGTTTGAAAATAAGGTGCTTGAAATATTAATTACGTTCTCTGTGGTTTGTGTAACTTTTTTGGGTACATTTTTGGTTTGAAGTTTTCGTAAATTGTAGAACTTCTTTTTCATTTTCTGATTCTTTGTTTTCATTTCGTTGGTTAAATTTTTATGCAGATGTTACTGTACGTTATCCCAAATGTGGAATCCCAAAGTCCTCGAAAGTTTTAAATGTAACTCATAACATTTTAAGTTGGTTTCACTTAGTTTTATATATTGTACGCTTCTCTCTACTTCAATTACTCTTTTTTCAGCTGCTTTTTGGCATGGTAAACACAAAATGGCGGAAACACAAACAAACAAACTCAACATATACAATTTAAACTTCAGTTACAGCAAACGCGATATAAAAACCTTTTTGAAACTTCAAACTAAAAAAAGACACATCGTAGCTAACATAAAATTCCTGAATTTGTGCCTAAAAAATAAAATCACACCAAAATTTGTGAGGAAAACAGTTAAAATAGACAATAGCCCACACCAAAAAGCAGCTGAAAAAAGAGTAATTGAAGTAGAGAGAAGCGTACAATATAAAAAACTAAGTGAAACCGACTTAAAATGTTATGAGTTACATTTAAAACTTTCAAGGACTTTGGGATTCCACATTTGGGATAACGTACAGCAACATCTGCATAAAAATTTAACCAACGAAATGAAAACAAAGAATCAGAAAATGAAAAAGAAGTTCTACAATTTACGAAAACTTCAAACCAAAAATGTACCCAAAAAAGTTACACAAACCACAGAGAATGTAATTAATATTTCAAGCACCTCATTTTCAAACAACAAACTAAAATTCCTAAACCAAGGCCTAAAAACATGTGTAGGTTTTTCCAAAAAAATAGAAGATTACATCGCGGATATTAATATAGCCACCAATGAACTGAAAGAAAATGAAAAATCTATAAATTTCACCATAGAGGAAGAAAGAAGTGGATATCTCCCCTTCCTAGATGTAAAAATCATAAGAAATGAAAACTATCTTACATTTGGAATTCATAGAAAGGATACTCACACAGAAAATTACATAAAAAATGACAGTTTTAACCCCATTCCACATAAATATGCAGTGTTTTATAGTTTAGCACACAGATTAGTTAACATTCCACTCACAGAAACAGAGTACAAATTGGAATACCAACAAATCATAAAGATAGGAGAGACTAATGGATACAACAAAGACACAGTAATAAAAATCATCAATAAAACCAAAAAAAAAAAAAAAAAAGGCAATAAGAGATGTTTCCACTCTTAAAAGTGCAAAAGAAAGGTACAAATTCAAAAGTTTCACATACCACCCAATTTATCACAATAAGTTCAAAAAGATATTCAAAGAACAAGGAATTATGTTAGCCCCAAAGAACAATTTTAATATAAAGAACTTATTAGGTTGCAGAGTAAAGGACTACATGCCAGCAGAACAAAAGTCAGGTATTTACGAAATAGAATGTGCAGAGTGCGACAAAAAATACATTGGAAAAACGAAGAGGAATTTGGGAATCCGGAAAAAAGAACACTTCAGAAATATTCGCTTAAAACAAATTGATAAATCAGCAATAGCAGCGCACTTTTGGAATAAAAATCATGAAATTAAACCAGAGATAAAACTACTTAAACAACTTCATAATGCAATAGAACTTTCCACTTGGGAAAACATTTTCATTACAAAAAATAAGGATAATTTGATGAATTTCGATATCCCTCCATTGGATGAACTCAGCAAATTCCTAATAGAACCAACAGATGCCGCCACAAGAACATCAAGAGACCCAACCGCCACGTTTAACAACAGTTTGTCAACAGGCTGAAGATGGGAGGGATCGCTCCCGAAACATATGTTCCAAATTTTATGTAAGTAAATGGAGTTAGTGTGAAAAAAACTGTATACATTGTTTATATATATACCACTCCATTGTCAACAGCTTCGTAAGTACACTTATTTGAGTATATTTACTTATGTTAAGTGATGTCTTTACTGATAGCTATTTGATCTAGAGCACTTTTTGTTGATTTGGTGACTCTAGTTGGTACATCTATAGCAATTCAGTGTAGTTACAAGTTTTAGCTTTTCACTATTATTTTTCAGAAAGTCTATATTTAAGTGCTTTTATTTAATGTATAACATGACTCAAGCCTATCCAAAAGAATGTTCACTTTTAGGAATTTCCTATAAATGCAAATGATAATGAGTTTGTTTTCCACCTTGATTGTGCTAGAGATGCAGGGAGATGTCTGTAATACCTGATCCACTAAATCAAAACTACCCATATCATATTGTATTTATGTATAATATCAGGCTTGAAAATTGTCATTTTAATTTTGGCTCTAGCTTTCTTGTATTGTGCATCAAAATTTTGGGACTGAAATTAGATATAGCAGTAACTAACCTTCTATTATGCCAAGCAATGTAAGTCAAAGGTAAAAGCTGATGCACCTCCACTTCCCCTCTCTTTAGAGCCTGTACTTTGGCAATCCAATACGATTTGAATGTATTTGCTTTTTGAGGTCACATCTTTGTGCATTTTATGCTCATATACATTTGTTTCAGTAATTATGAGAGCTACTAAATCTACAACAGAAAACTTGGTAAAAAATCAATTGGTTGACTGCCACTTGTCACTACAGGTTGTACTCAGAAAAATGTCTTTTTATACTGCAATAGACTAGTTGAAACCACGATTCAAACTGGGAATAACAAGTTTGTAACTTTGTAATTCCTTGTCAAATGAGCCTTCCATATTAGTATTTAGCTGAAATGAAAATATTTCCAATAAACAAATCCAAACATATGGTGCCAAGAACAGATTTCAGTATCAAGTTGCTAATTTATCTATCTCAGCAGTTGAAAATTATATAACTAACCTGAGCATACAAGCTAAGCTATTGTGTCATGTACTGGCTCAGCTAAGAGCTTGCACTGCTTATAAACACTAGTGTTGAATGGTATTAGCCTTCGAGACAAAAAAGTAGATAACTCAATTAAATTTACTTGTGAAGTTGTTGACAATGGAGTGGTATATATATATATATATATATATATATAAACACTAATGTAATAAACTTGTTTATACTATCACTTAAATAAAAATTGGACATATGTTTCAGGAGTGATCCCTCCCTCACGAGTCCGCCATGGGTGGCTGAGGTCGTTAAGTCTCGGACTCGTGAGCGGGAGTTCTGGGTTCGAATACCGCCAGGACCGTCCTTCCTGACTGAGGTTTTTTCCAGGTTTTCCTCAGTCCTCATAAATGGCAAATGCCAGGGAGGTACCCTAAACTTAGGCTTGGAACGATTCCTACCTTAAAAATAAAAATCCTTTCCCAATATATCATTTCATCCCATGTATCATCAGTGTCCATTGCCTGTGGTGCCTCTGTAGCAAAAACGGGCGTTAAACACTATTCATTCCCTCATGAGTTGGTCAACATGCTGAAGATGGAGGATCACTCCTTATACATATGTCAAATTTTTATCTAAGTGAATGGAGTTAGTGTAAACAAGTTTATTACATTAGTGTTTATAAGTAGATAACTCTTTTAGCTCTGCAAATTGCTATCTAACACACAAAATACACTCCAAAATTGATTTTTTTTTGTTTTGCAAATAAATACAGTAATACTTGTAATTGGCTCTTAATTCATTAAATATCCTTTAATTCAGTTTTTGTTTAATTAAAATATTATAAAAAATAAGCAAAATATAAAGGTTAGTTCTGTAGCGAAGAAAATTTAAATTGCAGACCATTTAAATGCCCAGATCTGTTTATTGGGTATCCAGGAACAGTCATGCGGGGTTTAAATGGCCATTCCTCAAGGGATTAATAAAGACTGCCCCTAGCCTGCTTGCTGTTTTGCAGAAACACAAACAAATTACTGACTACTAAATGGCTTCCAAGGCTAAGAGTAGAGCAAAAGGAAGCAGACACGCAAAAGAATTATCATCAATACAATGCTTACAAATTAACCTACAACATTTAATATCAGCGACACAGAATTTAATTAATCTCATATCACAGGTACAAACCCATATAACATTTCCACAGGAACTGTATGTTTACAGAAATAAGTTATCAGAAATACCAGCAATTTACTGAGTTTATACAATGGAAAAGGGTAAAAGCAGGGCAGCAATGATAATCTTCAAAAGAACAATGAGAGCCATAATGATTCAACAGATCTCTGATGAGGACTTGGTAATAATGGAAACCCCATGGTTCCCTAACAATAAGTGCAGTGAGCACGTATTTGGACACAAGATATTGAAATAGACTTAAATAAAATAAAGAAAATCCTGGACTTTGTGAAGGGAAAGAGGATTGGAATTGCCATGGACAGTAATTCAAAGTCAAAACTCTGGCATAATAAGTAACAAACAAAAGAGGCAGAATCCTAGAGAAATTTATAATAGCAAATCAGATATATGTTCTGAATGAAGACAATGGCCTACCAACCTTCGGAACCAGCAGAGGATCAAGCAATATTGACCTAATGTTGGGCAATAAACATATTTTACCAAATATAGACAACTGGAAGATTGCCATAGAAGAAAGCAGCTCAGATCATAGAATTATTACCTTTTGCATACGGATACAACTATCAAGGAGGAGGAAATGAATTTGCATGGGATAAGGACATAATTAAAGGGATAACTTTGAAAAGTACAAGGTTAACTACATCAAATTGAGGAAAAAAAATTAGATATTCAAGTAAACCACTTAGAGGAGATAGACGAGGAATTGTATAAGATGACAACGACAGACTTGACACAGATGTTATAATCAACAAATTTGAACTTACTGTAACCACACCCTGCAGGAAATCATTCTGATTAAGGAAAACAGCTATGAAAACTTACAGTAACAACACAATTTCCTGGTGGACAAATGAAATAACAATTATGAGAAAAAGGCTCAATGCCTTAAAAAGGAGGTTTCAGAGAACTAGGAATGATGGAGAACTATGGAGGAGAGGAAAGTGCAATATGAGATGATAAAAAAGCAGTACCAAGCAAAAATACGGCAAGAAAAAAATAAACCATGGAAGGAGTATACTGCACCCTAACTACAACAATGAATTCTTGGATCATCTTGCTGCATACAAGTTAACAGCAGGGAAGCTAGAGAACAATATCATACTGATAACACTCAGGGAAAATGATGGCACACATATAAAAGACATAACCAAAAAATTAATCACATGTTAGACCTATTCATACCAGAAGATGACGAGAAGGAAGATAGTGAGTACCACAAACAAATCAGAGCAGAAATAAAGGAACCACCTAAAACAATTAATGACAAACCATTCACAGAAAATGAAGTATGTAGTATCCTGGAAGGCATCAATCACAAAAAAGCTCCAGCAGAAGATGGAATTACAAGTAATATACTATTATAAATGTTCACACAAACACAAAAATTCATGACAGCATTATACAATCACTGCTTAAATACTAGAAGCTTCCCCAAGTTATGGAAAAGAGCATAGATTGTGCCAATTGTGAAGCCGGGACAAGAAAATAAAGCTGATCTCACCAAATTTAGACCCATAGCTTTCTAAACATTGCCGGGTAAGTGCTCAAAAAATTCCTCATAAACAGAATTAACACACTATTTGAACACCAGTGACCTGCTAAATAAGAAACAATTTGGGTTCACTCCGCAAAGAGGAACAATTTATGCAATAATGGCAGTGAAAAACTTTATGAAAGAAGCTTTGAGAAACAAGCAACATGTAGGTATGATCAACCTGGATGTTCAAGGTGCTTTGACATGGCTTGGTGGCCCAGTATTCTTAAGTCACTGAAGGATTTTCTATGCTCCAAGAACCTTTACCTCTTAACAAAGAACTATGTTAGTGGGAGAAGAAGCATTTTATCAGCAGGCAATATAGGAATAGAAAGCACCGTGAGCATGATACCCTCAAGGATCTTGTTGTGGACCTGGGTTGTGGAATATCCAGTATGATTCATTATTAAATCTTGGCTACAAACAATGCACAAAGGTAGTTTCCTTTGCAGAGTTGATCTGGTTATGGGAGGAGCTAGAGATTGAAAACCACACCAATATAGAAATGTAAAAGATCTCAGAATGGGCTACAAACAACAAAATAGTATTCAATGGACAGAAGTCACAGGTTATATATATATATCAAGGAGAAAATCCTACACAAGCCACCAGTTAAACATTTACTTCAACAACAACAAGTTAATGCTATAAAATACCTTATAGTGATATTTGCAAATAGAGGAATGTAACCAAACTCATACATTCTCTATCCCACCACCACAGATGGCTGAGGTTGTTAAGGCGCAGACTCATAAGTGGGAGGTCTGGGGTTTGATTCCCACCAGAACTGTCCTCCCTGTCTGGGCTTTTTTCCAGTTTTCCTCAGTCCTCTTAAATGGCAAATGCTGGAGAGTTACCCTAAACTTAGACTTGAAACTTTCCTTAAAAAAATACTCCTTTCCCAATGTATCATTTCATTTCATGTATCATCACTCTCCACCACCTGTGATTTCTCAGTAGTTAAAATGGGCATTAAATACTGTTAAAAAATTCTCTATCGAGAAATGCCAAAATAAAATGGGGACTACAATTTGATGTACTGAGAATAATATACAATGGAGCCATTCTGTCTCTTCTTTCTTACAGGGCACCTGTCTGGATACATGCTATACAATGGACTTACATTGCAAGGAAACTAAGAAGAATACAAACAATTATAAGCATCAAAATAGCAAAGGCATTCAGGACAACATCACATGATGCTCTCTGCATTATTACAAGTTTAATTCCAGTAACGATAGCACTTAAAGAAATCACCAACTTATATAACTTCACAAGAGGAATCGAGAGAGAACCAATCATAAATGGAGGACAAGCGGTAGATTGATTCAACAGTGAAATACCATTCAGGGAATGCCTCATCCTGCTGATATACCTTCAATCAAGGAGAAACAAAATGACAAAAGAGTATACACTGAAGATATACACTGATGGCAGCAAAAGTGATGCATATGTAGGGGCAGGAATAATAATGTACATTAACAATATGCCAGTTCATTGACTACAGTTTAAGCTATACCAAAAATGCTCAAATAATCAAGGTAAGCAGTTTGCTATATTGAGAGTTCTGGAACAGTTGGAAAATATAGACAATGTAATCTTTAACAAGCAAACAGTAGCAATTCACATGGTTAGTGGAATTACACTACATTTAATTAATTACCACACAAACATGGAATCCGCTAAAAAATATGGACAAAGTTAAACTCACTCCAACAAGAAAACTGAGAAATACATTTTACTTGGGTTAAAGCACATGTTGGCAATGAAGCAAATGAAATAAGAGAACCAACTTATGAAAGAAGCAGCGAACATCAAAGACCTGCCAGTGGATTATAACCTCATATCAAAATGTGAAATGAGGAATGAATTAAGGGAAGAAAGTCTGCAACAATGGGAAACAGAGTGGCAAATGACAGCAAACTGAGCAACTATAAAATCATATTTTCTGACTGAAGCTAAAAGGTTAAAAGCCAATATCCTTCTAAGCCCCTTTTTTACAACAATCCTCTCAAGGATATAGAAAATTTGAAGCCTTCATTGCTTCCAATAGCAGAGAACCCATCATATATATGTCTGGAGGGTATACAAATGGTGGAACACATCTTGTGGAATTGCAACATCTTGAAGAAAGAGCAAGAAATATTCCAGAAAGATGTAGGAAAAGTAAATAGGTGACAGACAATAATGAACTTGTTCTAAAATATAATAAAGAGTTATAAAAGTTTTTAAATAATATTAATTTTGGCAGTTCATATTAACACAAATTGACTAATAGGCTAGAAAATGCGGTGTAGTGAAATAGTCTAAAGAAATGGCCATTGGTATTGTATTGAATTGTGAATTGTAATTGCAATTTTGTAAATAACATAACCGCCTACTTAACTAAAAATGTTAATGTAATTAATGTAAAAGCATTAATTTGCATATATACCAATTTTGACAATCTTTCAAAATATGATGCTTAGGTTAAAATAAGAATGTAACAGTGTAAAGAAATAGTATTTAAGGATAACATGTAACAGTGAAATAATAGCAATGAATGTAGTATTATTAATTATCATAGTAATGGAGCATGCAGTAAATAAAGAACATTAAAAAAAAAACACACACACATAAGTGAAATATAAAGAAATCAACCTATATTTTCCTCATGCTTTAATCGTTGTATCACCCAACTAAACTAACATTAGTACCTTGAATCCTGTGGTTTTTGTTTCAGAGGATAGTCAGTTTGTGCAATGGGAAGCAGGCTTCACCAACAGAATCACATGAGATCCACTTCCTGTGCACTCTCTGTGGAGTTATATGCAAACATCCACAATTAATCAATATATTCAACAATCCACAGGTTTGTTCATATTACTATGACATAAAAATTAAGGTGCATACAGCACTATGCTTGCATTCTTGCAATTGTAGTATCATGCATCTCTTGTAGAACAAAAAAGCTGCATGCTATAGTATCTCTATTTAAAAATAACGCAACCTGGATACAGTGAACAGTGAAAAAGTTAATTATTATGTATTACTCTTTATGAACAGTAATAATTTTTTTCTTAAATAATGTGAGTTGATTATTAATGATAACCTCAGGCAGCAGGCAGCATTGACAAATGATTATCACAATGCCATCCCTTCTGTCTGTTGTAGTCACTTTCCAAAAGTCTCAGAACCAATTTGAGCTAGAAATGAAAAAGCAACAGGTATATGGTATGGAAAGGTTGAAAACAAACAGTGCTGATTACCATGGGCTGTTAGGACTAAGAGGAAGAGAACATGGCTGTACAATGTAGCAGCTAGTTAATGTGTTGAACAACGGAGTAGGAAAGATGAAATTAGAAATGAATGATTTTTTTGTTGTTGGTTTGGTTTATTTATGGATGCTCTTTAACATCTCAGGTCATCAGCATTCCATTAAATTCAGGACATGAGACAGCTGACAAATTTTGCTCAGAGCCCTCTTCTTTCAGACTTGAGATTCTTTTTCGTACTGTAAATCTATAACATGGGACCCAGAGCTTTATTTTCCTTGCAAAGGAAACTATACTTAGGATTTTTACACCTGAAAAAAATCCATCAATCCTGGCTGGGATTGAACCCGCAATCTTGGGTTTAGGCGGAAATGGTTACCACTACACCACCAGGACCAACTGAGGATGAATGACATAACAGGTGTTTCCATAATGAGATTTTTTTAACAGTGTTTAATTCCCATTTTTACTGCTGAGGCATTACAGGCATTGGACACTAATGATACATGAGATATGAAATAATCAATAGGGAAAGGAATTTGTTTAAGGAAGGAAATGTTCCAACCTTAAGTTTAGGGTACCTCACTGGCATTTGCCATTTATGAGGATTGAGTGAAACCTGGAAAAAAAAAAAAAAACTCAGTCAGGTAGGATAGTCCTGGTAGGAATTAAACCTCAGACCTCCCGCTCACAAATTCGTGCCTTAATGACCTTGGCAGTTTCCAGGGATAATGCTGAAGGTCATATGTATCCATCTGAGATAGGAAACTCCAGTCCAGAAACACCTCAGTTGCAGGTTTATATGCCAAAACAGTTTTGGGATACCTATGAAAGTGGAATTAGAATGAATGAATCTTTGTGGATGTAATAATTTCATTATTCTTGCACAACTTTCACAAGCTGCAAACACATTTACAATGTTGTTCAAAATGGCATTCCACAGTTTCAGTTGCAGCTTGACAACATCCAATAAGTTCTGTTGTCTGTAAGTTGTACAACCATATGCAGAAATTTGCTTGGGCTGATTAGGTGTATACTTAAACACTGACTGCAGTCTACTAAACTCTCATACATCAGACTAGCCGCATTAGATATACACCACATAATTTTCATTGCATTGTATAAGTTTATGAGTCATGTTATCTGCATTAAATTACTAGAATTTCTTTCCCAACCCCTAATGATGATTCGTACATTGGCTAAGTTTAACCTCCTACAACCTATGAAAAATGACTGTGGCTTATAATTTGTAACTGAGGCATTTCTAAATGGGTTCCCTATTTCACATGGATACATTTGCTCTTCTCTATCATCCCTTAAAATAGGTATACTCATCGTGGAAACCCCAGTATAACAGCAAAGTATTGTAAATTTAAAAGGCATCTTCTCAGGAAATTTAGGAACAAACTACAGGGATCTGCAATTGCAAGATCAGAAGAAGGCAGAAGTTTCCACTATTGTTGAGCTGTTGGAAATAAAACATAATAAATATCAAATCCATTTGGAATGAGCGAACATATAGTTTTCAGATAATTCTATCAGACATTTTTTCTGTTTCAAATCATTTGTGAATGACAGATTTAGCAAACTGGCTGAAAATGATTTTATGTACTTCATTGTCTGGGCTTAGAAGATGGATTTCATTTTCATTTGTGCCAGGTGCAAAACAATTAACAGAGAAATTGTTTCAGATGCTGGAAGACAGAAGGCTGAGCATTTGCAGTAATTTAAGTTCATTCAGTTCAGAAGAAATGAAATCAACTGTACCTGAAGTCTCAGTAGGTTCACTGCCCTGTTATTCCAATTCTGACACAGAAGCATGTGGAGAACAGATAACTGAAGAAGGTTAGCTGCATAATATCTATCATTCAGTAATTTTTCAGGATTGAAACAGTTTCTTGTTATTTTCCCTTTGATGTGGTTTATTGCAGCATTCCTGCTTCAAAATCTATCTTAGAAGCATAGAATGATGATAATGATATAATAATAATTTTAATAACAATAATAATAAAAATGGAAATTAATGCATTTAAGTTTGGAAGAGTAGATCTGTAAAAAACAGACATAGGAGTTATTTTGCATTAGATCAATACATGTCATATTCTTGCCCAGTCAAATGTTTATAATAATTGGTTGAAATGAAGATAATGTGAAACGAAAACTATAAAATATATTAGCTTTGCTTCCAGTACTTTAATTGTAATATCAAGGAGGATTTTCATAAAATTGACAGATTTTTAATGGTGACATAATGTTAAAAGGAGAATGAGAATGATGATGATTCATTATGTAGATACGCAAAAGACTTTTTTGATATAATAAATGTGTTGTAATCTGAAATTGTACTCTAAAGTCATTGAATTTAAAATTTATCCTGACATTTTAAAAAAATGTGCATTTTTAAATCTTTGAAAAAATGCATAATGTTGCCTTATTATAAATATGCAGCAGATTTCAAGTTGGAACTCATGTTTCCAGCAATTAATTTTTATTTTCCTCTCTTGTCATATCTGCCAATATACATGGTATTTCTGTCATGTCTTATTAAAAAAAACCATGTCCAAGGTAGAACTATACGTTTATCTTGCTGACCCAAAATAACTTCTGATATATCAAATGAAAAATTATTTTAAACAAAAGTTTTTTAACATCATTTTGCTTTAGCTTACATACCAGTGTACTATAGTCATTCATCAGAGTAAGTTAGTACTGCACTGAACTATTATGACTACAATTTTTCTTCCAAGAGAGAAAAGCATGAAGAGAAAGTAGAAATCCTGCTGATCTACGGAGAATGTAAGTTGGCAGATAATGATTTATTTGATTACATTATTGAAGAGGTTAAATTATTTATTTAAACAATTACACTGTAGTGCTATTGAATAAAAGAACTCTATATTTATCATTTACATATCTACTGTTTTTTTGGACTAAAATGGTACAATGTGATGCATTTCTGAATAGGGTAAGTGTATTATTGAACAAAATGTACATGGTACCATTAAAAAAAACAAGTTTTATTCCACATCTCCTATTTAATGGAGATACAAAAAAAGTATATTCTCAGCAAGAATTCCATGATGATAAAAAGATTTTGTTTGAAACAATTTTCATTTGACACATTAGAAAAAAATTATTTTGGGTGAACAAGATAAATTAATGTAAATTGATGCAGTTTGAATGCATGAACCAGAAATATGTGTCCATAAAGTTAATAATTAGTGTTGGTTTCATATCATTTATACTTCACTTATATGTTTTTTTATATGGACATGTTTTGGGAACATTCTCATCATCAGCAATGTACCAATTGGAGGAAGAGTTCTGTAATAGTGGCAGGCAGAACTTGTTGAATATATCCAATGATGATCTCCCAAAGTTATGGTATAATGAAAAAATCAAACACCTGTTGAGAATATTTTTCCTTCAAATAAAAACAATTGGCTTTACAAAAAATAAGATGCTTGACAGATGAACATCATTAAAGATTATATGGTGGGATTATTTGAGTTATGAGCCAACAGAGTTTGGGGAAGCTGGATATGAAGTTCATATAATGTATGCACAGGTAGTAAATTGAGGGTGACTTTGTCAGCAGGAGGCCGTGCATTCATTTGTTACTTGATGCTTCCATTATGTGTAAATTGTGTGCTAATTGTTCTTTGTTATTTATATCAATAGATTAGATTAGATTAAATTTATTGTGAACAGGAATTACAAGAATTCATGGTATCGTCAAAAACAGAACAAAATAAATATATACATCTAAATAACATAAGTCATTTTACACCGTACATATGGTGATAATTATTGAAAGTATTTACAAATTCTTAAATGGAACAAAAACAGTGTTGCAATAACAAATTTAAATATATCTTCTGAGGTGGTAGGTTTAACTTATCAGATAGCTTGTTATATAATATAATTGCAAGATGCTTTTGCTGAATAATGAAGTATTATGTTCAGTGTAATTATGACTATTTCTTGTGTAGTAGCTATGCTTTTCTCAGTTAGTTCGAAAATGTACCAAGTGTTTTCTAACAAATGTCATAACTTCTAATATATATGGAGTATTCAGAATAAATTATTACAGGAATTCCTTTGTTTTTTCCCATTATTCTTATTACTCGTTTTTGAAGAATAGGCATGATAGGAGAATTGGTCCATAAGTTTCCGGCCCTGCTGATAAGTATTATCGTCTTCTCAAAACCCTTATCTGGTGTCATATCTGATCTGTTAAGTAAATAATTGTAGCTGTAACTTCTGCTTCACTGTTCAGTTGTTCAGATATAGTTGCATAAGGAAGGCTATGTGTAGAAGATTGTGACAAGTTCAAAATGGAGTATTTAGCTGTTATTATGTTCTTCACAAAAGAAGGACTTACTCCAAATGAAATTAAATAGCGATTGGATGATGTATATGGGGAAGCATCTCCCTTATATCCTACCATAAAAGAGTGGGCTAAACATTTTTCGAATGGGTTGAGAAAGCATTGAAGACGAAGAGTGTGCATGTCAGCTTTTGGAGGTGCTCACTCCTGAAAATATCGCTCTTGTGGAAGAAATTATGGAAGACCAGCTGCTCAAAGTTACAGAAATAGCATCAAGGTTGAGCCTTTCTAAACCAACAGTCCTTTAATTTAAACCTGAATGAAGTTAGTGCAAGATGGGTACCTAGACTTCTTTCCGCAGTCCAAAAGCATCAACAAGTCATCTGTTGTCAGGATTTTTGGAGCTCTGCCGTGGCTACAAGAGAGAAGTTCTGCAAATCACTGTTACAGGAGATGAAACTATGATCCCTTGAATCAATGGAGTGGCGTAAACCTGGCAAAGTCACTCAGTTTACCAAGAAAATCATGGCCACAATCTTTTGGGACTGTCTTCATTGACTTCAAGAAACAAATACCACAGTAAATTGGAAGTACTATGCTGGCCTATTGCACAGACTACATGATTCCATCAAAGAGAAAAGGTGAGGAAAGCTGAGTGGTGTGTGCTCCTTCTTCATGACAATGTGCCTATGCACACAGCTCTTGTTGCAAAGAAGGCTGTAAAGAAATGTGACTTCAATGAGATCGACCATCCACCCTACAGCCCAGATCTAGCTCCCAGTGACTATTTCCTCTTCCCAAAACTCAAGAAGCACCTTCGAGGAAGGAAATTTAAGTGTGACGAAGAAGTGATGGATTTTGTTTATGCCCATTTAGCAGACAAGACTTCTGACTATTTATGGGGGGGAGTGAAATGTTAATTCAAAGAAATGAGAAGTGTATTGCAATAAAGGGTAACTATATAGAAAAGTGAAATATAGTTTTTGACTTTATCATACATAGAAAATGGTTAGGCCGAAACTTATGGACCTACCCTCCAACATATCTATGTGAAAATGGATTCATGCAGAAAAGTGGTAAGGCAATTCACAAGTAAATATCCTGGCAATCGTGTCCCAGGAAGCGAAACTGTTTGCTAACTTGTTAAAAAATTACGTGAAACAGGAACCCTCAATGACAAAATGCGTTCCAACCGCATTCTTACAGGAGAAAAGTTAGATGAATTACAGGAATTTCCCATGCAAATGCCAGCAATGTATTGCAACTGATGGGGATCATTTTCAACATCTCTTATAACACAATTTAGTTCTTATAATTATAATCAGTTTTAAATATGGTATCATTTAATGCTTTGAGTAAAAATATAAATATTAATATAAAGTAATAACTTTATGCACAACAACTATATCTTCCTTTTTCTGGTTGCAGTAGCTTCACTTTCCAAATAAGCAGCAACACTCAGCCACCTGGTAACTCAATAACGTCACCATAGAAATTATTTTGCAGAAGAATATTTTGTTTTCATTTTATTTACTATTAATTGTTACAAGTTATATGAAGAAATTTATGATTTTTCTAAATGCTGTAAATACTGGGGTCTTTACAAAATTTAGTAAGTAATTTATTTGGAAAGTTTCCACTTCTTGTTTCACTAAATGCTTTAAAACTTAACCAATCTCTTCTAAGGAACCACAAAATGTTGCAACCTATATTTTGAGAAATACTGCACTAAATCACATGCTTATTTTTTTTTAATTTTTACATCCTAGCTACTTACTCTTTCAGGAATATGTAGCTTAATTTTAAGGAAATTTATGTATGCAGTGTAATATGTTTTTTAAATAGAAAAATAAAATTAGAACTTTAATTTTGATCATGCAAATAATAATAATAATAATAATAATAATAATAATAATAATAACAATAATAATAATAATAATTCCATCAGCAAGAACAAGAGCAGGCATCACAATTAATTAAATAATAAGTGCCATTAATAAAAATTAAAGATTAAATATAAAAATTAAAGCACAATTTTTAATTTTGGAGGATTGTGTTTCAGGCACTGAATCCTCATGTGCTCAGTTAGGAGAACACACCCCAGTGATTCCTGCTTCACCAATAAGCAGCTGTCATGGTTCTTGGTGTAACAGTACAACACAGAAGTTTTTCTTGCTTGACACGCTTTTGAGTTATTTCAACAGTGCTGTAAGTTGAACAGTTTCCTTTATTTTGTTCAGTTTATAAGTAGTTTGTATTTCAGTTGACATGCACTTCATGGATAAGAAAGGAGATGTTGATTGTTGATTTGTTTTATTTATGGATGTTCTTTAACATCTCAGGTCATCAGGTCCCATTAAATTCAGGGGGTGAAACAGTCAGTAAATTTTGTTCAGAGGCCTGTTCTTTCAGACTTGAGATTCTTTTACATGCAATAAATTTATGATATAGGACCCACAGCTTTACTTTCCTTCTGAAGGGAGCCATACTTAGGATTTTTACACCCAAAAAAATTCATTGATCCTGGTCGGGATTGTTGATTTAGGAGGCAAGCATGGTTACTACTACACCACCAGGACTGGCAAAGGAGATGGGCCTTATAGGATAGCAAAATAACTAACTGCCTACAATTAATAAATAAGAATGCAAAAGTGGGGCTCTAACATGCTATTGATGGTATTTGCTAAACAGTGTGAAAAAATATGGTAGGCAAAAAGTCAAGCTTTCACGTAATTCATAATATAAAAATGTTGTTATTAGTTATCTGCAGAAATTTTCTAGAGGCTGTTTTGTGCATTTTTCAATATGAACTAGTCAAAAATTGTGTGTAATTGCCAGTTGAGAAGCTGCTAAGAAACTTTTACTCATCTTATGATGCCCAAGAAGAAGTGCACCATAAGATGAGTGAAACATCAGCAGCATGAAACCACCAGATTTGACTTTTATAGGAAACCCAAAATACTACAATTTGGGCATGAAAACCTTTGCACACAGTATTGCAAAAATTTGCTGATATGGATCATTTCTAGATGAAAACATAAGATGCCCATTTAGTACACTTCTTCTGTCACCATGTGCTGGTACACAGGGGTATTATGTTCCATGGCAACTATTGAGTCTGTTTCCTATTTGACATTGAAGTTTAGCATCAGTACAGAGCATTCAAATACTTGGTAAATAAATTATTGTGGAAAAACATAACAGTTTAACTATGAATACACTTCAATCCATTTCTTGCGGGGTAAGTAAAAGAAAATTATGTTGGGGAAAGAGTCTAAAACAAGGGCATTTCTGGCATATTAAAATTGGGTGCAGGGCCTATTGAATAAAATGAAAGAAAGCCTGCAGAATGCGGAAATATGCTACTATATTCATTTAAAATGTCAAAATATTGAGGAGGTTGCATGGGTTAGAGATGCCCATGTTCTAAAATAATCTGTAGGTCTTTCATCAAGTGTCCCCAGTGCTTCACATGACATGCCATGACTTTGTAGCAATAAAGCCTTAGCTTCATTTTTGCACTGCTTGTGAATTGCAAGACAGTGAAAACAAGATTTCTTGCTGCAAATGTTTGTCTGTTATATTAGACCACTTGCAAAATAAAGTTGGTTTGCATATATGCAAACAGGTAGCAGGGAAATCTTCTCCCATTCTATCAAATGAACATATTTCATTACATATTTACATTTACATTTAAGTAAATATTTCATTTCCTTTGAATCAGTTGTTTTTGCACAACAGTGGAGAATGTTATAGTTATTGTTTGATGTGAAGATGTCTTTAGAATTCTGACATTAAGAGCGAAATATTTGTGTTATAAAGTGCAAGATTTATCATTTCTTTAAGTTCACAAGAAGGAAATAGTATTCATAAGAAATTAGCAACAGCAATAGCAGTACCAGAATCACATTATTCAGTCAGTATGAGACTCCTCTATTGGAGGGTGAATAGACAGGGTAGCACTGGAAGGATGGCATGCTGGGGCAAAGCTCCTAGCCTTGAATCTCACCTCCAGCTGTTTTTTGTTTATGGTCAAATTATACTGTATTGTGCATCTTCATTTCTGTTTGCATCCCCCTCCTCCACAAACACATGCTACTACATTTGCATGCCAATGCCTTGCTGCTTCACAGATGAGAAAACAATGTCCGCATTTCTACAGTATGTTAAAAACATACTATACTTTTGCAATTTATCAATGATTTGTAGTTAAAAATACAATCAATCCAGGATAATAAGACAAAATAATATGTTAGATGTGGGAAAATAATACTTTGAGGAATGAACAATGTGGATTTTATTCCTATTGTTTATAATGAAATTATGTCTTGAACTACACAAATCAACTTATAGATCTGGTAAAATGATGCTTCTGGGAATGATGAATTGAGTTTTCATTGTATTTAAATGTTTCTTGCAAAATGCATGTATATTTACTGCATGCAATCACTTAAAATCTTATCTGCAAGCAACATTTTTTCACTTCAAGTTAAATTGAGATAAACTGAAAATATTCTACTTTTGTGATTCTGGAACATTGGAGATTTGCATACTGGTGACAGAGGGCTGTCAAGTAGTTCTGTCATGAGGATTGTTTGAAATGTCTGGAAAACTTCAATAAAATGGTATGGACGTTTGTTAAATGGCATCTTTATTGGCAAGCATCATATTGTAATGGTCTTAAAAAGTTTTAGCCAGATACAACATGTAGGTTTTGTTTGACTAATATTTGAATCAGTCAGTTAGATGAATTTTATGAGTACCTGCATTGAATACTACATGTTTTTGTATATGAGTTTAAATATTGATATATTTATTGAAATGTTAAGACAAAAAATGAGTTAAAGAGGTATTCACCTATTTGACTCTGGCCATTCTTAGATGTGTCCCCCAACAAATTTGTGTGTTACTATAAATTTCTTTACTAAATTATAAATTAAACATAATTTTTATGCCAATTCTTGAAACATTGCAAAATAAAATAATGGAAATATAATGTAGCAAATTATTTATGAGAAAATCATTTAAATTTCACTAATTTGTTTCTGCTTATTTGGATGTTTCGATGACTTTGCCTTCAGCATGAGTGAAAGCATGATGAACCCAACAGCCTTCGAAACATGTCCAAGTAAGTGGAAAAAATTAGTTAAATTTAAGTGATTTGCTTGTAAATAATTTGCTGTATTATGCTATATTTCACTGTTAAAATTCCCACTATTAAAATTAATTAATGGAAACATAATTAGAGTACCTCCTGTTTAACATATGCAATCCTTGCTAACCTCTGTCTTCGGTTTGCCATTAGTCTCCCACTAGAATCTGAGAAACAGAGGTACAGCATCATTTCAGTCCTTTCGCAACATCACAGGGTTCTCTTTCCATTCTTTTCCTGATTTATTTTTCTCATTGTTGCTCTATTTTAAGCTCCTATTCTACTCCAATTCTTCTTGGGTTCATCAATTACTAATTAACAAATAAACTTTACGTTTGAGTTGACGATTAGCTGAAGATGTGAACAATCTTCGGGGAAACATGGCCTACATTTAAACAAGTAAGTGGAGCCAAAATTTTTTCCTATTTATCAGCTCCAAGCATCTTCTACAAATTTCAATAATTTGACTTCCATTTATATATCATATTTATCTCTAGTGTTCCTTTATCACCACCACAGGTGGCCGAGGCCGTTTCGGTGCAGACTCATGAACTGAAGGTCTGGGGTTAGAATCCTGTCAGGACCATCCTCCTTAACTGAGTTTTTTCCAGGTTTTCCTCAGTCCTCACAAACGGCAAATGCTGGAGAGATATCCTAAAACTTACGCCTGGAACGTTTCCTTCCTTAAAAATAAATCCTTTCCCAATATATCATTTCATCTTATGTATCATCAGTGTCCATTGCCTGAAGTACCTCTGTAGTAAAAATGGACGTTAAACAGCATTCATTATCATGGTTCTTTTAGTCTAATTCCACTGCTTTCTTTTTATTTTGCCAATATATATTTTGTCGTTTTCTGATGAGAAGAAGCTAGGAATATATAAAATCAACTGTTTGGAACTGGAAATTGATTTTGCTGTTGAGAAGTTACTGCATAGCAACCTTGACCTCCTATAAAAGAAAATGATGTCACAGGATCAGAATTTATGACTTGTTGCCTTTGTTATTTATTAGTAGGAAACCAATAGTTGTTAGTATTGTACTCACCATTTTAGTAGGTGCTCAAAATAATTGCCCTCTGCTGTGAGATATACCTGAATTCTTTGAAAAGATATTGAGATACTCAATTCATTCTCCTAAATGTTGGAAACTGACTCCCAGATATTTTGCTTTAGCATCATTTTCAGGTACAGTAGTAATTTTATATGGATACAGCAGGAGTGGCTTTACATGCTTTGCTGATAAATTACACCAATTTCCTGGACTAATTGTGTTAAAGACTTTTGAGAAGTTTCTAATTGATAGCTTATTTCTTCAAGCTTCTCCTCTGTTAAAACCGAGTTTTTTGGTTTTGGCTTCTTGTCAGTGGAAATGCCTTGGATTCAAACCTCTTTCACCAATCCGAAGATTGCATTGATGATGAAAATGTTACTTCTGGAAATTTGGCACAAAATACTCTCCTATGTTTATGTTCTTTTGCACATAATAATTATCAATAAATATTTTTTGTCCTAGATTATATCTCACTCTCAACATACACCACAATTGCACAAATACATAGAAAGTTGAACACACAATTCCTACAGAAATACAACTGAAACATTTGGCACAATAAACACCCTTGAGTAAGCTCAATTGCCATGTCAGCAGGACTTTTAACTCCAATCTTACCAGGAATTGCATGTCAACTAAAGTCAGCCAGTTTCCACTAGTACATACAAACTCCAATTACATAGCGGAATAAGGGCATGATATATCTTAGACATTATTTTCATAACCATTCTTTTCTCTTTACAGAATATACCATTCAGAGATTATTTTTCCTGTTTTTGCTTCAGTTAGTATGCATAGTGGGTAGTGCATAGTGTTTGAGATTTAACAATTAATAGGAAACTCTGTCATTAAGCCAAAGACTTCAAAATAAGTAGAATATTCTCTTATTTAAATTGTACTTGAAGCTATGTAGACAATAGAGTGGTAATATATGCTATTAAAATTTATTTGTTTATTTAGTAAATTCTAATTGAAAATAAATTTATTTAATAAATTCCAATAGGATAGAACATTCTTCTTAAGCCAGATGTAAAAAGCTGGTCAGATCTTTTATTATGTGGTTTGCATGTCTCTGTTTGGTTTATATTTAATTGGCTTTCTGAAGAGCTGCAAATGCTGGTGTTTGTTCTTAGGAAATTTGTAAGGAGGTTAATCTGAAAAAATTTTCTTTTGCATGATAATGTAGGCTGATGATGAATAATTAGTTCTAGTAGAGAAAGGTTGCAATTCATAATTAAACACACACATGCACACGCACCATTCATTTTTAAAACTTGTTAATTAAGCTACCATGATTACTCCCAACTGACAATTTACAATTCTTTCAGTACACACTTCATGTTCTCATTGCATCAGTGGTCCTCATAAGTGTATGAAATTGGAATGTATGTATGTATGCCAAATGGACTATAAATTTACATTTGCATGAAAGTTTCAGCAAAGCAATTTGTTATTTAAAGTATGTAGATTGAATCCCTAAAACTTTCACCGCAAATGTTACTGAATCGAAAGGTACTACTGATGCACTGTTTTCACTGAATTGTAGTTTAGACAAAGAAGTTCATAAGGAAAAATGTTGCATCACCTATTCAAGCTTGGCAGCAGGGCTACACCAGAGCTATTGGTAACTACTGCTCACTGTAGTTGTAATATTTAACTAACAGATGCTGTATGTTCTGACATTAGCTTTCCTTCTGTTTCTGTAGGATAGTAGAGTAGTGGTTAAGGCTTGTGAAGGTGTAATGGTGATGGCATCGCTGCAATCAGATGCATTTGCTCGTTCTGTCACATGTCACTCTGACTTATGCAACGTTCTGGCCAGCAAATTGGATGAATTGTTTGCAGAAATACCATCTGGCATAGATCCAAATGACATTGATGACATTCAAGTCAACTGGGGGTAAGCTAATATATTGAATGAATGTTGTCTGTGAGTGAATTTATGTCCATCATTATTATATTACAAAGATTTATTAATAGCTTTTATCTATTTGGTGCAAGAAAATAATTTCAAGAGTTAAAAGGAAACTCGTGGCAAAATTTGTCTGCATGAATATAAGAATATAAATATAGTGAAAACTAAAACTAAGGTGCTAAGAGAGAGTCTTTGTAAGGGAATGGATATAGAATGAAAAGAGGTATATGTTTAGAAATAAACAATCAAGATGATGTAAACTGTGATACTGAAGCATTATCTCAAGTAATATAGGTGTTTTTATGAACTTTAATAAAATTAATTATTTAATTAATACTGTTATTGCTGTTTTTAATATACCTGGAATACTGGATAAAACCTCTTACTTTCATTTCAAGGGGCTGTGGCTAGATCTTATTTCTGTGATGGGAAGATAGAATCATTGGCCTTAATGATAAATGAAATTGAGATTGATGATGGAACAAGGAGATCTAGAACTTAATATGGAATATAAACTACTTGAATTCCAGGTTATTTCATTAGATAAAATGTAATAGAATTTAGAAGAGTTTAGCCAGGTTAATGCTTAAGTTGTATGTCTGTCACCTACACCTTACAATTAGAATTGAAAGCTTTACTTTTGTGCTGTATGCACATCATTTGAATTCTGTATGAATGTCTTTTGTTTAAGAGAAGATAGTTTTCATGCTCAATATATTTACAGCATTTCCCAACATACTTACTCCACAACAGTACACAGATGAGCTATCATGCAAACACTTTATGAATAAAAATACTGATAAATTATTGTGCATGCCAAATAAGTCACAGTGTACATGGTGGAGGGAACTTATAATAGCTAATGAGAATATTTCTGTAGCGTGCAATTGTCCAACATCAGGGCAAAATTACAATTATTTGAACCACATTTCTTTAGAATGACAATTGTGGAAAGGCATACATAAATTATGTTAGTATATGTACTAAATAATTTGATAATTGAGGTATTTCTTTGTCTTTAGCTTGGATTCCCCTTATTGGTCAGCAAGTGCCCAATTTTCAGGTTGCAAACAAGTAATGGCTTTTTTCGCTTGGCTTGACTATTGTGATCAGGTAAGATACATTCTCTAAATTATCGTCCATCCCTTTCTTTACAGTTTTGTAAGTCAAATATAGCTCAAATTATAGATAACAAATGCTGTTATCTATTATTGAATATAAAATGGAACAGAGAAAATGCTATAAACCTGTAATTCTAATGCAGTGGATGTATATCTTAACTATATATACAAAGTTATTACAACAGAGCATGACGACTGAGTGGACAAATGCATTGCTGAAAGCTTTCATCTTTGTCATATGTTTCAATTTTGTTATTATGTTTAATATGTTAGCTTTTTCTTATAAATGAATGTGCAACATTATACCATTCCCATTATTTGAGGACTGTTTCTCATTATATTCCTTTAGGAGTCCATCACTCATGAATTTACATGCTTTTATTTCAGTTTTGTTAATGCGCCATTTAAAACTAAATAGATGGAAATATACTTGTTTCTGAAACAACCATAAAACCAGATAAACACAAAAAATCAAACTGGGCATTATAGATTAATTAATAAAATAACATCAGCTATTGCTGGCAGGGTAGTTAAGAGGTATAACAAGATAGTGGAACAGCAATCAATATGTAGAGATTATGGTTCGTGCCACATCAACTGATTTTTTTATCCTACTTGTTTGAGCACTAAATAAAAACTTGACTGGCTCTGTTATGAATAACATATTATGGACTAAAGCATTAAATTATTTTAATTAATTCTGCTTTGTGGGAAAATAGCCAAAACAGTTTTGTAATTATTGTGCTATAAATTTAAGCTTCAAACACCAATCACTAAAACCACTAAAAATGCAAAGGAACCTATGAAATCTGTTCATCAGAAAAAGCACTAATTGTAAATTTTCCAGATATCACAATATCTGTAATAAAGTGCAAGAAATGTATCATATAAAGTTAAACTAAACTTCTTTTCAAGATAATGAATCGTTCCAATAAAATCACTCCAATTATAATAAAGAAAAGACTATAGCTAATGATAATTTTTAATGCAAATGCAAACCAGTTTGTAGCTTAAACTATAATAGCATGTTAATGTGAAATATAGTATAATATGACAAATTATTATTGAGTGATTTTATAATAATAATTTGTCATATCTCTTTTAGTATTTCAAAAATGTAGAATGGGGGGAAAAAAAAAACCTCATTTTTAGGACTTGGTGTAATCGTCTCCAGCTGAAAGACATCATATAAACTTTCCTGCATGTTTGCAGTAAGTGCAGGATAGTAGTTTGGATTACACTGATAATGTTGCCATAACTCCATCTCATGGGCTACAAGATTGTGTTGCACTCTCTCGTCTTTCTTCCCATTCTTTAACCATGGAGGCCCGCACAATTAGCCATTTCGCTCTCTTCCATTATCAATACCTGTTTAGAAAATGCGACTTTCCAGATTGATTCAAAATTGTGGTTACCCAGACTTGCAAAAGAGTGACAAGCTAGACTTGATGAATTATAGACCCATATCTGTTTCTGCCTTCAGTATCCATACTATTTGAATTAGTAATACATAAGAGTATTCTACTTACGAAGCTGTTGACAATGGAGTGGTAATATATCCTAAACTTAGATATTAATTTTTTACACTAAACTCCACTGACTTACATAAAAGTAAGATTCTGGAGAATCTCTCTCATCTTCAGTTGCTCACTGAACCGCCGTTACTTGAAACGGTGACTAGACAACAGGATGTTCCTGTGGTGGCCTCTTTTGGTTGAAGTAGGAAGTTGCTGAGTTTATCCATAGGAGGAAACTCGAAATCCATTAGGTTTTCTCTATTTTTAATATGAAATTTTTTTCCCAAGTGGATAACTCCAATGGGTTGTGAAGATGTTTCAGCAGTTTAATTCCCAGTTTTATTTCATGATTTTTGGTCCAAAAGTGAGCTGCTACTGCTGATTTATCCACCTGCTTAAACCAAATATTTCTAAAATGTTCTTTCCTCTGAATTTCTAAATTTCTCTTTGTTTTGCCTATGTAGCTCTGTTCACAATCTGCACATTTTATTTCATAAATTCCTAATTTCTGTTTTGTTGGTATGGAGTCTTTTACAGTGCAACCTAATAAATTCTTGCTGTTGTTTCTGTTCTTTGGGGCTAACATTATCCCATATTCTTTGAAAATTTTCTTGAATTTGTTGTGGTGAAACTTTTGAATTTGTATTCTTCTTTTGTGTTTTTTAGTGTGGAAACTTCCCTTATCCGTTTTTGTCTTTTAGATTTATTGATAATTTTCACCTCTGTGTCTGTTGAAACCATTGATTATGACTGTATTTATTATTTGTTTGTATTCTATTTTGTACTCTGCTTCTGTGAGTGGAATATTCATCACTCTGTGTGCCAAACTGTGAAACACTGCATATTTATGTAGAATGGGGTTATAACTCTCATTTTTATGTAGTTTTCTGTATGTGTTTCTTTTCTGTAAATTCCAAAATTCAAACAATCTCCATTTCTTATAATTTTAATTCTAGAAATGGGAGCCACCCATTTCTTTCTTCTTCTATGGTAAATTGTATAGATTCATGTTGCAAATTAAAACATTTCAGGGCATCTATTGAGTGTTTCTTTGGTATTATTGCAAAAATGTCATCCACATACCTATACTGTGACTTGAAAATTAAAGGGAAGGCTTTTGTGATATGTATTTCAAATGAGCTCGTGAATAACTCTGCTAGAAAAGGTGACAAAGGGTTTCCTATAGTTAGATCTGAAACTTGTTGGTAATATTTTTTGTTGAAGCTGAAGAAATTTTGTTGAATGCAAATATTAGTAAGTTTTAATAAGTCTTCTATTTCTTCTGTTTTTAAATTTATTGATGTTAACCATTTCTTTAGCATAAGCATAACTTATTCTTATTCCACTCACAGAAGCAGAGTACAAAATAGAGTACAAACAAATAATAAATGCAGCTAAATCAATGGTTTCAACAAAGACACAGTGATGAAAATTATCACTTACTGTTTTTATTTAAGAGTTTACAACTGGAATTATGTATAAGCAAGGTCAATAATCCTTTGTGAGTCAAATTATTTAAAGTACTCTTCCTGGTTTCACTTACTTGAGATTTAATCAGAACATGTTTTGTGGACCTTTGTTCACATCCTCAGCTGTTATGTGCTGTTGAATCATTCATTGGCATTGACTTTACCTACTACCAGCAGCCAATGACAAGTTACAAAATATTTTCAAAGACTGCAAAACAATCTGGGCACCCCAAAACCAATGCAGAAAGTATGATAAAATTAAACAAACCAGATTTCAGGCTAAGGGAGAAAAAAAATTATGATTTAGCAAATTAACTGTCAGAATTCTGAAAAAAATTCTATATAGAAAAAGGAAAAAATCTATGTATATTGTTTAAGAAACATTGGAGAAACATCCAATACAAACAAATAAAAAAATTGACTGTGGTAGCAGCACATTTTTGGAATAAAAACAATAAGGTAGAAAAAAAAGCATCATATTTAAAGACAGTTTAAAAACTCAAAGAAATTAAACTTTGGGAAAGGATTTGCATGAAATATTGCAGGCAACACTTATGAATTTCAATATCCTGGTAGCAGACAACTCTATATTTAAGTTTATCATAAACCCAACAGAGTCAATTCAAACACCAACCAATTGAACTCCAATGAACACATTCAACAGCCATATAAAGCATAGGATGTGAAAGATCCATTAAACATGACCTGGTTAAAGTAAGTGAAGCAAGGAAGAGTATGGGATTTTTTTTTAAAATAATTGGACTCACAAGAGATTATTGATGCATGCTTCATTATGTTTATTTTAGTTAATATTGAAACATTACATGGTGTTATGCTTCGCATATACATTTTTCCCTCAAATTTAATTTTCACTAACTGTATATTCCTTAACCACTTATCTTTTTTTGCACAGCTTGTGCTAGAGTCCCATCCCATCATTGGTATGGCTTTGGCTAGAAGTATACGTAATCAGTTCTTTGAGGCTGTACTTGGATCTGCTTTGCTGCAGTCTACAAATTCTAGTAACAAAGTTTTCACCATTGCTTTCATTAGCAAATGTCTCAAACAAGTTTCAGCTCCAGCTCTTTTAACAGGTATGTATTATACTCAAATTTAAATAGATTTAAGTTTTATTAATAGAAGTTCTTGGTTTTATAAAATTTACTTAGCTTTTAATGCTTTTTTAATTGTATTTTGAAGTGTTTCTTTTTGATGTTAAATAAATGTTGTTGCATGCAATGTTTTATTACCGGTAAGCTGATTCAATATTTTTCTACAGGAGTTTCCTATTAATTTTATCAGTGGAATGTTCTGGTACTATTCATAGTCATTGAGTGCACATGCACATGTAGACAAAAATTCATGAGTGATTCTCAGAAATATGGAAACATTTTTAAAAAATACAAACAAGAAAGTTTCAACTTTCAGATAAAAAGTATTGGGTAAACCATACAAGCAGAATTAGAATTTCGATAATCTACAGAACTTGGAGAGATGAAATAACTGGAAAGGTCATATGATGCAAAATAATGGAAAAATGGAATAAATCTTGGTAATACAATTAAAATAATAATTAAATTAGTTAACTCAAAAGTAGAAAAAAAGTTCAAATATTGTAATATTAAGTCCAATAAATGTAATGGAGGAATATTTTTTATTTAGTGTTTTTTAATTTTGTGTAGTGAACTAAAAATACAACATTAAAATATTGTAATGTTAAGTCCAGTAAAGGTAATGTATGAAAAACACAAACCTTTTCTTTAGGGGAAAAAAAATTACCTATAGTTTTTTTTGCCTAATAATTGATGTTTCCTTGCAGGACATCATGGCACCAGTACAATTAATCCTTCACCATGGGTAAACCTTTTCTTCTTTTTCTGCATGCTAATGGTTTACTCTTCTTCACTTTCATTTTCAATCACATTCAACAATAGCAATGTCAGACAATACAAACTGCTGATCTTGTTTTCAAAAATCACTAACATCTTCAAAGCATTTTTAGAACCATGAATGCAGCGTAATTAGGAAACCATATTTTCTATGTCTTCTTGGCCAATCTCAATTTGACTGTCATCCTCGCTCAACAGTATGCTCCATGACTTTGTCAACATTACAGTTTTGACTTCTTTCCAAGCTATCCAATAAGCCATTTCTTTCATGTTGATATTTGTTAACTTATCAATCATGTTGATTTCCTCTCTCAGGGATGGAAGAGGTTTCTGACATTATTTTCTCTTCAATGATTCTAATACACCCTGTCCCATTGGCCTACTTAATAATGTAACATGAGGCGGGAGAAACAAAACTCTGATGTTCCCAATTCTAGGTCATTCTTCGTTCAGGTGTGTTGGAGCATTGTCAATTACAAGAAGTTCTTTTCTTGGCACATTGATTGATTTCTGACAGCCTGAAAAAAATATGTAAGGAACCATTTTTATCAGCAAATATTCAGGCAGCTTTATGCTGTGTATAATGCACTGATAGAGCATTGACAGAAATATTTTTAAATGCTCCGGGGTTCTTTGCTTTAGCAGTCATTAGCAGTGTTGCTTTGAGATTTCCTGTAACAGTACTACATGCAAGAATTGTTACTGTTTCCTTACATGTTTGCATCCAGGTGTAGATGCCTCAGCTTGGACTGCAAGAGTTTTTGGATATTAGTATCTTGTAGTTTAGAGCTTCATCACAGTTGAAAATATAATTCTTTAGTAAGAAACAATGCTTGAAATTTCTTTTTAAAATTGAAAACCTTATCAGATTTTGCCAAAAGTTTTTCTCCACAAATGTTAAGCTGCCTATTGCCATATTGTTTTTTCCACTAGTCAAGCCATTCAACACTGGCCGTAAAATAGAAACCCCTTCATTGAAATCACTCCTGGAAATATATGGCATTTCCTTGTAGAATAAGATCAAATATTAACAGATCTTAGTCCCAATTTTGAATGATCCAAAGAAATATCACTTCACTTACTTTTTCATACTCACATCTTTTTTGTTTCTGCATTTTTAGTGTTTCGTTTGTTACTCTGAAAGTATCACTTTTCAATTTCTCCCCCTCCCCTTTTTTTTGTCTTCTACTGTAATACATCTAACACCATAGCGTGAAGCCACTTTTTGAAGAGTTACATGTTTGCCCATTCTTTTAAATGCCTTTGATTTGTTTTCCATGGAAACAGCTACCTTCTTCCTTTTACTTTCCATACTCGCAAGAGATAGCATGCAGTAACTTCTGAACCAGACAATGCAATCTTAACAACTGATGAAAGGGAAAACATATAATTTACTTATTTGAGCCAATAATGCTTAGAAGTGAGCATATTATAATTACAAACAACATTAAATGCATTTGTCAGCTGCCAGAAGCCTTTATGTTGCATTGCTGTTAACAGTCAACAGTATTAGCAGGAATTTGATAAAGTGAAGTTGAGTTTATTTATTAGTGTCTGAAGACCAATACATAGAGAATGTTGCAGTGCCTACAGCCCCTGTGAAAAGTAAAAATTCAATATCCACATTCATTGACATGTAATACCGAATCCGGGACCCTATTCATGCAGCATTTGCTCTCATAGTTCGCCGAGTATATAGTAAGCAATTTATGCCAGTTCTGAATCATTTGAAAGGCAGCTGGTGAATGAAAAGCTCAATTAATTCTAAAATGCTTAATTGCAAGAGGTGTTATAATTCAGCACAACATTCAGTATCATTGATTCATGTGTACTGACAAGTCAGCTTGTCAATTCTGCAAATGATTTGAACGAAAATTCTTTGATGAGAAAGTTTCTAGTAAGTTATCCATGATCTAGATAACAAATTTTGAAAAATGGGAAATGAGCAGGATAAGAAGCAGGGATTTTCACTAAGGGATTTTCACTAAGGAGCCATGAAATATTTTTTTTTTAATATTTGGAAAATTCTACAAATCCATTTTGGCATCTTTCACAACAAATGAAGCTTTCTTTATAGATAAGTAATTATATATTTTAATAATTTTGTTTCATAAATTGTTGAGGGAATAATAATGAATAATATTGCTGTTGCATTATTAACATGAATAGTGTCTAGAACTCACAAATAGCAGTATGTTCACTGCATTTGAAAAGACCATGTGAATGTCTGATACTTGATGACTTGTAACTATAGTACAAGTCATCGGATTCCCAGTACTAGTTGAGAAAAGGATCAGTGCTGCAATAATAATCTTGGAGAAAAGTACTTAATTGCTGCAAGCTCATTATTACCTTGTGCATATTTTTGTAAGCATTTAATATCCTTTAGAAACATTCATATATTTTCAATTCTGAATGTGTGGGTATGAATATTATCTTTTATAAGGAAAGTATTTGTAAATTATTATTTTAGCAGTGCATCTGTCTGTGTTGTAGCTTTTACAGGGCACAGCATCATAGAATACTGCTAATATATCTATTGAATTACTCACCTGCAGGTTAACTGTGTTGATTGAAGGAGCAGAATGAACCAAAAACAGTTATCATTACTGTTGAACACCAAGAGCAGTGAACAGCCCATTGGCTACACGATTCCGTCAAGATGACCTGAGTTCACTCCCAGAAGCCATATGTACAATTGTGAACAAAAATTTTGGCATGTTTCCTCAGGGCATTCCAGTTACCCCACTTATTCTGTCTCTATTTTATTATTATCATCCCCACTTTCACCATCTAGAACAATGTAGTTACTGCAAGATTTGCACTAGATTACAGTTAGAAAATTGAATATATGACAGCCTTTGGCAGCTGATATAAGAACTTTTGTGTTAAACTGATGAGTTGACTATAATAATAATAATAATAATAATAATAATAATAATAATAATAATAATAATAATAATAATAATAATAATAATAATAATAATAATAATAATAATAATAATAATAGTTGTTGTTGTTGTTGTTGTCATTCAGAACTGGAATTTTAAAGTTGATTGGAGTAGATGGAAGGTTCATTATAGATATATGTTCAATGTGTGGGGTAAAGATAATATCAGACATAGTTTATTAGAATGTAAAGTAACTAGGTTATTGAGAGAGAAATCTTTTTTGGACAAATGGATTAAGATAATGAATTTAAGCACAGAAAAAATGTAAAGAAATAGAAAATTATGTATGGAAAGAGAGGAAGAAATGATTGAGGGAATCAAAAAACAAGTAAAAGAAATTAATGAGCAGGAAATTATTGGAGATGAAACTTTTTAATTGTATGGATGAATCCTATGTCCAAATAATCACAGTATTGCAGGTTTTGGATAAGTAGGACAGCCAGCAGCTAAATTGAAATAAAATAGTAGTAAAAAAATATATAAATAACCAATGAATGAATGAATAGTGTTTAATGCCCGTTTTTGCTACAAAGGCACCACAGGTGATGGAAACTGATGACACATGAAATGAAATGATATATTGGGAAAGGATTTATTTTTAAGGAAGGAATCGTTCCAGGCCTAAGTTCAGGGTACCTCCCCGGCATTTTCCATTTATGAGGGCAGAGGAAAACGTGGAAAAAACCTCAGTTAGGGAGGATGGTCCTAGCGGTATTTGAACCCAGACCTCCTGCTCGCGAGTCCGCTCCTTAATGACCTCGGCCACCCGTGGCGGTAACTAATGAATGGAAATTAATTCTAGGTTGATAGATTGTATAATTAAAATGTAAATTGGAACTTGCACAATGAAACTATTCATATTAATTGATATCATTGTATGATTCAGTTTAACTACACACTCTTAAAGCTTCACTTACTTTTCATAAATGTATGAAACCAGTTTCGAGAACATTTAGTTCCCATATTCAGCCAGGCTCAATGAACTTTAGCCTGGCTGAATATGGGAACTAAATTTTCTCGAAACTGGTTTTATACATTTATGAAAAGTAAGTGAAGCTTTAAGAGTGTGTAGTTCAACTCATACATGATATCAATTAGATTGTAAAATGTTGCATATTGTATTTTACTTTATATTAAGTACTGAATAAGTGAATTTATTCATTCATATTCAAAATATTCTCATTGTATCCTTTGTATAATGCATAAGTAAAATATGACTTATACCTTAATAAGGTCTGGGTAAAGCAACATTCTCGAAGTATTGATCTATCCAGAGTAGTAATAAGTAAAATATTAATGCAGCCAATTTTAATGTTTCTTTGGCAGAATTTCATTACTGGTTAGTTGGAGAAAACCGCGAATTGGAATTTCCAGGAATGACAACTTGTCCAATACGACAGCACCTCATTGAGAGCTGTTTTAATGAGCAGGATGTGATTAGCCTTGAAGCATTGAGGCTATTTGAGGTATTTGCAATTGCATATTGCTACAATCAGAAATTGCATATTTGCATTTGGAGTAAATAAAAATATTTCCTTGTATATCTTTTCTTCTTGTACTTCTATTTAAGCTGTTTAACACAATATTTCTGCATACAAAAATATTATTTTCCTTGTCATCTCTAACATATATGTGCATTCACAATTATGTGCTTTTTAAAAATAGCTACCATTTAGGCATATCTTCAGGTGGCAATAGTGTAAAAATTCTAATACTGTCTGGCTATAACCATTATTTTTTCAGTAATTTAGTTTATGCATTAAAGGATTTATGATCTGGTTTTAAATGCATGGTGGTAAATGGATTTTATTGAAATGCATCATACATCAATTATTCATATTTATAAGAGCACAGTTCAAACCTGAATTTAAAAGTATTAATCATATGGAGAGATCAAACAATTATGAGCTAGCTCAGCAGTTTAGAATTACAGGAGCCAGTTGAATTTAATATAACTTTCTGCATGTTTATTATAAGTCTCTTCAGCACCCTAGTGTAAATATAATATAGTGAAAAAACACCTAATGGCTTTAAAATAATTGTGTGAAAGATGACATCCTTTCAATTCCGCTTATTGCTCTAATAGCTTTTTTTGGATGTTTCTTTTCATCCATGTAACTACAACATTCTCACTTTTTTTGCTTGATGAGCGGTTCTAAGTCAATTTACAAACATAAATAGATTCATATAAGGTAAATGACATTAGGTCAGAATACTTTTAAGGTTATTATTGTATATCCATCATTATGTTCAGAATGCATGTTGCACTTCAATGTACTACAGGCTACAGTACATGAATGAGAGAAAAATTATTATTTTCATAAGAGTGGTATTAAGCTTTTTCATCCATTTACTACATAGCATTAGTGCATAAACTTTTACTAATAGTTGTCTTTTACTTGTATATGACACTGTTTTTAAGGGTACTACAAGAACAAAAAAAGGTCTTTTCTAATCAAGCACTTAAGACAGTTTTGAAGTAGTAACTTTTGATACTGTACATCTTTATTTTTAGGTATTGTTAGAGAAGCCTAGTGAACATGTACTGCATTGCCTAGTGCTGGTGTATCTCTCAACACGAAGCTACTATGACTGTGGTGCAGTAGATTCGTTCATTGAATCTTGGAGTGATGAAGAGGATGAACGAGAACGGCAGAGAGATAGCCCCTGTAAGTTTCAATAGTTTTCTTTTATAATGTGCTCAATTGCTTAAACTTTTAAAATTTGTTCCTTTCATTGTTTAATAATCAAGCATTTTATTTCCTTTTATTCAGCAATAACTACCTATTTCACATAAATTTAATTAAAAAAAAAACATGTCAGTTTACTTAGTTGTTTAGGGAAAAGCTTAAAACCAATGCTGACTGAATTTTAAGTTTCATCCCCTCATCCTCAGCCATCTCACTTTGAAATCTCAAATTGGATTCCTACATTTTAACGGTTAAATTTTAAGAGGATGCAACTGTTTTCAGGCCTTTTACTTTTTTATTGTGCCTGGCAACCTGGACTGTTATTGTTTTTTCAGTTTGATACTATAAAAACAAGCATTTACAGTAATAGTTGTGGTTTGGTAATAAATAGCTTCAGAATGGTGCATACCTTACTAGAAAAAACAGAATATAAGTAGATTAGTTGACTAGGCCATATTTTTATAATATTAAGAACTAATTTTATCCAGAATATATTTTTTTTTCTTTCCCATCCTACAGCTAAATGATTTATTTTTTACTGTCCAGATTCAAACATCAAGAGCAACAATCCAGGTTGCCAGGTAATGAAAGAAAACAAAAGATATTGAAACAAATGCATTTTCTTTTAAATGTAAGCATCCAAATTTAGCCATTTAAATTTCAAAGAGGGAGTTGCTAAGGGGGAGAGGAAGTTACTTAAATTTTAATCAACATTGGTTTAAACCTCAGGTTGTTATTTGATTTTTGTTTGTAAAAATAGGTTAGCATTAGGATGAAAAAACAATTTATTTTCAGTAAAATTAAAAGTATCAATGTAACAGCAGGTGGTGAGAAATTAGCAATCTTTTGGGCAAGACATTAGAAGAAGCACCTGGAGTGTGAGGGAAAAGAAAATAAGTAACAATGGGAGTAGATCTAGTGATTTACTGTGCTAAAATGGTAACCTTTATGACCAGAATAAGGAAGGTATATGGACAAAAAATGCATGAACAAGAGATGATCAATTTGATGATTATGAGTGTGTTATAAACTAAGAAAGGAGGATTAGTGATTCGTGGCAGGTAGAAAAATTCAAATTTGTTAATAATTTCATCTATGTAAACTGACATGTTTTTTTGCTTAAATTAAATTTTTGTTAGTTGTTTAGACTGGAAAGTTTTGAAATGAAAGCTCTGTCTGATCTTTCTCATTAGATTAAATTTTCTAGAATAATGTGCGTTAAAATTTGTGGAATAGCTTAGTGACAGTAATGTCATTAAACAATTCATACCTATGATCATATATAAAGCTAGATTCATTTTAACAACAGAAATTTGCAATTGTTACTGTGGCTTATGCTCTTGTCCTTTTCTTTTAACCTGTAAAATTTTTGTTGTCTAAACACTTTGAGTTTGATTTAACTTTGTAATGATTTTAAGGCATTGTATTAGCTGTCATGTTTTATATGTTACAGCACTGGACTTTTCCCCAGGTTCATCACCTATTAGTCGTACTCTAGCACCAAGCAATATTGACAAGTTGTTAAACAGGTAAATGAATTTTAACCAACTTTTTCTAACTTTACAGCGAAAATTGTTATGCTGGGTGTTTGGGTGTTAATAAACTACACTGCAGTAATTTCAAACATTGTAGAGGGACTTAGGCAACAAACATGGGATACAAAAACTATACGTGGTCCATAAAGAAAAATAATGGAGTTACACGGGGTAAAAGAAGTTGAAATTAGATGCTGATAATATAGTGTAGAGCAAAATGAGATAAAAGTTTGCCTTAGAATGACTTGAAATTTGCTTCATAAACAAGAAAATCTCATTTTTTTAATAGTTAAATATCAGTATTTTCACTATAAAATCTCTAAAATCTCTGACTAACCATATGACATTGTGACACTGAATAAGGTTAAATGATTTATTATGTGTTGTATAGCTTAGTCTAGAGAGAGCCATTGCCCAACTGCGTGGCCTAATGAATAAGAACATGTGGTTTTGAAGATCATAGGTTCAGATTCTGCAGAGTAGGTTAATAATTTATTTTTTATTTTGTGATGTAGTATGCTCACACATAAGATATGAAAAAATTAAAATAATGTATCAGTGGTGCTCAAATATGATAAGTATGAACCACATTTATTTCACATAAATATACAAAGTACCAATTGTGCCAAAGAGACATGCATCACAAATTCTGCCCCTTATTATCATATCATATACTTTATTCACCTTTGGAAATTTGTTACAATTTCATGGCTTTGTTTATTACAAAATATAACAATTTCAAAACTATTAATACTTATAATTTATCTGTATAGGTAGTTTTATTAAAGTATGCATTGAATTCTTGTATACTATAAAAACACTGATTAATTAAAAACTTCTTAACTTTCTTCCTAAATCTAATCGGGTGTTTATCTGTTATTTTGTTGGTTATTAAGTTGTACATTCCGATGCAGCTATGCAGGATTGAATTGATCTTTTTAGTTGTTCTGGAAGTTTGTAGATGGATTTTGTTGCTGGTTCTAGTCCTGTGCTTATGGATTGATTTATTGGAGTAAAATTGTTGTATATTACTATTTATGAAACATACACTTTCTAATATGTATAGGCATGGTAAGTATATTGTTTTGTATAAAGCACATTTTACAGTGGGTGCATTTGTTTAGATTAAACATTTTACATATAATTTTCTTTCGGGCTAAAAAGAGTGTATTAGTATCTACTGAGTTACCCACAAGATAATGCCATAAGTAAGAACTGATTGTACATATGCAAAGTAGATCATTTTTAAAGTGCTAAGGTTGCATACATTTTTTAGTACAGAGATTATATACTGAGTTCTGTTAATCTTTGTTGTGATGTAAATATGTGACTTCCAGTTTAAGAATTTGTCTATAGCTACTCCTAAAAAATATGTGACTTCCAGTTTAAGAATTTGTCTATAGTTACTCCTAAAAATTTTGCTTCAGAGGCATACTGAATTACTTTATTATTTAGGCATGCTTAATTACTTTAGTATTGTATTGTATTATTGGAAGCTTCTTTAGTCAGGTAGTTTTTTGAACAAAATTTTCAAGATTTTGCTTTCATGCTACAGGATTTGAAAACTGGTCTATTTCAATCTTTATTTAGCTGAGATTGCAATAAGAACAAACTTCAACCAAAACTCATAACAAAAGTCAAATAAAAATGTGGTAACTCAAAATGAAACTATACAGATGGGCTTCTGCAAGTTTTCATTTTGCT
Source organism: Metallyticus violacea (assembly GCA_030762175.1). Lineage (NCBI taxonomy): Eukaryota > Metazoa > Arthropoda > Insecta > Mantodea > Metallyticidae > Metallyticus > Metallyticus violacea. The sequence continues at coordinate 58,107,020 of CM060835.1, forward strand.
CGCTCCAACTCACTTTCAGATGTACACTGGGAACATGGGTAGATTACAGTGCCTAAAGGAAACAGATTTCTTACCTCTGCAACTTCTATATGGGAAAATATAATAGGAGATGTTACTCTCAGCATTTCTGTCTAGTTTTAGTTTTCAAATTATCTTGACAACAGATCATCTTGCAACTGTTCAATTAACTATGTCCACCATCAATTCGTTACTTAATTAAGGGTTTTCTATGCCTACTAAGGAAGATTTTTAACAATGAGGATATTGAAATTATCATATTTCGTTAGATTTTACAGACTGAAACTTAACTAACATTTTTTATTTTGTACATATTTGGAATGCACTTGCATTCATCCTCAGCCCCTTTCTGCAACAAGGAGAGCAGGGCAACAACAATTGGAGAAAGGAGCTCATGATGAATGCAAGCATATCCCAAACATGTCCAGAATATAAAAATGTTCACTGTATTAGTTCTGATAAGAAATTAATTTTAAATTTAATTAAAAATATTAGTTAAATTCCAGTGTAAAATCGAATTAAATATCATAATTATATGCACCATGCTCAGTTCATAGCATCTAGGTTCATGGTCAAGTAAATACATTTTTAAGTGCTTGTAGGACCATTATGGAGATATACTACACTAAGTAATCTGTGCACCAGACATAATGAATGTCCTACAAGAAAGAAATATGCACATATCATGTAGAAGGAGAATAAGTGGTCAATGTCATCTAGTGAGTGTTACAGAAACCAAACATGTGCTGAGTGTACCATGCCATATATTTCAAATTTATTGAAAGTGCTAAGAAAAATACCAACTCCAAAGGATGTGCACTTACCTGGCCCAGGCCATTTTAGGTGTACCTCCTCACTATTACAGAAATTTTAATATAATAATGCTTTTATATTAACCGGTTACCCAAATTCTAAATAATAAATAAAGTACAAAATTTCCACCCTGATTGCTTTAGACCCAGTCTCCAGTTCGTCAGCAGTAGTCTACTGGAATTCCAGGGGACTAGGCCCCAACCCAATCCAGGGGACTAAAATAAAATATTTAAATTACTCTACCTGTACTATTATTTTATCAGCTAACTGCAGTCTGTACAAACTATTAATTCTTTTATTTCTCAAACATCTACTATAATGAAATTTGAATTTTATAAACTGCTAAGAAAAATTTAAATACAAACTACAATGGGGCCTCCATCTATCTTTAGGTGTAACCCCTCACAGTTACAATTGTTGATACGATAATACATTTATACTAACATCTTTACCTAAATTCGGGGTAGTTAAACAAAGAAAAAAATTTCCACATTGATTGCATCAGTTCTCAGAGCCCGGTTCATCAGCAGCAACCTACTGGATTTCTAGGGGACCAGACTCTGACTCAACCAAGGCACTAAAATAAATATATTCACCTACTCTACCTGTACCAATTAACTACAATCCCTCATAAAGGGATACAGAGAAAAAAAAATTACTAATTCATTTATTTCTCAAATACCACATTTATTCACTCTATAGAGCAATTTCTAATTTCCAACTCAATAATTAAATAAATTAAATATAATTTCACTCTCAACCATTTCCAGACCAATGCATTTTTATAATCATACAGGCATTTCTTTATCATCTAAGATTTTCTAAATTATACATCTTTTAACTGACCATTTCCATTTCATTTTTACCTTCCATAAAAACTCCCCTAATTTGGGTATCTGCTCACGATCTTCAAAGATCTCTCTGAATACAATTCTCTTATTCCTTATTAACCTTATTTCTTATTTGTTAAACTTTTAAACTTTTCCTCCAAACATTTGTGGCTTTACATTGGAAGATAATATGAAAAGCCATATATAATTGAGTGCTGCATCAGAATCATATGAGTTTGTTCATGTAGTTTCCTCTCCTATTTAATCTCCTACCTCCATGGAATGATAGCAGATAGCAGATAGCAGATCCAAGCTTATGTTGAGGTTTGAGAACTAATTCAATTCATAATAGTCATTAATCAAACATATTTTCTACTTTAAAAAGAAATAAAACAGTGGATTAACAATATTTAAAGAAAATTTTACAACTCTGTGACTATTACACACAGATAGATCTCATTATACATGCTTTCTTTACCTGCAATTTGTAATATGTGCAACTTCTATTCAACTCCCTGTTTAAATACAGTATGCATAAGCTCTGCATTTTGACTTGCATTTTCTTCTTCTTTCTTTTTAAAGTGAACTGACTGGAACTCCGATGTGTTTGCATATTCTCAATATCTTCTTTGTTGTATTTGTTGAGACATTATTCTTCTTCCTTGTGCCAATAGAACTGTTCAGCTATGTGTGAAAGATTCTGTTGCTATCCTGGTTAAAATGTTGGGGAAACACAAAACAAATATTGAGTATGGAAGGGAAAAGCACATGCAAAATATCTATTTATTAGAGCTGAAGTTGGAGGTTCTCAGCCTGATGTAGATGAAGCAGCAGTAATGTAAATCAATCTACTGGGTGGGCTTATTTGATTTTCATTGTTTACTTTATTTTGAGTTTCTGCATTAAAACTGGAAAGTAAAATGGTATAGTACTTTCCTTATCATTCCTAACCAAACACAGCCAAATAATTTAAATTATTGTGTTTCTCAACATCAATGGGTATTCAAGAACCAAACTTTGACTTTTATAAGTTAAATACCTATGGCTTGTTTTTTGTGAGTTCTGTTTACATGACAATTTCTCAGAGTATATTATCTTTTTATAAAACAGAATCTACCTGAATGTGTTTCCTGGAATTCTGATCCTTTTTTGTTAGTGTCTCTAGTACTTAGAACAGAGATAAAATTTTATTACTTTGGAATTCTTTATATTATTTACAGTAGAGGTACATTTATTATTAGTTAAATTCATTTTAATTTTATTCATTGTTGTTAAGCACATGCAGGCATTAGATGTCTGTATTACAATGTAAGATTACATTGTCATTAGCCAAGAAAGTTAAAAACAAAAGAAATAACAAATCTGTAATATAATGGCAAAGCTTTTAAAACGGAGATAGTAATTATCATAATCGTCTAGTGAATAAAATGGATTCTTACAAGCTAGTAAAATAATTTCCTTATAAAAGTATTCAAGTCCAATGTTCTCATAGTTTCCAGTAATATGTTCTAATATTTTGCTCCCATATGTAGTATAAATGACTTCTGTTGCGTTTAACAATGTGAATTGTTTTACAACAGAATTATTTTTTGAGTTGTAGTAATGAAATATAATTTGTCAAATCAAGTTCTTTTAATGCATAAATACTAAAAGGCCCGATAGGTATTGCAAATATTCATTTAATCAAAAATTGGCTTACACAGAGTTCTATTATGGTAATTATTTATAAATCTGATTTATTTTTTAATTGTAAAATTAAGATATTAGCAATCTTATTTGAGCCGCCCACACAATTATTCCATAACAAACACTTCTCATGTTTGCCTGGCTAGTCTCTAATTAGATATTTTAGATTTGTTACTTTATTTTTTAAGTAATTAATATGATTAATTCATGTCAAATAATCATCAACTGAAGACCAAGAAATTTAAATTTACATTGGCTGGCTTAACAATTTCAAGGTAAAAACCATAGCAATTGCCTTTTTTAGTATTTAATGTTAGTACAGAAATATGTATGAATGTACAGAATGTTATTTTGTTGTTTTAAAATGTATTAAAAACACAAAGTGTAGAAATATTGAAATAGCTCTTATGTCCTATTTGCTTCAGATATTAAAACCTGTCATTTTGTGAATATTTTAATCTATTTTAGCTTTTTACTACTGCTACCACAACATCTGCATTCAACAACAGATCCAGATGAATTGGGATATGAGCAATATGTACAGGATGCAGACAAACAGTACCAGGCCTGCATAGCTAAATGCATGTGCTTTGCATGGCCAATGGAAGCAACATTTCCAGATCCACAAGAATTTGATGCTGGTAGCTCTGATTCACGTCCAGAAGCAGATCATGGGCAGTCATTTTATGAGGGCCCATTTCTGCAAATGTTGTTCACTAGATTGATTCACTTGCCGCATCAGGTAAAAAAAATACTGAGCATTTTGAAGTAGATTTATTGCATAGATCTTTAAGTAACACCTGAAATATATAGAGTTGTTATTTAGTAAGGTACTATTTTCCTGCAAATAAATGCCATTACAATAGGTGTTCAGCATCCATTAAGTTTCACAAATGTTTCAAGCAGTGTTACTCAATCCTTAAAGCATTTTGTTGCTAACTAGAAAAGGGCATACACTGATGAAATGTCTCCTGAGAAAACTCACATTGGGGCTATAAAAACATGGTGATCAGATTATGTTCATGTTTTTTTCAGCTTATTCTGTATAAAAGGTTTATAAAATAATTAAAAACCAATGTTGCATTCTTCCTCATCAGGATTTGTAAACTTGAATATCTAGTTATCAAAATGAAATGTCTGGGAAGAGGAGAGGTGAGGAAGGAAAAATTGTTGTGAAATCTAAGTCAAGGTTATACTTGTCATAAATATTATCTACAATAACATTATTTCAAAATAGTGATTTCAGCATTTCCGTTAATGCCAGAAAAAAATCAATGATGTTGCAGCAACCTCATTCCAGCAGAAATCTTAAAGATTAATGATTATTCTGGGAAAACACTTAATAGAACTGGAATATTTCATCTCCACATTTCATGCACTGTGGTCAAAAGCAAATGTGAATAGAAAACATATCTAGATTTTCCAATCTTTGAAGAAGAAAGATAGCTTATGGAAAATACTGGATGTAAGAAGACATATTGCTTCATTATTAAAAGGTCTTGAACACTGCAGTTGTACTGAACTTTTATAATTGATTTTAGTTAGAAGCTGATTTTTATGGTTTTATTCCTCCCCATTAATGCTATCTTATAAACCAATTTGTATATAAAAATGGAACCTGCCAAATAAATGTTTGTTTAGTGAAGCTTGCATCCAACTGTACATAGTGCAGGGCTGTAGTAATTGCACATTATATTGGTAGCAGTGTATTTCTCATTTCGGACAGATAGTTAAGAAAACATGACAATCAAAAGCATTACTAGGGAGGTACTAAATAATTCACAAGCAGCTCTTCCAATGATCTCTGCACAATTTAGCATATTCTCATTATCCTAAGGAGAACCAAAGGAGAATGGTGAAGTATAATCCCCTCTAGATAAAATACTTCAAAATGCTTAAAAAACATTTCTATAGACTCACTCTTAATGAACAAGAAAACAGACTGAGTTAAAAACATTTAAAATATTAATATAATGATAAAACACTCTTTAACATTTCACTCTCTAAATGTAAAAATTCAGGACATGTTTCATGAGACCTTTGCTCACATCATCAACAGTTAAACAGCACATCATTTTAAATTTAGAGTGAAACGTTAAGAGTGTTTTATCATTATATTAATATTTTAAATGTTTTTAACTCAGTCTGTTCCTTGTTCATTAAGAGTGAGGCAACAGAAATGTTTTTTAAGCATTTTGAAATATTTTATCTACTGAAGATTTTATACTCGTTTTCACTGTGTTGTTCCTGAATAAATTAGAAATGGTGAAATATGTTACACTGGGACTGTATTTAGAATCCTGTAATAATATGAAAATGATAAGGAATATAAAGCAGATATGGTTTACCAAACCAATTCAATTTATTCTTACAGTATTTAAGATATCATTTATTCACAAATAAATCAATTAATATCTTTCACAAATGACTTACATATGTTACAAAAATAGACATGTTTCTACATGCAATCTCTTGAAGATAAAATTTCTATGAAGCATAAAATACTAGAATTTCAATAAGTATTCGGGCACCAAGATCATCTGCTTTAAATTTACATAAAGAATATATGAGTGTGATACCAAATCAAAAGGATATAATGCAGTTCTTTAGATTACATATGTACCACTATATGTTATGCATATTAAAACATCCAAATGGATACATAATTAAGAGACCTAAATGATCAAATGTATATTAGGGATGTAACATTTAAATTATGTAGGTTTAATACATTTTAGGGCAATCTAATTCATTAATCTATTCTAAATAATGGGGTATCTAATCCTAGTCTAAATAACATAGATTTTATAATTTCATGCATTATGCTATTATCTGAATAAGTTATTTTTCTTCACCTGAACCATCTGAATAATCTAAATAAATATCACTGTACTTCATTTTCTGAAATATGAACATTTATTCTGTAGTAAATTCACTTGTATATCTGACAGTGATGGCACATCTGGAGCCTTCTTTGAAAAAATGCTTATTATGTGGCCTTGGAATTAGTTTAATATTTAACCATTTGGCATTGAATACTTGCTTACTGGCTGCAACAGAATCACTTTCTAGTTTCAATTCTTCAACAACATTAATGTTTTCTGTCAAAAACTTGAGAGTTGTGATTTAACTTGAGTTAAATCACAAAAATAAGGCTATACTGATATGTGCAAGAGAAAGTGGTCCAAATCACTTGATTTCATTACCATTACACTATACTGTAGATCCTGAATTCTACAATGATGTTTTTCTCCGTTCACATGCTGCATTACAGTTAAGTTCCTCTCAGCCATTACTCTCACATTACATATTTGACAATATAAATTTTCTCATCGCTGATTTGTTACCAAACTGAGACAAAAGCTTTTTTTATTTGTATGCAGTACTTTTCTTCACTTTAGGCTTATTGAGAACACTAATGAAAATACAGTGTCACTTTATGTGAATGCAAAGGATTTTTTGTTAGCAAATGCAACCAGTATGCCTTATTAGAATCTATTTTGCACTAAGATTTTCATTTTTTATAATAAAATATTTTGTAACACTTTTCTTCTCTTTCAATTATTTCTGATAACTGCTGTGGCTTATATTTGTAATATATTTATTTCTAAATATCATCAGGAAATATATGAACTCTTCTTCTCTTTCATTTATTTCTGATGACTGCTGTGACATATGCTTCTAATGTATTTAGGTACATGAACTTAGCAGTATAACCTCCCCTCTCTCTCTTTGATTAACAAATTAATCAATTTAATCAACAAATTAACAAATTAACATATAATTAAAGCTGTTATTAAAATAAGCATATGCAACCACAGAGTATAGGGTTATCCACAACGAAAATAGACATTTGTTAAGCTGAATAATGAATCTATCAATCTAATATTTACTGAAAGTTTCTTTTCAAAACCAAATTATTAAGCATTAATCTAAGTTATTAAATAGTTTTTACATAAATAATGAAAACACTGATTATTTTACCAATATTTAGAAATAACTATAGTTTATCCTACATTAATTTATTCAACCTGTTCACACTAACTCCATTTACTTGCATAACATTAGGCCATGTTTCCAAAGCTAATTGCTTCTATTACCAACTGTTGACTGACTATTCAAACTGGTAGCTGGATCCCAAGATTGAGTAGTCAGTCTAGAGCTGATGATAGAAGCAATTAGCTTCCGAAACATGTCCTAGTGTTATGTAAATAAATGGATTTAGTGTGAAGAGATTGAATACATTAATGTAGAACAAGTTGCAATTTTATTACTTTAAATGTGTTATTTTGAAACAAGTCATATGTAACACTAAGATTGAAATCTTGAACTAGAAAGTTTCATATCTGACTGATTCCAAATTTTATTTCTATCTATAAATAACAACTTATTACAATAATGAAAAAATTGGATCTACATTGTTTTCTGCCATTACAGAAACTATATAATATATATCTATATATCTCTGAACAGATTATATAGTTTCTGTAATGGCAGAAAACAATGTAGATCCAATTCTTGCCATTGAAGAACTCGCAGTAGTTCGAAGTATAGCAGTTTCAAGTGTGACTCTTTCTCTGTGTTTTATCTTTATCTACTTTTATTTTAGTGTTAATTTGTTACATTGTTAATAGTGTTTCTTTATTTTTATGTTTCATTAATATTATATATATATATATATATATATATATATATATATATATATATATATATATACTTAGGCCTAATGCACACCAATTCTTTGAATTACAAACATTCCTTATTAAAGCACACAAAAATTGCTCCAGGAAAAGAAAGTTTGACTTACAGCATTTTTACTTCAGAAGTACTATTTCATTTTGTAAGTGTATCCACTCCAGTCACTGCTATGGAATGTAATGAAGCAGACATTTCTACAGTATTTTTTAACCTTATGCTGTTCTGAAGACAGATGGATGTTTGGTGTAAGAGTATGATAGAGAAAGTACAAAAGGAATCCATGATCACCGTGATTTCTCAGTAGTTAAAATGGGCGTTAAAAACTATTGAAACATAAAAAGTCCTACTTTGGGAAGATATTCATACATTGGAATGCACTTTTTATCCTACTTGACTATCTGTTGATCTACTTATGTCTCGAAATTATTCCTTCATTCATATTATGTAATTTTTACTTTTGTGGCAATTTGTTGTAAACACCAAGTGGAGATCACTACTAGTATTTTCAATCAACCATGATTAATCCATCACTTAAACTTATAACTGTTGAGAATAGCTTTACTGCCTTCAATTCAAAACATTTCTATCAATAATACTCTAGATACAGATTCCATGTGAATGAAAGCTTTCATTTAGTTTATATTAGGTTTCAGAGAGCCTATTAATTATTATTTAAAAATGTTCTTCATTGTAATATTTATAATAGTTGTAGTGGCATGTATGAAACATGGTAACAACTAATTTTTCATAGTACCCACCGTAGTGCAGTTTTTGGGGTATAAATGCCAAGATTAAATAGTATTCTTTGCTACTTCTTACATTCTCTATGAAACAAATGAAAAAGATAAGCAAAAGCAACAAATAACTTCACAAAGCATTCAAACCTTAAGTGAAATATTACAAAAGATTAGAAAAGATGCAGGTATTAGCTCGTTTCATTCTATTTTATACAGATAGCCTGTATTAGGTGAGACTCATCAATTATAATAATCCAGATTTTTCTTTTCAGCCATATGAAATCAACCTGCAGCTAACAGGACTCATTTCTCGACTTGCAATGTTACCACACCCTTATCTCCATGAGTATTTGCTCAATCCTTTGTTGCCATTATTACCAGATGCAAGTTCTCTGTTTGGTACTTTACAACTTGTGGCAAATGAGGTGGCATCCCAAGTGCCCTTGCTGAAGAACTACAAACAGCTTCTCTTTGGCACCAGACAAAGATTGCTGGGGGATGCAGCAGATATACAGTAAGCAGTATTCTAAGTTTATAGAAGCCTAGAAAGGGATATTCCTATCCCTAATATTTATTTGTGTGTATATATATATACTATTAATAGAGTAATAAAAACTTCTAAAAAGCATAAAAGCTCATAAAAAACACTCAGAGTGCAATATAAAAAGGTTCACATAAACTTTCACACTAAAAACCGTAAAATTGAACACTAAAATCACACTATATTTCGAGCTTGGCTCTTGGTCACGTGATGAAAATGAACTGAGCTCTGGCAGGCAGCTTCTGTCGTTGTGAGGCATAGAGATGTGACGTGGCAGCAAAACTGCCGCCCTAAATGTAAAACCTGTGCCTTGATATCCCCATGCTCATCTTACGTTAGTCCAAATCTGAAATCAGAATTTAAAATTCACTCTTTTTTTAACTGTACCTCCACAAATGTGGTGTATTTACTTAAATGCCAATTTTGTCCCGCTTTTTACATTGGACTAACGTCCACTAAGGTATCTATTAGAATGAACAATCACAGGCATTCAGTTAAAATTTGTTCCCCATTACCGGTATCACAACATGCCAATTTTCACCAGGCCACGTTCGATAACTGTTTCTCTCTTATTCTCATAGATGCCGCCCCTCCATCTAAACACACCTTACTCAGAGACGTAGAGATGGCAGCAATAGTTTTACATAAAGCCCGTATTCCTCCAGGCCTCAACATCTCCCTGTAATACTGCCAGGTTTGCCAAACTACTTTGTTCAGCCAAAGTTGGCAGTTTTGCTGCCACGTCACATCTCTATGCCTCACAACGACAGAAGCTGCCTGCCAGAGCTCAGTTCATTTTCATCACGTGACCAAGAGCCAAGCTCGAAATATAGTGTGATTTTAGTGTTCAATTTTACGGTTTTTAGTGTGAAAGTTTATGTGAACCTTTTTATATTGCACTCTGAGTGTTTTTTATGAGCTTATATATATATATATATATATATATATATATATATATATATATATATATTTTTTTTTTTTTTTCTTGTTAGTGAATTTATCTAAGCTCATGTTAGCTGCAATCAAAATATACTGTTGCATTACCATTATGTAATGAATTATTTTTACCTTTTATGGCTTAAATGAAAAATATTAATGTCAACTTTTATTGATATTGATAGCAATGTCAGCTCTGATCAAATCTGTGGTCTGCCAGGTTCTACCTCTAATCTAATTATAAGTAGGGTTTAGATAATTATGTAATAACAACTTTTTTGTTGGATTAAAATATATTCAAGAATTGAAATGCAAACAAATTAACATTTATCCAGTCAAAAATGTAATGTTTATAATTTGGGGATATTTTGTTATTGCATAATATTAAGAGAAAAACATTACAATATACATATTTTCCATAGCATTATATGATTCTTAACTTAAATTATGTGGAGGTTATGTAGTGGAAGGTCATGGCTCAAGAGGAATCTCAAAACATGGTCAAGCAATTAAATAAGGATTAGCAATTTCTGCAAATTGTTTACTGGAAACTATGCACTAGACAATGGCTGGTGACATTATTTCTGATTCAGCAATGCATAGCCTTAGCACATGCCATGAAAGTCATCCGTGGAAATCCGTGTATTGCATAGCAAGTGGCAGTTTAATCTCAGTTATGATTGATAATAGTTGTGTGTAGATAAACAATTAGCAAGAACTGTCTTTTATGGAATAAAGAAGTTATGAAATCCAGTGTCAAGGAATTCTATCAGTGGAAGCAATTCTATATTGGCAAGATCTAACTAGTTTCCAGAAGCTTTGATGCTTATGAGGTATTTGAAAACCAATTGTTTATGTCAGCCTTTATATATGTGTGTATATATACTCAATAGTGAACAGATTGTTCAACACTTTTAAAAATAACACATAAACAAACTTAAAATAATATTGATTTTGGCTTTGGCCTGATTTACTTTTTTCTTTTTGATGTATATGTGTTTGTATGTATTTATATATTTTATTTGTCTCTCTCTCTTACTTTTCTAAAGGCTCAATTACTGTTTATATGTACCTTTTGTTTCATATCATAAAATCTTCATTGTAATCATGTTGAAATTTCTATGACAGAATGATGTGCTATAAGGAGATTAAATTTTTAAAAAATTAACTGTCAATTTCAATTTTATGCCCTGATTTTTTTTTTTGATTAAGCATATAAATAATAGAAAATATATTAGTAGCTATTAACCAAATTGGACAGCCTCATCCATACTGTCTGCAATTCAAGTAGAAATCAGAGTGCACTTGCAAATCAGCTGTGAGAATAACTGATATCCACCAAAATTTGAGTTTTGAGGAAATTGAAATAAAGTAAATAAGTCACCTTGTGTTGCACTAATCGTGATTAAGAATCTATATATATTGTCATTAATACTGACAAGTTCATTTTGTTAATAATGGTTAAGTCCTGTTTTCACTACCGAGGTTATCACAGGTGGTGGACATTGATGATACATGATATGAAACGTTAAATTGAGAAAGGATTTTATTTTGGGTGGAAGCATTCCAAGCCTAAATGTGCCTTCCCAGCATTTGCCATTGATGAGGACTGAGGACACTTGGAAAAATCCTGTCAAGAAGCATGGTCCTGGTAAGAATCGAACCACAGACCTGTTCATGATCTGTGTTGTAACAACCTCAACCACCCACAGAAGTTTTTCTTCTTTGGAAGAAATAAGCGTGAAGAAAAAGCAAATCTGTGTGTATTGATTGAACCAATTGAAGATAATTTGTAAGGGTTCATTTATAAGGAGATGTTTCTCAACAAATAAAAATAAGATATTATCAGTGATTCAGGGATACTCATTGCAAAATATTATCCAACCATAAGTGATGTTGCAGGTCTAAGTCTCTCTGACAGTTTATTCCTACAATCAAATGATGGAATAAGCCATTCACCATGTAGGTCCAATTCAAGCTATTATCCAGTACATATTTGGAGATATAGTATCAGCATTGACTACAAGAGGATAGCTTTGAAATTCTAGCTAATTGGCAGATACAAAGCATCATAAATCTGCAGATATTTCAATTTAGTAAAATGAAGTAACAACTTTATTTGTGGAAGAAACAATGTATGAGAAGCTTTTTTCTAATTTTGAGAAAGCTGAACTAAAGTGACCTGTGAAAGATGAGACTTTGAAACTTTCACAAGAACTTACAAAATAAAATTTGTATATTATTCCCATGATTACAGTGCAGAAAATGACAAGGGCATAGAATAATTTTTGTGGATAGCCAGGGTAAGAAGAACACTTTAACAGCATGCACTTCTTTGTTGTTGCTGCCCACGATCTAGCAGATGAATATCAATTTGAAAGCATTGTATATAACAGCAGTATATTTATTAATCATTTTCATATAATCTTTTTGCATTACTTACATGATAAAAATGTACTAATGATAAAAATATTTCATTTTTCTTGCAGTGCATTAATATTTTTCCATATTTAGCAATACTTGATGTCTTTAAAAATGAGCAGAGTATGAGATTTTCCATCAGTTCTTTAAAACTAATAGGCCAACACAAATTATTGTGAGCGCAGTGATAGTTTATGAGCAGAAGTTTTAATATTTTAAATTTAAATTTAATAACTGCACATTCAAAAAGAAAATAAGCTCTGCACTTTGCTAAAGGGGTCTTATTTAAAATTTATTATAGAGGTTGATGGTTATGTTTGTAAAATAAGTTTTTTTATTAAGCATGTATTTTTTTAATAAAAACATTTTTTAGTAATTTTTACTATCAATATAAACATACCCAGCATAAGATGTTTGCAATAGTATAATTTTTTTGTTAAAATAACTTTAAAAGTTTGTGTATATACCTGATATAGTAAGTTAATATTCCTATTTCTAAAAATATTGCCGTACAGATACTTTAATGAAAGTAACTGAATAAAAAAAATGTTTATTCTACAGGGAAGAGACAAATAATATGCTGGAGAGTGTTGTGGTGTTAGAGGAGTTCTGTAAGGAATTGGCAGCTATTGCTTTTGTTAAATATCACCACTCTTCCTGAGATCTGTGACGCTTCCCTGTTTACTTGGACCTGGTGAACAAGGGAAGAAATCGCCTTACCTTAATGCCACTGGAAAAAGAGCAGCAGCATTCCAGAGGAAATTCTAATGGACATTTCTGGATTTCTTGGTTGTGTCCTATTAAATCATCAGTATTTTGCCACTCTCTTTGGCATGCATGACCAAGATTATTTCAGGCACTTTCAGGAATCTTGATAATTGTGTTCATTTTTAATGAGTAAACATATTCAGTTATGAACTCATTTACTTCATAGTGAGCTGAATACTTGGAGTGAGTAATTACACATTTCACCAACATATTAATTTACTGACTGATATGTTAGATTGTGCAGAAATTTAACAAATAAAATAGGAAGATAGCCATCCAAACTTAATACAAGGAAAGTGTTCAGAAAAATTACTTGGTAATACTAGAAAAAATAATAGTTATCTCAGACTTCTGGTATTGGCGGCATCAAGATTTATGGATTTTCCAATGTTTTGCTCATTCTTTGTTGAGCTTCTTCCTGGGATTACTCTTGATTGATGGCCATCGCTGGAAGTCCAAGATAACTATAGTCACACTGGCCATGAAAACCTAGGAATACATTTCACTGTAAGAATATTCAAATTTATAAAGTATATAAATGATTTTCAAGATTATGATATTTTACTATAGAAAAAATCCAATTATTTGTATCCAAAGATATTAAATGATAAGATTACCACATAGAATGCTTCTGATCTTGTTTAAAAATTTTGGTTAAGGCAATGCAAGGTGAAAATTCAACTTTTTTATTTCTTATCCTGTAAACTTCAAAATTTTACCAGACCATAATAATGCTATATGTAACAAATACAACATTTTATGGTTCTATCATGAACAGTTCCCGATATTAATTTTTAATATAAAATTTATTTGTTGTTACATTTGCAAATGCTCCTCATGATGAATGATTTCCAATTTTTGCTTCAAAATTTAATATTTGCCTCACAAGACCAAAATAAAGAAAACAACATGGGCTTTATGGGTAATTTTTAATAATTTTAATAGAGCAATATTTTGAATTTTGGTATATTTTTTTCTCAAATTTTCAATTATGTGCTACAGAAAGCTTTTTATTATTTAATCATTATTGACACTATAAAAAAATCCCAAGTCAGTTTTATTTATACACAAGTCCTGAAAAAAAAAAAAAAATTCATGAAAATTGCATCGTGTTGAGCATTTTGAATATTAGTAAAATCTGAAAAAAAAAAAGTTATGCAAGAAAAATTAATTTTAAAATTAAAATGTGAAAAACTGTACTTTAACAACATCCTATTGATCCAAAACTATTCAGTCCCATACATTTCTCCTTCTCCTTCTTTCTTTTTCACCTCTGAAATAGTTTTGACCATTTTTAACTTCCTACGTGCTGTTTTATGTCCTCTTTGTGCTGCTAGCTCACTCCTCTTCACTCGAAGTTTGTCTCTCACTACACCAACCTTTTGTCCTAATTTGCTCCTGACATTTTCTTTCACTTTTTGAAAAGCCTCACATCCTCACAAATGAGAGAAGTGATAGCAATTTCCAATTTCTTCATTGAAATGAATGCTTTTTTCCGACACTTGGAAAATAATACTATGTAGGCACTCATTAACATTTTGGGTGTTCCCTACAGTGCAACACTGCAGCAGCCCATTAGAGACCATCCTCTGATAAATTGTTATGATCTTCTTTACTACTTCTGTACTGAGGAGAGCTGTGTTTCTATTCTATAAATAAATTATTAGATCCACAAACTGCACAACACACATTTTAAAAATTTCCTCCCACAAGCTGCTGTGTATGATCATGTAACATGGCCTATTAATGGCACCAACACTATCATTAGAATTATTGTCAATATTTACAGAGTATGAAGTAAATAATTTAGTAAAATGTGAAAATTTCTTACTGGTGCACAAAATTTGAGGTTCAGTATCTGTCACAGAGATTTCGTTTTGACCACTGCATGTATTTTGAATTTTTTGTCTTTTAACTAATAATGCCTTTCTCATTTTATTTACATCTTATTGACACTCTCTCATACAAGACAATTATCATTAGTATGGCTCATATTTACAGATATCTGTTTACACTATAAACAAATGCTTCAACAGAAATGTTTTGCTTCTAATCACTTAGTATATACAACCTAACCTAGCTTATTTATGTACACTTATGAATTAAACTATTTATATAGGGGAATAATTTATATGTAAACTATAATATTTAGAAGTTATAATGCTATATTCATCTTCTTTTTAGGAGAAAATACAACATTTCTAAGCACAAAGGCAGATCACAATTGCTGAATCACAAAGAATCAGATTTCTATCATAAAATTTTTCCTTGTCTGCAATTCACATCCTTTAGCTGTTTTCATATTAGCGAACATTACAGATTATGCTATTCTATAACCTTTAGAAATATGAAAGCCCACAAAATTCAAACCAGTGAATACAGAAAAAAAGAGTTTTGCAAAATTGACACTCTGAGAACTGGGCTTTAAATAGGGAAATCCTATTTTGAGCATAGCCCTTTAAATGACCATGTTATGCCCTAAATATGTGATGAATTTGGAAAATGAAAGCACCCTAAAAATTAAAACTTCAAACATAATAAAAAAATGAAAACCTAAAAAAATTAATTTTTTGCAATTTTTGGCCAAAATTTCACTGTTGCATTGCCTTAAGTAAACAATTAATGCCTTTTGGCACTGTTCTCTGTTTTAGAAACCATTTGTGTTCAAGCTGGACATAAAGAATAGCCATAAGGTCTTTTGTAATCATTTAGTCATGGAATTCAAATTTGTTAAAAGGATGCAAAGATGTTCATATTTAAAATTTGAAATGCTTGCTTTTAAAATGTGACCTCAGTCTTAATTGCAGATGAATGAATACATTTTGGTTATTCCTAAGGCTGGATTGTTAATTTAATGATTTCTTAGAATAAAATGCATAGACTTTTGGCTCATAGCTGCTCTTTCAGTTACAATTCTAGAAATCTCTATTATCTATTTACTTTTTCTTTGGCTTTACTTTTAAGTGTAAAAGATTTATAGAGGGTTTAGATGCAATTGGTGATAAACTGTTTTTACTGTTTGCGTCCAACTTAATGATGGTCTTTTTGTTAAACTGATTGGAATAATCTTTCTTCCTTGTCCTCATAGATGTCTTCTTTACATTTTTGCTGTAGTACCTTTCATAGACAAATATGCTGAAGATATATCCAAATGGAATTTTCTTACGTGTACATTCAAATATGCTCTGAAATGTCTAATGTGGCTCCTTCTTGTCTTCATAGCCAGTAGTGGCAGAGTAGCTGCACACCAGCAATTTGTAGTATAAAGTTCTACCTTCTCTGTCATGACCTAAATCTCTTATTTTTTGTTACATTTAGGTTAGGCATAAATGTACATTGCATGTAACCACTCTAATCAGTTAGCTTACCCTTTTATGAGCAATTTAATGGTCTATTTACACGTTGTGTTCCCAAAAATTGCTGTATTAAGCATTAGTTTCAATTTACAAAATAAAAGCAGTAAAGTAGTAACAAAGAAAAACTAAGAAAACATTATTCAAAGTCTCCAGCTTCAAACATTGTAATTGTTTTTGAGCACTATGAGAATTATTGAAGTTTTTTTTAAACTTTCTTAAGTAGAAATGACAAATATCAATTAATCAGAGCTTGTAGCTTCTTTGTAAAAAAGTACAAATGTTATTTTTATCTTTCAAAATCTTAAAACTATCAACAGTAATGGGGAGGAGAAAGAAGAGAAAAAGATATTTTGTCTCCTCTATAGAATTAAAAAAATAGATAAACTTTTATTGATTTTTAAAAATAAGCTAGAGCTTTAAGTAAAAATTGTACTTACGAAGCTGTAGACAATGGAGTGGTAATATATCCTACATTAATGTGTTCAGTTGTTAACACTAACTCCACTTACTTTTTTAAAACTTTGGACTAGTTTCGGGAGAGGTTCCTCCCATCATCGGCTGCTGTTGACTGAATGCTGTTGTTCAAAACGGGGGATGGATGCCCATTCGCTCCTGTGGTGATATCTTGTGGTTCTAGTAAAAACTTGCTGAGTTCATCCAGTGGCGGAAAATCAAAATTCATTAAGTTGTTCTTATTTTTTAAAATGAAAATTCTCTCCCATGTGGATAGTTCTATTGGGTTGTGAAGTTGCTTCAGTAATTTAATTTCTGGTTTTATTTCATGATTTTTGTTCTAAAAATGACCTGCTATTGCTGATTTGTCTATCAGTTTCAATCTAATGTTCCTAAAATGTTCTTTTCTTCAAATTTCTAAATTTCTTTTGTTTTTCCAATGTAGCTCTGCTCACAAACTGTACATTTAATCTCATATATTCCTGATTTTTGCTCTGTAGGGAAGGTATCTTTCACTGTGCAAGTACTAAATTTTTTATATTATATTCGTTCTTTGGGGCTAATGTAATTCCATGTTCTTTGAGTATCTTCTTAAATTTGTTGTGGTAAGTTCGGTGGTATGTGAAACTTTTGAATTTATATCTGTCTTCGGTGTTCTTAAGTGTGGAAACTTCCTTAATCGATTTTTGTCTTTTAGTTTTATTGATGATTTTTGTTACTGAGTCTGTGTTGAAACCATTGGTTGTAGCCGTCTTCATTATATGTTGGTGTTCCATTTTGTACTTGGTTTCAGTCAATGGGATGTTGATTAGTCTGTGTGTTAAACTGTGAAACACTGCATATTTATGTGGGATGGGGTTATAGCTATCATTTTTTATGTAATTTTCTGTGTGTGTTTGTTTCCTGTGAATTCCAAAGCTAACACTGTTTGCATTTCTTATTATTTTTAAATCAAGGAATGGGAGACATTCATTTCTCCCTTCTTCTATGGTAAACTGTATAGATTTGTGTTGTAAGTTAAGGAGTTTCAATGCATCTGTAGAATGTTTTTTTGGTATTATTGCAAATATGTCGTCCACATATCTATGCCATGTCTTGAAGATCAAGGGGAACACTTTGGTGATATGTACTTCAAAGGAACTCAGGAAAAGATCTGCCAGAAACAGAGACAAAGGGTTTCCCATAGCTAGGCCAGGAACTTGTTGGTAATATTTTTTATTGAAACTGAAGAAGTTTTGTTGGATGCAAATATTGGTTAGTTTCAGCAAATCTTCTACTTCTTCTGATTTTAAGTTTATAGATGTTAACCATTTTTTTAAACTTTGCATTAAGTTTTCTATTGGAATGCTCGGAAATAAGGCTTTCACATCGAATGACACCATTATATCCCCAGTTTTTATTTTGCTATGTTTAAGTTTTTTAACTAGCTCAAATGAATTTTTAATGTTTAAGCTCTGGAATTTTTTAAACGAATTGAAAATGTTGATCAGTTTTTTTGCTAGTTGGAATGTAGGTGAGTTTATGTTATTAATTATTGGTCTCATGCTGTTATCATTTTTGGGATTGCATAAAGTCGGGGTATTACCGGGTTGCTTCGTGTGATTTTCATTTTTTCTGTAGTGGACAGTATATTCACTTTGTTTAATGTTTTACTCAAGTTTTTTGTACATTGGTTGAGTGGATTCTTTTCTATTGGTTTATAGGCTTCTCCCATTAACATATTCTCAACTCTATTTTTGTATTCTTCCTGGTCTAAAATGGCAATTTTATTTCCTTTGTCTGCTTTGTATATATTGCTGACTTTTCTTTTAACTTTTTTAATGTACTTATGCAGTTTTTGCATTAATTTCGTTTTTTATGTTTTCCAAAATGTTTTTGCATTTCATCTTAACAAATGATTTTTCGCTATCTTTAAGGTGGTGGGTGGCTATGTCAATGTCCGCTATATATTCCTCTATTTTTGCTGAAAAATCTACGCACGTTTTGAGGCCTTTGTTTAAGAACTGAATTTCTTTGTTTGAAAATGTGGAGCTGGAGAGATTAATTACATTGTTTATTGTTTGTGCGCGTGGCGTTGGTACAGTTTTGGTTTGGTGTTTTCGTAGATTGTGCAGTTTCTTTTTTAGTTTTTGGTTCTTGTATTTCATGTAGTTCTTTAAATTTTGATGTGAATTTTGCTGTAAGTTTGTCCATAAATGTAGGCCTAATGTTTTGGATAGTTTTAGGTGTAAATCATACATTTTTAAGTCATTTTCATTTAGTTTTTTATATTGTAGGCCTTTTTCTATTTCTATTACTATTTTTTTGGCTTCTTTTTGATGAATGCTATTGTCTATTTTAACCGTTTTTCTTACAAATTTAGGGGTGACTTTATATTTTAGGCATAATTTCAGGAAATGTATGTTAGCCTTAATATTTCCCTTCTTAATTTGTAATTTTAAGTAGGTTTTAATGTCCGATTTTGTGTTATTTAGATTCAAATTATATGTTGTGAGGTTGTTTGTGTATGTAATTTTTTGGTTTTAGCCAAATGAATAGTAAACTACAGTTATATTTGCAACTGCTCATTTATACCAGCCACTAATCTGAAATCATTCAGTTTGCCAGATGCTAGAGTGCTAATGGGAAAGCATGGCTAATTTGGCAGTACTATATACATTTAATTATTTGTAAAGTTTTATTAGAATTAATACTAATCAAAAGGGAAGACATTTATTAACAATTTACAAGCAAAATTATATTTCTGAACATTCTAATTTATACATTTCCATTTTAGTAGTTGAAACACTGGAATTCTCTTCTAATAATTAATTTCTTGACATGATTCATAAAACCAGAATTGGCAATTTACACGTTGAGTCCAAGATTCTCCATTTCAGATATAAAAAAAATATTCCCACTCCATGAATTATACAGATTGTGACTCATAACTATATTTATTTAGTTGTATACATTATCATCACTTTCTTATTTTGTCTCATTCTTTGAAGAAAAAGAATAAAAAAATGAGTGGTGGTTATGATAATTGTTTGGTGTCAAACATGAGACCTTTGTACTGCTGCCTATCAATTTTGTAGTTTGGAAATATCTGTGAAACAGAAAGCTAGTTAACCGGGCATGCAGCGCAAAATCCCAACACTGTAAGTTCCTTCAGGCAATACATTTTTGTTCTAGGCATTATGTTACTAAAAACCGCTCTTGAATTTTTTCCTTATTTATCTTTCATTAATTCTGTGGCAATTTTCCTCTTAGCAGTCTATCTGAGTAAGGTTTGCATTTATCACCAACCCAATTTTATTAGCTATTAACTGGATTATCACTAATTCAAAACAAACTCATCCTAGTTAATGTTTCTCCTTAACATGTAGGTGAGGAGGAGAAGATACATTCAGCCACTGTACTAAAATCTTATTATTAAAATATTTGTCAGCTAATTCTTTGAACTGAGAAAAATAAACACAGACATTTTAACAATACAGCTGTCTTGGTTTTGCAGTATATCATTCTATAAGTTCTAACTGTTTCTTCTTTTCCAAGCCATTTTTGTAAGTAGCCACTAAGTAAGTTGATGTGTTTTCTATCATCATTGATTTCAAACATGTTTTAGCATGCCTTAAGATGCTATATTTTGTTTCAATAGTACCCAAGAAGCAAGACTCACTATTGAAATTATCATTGTATTTTTTTGTGTCAAGGAAAAATGTGTTCATAGGTTTACTCCAGATAAATTGCAGACACTTTGTGCAAGCTCCAGTCAGAAGGGAGAATTGTTTCCTCTCCCTAACCCTCATATATTGCTCCTACATTCATAGGAGCTTTCATCATAATAGTGCGCCCTCACATGTTTACACTATACAAACACACTGGGTGTTTATCATGATAGGAAATACTGATTCTTGCCTATCTGTCTTTTGCAAGACAAACCATGTTTGTTTTCATTAGATAACTAGAGATAGCAAGTATGATCGGGGTTCAAAAACAAAATGTAGCACTGGGAAACTTAATATAACCCTGAATTAACACAAAATCAAAATAGCTCATGTCTCTTTCAAATAAAATAGATAACAGATGTCATAAAAAGATTCTAAGACAGTAAAAATATTATTTGAAAACAAAATAAACTTCTAATTTAATAATAAACAAGTTAACATTAAAGGATATGTACATTAAGTACTTAAAGAAGGAACAATGATTATAGCCATCATGGTAGTATAGGAATAGTGTCTTGCCTCTCTAGCTGAGGGCCTGGGTTCAAATCCTGGTTGTGTTGGCTACCTGGCTGAGGTTTTAGATAAACATCAGCTTAGCCCACGTGCATTTGTGCATTCATTCATTTATCATCCAATATGAACTGATTGGTTAAAGGACTTTAAAACTGTAAAAAAGAAACACTGTATTAACAAACAAAATCTATAGAGTCCTACCTTAGAAAATGCATTATTATTACTATTCATATATGAAATGAATCAGATTTAGTACTATAGTCTAAGAGAATTTTTCAGATAGGCTGAAAGACAGATGGAAATGGGCAAGCTTTATTGTTGTTGTTGTTGTTGTTATTATTATTATTATTATTATTATTATTATTATTATTATTAATTACAGTTAACTATATAATGAATATTGTTTAGCTTTTCAGTTGCTGATATAACAGCCCCATTCCTTCCTTTTTCATATTACAGCACCTTTCTTTATGCATGGTAACATAAGTGTTTTAACTACTGAGACTCTGCAGGAGATGATTAGGGCACCTCTTCAGAGTTTGTCAGTAATGAGTACTGAGAAAACCAGAAAAAGCCTTGGTCAGTGAAGACAGTCTTATCAGTGGTCAAATGGAACACCTGTGTATAACAAAACCTAAGTTATTCTTTCAACTGCTTACAAATCTTATATTGTTGATATGAAGTGAAAGTACATCATATGCACTGTAAAGAGTGCATTTGTTTTCCTAATGGTTCAATCATTTATGTCCTTATCATTCTTTACCATATGAATGTTTAGTTTACCATACATTTTGCACACATGTGGTTGTTTTTGAGAATTTTGGAAAAACTTAAAATGCTATCAACTTCCTCAGAATGAAGATCAGGGCACCCTTTGCATACATAAAATTGTGTTCAATGTTTGTGAATGGTTTGAGAAACTGAAGGAAGCATTTAATGAGAATTTAAACATAGCTGAGATAACAAGTAAAGCAACTGGAATAAGGCTGATACCAGATTTTGAAAGAAGGAATTGATTCCTTAGCTGGAGGGTATTGACTCAACAATCAAAGCAGGATCATGCAAGGGGGAAAAAAAAAAAAATAAATAATAATAATAAAAATAGAAATTGATAATTTTGCAACTCATGCATCTTTTTGATGTGGCAAAGGGTGTATGAGTTTTATGCCATGAAGAGGAATTTTCAATTATTGGAAAACTGCTGGCTGTACTCAATAAGATTTTGGAATCAACTACAAATGTGAATAATTATGCCTTCAATTGAAAAAGTTGGGTTTTAAGTGGAAACTTTTCAACAGAAAGTAACTAACTTATTTAAAAACCTGACACAGTTCCACGAAGGGAGTTATTTAAGAGAAATATGGCAGCATCGATGAGAAAATAGAAATTAGTTTATATTGATGAGACTTATATATATAGCAATCTTATTCTGTATAATTACTCTGGCAATCAGAGGAATAAATTATAGCAGTGACAAGAATAGGGGAAAGGAAATATACTAATAATGGTTCATGGAGGGGTGAACAAGGCTTTGTGGAAGGTGCTCTTCTAATCTTTAAAATGGACAGGACTATCACAATGCCATGACCTCAGAAAACTATTGCGAATGGTTGAAAGAAAATTTGCTAATGGACTGGAAGAACCGAGCATTATTATACTTGACAAATGCAAATATTATTCAGTAGAGAAAGACGAAAATCCAACAGCAGCTTCTCTTGAAGAACAAATTGCACACTTGTTGACACTGCACAGCATTTCATTGCAGCTTCCAGTTCTAAAAAAAACTACCTGGAATTCACTGCCCCATGAAAAGAAGTGTGTGTTTGATGAAATAATCATATGCCTCATCAATCCTGGTGGTGTAGTGGTAACCTAAACCCAAGATAGCAGGTTCAATCCTGGCCAGGACCGATGGATTTATTGGGGCCTAAAAATGCTAAGTATGGCATCCTTTGAAAGGGAAGTAAAGCCATGGGTCCTGTGTTGTATATTTACAGGACGATAAAGAACCTCAAGCCTGAAAAAAGAGGCCTCTGAGCAAAATTTATCAGTCGATTCATGCCCTGAATTGAAAGGAACGTTGATGCCCTGAGATGTTAAAGAGCATCCATAAATAACCCCCTCCCAAAAAAATCATATTCTTCTGCACCTACCACCATATCTTCTAGACTTAAATCCAATAAGTGTGGGAGAAGCGAAATGCTTGAATGTTCGAATTCATCTTTTAGCAATTTTTTTTTTTTTTTTTTTTTTGAGTAGTGTTTAACGCCCGTTTTTACTACTGAGGCACCACAGGCGGTGGACACCGATGATACATGAAATGAAATGATAAATTGGGAAAGGATTTTTTTTTTTTAAGGAAGGAAGCGTTCCAGGCCTAAGTTTAGGTACCTCCCCGGCATTTGCCAGTTATGAAGACTGAGGAAAACCTGGAAAAAACCCCAGTCAGGGAGGACGGTCCTGGCGGGATTCGAACCGCAGACCTCCCGCTCACGAGTCCGTGCCTTAACGACCTCGGCCACCCGTGGCGGTATCTTTTAGCAATAAAGAAGTAATATGCCAAAACAGCTAAAATAATAACACTGGGCAACAAAAAAATAATTTTTGAATGTTTCGAGCACTTCATGAGGCAATTCCTACTAATTTTGGGTTGAGAAAAACAAATATGACAATGAAACATTTTTATTAGCTCCAGTTTCTATGATATACACAAGGTGGAAGTATTACATATTGAGAGAAAAAGATACATTTTAATTACATACATGCTAACAACAATGAAAGTGCATTTGATTTTTTTAACTGGTAATTACATGCTAAGTGTTCTAAATTGCTGGAAAAATACTTCGCAGATAGTCGTGTCTGAAGAGAATCATGTGGTGGCCTATTGACTTCGTCGTCTTTTAGGCTTGCCTCTTGTGATGGAGTTCCGCAGAATCTCTATACAAAGACCAACAGTAATCCGCAAGCATTACTTCATTCCAACAGCTCTGATATCTTTGTTTCATAACAGAAATGTCCTGATGGAATCTCTCCCCATGTTCATCACTAACAGCTCCACAACTAGGAGGGAAAAAGTCTAGGTGGGAGTGGAGAAAATGGATCTTAAGGGACATGTTGCATCCAAGGTTACGGTATTTTTGCAGGAGCACTGTCACCAAATGCTTGTAGTTGTCATCTCTTTTGTTGCCTAAAAATCCACGAACAACACCCTTGAAGGCTTCCCAAGCTTCCTTTTCTTTCCCCTCCAAAACTTGGTCAAATGCAGGATCCTTTACAAGTTCTCTTATTTGTGGTCCGACAAAAATGCCTTCCTTAACTTTTGCATCACTTAATTTAAAAAATTTCTCTCTGATGTACTTAAAGGCCCGTCCTTCTCGGTTCATAGCTTTGACAAAGTTTTTCATCAAACCCAGCTTGATATGCAGGGGTGGAAGAAGAACGTCTTTTGGGTCCACAAGAGGCTTGGCAGTCTTTACAAGAGGCATCAGATTGCGTTTCTGTGAGGAAAATGTTATTTCACCACAAATATAACAAAAGTTATTCACCATATTTACACATTTTCGTGGCATTTTTACAAATTTTACACTAAAAAAGCACTCGCGAACCAGAAATTTTCCATTAATTTGAGTAGAAACTACATGTAATTCACAGTCACAGCAACAGTATCTATGTTTATGACTTACAGCTGAAGAGCATTTGTGTTTTGTTATTTGACAGGTATGCCAACTCCCCCAAATAAATTCCCCCAAATTTAAAATCTTCACTCTAAAAAATGAAATGTCACTTTATCTTCAAAACAAGAGCTAATCTATCATTTTTATGGCGATTTTTGAATTCAGCAGATGGAAATACATGTAAATTCACTATTTTTGAGCCCGAAACATTTTCATTGTTGCCCAATGTAATCAGCCTCAAAGTGGAAAAAAGTACTATAATCATTAATGGCAATAGAGGACAATACAGAGACAATGTTGTGCACAGTGAAACAAACATCATCATCTCTTTATTGTGTGGTACTGCTTACAATTCATCTGAATTATCCAGCAGGGGAAGTGAGTGAGATGGACGATGATACTGATAGCATGGTGGGGGAAGAGAGTGTTGCTTCCACAGAGGTAAAGTTCACAATCAGCTGACTTTTGTCTTTGGTAGAATTATAATCACATTGACTATTTCCAATTCTTTAAATGTCTGGTAAAACTTTTTTTTCCATTCTACAGCTAATTCATATTTCTTTGATTTCAAATTTAGCAGGTCTTCCCTCCTCCTAAGCTATACTCATGATATCACATATGGTGGGGTTATGACATAATTCAGGCCATTATTTGTTCAAAATCCCATCATTTACAGAGTAAAGTGACTGCCATGTGAAGCAGGCATTATAACTACAGGCCTGACAGGTGGAATGTTTTCCACAAAATATCCCCATAAATACAGAAACAGTATTAAGTTAATCAATCAGAAGACACATGTCATGGTGTTCAGTAGATTCTATTTCAAATCAGTACTCAATCTGGGACCTTAAAAAATTATGAGACAAGGCCAGTTTGCTCAGCATCGTTTACAATTGGAAGAACTGCTGTCATTTCATCATGTTGTCCAGGTAGACACTTTTTAGTGTATGAGGATAGATGATTTTCTTTGTTCTGCCATATAAGAGAATACAGTTTTTTCAAGCTTTCAAATATGGTTTAGTTAGCTCATTAAAATGTGATTTTTTAATGTATTTTCTAGTTTTTTTAGAAATTAAATTGACTTTTTTATACTGCAGCATTGCCACAGATATATTTTCAGAGAGTCTTATAGCCAGATCATATCTGAAAAAATACCACCAGTCCCATCCAGCTATACTTTTCTCCAAGTTAAGGAGTATTTACAACTGTTTTTTCTTCTCCCTCTATTAAATTAATGTTGCAGTCAGTCTAATGCATATTTCTTGCATTTGCAAAATGTAGAAATTAATTTCTGTCCCTCTTAACTTAGGGTGCAATTTTTAAACATGAAAATAAGAGAGATTGGGTCATGACAAATTATAGAATTTTTGGGACGTAGATCCTACATTAATTAATAGGATGGTTTATTTTTAAAATGTACAAATAGAAATTTAAAATATAGCACATAAAATATTTAATATAATTTAAATCTTTCTTAGGTAATATGTTCAGTATAATTAAAATATGCCTGTTTTTATTAAAAGATGCTGCAGCAGCTTTGATTTTCTTTTCTTGCTGTGTAAGCTAAAAAAAGCTCTTTACAATTGCACTCATAATTGTTCACTACCATTAGTTTTGATTTAATTACTATGAAACCCCTTTGAAAACCCTTGGAAGATGCTTTCCAAGAGTTCTGATCATGATCATGAGTTAAATAGGACTGCATATTAAAGAACTTTATATATTGCATATAGAATCCTGTCACATTACATTGTTCATAATATTGATAGTGGAATTCCGAAAGATTCAGTTTCAATGTGATATTTTCAAATATTCTGGAGTTTCTCTGATATTTAGAGTGCTATCTTCTTCACAATTTGAACCATATTTTTCTAGGCCTATTGCACACTCCTAGATAGAACTGAGAGGACAAGTGAATTTTGCATTCTTAACTGATTTTAAATAGGCTTGCACATTGCAACCTTGGCCTGATCAGAGTGACAGGTGAAGACTAAAATTCCATGATTGCCCCAGTATATACCCTTTAGAAAGTTTGTGACAGGACTGTGTAATCTTGAAAAAACTTTCACAATTTTTTTTTAAATAGTATTTAAGCTTGTTTTTACTACTGAGGCACCACAGGCAATGAACACTGATGATTCATGACATGAAATAATAAATTGGGAATGAATATATTTAGGAAGGAAGCATTCCAACCCTAAGTTCAGGTTAGCTCCCCAGCATTAGCCATTTATGCGGACTAAGGAAAACCTGGAAAAAAATCTCAAATAGGGAGGACAGTCCTAGAAGGAATTGAACCCCAAACCTCCCTCTCACAAGTCCATAACTTAACTACTGTGTCATTGATTGTCACAAAGAATATACAGTTAAAAGTAGTAACCATCTCTCAATATTGGTTTGACTTTATGATTTGCATGAAAAATTTTCAACATTTTCAGTGTGGATAAAACTCATTTTAAACACGAGTTGATATGGAGATTAATTAACATACATACATGGGTAATATGATATGATAAGGGTATGTTACGTGAATGATATGTTAGACAGAAGTGTATTATTGGGTTTTTACAGTAATTCCAAGCTACTGATTTCTCTGATCTGTACATTTATTATTCATCAATCAGAACACACTTTTAATGTGAGCAATTAAGCCTGGAATATTTAACTCCTAGCTTAAATTTGTATCAAGGGTTGGAACATGGACTTTCTTTATTATTTAATTCATTAAATATATTCATCTACTTCTATTCAGTACTATCTGATTTCACCATATTTACATCACTCACTGCACTACAAACTCCTCATACAGGTTGTCTTCATTTATATTATCAATAGTTTGCAAATGCCTGAAAAAAACTTCACTGTCAAAATTTAGGGGCACAAGACAATGAGTAGAATTTGCATCAGGTAAATCAAAGTTTTTGGAAATGTACAATAAAAAGTAACAATATAATCTTAAACTTGTTTTATAGGGCTGCAGTCATACTGTTTAAAAGCTTTTCAGTGGCAATAATGAAAAAACTGTCCTTTATCCTTTGTTGAATTTTGTCACCTATCTGTTTGATTATACTGTAGCATTGAATAATACCAGGATGTGCATTTTTAAAGGTTTGGCAACTTGAATAAGTATGGCATAAATGTTGGAAAAAAATTAAGATATGCCTCAATAACATATTTCTTTTCTAGATCCTCATCATACCACCTGTGGTGCCTCAGTAGTAAAAAATGGGCATTAAACACTGATAAAAACAAACAAACCAAACCAAAAACTCATCACTGAATTGTTTTTTCAAGATTTTTCAACACTTGTTAAAACTTATGAAATAACACTTAATAGGTAACCAGATCTTTATTAACTCCATAGTTAATACGAACAAAGCCACTGAGTAGAAACATAATGAAGAATTTCAGACATTCTGCTTCAAAAAATCAAAGAATAATTTTAATTCTTCCCTTTTCTCCACTTGGGGGGGGGGGTGTAAATACTGAAATGTATCCATAAATTTTTAAAACTATAATTTCAACATCAATATTCAATCCATCAGAGGCATGTTTGGATGCATTATGCAAAATATGATAAATGCGCTTTAACCATAGTTTCATCGTTACCTATGAGCACCTTCATTACAGAATAATGTTTCCTGTAATTCATGTATTCATTATCTGCACAATATGAAGTAACACTTTTTATATCTGAATTGAACTCATCAAGGAAAGATTTAAGCATGCTGTAGCTGGAGTTAGCAGTCTCATCATTGCTGAATGAAGTCCAGCAGCCTGTTGTTTTCGCTTAAAGGATCAAAATGTCTTATAAACAGGATTTTTTTTTCTGTTTTAATGATTGATGATAAAGTTGCTGGTTTTTGAAATATATTTTAAAATATTGATAAAATGTAGAACATTGTTCACAGTTGCTTCTAACTTTATTTGACCAACATGAAATCTTCTTGGCCAAACTCAAGTTATAAAAAATGTTCCTTGATAGTTTGTTTGAATAACTGATTGTTTTTACAGTGTGAACAGCTTAATGCTAGCTAACCTACAACATTGTTTGTGTTCTTGTGTTATCAAAATGGAGGTTCAAATTAGAAGAAATCTTCACATCTCTCTCTGTTTGTATACCTCAGAGCTAAAATGTTGCTTATAGTCATTACCCCATGGGCATTTCTGAAGTCATGTTTACAAAATGTACAATTAGCTTGTGAACAATCAATGGCATAGGTTTTAACCACAAGTACTGACTGTTCTTCCATTTCCTCAGATATGTACACAAATATTTACATTTCTGTTTAGGCAGTATTTTTACATTATTATGATTTAATCAATACTACCATTCAAAAATATGCTTTGGCATTCAAACTTCAAGATTACTGAAAATACTTTGAGAATGAATGCAGACATAATGGCTAGTAAGATGTAAGATAGAAATCGTTTTTATAGTTGAAGGAATCAGCTGCAATCAATGCAATGATGTAACATCTATGCTGGAATACCCATGTATATTCATTGGCCAGAACATAATTGTATCGATTAGCATTTACAAAACTATAAATATTAGTGTCAAATGCATTTGGCAGCTATAAGCTAAAAAATGAATGATAACTATTTATGAAAAATATGGGAGCATTAGAAGATCAATACAAAAGCAAAAAAAATTAGCTAAAACATTGAAATTTCAGTGAAATATGGGTCAGTTTGTTGCCCAATCTTCCTCTGTTTATACAGTAGGCCTACCCTTCAAGAGCAGTATTAAATCCTAAAGATTATATAAGATATCTCTTCAGGTTGTTAAAAAGGTTTTATAAAATGTTAATACCTGATAAATTGACCATTTCTCCTGTAAGATCTTGCCAACTGACTTTTTAGGCTCATCTCTTGAGTATCCAGAATACTGCTCGCTTTTATTTGGCACATCTGCAATGGAGCAGTTTTTATTAATAGTCATAACACTTGATTTGATGAATACATGCTAAAGAAATTCTTTTAAAAACACTAGTTAGCAAAAATGTTAAGATTTTAAACCAGTCATCTTTTTTTTTTCCTAATTATGAAACCATACATTTTGTTAAGAAAGGAGTCCAAGAAAATAAACTTATACTTTGAATTTATCTGATACAAAAAGCTTTACATTCATAAAAATACATTTTTGTATCTTCAACTCATATAATATAAATTTAACTTGTACCAATCATTATAGAAAGATTTTGCATCTCTGATAAACAGTTATCAGTTTGAAAAGTGTTCATTCTACTTAAAATAAATTCATATATGGTTCTAGCTGATTTTATGATAAATATACAAGTTAAGAAAAAATGCCTAGGGCTATTTGAATATATTTGAGATATAAACTATTATCAAATTTCTGTTAATGCCAAATTAACCATGTATTTCGAATTGTTTTAGTCTTCAGGCACTAAATTACAAATACATATTTCTTCATTACAAAATAGAGCAACAAGTAAGCATATTGCCTTGCCTAATTTATGAATTTTAATAGGTTATGAATAAAGGAAGGGTTTTCATTGCTTAAATAATTTCAAAGGTGAAGAAGCCAAGAAATGTTAATCATTCTAAGCAAACACCAGCTCAGAACATTTTCACAGATTGGCAACATTTCTCAAAGCTACTTTAATCAAGCTAGTGCTCAAAGCATATTCCTTAAGTGCACATTTAATTAGCTCTCTGGTTCAAAACCAACTGCGAAAGTAAGAACACGGTATGAATTCTCTTGGTTTTTTTTTTTAATCCAAAGGAAGAGCATAAGTATCTGTTGTTTCTCAGACCCCAGGCTCATATAGAACAGAAATAATTCATTCTTCACAATTGTCTAAATCATCTTGGACATAAACAGTTGATAAAAGAATTTAATGGCAACTAAGAAAGAAATAAGTAAAACCTTTTATATTAAGAAGTAACAGAATATTCTTCTGAAATACTTTTTGCTGCATGGCATTTGTATGGAATCAGAAAGTCCTACATCATAGATGGCATTAATTACAGCACAGCATTATTCGGGTTCTGATTTTCACATGTTACCATAGCTCATATGTATTTTAGTACAGATATTCCTTAGTGTTATAAGAAAAAAGAAAGCTTTATTAGGGGTCTTTTTGAATGAATTATTGTCTTGCACATTAGAAACATGGAATACCCTCTTGCTTGTTTCACTTAAATTGTTAAATGTAAATAATAAAATTTGCTGGTCTTCAGAGAGCCTCCATTTTGTTAATGAAATGGATTCTTGATTGAGTGTGTATTTTAACTAAATCATACATTAATATCATTTATGGATTCTTGAAGTTCATTTTGCAATAAATGTAATGTGAACTATTGGTGTATATTGTTCAACAACTTTTAAATAGAAGTGGTAGCAATTAAGGTATGAAAATCTCCATCTTTTCATTGAGATTTTATCATGTCTAGAAGGAATCATAATAGAAATCTGCTAAACAAGACTGGAATCATTTCCTGATAGGAACAAGTTACATTGGTGGTTTCCTCTTTAATTATTCCTTTACTAAAGAGATGAATGTGACTTTTGTCACATGCCAAACTGTATTATCATCAGTTTATTTCATTCTTAACCAAAGCTTTAATTTTTTTTTTAAATGATCTTTAACAAATCAATAGACTAATTAATAACCAAACATCTTGAGTGATAATTACATTCAGAGCACTTGATTCCTGTTTTTCACAATTTTTTTAAATAAGTCTGTATAAAAATTTGTAACATGAATCAGTTAATCTGCAGAGTAACATGTCTACTTGGCATATATTTATGATTCTGCATTCCCAAAATGGAACGTAACTAGAAAATCTTCATTTTACTCTTGTGATATAAAAATGTGTGTTATTTTGATGGAATGTAAGAACTGATAGTGTTAATTTAATCTGCTAATGCAGCTTTGTTTATCTAAGTAATATTTGTTGCTAACTACATTCCAAAGAGTGCATATATAGCAGATTTATGAAGGAATAAGTTGTATATTATAGAGTAATGCAGGTTAACTGTCGTGCAATAAATAACATAAATCAATGAATATAAAATAAGCCTGTACATTTTTCAAATATTTGTCATTATTGTTCATACTTAAGGTGTTGAAAGTAGGTTGCTCATATCAATGGGCATTATTAGTAGGTTTCTTATATGAAATGGCAACAGTACTAAGTCATCATTTTTAATGTACCTATATTTATGTTACCTAAATCTGTGATTGTTTACCTTGTAAGTACTGAAAATTATTTTTTATTTCATTGTGGCCAGTATTTTATAATTGTTTTGTTTATTAATGTGAGTGTGTGTAAAGCCAAATAGGCTAGAATTTTTTTTTAACTAAATTGAATACTGATAAAAATTTAGAAATAATAAAGAATTACATAAATGCATACTTTCCTTATCATATACAGAGCAATGTTTAATGTTAATTTTGTCACACTTCTATTGTTAAAATACTTATTCTAGCAGTTTGCCTAATTTAACTGATTCTTAAATTGCAGAATCCTCTGGTACAATGTATGAAGGCTGTGTTTTTTAAAACTCATTTTAATTTTAATTTAGTAAGAACATACCTATATAATTAATAAATATACACAGTATAATTTTTAATGACAAGTTTGTCATAAAGCTTGTGAAGCTTATAATAAGCTTGTATTAGAGCATCGGACAAGTCATGACAAACAGCACAATTTGATATCTCTTATGTTAATAAGCAGGGTTACTGACCTTTAGACATACTAGAGCTGATCAAAATGAACAATTTTCATTTAGGAAACTGCTTGTAAAGTATTCCTTGGTAGACGCTAGCGGAATACACATTCCCACAGCTTAACAAATTATCTAACAGTTGACATTTAGCTTAGCTGATGATGAGAATGAAATGTTCTCGAAACCGATTCTATATATTATGACAAGTAAATGAAGCATCAAGAGCACATATCATACAGTAATATAAATTCCAGATCATGTTTGCCAGCACATGTGGTGGCCTAATGGTGCATCAGCTAACTTCTGTCAACATCTCTGATATCTCTTCAATGATCATTTTTTGGTGAGTTGAATCAGAAAAAGAGATCTGGTGAAGTGGTCCACTCATTCACTGACTTTTCCATATTGAGTTCGTTCTTTTGGCATTATCTCAGTGATTTTGTTTACCTTTCAGGTTTTAAATAAGAACAGAGCGTTATAGCAAAGATCATAATTGCTTGTGACATTATGAATGTTTGTGAAATCTTCAGAAGAGTGCATAAGTAAATGATGCAGTACTGCCATACCTATAATGAAGCTAGTGAAAACATTTGTTAGGTGAATACTGATAACAATTATGTTCCTTCAAATTTATATGCATTAATTAAAGGTTTAAAAATTAAATAAAGATATGCATTACTGTTCTTTAGTTAAACTTGGACTGGTTCGCACACACAAAATGGCTAGTAAATTATAAAATGAAAATTTCTGTACATGGAAATTGTTCATATGATCACTTCTATTACTCCTAAAAGTTGTAACATATATTAAATACAATATGTAAATATGTTTGGTGATATATATGTAAAATTTTTTTGCAAACAATTGATTGCAGTGCCATTAACCTTCTGCCATTCCCTCACTTAATCAGCACGCACCAATTTGAACTAACTTTTCATTACAGAAGATAATACCAAAAGCTGTGCATTTTTTTGCTTGTAAATAAAAAGGATGTTGTTAAAATGTTAAATTTTAACACTTCTATGTCTTGTGTCTCTTAAGTATACAGTTTAAAATATTATGTAAACTGGTGTAAATTATTTCAGTTTTTGTACCTTAACCTTTGGTTTTTGTATCAGTATTAATATTTTAATCAAGCTTAATCAAATTTTTGGTTGCCAAAAAGTACTGTTACTGAAATAAATATATTATAGTTGATCAGTAGTTGTTTTTATCAGTTTCAGCAAGTTGAGATTATGACTCTTTTATTTATTTTTATTTTATTTAAGATTGTATGTTAGCAATAAATAAACATCAACCTGTTGTGTTGCTTTGGTAAGCAGTGAGCATGAACATGATATTTTTGGTAGGTTTATGTTAAGTTCATTATATTTCTGTTAGAGCTTGCATGGAAATAGCTGAAAATAACTTGGTTCATTGGTAAGTGAGATTTAAAAATTACTTCAGTCTTCCTCTGCAAATAGGATGTTTAAAAAGTATTATTTTATTTATATTAATTCTACAAGGTACAGTTTTCAGAGTTGTATTGACAAATTTTTGTTACAGATCATCAAAAATCATTCAGCTCTTTGAATGTTATTTTTGGTTTAAAAGTTTAAAGTAGGTGCTCATTATTTTACATCAGGTTATGAGGACTAAGGATCAACATTCAATACAAACATGTCCATTTCATTTCATTTTGAGAAAAGTTACAAAGTGTTCTATCTTCTTACTCTTTGTTCCATCTATTTTAATTAAGAATTATTCAGAATAATAAACTGATTTTCAACTAATTAAAATGTAAATTGGAACTGGCACTGTGAAGCCAATCATATAATTGATATTATTGTATGATTTAGTTGAACTACACACCCTTTATGCTTCACTTACTTGCCATAATATATGGAACCAGTTTTGAAAACATTTCAAATTATCCAACAGTTGAATTTTAGCCTGGCTGACGTGAGAATGAAATGTTCTCGAAACCGGTTCTATATATTATGACAAGTTAGTGAAGCATTAAGTGTGTGTAGTTCAACTAAATCATACATTAATGATTTTCAACTGTTAGTTGTTAACAGTTGACA
Organism: Metallyticus violacea; assembly: GCA_030762175.1. NCBI lineage: Eukaryota > Metazoa > Arthropoda > Insecta > Mantodea > Metallyticidae > Metallyticus > Metallyticus violacea. The sequence continues at coordinate 58,141,945 of CM060835.1, forward strand.
ATATCAGCAAAGGCCTCAAGAAACATGTCCAGAATTTTTAAATTTTGAGAATTTTTTTTTTTTTGAGTAGTGTTTAACGCCCGTTTTTACTACCGAGGCACCACAGGCGGTAAATTTTGAGAATGAAACATTGAGAGTGTTTGATCATTTTATTAATATTTTATTTTTTTTAACCCTATACTGTTTCCTTCTTCATTGGGAGTGAGGACACGGAGGTGTTTTTAAGCATTATAAAATATTTTATCTTCTGGAGATTTTATACCAGCATTTATCTCTTTATTATCAATTATCTTGAGCACTTTGGCACTATGTCCTACTTATATTTGAATCTATTTCTCTTTGCATCAACGTATAATTTTAAATATTAGAATAAGATATAGATCTTTGTCAATTGCATAATACTAATAATTTAAAATTAATATATATCATTATGACTGTATTACAATACTTTAATTCTAAACACTTCATCCAACTATTGTCCTATATTTGTGAGTAACTTATTTCCCTAGGACTATATACACACTAACACCCATGTTATTGGTGTATAGTATTCCTGTTTCTAATCCTAATTTACTCCCATTTGCTCTCCTATTCAATTTATCAATCATTGACTATCTGATCATTCTTTATCATTTTTCCCTCATCTTCCCTAAATGCACTGTAATATTCATAAATTATTATACTTCTAAGATTACAATTCTTTCTACATTTCCTGCCATCATCATCATCATCATCATCATCATCATCATCATCATCATCATCATCATCATCATCATCATTCTTATCCATTTCTCTTTTATTTTACCTAAATAGCTCTGTCATCTTTATATCCTTCTCTCCTTTTACAGATAAAAATCTTCCTGATTAAAATTTTGGCATCTAAATTTTCCCATTTTTTATTCCAAACCTTTTCTCTCCATAACTTTATTTGATTACAGTATAACAAACAATGAAAATCTCCCTTGGTTTCTCCACACATTAAACAATTTCATATTCCTTTATCATATCCTCATCCTTTTAAATTCATAACTCCAGCTTTAGTCCAAGCAAACCCTTCTCTACCTGCCTAATCACATTGTTCTATATATTTTTCCCCTACCCCATACCATTTTTATTCCCCTATAAGTCTCAATGAGCTCTTTTCACCTAAAGTACTAATTATTTTTTGTCGTTCAATATCTTCTAATCCTAGATTTATTTCTTTTCAAAATCCTCTGTTTTGGTATTCGCCATTTATCCATACTTTTCCAAGACCTATCTATTGGAAAATTTCCTGCACTTTGAAATACTATGATTCTTTCCACTTACTTTCTGCTGTATACTAAAACATTCTTTAATGATATCATGTGGAATTGTGAATAAATATTTCATAATTCTTGTCATTGTTTTTTTCTTAATAGAATACCTAATTCTAGCTGTGCTATACCATTTGGAGATGCTGTTGATAAACCTAAAATCATTTTACAAATACTTCTATTTATTTTATCAAAAAACTTTCCATGCATCCTCTATACTCCAAATTTCTGATCTATGCAACATTTTAGCTTCTACTGTCGTTGTGTATATTCTTTCCAACCAATTCACTGATATATCAGAAATTTTTCTTAAACATGCTCTTATAACACTCATAGGTGGTTTTTTTTTTTTTTTGGCCGAGGAGGTTGTTAAGGTGCAGACTCGTGAGCAGTAGGTCTGGGTTCCAATACCGCCAGAACCATGCTCTCTGAATGAGGATTTTTCCACGTTTTCCTCAGTCCCCATAAATGGCAAATGCCGGGGAGGTACCCTAAACTTAGGCCTGGAACGATTCCTTCCTTAAAAATAAATCCTTTCCCAATATATCATTTCATCTCATGTATCATGAGTGTCCATCGCCTGTGGTGCCTTTGTAGCAAAACTGGGCGTTAAACACTATTCATTCATCATAGGTGCTTTTCCTTTTCCTTTTGCTATTGCTATTTTTTTTCTGCTCATTCCAACTTTCATTAGAGCTTAAACTTGTCCCTAAATAATTAAATTTCCTTATTACTTCTATTTCTCACCCATTTTTCATAACCTCTTTTAAGAACCAAGATCTTTAATTTCTTTTCATTAATTTTCGATCTCCATTGTTTATTCACTACTGCAATTGCTATCCCCCAGTAGACATACATGTGATTACTAAATCATCTTCTAAGAGCAACCCTGGTATTTCCGTATTATTTATTACTGGTAGATGTAAAATATCTCTTTTAGTTTCTTCCCAGATATAATGAATATAGAGATTGAACAGTGTTGGATACATAATTTACAACCTTGTCTTACCCCTGTTTTACTCTTTTCTCTCCAATATAGAAATATACCATTTCAACCTTTCTATGTTTCACCAAACTTTTTTTTTATAGCTTACAAACATATTTCTTATGCCCCTTGGTAATAGAAGAAGAAAGACTGTGACTGATTAAGTACGCTGAAAAAGCAATCCTAAAGTTATTTACAGTTTTACTGCCTGTTTTATGTAGTTTCAAAATGTTTAGTTCTAGAGCCAGATAAATTGCTATATTTTAGATCTTGTGCAGTAGGTTTCTAACAAATTTGCCGTAATTCCTTTCCACTTAGCAGATTTGTTTTCTTTCTTTCATTCATCTCCTTTCAGTTCCTTAGGAATTCCACTGAAATTAAGGATTATAACAACATTTTTGATCATGATATATGATATTTCAACAACTTCAATGAAAATCTTTAGATGTGCAGATATCTTTATAATTTAAATTTGTATAAAACTAGGTTACAAATGAAAACTTTTTTTCTGCAGTACAATTAAAAATAGGTGATTTTTACTAATTTCAATGCACAGAATACAAAAATACATTCCATTTTTCCATAGCACATCTCTTTTTGGCAATATGACAATGTTCAATGAAAATATAATTGTAAAAGATCCAAAAATATCACACACTCATATACAACTTTTAATAAAAATGAAGAAGAAGAACAATAACATGAAAGCATACCTGAATTTTAGAATGTATGTTAGTTATTTTGTGCATCCCCTTTTCTTTTCCCATGGAACTGCAGTGTACGTGATTTTCTCGAGTGTTCTCTGGTAGGTTCGTTGCATACAAGACACCAGCAGTAATTGGCCATTATATGTATGTCCCAAGTCCCTGATAACATCTTTCAAGTCCTGGTGAAACCTTTCACCTTGCTCTTCACTGACAGCTCCTAAATTCAACAGGAAGACATCAAGATGTGACTTGAAGAAATGAAGCTTCAAACTCATGTTACAACCGAGCAGTCTGAAATTTTCCAGCATATTTCTGACAATTTCTTTGTATTGAGAGTCTTTCACATTGCCCAGAAATTTCTTAACAAACTCTTTGAATCCATTCCAATTCATCTTTTTCATTTTCATTAATAGAGCTGGTAAAATTAACTTCTTTCATAAATTTCCTTGTCTGTGGTCTATCAAATGCTCCCTCTTTGATTTTAGCCTGTGACAATGATGGAAACTTTGTTCATAAGAACTGGAAGCAAGGGCAACTTTTGCCAAGTGCTTTCATGAATTGTTTCATTATGCAAAGTTTTATGTGTTATGGAGGGAATAGAATTTTTTTGATGATCAAGAGGCACATTAGTAACATTATTTGATCCAAGTTCCAGAAGCTGTCTCTCATGCCATTTGCCAGTTTCCAGTGTTTGTTCCTCACCCTGCTATCCCATTTGCAAAGAAAACAAGGGAATTTTGCATATCTTCATTGGTCTGTTGTCCTAGCAACAGACCAATGGTCTTCAAGTCACCACATATTTGCATGTATGGTTGCAGTATTTAATTTTCTCAAGAACACACTTTAAAGTTTCATAAGACTCTCCTAGATTCGTAGAATGTGCAAGCGGTATTGAAACTAACTGGTTGTCATTATGAAGCAACACTACCTTAAGACTTCATTTGGAAGAATCATAAAGAGATATCAGTTACTTGGCTCATGTGCTTCCCTGCCCAACTGTGGAATAAGATTATGCACATCCACACAAAACACAAGTTGATCTTCTTCTGTGTGGTGCTTGTGGAACTGTATTTCGTGGTTCCTATACCACAAAAATGTAAGGCCAGGTGATAACAAATTCTTCTCCTGAAGTTTTCAGCCCAGTAATTCACTTTTTTTTTTGTGATGCCTAAATCCCTCACCAAATCATTTAACATAAGTTGATTAAACTGTTGTGATGAATTGTTAAATTCTTCTGGATCAGAAACCAACTAATTGTCGGAAGTTACGAAGCTGCTCTAAAATTGAGGTCTGCTGGTGGTGTATGTTCGGGTTCATGAGGAATAGGCCATGTAGCTGAGTTCAGATTTGGATATTTAATTCCTGCCTTATTTTGTTTGTAGCGAGCAACTTTGCAAATGCAAAAGTAACAATCGTCGTGGTGATTCTGCTGCTCTCTTCATATTATTGGTTTGGTAAACGGCATTGCCTTCCATTTTCCTTCCTACCCATAACATAATCCTCAAAACAGCTGGTATATGTAATATTAAGTGTGAACAATTTATCCTAATCACCAACTTTCTCTTTGAAATATGAGTAATATAGTTTCTTTGATTGTGAGTTTATTTTATGTAGTTTCCCATCAAACATGTAACACCCACAAATATAACAAAACTTCTGAGAACTTTGTAGGCACTGTCTACTGTGTAATCCGGATGTTGATGTCATACTCAAACTGTTATTTTAGCACTACATATATAGAAGACGAACGTGCATATGAACACAAGTTTTCAACTCAACTGAAATTGAGATCTATGAAATCTGTAAATATAAACATAAATACCTCACAAGAAGACCGACCTGACCCATAGAACAAAATTGATAAGAGTAGGAATAAATATAATCATCTGGGTGATAAGGGAGGATGGAAGTAAGCTAATTAGGAAGAAAATCAACATAGAATATGTATATGTATATACATATATGTATATGTAGAATAACATAATGAAACATAACAGTAAGCTGATAAGCTTAATGAATTTAGCACCATAGACATATATGCACATATAAAAACTAGATGTGATAGCCAAAAATGGACTTTAATTTTGAAATCGGGGCACCGATTTCTATTAAAGTTGCATATTTTCCTTTATACCAGAGAATCAATGTTGACCAGTGTAATGCATGTTATAGAAATTGCTTTTGGTATTTTTTCATCATGTAAATTTTAATACCAGTATACTTTTAGCAAGGCTCACCTACTACCAGAAAATGGCAAATCCTCCAAAAATTATCTGTGTTAAATAAAGTTGTGTGTACTCTTTCTGCAAATTTAATTAGGCTAGATATCACATTTCTGTAATTCAAGGATCTAATATATTTACAAAATCTTTTAAAGTAAAGTCGGTCTAGTAGAATTCTTGTCTAATACAGGGCTCTCATGTAAAATCTGTTTGTGCTGTGTTTTGAATGCCATCAGTGGAAAGCAGGGCAACAAGTCCAGTGCTGATTATCAAACATCACCTGTGTGGGATAGTTTTTACATGAAAGTCCTGTATTAGTATCATATGGAGGTCAGTTCATAGAATATTCGATATTAAAACTATAGCAATGGTTCAAAACGTATATAATTTTGCAGAGCTCTATCTTAAACTGATTTAAATAATGCCTTATTAAAATTTTAACATTATGTATGAAAATTTATATTTCTTGAACTTTTATTTTGTGAAGTTGTTTTCAGATATTATTTTTTATTATCCCTTTATTCATCAGAAATATCTTCCAATGGCTATTTTCATTTTTTTGTAAAAATTAAATACTTAATGGAAATTATGCAAACAAAATATTGAATGTATATTTCCCTCCAACAGAGAACAACAAGGCTTTTTAATTGTGGCTTACAGTGTTGCACTTAGACTAAAATCACATATTATTGTAAATGTTGGTTATACATAAAATGGATGTGACTAGAGATTTAGTCTATGACATATGATATGAATAAATGAAGAGGAAAAGAATTATAATTACTGACATGAATGTAATTTATTCTAAATTGAAAGGAACATTTTAATTACAGAGGATATATCATGTTTTCATTTACAATTGAATTCTAAACTAGATACAGAATATAATTTTTCATTGTAAAGGGACATATACTATATTGAATATTTGTTCATCTCCACAAAATTCTGCATAAATTATCAGCTTTCCTTTCCTTCTCTTCTCTTCTCTCTCTCCCTCCAAATATGGTTTAATTTTGGTAAAGCAGATTGAACAAGTTAAAAAAAATGTTTAATTTAATTCAGTCACAATTACTTCATATAGCATAATGTTTTGATAATATTACCACAAAGTTTGGAATGACATTTATATTTTTAGCCATACTTCAAGTTTGTTCATCATATAAAAATAAAACTTTTAAAACAAATCTCAAGAAAAACATATTTTATCTTTGCATTGAAATGAAGTAATCCAAGAAGTTGTATGGTCTTAAGTGACACTAAAATAACACAATATATTTACAATCATGTCATTTATATCACAATGTTAAAAGATCAGACAAAATTATACTTTCATCTTCAATTAGGCTTTTGGACAGCTTCATGCCTATAATGTCTTTCAGTGTTTGTGCAGGACAACCTTTTGGTTCAGCAACTTTAATCTTGATGTCCTCAGCAGTCAAACAATGATTTGCAGGTAGGTTTCTTGCTGCCACAAGAGTTTTTCCTAACTTGTCATAACATGGTTTTTCACTAGGTTGAAACGTTTTGATTGGTTGTCCTAGAGCTTGCTCAACAACATGCACTTGTTCCACAAGATCTCTAAACTCATCTGGTGTCAAAGAGCAGATATGATCACTGCCCTTCCAGCTCTTATCTAAAGTTAAATGTCTCTCCAAAACCTGAAAATATAAATGGGCAAACAGGAGAAAATGAGATTGTCATAGTGGAATATGTTTATATATACAAGAATGAAAATTATATATTATGAATTTCATATAGAATAAAAGAGAACCAATGGTTTCATTAAAAAGTGAAAATCAATTCCTTGATGGAACTATTAAGAAAAGGCACTGGGAACATAATCTGTTTTGAAGAGAAGCTGGATAAATTGGATATGGTAAAACTATGGCTGTTCCTCTTATATTGTCTTCAATAACAGAATATCAAGAGAGTACAAGCTATGCCATTGCTACTTTTTCCATAAGTGTAGTATTTCTTTTTCTTCTTCTTCCAACTCCTTTGAAATGTGGGTTACTTTCTCTGTATCCAGAACTCTGACAAATATTAATAAAAGGCTTAGGATGCAGGAGCTACCATTTGGGAACTGCTCTAAATAAATTCATATATAACAAACCCAATATAGTGTATTTCTTCTTAAATCAGCAAAATTTTAAAAAACTGAATTATTAAATTGTGATATCTTACTACTAGCATTCCTATATATTAAAGATAAATGGTTGAAATTAATTGTTAGACAAGGTAGCTGATTTCCCTCTTGCAGCACTGTTACATAGTGTCATTTCTCACCCTGTGCCATAATAATGCTCAAAATTAAATTAATTCAGTATAGCATATTATATGAATTAAAACATTTATATAAACTCTCTTAGAATTACAAAAGAGAGTGACTTTTTTCTTGTTTAATTTTATCACAAAGAATTATTATTCATAAGAAAAACCATGGGTCCTCTTTCACTTGTTATTTGGAAAATATTATACTATAAGTATTTTTATAACAGGAAGCACAAATATATGCTATGAATAGAAATCCAAGAATATGCCACAAATATAAAAATATAAACATTGTATAAAGTATTTTAATTTATTTTATAATAGAAAGTACACAATATATAATGTGGACAGAAATTTCAGAATATTATTTTATCAATACATTTTTGAGATAACTGTGATTTTACAAATGTGATTCTGCTACGTAAGTTTATGAGAATTATCTGTGTACCATTTGAACTGTCATATCTTGATAGTGAGGCCAATAACTACCTACATAATTTGAAAATAGGAAATACTGGAAATGAACTGTGACATTTTAACAGTCCAAAGCAAGATTTGAAGGATAAAGTAAGAACAGAGGTAATCTGTACTCAAGATAGATTTTAAACTGCAGCACATTACTTTTGAATGTTGTGACCTGGCTCAATAACAAACTAGCCTCTTGCACCCTAGTACCCTAGTATTGGCATTGCTTTAGGGAACTCAATGAACTGTTTCCTTTTGAAGATCATCAATGATAGTAACGCCTATTTTCAATTTACAGTTTTGCTAATAAATCTCCAAATATCATTTAGAAACTTTATAAATGCGATTCCATTTAAATTTCAGTAACTGTGCCTTTCAGTGTATTTGTAATGCTACACAGCCTATTCTTCAAGATGACGGCAAACAATCAGCAGAAAAATAAGATAATTATACATAATCAAAGTGCTGAAGAATAGCTTGCACAGCATTAGAGAACAGTCCAGAATTTATTTTATTATGGAAAAATGCTGAAAAAGTATATAAAAATGTGTTTAAAATTAATGTTAAAAATATTAATTGGTCTTAAATATAATTTGTGGAACTGTGAAACAGTGTTTGGTAAAAGAAAAAAGTAAAGGAGTAGATCAAATGGAACTCTTTAATGTTTTATTTTTTCTGCTGTTTCAGTTTTTAGTTTAATAGGTTAACTTTTTCATGATATGAATGTGTGTACACATCCAAATTTAATTGGACCCAGTAATAACAATATATGTGTATGTTTCATGCAAATCAAAACGAATGGTTTTAAAACCTTCAGTATGTTAAGTCTTTTTCCGTGAAATGATTTATATAAATTATATATACTTCTAAAAGTTGCAATGCATATGATATACCTGGAGCATGGTTAAGTGCACAAGGATACATCTCCGCAAATTATGGTTTTCTTGCTTATTCCCCCTTTTCAGCATACTTCAAAATGGATGCAATTTTTTGGCTATGGGGAGGATCCTTTTAGGGAATTATTTTCCTGTTAATCTAAAGGTTTTAGGTTTGGTGGATTTGCTACCCCATGTGTGTACAGGTCTCTGAATATTGTAGGCAGTGAGCCAGTGACATAGGTAGGTGGGGGGGAGCCATCACTCAGGTGAAATCCTCCCCCTTCCAATTCATTTATAAATGTTTAAATCTAACTTGAAAGTAAAGCATAAAGAAATACCTATCAATGATGTAAACACAACTTTTGTAAAAATTTTTTTTTTTTGCATTTTGTACTGATGATGGCCTCTCTAATAGGGATATAGTTTTTCAACAAAACCTTTGCCTCCTCAAAGGCCCATTTTTAGGTACAGGGCATAGCGACCCCGAGGCACCTGAGCTGCTCCCTCAGGCCCACACTCAACATGTTTGACACCTTTTATTTTGCCTCCGTTTTAATTTTAATTGTTCACACCTTCCTGCTTTTAGTCTGATCGATGCCCCCATGTTTGACATGGTAAAAAGTGACTAGGTAATGGTGTGATTCCCAACACTGGGTTATCATATAGGATGGGAGCATATCCCCTGGTAAAGGCCAGGTGCTGGGAGGAGCTATTGCATGAACTGTTAACTTCCTGCAGGTGATTGGGCCCCTTTGTCTTTATACTGGAGGGTAAACCCTGAGTTGACTTTGTTCAAGCAAAGGCAAGTCATTGAAGCTGCGGTGGCACCCAGAAGCAGCTTGCCATCGGAGACAGATGCATTGTTGGAGGATTAACTCACTATGGCACATGATAATTCTCATCTAATGTTGAAAAGAAAGAGAGTGTATGTAAAAGAAGTAACGCAGAAGTATTTCCCTCGTTATTTGGTAATAAGTAGAACGGAACATGGTCTGTCATTTGGTTGCATTAACCCATTCTATCTCTGGCCTGGTCAAATCATGTACATGTTTGAGGAGTGGCTCTTTAATTGTAGAGATCTTGGGAGAAATGCAGACCAATTCATTACTTATAGCCACAATTCTCCACGGGTACCCGATCCATGTCGAGCAGCATAGGACCCTCTTGAATTCCTCTTGCTGAGTAATAAACATTGATGTGCTCGATAGTAGGACTGATACTGAGATTTAAAGCTATCTGGAGGAGCAAGCCATCACGTCTGTTTGTCAAGTACAGCCCACTTGTGCTTTTTTCCTCACTTTCAATAGCGTTGATTTGCCCCAGAGGATAAAGGCTGGTTAGAAGTGATAGAGGTACGACCCAGCCCCATGCAATGTTTACAATGCCAACGCTTTGACTACACTCTGATCTTATATTTACCCAGGTGTCCAACAGACCAAGTACCCCCAAGCGTTCTACCGTGAAGCCCAAGCCGGTTGTATTTAATACTCCACAAATTAAATTCAAAATTACTTATTCCAGAACTTTGAAATTATCCACTCCTGAGCAAAAGAAGAAGACTTTGAGCCCTTCTCCTCGGAGGTCAAGCGCCCATGATGGGTCTGGGAGCAAGCCCTCTAGACGGTCTCCGTCACTGCCTATACCAACCTGCAACCGATTCCAAGTCTGCTGCCGTGCAAAACTTTGGACACTTGCTACTCCGATTGATGTAGCTAAGGGCCACTTTCGCTGATGTTTCGAGCTCCGCTAATTACCCTCCTGCGTTTCGCATGATTAAAGAGCAGGTCAAGTCGAGAGGATTCTCTTTTGCCCCCGAAAACTGAGAGTGCTATAACGTCCCTTTTACTGCCAGGGAATTGGAGCATGCCCTTTTTATCTCTTGGCATTGCGCACATGACCAGATGACATTCATGTTGCTAAGCTGCAGCATTTGTCAGAGGAAGGCAAGGCTTTTTTGCTCCAGTTTTTTAATTCTATTTAGTGTACTGGCACTTTTCCCAGCACTTGGCGAGTGGCCACCGTCATTCCTATACCTAAACCTCGAAATAATCCACATCTTCCTTCCAGTTCCCGTCCGATTTCTCTCACCAGTTCGTTTGCAAGTGGTGGAACGCATTATTAACGGGGCTTATGTGGTAGTTGAAGTTCAGTCTCTTTCCACCCATATAATGAACGGATTTGTAAGAAAATGCCAAACTATCGCTGTCTTTTTTGATCTGGAGAAGGCCTATGATATTTGTTAGAGAAGTGGTATCCTTCTTACACTTCACGAATGGCGTATACTCGTATGTGTTCGAATGTCTGTTTTTATTCAGGAGTTTTTGAAAGACCGGGTTTTTTATGTTTGCGTGGGTTCAGTTTTATCATCTCGTTTTATTCAAGAAAACGGGAGTATCTCAGGTACTTAGTGTCACACGTTTGCCATCGCCATTAATTCCATCACCGAGTGTTTACCGCCATGGATTAAATCGTAGTTGTTTGTCGACGATTTTGCTATTTTTCTTTCCTCTCGGAGAACTTGTCTTTTGGAATGCCGCCTCCAATGCTGTCTAGAGCGCATTTATGCTTGGAGTGTAAACCACGGGTTCTGCTTCTCTGTTGATAAGATCATCTGCATGAATTTCTGGCGCTGTAAGGTGTATCCTTCACCATCTCTCCATCTTGGCCCAGATGCCCTCGCTTTCATAGAGAAGTTAGGTTCCTTGGCTTAGTATTTGATCGGAAATTATGCTGATCATTGCATATAGCGCAATTCAGAGGCAGGTGTGAACTTCTCTTTGTCTTTTACGAATTTTAACTGGCACATCCTGGGAGCTGACCGCACAGTTCTTTTTTACGTTTCTACCGTTCTCTAATCCGGTCCAAACTAGATTATGGCACTGTAGTTTATGGCTCGGCGCGACCTTCAGTTCTTCATCCCCTTAAACCCATCCATCACCGAGGAATCCGTGTCGTCATTGGAGCTTTCCCTGCTAGTCCTGTGCCCAGTTTATGTGCGGAGTCTGGAGAACCTCCCCTTTCTTATCGTAGGGATCTTTAACTTGCTGCTTAAGGTTGTCGATTGACTGCGCAACCTCGACATCCCACGAATGAGTCGTTTTTTAATGTGTCGCCTGCTCCATTTACGCTGCTCGGTCCTTTACTCCCAGGCCTACTGGCTTTCGTTTTCGGGAGTTGTTAAGGACTTTGGACGTTCAGCTGCCTGCTTTTTTCTTTGCCGGAGAAGCTTCTTCTCTCCCTTGGCTTTTAGCAGAGGCCCCCGTTCATCTTGAGCTTACGTCTTGTCCTCTTCGACCGCAGTACCATTCGTCGCCATTTTAGCGAGATCGTCTCTTCTTTTGCTAGATGTAATTTTATTTATATCGACGGGTCGATATCGGACACAGATGTTGGATGTACCTTTGTTTTTAATGGAGTTGTTTTACGTTTGGTCTTGGCGCTGAGACATCTATTTTTATTGCGGAACTTTACGCTATTTATCGGGCGGTTTTATTTGTTTCTGAACAGCGGCTGGGGACAGTGTTATTTGTTTTGATTCTTTGAGTGACCTTTTATCTTTGAAAAAACTATACAACTACCACCCTGTTGTACAGAAGATCCAGGATGTCATGTTTGCGCTTGTTGATGCTGGCGTCAGCGTGACACTACTATGGGTAATTTGACATGTGGGACTCCCGGGCAATGAAGCCGCAGATGTCGCAGCGAAATTCGTCCTTTTAGACCCATTTGCGTTTGGGCAATGTTTTTACTCGGGGGACTTTAAGTATGTTTTACGTCGACGCGTTCTCTCGCGGGGCACTAGGAGTGGAGTTTACTCAAGACAATCAACTTCGCCAATGTAATTACGCCACTTTTATTTGGTCATCTTCTTCTTGCACAGTTCGTCGCGAAGAAGTAATTTTAGCAAATACGCGCATTGAGCATTGCTGTTGTAGTCACCGTCATCTTTTTAAAGGTGAATCAGTATGTCTTAATTGTGACCACCCTTTTACAGTGTGTCACATTTTACTTGAATGCATTCATCTCGTGGCTTTTAGAATTTCCTAGGTTTGCCCTCCTCTCTTGAGGAAATTCTTGCAGTTGATGTGATTGCTGTTGAGCGAGTGCCCTATTTTATCCGTGTTTGTGGTTTTTGGAGCATGGTATGATTTTCTATTATTTTATATATGACGGCTTATTAGATCAACACTGTTGTATTTTCAGCTCTTGCTGATGTGTTTTACTATCAGTCATTTGTTCTTTGTGACCATTGTACCCTTGTTATTAGTTATGGGAGTTTTATTTTAATCGCCCAAAGTGCTGATGTTGCTTGTTTTATACTCTGCATTTTAGTGTGATGGATTACTTATTTTACTTATGGTGCAGTTTTTTGTGTGTTTGGGCACTAATGACCTTAGCTGTTTTGCACCCTTAAAACATAATTGTCACCATCAAAACCATTGCCTCTGTAATTTACACTTTTTGAAATACTAATGAATATTAATTTAAATCCATACCACAACTGCCATATAAAATATAGATTATTTTTGGTAATGCTCAATTTAGCAAATTCATTATTTAATTATCATTGTTAATATAACTTGAGCAATGTAATCAGTTCAATTCCACCTATAAATCATGGTATCTCAAATCAGAGGAGTTTTGTCTCATAGAACGTGGAGTTGTAGAAGGATATATTATCGCAATTTGTTGTATTCAGCACCAGTTTGCAGACACACCTATAATAATGTTGAAAGTATTGGTCCATATGGCTGACAGTTTGGCATCCCTGCTCTTATATTTTAGCCAGAGTAGAGTTTGGATTATGTCAGCCCGCCAAGCATTGCATTGTGTTTGAATAAGCAAACAGTTTTGTTGTTGAGGAATAGTAGTAAAACAGTGTATCTCAGTCTGCTGTAAGCTTTAATATCATGGGTTGGTTAGCAGTGAACTCACAATGAGTTAAAAAAGATTTGTGTTTTTTTTTTTCACCATAAAAATAAAATATAGAGAGACAAGAATCAATTTGGCATCTTTTGCCATATTTGTATATTCTCAGGTGCACTCAACACAAGCTTAGACATCACCAGAGCCATTCCATCTACTTCTACTTCTGTTACAGTTGGTAATGAAAGTGAAGCTGGTCCCTATCACATTTAACATATGAGGGTCACTCAGAAAGTTTTGATACAGGTCATCCAAAATATTTAATTCAAAACTTACCATCACATCTTCTCAAAGTACTCTCCCTCAGACTCTATACATCATCCCATTCTTCTGAACCACAAATGAAAGCACTGACATCATCATTCTCATTTACTGCATCAAGTTCCTCTTCATATGCTGCAACAGCATTTTCAGGTGATGAAAACTGTTTCCTCCACAGTCAGTTCTTCACTGTAGGAAACAGGAAGAAGTAATGTGGTACCAGGTCCAAGCTGTATGGAGGATGGGTCAGCAGTTGAACAGGAGTTGCCTGGAGAAAATCCAATATCACACAGGAGATGCATTGTCATAATGCAACAAGATGCCCCCCAATCCAGTTCTTGGTTGCTTTTTGGAGTAAGGTACCATTGTGCAGTGACCATTCTTTGGAAGTATGGGTGCCACATGATCACTTGTGCCAAAAAAGTCACCATTTTCTTGCCAACACTTTTTGCCCTTTTGATCTTCAAAGTTCGATTGTCATTAGGTAAAACCTACACTGAAGACTGACGTTTTGTTTGATAAATCCATGTCTCATTATCTTTATGAAACATGGTGAGAGCTACTATTATCGAATCTCTGGAGCATTTCTTGGCACCATTCATCTCAGGTGTCCTTTTGGCCCTATGTTAGGTTGTGGGGCATCCAGCAGGATGAAAGCTTGCTGACCTTTAGGAAATCAAGCAATATTTTTGTGACATTCCCAAATCCAATCTTCAAGGTTACCTCAATGTCCTGGTATGTGACACTGAGTTCTTCTCTCACCATTTTCTCCACAGCATTAATATTTTCTGCTGTGTGGATGGCTGCTGGCTTCTTTCTTCATTTTCAAGGAATGTCTGACCCCTTCAAAATTCTGTAAACTAATTGAAAATGGTAGCAAGGGAAGAAATAAAGTCCCCAGAAGTCTGTGTGAGTCTTTCAAGGTGTTAGCTCTGGTTTAAATCAAATTTAAAAGCATACAGAATCATTGCTCTGTTCTCTCTGCTGCTCCATTGTGTGTAATGAACTAGCTTGAACCCCTCAATGCCCCAACTGTTGCAGGCAAGGAATGAACGTTGTCACCTGGCTGAAACTTTCACTATTGACTAAAAAAGAACCATGCAAGATGCTCATGAAATTCTTTTCTCCCAATTGTAAACAGTATAGTCAGGTCTAAATAGTTTCTAAATGACCCTCGTAGAAGTATATCCCTCAATAAATGATCATAATACCTTGGACTCCAGATGAAAACTATGGATTTCCTATACTAAAGGGAAGACATTTCTAGAGAAATTAGCATAATCAGTTTAAGTAATTATGCTATAGTGAGATAGTGACACTACATGAAGAAGGGCAGGAAGATCAAAAACTAGGAAAATTGGTGTCTAAAGTCCTTCACAAATAGGAAGGGTACTCTTAATGTTCTGTTCTCATGAAGAAATTCGGTATCAAATTGGTTTTAAATTTCATTATATTAATGAATATGTTCCATATTTTAGGTATGTTGCATGTAAGTTACGGGCAATTTTGAAACACTGGGCCCCCATCTTAAATTTCTGGCTACACCATTACTGCAAGCTATTGATATTACTAGCTGCAATGAAATTAATGCCTCCAAAGTTTGAATATTTTAAGGGTGTTTCTAACATGCCAAAATGAAATACAAAGTCAGAAAGTTCTTGTCCCATGCCATTTTTTGTTATTTTAATTTTGATTTACTTATATCACACTTTGAACATTTTAGCATATTATTAAAACTGTAATACTTTAATATATATGTAGTTTTAGTGTGTCAAGATATTTAACCGCCTGTGGTGCCTCAGTAGTGAAAACAGGCGTTAAACACTACTCAAAAAAAAAAAAAAGTTATTTAAACTAAATTTATTTTACATATTTTTAAGGTGTTTATATTAAAAAAACTGAGGATATGGGATGTGTCTTATCTGATAAGGGGTTCAAGTGGATCAGGAAGTTAGAGCAAGATTATGAGCAGCCTTGCCATTATGTTTATTTGTGATAAATATGAATGTCAACCACCCACTTTGTAAGATACGCATCTTATCTTATCTTATCTTATCTTTGCAAGCATATACACATCCCATCTGGTTCCTCTCACATTTCATTAGTCTTTGCTTCATCTGGAAATGAAACTAGAAGCTTTATTTTGGAGTAGAATGTTGTGAATTTTTTGTTCAGTAATAAAGAATTTATAATGTTACATTGAGGATGTATAAATAATGCAGGTCAGTTTTGAAATACATGTGGGAAATTTACATTGTCTAAGCACATGTGTCATATCATTATTTTGTGAAAAAGCCATATCATGCCTATTTTGAAAGCAAACTTAAGAGACCAAAGTAAAACTTTGTGGCACTATATTGAAGAACTTTGTTATTGAGTCAATGGTAGAAGACTGGCCATCTCAAGAAAATTTGGAAATCAGTTTACACTTGGCTTCATGAAACAGTTTGTAAAGCCTTAAATAAGGAAGGAGATATGTACACATATGAGATTTCCACTACTATCTGAAACAAAATTAAAAGAAGATATATTTAATGGTCATGATACAAGAAAATTGATGTCTGATGCAGCATTTAAAAACACTATTGATGAAAAGGAGTGAGCAGCATAGATATCTTTCTGTGAAGTTGAAGTTGTTAAACATTTATTGGTAACAACAAGGATCCTAATTACTGAAACATCGTGGTGTACATGCTTGAAGCATACAAGGAACTTGGTTGTAACATGAGTCTCAAAATTAATTTTCTATTTTCTCACTTAAATCACATACATATATTTTACATTGGTTTATATGTGTACAAGTATTGCCAACTTTACTTTCACTGTTATGATAGTAATACTGTCGTTATAACTTCATGTAATTATTATTAGATTGGTAGAGCTGAAGGAAAGGCCTAAATACCTTATCTCTACTAAAATAAAGCATAAATAAATAAATTTCCCTGAAAACCTATGATTTTGAGCAAAGAGTAAGGTGAACAATTTCACATTTTTTTTTTAATTTATTTAACATCTCAGGTCATCAGCATTCCATTCAATTCAGGGCTTCGGGTTCTTTTGCACGCCATTAATCTATGAAAAAAGAACAATGGCTTTACTTCCCTTCAGAAGAAAGTCATACTTATATTTTTAAGCCAGAAAAATCATCAACCATAGCTGGGATAGATCCCGTGATCTTGGGTCTATGGATTTCACAAGAATTTGCAGGAGTTCGAAAGGAGGCACCAGGGATGCTGAACTCAGCAGCATCAATATACTTTCTGACTATTATTAGATGTTAAAGCATGAAATACTTGAGGGCAAACATAAAAGAAAGAGGAACAGAAAGATTTTCTCAATTAAGAAGCAATGAACCAAACAAAAACACTTTAGTAACATGTATGAACAACCATATAAAATAATTTCAGCAATTTGTGTTTTTTTTACATTTTTTTAATATTTAAAATAACATTTTTAAATGAGAAAGTACATTTAAAGTGATTTTGCAAAAAAAACTTGATATAATAGAAGTTAACTGATTGAAAATTCAGATTCAGCAAATTGAGATTATATAAAATCCCTTTATTTACCTTAGGCAACAATCACAAAGTGTACACTCTCAGACTAATATAATTGGAAATCTACATGTCATTGGTTATGTAGATTTAGAACTTTCCAAATAATGAAACACTTGCATATAGTTATGTGCAACATGTGAAACATTAATTTATTGTACTGTTTTACTAGAATAGAATAAAATATTTATTTTAACTTTCATTACAAGGAGTATTACAATTATTTTAACATTTCTTTTGTATTGACTATTTAACCATTTGTACTCTCTATATTTCACTACACTCATTGCTGCATTTCAGTTTAAAACCAACAGTTGTTCTGGCCTTTCAATGTTTTTTGGTTCTTAACCTAACTTCTTTCCAGAACCCCCTTCCAAATACTCCCTTGGCCCTCCACATGTCCCCAAAACCAATTTTTTCTAGATTTTCTTGAGCCAATTACTACCTTGATTAAGCCTTGTTGACCTACTAAACACTGATATAAGATACTATGCTCCTCTAAATTATTAATTCTAAACCAGTATTTCAATACTCTCTCCATAATGTTCCCTTCACTGCCTGTTCTATGTAGTTCAACTTGGGCCACGCTGTTCAGCTAGGCTCTGGGTAAACCCAATAATGAGCGGAACCATGCTGACGATTAAGAAAATTTGCCTTTGAAACATGTCCAAGTAAGTGGAACAAAATGAGTGAAATTTGAGTGATTTCCTCATAAATAGTATAAAACCCAATATTTGTTTGCAAAAATTTATGTGTATCAGATTCACATTAATCCACCCTTCCTCCAAACTCCATATCTCAAATCCATAGAGCATTTTGGCCTCCACCTCTCTGCTCCATAGACTCTCTCCAACCAATTTACTTGCATCCCTGGAATTTTATCTAAGCATGCCACTGTTTTATTAAGAAGGGTATACCTGCAATACCTGATACACTAAATTAACACCATCCATAAGCATATTATTTCCTATATAACATCAGGTTTGAAAAAGTATATATTTGTGTGGGCATCCATTTTGTCTGTACCCAGAATTTTTTAACTATAATTTGATAATGCTGTGACCTTCCTTCTATTTGCCAAGAAATGTATGTCAAAGGTGGGAGCTGATGCACCTCCATTTCTCTCTTCTTTAGTGCCTTTGTATTTACATCCTTTGGCAATCCAATACCGTTTTAATATACTGTTCCAATTGCTACATAATTCTGTTACATAGGGGAATGAATAACTTCTGTCATTTGATGAACTGTACCAGATATCTAAATACACAGGTCCACCTTGATCAAAAACAGGTTCAATAAGTGTACATTACTGCTGAGGTAGGCAAACTGATATCTTTGTCTCCTGTTTGATTTTCTATTTCACTGAAAGAGACATGCATATGCCACCAAATGAAATTAATAATGCTACTTCTTTATTCTGCTGATAGTAATAGTGATGATACAAGTATTACATGTTAACATAACATAAGAACTTGGTACTTTAGGATACATTCATGATTCACACATTTGGGTTTCATAAATAAAATAAAATTTAATAAGCCCATGTAAATTTTGAGATGTGCTTAAAATAAAAACAAATGTGCATTGATGTTTTTCAGAAAAATAAAAAACTTCATAAATATCTAAAATTTCCCATTGCGGGTTATTCTTTAATATTGTCTATGTATCTACAGATTTACAGAAATTACAAAAACACCTACCTCTGCTCCTAGAGCTACAGCAGCTATTGATATTGCAGTTCCCACTTCATGTCCTGAATAGCCAATAGGAATATCAGGGAACTCAGTTCTGAATGCTTGAATAACTCGGAGATTCACTTCTTCTGGAGGAACTGGATATGCTGATACACAATGCATCAGACAAAATTGAGTATTTTCTGCTTTCAGTAAGGAATATATTGAACGCACTGTTTTCATTTCTTGCATGCCTATGGGAATTTGATACTTTGTTATACAATGTTTACTTTTATTTTAAGAGGCTGGATATAAATATTGCAATAGATATATTATATAATGGCTAAGTTAAGAATGCAATGACAATGATAAGATTATTATATAGCATTATAATAACAAAAAGAATAGGGAATATTAAACAATAAGTGAAATTTAATATTAAAAACAGAAATAGTGCTGATGGATTGAATAAACTGTTCATGAACACAGAAAGTATAAACTTAATATGCAAATAATAGTACAGCAAAACATTATATGCACATATTTTAATGTTATGTTTATTTGTTAATTTTTTAAAAAAATTACTAATTTATGTGATCTCTAGATATGTATAATTAGTCACTAACATTATCTGATTTGTGTGCTTAATAAAACGTTAATACATTCTAATTATAGGAGTATGCAGTCTCACAATTTGTCCGATATAATGGCATGCAACATGAGCATTTTAATACGTAAGCTGACAATATAGAAGTATTGAGTTGTTGTTTCTACATCAAGATGTTTATAACACATTTTTTTCTTGAATATGGAAACATATTCTATGAGAGCTGCCTAACTTTCCCTGTGCTTTAAATGCAATGTTTCAAGTTGCATACATAATTCTGTAACAATGGATAATTAAGGCATTGTTTTGACTGAAGAGCAAGAAATGAGTGCTGCTAACGCTGGATAATGGTATACAGTACACTCAAAAACAGGTAGAAACAGTATAAAATATTAAGATATTTAAAAATAAAACCAGGGGCAGATGACCACACATTTATACTCCAGATGCTGCAAGACAACATTCAGCACAGTGAAAATCTTTAGCATTCATGCAAACTTTCCAGAAACACAGAAAACAGTTCTTTGTCCTCTTAGACTCTCTCTCTCTCTCTATGTATATGTATGTATATATATATAATATAAAAGAAAAACAATGTAACACTATTAACAATAATTAGAAAAGCAGAAAAGAATAAAACACTAACAAAAAGTGACAGAGTTATAATTGCTATATTTCAAACTACTTGAGGTCTTCTTGCCATAAAAGAACTCAAGTAGTTCGAAATATAGCGATTACAACTCTGACACTTTTTCTTAGTGTTTTATCCTTTTTTGCTTTTCTAATTATTGTTAATTTAGTTACATTGTTAATAGTGTTACATTATTTTTCTTTTATATTGTTTCCACCTTTGGTGTTACTTTTAACTTGGCTTATTAATTTAAATTTGCTTCTGCTTGTGTTGCTTTTGACTTCTTTACTATTTATCTACCATTCTTTTAATTTTATTTCTTACTTTCTCTGTGTTTTCTAATATACTTTATTGTTATTATTACACTTTTGTTATTTAATACATCTTATACTACGACATCTATCCAAGGTAATGTTTCATATATATATAAGTTTCTCAATGAAAGTAAAATTAAAAATACCTCTGGAGTACATTCAGGTTATGAAATAGGTGTTCGTGTAGACAAGCGACACACAGAAAGGCCTAACAAAAAATATATATGTAGCATAAATATAGGTACACAGTGTACCAGAATCTCCACTATTTTTTCTAGTTATATCCTCATGTATGAGGGTAGGTCCATAAGTTTGCAGCCTAACAATTTTCTAGGTATAATAAAGACAAAATCTATGTTTCACTTTTCAATATAGTTACATTTATTACAATACACTTCTCACATCTTTAAATTAACATTTAGATATCCCCCCCCCAAGTAGTCAGAAGTCTTGTCTGCAAAATTGGCATAAACAGTGTCCATCACTTCTTCATCACACTTAAATTTCTTTCCTTAAAGGTCTTTCTTGTGTTTTGAGAAGAGGAAATAGTCACTGGGAGCTACATCTGGGCTTTAGGCTGGATAGTCGATCTCCTTCAAGCCACATTTCATCACAGTTTCCTTTGCAACAACAGATGTATGTATAGGCCTGTTGTTGTGAAGAAGGCGCACACTACCACTTAGCTTTCCTTGCCTTTTCTCTTTGGTGGAAGCAGTAGGCAGTCTGTGCAGTAGGCTAGGTTAGTACTCCCCATTTACTGTGGTGTTCCTCTCCTTGAAGTCAATGAAGAGTATTCCTTCACAGTGCCAACACATTGTGGCCATGATCTTCTTGGTTGACTGAGTGATCTTGGAAAGGTGGTGCTTTGCCAGGTTCACGCCACTCCATTGATTCTCTTTTGATCAAGGGATCATAGTAGAGGACCATACTTTCATCTCCTGTAAGAATAGTTTACAGAATTTCTCTCTTGTTGCCAAGGCAAAGCTCCAAAAATGCCTGACAACAGATGACTTGTTGCTGCTTTTGGACTGAGGAAAGAAGTCTAGGCACCCATCTTGCACTAACCTTATTCATATTTAAATGTTCATGAATAATTCGAAGGACTGTTGTTTTAGAAAGGCCCAACCTTGGTGCTATTTCTGTAACTTTGGGCCACTGTTCTTCCATAATTTCTCCTTCCACAAGATTAATGTTTTCAAGAGTGAGCAATATATTTTATTGCAATATATTTGCAATAAAACTATGAAATAAAAAAACATTCAATAGATGCTCTGAAATTTCTTAATTTACAACATAATTCTATACTGTTTACCATAGAAAAGAGAAGAATGGTTGACTCCAATTCCTAGATTTAAAACTCATAAAAATGGAGATAGACTGAACTTTGGAATTCACAGAAAAGAAACACATTAGGAAAATACATTAAAATAATAGTTATAATCCCACTCTGCATAAATATGCAGTGTTTCATAGCTTGGCACACATATTAATTAACAACCCACTCACAGAAACAGAGGACAAAATGGAATACCAACAGATAATTAAGACAGCATTAACCAATGGTTTCAACAAAGAGACACAGTAATAAAAATTATCAATAAATTTAAAAGACAAAATCTAATAATAGAGGTATCCACACTGAAGAACATCAAGGAAAAATACAAATTCAAAAGTTTCACATACTGCCCAACTTATCACAAATTTTAGGGAGTATTCAAAGAACAAGGTTTAATGTTAGCCTGAAAGAACAAATATAATATCAAAAATTTATTAGGTGGCACAGTAAAAGTCACCATACCAACAGAATCGAAATCAGGAATTTATGAAATCAAATGTGCAGATTGTGATCAGAAATACATCTGAAAATCAAAGAAAATTTTGAAAAATCAGAAAAAACATTTTTGGAATATTCATTTTAAATAGGTTAATAAATCAGCAGTAGCAGCTCACTTTAAACCAAAAATCATGAAATTATATCAGAGGCTAAGCTACTGAAAGAACTTCACAACCCAATAGAGCTATTCACTTGGGAAAAGTTTTCCATCTTAAAAATTAAGAAATACTTAATGAATTTTGATTTTCCACCTATGGACAAACTCAGCAAGTTCTTACTAGAAGCACCATAGACAGCCACAAAAGCAACATGGGATCCAACCATCAATTTGAGTAGCTGATGGTGGAAGAAACGCCTTAGTGTTATGTAAGCAAATGCAGTTAGTGTGAACAAACTGAATATGTTAAAGTAGAAAGTAAATTATTACTATTTTTTTAATTTAAACATGAATACATGAGTTGATGTTCATCACTGGCTTTTTAATGGACCTTTCTTTCATCTTATATCTTTGTTATGTCAGATGTGGTTTGAAGCTTGTCAACATGCTATTTCATTTGTTCCTTAAGTTTCTTGAACCTAATCTCAACACAATGAAAACATAAGATACAAAGTGAAATCAACAATGATAAATTACATCCTGCATGACAGAAGTTTTCACATGTGGAAAATATGCCCTGCTTGGATTATGCAAATACTGTATACCAAGTACTGACTTATAAAACAAAAATATAAGATATGACAATTATTTAAATGATTACTGCTCAATAAAAAGAAATGGACTTCATTCTATCATTTCTTCATTACAATAGTTCCTGATCATTAAATGGCAGATATAACTGTGCCAATTCAATATAATCTACTATTTGTTATATTAAGCCTGTTTATACTACAGTGTTAACTCATTATTCATTTACTTAAGTAACTATTATGACAACAAGCATTAGCTTAATGCTTTCCATTGTAGTAGAGGTGATCTGTTGTCTTTGTTTTTATTTTGGGAAGGGGGAAGCAGGGAGGTATTTACCAACCTATTATGGAATAAAACTGCTCCTTTATTCATGCAAAGATTTAGATGGGACTGTACCACATATTTATGGAAACTGTTCAATAGAACCTAATATTTATGAAGTTGAGTGCTAAAGCAAGAAATGCATAAAAATAATATATGTTAAATAAATATAACATTTAAATTCGTGTTGGAACCAATACAGTGAAGAGACTATTATGTTCTTAATTATCTAGTGAGTCGATTTGATAATCTTATGCTCCATGTTGAATTATGCAAAACTAGTTTTGCAAGCTTTTGAGTCGACTCGCAACTGAGGATACACGCAAAAGCCTGCGAAACTAGTTTTGCATAATTCAACAGTAAGTGGAGCATAAGATTATCAAATCGACTCACTAGATAATTAAGGATATATGTTAAATATCTTATGTAATTTACATTTATACAAATGCATAATCATTAACTTAGTGATTTTACATTGTTTCTTCTGATCCCCCTCCATTTTAAATATAGTGGTATAAAATTAAAAAAAAAGTGCTGTATCTAGGCTGCTAAATAGGCATTTGATATGTTTTTCCCAAGCCTCAACTGTAAGAGTAGAAATGAATATCACAACAGTATTGACAAAATGTTTAGGAACATCAGTGTATTTCAGACTTTTTGGGATGTTCATATACTTATAAATGTTCTTTATAAATTTTTAATTATTCTAAGATAAACATATTAATACATGTTTACGGAATGTCGGAATCCACACAGTGAAACTTTTGTTAATCTTATTTTGATTTAAAGTAAAACACTAAAAATCATGTCGTCACAATAAAAATCTCTTTAAGTTTCACAAACACACTTATAAAAGTAATTTTGGTTTCTTTGAGTTTTTGATAACGCTTTATTTCATCTTTATGATTGCAAAATTGTATATTAAAGAGTTCATGTTTTGGAAGTGATTGGTTGAGTTCTACTCTGTGTTGCATATTGTATCTAGTTCTTGAAGTCTTAAAGTTCGATGTTACGTAATTAAAAAAGTTAACCTTACCAGAGCTCACTTAGTACCACTGTATTATATGTGAAAATAAAATTGATTAAAACTGCACTGTTATTTACAACTCTTGTAATGTTTCGTGTTTTAAATGTTTAAAAGTAGATTTTTCCCGTTATTTTAATCAAATTTGTTTTTAGTCGTCTTGTTCCCAATGACTCGAATGCCGTTGTAATGTTTACGGAATGTCGGAATCCACACAGTGAAACTTTTGTTAATCTTATTTTGATTTAAAGTAAAACACTAAAAATCATGTCGTCACAATAAAACTCTCTTTAAGTTTCACAAACACACTTATAAAAGTAATTTTGGGTTTTTGATAACGCTTTATTTCATCTTTATGAAAAATTACTTTTATAAGTGTGTTTGTGAAACTTAAAGAGAGTTTTATTGTGACGACATGATTTTTAGTGTTTTACTTTAAATCAAAATAAGATATTAATACATATTGTGTTGAAATTTTGAAGGCTTAGCTCAAATAGTTCCTAGGCTATGAGTGCTTTTATACTCATTTTTCAAGAAACAAAAGTTTACAATTAAAATATTACATAGTTGGCAGGAAACAAAAAGAGACTTAAAAGGATAACAATTTTTTTTAATACAATTTTTGTGCTAAATGCAAACTTTCAGTTGCTACAACTTCTGAAAAGCAGTTAGCACATGGTTTCATTGTGTTGCAGATATGCAACCAACTGCTCCAATGTATTCATTCCTTTGTACTGACTGAAACCTAATTACTTGCTCTGCAATATGTGATGATGGCAGGAAACAAAAAGAGACTTAAAAGGATAACAATTTTTTTTAATACAATTTTTGTGCTAAATGCAAACTTTCAGTTGCTACAACTTCTGAAAAGCAGTTAGCACATGGTTTCATTGTGTTGCAGATATGCAACCAACTGCTCCAATGTATTCATTCCTTTGTACTGACTGAAACCTAATTACTTGCTCTGCAATATGTGATGATGGCTAGGCATTCTGTGAATAAGGGCACTAAATGGCAAGTTATTACTATGTTCAAAACTTCCAAATACATACTAACCTTAAGAACATTATTAAATGTGTTTATTACTTGTACCCTTGCATCACAGTACAGTAAAGTAAAGGGTACAAGGAAAGTGAGTACATGGTTGAAGCCTGAAGGTTCTGTCTTGGCCAGCATAATACACAAAACTTCCAATACATAATAAACTTAAGAACATTATTAAATGTGTTTATTACTTGTATCCTTGCATCATAGTACAGTAAAGTAAAGGGTACAAGGAAAGTGAGTACATGGTTGAAGCCTGAGGGTTCTGTCTTGGCCAGCGTAATACATGGGCTTCCATTAAATGAAGAACATGTGAAAAACCATAATACAGAGATAGGCAGAGGAGAACCATTCATACAGAAATGGGTTGTAACCCATGATCACTCACTGCTGGTAGCAAATTGTAAGGGAAAGTGCCTGAAGTTTGTTGAATCTGACCCAAAGCACATGAAGGAATGCAAAAGACCAAAGGGGATCTACTGGCTATTTAGAGGTTTATTTCATAAGTAAAAATGTAAATTAAGAATAATTTCACACATTTAAGTATTAAACCTGAAACTTTTAAGCCTAGTTCATAAACAGTTTGGCAATACTGTACTTAAGACCAAGTCTTGTAAGTCCAAGAACTATTGCCATACAACATAGATATGTATTAATCCTGGCTATTTCTGGTTGCTTCAATGCATATCCTATTGAAGAAATAAGTCTAGCCTAATCCCAATAACATTACTAATAATAAATGTTATTTTAAATATATAATTAATTTTTGAAACTTTGATCGTGATATGCAAAATATATGGAAATTTCTTACTGTAATTGTTTTTAATTTACCTGTTGATACCACTAGTGGTCTTTTTTTTGATGCTGCATATTTTAAGAGTGGTAAATTATTTGCATCTCCTGAGCCAATTTTGATGAAAGGAACTTCCAATGAATCTAGCACATCCACTGAAACCTTTTAAGAAATAAACTGTGTCAATTATTTAGCAATATACAATGAAAAAAAGAAGTGATTATTACCATCTAATCAGTTTATTAGATATGAAACTTTCTTATTCAGGGCACTAGATTTATGAAATTATATATTTTAAATCATCTGCCCCTGAGAAAATAATATAAGCAACCATAGAAAGGGAGAGAAAAAATCTCTGAATTTCAGTTTCAGCTTCCTTGTTTTGTATGGCAGATATTAATGTGATCTAAGAAATGTTTCTTTAAATATGAGGTCTCTAGAATAGGAAAGGTATATGCACCATATTCAGTTTTGAAAAAAATTGCATTCAAGCTGCACAATGTTTTCCTACTATGAATTGTGCATTATTTTTCAAAGTCAACAAAGTAAGTAAAACCATAAAAATGAAGCAGGGAAGTTCATATTATATGCTATGATAAAGAAACAAAAATGTGATGATGTTGGCAGATACACCATCCCTATTCTAATGGCTTCATGTGTTTTTGATATGTACTAACTCTTGTTGTAAAAAGAGGGTGAGGGTTAGCAAATCATTGCATCAAGAATTTGAATTATATGTATGTTGTGTTTGCACAAACACCAAAATGTTCAATTTATTTTATAGCTAATTAAAAGGAAACTAAACAGAGAGAGAGGAGCTGAGAAATAAATGCAGTTGCAAAGTGCTGCTATGGGAAACTACTACTTGAAAAGGAGCACATTCTATCACTTTTGCTTACACTCAGCATCATCCTTGGGCCAGGTCATGCCTCCTTTCACAAATGGCAGCAGAGGTTGTGTCCTTAGCTGAAGGTACTGTGACTTCAACAGATATAGGCAGATAATCAGTCAAACCATCACAATATTGGATAGTTCAGATGGTTGAAGCATCATTCTAAAAAAGAGAAGTTAGTGGGTTTGCTTCAGCAAAGTCCAGCTTTTTTTATTTCCTGCTGGAGTTAAAGGAGATTTGCTACCATTACAATGTTTACCCACTAATGCACACAATCATTATAAATTTATATTTGCAATTTTTTTTTTCTCCTGGGGTTAAAGGATATTTGCTACCATTACAATGATTTACTTGCTACCATAGTATCACACAATTCGCTATCAATTTATATTTACAATTTTTTTTTTCTGCTGGAGTTCAAGGATATTTGCCACCATTACAATGACTTACTTGCTAACATATACCACACAATCTACTTTCAATTGATATTTATGACAGGAGGTGAGCATAGGCCATCAAGTCATAGCAAGCTGCAGCAAACCACTGGGTCCACCAGTTTCTAGGATTTACTCGAGGTTAGGTTAAGGTTAGTGTGTGTGTGTGTGTGTGTATAAATTAATTGCAAAGTCCAATAAATGAAAAATGAAACAGGCGTGATGACATTTGCAACTCCAAACTAACACTAAGAAGCTACAACATTCGCAAATTCAAACTAACACTAAGGAGGTGAAGTTTCGGTAAAGAGGTGTTCGGTTTTACTGCTGCCATTTGTGAAAGGAGGCATAACCTCACCCAAGGATGATGCTGACTGTAACAGCAAGTTACATCTGCTTAAGGAACAAGCTGTAAGGGTTGCCCAAAAGTAACACTTTTGTCATAGTGTTGTAGCTTAATTATGTAGAGCTTTGTGTTTGCTCTGGTAGATGGCTTGTATGTAAGAAAGCATACTGATTGGTCTGATGGTGCAGTATGTTGTTTACATGTGCAGAAGCATGTTGAACTGAATACATTCACAGCAGTAATTCATCCAAATGGACCCAGTGAGCAGCAGTTTTGAAGGCAGAAGGTGTTAATGGAGGTGAAATTTATCATCATATGAATAAGTGAATGGGAATGCATGTTTGTCACGTAGAACTGTTCAGATGGTGTGGTGAATTTCATGATGGATTATGCGCACTTAGGACAGGCCTATGCCATCCTGAGTAATCAATTGCTTTTTTTTTTTTTTGAATGATTTATTTATGGACGCTCTTTAACAGCTCAGGTCATCAGCGTCCCATTCAACTCAGGGCGTGAAACGGCCGACAAATTTTGCTCAGAGGCCTCTCTTTCAGGCTTGAGGTTCTTTTTCGCGCCATAAATGTACGACACGGGACCCACGGCTTTACTTCCCTTCCGAAGGAAGCCATACTTAGGATTTTTACACCCCGAAAAAAATCCATCGGTCCTGGCCAAGTTCAAACCCGCGATCTTGGGATTAGGAGGCAAGTATTTAATCAATTGCAACCATAGCTAATCTTGTGAGGGAAAAATGCCAAATCGCCACTCAAGAGGTTGCAGAAACATTGTCATTGAGCAAGGGAACTGTTCACACCATTTCCACTGATGGTTGGGTCACCACAAGGTTTTCATGCAGTGGGTTCCCAAGCATCTTTATGAGGAGCAGAAAACTCGATGAATGGGTGCTTGCATGGACCATCTGCTCCATTACCAATCAGAGGGGAATCTGCTCTTTGAAATTTGGTTCTGCAATTGACCATTGACGTTCTTCATTCAGGGTATCCATAATCTTGTGCCATACTGAGACATTTGCTTGAACAGACAAGGTACTATGTGTAGCAGATATGTCACTCATATATCACTCTTACTTCCTGTATGTTCATATATTCCAACCAATAAGTAATTAAAGAAAAAAAAAAAGAGTATCGCTTTCATTTGGGCAAACCATATATTTTCCTTTAGCATAAATGGTTCTGCTAGAGAAACATGTTTTCTGATAATGTGAATTGATAGCTGCAAATAGATGAACCTAAATTTCCCCTTTAATGTTGTGCATTATAACCTCTCATGATAATGCTGGTGGTTAGTGTGGTAAGAGTAGGGAAGATGTCCAATAAGAGTAGTGACTGGTAAACTATATAAGGGCAGTATTTAAGAAAAGGGGGGAGTTTGTATATGTTTACAAACACTAAGAGTACAAGGAAACATGACCTTAAGTATAAATTAGTTAAGATAAAAATCATACATTTTTAAATAAAAAACTATAAGTAAATGACATTTCCATCTTAATTGCCATTTAACTAATTGATCTTATAGAACAATCTCATTTTAGGTCTTGTTCATTAATATTTGCTAGTTTTTCAAAATTAGTTTCTTCATCCATTATCTTGTCCATTGTTACAGCACTGGAACATTGAAACTGATTTGCATATTTTTGATTCACCAAAATAATCACAAAAGTGTTGTCCCCCTTACAATATTGTCTGTCTTTGGATATTTTGATGCCTGAATATGTAGCATATTTTAAACATTAATACTTCCACAGTTGTCCATTTTGCCTGCATTATGATAATAAAGCACACTATCAACAAATACACAAATTATTGACTGTGGATAATAAAATTTATGACTATCTGGGCATTCTTCCTTTGCTTAAAAATGTTAACACTCTTTAGCAGGCAAATGAGGCCTTACATGATGGATTTACTTTGCAGTCTTCTGAAGAATTATAAGGTAAGTCCATGTATAAATGTTTGATAAAAAATTCCTGTTTGAACCAAAACCCTTCTCTTGTAATATAAATTTTGTGTTTTAAGAATATAAATGAAACAAATGGCATAGCATTTATTCTTGAGATTCCCTGCAGAATAACAACACAGAGTGTAACCTTACAAACCTTACAATATTATATTAATTAAGTATATCGAGATATCTAGAAATATTAGCAATAATAAAGTAGCTAGTATGTATTCTTATATGACTGGTTGAGTGGAAGAGATGACAGTAAGCCTTAACTCTGCAAGTATAAATAAATAAAAAAATAAAACAAGTTATAATATGGTACCTATTGTTCTGTAATCCTTTGTAGATCTTTTCCAACTATATGAAACAAAATAGCATGAATACATACCAAATCCATTGCTGAAGCAGTGAAAGTAATATTTAACTCCATTGCATATCTCTGAAGCTCTCTAAACTGTGTTTCAGAAAACTCCAGAAATCTCTTATGTTCTCCATAAGTATTGCCCCATGAGTTAGGTCCTGTGTAAGGTCTGGCAAGAGCTGCAGCATTAAATTTCTCAGGAAGACAAGATTTTTGTAATTTTACACAATCTGCACCACAATCCTGCAAAGTAAAAAATAAATATAAAACCTCATAAGAAATAAAATCAATTTAGAGAAATCTAATGGATCATACTATTTATAAATATAGCAAAAAAACCTTGAGAGTTGATAATAACTGAGGCCAGGGATAATCAAATACAGTAAAGTTCAGTACAATCTCATTATAGTACAGTGTAATGCAGTGAAACAATGAAGTATAGTACATAATAGTAGAATAGACTAGGTATGTATATGCACATATGTACATATATATCTGTCAACCATAAGTCCACTTTCCCTCATTTTCAGATATGTTAATATTCTTATATTTTTCAGTGCCATAATATGCATCTGAGCTAAAATGATTGGAAAATGAAATATCCAAAACTAGATTATATACCATTTTCATAGAAAGTGCTCTAAACATATAATATTTTGGTTCTGATGTATAAACCTGTATACTAAAAATGAAAGATAAAGTAATTTGTTAACAAAATAATTAAGAATAATAAGAAGCAGAGAAGCAAATGAATGCATGTAGTATGTGTATACACCACACACACACAAAAGGTGTTAATGAACTACACCAATATAATTTCAGAGTGTGTAGAGATGTCGTATATAGCAATAGCTTCAAAATTTCATACCTTTTTTCTATCTCAAATTACCCATCTAAGACACCTCCACACTTCCTGAAATTATTTTGGTTTGGTTCATTAACACCATATATATAATATTAATGAAAAATAAAAATAAAGAAACACTATTAACAATGTAACAAATTAACACTAATAATAAAAGTAGATAAAGATAAAACACAGAGAAAGAGTCACACTTGAAATTGCTATATTTCGAACTACTGCGAGTTCTTCAATGGCAAGAAGCTAGACAAGTGAAAGTGATAAAAGTAAATAATGAGTATCGAAGGTAACGTTATGCATGGAAACAGATGAAACTAGATATGAGAGTGTGGGAAGAAAAAAACTAATATGTAAGGTTTAAACCAGGTGGTATACGCGCTTTATGTAAAAATATAGCTGCCATTTCTCTATCTCTCAGTAAACTTTCACAACATTGTGTAGGTAAAGCATCAATAAGAGTTAGACTAAAAGCATCATCAAAATCCTTAGTGAGATAAGGCATGTTGGGCAACCGGCAAGGGAGACTTGGTTTTAACAGAACGTCTATGATTGTTCATGCGTAGCGAAACAACAGTAGAAGTTAAACCAATATAAAATGCTTTACAAAGCTTACAAGATAACATATATACGACTTTCTTGGAAGAACAGGTAGCAAATGAAGAAATGTTGACTTCCTTGGATAAATTAGCGCTATGGAATGATTTGCACGGCATAATTAGTGCACAGGTTTTACATTTAGGACGTTGGCAAGGATACGAGCCAGCAAAGGGATGTGGTAAATTCGCAGAGGATAGGTTACGGCGAAATATACTTTTAAGGTTAGGGGGTGTTCTGAAAGTAAGGCGGGGTACAATTTTAGAAAAATCATTTAAAGATGGATACATTAACACAGTATCGTGACATTCTTTCAAAATAGGTCTGATGCTTTCAATTCCAGGCACGTAAGTAGTAACAAGGTTGATGAAGTTCTTGTTAGAGGTTTTAGGTTTGCATTGGAAAGTTTTGTGTGATGGGATTATACGGGATTTTAAAAGAGCGGAAAGATAATTTTGGTTTTGGAACTTTTGAGTTAATATACTTGTCAAGAGATGAAAAGTTGTTACAAAGACGATGACCATGAATTGAAAGAGAAAAAGGAATAGATCTTTTGATATGCAATGGATGACAACTATCAAAATGAAGATACTGTTCTAAATTGGTAGGCTTAATGTGCACAGACGTAAGGAAAGAGCCATTGCATAAAGAAATATCAATATCTAGGAAAGTAGCAGCATTGGGAGAGACAGAAGAAGTGAACTTAACTGAAAACTTGGAGTTAAGATTAGTAAGGAACTGCTCGAGAGATTCTGAGCCATGAGTCCAAAGCACAAATATATCATCAATATATCTCAGCCATAATAATGGTGCCAAAGGTTCTGACTTAAGAAATTCCTCCTCTAAGCGAGCCATAAAAAGATTGCCATAAGAAGGTGCCATTCTGGTGCCCATCGCAGTACCTTTAATTTGTAGATAATGTTTATTATCAAAACTAAATGCATTGCGAGTGAGGACCAGATAAGCAAGATGACAAATGAAATCTGTGGATGGGATATGAGGAGGTGCTCGAGAGTTCAAGAAATGTTTAACGGCAGCTAATCCTTCATGATGGGGGATGTTAGTGTAGAGTGACGTCACATCGATAGTGGCAAGAAGTATATCAGAGTGTGCCGTAAGGTCAACTTTCTTAAGTAAACTTAAAAAATGGAAGGAATCTTTAATATAGGATGGCCTAGAAGTAACAAAAGGCTGTAACAAACAATCTACTAGAGCAGAAATATAGCAATTTCAAGTGTGACTCTTTCTCTGTGTTTTATCTTTATCTACTTTTATTATTAGTGTTAATTTATATATATATATATATATATATAAATATAATTACTGTGACTGGAATTACTATTTTTGTGAGAATTTAAATGTAAAAAACATCATCAATACATTAATAGCAGTGATGCTGTTTTTTGATTAAACTTGCACATAAATTTCTTTCTTTTAATAGTAAAGTTAGGGTAAATTTTTGTACAAAGTAAAATTTTGGATTCCTACTTGATGCTATAATTCACTTAGAAAGAGTAGCAATATAGTTTAGAGAAGCAAACAAATCTAGTGAAAACTGTGGTAAAGACTCAAAAAAGTGAATGGGAAAGTAGGAAAGGAATTAAAAAAGAAAATAATGCTGATTTTGAACAAAAATATTGAGTTTGTCATTCTAAGTTCATTTGCTGATATTCTATAAGTGAAAACATTTTTCATAGAGGTATATTAATAGACGTACAAGCTAATGACATGGTTACTTAATGCTTGCACCCAGTGCCAGTAGGAGCTTTTGTTAAGAAATAATTGACAGTCATTTTTCACTGATAGCTTACAACTGTTGCTTGTCATATATTGCAATGCAGGCTATTAAAATGGACACTTGTCATCACATCACTTGTAAATGATAATTAATCTGTCGTCTAACACACTTTACTTTTAAATACAGTGGGACCAGTTTCGAAGAGACATCTTCTCCATCTTCAACCAACTTGAGTCGTCAAAGTTGGTTGAAGATGGAGAGGATGTCTCTTCGAAACTGGTCCCACTGTATTTAAAAGTAAGTGAAGCATAAGAGTGTGTTAGACGACAGCTTAATTATAATTTACATTTAACAAGTTTCACTGTGTTAAGTTCCAACAGAGTTTTTTAAAAATGTCTTATTTTTCAAAAGTTCTTAAATGGACACTTACTGTTTGTTTGTAAAAGAGCATTTT
This sequence comes from Metallyticus violacea, assembly GCA_030762175.1. Lineage (NCBI taxonomy): Eukaryota > Metazoa > Arthropoda > Insecta > Mantodea > Metallyticidae > Metallyticus > Metallyticus violacea. Next base: position 58,176,081 of record CM060835.1, read on the forward strand.
ATAAAGTTTGTTTGCATTGTTGCATTTTAAATTAAACATTTTTTTTTATTTTATTATACAGTAATCCTAAACCTAGTAATTACAACTTATTGAACTAAGACTCAAAGAAATTGCCTTATTGCAGAATGAACATTTTATATCAACTTTTACTCATGTCCATTATATTCTCTGCAAAAATCTAGATTCATTCATGAATAAATATCACTTGCTAGAATATAGAACTTTGAAGAGTAAAGTAGGATTGGAAAGCAAGAAGGCATATGAAAATGATGCAATTAGCTAGCATTAGCAATCAACCAAATTTTACTAAACATGTTCAATGAAATCTCTCTAACCTTCTCCACAATTACTGAATCATTTTATATATATATATATATTTTTTTTTTTTTTCTAATTCAACATATCATTTGAGCTGAACAGTATTTAATATGTTTTAAATTTTTTATATCAATTCATGTCAGTTTCAGATTTAGAAAGGCATCTGCATTCAGCATTGCCCACCACATGACAATTAGTTAGGCTCAGATTTTTAGATGCTAAATATCTGGTGGATATTTATTTTGTATGTGCTTAAAATAATTTAAATATGTAACAAAAATTAAAAATAATTATGTTAGAATTATTTTATATGAATACACACATCATTCAGTACTCATCAATATAATTTATTCTATGCCTCATCAACTACTGAAAAATTGAATACACAATGAGAGATATCCTCAAGTTATCCATCTAAATGACTAATAATTATTTACTTATAATGGAGAAATGATGATTCCACATTACAAGAGGTCAGGCTGACAAATTTATAGTTGGACAATAACTTTTTATTGCTGACCATCCAACACATTTTAAATGTTACACATAGTGTGAAATCCAATTGTTTCCTAGCATTTCTCTGTACTTTATTTTCATTTTGTAACACATATGTTGTAGATTAAGGCCGTTAGATTTTTGTCTGCACATCACAAACATGATGGAACTATTTCTGACAGAAGGAAGCAAAAAATCTTGTTGTTAGTTGTAATGCTGTGGCATCCATCAATAATACTAACATATTATACATTGTACTTAACACTGCCTGGCCATACAATTTTTATTGCTTTGTTAAATAATCTTGCAACAGTATTTGGCAAGCAACAGCAATTTCTTGGAAAATTAACAGAAAACATCTCTTTGAAGTCAGCTTATCATTTTTAATACCTCACAATGACATTCCTCACTTTCTGCCAAAGGAATCTGAAGTTGTAAATCAAGATATTTATTCATTTTTACTATAAATAAATTTGTTCTAGAGTTTCTTTGTAACACTCCAGAAGATAATTTATTTTCAAAGTTGGCTCTTCAGCAGTATGAATATTTTAATACTTAATGAGAAACATCCATAAAACTGGGCTATTTATTTTATAAAGATGTATGTACACTGATTCAAGCACCCTATATAAATCTTCACAACAAACAGAAAATTTAGAAGGGCCTGCAGAAGAATCTGGAACTGGATCACTAATAGTAATTAGGAGTATGTGTAAAATTTCAGCAATTGCCAGTTAAGCGTTGTGTAACTAGAGACTGCTGTTTAGCCTTTATGCTTATCCATATTTGCAGCATCAACTAAAAGCATCCTTTCTGCAACATATTGATGCAATTGATAATTTGTAATTGCTTTTGCTTTGGGCATTGTTGGTACACAATAAAAAAATGTAACTGTAAAAACCATCATCTAATAATATCAGAAATTAACTATAGTTGATGATCTTGGTTCAAGTATTCTGCTTTGACAGTATAAACAAAATTCAGTGACATGGAACACAGGCTCCTGAAAGGCAAAACATAACTCTAATAAACAAAATGCACTTGCTATAGATATTCAAGGCAGCAAATTTTCATATGATTATATTAATATTACTGTTAAGAGTGGCTGTGTGAGGCAATATTACTGAGTCAGTCACATGATATGAAGCTCCAGAAACTGTAAGTATAATCTTAATAAATACAGAGTGATTTATGAAGTAACACATTTTTTTCTTTATTTATTTCAAAATGAATGATGCTAGCCACAACTTATTTTACCTCAAAAGTACAGTATCTTTGGAAGATTATTAACCTTGCTGAAAATGTCCCCCCTTCCTGCATAAGGCATAACACAATATGCTGTTTATTTTGCAAAACCCTGGCATATTGTCCATCAATAGTTCACAGATGAAGCTTGGTTCCATTTATGCAGTTATGCGAACTCAAACAACTCAAGCTAATGGGCCATCCAAAAATCCACAGGTCATTTATGAAGCATCTATGCACCCAGTTAAAGTTGGGGTTTGGGGCATAGAAAATAGTAGAACTTCCCCCCCCCCAAACCAATCTATTGTGCTAATTGAAAGTTTGATGACTGAATAATAACCAAGAACCTGTGGCCACCAATATCTCCTGATTTGACAACACCAGACACTTCTTCCTAAGGGGTTACAAAAGATACATGCCTCCAAACATTGGATGATCTGAAGCACAACAGTACATAGGGGATTAATGGCATTGAAAACACAGTCCTCCAATAAGCTACCAGTAATAGGGATGATGTGTTAAGTTATGCCTTATGCAGGACATTTTCAATATTTTCTATAGAGATTAATAATCTCCCAAAGAATATTTACATTTGAGGTATAATAAGTTGTTGCTAGTATAATTTGTTTTCAAATAAATAAAGAAAGAAATGTGTTAGTTCTACACAAATCAATCTGTATAATGATATGAGCACACCAAAATATTCAGAGTGGTAGGTGTTTCTTTTTGATAATGGAAACAGCATTGTTAAAACTATAAATTATGAGGCAGAGCCATAAGGTTATGTAAATTTGTATATGTATTACTCAGTTTCCTATTTTGACTAGTATAAGAATCTTAAATAGTAGGAAAAAACTTACTTGGCATTTGTGCATTATGATCCTCAAATTCCAGATAATTTAAATTCAGAACAGTATTTTACTTTAAATGCTTATGCAGTAAGATAGAAAAAGAACAAGGCTGAGTTTTACAAACCTTAGCTGCTTTAATTAATCTTTTAGCAGTTTCTATATTGCCTTGATGGTTCTGACCAATTTCAGCTATGAGAAAACAAGGATGTGAATGTCCAATATATTTTCCAGGCACTATTTCCATTATGTTGCAACCTCTGTAAACGTGTAGATGGAAATTGAATTACCTGAACAAACAAAACAAAAGTACTATTACCAGTTAACCAAGGGGATAAAATAAATAAATGAGTAAACAATCAATGTACAACTAAACAATATGGATGATAATAATAATGTGATATAGAGTTGGTTTGGTGACACTTATATTTCACTTACTTAGTATTTTAATTGAACATGTTTTGGGAGCATTTGCTCCCATCATCAACATATGACCAACTAGTAAAATCAATCTTCATTGCCGATTTGAGAAATTTATCAAACATATCCATCAATGATATCTTGAAGTTCATGATGCAGTTTTTATTTTTGAACATGTAAAGATCTCACATCATGAACTTTGAGACATAATTGTTGCATATATTCAACAAATTTCTCTGATTACCTACAGAGTATGCTTGTTAGCTCATCTTCTGTTAATGATGCAAGAAAATTTTCCCAAAACATGTCCAATTAAAACACCAAATAAGTGAAATATAAGAGTCAAAAAACCAACTCTATATCACATTATTTTACTACTTCATTATTAATAGCTTCCAAAACATAAGTTCATATGCATAATAATGTTCAATGTTTTGGCCTTTATCAATGATTTCTCAGTAGTTTAGATAGCCAATTTTTATATTTAGTTGATGAGAATGGCAACTTAATAATTCACTGTGAGCCCAACTAAATACATGATACAAATTTATCACAATTTATTTTGTTTATACATTTAATGTAATTTTAAATGAAAGAAAAGGCACAAAGACTTATCTATCAGTATAAAAATAAATAATTATGTTTAAATAAAAGTATATGATCAAAAGAGTAAATGTAACATATTATTCCTAAACTTAGGTATTCATTTTAACACTAAACTCCACTTACTTACATAAAAGTAAGATGCATTTCAGGAGAATCTCTCCCATCTTCAGTTGCTCACTGAACTGCCGTTACTCGAAACGATGGCTAGACAACTGGATGTTCCTGTGGTGGCCTCTGTTGATTGCAGTAGGAAGTTGCTGAGTTCATCCATAGGAGGAAACTTGAAATTCATTAGGTTCTCTCTATTTTTTAATATGAATTTTTTTTCCCAAATGGATAACTCAAATGGGTTGTGATCCCATATTTCATGATTTTTGGTCCAAAAGTGAGCCACTACTGCTGATTTATCCACCTGCTTAAACCAAATATTCCTAAAATGTTTTTTCTCCAAATTTCTCTTTGTTTTGCCTATGTAGCTCTGTTCACAATCTGTACATTTTATTTCGTAAATTCCTGATTTCTGTTCTGTCGGTATGGAGTCTTTTACTGTGCAACCTAATAAATTCTTGATGTTGTATCTGTTTTTTGGGACTAACATTATTCCATGTTCTTTGAAAATTTTCTTGAACTTGTTGTGGTAAATTGGGTGGTAGGTGAAACTTTTGAATTTGTATTCTTCTTTTGTGTTTTTCAGTGTGGAAACTTCTCTTATCCCTTTTTGTCTTTTAGATTTATTGGTAATTTTTATCACTGTGTCTTTGTTGAAACAATTGGTTATAGCTGTCTTTATTATTTGTTTGTATTCTATTTTGTACTCTGCTTCTGTGAGTGGAATATTCATCAATCTGTGTACCAAACTGTGAAAAACTACATATTTATGTGGAATGGGGTTATAACTCTCATTTTTTATGTAGCTTTCTGTGTGTGTTTCTTTTCTGTAAATTCCAAAATTAAAACAATCTCCATTTTTTATAATTTTTAATTCTAGAAATGGTAGCCACCCATTTCTTTATTCTTCTTTTGTAAATTGTATAGATTCATGTTACAAATTAAGAAGTTTCAGGGTATTTACTGAGTGTTTCATTGGTATTATTGCAAAAATGTCATCCACATACCTAAACCATGACTTGAAAATTAAAGGGAAGGTTTTTGTGATATGTATTTCAAATAAGCTCGTGAATAGAAAAGGTGACAAAGGGTTTCCCATAGTTAGGCCTGATACTTGTTGGTTAATATTTTTTGTTGAAGCAGAAGTAATTTTGTTTAATGCAAATATTAGTAAGTTTTAATAATCTTCTATTTCTTCTGTTTTTAAATTTATTGATGTTAACCATTTCTTTAGCATAAGCATATGTTTCTCTATAGGTATGCTCAGGAATAAGGCTTTTACATCAAATGAAACCATTATATCTCCAGCCGTAATTCTGCTATTTTTAAGATGATTTTTGATTACATCAACTGAATTTTTAATGCTCAAACTTTGGAATCTCTTAAAAGAATTGAAGACTTTGATACATTTTTTTGCTACCTGGTATGTGGGTGAACTGATATTGTTTATTAATGGTCTCATGCTGTTATCATTTTTATGTATTTTAGGTAGTGCATAAAGCCTGGGTAGTACTGGATTACTCTGTATGATATTCTGTTTTTCAGTAGTGGATAGTGTTTTGACTTCAGTTAATGTTTTGTTTAATGTTTCATTGCATTTGTTGAGCGGATTCTTTTCAATTGGTTTGTAATTTTTTCCTTTTAACATAGTTTCAACTCTATTTATGTATTCATTTTTGTCTAAAATGGCTATTTTATTACCTTTGTCTGCCTTTATGTATATCACTGGTTTTTCTTTTAGTTGTTTTATTAAAGAAATTTTTAGGAATATTTGGTTTAAGCACGTGGATAAATCAGCAGTAGCAGCTCACTTTTGGACAAAAATCATGAAATAAAACTGGGAATTAAACTGCTGAAACATCTTCACAACCCATTGGAGTTATCCACTTGGGAAAAAATTTTCAGATTAAAAAATAGAGAGAACCTAATGAATTTCGAGTTTCCTCCTATGGATGAACTCAGCAACTTTCTACTTCAACCAACAGAGGCCACCACAGGAACATTGGTTGCCTAGCCATCGTTTCGGGTAACGGTAGTTCAATGAGCAATTGAAGATGGGAGAGATTCTCCCGAAATGCTTCTTACTTTTATGTAAGTGGAGTTTAGTGTAAAAAAATGAATACCTAAGTTTAGGATATATTACCACTCCATTGTCAACAGCTTCGTAAGTACAATATTTATATTATTCCTCTCTGATTAAGTGCTGTAAGTGTAAAGCATAATCATCAACTTAATAAACAGCTTGTTCCTAAGTCAAGCTAGTGAATAAAACAGCGTTAAAGTATTGAACACAGCAATATAAAGCCATTATACCAATTCTCCATGAAGATCTTATCAACAACATAACATATGTAATAAGAGATAACTATGAGAAGCATTACACTTACATAATTTGCTAAGCTTCAGTCTGTTACATGACTAATAATCTACTCCTTGTTCTTTTGTGGTGTAGTCATCTTTACCCTTACAATTAGTATCTGATATTGTTAACTCTTATCTAGAAAATCTGGGATTTAAATCTTAGAATTTTGGTACTGCCAGAACTCATACCTACATGTATCAGTCATGGTGGTGTAGTGGTAACCATACCTGCCTCCTAAACCCAGATAATGGGTTAATCCAGGCCAAGATTGATGGATTTTTTGGATGTAAAAATTCCAAGTATGGTTCCCTTTTGAAGGGAAGTAAAGCTGTAGGTCCTGTGTTATAGATTTATGGCATGTAAAAGAGCTTCAAGCCTGAAAAAAGACCTCTGAACAAAATTTGTTGAACTTAATTGAATGGAATGCTAATGACCTGAGATGTTAAATAGCGTCCATAATTAAAACAAAAAAATTTCATTACATATGAAGGTATTATAAGAGATGGTTAAATGGAAAGGAGAGCAAATTTACATAACAAGTAAATTTGAATATTAAAGCAAGATTAAATGATGGAAGATAGAATGAGCAAAAAAAAAAAAAAGGTATTAATAGGGGAAAATTAGCATTTAAAGCTGTAAAGGTATTTCTGGAGAAATGCCAGGAATGAAAATTAAATAGCTGGAAAGATCAATATTAATTCAATTTGGAATCGAACACAGTGAAACATGCACTAATAATCTCTGTGAGTCAGAATATTAGAACACTCTTTCTGGTTTCACTTAATAGAGAGTTTACTCAGGACATTTTTCTTCACGTCATCAGCTGTTCTCAACTTCTACAATTGATCCATTAGTTGTGAACAGCTGATGATGTGAAAAAAATGTCCACAAAACATATATCCTGAGTAAAATCTCATTTAAGTGAAACCAGAAAGAGTGTTCTAATATTCAGACTCACAGAGATTATTAGCTGGAAAGAGTTTATGCAGTAATAGTTGAGACAAAAATGCTATAAGGGGTACAGATTTGGGGAATACTTGAAGGTCGGGTAAATGCCAATATTATTCTTAGTAATTTTTGTAAAATAATTTTGGGTCTACTGAGAGCTCCATCCAATGGTGTAGCTCAATCAGATTTAGGATGAATTAAGGTAAAATAATGGAAAGGACATTAAAATATTGGTTCAGGATCAACAGGCTAGAGGAAGAAAATATATTAATATAAATGCTTCACTTTACAAGAAAGGATAAAACAAAGATAGATCTAGATCAGTGCAATAAAGGAGATTTTGGAAAGGATTAGTATGGAAAAATAGGGAATTAAAACTGAAAGGTTCTTGGAAAAGAATTATGCAAAGGATTGAAGATAATGAAGTGCAAGAAATATTTGATGGCTATAATAATAAATAATTCTTAAGTATATAGAGAGGGTTTTCTTGTAAAAACATTCTTGCAGGCACAGTGTTTTCAATCCTGTTGGCTGTGAGCAGTGCTCCCACTCTTTCCCCTACAAGTGGGATAGTTTTTACATGAAAGCCCTATAGATACATGAAAAATATATGGGATAGGCAAAAATATGTTGAATATTGTAATAAGGATGACAAAAGGATTGAAGTTTTCAAGTTGAAAGGAATAAGCAGAAGGATAAATATAGAAATGTGTACAATGTGTGGAGAGATGGATAATAATATACTGTACTAGATGTAAAGAAGCTATATGGTGTCCCGTAAGTCTGGAAAAAGATGAAACATTCTTCTCCTTATTTGACATTATAGTACGGGGCAAGCCTTGGCCTGCCGCAGTGATCTCTGCTTCCTCAATCTCCGTTATGATTTCATTGATAGAGGATGGTATTGTAGGGGGCCATGTGATCAGCATGCCAGCACCCTGCACGTCACCTATCATGCAACTTTCATGATCGAAGAATTACACCACTCCATCAGGAAGCTTTGCAATTGTCCTCATGAGGCTGAATGGACTCTGTTTTGGACCTCCCTAACTTAGAAAATTTTCTAAGCAGGTATCAGAATTGAACCTGAGCCTCCTGGCCAGCAGTCAACAACACTAACCACTAGACCAAGGAGGTGGTCACAGATGAAACTTAGGAAAATATTATTTATTTTGTTTTTATTGCAGATTGGCAGATAAACAATGGGTTTGAACAAAGAGGAACTTAAACAGGTCATTTTGATGTGTGGTGGAAGAAGTCTGAGAGTAGTGGTTGCATCCCAAAGATAAGTGGCATAGAAGAACCTATGGTGGTTCTTGAATGAAGCAACATTAATTGCCACTGTTGGTGTAAATTCCAAGAAATTTCTGCAGCATATGGCCACTGTACAAACTCCAAATGCTGCAGAAGTTGAGTGAGGATGATATAGATCGTTGAATGGAATTTTGTGAATGGACCCTTGAGAAATGTAATGAGCACAGCCCGGAAGTTCGGACATTTATTTTGGCTAAAATAGGCAGGCAAAATGACAGTTGAAATACTAAAAATAAGTAGTAATATTATTAAAAAGATATTTATTGAAAGTGAAAACAAGAGTAATATCATTCATTATTAATTAAAACAGGTATTTAAGATACTTAATAATTTCTTTATTGCATAATTAAAGTGCTATTTTTCTTGGTTACAAGCGACAAAAAGATATTTTTTCAAAGTATCAAATGTCATTGTGAGGTGCTTGTGGAAGGAACATTTTGCATAATGGAAAAATAATGTTCTACTTTCATTGAAGTGATTGGAGCATATTTAAAACCAGAATCAGGTGCAACAGAACATTCACCTTTCAGGATATCATGGAAATGCTGATCTAGATAAAGCAAAGTAGTTTTGAATAGTCCTGCAAATGAGCAAAAGATGAGCAGTGGTCTCTGATCGAGTTCATTTTCTGTTTATGTGTTTAAAGGGAAACGAGGTTAGTAGCCCTCTTACTTCCATTCTGAACACATTGTAGGGACGGTTTATTGTACAGCTGTACCACTTTCATCTTTCTTGCTTGCAATTGTTTGTTATATTTAGGCAGCTGGGAACTACCACAAATTTCCTAGAATTGTCTCACACAGATCGATACTAGGTCATTTGCCAGGACTAATCAAAACTACAGTACTTTCCTCATCCTCTCTATTTCCTGGTAATCGTATGGCAGAGATAACTATGCTTTCCTATCACTAATGAAGGTTCTGATATTTAAAGAGCTTAAGTGAATGGGTTCAGGATAGTTTTTGACTGCTTGAAAAGAAATAAATGTATAACAAGATTAAGAGGAGAACATGCCATTTAATTTTTATATCTTTTTTTCACTTCGATATATTGAAATTCTTTATATGCTTTTTAAAATGCATAAATAATTGCAGACAAAATCATAATGATTAAAGCAGGCAAAAAAAAAAAAAAATGAATAAATAAATAAATAAAATTTAAAATAGTCAGTAGAAATCAAAACAGGCATAATAAATATGGTCCTACTGATCCTAAATGTACAGAAACATATTCATTTCTTTCTGACTTAAATTTACCCACCCACATAGAAAAAGCATTTTGCCTAACTTCCAGGCTCTGGTGATGAGGATCCCATCTTTCCAAGCATCATTCTGCTCAGTGATAAAGCAAACTTTTATGTCTCTGGTGAAGTTAATCAGCAAAATTGGTTAGATAGCAACTCTCCATGGATGGAACCAGCAAAAGAATAGGGTACTGAACTCATCATGTTTGGTGTGGAATTTGGAAGGATCAGATCATTAGCCCTTTTTCCTCTGGCAGGTGATGCATAGCTGAATGTACTTCATGAAGTGTGCTGACGAAGAGAATTCTTTTCCTGCACGGTTTCAACAGGATGGGGCTCCTGCCCACTACAGCTTGACAGTTAGGATCTCACTTGATGAAAAATTCTCTGACCATTTGCTGGGACAACAGAAAATGGCCAAAACAAAGCTCAAATCTGACACCTTTGGGCTTTTATCTCTGTGGCAATTTAAAGTCATTGGTATACACAGAGAAGATTCAATCTCATGCTCAACTGCAGGAGTGCTAAGACACCAGACACCATTCAACGTGTGCTCTAGAAATGGGTAACTGGTTACGCCAATGTATGGTACAAAATGGCTGACCAAGCACATTTTGTAGACACTCATTTTCTCTGTTTCCACACTCATGGGACACCTGTAGATTATTAAGAAAGAACATAGGGCTTGAAGCTTTAATTTATTATTGATCATACACAAGATGATATGGCTTATCACTGATGAGTCATAATCAAATTGATAGAGAAATTGGATTTGCAGAAATGGAATAATATTACAATTTGGAATAATTTCACATGAAAGAGGGAATTTAAGATAGTGAATTTAAGTTCTGAGAAAAAATGTAAAAAATATGAAGTTTTTAGGGAAGGTGAGTAAGAAATGATTGAGGAGGGGAGGTCAATACACAGCTTAAAGACATGAAATGTGCAGAAAATTGTTAGATGATGGTTTTAATTATGTGGATGAATCAAATATTCTTATAACCAAAATGTTGTGAATATTGCATCAATAAGAAATAAGTTACAAAATTGAGATAAAATATTAGTAGAAAGATTTATAAATGATAAATACAAAATAGTATAGGGTGATAGATTGACTGTGTAGTTCTGTATAATGTACTTTACTCTGTATCTATTATATTCAGTATTGAATAAATTCAAACTTTCCTTTTGTAATTGTTAATGTAATTGTTTGTTTGCTATTCTGTTTAACCTTTTACTTATTTTCCCCTTTAGCTGAATCCAAGCACTTTGTCTTGTTATGAAAAAGGGAATAGGAAATACAATTTTCATTTCTGTAATTTTCTTTACACAGTCTTTATATTCAGATTCCTTCACATTATTATTAGACAAATGGATTTCAGGAGAATATAGATGTGATGAAGAAAATCATAATATGTATGTTTTGCAGCATTAAAAGCTTAAAATTTGCAGTTTTATGAGCATATAAATACCTATTCTTTATTTTCAAGCTAAAATATATATAAAACTGCAAATGCAACAAAATTATATATTTTTAAATTTAATTTTTCAAAATTATGTTGAGTAACTGAATTTTGTCTGGCTGAAAGTGAAAATTCAGTCAAAGCAAAATAATACCTCATCCCACTTCAAACCTACTCCATTGGTGTTCCTCTTGCATTTGGTAAATTAAAATGCAAGAGGAAAATCTGTATATAAATTGTATAGACAGACTCAATGAAGTTGACAGGTCCACAATGCACATATTCATCACATTTGTATGCTATACTACACTAGTTGTGCTACTAATTGTTGCAGAGTTCCTCATAGGCATTGTCTGGGATGGCTGAAAGCAAATGTGCCTCACATTATTATAGCAGTGGCATATATTTTAACAATATACAAAATGAATTGCACTGTAGTTTTTTTTTTGAGTAGTGCTCAATGCCCATTTTTACTACTGAGGCACCACAGGTGGTGAACACTGAGATATATAAAATGAAATGATAAATTCGCAAAGGAGTATTTTTTTAAGGAAGGAAGTGTTCCAAGCCTAATTTTAGTGTACCTCCCCGGCTTTGCCATTTATGAGGACTGAGCAAAACCTGGAAAAACCTCAGTCAGGGAGGACGGTCCTGATGGGAATTAAACCCCAGACCTCCCACTCACAAGTCCCCTCCTTAACAACCTCAGCCACCCATTGCGATTCAATTGCATTGTGATCTTACGCACTTGTTCTAGATGAAATATGCTCGAGTGATATTTAAAAATATTTTTCTGTCCCAAAGTATGCACTTACAGACAATAGATACAATTGTTGGTGGAAAAATTGGAAAAAAGTACTTGCAATTTATTATGAGTTAAACTATAAAGTGATTAATGTTAAACAGTATGATAATAATTTTTCCTAGTTCTCTAAAACAAGCATGTGTCCTCATTTAAAGTTTATTTCAAAAAGTTATTGTATAGATTAAGAAAAATGAAACAAGCTATAAACTGAGACAGTTGGAAAGTGGGATTGAAATTTTTCTTAAGGTGAAAAAAATATTTTCAAATGAACATTTTCTAATTGCCTTTTTCAGGTACCAAGCAATTTCTATTTGTATATTAAATGTGTTAGTTTAAATTAATACAGTTTTAAAATATACTATAAGTAATTTTTTACTTAAAACGCTGTGTTGATAAAATAGAGATTTTATTTGTGAAATTTAATGACTTAAGTTCATAATTAAGTGCTTTAACAACAACAACAGCAATAATAATATATCAATGTAATACCCATTTTCAGTTTTGTAATGCATATTTCTTACTTTTTAAAGCTTATTTTATGTGCCAAAAATCATTATTTTTAGACCTAGAAGCCTTATGTCTAGTTATTAACTATATACCATAGTTAAAGCTGATCTTTTATCTGTCAGGGATAAAACAAATAGTAATCTTCAGATAGCAAAAGTCATAGAATGAATTAATCCTTTTGCAATATGATATACACTTTAAGAACAGAGAAATTAGTTACTGACAGTTTTAAGAGATTCACAGAGTTTAAAAACTGCATTGTTGCACTTTTACATATTTATTAATGTAATCAGCAAGTTTTATTTGTTAATTTAATTTAAATCAACACTAAATAAGTATATAATATTACAAATACACTCTAACATATCACAACTGTACTAAACAGCCACTTATGATTGTGTTATGATGTTTGTGCTATGGTCAACCACCACCATATTTGTTTTGACATTGCAACTTAGTTTTTGTTAGGGGTTGGATTAAATTGTATAACAGGAAGAATAGATAGTTGTGACTATGAAAAAGAAGGGGAAGAAGATTTAGTAATTTGTCTTGTAAAAATCCTTTAAAGAATATTTGTCATTATTACAACAAATTAAAATTATTAGTTAGCTTTTTGAGTCACAGCCCCTGATCCAAATAAGAGAATGATAAATGATTTGACAAAAGTTTGAACATATTTTCTGCAAGTATTAGTTACTGCTAATAGCAGGAAGTTTTAAAATACAGTCTGGGAAATCAGAGGGCATGCTTCCTCGATAAACAAGCCATAAAAGGAATTTATATATGAGTAGTTCTAAGGATGTGAAAAAGCACTGTTAAGTACCCCATTGAGGGTTGGATGTTTTCGAAGTATTCCAGGTAATTTTCACATCTATAAAGATGTCAAAAGCCTAGAATCAGAATTTTCCATGATAAATGAGGGAAAAAACTTGGTGGCGAAATCTAGGGTATTAGTGTGATAAAGGCATTTTGAAAGGTGGAGCAATAAAGCAATGCAGAATTATCTGTATAATTGCAGTCTTTATTAAACTATTTGAGCAAATAAATGACTCAGGTTGATGCAGAAGCATAGGCTTTTTGCTAAACTACATGCTTTCTTCATTGTAAAAGGGACTTAATTAACTACTTGTGTTTGCATTTGTAACAAACATTGTAAAGAAAGCCTGTTTTGGTCAGTTCCATTTCAGTACATTTTTCATTAGTAAGTTCTGAATAAAGTTAGAATGTAATCTTGGGATAGAAAATGTGAAAAGCATCTAATGTTGAATAGTAAAGTGTAATGCTACAATCAACATCAAAGTGTTCCTTTCTGAAGCTGTTTAGTTTAGTTCCTGGAGCATTCAGTGAGTTTGCGAAGCAGTCACAAAGAGAACATAGAGCAACTGCCCTTTCTGTGAAAGGCTGCTCCTAAGGCAGAAAAGAATTAATTATAAGGATAATTTTAGGTATATGCTGGAAAGCAAAATGTAAGCTATTGGAAAATTATTTCTTGCATCTACATTTACAAGTTCTTATTTTTCATCAAGAGAAATCTTGTGGACAAAAGCAATCTTTTTAAAAATAATATGAATACACATTCACTACTATATCTCTAGACAAAAATTTACTAGCAAGTAGAGAGACATAACACTAAAAATTTGCCGAAATGGGATAGCATATGTATACAGTAGTAAAACTGTATAACAAATTAGCAAATTTCACTATTTAACTCATAAATAATTATTTTCTTGATCATTCTTTTTTCTCTGTAGTAGACTATATGTACAAAATTGTACCATAGCATTAATAAGAAAATTTGTATTTTCTCTCTTTCAGCTCTCAGCTTCAGCTCTTTAAGCTCAATGATGAGCTTAATTGAAATGCACTGCATATTATTTGTATTCAGATGCAATGCAACATTTACAGGAGTGATAACAAAAAAAAAAAAAAAAAAAAAAACAATAATAATAAAATAATAATAATAATAATAATAATAATAATAATAATAATAATAATAATAATAATAATAATAATAATAATAATAATAATAATAATAATAGCAGTAAATTATAGCCCAGGAGAGTTCCAAGAACTGCATAGCAAAAGGTTTGGGAAATATAACCTATTCTACTGCTTTCACCGTCTTACTTTCGTTTACAGAACTCCAACTTAATCCAATACTTGTAAGGGAACTATATACTCTAGACCACACTAGATGAACATGGAGCACACATACACAGAGGGACACCCTGAATTGATGATAAATCCTGTCAGGGTCATTTCAATGATAAAACAAACAAGACGCATGCAAAAAGATGGAATGAAGATGAACAATGAAATGGATGGTGAATTCATGGTATAGAAATACTAACCCTAAATTTGCTTAAAATGATTTGAGAGGAAAACAATGAAAAACCTATCAGGATAGTAGGCCATAGAATTTAAATTTAGGACCTAACGAATGAGTGGTACCATGTAACCGACCACCTGAACCAACCTGCTCTGTGAAATAATATAAGAACAAGATCCATAAACGCTTAATCAAAGATAAATAATGCTCAATTCAGTCTGTGCCATAATTCTGGTTATTTATGTTCTCCAGTGCATAAAATGCTTCTAAGTGTTTTTAAATGCATCTTTTCAACGTGCTTTATTCCACCTTCGGCATTCGGAAGGGAAGTAAAGCCGTGGGTCCCGTGTCGTACATTTACGGCACGATGAAGAACCTCAAGCCTGAAAGATGAGGGCTGTGAGCAAAATTTGTCGGCCATTTCACGCCCTGAATTGAATGGGACGCTGATGACCTGAGATGTTAAATAGTGCCCATAAATAAACTAAACCAAAAATCCACCTTCGGGGTAGTTGCACATTTTGCATGAATCCTGAAAATCGAAGATTGTGGGCATTTTAGTGAGATATTGTACTATTCCTGCACCCAAGAGTCACAGTTGTACGAGAGGATTCATGGCATTCTTTAATTCCCTTGTAATAAATATTCACTAGATCCCTATTTCTCTAGCACAGATTACTACAAATATGTAAATCAATGTTATTAACGTAACCGCATCGAGCGCCAATTTTTGTAAGTATCATTCCGCCGGGTGCGCGGTGGGCGAGTTGAATTCGCCCATAAAAGGTCGCCAATGAAAGCCTTACTACATTTATTTCTTTGTTTATTCATTCCTCCTTTTTACTTGTATTTTATATTTTTTTTCGGAGAAAATAACATTGTTCAGCTTTCACCGAACTCCAGACACCAGCGACAGAATCGCCGACAGCCCGAAGAGTTAAATACGAAATGTAATCTATTTCTATAATCCGCATAAAGCTCTATATTATAATAAGAGTTTTAATCTTGCTTTAACCACGCCGGGCTGGGCCATACCAGCCACCTGTGTTCGCTACATGCAGCCAGCATTCCAGTTTGCACTTGTACCACTGCCAAATTAACCAACCAACTACTTTTGCTCTTTTTAGTTTTCCGGGGGAAAATCATAAGGTAATCATAAACAAAAAATTTAAAACTATTTTAAATACACGATTGTCTAAAAGATTTATTAGCCAGTTGAATCGTAATTGTGACCACAACCATTAAAATATTTTTGTAATTGAAACGTTGGTTCCCTGCTGAAGTATTTCAAATATTTGAGTTGACTGGTTTAAAATCCGGCGCCCTTAATGGCAGTGAGAGTTCAAATACATTTTGATTGTATTGTGGTGTTTTAGGAGTTATACAATTAGGAAAAAACAGTAAAAGGTATGAAAGTAACTATTAAAGGAACTGTGCTAAATGAAGCTAAAGCATAGAGTAATGATAACAAATCGTACTGAATTTCGTTCTTTTAACGGTTTTACAGTTTCGTATGTTTTGGCGGTATGGATTATTGCAATTCTTCAGTTAGAATTGGAATTGGAATTCCAACAATGTTTGTATGTATGTTTGTATTTTGTTTTCGTTTTCTAAGTAGCAATGCAAGTAGATGAAAAATAAGTTTTAAACGCCTATTTGTGAGTAACTTTTTTTGCCAAACGATATCTGGAAAGCGTTGTTCCCTTTGATAACGTAGCATATATGATATGAACAGATGTGATGTTTAGATATTGGTAGGTAATAGTTATGGATGCAACAGGATTTGTGAACTTTTCACCACAAACATTTTATGGAAAGGCAAGGTGTAAGAAAGTGTACGAAGAAAAAAGCTCAAAAAGACCTCGTTGCGGGAGTAGTGTAATAAGGTGGCCACGACTTTTGGATCCTTCGGCGGTATGGAAGATATTTGAAAAACAGAAAGATGCTCTTGAGTATTTAAAATTGAAAAGAAATAGGCTAATGGCTTTTGCATTTGAAGAGCAGATTAATCGTCGAATGTTTCTTGTTGCCAATCCATCCATTTTATGGCATTTTTACTCCAAAAGATGCGAAAGAGACAGATCCATGTATGAAATTATACTGGAAAACTCGGCTTGTAAGCTCTATTTTGATTTAGAATTTGGGAAGGAAAATAATCCTGAACACGATGGTAGCAGAATGACTAATACATTCATAAAGATAATTGCTTTATTTTTGAAGAAGAAATGGAATATAATAATTGATAGGAGCTCAGTATTGGAATTAGATTCCAGCACAGATGTCAAGTACAGTCGACACTTGATATTCCAGTTGCCTAAAGTGGTGTTTGAAAACAATTATCAAGTTGGATACTTTGTAAAAGATATTTGCAGCACAATAAAGGCACGTATTGCAACTTGCCATGAACACCATAAGAGTGTGCTGAATAGTGTTAATGACATTGAAAATTCTTGTTTGTGTGAGCTAATGGTCTATGACAGAAAAGGTGAAAACAAATTGTTTTGTGATGAAGGAGTATACACTAAAAACAGACAGTTTCGCCTCTACCTGTCAACAAAACTAAACAAAAATACTCCTCTAGTGGTTAGCAAGGAAAATGTGTACTATCCAAAAGTAAATGACTATAAAGTTTATGAACAGCAGTTATTTTTAGACTCACTTATTACATTCATCAGTGATGATAATGTTAAAGTTCTTAAATATGAGCCTGTGGAAATCAAAGAAAGTTCATCTATCTCTGGTCATGTAGGAAAGAAACTTCTACTAGGTTCAGGAGCTTTCTCTCCATACCCTGAATTGGACAACTTTATAAGCAAGTTAGTTTACCCTGGTCATATTTGGAGAAATGTATACTTCAGTTGTGCAAGTACTATTGTTTATGACATTATAGGCTATCGTTATTGTGGTAATATTGGCCGTCACCATTGCCGAAATAACATCAAGTATATTGTGAACTTAGAGAAGTTTGTGTATTATCAAAAATGTTACGATCCTGATTGTTCAGATTATCAATCTCCAGAGCGCAGGCTTCCTTTTGAACTACTATTTTATTTAGAAGATGACAATTTGGATCAGTTAGAAGATGTGAAATGTTTTGATTCCACTTCAGGATATTTTGGTATATGTGAAGCTGATCTATTGGAAGCAATGGAAGTTGTGGCGCACATGAAACAGATATATGAAGAAGAAAGTAATGAAGTGCCTGATTATGGAGTGTCTGATGATGCGATTTCAGCTTCATTATGTACTCTGAGTGATAGTGTGAAGTGCAGCAGTGAAAACTGATGTTCTGTGCTATCAGAAATGTGAGCTAACATTTTACGTAGTCCAATTTAAATAAAAAATGGAGTGAATAACTTCTATAATGTATAGGTGGTCTAAAATAGGTACACAGTTAATTACATTTACTTTATTTTCTTTTTGATGCATATTGACACAGATATTGATAGTAATATTGAATGTTTAATCTTGTAAGTGTTCTAAAAGTTCACCATTTGCATTACATTACAGTTTGAACCTATGCAGAACATTCTGATACACAGTAACACATAAATTATGGTTAGCTTCAATATCATGAAGGGCATCTGGGATGAGCTCTTTTAATTTGTCTATTCTCAAATATCTTATTCTTTAATACACCCCCCCCCCCCCCCCCCCAAAGTTGGTAGATGTCAGATGGGGTGAATATGGCAGCCATTCAATGCTACAGCATCGTCCGATCCAATGCTGTGTGAAAGTGTTACCTTACCAGCACAGCAAAATGATAAGATGCTCCATCTTATTGGAAGTACAGTTTTGGGAAGTCATCCCTGTTTGTGAGTTGTGACAACATTACTTTTTGCAACATGTTTATATAATTGTTACCATGTATAATTGTATACGAAGAGAACTGGTCCTATAATATATTTAATGGGTATTGCACCTAACACGGTGATACCTGGCTGGTTCAGTTGAGATATACTAGTCGCGTGAGGATTTGTATCTGCTCAGTATATACAATTTTGTCTGTTTACATGACCAGACAACTTGAAACAGTCTTCATCAGAATAGATGAAAATTTGATTTAGAAAATCTGGTTGGTAGTCAACTTGAGTAGGCATAATTTCACAAAATTGTGGCTGACAGTGTATGTTGTCCTCTAGAAGACCATGTTGAAGTCTTAGATGGTAAGGCTTCAATTTCAATTTATGCATTAAGCATTGCAAGGACGTTCTTGGTATGCATAGCTCCTGAGACATGATGCACAAACTTTTTTGAACTATTCATAAATGTAGAGGCAACTCATTTCATTCTCTGTCAAAGACTTCTTAGGATGGCCAGGTTTAGATACATTTTTCAGGTACATGTTGCTTCAAATTTGTCTCGGATATGGTAAATTGACATGTTGTGGGGTGTGAACTTCTTTTAGCCACATTGTGAGCAACCTTTCTGCATTTTCAGTTTTCCAGCACCGCTTCATAATTAATTTTCTTTTTCATTCAAATTCCCTGTTTACTTCCCACATAGATAACATTTGCATTCTGTTAATTCAATTTTTATAGTAGCCATTGCACCAGTTATTAATTCCATAAACCGAAAATTCCCCATATATATAAAGAAATATTCTGTATATATATTGTATACCCATTTTTGGGCTACTCTGTATATTGTATTTGTAGCAGATGCTTCATATATGTGTTATTAAAAGTGTGATATGTATTTTGTGTATGTGCATTGCTCCTAAATCTTTTATAAACTTAATGGAACATAGCCAATGGTTCCTTATGATTATTATTATTATTATTATTATTCATTATTAATTTTTTATTAGATTTTTTTCTCTGTGTATTTTAATGTGCTATTTTTTTATTTGTCAAGGTTCTTACCAATGAATCTGAAATTATTCTATAAGAATAAAAAAAAAGTAACACTGCAGGAATTCTGCTGATTATGTGATGTTATATTTTACAGCAGATATAAAATATTAAAGTAGGAAATTGTTACGCAAAATACACTTGGAAATATATTGCTGGTGACTTGACTTAAAAATGTGAATAGTTATAGAATATGTTCTTAAAAATGATCAGTGTTCTTATTCCGTAATCATAGATCAAAGAATTTCTCATGGACTAGGGATTCTGAATGATACGTTTTCATTTTAGATTTTGTTTCAAAATAAATATACTTTTAAAAATGGAAATTATTTTAAATCAATTCTCATTGTGTGTGTATGTATATGTACAAACTAGTAGTTAGAGTGTAGCTCTATGTGACTATATGATCACTGGAGACAGTTTCTGATAGTGCCATCTTATCTGATATTTGAATCTTTCTGCTAGCAATGCTAGTACCTGCGTCTATTCACCTGAATGCTCTTAAGCGACTACAACATATATATACTTTGCATATCTTACTGAGCACTATTGATACATAGTTTATGCATTTATATCACTCAGTCCACAGCCAAAAACTACAATATTAAATTGTGTATTTTACTGGTATAAAAACCCATTCTTTATTAAAAATTAAGCAATATTCTTTTTTCCTTTGTTGTGTATATCCCTTCCCCACCTTTTTTTTTGAACATATACAAAAAGTAAAAATAATACATCTGCAAATTTGTCTGTACTTTTGTGGCATTTGTCACACAAAAAGTAAAAGTAACACTACTGCAAATTTGTCTGTACAAACACAAACATTCCTTAACAATGAATCATACAATGATATCAATTAATATGATTAGCTTCACTGTGCAAGTTCCAATTTACATTTAAGTATTCCTTAACAAGTTTAACAAATTTGTGCACAATTTGGTAACCTATAAAAGAAATACATAAAATACATTTGTTTTTTTTTTTTATTGTAATTCACAGTAAAAATATTTTTTTTAATGTGTAAGCATATCATTTATGTTGTATTGCTTATATTATTGTTTGTTTGTAAATAAGAATGCAAAATGTGTCACAAATTTTAAAATAAGTTGTATTAATAAATGAAAATTCAATATTAATCCAAAGCAACAGATACTGATGAGCTTCTTGCATCGTATACAGAGTCCTCATTTCACTACACAATTGTAAATTGCTTTTGCTGATGGGAGTTACTGCCTTGTCATCTGCTGAGGAAAATCATTTGCATGGTAGGAACTGAATAGCACACATTTCTGTCATTATTTATTAGTAGTAAATAGTAATTAATACTGCAATCCATATCAAAATAGATGCTCAGAGTCCTTTCCCTCCACTGTTAGGCAACTGAATCCTTAGGAAAATATTTTGACCATTGGCTGCATTTTAATCTTTCCAAATGTTCCCAGATATTCTGTTTAGTACCTCTTAATTTTTTATTCCAGATACAGCAGTAATTTTATATAGTTGAAGATGCAGCAGCTATATATATAATGCTGACAGCCATAGATTCCCAACTTGCTGGGCTAATTGTATGAAGAACTTTTGAGAGAAGTTTCTGCAAAGTGGCCTTTTCAAACCTGAGGTTGCGGGTTCAAGCTTGGCCAGGACCAATGGATTTTTTCGGGCATAAAAATCCTAAGTATGGCTTCCTTCAGAAGGGAAGTAAAGCCGTGGGTCCCGTGTTGTACATTTACAGCATGATAAAGAACCTCAAGCCTGAAAGAAGAGGCCTCTGAGCAAAATTTGTTGGCCGTTTCACGCCCTGAATAGAATGGAAACTATTGACCTGTGATGTGAAAGAGCGTCCTTAATTAAACAAAAATCGAGCTTCTCCTCTGTTATAACCTGGATTTTTGACCTTGCTCCATGCTTTCAAACTTTGTTCACTAATCAGAATATTGCTCTTTCTGATGCAGATGTTACTCTTGGAAATTTAGCACAAAATTCTCTCCCACAGTAGATACTGTATGCTTCAAAATTTTTTAAAAATTTTAAATCTTTAAAAAAGTTTTCATATGGAACTAACACAGTGAAGCTCATGTGAATTGAATCTGTCGTCTTAACACTCTTCATGCTTCACTAACCTTAAAAATATACGGAACTGGTTTCAAAGATATGTTATCTCATCTCCATCTCAAAGTCGTCCACAGCCGAAGATGGAATTAACATATCTTTGAAACCGGTTCCGTATATTTTTAAGGTTAGTAAAGCATGAAGAGCGTTAAGACGACAGATTCAATTTACTGTATGCTTTCTTTTACACTTAATCATAAATACTCCACAATATACAGGTAAACAATAGATTGTCTAACAAAATAAAGAGTAGATTGTCTAACATTGCCCTATTTACAGATATGCAAATGATACAGTTGAGAAGCTAAATATGAGTGAGCAAGCTCAAGTGCCCTCATCAGCAGAATTTTAATTGCAGTCTTAAAAAGGAATCATGTGTACAGTGAAGGCGAGCTAGTTTCCATTAGTGTATGTGAACTCCAATTGCATAGTGGATTTTAAAGACTAGAATAAGATATAAAAATGTTGGCATTTAGCTGTAATCATGAAATAATGGTTTTAGAATTGATTTCTGTTGAACACTTCACATAAATCAGTATGCAATGAGTATTAATCAGTTCTGTTGTTTGTATGCATGCATGTGCACTAAGAGAATGGAAGAGGCACTAATGGAACATACTTTGTTCAGGTAATGTGAAATGTTATTCTTTTTTTGCTTTGAAATAAATTGTAGAGTATTATAAATAATTAAACTTATAATTATGAATGTGTTTAAATCAGCAATGCAACACTGTAAAATGTAAACCAATACAGTCATATTATAGGTATCACCTTTAGAGTATTATGTGAACAATAAATTTTTTGGAAATGGCAACAAATGAATCAGCTGCTCAGTGTCATGCAACATTTCAAGAATGTTTTTGGAGGGTATCATCCACCTTACAAATCTACAGTTTTTTATATTATGTTTAAATTCAAAACAAAATCAGTGTTGGACAAGAAAATAATGGAAATGTGTTAATGCAAAAAGTGGATAATATCACTGCTAGATTAGACAATCACTGTGAAAACCTGTTGTAAACTAGCACAAGTGGTGGGTTAGCTATATATCAAAACATCTGAGTCCACCAACTGAGGAAGGAGTTTCAGCACTTTTATGATCAAGTGGCAAATGTGGGTAGCTGCACTATGTACTTGCAACTGCCAGCTTGGTCTGTATGCAGGGACAAATAAGGCGAAGACCCAATATTTTTTAACTTTTACAACATTTCATTCTTTTTAGTAAAGTTGGTTTTTTCTGAGCTTACAATTGTCACAAACATAAAAAAAAAGAAAGTCATTCCATGTGAAATTATCAAGTCACTGCCCCTACACTCTTAAATTTTAATATATTTTTGATACTCCTTACAAAGTTATATATCTCCTAGCATCAGTTATCGATAACTGAAATATTGAAAAATTGCCTAAATTTCCATAACAATCATTCACATATTTTGGTATCTCTTGTGTCCTATTTAAGGTATAGAAATCATTTTGTATTATTTTCAAGAAAAAACAAATTCTCTAATTATATGCTCAATCGAGTCACATATACTTTTTTAAAGTTTCAAGAATAGGAATTAAAATTACAAACTAAATTTTTGAAAAAAATGTCCATGTGTGCATTAGTGCAATTTGAAAGTTGGAAGTCATAAGCATTCTTGTGGGTTATTTATTTATTTATTTTTTTGGTGTTGTGTTCACTCTGGGTTTGATGGACACTCACAGTGATAACTGTATTTTCTTATTGCATTGCTGTGATGAAAAGTTTAATAGGTTACAAACTACAATTTTTGTTATAGTGAACTATTGCATTGCTGTGATGAAAAGTTTAATAGGTTACAAACTACAATTTTTGTTATAGTGAACTTAATTTAATTTTTAAAACTGCTCAGGGCAAATTTTTTGGTAGTTATTGGCTGTTTGTGAAAGAAAAGAATAATGTAATAGTCAGCAGATGGCACAATCATCATTAAAATAGTTTCTAACATATTCTATATTTATAACATATCTTAAGCTTTCATAGCCGGTATTCATAATGTTAAAATTAAATACTTCTGGACTTTGTTTTAAAAACTAGCTATTTTAAAACAAAGACAATGGCATAACAGCCTGAAAGTTTTTAATTTTAACATTATATTCTATATTTAACTCAGATTTCATAATAGCTAATTGAAATTGATATATTGTTAACTTTTAGTATATAATCAGTGTATATAAATGGTTTTTCTGTTGCAATCTTTGCAAGAAAAACAATCGTGTTGTGAAAAGTTAAAGGCACATTAAAAACTGGATCAACGTGGTAAGCTGTAGCAATAGTATTTGGTATATTTACAGATGCTCATTAACATCTTAGGTCATTCGTCAGCAGACCATACAATTCAGGGGCATGTAATTGCCAATAAATTTTGCTCAGAGGTCTCTTCTTTCATGCTTGAGGTTCTTTTATGTGCTGTAAATCTATAGGACCCACAGCTTTACTTCCCTTCTGAAGGAAGCTATACTTTGGATTTTTATGCCTGAAAAAGTCCATTAACCTTGGCTGGGATTGAACCCGGAATCTTGGGTCTACAAGGCAAGTATGGTTATCGCTAGACCATCATGACTGATATGGTTAATATAAATTATAACACATATAGTAAATGCAGAATGAAATTTTATAATTTGAGAAGGAACCAGTGTAGAGTAAACTGAAGTGGTGGCCAAGCTTGTTCAGATACAGACTTATAATTTGGAAGTTTGGTTCACATCCTACCAGAACTGTCCTTATATGGGGAACAAAGCAAGTAAGAGAAAAATGAAATAGAAGGTATGCTGCTTCCAGTGTCACAATTGAATCATTAAATACCAAGCTGCTGCAGGTAACTGGAGAATTCTCTATCATTTGAGGAAGCATTTGATAAAGTAATCATAGAAAAAGTCAAATAAAGTAGCAGTTGCTTTGAAAAGAACATTTTAAATAAATTCAAATGCTAATAATACTACCACCATAGAGTTGGTGTTTAAAAACAAATAGAACAACAATCCATTGTTTCTAACTATGTAGACAGAAAGGCAAAAGAATCGAGGGATATTATCAACACCAAACTTCATACATGTCAGGGTATTAAGTTGTGACATACTGAATTAGAATTGTCGAATATGTGTAATTTCGATAGTTCTTAAAATTTTAATACTGAACTTAATTTTAAATTCTATTCTTAACTGTAACTGGTACATCATTCTTAAGATCTAAACAATTTATAGGCAATTCATTGGTTAATAAATGACATAACTCATTAATTGGATAGCTGAATGTTCAGACTTTCTACTCCAGTGATCAAAAATTGATCCCATTGGCTGGACAATGTGTTATGGACAGAGCTGTCTGCATAGGTTCTCTTGCATATTTAATGTTTGCCTGCTCTTGTTCATTTGCATCATCCTAGGTTTTGAATCACATGTAGTGTGTAGTTTCTGATTATTTGTTTAGCTTTTATTAAAAATTTAATATCTTGTGCCAACTGCCATCGGTATTTGCGATTATGATTAATGACCCAAATGACTATGGAGCCTCACATCTATCATTTTATTGAAAAGTAAAGATGTGGGAAAAACTGTATTCAGACAGTTTTACCCTGCCAGAAATGAAATATTTGTGTGTGTATTTTATTAAAAAATGTAAAAGAATTTTAAATAACATTAAAGCAGTGGTTATACATATATTTACACTGCTTCTGTTCTGTGAATAAGTTTACTTCATTTCAGTATAATACTAATGCTTATTTACTCAGAGGTACAAAAATATTTCTGTATAGGTTGTGGAATAGAGAAGAAATAGGGGAAAAATTTTACATGTTGAATATCATGAGCTGAAGCAGAATAAGTGCTAATATAAAAAGCCTGGTTACAGTTGATATGTGAACTTAATGAATATAACGTTATTACATTTCCAGGTATAGGCAACCACAAGTCTGTGAATAAAATAAAGGAAAGCTGAACATACACATTGTATGTGATAGTTCATTATTCCTATTTATTTATTTTTGTTTTGGTGCCTAATGGGATATGAACTTTCCAAAATCTGCTACTGCTTGTGACATGTTCATGAGACCATGGCTATTAAAGGAGATGGTTTCTATGAAGTAACAAAGTTTCTAAAGAGACATGACCGTACAGAATGTGAGGGTTTATAATCTTATTGCTTATAAGTTATCTATAATGCTTAGTTGCTTCTTAAGGCTAACCTAACCACTTGTTATTGCAAAGGTCCTCCTCTAATCTAAACATAATATAAAGACAAATGTTTTGAGTTCTGATCCAATATGAATGCAAATGTACTTTAGGTTAACTTTATTTTATTTAAGGGCACTCTTTAACATCTGGTTATTAGTGTCATTTTATTCAGAGCATGAAAGAACTGTTTTATTTTGCTTAGAGGTCTCTTCTTTCAGGCTTGAGGTTCTTTTACATGCTGTTAATCTATTACATGGAACCAAAGACTTTACTTCCTTTTGAAAGGAAGCCATATTTAATATTTTTACATCCTAAATAACCCAGTAGCTCTCCTGGATTGAAACCCAGGACCTTGGGTCTACGAGGCCAGTATAATTACCTCTAGACCACCAGGACTATCAAAATTACTTTGAATACATATTACATAACTGATGACATCACAACACTTGGCAAACAGTCGTTGAATCATAAATGCAACCTGTGGCAGATTCAGTATATCTTCCATTTGGCACTGTAAAAGATAATACTTCTACGATAGAATTTTATCATAAATTAATTTTACAGGATTGTTTTTTGTAAGATATTCCTTATCCTTCAGCCTGCTGACATGATTGGGATTTTGATATGAATAATATATACAATCATAATCTGTTATCTTTTGATAATGCACCCCTTTATTTCATTATTTATTTATTTTTTCTTTATGTGCCACATTCAGTTTCATTTCACAGATATTTTACTCTAAAAAGCATGGTTATTTAGCAATCGACTAAGTAAATGAATAAATTTTGCCAATTTGATTAACATGGATTTAAATAATTCTTAGCACAAATGTGCACTTTTTTTTTTTTTTTTTTTTTTTTTTTTTGGGTTAAACTGAGGCAAATATCGAACTACAGATTTAAATTAATGTTAGCTGATAATTTTAATGCAAGAGAAGGAGAAGAACAAATGGAATGGGACTAACTAAGACAGTTCCAGAAAATGTAGCAATGATAAAATTTTTAATAGTCGAGGAACAAAAAGGCCAAAATGTCATTGATTGTAATATAATTGAATATAACATGCTCTGTAGGCTTAGATATATGTTACATTTTGAGGTTAGGAATATGACTTGTATGAGCAATTATTTTCCATTAAAAATTGAGCTCAAAACAGTTATGGATGGTAATAGGGAAAAATATTTTGGAATGGGTACCCGATATGGAAATCCTGGTGAATTTTGGAAAGCTTGGGTAGATTACCAAAATGGATTAAATATTTTGTTGAGGATTCTGAATTTCATTTTTCAAGAAGATAAAATACAAAAACACTGAATGTAGGGATAGTAACTCTAATTTATAAAGGTAAAGGAGATATTAGGAATCCAGCCAACTGTAGAGGAATTAGTCTATCAATAACTCGAAAAGATTTTACTGGATTATTGGCTGGGTTACAAGAATAGCTGAGAAAGAAGGGGGAACTTTCATTATTTCAATCGGGTTTAAGACAGTTGGTACTATTTTTATAATTAGAATATTAGTAGATAAATAACTTATTATTAAAAGAGGTAGATTATATTTTTTATTTTTGGATTTAGAAAAAGCATTTAATACAATTTCAAATTGAGTACATCAAAATGTTATAAAGATAATTCAAAATATTTATGATGAAAATGAATTTTATATAAAATACGAAAAGGGTAGGATGACAAAATTTCAAATGTAGATAATGTAATGATGTAAGTTGAGTCCATTACTCTTTAATCTATTTATTGATATTTTAGAAGAAATTAGTAAAAAGGTACATGCTCGAACCATAAATATTAAGAGAAACACTAGGTTTGTTTTTTGCTGATGACCTAGCAGGCAGTTCTTTAATGAGTATGGGATTAAAAAGATCATTAGACCCTATATGTACATTCTGCAAAGCCGGGAACTAAAGATGAATAAACATAAATCTAAAATCATGATGATAAATACTGGCTATAAGTTGCAAAAAGAAGTGGGGGAAGTATAACAATTGAGTTTGTGAAGAAAAAAATATTATCTTGGGTTAGATTATCTAGTAAAGGAAAATGGAATGATCCAAAAAGGAAAGCATTAGCAGATGGAAAAATGGCTATGAGTGTGATTAGATCTTGTTTAAATAAAATAACAAATATGCAATTAATTGGCTAGAAAGAATGTATGGTTCAATAGTGGAGAGTAAAATGTTGTGTAGAATAGATAAAGAATGGGAAGCAATAGATTAGATGTGATAGATTATTTTGTAAGCTAGCTCTAGGGTTACATAGATCTCCCAATGGGGTTGCCTTAATGGAATTAGGAAGACTAGGCTACAAGAGATAATGGAAAGAGAAGAAATATTGGTATAGAATTTGAAAGCTAGAGATATTATCAGTGTTATCATGACAAAATCAAAGGGAAAGAAACTTTGGTGTATAAAATCCCAAATATTCTGCAATATTATAGTGTCACCACCATGGGTGACCAAAGTCATTAAGGTGCAGATTCGTGAGTGGGACAGTCCTCCCTATTTTTCCAGTTCTCATGGCAAATGCCAGGGAGGTACCCTAAACTTCGGCATGAAACATTTCCTTCCAAAAAAAAATCCTTTCCAATATATCATTTCATCTTGTGTATCATCAATGTCCACCACTTGTGCCTCAGTAGTAAAAATGGGCGTAAACACCATTAAAAAGGGGGTATGGTATGGTATCAATATGGATAGAATGGGTATAGGATTTTGGAAAGAGATAAAAACAGAAATTAGGGAAAGTTTTAATGATAAAGAATTGGGGGAGAATATATATATAGAAATTTATGACAAAGTAGGGAGAGAGGGATTTTATGCCTAAGTAGGATAAGGAATGCATTTTAACAAGGGAAAATGTCCAATGTGTGAAGATCTTGATATCTTAGAATGTAAACTAGTACATTTTGGAGACAACAGTTTCTGTTAACAAATTGGGATAGCTTAACAATTGAAATAAGCAGCAGAAGAATTTTAAATATAAGGTCAGATACAAATATAAAAGAATTAGGAAAATACTTCAGTACAGTGATAGCGAAAAGGACACTAATAATGTGATAGGATGAAACTTATAAATAATTTAGATTTTTTTCCCCTATTTATGATCCATTATATATAAAACCTGAGTGTTAAATATAATGGGGTACAGAAGAAATGGAAATTCATAATAGAATGATTAATATTCTTTGCAATGTACTTTTATCATTAACCTATTTTTCAAATATAAAATCAACTACTTACACCAAATGTCCTCATAGCATATTAATTCTATTCATTAAAAATTTGACAGTTATCTTGAATGACTTACAATATTGTGCTTCTGTATGGATGCAAAAGATACCATTTTATATGTCTTATAATATGCTCTACTTGTCTGCACTTTTTTTCCTTCCAATGTGTATGTGAACAAATAAAAATCTAAAACATATTTCTTTTTTTCATAGGAAGATGGCTGATGAGAACAGCACAATCTTTATCCAAGAGGATAAAAATTCTCTATATTTGAAAAATACAAAATGTTCATTGGTTAGCAAAGCTGTTGATTATCAAGAAAGAAGTGTTTTATCAGATCTTAGTATCAACACACTAGCCAACATTCCACGTCTGGTAATGGTAAGAAATATTGTTTCCTTTTATGTATAGTTTTTATTGTTTCTGCTCTCCTTTGAGCTGTAATGTTAAAAGTATAGTGGTGAATTTTTAGAAAGTGAGGTCGTGTTATTTTTTTTATTTATATTTTTAAATTTAGTGACTGTTGCTCTGTGGATTATAGATGGAGTCAGTCTGCTGGTAGTCTAGTGGTAACCATACTTGCCTCATAGACCCAAGATTACAGGGTTCACCCCTGGCCAGGGTTGATGGATTTTTCTGGCATAAAAATCCTAATATTTCAGAAGGGAAGTAAAACGATGGATCCCTTCTCATAGATTCATGGCATGTAAAAGAAACTCAAGTCAGAAAGCAGAGGCCTCTGAGCAAAATATGTTGGCAGTTTTATGCCCTGAATTGAATGTGACACTATCATTGTCAATTTAATTGTATAGTGAGCACAATTTTAGCTGAAAGGCTGCTTATTTTGCCATTAAGTTATTGTGTAAGTGCCATACCACTTGATAAGAAAATTAAATTCAGAGGGTCTCAAATGTGAAACTAAAATCAGTCAAAAGCTGATATATGCTATCAATAAACATATTTTTTTGCACACATGCTGGAGGAGAAGAGGAGAGACTATGAACCATGGATAGATTTAGAGGGATTACACATCACTCTATTAGCCTCATAATGATTTTAATGTATTATTATTAGTACAGCAGTTGGATGCAGAATTAGAATTATTATTGCTTAGGAAGCTTCCTACAGCTATTTTTTGACCATTTTATTGATTAATAACTTAAATAAGAGTCTGAACTGAGTGAATGTTTTATAAACTGTACAAAGAAGAGAAATAACAGTTTTTACTTAAATGTAAATTGGAACTTGCACAGTGAAGCCAATCATATTAATTAATATCATTGTATGATTCAGTTGAACTACACACTCTTAAAGCTTCATTTACTTTTCATAATGTATGGAACCGGTTTTGAGAACATTTTGTTCCCATCTTCAGCCGGCTAAAGTTCAACTGAAGATGGGAACAAAATGTTCTCGAAACCAGTTCCATACATTATGAAAAGTAAGTGAAGCTTTAAGAGTGTGTAGTTCAACTGAATCATACAATGATATTAATTAATAGAAATAACAGTGTTTGTGCTGTGGTCATCAATCACATATATGTGTTGATATAGCAAATACATCCAGGAGGGATCCATTGCATTGGTAATTTTTGTTGATTTATTTTATTTACAGACGCTCTTTTAACATCTCAGATCATCAGCGTCACATTCAATTCAGGGCATGAAATGGCCGGTAAATTTTGCTCAGAGACTTCTTTCAGGCTTGAGGTTCTTTTTTTGTGCCATAAATCTATGACAAGAGACCCATGGCTTTACTTCCCTTTTGAAGGAAGCCATATTTAGGTTTTTATGCCTGAAAAAATCCATGAACCCTGGCTGGGATTGAACTGTTGATCTTGGGTTTGAGGCAAGTATGGGTTCCACTAGACCATCAGGACCGACTGCATTGGTCAGCACTTCAGCTTTGTGTTCTTTCCTTTGACATTGAAATAATCTATAATCTTAGGATTGGTCAAGAATGCCGCATGAAGAGATAGGGATGCATGTGCCGTACATACTAGTCATAGTAGACAAAAAATATGAATCGGTATCAAATACTAATCTTAATTAAGTTTCTTCAGGAGTTGACAGAAGAGAACTCTGCAACTGCACAAATGGCTTATTAATTATTAAATACAATGATTTATGTGTTCAATAACAGGGTAATAAGTGTTGGTTTATGGCCCTCACACTCTCCCAATTTAACAAGTTATTATTTTTATTTATGGAATAGTTTGAAAAACAAAATGTTCTGCAAGATTCCCCAAGCATTAGAGAAACTGCAGCCTAATATTGAGCATGAAATTAACAAAATTTCAATTAATGGGCTTAGATGAATGAGTGACATTTTTCATGACATGGCGCTTGTATATGAGTAGAATGACATTCAAACTTTTACTCAAAGGTAAAGTTCATAATCCATTTGTGCCATTGATATCACACAGAGATTTTGCAAGCTGGTGCTTCACCTTTATCCACAAACCAGACCTGTGCTATGGCTGTCACATATATTAATGTATGTGTAATATGTAATTGTGCCAACTCCCTGGCAAGGGTTGATGGATTTTTATAGGGCATAAAAATCCTTAGTATGGCTGCTTTCAGAAGGGAAGTAAAGCTGTTTGTCCCATGTTATAGATTTATGGCACATAAAAAGAACCTCAAGCGTGAAAGAAGAGACCTCAGAGCAATATTTATCTGCTGTTTCACGCTATGAATTGGACTGGGATGCTAAAGACCAGAGTTAAAGAGAATCCTTAAATAAAGCAAACAATAAATAAATAAATAAATTATCATAACTCTTTTGTTTCCTTTTCCTGAAATACCTAATTCTACAACAATTCTTCATTCCTTTTCCTTTCTCTACAAGTAACATATTAGTGATATTGTGAAGACCTAGCTGAACAAGTTTCACCTAATAGAAAATTATAAATTATTTGTCAAAGAAATTTAGAGAAATTATTTTGTTAAAGTAAAACTCTTTTGTTTTTAAATTAAATCTTACTATGAAATCTATCATATTTTTCCAGGTTATCAAAGAGTGAGTGTTAATGTTTATTATGTACCTGATTTTTACATATTATATGGAGTTCAACTGTGAATGTTTCTGGGCTGGGGGAAAGATATGACACAATACATCCTGCTTTTTAGTAATCTATTCCCAGCTAACTCTTTTACCAGTGTTCCCCACAACTTGCAATTAAGTTGAGGGAACTCCCAACCACCAATCAGGTCAAAGAACAACACTTGCTTTTGAAAATTTCTTACAATCAATTGCCACTAATGGACATTCTCTTCCCAACAATAAATGAACTCAACAATCCAAACATGTATGCCACAATACACACACATACATATATTAACATAAGCATTCTGGAGTAAAGGTAGAATGTATCAAGAGATATACGGTGCCACAGGTGGCAGAGGTTGTTAAGGTGCAAATTCATCCGCTGGTCTGGGGTTTGATTCCAACTAGGACCGTCCTCTCTGACAGGATTTTTTTTCTTCCAGGTTTTCCTCAGTCCTTATAAATGGTACATGCTGGGGAGTACCCTAAACTTAGGCCTGGGATGATTCCTTTAAAAAAATCCTTTCCCAATTTATCATTTCATCTTATTTATCATCATTGCCTGCTGCCTGTAATGCCTCAGTAGTTAAAATAGACATTAAACAATGTTTAAAGGGGGGGGGGACAGTTTAGCTAAATATTCTCAAGAGGTACATGAACAAAATTTTGAGAACCCATGATTTAGATCATTAAATAATAGTACTTGTTTTTCTTGCCAATTAGGGAGATTGTCAGTCCTGGTGGTGTAGTGGTTACCATACTTGCCTGCTACACCCAAGATCGCGGGTTCGAACCCGGCCGTGACCGATGGATTTTTCGGGCGTAAAAATCCTAAGTATGGTTTCCTTCAGAAGGGAAGTAAAGCTGTGGGTCCCATGTTGTACATTTATGGCACGAAAAAGAACCTCAATCCTGAAAGAGAGGCCTCTGAGCAAAATTTGTTGGCCATTTCACGCCCTGAGTTGAATGGGATGCTGATGACCTGAGATGTTGAAGAAGGTCCATAAATAAATCAATTAAAAAAAATTAGGGAGATTGATGGTCCTGTGTCATAGATTTACCGCATGTAAAAGAACCTCAAGTCTGAGAGAATGGGCCTCTGAGCAGAATTTACTGGCTGTTTCAAGCCCTGAATTGAATAGGATGCTAATGACCAAAGCTGTTAAGCAGCATCCTTAAATAGGAGAAGAGGGAAAGAAAGGAAACAATAACATAGATTTCCCATTTCATAAATAAAACAGATAGGAGACATAGGAATACTTAGTCAGAAAACTATTAAAAATAGAAAATCAAAAAATACTGACCTTTGGTGTTTGACAGAAAGCAGTACTTGGAATTAGTTCATAACAGATTAGATTTATGATCCTAAGGCTATTAAGATTATACTTACAGTGGAAATGCAATCACATTATATAGCCATCATCTGTTATTGGGGACAATCATTGCAGCAGAATCCATCCAAAATTTGTACTGTAATAGCATTGAAACCAATACTTTAGTGCTACTAAGCATTTTTAATATTAATTAATGTGGCTGAGATGCTTAAGCTTTAATCTGTTTTGTTCCTTGGTGTTAAATATGAAAAATTCAAAATATTTGAGTCAAAATAATTACAGAAAATGTGTTACCAGGTGTCAGAATTTAAAAATGGCTATTAATTGCTAGTTTTTATAATTTTCACATTTTACCAATTACTATTTCTACTTTTAATTTTGAAAATATTGTAAAAAAAGAAAATGTAACTTTTATAAGTACATTATTTCAAATTCTTGACTGCTGGTTGCATCAGAATTTGTTATTGCTGCAAAACATAATTTAGTCAGACTTCCAGTTGTGTTATTTCTTGCTGATGTGAAATTGGTGTTACAATGCCTAAAAATAAAGGATGTAAATCAAGTAGTATAGAACAATGAATTGGCAGCATTGAAAACATTTTTGACTTACCTATTAAAAGTAGCTAGTATTGCAGATAGTGTAAACTTAATGCAATCTATTTATAGCCCATGTGATTTAATTTTTATTGGCTTTAGGTTTTTATGTACTAAAAGCTATGCTCACTTAGTAAACATCTGTTAAGAACAAAAAGAGCCCTGAACCAGACAAAATTCATAGTGAATACAAGAATTTAGGGTGCAGAGCCAAGAAGGTACTACTGAGCATATTCAACAAGATCTGGAACAATAAAGATAGCTTTCATGCTATATAGAAAAAAGCCATAATCATACCAATTAAGAAAAAAGACAAACCAGCAGGCCAGTTAGACAGTTATAGACCTATTTCTTTAACCTCAGTACTTCTAAAACAATGGAGAAAATGGTAACTACAAGATTAACTTACTATCTGGAATCTCAAAATCTCATTTCAGACCATCAATCAGGTTTTACATTTAACACAAGATATTCAAAATGCCTTCAACAAAAAAGAAACAATGCTTACTCTCTTAGTTGACTTCAAAAATGCCTTTGACAAAGTATGGAGAGAGAAGCTTTTATAAAATGAATAATATTGGGATAAGAGGAAACATGTTCAGATGGTTCATGGACTTATCACAAAGATACATAGCTGTAAAATGGAATAATGTCCTCTCTAAATGGCATATGACTAAAGTAGACCTTCCTCAGGGTGGTTTTCCAGTCCAATTCTTTTTAATATTTTCATAGATGACAACAAAATATTAGCTGATTTCCCAAGGAAAATATGGGATGGTTTGCAGATGATACGCCATATGGAATAGCCAAGAAAAATAAGCACAATAGACAACACTACAAAAAACTAGAAAATGAAATGTAGAAAATTATTAATAGCATGGAAACATGGGCATCCACCAACAATATGGAAATAAACACTAAAAAGACAGTTTTCCAGCTTTTCAGTCTTGAACACGCTACAGATGACTTAGAGCTTAAAATCGATAATGAAATACTACAAGAGAAATTAATATCTGGGTATAACACTCGACAGAAACTTTCTTTCTCTGAACAGATGAATAATATAACTTAGAAAGTGAATAACAGCAACAACATATTAAGAAGATTAGCAGGAGTCAAATGGGAAGTATCCATAGGTCTCCTAAATGACACAAAGGATACATAAAGCCCAGTTTGCTCTATGGAAGTGAGATAATGTCCACAATAAACAGCCGACTTAACTATAGAATTTAATTTCTGTCGGAACCAATACAGTGAAGTGACTAACATATTCTTATTTATCTAGTGAGTTGATTTGATAATTAAGAATAAACTAACTTAAAACTAAATTGGATACAATAACAATCTAGGTCCTTAAGAATAATAAAAGGAGCCATTAAAACAAACCAATTGTTAAAATGCAAAGCATAACTAACAACCTGCCAATTAAAATACAGCTAGATATTAAAATGGCTATATTGGGACAGAAATTAAAAAGTAATCAACACAGGAATAAATGGTTTCAAATTCCTGACAGCACACAACGATTAAAAACATAACAGGCTTTTGAAAATTTACATACAGAGAGAACATTTAAATAAAGTTTTAAAAATAAGTACTAAACCTGTCATTACAGGAACTTATCCTTTATAATATATAGATATTTATATGAAACTAAACCTGGATACAATGGTCTTTGAACGACCGACCTGAGGTATTAAGATTGATAGCACTTAGTACACTAAACAACTATTATCCAAATATAAATGGTGTAGAGTGTACATAGATGGATCTCTTAAAAATGGAAGCAGTCTTTGAAATATACTGTGAAGAATTCTCTCAATATATACCTTTTGGACAGTATGCTAACAATTTTGATGGTGAAATAATGGCCATTAGAGCAGCTTTACAAAACCTATTGTATAGACCTAAAATAAATAAAAGAATTATCTTAAGTGACTCTAAAGCAGCACTATAAAGTATAATGAATTACAGTTACCCATCGACATACACTATAAATAAAATAAGAAAACTGTATCATACAATCCAGATCAGAAATACAGAAATAGTTTTACAATGGATCCCGAGCCATGTGGGATTGAAGGGGAATGAGATTGCAGATACTTTAGCAAAAAATGGACCACCTTTTGAACTAGAGCTTCCCTCTTGAAACTCATAAAGAAATTAATTAATGTCTGAACAAGAACAACAAAATATCAAACAAAACTTAAAGGAAAACCATATGAAGATCTAAATACCAAACATCTTTTATTGAAACCAAGAAAAATTTGAATAGCCCAATTCCACTTAATTGTTGGGCATGATTACCTATCAGAACATCTCTTCAAAATTAAATTAATCAAGGACAGCCACTGCCCACCGTGTAAGGGACATTAATACTATATTAAACAAAGAACATCTACTGAAATGTAGCCAACTAAATAGCAACAAACAAAGAAAAATCATTGAGAAGCTAGGGAAAAAATGATAAATATCAGCATAGCAACTTTCCAACCAACTTAGCAAACATAAATCATAACAATACAATTGAAAAAGCTTATCTTTCAAGTTGCATTATTTGTGTTAAATTAATTTTATATTAACCCAGTGAACAAACTGTTGAATTACTAAATAAGGGCATTATTTATGTCTAAAGACTTACAGAAGTGCATCGTATACTTTGTTTTAATATTATTTTCTTGTTCCCCCCCCCCCTTCTAATCAGTTTAAAGTAGACACATCCGTTTTGACAATATATTTGGTTATTTTGTGCATGCATAACCAGAACTGATTAACCTTTTTGCATTTTGTAGGTGTTTATAAGGGACTGATACAGAAATGCTAAAAATCCTATGGTTTAAACTTGTTATTGTATTTTTATAAATTTAATTCTGGTAAGAGAAGTGTTTCATTGTATTCCATTCACATTAAACAAAAAGTACTCATATACCAATACTGAGCTGCCTAGCTGAATTTTTTGAAACCTATAAATTACTCCTTAAGTTTAAAACTCGACCAATTTTATTTTAAAACCTAAAATGTAGCTTTTAAGATCTAAACATCTGACCTTGGTAACGAGTAAGGGGGCAAAGTACGTCAAATGCACTAAGCATAGCATAAGTACATGTATGAGTGATATTTTTATCAAAGATTAACAGTAAATGAAGAGAATGCTTCCAGCGTATTTTATTACTTATCCCTTAAATATTCATAAGAAAAAATGTATAAACTATTGCCAGTAAATGAAAAACAAAAAATTAGCGCAACGAAAGGATACCAAACGTATTTGTATGCATTATGTAGTTTGACAGTTTTTTCTCGGTCAGGTCATATACAGCAAATCAAACATTTAAAAAAAATTCTAGCGCCCAAATAGCATCACATGCAGTTGCTACAAGCATTCGAAATTAACAAATATTGTTAAGAAAAACAAGTTACACCGTCAGTGAAGTTATTTGGAAATTGCTGTATAAAATGGATAAACAAAATTGTTATAGGATTATTAACTGAAAGTCAAACCCGCAGCAGTTAATTCCAATGCACTTGCCTATTAAGTCACGTTTAGGAATTTGCGCTGGAATGTGGCCGCATCAGGTTTGCATTACGATCAATAAAAGCCAAAGAATGCTATGCGCTTAAAAAATTGATTTGTTCTTTGTTTTCGTTACTATACAGCTAACATTTGACTGCGAGAAATTATAATTTTATTATGAATAATTAGTTGTCTTTGGTACATTAATCGTTAGGACGTGAATTCCGTGAACGTCTTGTATTTCTCCCCCTCCCTGATTGTCCCCTCCTATAACCTTAGTCACTCCTCTGTCAGCTGGATATGAATTCCATGAAACTGAGAATATGGAAGGCCGAATCAGAGTGCACGTTGGTGTGTAAGGATGACATGGCGGTAGTATATAGTGGGGAAGGAGCTGGGCATGTAAATGGTCGAATTGTGAATTTTTGCTGTGCTTAAACACACTCAGGATTTCATGCATTCCAGTTGTCACTGCGATTGTAGTTGCACGTCAGTTTTTTAATAAACGGAGTATATTTCCGGCAAGTTTTAGTGACGCTTTCTGTGTACTTACATTGTTATAAGAGAATGACATTGTTGATTAACCACAAAAAACCAGAAAATTATTTCAAGAAAATATTATGTTAATTCTGTGCCAAAGTGTTAAATGAAACAGGTGATAAGTACTCGGCGTGTCAGCATACGCGGTAAGTAGCATGATAATGTAGGTCAACAAGCTTAATCGAAAAAGTCGATTTAAATGCCTTTAACAGCAAGAATGTGGAAAATCTACATCCATATTAAGCATGCTGTATTTTATTATGTTGTTTTTTGATTTTTATGTTTTTGTTTGTTATAGTTATCTGGGGAATTTAAATAGTTTGTAACAGTTGTGCTTTAATTATTCTCTTGTGCTTTTGGAGGTTAAGATTTTTCTTATGAAAAGCTATTTATAAAACTGAACTCAAACAGTTAAACTTAAATAGCGTTTTGCAGTCATATTGCACATTAATTTTTTATTTATTTGTTTTTTTAAAAAACCAGCGGTATAGCACTGTAGACAAGAGCATACGAAGGCAGAATTGTTATGATGAATGGCCCAAGAATAATAATGATCAAGAAATTAGCAGAAGGGCTTTTGCAGTAAAAGAGATGATAATGATCAATTAGGATGTTTTATGAATAGCTGTCCTGCAGCATGTTTTAAGTTTTCATTGTATGTATATCTCATTCTGTAGATTCTGTGTTGAGTGAGAGCTCTAGGATATAGAACATGTCCAAAAAAAAAAAATCCTGATTAAGATGAATTTAGTCCCAAATATTCATCTATACTGTAGAATGTGAGAGTTATTGAAACTTCTTTTAAGAAAATTTTTGAAAGATATGAATTCATAATAATTTTCTAATAATTTAGTTCTGTTGAATACCCATAATATATCTGAACTGCAAAATATGAGCATTTTTCTAGAAAATCTCGTTAGCTAGCTGACCGATACAAATCATTCCAGTTTCTTGTATTAAGTCTATGTACAGTGAAATTCAATTAACATTTTTGAGATTATCTAACATTAGGTCATATATTCTGTGAGATCCTTAGATCTTCCTCTTTTTCTCCCACAGATTATTTTTATAGCTTTCTTTTTCAAACAAAACTTTTTCTCTATAATAAGACTGCCCAAAAAAATGCCTCTTTCATTTCAGAAGGGAACTATACACAGTATACCATACACAAGGGTCTTTCGGTAGATCATTTAAAACTCTTAGAGAAAAACAGGCTGAAGTAAGTTTTGGGAACTATCATTTCACCATGTTTCTTCCATTTAAGAATATGATACATTTTTATTTTTAAGAATTTTGTATGACTTATTTTAGGGTCTCATCTTGATAATAGATTGTGAGAGCTGATAAATATTATTCTTTGTTCTTAATTGAATAACATTTGTCTGGTTTATGTTCAGTGATATTTTACTGGTTTGAAGCCATAAGTATATTTCATAAAAAGATTTTGTAGCTGTGTTTGACCGAAGTGATTTTTGTGATTTCCCAGTTACAGCACTGCCAAAAGTAGTAGTATTTGTCAACAACTTCACTTATGTGGTAGGCCATTGAAATTTAAAAAAAAAGTTTTGTGCCCAATTTTGATCCATGCAGCACACCATACTTAGGATTCATGGTGACTGGTTACAACTTTTTGCATTCCATTACACAAATAAGAAATGTTTATCACTGTGAGAAATGTTCTGTAAACTAAAAACGAAACAAAATTAGGTTATTGTGGGTATACAAACAATTGTTTTTATAATATTAGCAATTTAGCATGCATACTGAAGTTGTCATTTTTTGTACAAAGTCTACAGCGGTAGATATATTCATTTTATATGAAGGTGTTTTGTAAGTAGATTGGCAGAATGTGTTGTACATTATTACGATTTTGCATTTGCATTTTTGATTAACTTTTAGATTTTTTTTTTTTTAAATACCTGTGTTATTTGGGATCAGAGTCATGCAGAAAAAGTTTGCCATCCAGCTTGAGCCACAGTCACAGTTCTTTGGATTACCCATGTACTGTTTGACCACAGTTGCAAATTTCCCCCATATGAATTTATATGCCCTGGAGACCTCTGAGGCTTTCATGTTATGGAGATTTTATTCCTTGTTTCTTTTACTATGCAATTGAAGTACTTTTTCATTTTGCAAAGCAGTAATATTTAAAACTTAAAGGGTTATTGATGTAGTCTTTGCAGAAAAAGTTTTACATCAATAATCCATTAAGACAAACCCAAACTGAAACTTCAAAATTTTTCAATTCTGAACAGAACTTCAAAAACTTGATCCACACATTAATATATGTTTTTATATGCATTAGTTAGGACTGTTTTTTCATTAATATTTACAAAGCTCAACTTGTGGAAATATACCCTATTTTTAAATAAAATGTTTGCTCTTACATCTTATATATATTATCCCAGTACTTGTAATCTCTTTTAGCTTTGCTTGAATTACATTAGAGTATTTTCAGCATAATGTTATTTTAATGTTTTAAAGAACAATATTCTCTTTTAAGAAAAATTGAAGTTTAGAACTTCACATTTTATTACATACTTAGAAGTATGAGTACTTTGGGAATCATATGGAGATGCTTATTTGCTGAAAATGTTGAAAAAAGGGGGGGGGGCCTCCTTTCTCCCACCTAATATTATGCTAAATGGAAGATAATTTCATTGGTTGCTGTTATTCCATAGATTACTTGTCAGATCTTGTGATATAATCAGGCATGTCATTTTGTATATCAAGAATCTTCTGCATTTATTTTGGCTTTAATCTCTAGTTATTTTAATCCCTACTGTGTTCATGTAAGATGTACTTTGCAATAGTATAGAAATGGTGAATTTAGCCTAAGAAAGCAAGCAAGTGTTAAAACATTGTGTTTATGGACACTCTTTAATTTACTTATTCTATATTAGCATTATGCACTCAATAATTGCATCGAATTGAATGTCAGCTAAAGTTTAATTTCCTTCTCCAATGTTCAATATCTGCTTGTTCTGTTTATTGGTGTGCTAAGAAACATTACAAAAATGCAAAGACCAATTTTGGGCCTGCCAATTTTCTAGATATTGCTCATTACAACTTCTTATATTCACAACATATTTTAACTACAGCAGACTTTCTTATTTTAAACTAATAATTCTTTGAAAACATTTTATGATACAGTCGAACTACACACTCTTATGCTTCACTTACTTATCATTATTGTAGACTGGTTTCGAGAACAGGTTGTTCTCATCATCAGTTCAAATCTCCGACTGTTGGATAATTCGTTGTGTTGTGGGTATT
Source organism: Metallyticus violacea (assembly GCA_030762175.1). Lineage (NCBI taxonomy): Eukaryota > Metazoa > Arthropoda > Insecta > Mantodea > Metallyticidae > Metallyticus > Metallyticus violacea. The sequence goes on from CM060835.1 coordinate 58,217,797, forward strand.
CTGCTCTGGTGGAGGTGCGATGAACTTAAAGTTTATATTTTCATCGCCGAAAGTGTCAAAGTTCATTAAACTGTCTCTGTATTTGTAAATGTATATTTTTTCCCATGTTGCTAATTCTGTAGGTCCTTGCACTGATTTTAATAATTTTGCTTTATTTGCTATATCATGGTTTTCTCTCCAAAAATGAAATGCTACCGCTGATTTCTCAATTTGCTTGTATTTTATGTTAAAAGAACATTTAAGGAACGCAATCTACCCTTTAATCATGTCCTGCAAATCACCAACTGAACATCTGTTTCTGGCTTATCAGTAGTCCCCTACTGAAACATCCTTAAGACATGGGTCTTGTCCTTTCCATTGATAATTTACATTAAAATACCTAGAACAATGCACCTAATATGAATTAAATCCCATATTCAACTCCATTAGAGTTAACATTCACTCTATATTTCAATTACATTATATTAAATATTAATCTCCAATTACTTTTAATGTTAGGCATCTTCCTTTCTTTTTATTTACACCATTTCTTTTTTACTTTATACAAAACTCTCCAAGGATTTTAATTGCAGTTTCACAATGCTGGCAACACTGCAAATAGTTAGGTAGCCAAGAAGTGACAGCAAGACATGGTATCTACTGTAACATCACATGATGTGGTCAGTCTGTCAGGTATCTGCTGAGTAGAGGAGACGGTTGAAGCAACAGTTGTGTATAATCAGTGTGATCAACTAGTATACAATTGTCTGAAAACTGTCACAAGCTGTGCTTATGATCCACTATAACAGAAGCTCACATGCCTAGACCACTTTCCTTGCAACTATCATGTGTTTGATTCGTTGAGCATGGCCCTGATGGGTAAGCATTTCACCACTGATCAAGCAGTTCAAGATGTTGTGGTAAAGTGGTTTCGCCAGCATCCTATGCTGACGGTATTGAGAAACTAGTGTTGGGACAGATGCCTGAACTGTGGAGGTGATGTCTTGTACTCTTTCAAACTGTCATCCATATGCTGTCATTGTGATAAAGTCCAATGTAAATTGTGTTCATTTCAAAATACCTATGTTTCATTTGAACAATCCTTATAGTTCAGCACTGCGACACATTTTTATATTACAATAAAATAGATTGTTTTCAGTTTTAATCTGATATCGATGTGTATTAGATTAATTTTATTTCTTTAATAATAGCTCCTATTGATGCTTCTTAGAGCTATACACTTTCTTTAATACTGTAATCGTCTTATTTCTTTATACTTTCTCAGTTTGCTCCATAAGAAGTTGTGATGTATGTTCTCTAAAGTTGTTTTTGAGCTGCAAATAGCAAAGAACTTGGTGTTTGCTATATCTGCCTTTAAATGTTACTTATTTATAGTTAAATTTTTAGTTATAGAATTCATTAAATACATTTCTTGATAACATTGGCATAATCAGTTTTGCTGGATTTCAGCATGCGAGTTGAATCCAAAAAATCACATTAGTTTTATTTTCTCTACCACTAAATGGGATGCTTTGTCTATCATTATAGCTATTACTAAGGTACCTGCATGAAAAAAGTGTTTTCAGTCAGCTACTTCATGTTTCTTTCTAAGAAGATAAACTCTTTCTGCTGCACTTCAAATTTAATTTTTCTGAATTTAAAATTAAAACTGAAATTAACATTTTCATATAGCAATGATTGTTTGAAAAATATGTAAATAGCAATTCTTAGGTCCTTATTGCAAAACTACAGGGTCATCATTCCACTATGCAATTATTAATTGATTTTATTAACAGGAAATACTGCTTAATGACCTTGCAACATCCCAAGGGAAATCATGTCTTCCAGACAGAACTCATAGTTTGCATTTTTTGTTTTTATTAGTAATAATATTAATTAATATTCTACTCGCAATCATAGAAGGTACTTGAAGTGCATGTTCTATGCTGCAAGACATGCCAGAATTCTTAAAGATTTTGAGACAGTTATCCTCCCAATTATTGTAAACTGTCTTATGTATATTTTATTTCAGCACCTCTAGGTACAGCAGTAATTTTATGTGGATGAAGATGCAACAGCTTAGTAGCTTTATATACATTGCTGACAGATATACCAATTTGATGGGCTAATCATGTTAAAGACTTTCACAAAAAAACATTTCTAATTGGTCATTTATTTCATCAAACTTCTTCTCTGTTAAAAGCATCTTATCAATGAAAATGTCCGAGTTTGAACTTTGTTCAACAATCTTAAAATTTACTTCCTGATGTGGAGGGTACTCCTGAAAATTTAGCATGAAATTCTCTCCTACAGTACTTATAAGGTTTATTTTGTGATAATCATAAACAAAAGTCCATATAATGTGGCAAGGATCTCAAAACCATGTCATTGACTGCTTTATATATGTATGGTAAATCTATAAGTATTTAACAAAAAAATCATGTTTAGTTCAATACTCATATCAGCTTTTATACCTTTTGATTACTTCAACCAAATTATTATAACTAACCAACATCAAATTGGAAAGTTGAATGACAAAGATTAATTTTTATGTTTAGTGAATTAAATTGGTTCCCTTTAAAGCTCAGAATAAGTGAATAGCAAAGAATAATAATAAAATACTACATCTCTGTACCTTGTTTCCTACACTGGAATGTATATTCCAGAGCTTTTATTCTTTATTTAAAAAATTACATTTTTACATTATATTGTTCAGATTCATTCAAATCTAAAAACTAACTAAAAATAAGGGATTAAAATAACTATAATTAAAATAGATAGATGGAGAACGAAAGAAAAAGTACTATAAGGATATCTACTATAACATATACAATAAAATATATTCATAAAACTAAATAATAAAACTCGATATATGCTGGAAGTCAGCTCTGACCTGGTAACCAGCTGTTAGAACAAAAATAGAAATTACGAAACAACATTAGTATAACTTACTAAATTAGAACAAAAACTGTTCCACTGGTTTCCAGTGAAAATGTGTACCGGTATCCAGCACAATTATAATTTACCTTAAATTTCTTTCATAAAAATGTTACATGAATAGCAAGGAATGCATTTCCACCAGGTCATTAAGATCCTGGATCATAGATATGAAGGCACACAATTGTTGGTTACTTGCAGTATGACTGGGTGACAGCCCTCTCAGAGTCAAAAGAACAAAAATTATGCCAAATGTTAACCTCTAATTGAACTTTGCTAATTGTAAATTAACAAGCTTTATGAAATTTGGGGGGGGGGGGGTTATGCATCTATAAATTGCACGGAAATTGTTATAAAATGATGTAAATGAATTTTAATTTTTGTAAAAGTTGAGTGAAAATGTGTGATGTGACTCAAGATTTCTAATTGCACATTTAAATTGTGTAAAACCAAACAAACAAACAAAATTTGTAAAACAGCAGAAATAACTTTTTCATATTTGCACCATTTAAATGACAGCAAAATTTTCTGAAATGAAGTGATATAACAATGGCTGTGTAATCTTAAGTTCTGTGGAGCTGGCAGTACATTTCAGCTCATTCTCTTGGTATTTTTTTTTTTTTAAATGATGTGTATCATGATGTAGTATTTTAGCCTTACAATTCAGGGGTTGTAAGACTTTTGACCTCAGGAGTACAAGGAATAAGTATTTATGCTTGGAAAAGGGGAGCCAAATAAAGTTTAAAATATCTTTGGCATTAAGGTTTCATTGGGCATATTCTATGACTTTTTTTATAATTATAGTATCATAGTTAAGGTTAGCAGTTATTCATTATTAGAAGTATCTAACAAGAGTAATCAACAATTACTTTTACTACTATCTTTGCCACTAAATAATAGTCACATTTCTTTAGATAGGTATTTATTGACGGTGAATGAATACAGACTCTTATTTGCAGAGAATACTGATAAAAAAGATTAGATATCATTAGAAGGCTATTCATTCAATATGGAGTACAGCAATAAAGGTGGAGTTAACAATGTTGGAGTTGTAATGGAGAACTAAAGCAAACACTGCTTTTGCTGTAAATTCTGCTGCCCCATGTGAGGTATTTTGTAGCAGTTTCTTTCCATTAACCTTCATGTATTCAATCATGACAATTTGCAATGTCTACGAAGGAAGATTTTCAAAGACTTGTGCAATGATGACAAGTTCATCTATTGTGGATGTGACTTGTTGATGTTGGAAATATTGTATGGCAAATTTTGAAGAATTTTTGATTATCAGACCTCTCTTTGCAAGTCATTTTTGCTGGCACAAAACAGGTAATCAGAAATGGCCTACTACTGATCATCTCCAGTATTCTTCATTCCTTCCATTGTTTGAATACCATTCTCCTTTGGTCACATAAACTGTGCGATAGTTTTCTGATGTATTTTTTTTTTTTTGATTGATTTATTTAAGGACGCTCTTTAACAGCTCAGGTCATCAGCGTCCCATTCAACTCAGGGCGTGAAACGGCCGACAAATTTTGCTCAGAGGCCTCTCTTTCAGGCTTGAGGTTCTTTTTCGTGCCGCAAATGTACGACACGGGACCCACGGCTTTACTTCCCTTCCGAAGGAAGCCATACTTAGGATTTTTACGCCCGAAAAAATCCATCGGTCCTGGCCGGGTTCGAACCCGCGTTTTGAGTATAAGAGGCAAGTATGGTAACTACTACACCACCAGGACCGACTTTCTGATGTATGTCAATAGACCTTCAGATTAATGAAATAGCCACTACACTTGGCTAATTATGTTCTGATCTAAACACCTAAATAGATGACACTTTACCCAACATCCCAAGCATATTTCACATGCCCTGTGACTATCTCTAGTTCAGTGCTCTGTGCACACCTGGTCCTTCATTTTTGCATCTAGACTGAACAAGGCTGTTTAGGAAATGCAACTATGGTTTCAGGATAAAGATGGTGAAAGACAGCTGTTCTGAAAGTAGGGCTACTACTATCATTGACCATTAAAAATATCTGTACAAGAAGGAAGCACTTCTGTTTGAAATGTCAAAAGATTGATGAAACAGCTAAACCTATTATCTGTGAAGATGAAAGCGTAACTTAAAAAGTTGCTTTTTTGGTAACCATTTTCCAACTTTATGCATTCTTTCTCCCCTTTTGTACCAAAAGCATGAGCCACAGCAATTTAGTGGTTGATATCCTTTGTAGCTAAACCAGTAAAACATATAATTTGTAATGGACCAGTGAAAACAACTGGTTTAAAATTTGTATTAAAGAAAAAATTAAAGAAACCAGCAAGAACTAAATCCTTTAAATAGGCTTATTGCAGGCATCCAAGCCAATTACATGTTGTCTTGCAGGGCTCATATTATCATGATGCTTAAACTTGTATAATTCTGTCTGTTAGCAGGTATTACTTCATAAAATTAATGCATTTTTAATAGCTATCTTATGTTATATGCTATGTTGCAGAGTTTAAGAATAAAAATGGGGGGGATAAGAGCTTGCAGTTCCCCACGTTAATTTTATTAGCTGCTTTAAAGTAAGGGATGAATTTTAGAACCATTTATTCTGTGAGATTTGGTATCTATGATCAAAAATGTATTTGAAGCTATATTGTGTATCTGAAAAATAACGCTAATTTTACTCCTGTTACCTTTTTTCATCTTCATCTTGAGAATTTACTTAATTTGTGTGTGGTATATTTCTAGTCTAGTATCTGGGCAGTTTAATGGAGCAGAACACTTAAGTTTCCTATGATTAGGACTCCGAATTTTAGGCTCAGCAGGATACTGTTGATAATTTCCCAAAATTGTAGACAAAATGCAAACAGACTTGTACTGTTTTTGTCTAATCATGGGATTCTACATATGATATCTCGTAAACTACTTGGAGAATCGTGGAGACAAAAAGTCATTGTTCTAATCTCTTTAAGTTTTATTTTCTTGAAGGCGTTGTTCATTTTGCAAAAATGTACAAATACTCTTATGATAATTGTTACACTCTTTTTACGGGTTGTATTGATGAGCCCTTAGGTGAACTTCATTTCGGTGAAAACAGCATATCAGTAGCACCTTTCGTTTGCAAAAATATTCACGATGATTGTTATAATTTGTATATGGTTTTATATGGATTGTTCGCCCATGATATAGCTCGATGCTGCATGCAGTATCTGCTGAAATCCGGTTTCCAAATGCATTTGTCACCTCCAAAACTACCTTAGACGTTCTTAATTTTTTATTTTTGTGAACTTTTTTTTACCATATGACATTTTCTTTTAGTTGGTACGGAAGGGCGCCCATTCTTTAGTGCATTTTGGTTTCTTTTGTTTTACATCCCATATTTGTCGTTACGTCCTTAGAAATCTAGCGAAGTGTTGAAACTAGATATTGCAAAGCGATGGTGGATTTATAAGTCTATTCACCAAATGAGTACGGTATTTAAAGTTTCCATCTAAATCAAACAAAACAGCACTTATTCATATTTTTAAAGTGTTTATACAAAAGCAGATGCAAAATGACTGTTGAACAATACACACTGATATCATATGCTTTTAAAGTCTGTAATAACTGTAGTCCAACATCGCAAATGAGTTGAGACATATCTTTCATCAATTTTATATCCTATGCTAGAAGGTAGGCTAGTGAGCTGTCCTGCTAGTTTCTAAGGGAGTTTGAACGCATGAACTAATTTTAATGAAACTTGAACCTGCAGTCCTGCCACCTCTGTGGTTTTGTTGCTCTCAAGGCTATCACCAGAACATGGCAGACACGCGCTGCACTGGAAGGTAGCAGAAACAAGCCTGTAGAACTACTGGCGGTTGATGCACATCTTTAAATTATATTTTACATATTTTTGCTTGTATTTAATTCCCAGTGTTTACCATATTTGGGCACTTTTGTGTTAAATCAAAAGTAGCATTTCTTGAGTGGCTGAGTTTTATATATACACACCACAGGTTTTTACCTATGTTTTAACGTTCAGTGACCGTAGCGATCAATTGTTTAAAAGAAGACACGCTATGACTCCCATATTGCGAAGAATGAACTTTAACTGGTATTGGATGATATGTCAATTTAAATAATTTTCTAATTATAAATTGCCCAGAAGAGAACTAGGATTGCATTTCTGGGGAGTGCTCATAGGAAAAGTATATGTGATTTGGAATCAGTCTTGATTAACATATTGCGACTAGAATTACCTACACAAGGTGAATGTGGGGTAGCTTTAGGTACTTAGTATACAGAGTATATCATAGAAAATATGAAAAACACCAACAGAATAGATAATTGCGCATCTTTGACAATATATATATTTTGAAACCAAAATTCTTCCTACTCGTTATAGCGCGCGGTTTACAAGGTAACCGGCATGGCTGTGTAGCCACTTCAGCAGTTGTGTTATATGACGTGCGCTAGAGATGCTGTCTAGCTTGTTAGTTCTATGGCAGAGTGTGCATGATGTGGTTAAGGGCGTAGGTTCGCCTCCCGGCATATAATATATATATACATATATATATAAAATAAAAATAAAGTAACACTATTAACAATGTAACAAATTAACAGTAATTAAAATAGTACAAAAGGATAAAACACTAAGAAAAAGTCACACTTGAGATCGCTTTATTTCGGACTCGTGGAGTCCTATGGCAAGAAGACAAGTGAATGTAGCGATCTCAAGTGTGACTTTTCTTAGTGTTTTATCCTTTTGTACTATTATAATTACTGTTAATTTATATATATATTATATATATATATTATATATATAGTAATATTAACTATTTGTTTTATCTAAATGCCGCATTCCCAGCATATGCAAGAAGGACAAAAACGGTTTATGGGCACAAATTCAAGAAGCCTGGGATGGTGTAGCCTCTCGTCCACACTACTGTGGAAATCTGACATCTTGAAGATGAGGGCACTTACACGATATCAATTTGTGTTTATTTCTATGTTTTCACATTAGAAGATAAACTTTTCTTTCATGTATTTAGTTCTTTACGTTAGTTTGTGTTTACGTATTTATGTATGCCTAGGTAATATCATAAAAATCAAATGATACGCTAAAACATATGATATTAGGGCAATATAATGTACTACATATACACTTATAAAACCAATAAAAAATGTGTGCAATTTGAGCCCAGGAGCAATGCCTTCGAAACCCTCGGCCACCATTCTGTATATACCTTGACGTTCTCTTTTCAGATGCTTACGATTGTGGCCATTACTGCCGCGGGTGGCCGAGGTTGTTAAGGCGCGGACTCTTGAGCGGGAGGTCTGGGGTTCGAATCCCACCAGGACCGTCCTCTCTGACTGGGATTTTTTTCCAGTTTTTCCTGTCCTCATAAATGGCAAATGCCGGGAAGGTACCCTAAACTTTGGCCTGGAATTCTTCCTTCCTTAAAAAATATCTTTTCCCAATTTATTATTTCATCCCATGTATTATTAGTGTCCACCGCCTGTGGTGCCTCAGTAGTAAAAACACTACTCAAAAAATTGTGGCCATTACTTTTACACGCAAAGCGCCCACTGCAGCATGCGCTTGTGAATACAGTGTTTACAAGCATCCTCAAAGTTCACCGACCGACATGTATAAACTAGCGGTGACTTATTTTTTTTTATTAAAGGATTTACATATCGATGAAAAAAATCTATACACGTTACTCAAACTCCTCGAGTTTTAACATACTGCAAAGTAAATGCAGCAAACGCCACCAAGAATAATGCAATAGCTTTATTAGAAAAGGTCGTATTGTAGATATTTTATGAAGCGTTCCTGTCCTGAAATAAAATGTGTAACGAATGAAGAAATGCGCAGTAACTAATCATCGCTGCTGCGGAAAGGCATTGATTTACTGCACTGCACTGCATTTGTCGCACAACATAACTCGGATTTAATTCAATGAAGACAATAGGTTTTGTAAAACTTGTGTTCATACAACCTAAAACTTGGATACAGAATAATTAGTTTCATATGAGCCTAAGCATCATTTAAATGATGAACTTGTAAGAAAGACTGGAAAAACAAAGAAAGGAAGAAAAACACTAGGGATTGTTTATGTTTAAATTTAGCAAGAAGTATTAAAATGACGGGTGAAGCATCATTCGCACACCACATAGTACAACTATACTTCCTTAAGAATTCAATACTGTTCACATAATAAGGGCACAAATATCACATGGAGCAATAAGGTCATCTTTTGTACATTTTCTTTAACATAGGCTAAAATTCATGCAAACATTTGTGTAACTTTATTGTGAGCTTGAAATATTTTCAGTACTTTATAAAATGTGCAAACTAGTATCCACCATAGCTTATCATTCTACAGCCGATTAGCCGAGCGGTTAACAAAGAGCGACAGAGTGAACAAGGCGCTCTTATTTATTTATTTTTTGGATTGATTTATTTATGGACGCTCTTTAACATCTCAGGTCATCAGCGTCCCATTCAACTCAGGGAGCGAAACGGCCGACAAATTTTGCTCAGAAGCCTCTCTTTCAGGCTTGAGGTTCTTTTTCGTGCCGCAAATGTACGACACGGGACCCACGGCTTTACTTCCCTTCCGAAGGAAGCCATACTTAGGATTTTTACACCCGAAAAAATCCATCGGTCCTGGCCGGGTTCGAACCCGCGTTTTGGGTTTTTAGGAGGCAAGTATGGTAACTACTACACCACCAGGACCGACAAGGCACTCATGATATTCAGGCTTCAAGTACCGGGGCCATGCACAGGGAATCTTTGCCTGAGTAAAATAAAACTCATTTTAATTTTTAGGGAAATGCATCAATGTTCGGAATATCAGCATAAGGCCTTTCCATCAGCAATGTGCAACGCTCCCTCGGCTTGTATTCGTGATACTCCAGATAAGAAGTGTACTTGAATAATCGTTATGGGACAATTTCTCTTTTCTGGTCAGTTGTTTTGTATACACTTGTTTGGCCGTAGCGCTTCACTACAGTTCGAAATACTTGTTCTGCACAGTACTATTTTTGGAGCATTACAGGGATTTTATAGTGCCACTTAGAAATGTTCAAAACAATGTTCTCCATGCTTTCTGTAACTCTTTACTGCAGCTCCAGACATGTTGATTGCTAATGCCTTGAGCTATGCACAAAGGAGTGAATCCGGTTTCAAATCCGCACCGAATTCGGTCAGACCATGCAGCTGGTGGAATGAATGACGGGAAACCAGATCATCCGAAGAAAACCTGGCACAGGCGTCGCTGCACTAGCTTGTCTTCCGTTTATCGGTCACTTGCAGTGAAAGGCAAGCATCCCATGACATCGACCACACTTTAGGCCTTTTAGTTCGTGATTAGCATCGATTTCGTGAACAGTGAATGTGTGCTTTGCAGATGATTTTAAAGAAACAAGATGTCCTTACAATGTAGTACCTATATTAGAAGCTGCCCTTTTGTTTTACTGATGTTTGCAGTCGACATTACCGGCTAAGGATGATCGAAATGAGTTGTAATTTTTTTCCCATTTATCGCATATGCCTGGCTCTAAACAAGTTATTGCGAAGCATAATTGTGGCACTAGAATTAGACATAGGGATATAACATTCATTGGGTGAGGTGCAGAGGCGAAGCGTGTATTAAGGCTGCATATTTCGCTATTTTTAGTGGCATTATGGTAATATGGAACGATGAGTTATTTCAGTAAATACAATTTACAGTGATATTGTGTTAAAAAGGTTATTCTTAAACTCCCCTTAGTTAATGCAGAATAGATTGGTAATCTTCAACTGACTATTTCCCCCTTCATTTCTGCGTAATTGTCAACTGTAGCGCAGTGCGTATGTTACTAAAATTACATAGAAAGGGACGGTAAAATGTTCAATGAAACGTGGTGAATTCATTTCAAGAGTAGTTTGTAACGGGCTTACATAAAGAACTATACCGCGCGCGCGGTGTTTTGAATCCCGTACGGCGAGCGACGCGACACGTAAAAACTATCCCGCATGCGCGATTCTTGGCGGTTGGGCGTGTCGCATCGCTTGCCGCAGAAGGGATTTAAAATACCAAGCGTACGGTGTAGTTTTTACGTGAAAGCCTGTATATGTGTAAGAAAATGAACCGGAATATGAAAGAATTGTGTAACATTACAAAGCCATTTTCTGGTATAAACAGCATTAGATTTCTACATTCCATATCTCAACCTACATGTAGAAATGCCGCGCTTCGTCACTGGGAATGGTGGGGAGGTATAGGAAACTCCTGCAATACACATATTTTTTACTCATAAAAACAAACGCATGTTATTTTTTGTTAAAACTAAATTTTTACTTTCATTGTAGGAAATTTGTGTAAACTAAATGGGTATAGCTTTATTTAAAATATGGTGCAACGTTTAAAGAAAGCTTTTCGATTCAACTGCAGTCTACCGCTGTGGCTTGGATGCTAGTGCATTTGCATCTCAATTGGCGGGTCCGAATTCGATCTCTGGTCGGCACATGTTACCCGAGTAGAGTATTTTTTGTGTTCGTTTACCCTGAATGAATAGTGTTTTGCTACAGAGGCACCACAGTCGATGGACACTGATGATACATGAGAGAAAACGATACATTGGGAAAGGATTTATTTTTTTTAAGAAGAAATCGTTCCAGGCCTAAGTATAGGGTAAATCCCCGGCATTTGCCATTTATGAGGACTGAGGAAAACCTGTCAGGGAGGACGGTCCTGGCGGGATTCGAACTCCAGGCCTCCCGCTCACGAGTCCGCGCCTTAATGACCTCGGCCACCCGTGGTGGTTCTCTTACTCTGAAAAGGTGAATACTGATTAACATGAGGACTCAGATTAATTTTTCTGATCATTTTGTCCATTCCATGTTCATTGTCAATTAAAACGACGTTAAAAGCTTACCCCCCTCCACAAAAAAAAAAAAAAAAAAAACTTGCCAGAAGAAAGATAAGAGAAATTAAAAAGTTGCAATCATTGTGTAGCCATTATTGATTTAGTCAGAAGCCCCCCCTCCCAAAAATACTTAGATGCTCCTTAATGACAAAATTATACCACGAAATGAAAAGTATGGACTGCGTATAATAATGGCAACGCCCTTCGTGACTATAACATTTCTTTGTTCCAAAGCGTATATTCCGTTATCGGTGGCACAGTGATAGGCGTCAGTTTGAAACTTTCGGTAGTAAAAGACTCGAGATAAGTTATAAAATAGACCGCCTCCTATTCCGGAGCGTCTGGGTTCGGATTTCGGTCAGAACAAGCTCCCCCCCCCTCCGGAGTTTTTCCAATCTTGAGAATGCCAGATAGCTTTTAGGTGGCAAAGACTCCTAGCTTATTTGCGCAATTATTAATTAATTTATTTTCATTCCAGGCTTACATAGTATGCAGTCCATAATCTACAGACGTTGCGAGAAGACCAATGTACTCAAAACGACAATAAATAAAAATTAAAGTTATTAAGCAAAAGAACAAACTGTAAATGTCTTTGCTTTTTAATTTAGACGCAGCTTCTAAATGGTAATGGATGACGAACACGATCAAACATAGTTCGTTTCGGCAATTGAAAAGAGCACCTAGGATACGTATGTCGGAAAAACTAATTTTGAAAGAAATATACTGGAATAGTGTGCCTTGTCTCGAGTCTTCATTTCTTGCCTGAGGAAGATGCTGATGTTCATATCACATTCAAAGGATACCTTTCTTGACCGTGGCTTGAATTAACAGTAAGGACATATTTCTACCATCGGAAATGAATCACTAATAAGCGGCCGCTTCATATGCAATAAAACTGGCAAAATAATATGTTTGCACTTAAAACCAGGACACACGCACTAAAAATGACTAAATGTGCACGCTGTATATCCCCTACAATTTGTAATTCGTATTAAACCAAGGTCAATAAACAGTTATGCACTACATATTTTCAAAACAACGCTTTTCTGCTATAAATAAGCACATTGAAACACTGCTTACAGATATGTGCAACAGTTGCAATAAACCAGTACATCTTTTTATAGTATAAGATAAAAGGATTTTTCTATTATCTTTAAAGTTTTAAAAATAAATGAAAAAAATCTTTTTTGACATCACAAGCAGTTGCGGGATAGTATTTAAACACCTAATTTCTGATGTCAGATAACCTGGCGTAATGACGTTTCTCACCTTCCATTGAGAACGTAACAGATACCTCGAAGAATCCTAACCCTGGGTTTATACGGGTTGTAATTGAATGCTTATGTATTTACAATTTCCTTACGACCAAGTTCTTTTAAACCACATCTGCGTATTGACCTGTCACCAAAATGAAGTGAAAAACTTCTCAAAAATACAGTTGCATTGTGCCTGTTTTATTCCTGACGCATAGCGAACTTAAGAGTTTAGCGCACACAAGTCTACCATTACTTTCTATAACGTTCTCGCCAATCATTTTGCCCTCTTGTCAAAATCTTATGCATATACGTAACAGGCGATACAACCGTTTCTTGCTTTGATATCTCAACTGCCATGTTATATTGCTACGGTATCATTAACTACCGGCAGGTTAAAGAAGGATGCAATAGTAACACTGATAAACTTCAGCAATTGTGGGTAATCTGCCAGGTTCGTAACCACTCCACCTGATGGTTATTTATTATTAAATTCTAAACTGCGGTTGACTAAAGCTAAAATTATTGGTGCGGTCAGATAGTCTGTATCGCTAGGCAAGTAAACATTTGATGTAATGAGGAAAGCGTGGCGAGTCTAAGCATTTGTTGAGCGTAAACAACGCTTTTATTATGGAGTGCTTCGGAGCTTCTTATAATTTTCCAAAAATAATGCGCTGTGCCAGGTAGTCTGTATCACTAGGCAAGGAAACATTTGATGTAATGAGGAAAGCGTGGCGATTCTAAGCATTTGTTGAGCGTAAACAACGCTTTTATTTGGAGTGCTTCGGAGCTTCTCATAATTTTCCAAAAATAATGCGCTGTGCCAGATTCCAATAAATGTGTGAACGTGCTTCATTGTCTACGATTATTCTGTATTTCATTATTTCGATATTTCGTATTCTTAACTCTGCATTGACCTCCAAATTTGGGGGGGGGGACTCGTATGTGTTAAATGCTCAAATATGTATTGACAATAAAGTCTGCATATAAGATAGGTTACTGGTTGCTAGTTTAAAGTTAATATCCATTTCGTAAGTCATTACGCAGATATGACCGATACAAAGGGCCCAGGTTACCAAGACACGAACTCTTGAACGGCAGGTCTATGGTTCCATTTCCTCCAGAATTATTTCCCCCTCCCAGCAATGATAATTTCTGGGGAGATACATGTGGTGAAATGGTAATAAAATAACTGTAACACACTATTGCAAAATTACATAAACATAAACCGATTACTGCCTTTTTCGAATCGATAGATCGGGCGCTAGATTAGTTAATAACATGACGTAGAGTGAGCAAAATTCTAATTGTTTAGTGCTGATATTGCCATTAAGTTACTGCGTAAGCGCTGCGCCACTTCCTGGAGAAAACGGTGCACAGTGCGCGAAACTCAGTCATGCTGAACTTTGCTCATTTGGTATATTATATTGAGTTACCTCACTTCTTCAACAAGAAGTATTTTAGGAAATCTGTGAGTCTTCGTGCTTTGTATTTGTTTCTAGCAGTGTGAGATCGGCAACGCTCCTGGAAAAGTTTTATCTCACAGATTTCTATTTTTCTCATACTTTTTCGGTGTAGTGAACAGTTTTCGCATCCATAAGTGCCACACACAGTTTGAACATTATTTAACCTAATATCTATATCTTTCAAATAGGTGACATTGCAGCCCAATAGTTAAAAGAAAACATTTATAAATTATTTTATATGCATAACCTTCGGAGCTTGGCATGCTTAGTATTTTAGTTTTAAGATCCGGAAATGCAAATTTTGCTTTTTATCACCGCTTTCGTTTTACATGCTTTCTCTTTGCAAAGGTTTCTGCAAGAAAGTCTATCTTAAAACTTTCTAAGCACGCTGTCGTGTTGATTTTTCAAAAAAGTTTCGCAGATTAGTCGTGATAACATTTCATTTATGTTCTTATCTTCTGTTTATAATATCTACTCCATGTAGGTGAGAATACATGAGCGAAGAAATAACAAATAAACGTAAATTTTGCAGGAAATTGGGGAGTTAGCTGGTTAAGGAACAAATGTCGAGCTTTTGCTTCCGCTGTTACAAAGCACGGAGAGAGACCGGGAGAAGAGGGGGAGAGGGAAATATGCTGCTTCAAAATTCAAGCGATACATAGTCGGCGACCAGTAAATGAATTTTCGTGGAATTAAATTGCCGGTTTTAGAACTTTGGTACGAATTTATGCAGTTCATCAACCTTAAAATTAGCAAGCGCAACACACATTTTCGTTGTCAATTTTCTAAACAAATATTATCTATAAAATACTTTTTTTTTTAAACATCTTAAAGGGGAGTGCTGCTCTATATTAACTTACTTTCCCTAGATTATTTTGTTTAATAGAGGCTTCTTCGTTTTGGAGGGTTTTTGACGTTTTAATGCTTAGCAAAATAAGCGAAATTTTCAGTAAAGTAAGAATAAATCAATCATACTTTATTAGCAACATTGTTATAACTAGGGGGCAGATTGATAGACACTAATTATGGAAAAAGGGCACAGAAAATGTAGGCATTTAAACTGTAAATGGCATTTATTTAAACTGGAAAAATATACAGCTAGCAGTTTCGAGAAAAATCCGGCCACTGCACTTTTATCTGCTTAGAAAATATAACAATCTTTTCAGTGATGGGCTGATGGCAGCATGTGACTAAAACTGTTCAGCTTCACAATAAATCCTGATCTCCTGTCGCTTAAAACATTTTTGTGTCTAGAAAATAATTTTTCCACAACACAGAAACATATAGGCGAATACTTCACAGAAGACAATTCCATAGACTCAAAATCAGGACTCAGTTCAATTGTATTTTATTTTTAAAGCTTAAAATTCTCTTATGAAAATGATGAAAGCTTCTTAGTTTCTTATAATTGTCTAGATTCTCATAATTTCTAATGGTTGCTGTTCACTTCGCTTTCATGGGGTCACAAATATGAGGAACCTGCAAAGAATGCATTAATAGAAACTTTAAATAATAGGAGTTGGTTTGACATAATTTCATGGGCAAAAAGAAATCTAATTACAAATAAGACCTGAAAAAAATGGGATGTTTCAAAGCGATGGGGTGTTGAATGGCATTGCCACTTGGAAATTTTCCAACAAAAATCTTGGTGCAATCAATGAGGAGCAAGGTGGAAGGTTTCACTGCATTGGAACACATACCAAGGCTTTTGGAATGCTTCTATAATTACAGGCTTTTGCTATATGTTGCACCGAGAAGATCCAATCCATAATGCTGTAGAAATAATCTCATGTTTAACATGTTTATGGTTAATATACAGTGATGAATTATAATTATGTCAGTACTTATGATTAGGCTGAGAAAAGGCTTGTTTTATTTCTTGCAAGAAATTTACAGTGCAAGCATTTTAATACTTTTTCAATTTTCGCTAAATACCATGCTTAAAATGGTCCTGGTGGTCTAGTGGTAACCATATTTGCCCCGTAGACCCAAGGTTGGGGGTTCAAACCCGACTAGAATCGCTGAATTTTTTCGGGCGTAAAAATCCTTATATGGCTTCCTTCGGAAGGGAAGTAAAGTAGTAGTTCCCATATCGTAGATTTACGGCTCGTAAAAAAACCTTCAGTCTTAAAAAGAGGCTTCTGAGCAAAATCTATTGGCCTTTTGACATACTGAACAGAATGGCACGCCAATGACCAAAGATGTTAATGGGTGCCCTTAAATAAAATATATCTAACCTGTGTTAAAAATCTCTACCTATACCTATTTAAAATCAGTGTACTTAAATAGTGTAGAAAAGCTTTTCATCTCCGATGATTAAAAAAAAAGTTTGAGTTTTTAGACTACTGTAATTAACCCGCTTGACGCACCGGTGGAATGTTCACTTTGTCGTCAACATTTGTGTATTTTCCTTTCATTGAAAAGCATATGAAATTGAAGTTTCCAAAATGGCAACTTTATTAGATAATTTCAGGAAATTGATATCCATGGTTAAAACTTATAGAAAAATCAAGAAAAGCAAAAGATAAATGGAACATTTGCTGCACTGCTTCTCTGCGGTCACTTCGATACTGCAGTAAGAATTTATTGCGTAGGTCACGAAGCATGCGCCTACCGTTTGTGTAATATCAAGAAGCTGCTTGTTGCATTTGAACATATTTTAATATTCCATAATGTTGCGTAGTGTCGTCGGGAATGACATTGTACTGTAAGCAAATTGCCGGAGGTAGGAGATTGTGCAATGATGACATGACAGCTCCCGCGCAGGCGTAGCTGGAAGGCAGGAGACTATTGGGGCAGCCAGGAGCAGACAGTCGTACCTCTGCTGGACAGTCAGAGTGTTGCTGTTCATCTTGCGGGTTCTGCCGGAATCTGCCATTGGAATGAAGGATCATGGGGAATGTCTTTCAAAGGGTGAGACCAATTCCTTGTAGTGCCTTGCAACTGTACATTTAAAGATGGTCTTTTTGGAACGCTCAGTGTTCACATTTAAAGCAGACATACAGGTGACATGTTAAGGTAAGGGTATCTTTAGCCCACTCTCGCAAATCAATGAAAACAAATTGAAAGAGGGTGGTTTCATTGCAGAGCTAAGTCACTTTTCTTCTTGAGAGATTTCCTCCGGTGACCCTGTAAAACATTATTTGGTTCTAATTCAATGGATACATTAGCTTTAATACGTTCTGTAAGAGAAAGAATTTTAATGTTCTGTACATGCTTGAAGAATTTAGCTTTGAATATGAGAAACGATGTTTGTGCTGACTACGTCTTATTATTATTATTATTATTATTATTATTATTATTATTATTATTATTATTATTATTATTATTATTATAGTTTACACAGATGAAACCTGGAGAAATGCCAGCTGTTCCTGACATTTATTTTGCCTTCGTCTTTTAAAATCCTAAAATTGAGACATAGATATATCCTTTAAACCATAAATAGTTTAGAACGTATGTTACTGTAGCAGTGACAAACATATCGTAATTGAAAATAAAGATTTAATGATTGATAACACCAGACCACCGTGGAATTTATGAAGACAATGATAACAGTGCTGTTAAAATTCTTACAGTCGTTAGAACTGGAGTGAAAATCTGCTGCTTTTCATATAAAGAGCAGCTAACTGAACAGAAGCGGGATTATCGATTGTAAGCTGCCGAGAGGGCCCAGCCCCCGTTCAGAGTGGTACTGCTGTGCTAACGGTTTATTTTGCTTTCCTGGAGAAACGTTTGGTGTGCGATATATCTGTCACACAAACTTCAATGTATTTCTGAAACGAACTGTGGCTTGACATGCTGCCCGGAAAGAAAATCTTGTAGCTTGTGTATAACATCCTGTAAGGCACAGTGTGAGGAAAAAGAAAATACCTGTCAACTACGAGATTGGGGAGGGGGGATAACAACAATAAGAATTTAAGCTTTTTCAGTTATATTGCATTTTCGTATTAGGATATTTAAAATCGTAAATCCGCACAATTAAAGACATTGTCAGATGTTTGGAAAAAACATATTTGCCGTTCGTTGCTCTTCAATTAGTGTTCATTTTTTTCGAAGTACTGGTGGAATGTTGTGGCTTTTTACATATTTATTTTATACATAAGAAAATGGCCTCAATGCGTGCTAAACAGACTTTTGTTCGCTCTTAAAGTTATCTGAATTGTTATGGTGCTATTTATTTGGATACTTTAAGCAAGTTTTCTAAGTCTTGCTCATCTATTTTGGTAGATAAATATTACACATTGTAGTTTTTAAACTTTAATTTTATGTTGATGTAACCGTTTAGTATATTGTAGCATTATTTTTCTGGCTGGAGTTAAAGTATGTTCCTAAAGACCACGGTGTTACCTTACAGCAACAATGACAGTAAATTAAAACATTCATGGTAAATTTAAGTGTTAAATTGTTTCAATTATTTACGCAGGTTTAACCATTTTTTAAAATTTTAAAATGCATTTTTTATGAGTAACGTTTGAAATTTTATTTATGAAATAAGAATTGGTTAATATTTTTCAGATTTGTTCTTAAAGATAAACGCTTTTATATTGTTAATTTAAATCTTTTGCTGCATTAGCGAATGTTAATATAATGATTGTAATTCGCTAAAGTGAGTTGTTTCTTGCAGTATTTGTGTCGATGTCCGTGGTGTCATAAACCATTGATCGTCTGCACACGAGTTTTATTTATTATACAGGGAGATTTTAGTTTAGCGGAAGATAAGGCGGCTTCTTGCCCGCACATATCAACAATGCGAGTGCGCCTGGTCTTAGGTGAAATATCTGTATAAAACTGACATATTTTGGGATGTTATTTGCCCATGAAAGTAAAACCAAGCTTCGTTGGTAAAAAAAGAAGAAGAAGAAGAAGAAGAAGAAGAAGATCCGTTTTCTCGCTACTAACACTAATGAATTTTAATTACAAAAATTTAGTCTGCTGGCATGATTGCAGTATTACCAATATTCTGTATGATTTTGATTTGAACGTTTTGCAGCTGTTCTTGCTAAGCTCTTTGATATTTCTCTTTCTTGACGCCTGAAAAACTTATGTGAAATGTTCTAACCCCCCTTTTTAAGTCATGTATAGAATCCATGGCATGGCACTTTATCTACTAATCATTTTATGATAATGCAGTTAGGACCGGGTTATCTTGTTCTGCTACAGGGCGTTGCCTCTGTACAATATATTTCACTACAGGTATTACTAAATCTAAGACACAAGTGTATTCAAATCAGCTGAATTACTGACCCTGTGCACGCAAAGCTACGTAAAAGTCCGGGCAACTGCAAGCAAGCTGCTGACTTATGTTTTTAACCGCATATAGGCGGTGAACACACGAGAGTGGTGCAAAACGTAACTGAAAGACGAAAGCAGGCAAATATTTGAAACAGAGGCTGTCACTGGGTGCTTTAACAGATGAGGAGATATGGAGAAATCAATACAATTGTCAGTTTGTGTCTTGCTAGACAAACCGACTCCAACCAAACTGAGACTAAGCCACTGTGGTGCTGGAAAACTGGAAGACAGAAGACAGTTACCACGATGTAGCACATAAAGGTTTATCTATGTAACCTATGATGTTATAAAATATCCAGATTAGAGCAACAAGGCAAAGCCGCAGGATTTTTTCAATCCGTCGTGATCATACCTCCAACTTACACGACCAATTCAACAATATTATTTCTCGAGAGAACATCTGCAAAATTGTTGAAGAATCCGACATAGACTTGATACCATGCAACTGCATCCTGTTCACAGAAGTGAAAAATCTTCTGCGTGTACTAGAATTTTCTAGCCCGGAATAAGTGTAAGAGATGCTTCCGAAATTAGTGCCAGTGGATGCAGTGATGATGCAATGCAGTAGGAATGGCACTTTTCTTATAGTCCATTACATGTGTCTCGTATGACAACTCTGTATATGTTCCATTTTTTAAATAAATTTAGTAAGGAATTGTAGTATTTCGTTCTAATTGGGTTTGCATTGTTATTGCTATTTTGAAGCTTTACGCAGTCATCATAATGTCACTCTCCTGTTATGTGCATGACAAAACGCATTTAATCTTTGTTTTACTAGTATAAAGTTGGGATTATAATGCAACAAACAGATGCAACTGTTCTGGTCTTCCTAATACGAGATGCGTCCCAGAAGTTTCAGGCCTGACTTCATTGTTGCGAAGCTCATGATATCTGATATACTCACTTCAGCCACGCCATTCATTAATTGATCTTTTTGAGATCCACCTTAAGGGTCAAAATATTAGGTCCCAAAATTGATTTCTGGTAGCAAAATGAAAGAGTGAGATCACCTGGGATAGTCGTTCGACTATCTAGACGGTTCAGGTGTCGAGAAAGCGTTCAGTAGAACACATCGAAGCGTGTCGAAGATTATTCCGCTTGAAT
Source organism: Metallyticus violacea (assembly GCA_030762175.1). NCBI lineage: Eukaryota > Metazoa > Arthropoda > Insecta > Mantodea > Metallyticidae > Metallyticus > Metallyticus violacea. Next base: position 58,238,705 of record CM060835.1, read on the forward strand.
GCAGAGTTCGATGCCCACAAAAGTGCAAAAAAACAGAACCTCATTGTGCCACTGCCTGTAGCTAGCAATAGCTTTTTGTGATATTGTGTGCAAAAAAACCCTGGCCAATGCTGGTGAATACTTCTAGCTGTCATGCCTGTTTCTCCCATGTTTATTGCTCATGATATGTTAATGCACAGCATCAGAATTAAATAGCATTAAATATTGCCAAATATCCTGTCAATAGTTACTAAACAATGCAAAAATCGAAGAAAAAGTGCTGTTAATGCGAAGAAATAATTATACGATATGCAGTTGCAGATCTATAATACGTCTTAGTACACGAGCAATAGGGGGAATCGAGCTGACCATACGCCATCCTAGCGATAATTAACTTGAGGCCCTCTTCCACCCGTGGAAGGACTTGTCAGATATCCGTATTTTTAACGGCAAGTGCAATATTAGTGTATCCGCATAAAAATGCATACCGGGGAATAATACATGGAGTTCGTTGATTGGTTCTTTGTGGAGTTATGCGCATTTGCAAATAATGCATTCAGAACTTAGAAGATTGGTTCAAATAGAGTGCCTCGACACGCTGTTACCCTTAAATGCCTAATTACTTATACCCCTGGAAGCCATTCTAATTTTGGTTTTCTACGCTGCCGCTCAGGACTGGCTCGGAACTGGAGCTCCAGATATCTTTTCCCTTTAAGGATAAGTGAAATCGAAGGACGCCACCTCTATATCAGGCAGTTCTTCAATTGTCCTCACGAGACTGGGTGCACCTCGTTCCAGACCTCTCTAACTTACAAACATTCTAAGCGGGTACCGGCAGCAGCCAGCACGCTGATTACTAGACCAAAGAGTCGGTCATATAATTCATCTACGTGATTACGAGGGTGGTCTGAAAAGTTTCCGACCTAATAAAGATACAAGATATTTTTTCAGATTTTTTTTTCAACATAGTCCCTTGTAACTCTACATACTTCTCCCAGCGATGCTCCCACCTCTGTAACCCGTCCAAATAAAACTCGGCGTTTTTCTCTGCAAAATAATTGTTCACGAAGGTGATTGCCTCTTCATTTGACGAAAATCTCTGTCCTCCGAGCGCAATTTTCAGATGAGGGAACAAAAAGAAGTCGCTTGGGGCTAGATCTGGTGAGTAAGGCGGATGGTCAAGCAGTTCAAACCGTAATTCGTGGATTTTCGCCATTGCAACCGCTGAGGTATGAGACGGTCCGTTGTCTTGGTGAAACAGGCTTTTCTTTTTCTGCAAATGTGGCCGTTTTTCCGCAAGTTCTGCCTTCAGCTTGTCTAGTAATGATGCGTACTATGCTCCTGTAATGGTTTTTCCTCTTTGAAGATAATCGATTAAAATAACTCCAAGACTATCCCAAAAAACAGTCGCCATCACTTTCCCAGCCTTTTTTTTTTTTTTTTTTTTTTTTTTGAGCCGGTTCCCCCTTTGCAGTTCACTGTTTGGACTGTATTTTTGTTTCGGGCGTATAATGGTGTATCCAAGTTTCATCTACAGTAATTAATCGGCGCCAAAACTCGGATTTATTGCGCCTAAACTGCGTCAACAGAGCGTTGGAAATGTTCATTCGAACACGTTTTTGGCCTAATGTGAGCAAACGCGGCACCCAACGCGCGGACAGCTTTCTCATGTCTAAATGTTGATTTAATATGTGACAGACACGTTCTTTTGACATGTTCATAGCCTCTGCTATCTCTCTCACTTTAATTCGGCGGTCGTCTAGCACCATTTGGTGAACTTTGGCGATGTTTTCGTTGGTAGTGGCAGTTTTTGGACGTCCCGAACGTTCATCGTCTCCCAAGCTCTTACGGCCACGTTTAAATTCAACTGCACAAAATGTCACTGGTAAATGATGGGGCAGAGTCCCCATACACAGAATCCAACTCATGTTTGATTTGCGTAGGCGTATTGCCTTTCAAAAACAAATATTTAATGACAGCTCGATACTCGATTGTGTCCATTTTCATAAAAACACTCACATCAACTCACTCAAACGACTGTTACATAATAACTGATGGCTGAAACTTTGGTGAGTAACTGTCAACAGATGAACAACGAAATTCACTAGCTTTTATGTACGAGTGCTGCCATCTTCATGTTGAGGCCGGAAACTTTTCAGACCACCCTCGTATATGTAAATATTTTGTCTCGGTTTAATCAAAACTTTTTTTTAATTTTTATTTTCATGACACTTAAGAAAAGTTGATTTAGAGGTGGTTAAATATGATTACGGGCTTAGGGTCGGTTTCATCAGCAAATGTTAAAAGTTAACAAGCTGTTCGACTGCCGTAACATTCAAATTAACAAAAATTCTGTTTCATGAACCACTGTTAACTTTACCAACTAGTAACAGTTCAAAAATAGCGACCGTAAATCCAGCTGTGGATGTCGAAATTCTATTTTTGTATATTTTAACAGCATTCATAACAAATAAAGCACTGTAAGGTGTGTCTGAAATTTTATGCAAAGAGCAATTTTTACAAAAATACAGCATGTAAAAACATCATAGAATTTTAGATTAAATGCGAGAGAGGTTAGAACACCTTAGTGCCCCTGCTGTTTTTAATATTCCTTGCTGGAGTTTTAATTCTATGCAAACAAAAGTACTTCGGAGTGTGTTCGAAAGTCTTTCGCTTGTGACGCTGCCTTCTCAATCCATGCAATTTGCAATATTCTGGAATCAGTGTGTTAACTAACAGTTTAACAAACAAGTTAGTGTATTTTTAACATCTATTGATGAAACCGGCCATTAATGTTTTAGGTAAAGAGAAGTGAAGTAAAAATGACGGTCTCGGTAATTGTGTCATGTGCACGATGTTGCCCAACTGGCCAGAAGCCACGAGCTACGCCATTGAGATTTCGCAATGCATTCAGATCTAGTAGAAGCAGTCCAGATGGTCTGTGCCAGAAAGGGACGTCCATATATGGATTTCGCTACACCCTTTTGATCAGCTGGTGGTTAGGAACCTGCCAAAGTCTTAGTTTTGTGTTTATTTCAGTTGTATTTTTCGAATGCACCAAACTTAATTAATGGAACGCACAAGTCGAGTCTGCGTTTTGTTTCCTAATTGAAACACCAACAAAGCAAAGAAGAACGTGACAAAAAAATCGAAAATTATTTCAACCAGAAAACACGTTTCTATATACATAGTTATATTTTTAGGGTTGTCAGTTGTTTTCCGCCGGAGAGACACTGTAAAATACCTATTTCCATAACACACTTGCACTTCTGTTGTCTAAATGTTGTTTTTATTATTTCGTCTTTGGGAAATTTTGATTTTTATTTTCTCCTGATTTCTTTCGAAGTTGTGTCAACATAGCGTCATAGAGTCCATGATTTTAATTATTATTATTATTATTTTTTTTTTTTTATAATTTTCCATAAATTTACATGTTCCCGAAAAGTCTGTATTAAATTGCTAATTTCTTCTGCTGCCAACTTTTGCCTTTTTTCTGTCAATTTAGTTACGCCACGTTTTGTCTTCACAACAGCTTCTAAACAAAACTGTTTGGAAGTTTACCGCCTTTATCGGGATTTTAAAAACAAAAACAGGGCTAAGGCCATCAACTTGTATTTCCAGTGTATCTCTAAAATGTGTGTAAACAGTTGTAGTTTTGTTGGAATCAAGTTGAGTTTCTGTTTTGTCCATTTGATGGATAACTGCCTTTAGACCGTTTCATATATATAGCCGTTTTACAGTTTATGTTAATTTATCTACATTTTTTGCTTAAAGTTCAGGTTCGCAAGTACCATTTTCTGTTAAACGAGGAGCATTTAATGCACGATACAAATAAACATCAAAGTTATTCCAGTGACATCGGCGTGTAAGGGGGAAAAAAATTAGGCTTTTTAAGTAGAGTCATTATCTTTTAGTATAGATCTGAAATAGTTGTAATTAAAGTTAATAAGCTGTGCAAATTTTTTATTTACAAGGACATTGTCTTTTTTTTTTTAAATATTCAAATATATATTTCAGGAAAGCAAATTAAATTTTGCAGGCAGCTTATACTCTTTCACTACATAGATATAAGTATCAGGTTGCCATTGCCAATTGGCCTTACTACTTGCAAAGATAACCGGATATATGAAATGGAGCCTGCAGGTATATGGGGTACTGTGACTGTTGCACGATCAAAGGCCGTACGTTAAGATTAAAACTTTACATGCTGAAACCCCTTAGAAATTCACAGTAGTTTGAATGGAATCTGGTGAATTCACGGATGGATCGTAGTGTAGCTTCTTGTTGGTCTAATCTTTTTCGTTGGTTAGGTCAACGTAGATGACGACTCAAAACGAGGAAGGTCGAAGACAACAGATGAACCAAGTGTGAAACTTGTTGAGTTCAAGATTAGATTAAATGTTGAATGTCAAGCGTTCTTGTATCGGATTTAGCTGGAGTTGAACTCTCACTTCAAAGAGCGGAGAGGTCAAACTATTTCAGTGAGCGCGGTCGGAGCTGAAGCTCAAGGAATCGTTATGATCGATAAAAAGTACTGTGCGGAGCAGTGCATTATCAGATTCCATGAAAAAATAGCACAAAACCAGACATCATTTGCTCGAAACTAGGACACTTATCCTCCAGGACAACGTTCGCTCGCACACCAAAAGTTGTACGAACGTGGAAGGCAAGTGTTTGTCGTCCTACATCCAACATTTCGGACCAAACGTCGACTTATTCCTAAACCCATGCGTGGACATGGATTTCCTTCTTTGGAAGAGCTTTCTGCTGTAGTTTTACTAGCCATTCGTCATACAGCTCTCCAAACGTTGGGACTGTCACTAAAAAACAGCGTACCATAGTGTAGGCGTGTATAGAGTTCCCATAAAAATAAACATGTAAGTAAAAAAGAAAGTGCATTATTTATGAAACGGATCTTCGGCTGCATCTGCTGGCAACATAGCAGCAGAATCTTTCGTTGGAAGCTGAAAACAATTCTCACCGCGTTGCATTTCCATTTTGCTTAATGAATAAAACAAGGAGGACTATCCCGGTGGTGCATGTTTAGTGCACTAATTATCATGTTTTCGGGCTCTGTAGTGTGCTAAAGATCTATCCCGTGTTGTGCTAAGATAACCTAGGAAGGGAAGCGGAACGTGTAAGGGCTCTCAAAGCGATATTTGTGTACTCTGGTTGGGGGAGAGGGTTAATCATTTGGGTGAATCCAAAGGAAGTATGTACGTATGCGTTTGTTGGGTACAAGCAATATAATGCAGCATTTTCTCTTAACGGGGATTAGGCCTGACTGTTCCTTATGGCTGAAAGTGCTAAACTGCGCATTCTGTACATAATTTCTGCTTTTCCATTTGCCATGACCAACTTATTAAAACAAAGTAATCATTCTACCTTTCTTTAGTTCATTTCTCACTTTTTTTTTTATTTCTTTCAAGTTAATATTACAAGAATAGAATCCCTCAATCTCAGCAACACTTTTCATGTACGTACTTTAGGAAAACTTTGCGGGTCTCCAAGAACAAAATCTGGAACCGATGGAATGAGGATCATAATTTCGTTTTATTTTGGAAACAAATCGATTGCTGTCTTGTTTAAAGAACGGGGGAAGGGGATGGGGGAGGGTATTCGTGCAAAAGTTTTTTTTTTTTTTTTTTTTTTTTTTTTTTTTTTTTTTTTTTTTTGAAAATGTGAAATACAGCTTTAGTCATGTGAATGACTGCTAACTGTAAAGCAGTGGCATGAATATTTACAGTTTGTAACAAATATCGGTGCAGAATAAGCGCATAAATGAAAAGAAAGCGTTTTTGACGTATCTTTTTAGAAAAACAGTAAAATCGCTGCTTCAATCACTTTTAATTCAACTGCCACCACGAAACAACTGCGACAATACATAATATATATTTGAAGAGCGAGAACAGGAAGAAACGGCCAACTTCCAGTGCAGACGTATGAAGTGTGAACAATATTTTTTTGTGTGTGTACCAAAATTATAAGCAATGTATTGTTGGTCAAAAGCGTCAATAAAACGGTACAGTATCACACGAGTTTCATAAAATTACCACCATAACACTTAGGTCAATAAATTGTTTTCGTATAATGATTAGTGTTTAACGCCCGTTTTTTGCTACAGAGTTAACACAGGCGATGGACACTGATGATACATGAAATGAAATATTGTGAAAGGATTTTATTTTTAAGGAAGGAATCGTTCCAGGCCTAAGTTTGGGGTACCTCCCCGGCATTTGCCATTTATGAGGACTGAGGAAAACCTGGAAAAAAACTCAGTCAGGGAGGACGGTCCTCGCGGTATCCGAACCCAGACCTCCCGCTCATGAGTCCGCGACCTAACGACCTCTGCCACCCGTAGCGGTGTTTTCGTTGGTAAAATGCTGTTATCAACTGATTATTATCCCGCGCTAATAAATATGAAGGAAACAATTTATGTGTTAAAGTTAAAAGTTTAATATGAGCTACCAAATGAATTAGTAGAATTTGAATATAAAGTTTCTGAAACACACTCAATATTTTCACTTTAGTATACTATTGGCGATTTCCATCGACAATCCATTCCTTATAAGCAGATAAGGAATGCAAAGACACTAAAAATGTATGTTTTGAGGGTATAAAACTCACCAAAATCTCGACAAAAAGTGTTAATTATGAACAATGGACGGAAAAAGCACCCATATGTTTTATTGTATTTGCATCTAATGTTAGAAAAACATATAAGGGAAACTAAATAAAATCACAGCTTGTTGGATGAGTTTCCGATTGAAACAAACTTCTAACATTATGAAACTGATAAAAATAAGTATTCGGTTAATTGTGCTTGTGTACGCTAAGCTGACTCTTAATATCCTCCATTTTACTTGTGATGGGCGGTATTTCTTCTATCAAGAAGTAAATTAAGCCATTATTATATTCAGTAATGCCAAATATGCATAAAATGACCAAGTGTCAGTTCTCATACAGAACAAACATTGCTACATATCCCATTTTTTCAACTTATTGCTTCATTGCAGACATGTCATTATTATAGCACATGTGTGCGGAAGCAGAAGGCCGATACAAAGGTTAAATGTTGGCATGTTTACACAATTGTACTCTTAGCGGAGAAAATCTCAGACAGTGTGCGTGATTTCCAATAATACGTGCAGAATGGAGAATTTGCTAATACACATATAGCAGAATACATTGTTGGTGATATACTGTACAAAAAGTAATCAATCTTTTGAAAAACAGAATTAGTTAAGTAATTACTGCACATTTTAAATGTTTATTTTTAAAAATGCTTGGTATTGCTTTTCTACTTCACAATTTTCTCCATATTGTTTTTCCGCAACCTGTATACAAAAGGGCATTTTTCCTAAACATCCTATGTGAACTTACGTTAATAATAACTGCTTGTCTTAAACTATAAGTAGAGAGTTGATTATACTTAACAACACTGGAGAAGAAAGACTGTACACTATGAGGCGCACCTTTAAGTTCCTTGACATTTGTGTTTTCGTTGTTTATTTTAAACGTGTGCTTTGCCGTCTTCACATTGAATGAGAAAGTAAATAGATATAAGTGCCGAACTCTTAGGAAATGCTGAAAGCCATGGACAAAAGGTTTTTATAACGGCAGTTTAATGAATAATGGAACTAGACGTCCATGCTTAAATCGAACCGTGCTATTCTCTGAATTAATTTTGCTCCAAAACTTATCAATGGCCAAAAACACCCAGTGTTAATAACTTATGAAAGGTGTTTGTAAAATATTCCCGCAGAAAATTTGCAATAAATTGCAGCGGTCGTTGCTCTTTCCTCTTTACACAGCTGCAATTCCGTGTTTCTGGCCCTGTTTGCTTCCGGAAATGTGGAAGGCTTTATTTTTACACCTTACAGTTGTTTACTTGGCTCTCCAAGTTTCCGCGGACTACGCTTCTTAGTTCCTAGAAGACTCTTCTACAAATATCTGCACTGTTTTTATAAATAATAACTTTTTATAACTGTAAGCTCGGCAGGAAATTAACCAAAGAACAACACTTCAAGAAATTCCCCAAAAACTTTTAAGGCAATTAGAGGTCAATTGGCATGCTGGAATCTAATGTTAAAATTGCTTGAGCACAAATGCATTACCTAAATCTGTTGTAATGGTTTAGACACCAAAGTACATTCTTATCATTTAGGTTTCAGCCTTGATTGGAATTATATTTGGATGTTTCTTGTTTATTTTCCCCTCGACATGTTAGGTAATTGAGACGCAGGTAAGCTGCGGACTCAGTTCATCTCATTGCTCTTTATCTAACATCCAACTCTTTGGTGTAATTAGCAGCGGTGCAGTAAACATATCAACTGTTGAATATTATGGCTCAAGAGTTCTGCTTTAAGAAACAAATGCTTATTTTGCATGACTCACTATATTTTCTTTTCTCTCTCCCCCCCTCCCCTCCCTCTCCTTAGCTATTACACAAGACTCCATTGGCTTATTTGCTGTTCATATAGCCTTTCTATTTTGCTGGTCTACAAAAATATTTTTCTTTTTTATTTTTCCACTTAGGTATATATAATATGAATGTCCTGAATTCAAATCTGTTTCAGTTTTATTCTATCGGGCAAGATTTTTAAACAAAATCACATCCAATATAATGTACCTATACCTGTGATGAAATATTATTTAGTTTTAAGACATAGCTAAGACAAAGCTGTTTTTGTAGGTTTCATTTTAATTAAATATTAACGAATAATTGAAAAAAGAGAGATATATGTCAATAATTATGAATTTCTAAACTTTTTTTACTAATAAGAAGAAAACTTCATTTTTTCGAAGCTCTTACATGTTCTTCATTAGCGTTCATTTTCAAAGACCAACCGTAATTAGCCATCATTGACACACCCCAATAGATAGATAGTAATTTCAATTGTTTTAATGTCTTTATGAAACCGCTCATCATTCTCTTTACTGACTGCACCAAGATTCCCAGGGAAGTGATCCATATGGCTGTTGAGAAAGTGCACTTTAACACTCATTGTTCATCCTAGATTTCTAAAATGTAACATTTCCTCCACAATTTCTTTATAGTTCTTAGATTTCTTGTTGCCAAGAAAGCTGTCTGTCGCTTTTTTGTATGCCAACCATGCTGATCTCTTAACTCGTACGTCGACTGAGGAAAGGTCTAGGATTCATCGAAAATACCTCTGCTATCTTAGCTTTAGTTTTCTGTGGGAACTTTGTAACAGGAAAGTTGAAACAATCACTGCCCTTATTCAGAGCAGTAACAAATTGCTTCAACAGGTTTAACTTAATGTCAAATGGTGGAAGAAAATTAGAAGGAGAAACAGATGGTTTATACTTACTTTTTTTTTCTCTCCAGGAAGTAAATTGCACCCTTTTGGCCAATTTATCTGGGTCAATGATCTAATTTAGCTCTACTGTTTCATTCACAAAGTGAACTATTTATTATCATGTTTAAATCTCTTATAATATTATATATATATATATTATATATATATATATATATATATCTGCTGAATGAATAAACAATAACTTATTTTCTATAATAGCGATTTCTGAAAAACTGTAATCCGAAGAAACGAAATTAGGCTGGTTTGAGAGATTCCATGTGGTAAGGAATCAGAAAATATACACCGTTTTCATTCAGCAAAAATTGTATAGACCTGTGATTATTCCAAATTGATAAGTCTCCTTGTTTTAGATAGTATGCTACCCATTTCTTCAGGGCATTTTTGCAGCAAGCAGTATTAAATATGGATGTGTGCTATACTACAGCAATACAAAAACATTAGAAAGACAAACATTGCAGATTGCAATTTGCATTATAGCTCTTATTTGCAAATGCTAATATCAGCTTAATAACTAGCCCAGCTTATACACATTTAGGGGTTTATGCAGTTACTGTTTTTCTCTCAAACTTACCATTCCTACCAAATATGCATTTTCTTCTTTTAAGTAAATGAAATTTGTATTCTTACAATATGAAAATGCGCGGGACTACCATCAGTGAGTGGTATTCCATTGCAGCCGAAACGAAAACCGCGAATGTTGAAATCATAAAAACAGGCATTTCATTTTGATTGCAAAATGACATGAGAATCAGTTCTAGCTTTAGGTAATTAGTGTTTTAGATTTATATAACTTTAAGAGCTCCAATAAATAAAATAAGAAGCAAAAGAAAACAACTACTCTAATACTTTATAGGGTGAAAATGTTATAGAAAGGTTAGCATAAAATACACCAGAGGATGTACGCTTTTTACGATCACGGAAAAAGCCGTATAAGACTGACAAGCGAGGCAATCGGAATGGAAGTGACAGTAGAATCGATACATGGAAGGATTCCACAATCCATCGAAAGGGTAATAATAGTCTAAAATATATTTCCGTGGAAGTAAAACATCAAAACAAAGCTGAAAAAGAAGTAGCGAGTAGTTAGATCATCTTAGAGAACAACATCTGCTATACTTTTGAAGTTTGCCTAAAGATAGTCACGATGCAGCAACATTTGATTCAAATCATTTGGCATGCTATGCATGTGATTCCAATTAACACTTAGAAGTTAAAACAGCTTAAACCAAAGAAGAAGAACTTTTCTTTACAGCAGGCGCAAGACAAACATAGATGATGAATGAAAGGTATGATCGTTTACCAATATTCTTAATTGGATTTCAGACTATTTCTACGTTTTACTGGATTTTTATACCGGTGAAAAAGCTTGCACACACTTTCTCTTTTTGAACAGGAAATACAGTACGAGATGTCTAAAATACTTGAACGGCTTAGGCGCTTTAATCCCATCTTAATGAAACGGATCCTATTGCTGTCAAGTTACCATAGCTGAGAGGAAAGAAACAGCAGGAAAAAGAAAGAAATTTTCTAAGGATACTTTAAATTGGTATATTTCCAAATTATTGATGTTGTTTGTAATAAATACTAGAGGTGAAAAAATGTCCGTGTTCTGAAATAGAGCACATAGAAAACACTCATTACTGCCATTATTATAAGCTAATGCCTTTAGTGTACATATATCATGGGGTAGTTTACTGGGAAGCGTCAATCGTATTGCTACAATTGTTGATTTGGTTTATTTACGGACGCTGTTTAACATCTCGGGGCATGAAACAGTCAATAAATTTTGCCCAGAGGCCCCTTCTTTCAGGCTTGAAGTTCTTTTACGTGCCGGAAATTTACGATATGGGATCCACAGCTTTACTTTCCTTCCGAAGTAGGCCATATTGCAGATTTTTACACGCCTGAAAATTTTTTCGACCCTGGCCGTGGTTGAACCCGTGCTCTTGGGTCTACGAACCAATATGGTTTACCACTGGCCACCAGGACCAACTTATGCTAAAGGACTGCAGCGGAGGTTATATTAATACATTATACAATATATTGTGTTTTAAAATTAAATAGAATCATTCAGTGAATGTTATCGAATGTCCATTCCCCCTTAAACTATGCTAAAATGTGAAAGTTATAGCATATCCTAACATCTCACCAGGGTCTTTTGAATGCATAGTGGAAACTACTAACTAAGCCCAACATTAAGACAACTGGTGTCGTGGAGCATCCTCAAAAAACATTTTTCCCCCATAGAGATTACCTTTGAGATGCATTGCCATTTAACAGGAGGGTTACCAAAGTTGGATGGTAAAGATCCGCAATTCGCTAAAGTTTTCGTTTTCCTCACCAATAACATCAGAATAGAAGAGGCAATTAAAGCTCATCTTTGTCGATAATAAAGTAACTGCTACACGCATTAAACTATAACTGCCAAATTAGTCGCTTCAGCTGTTTTGACGTTTCTCATTGGCTAGAACGGATCCAAAACTCACAATGTTCGTACATAGGTGCTGAGGTCACAAGTACGACAGAGTTTAAAGAAAATGACAAGAGTCAATGAGGTATAGATTGTGTGTAGAAAGAAAATGTTGGATCAATAAGCTTTAACTGACTATAGAAGGGCGTGTCTTCAACCTTTCTATGCGCTACATTGCTGGACATAACATAATAACGGGCGTTACCTTTCAAGAAATTGTACACCAATAGTGTGTGATGAACAGCAAGTAATGGGAAAACCTGGTGTGATATTACAATTATGTAATGGTTTTTATTGCTATTTGTATAAGAAACGTTTTTTTTTTATTTCTTTAAGCAGTTTTTTCCTCGGTTTTGTCATTTAAAGCTCGATTTGTAAATTGTGAAGGTAATCGATTTTTTGAGAGATGGCGTGCAATAATTGGATTTTTTTAAAGTGTGGTACTGCAAATAGAATGAAATGGCATAAAATTCGCTGATTATTATTATTATTATTATTATTATTATTATTATTATTATTATTATTATTATTATTATTATTATTTTTTTTTTTTGAATGGTGTTTAACGCCTGTTTTGAATACTGAGGCACCACAGGCGGTGAACACTGGTGATACATGAAATGAAATGATATATTGGGAAAGGAAACGGTTCAGGCCTAATTTTAGTGTACCTCCCCGGCATTTGCCAGTTAAGAGGACTGAGGAAAACCTGAAAAAAAAAACCTCAGTCAGGGAGGACGGTCCTAGCGGAATTCGAACCCCAGACTCCCCAGAGTCCGCGCCTTAACGACCTCGGCCACCCGTAGCGTATTCACTGATATGTACATCTGGCGATCTGAACAAGGCAAGCAAGAAGAAGTACTATGTAAACATTTTCTGTCCTCGTTATGTCCATGCCGATAAATATAAACGTTACGCACTCGCCCATGGTTAAAAGTCCAGCAGGCGTGCAAGATCTGAGTCTTGAGAGGTCCGCATTCACGTGGCAGCATGGGATGCAAAATACACTCGTACGTTTGCAGGTAAACAGTTCAAGCCTCCCTTGTACGTCAGCTCGTTCTTGCCTTCTTCTGATGCCAGTTGTAGTGCTAACAAGCTGCGCTAAGACGAGAGAGAGGGGGGGGGGGATGGGAAGGGGACGAGCAAGAAGCAAGAATTTGTTAATCGCCTGTTATTCCACGTTTCCCGATTTTGGTGGAAAAGCTTCGAACTGTTTATCTCAGCTCCTATTGGTGCCTTTCTCACCACTCTGACTCAGTAGAACATAACACGATAGGAATTCAACAGAGGGCACAAAAACAGAAATTATAAGAGGCAGCATTGATAATATGCATAAGAAAAATAAGGCTATTACGAGTTACGGCGCAGGTTAACTGGCTTGACGTCAATCCAGCTCGACATCACGCTCGTGTAACACTGCTTTAAACAACGATAATTCCTTGGACGTCGGCGAACGCAAAATTAACAGATAAATTATTGCCTTCTACATTATACACGATTTGCATGTACTCTTCGCCATAAACGCTTTGTCGATGGGTATCACCATGAACATATAAATTATGAATTTAATGTTAACTACCTTGATTCCTGTCTTCGGTTTTCTTCTCAGTTCGCTTTTCTGTATAAGCAATATAAAGCATTTAGATGTTTCTTAAAGCATTGTTTGAAGGAACGTGATTTTTATCTGCATCTAATTCTTGCGTTCAAAGATAACTGGGGTGAATGTAATCTCAGCTGAGAGTGAAAGCGATTTAGTGTTCTTTGAAGGAAAAATCACGTTCGTATAAAAGTGTGAAGGGCGTTCCTTTATATGCTTAGTGTAGCATGACAAATTGGAGACATAATCTCTGCTCTTTATTTCCTGGTGTTTTAATGTATTTATATGCTGCTTTAAGTGCGCAAGTGAAATCAGGAAAACCGGCAGCCTTGTAGAATGTGACAAGTGGATTTCTTCCAGAAATCTCGCCTGATTGATGCGACACGTTTCGTAGCGAGTCCACTTCTGTACCTCACATAATTGATTTGGCATCTGTTTTGTATACATTTTCCGCATGTTCAGGTCCTCTGGTGCACCGCATTTTGCGGGAATTCTTGTTCGCTCTTCTAATTCCACAATGTCCAGCACCTATTATCAAGTAATCAGAATCTTATGTTATTTATTCTTGGGAAGGCTATATCTGGTCTACCAAGTATTAAAGGGATAAGTCACTTCCCAAACCCAAGCGCTGTTTTCACCACCATCACCCTTGTCCGCGAACACAGGACGCCCACTGCGCGGCAGGTTGGCGGTCAACATTCTGCCCCGTTTGAAGGCCTTTGTCCACCTCGCTACTGTTCGATATAGCAGGGCATGCGCACCTAGTTCTTCCCGTAGCATTCTCGTGCATTCCTGCCGCGGAGAAATGCTGTTTTCACATAAGCGCGTTGTTCACTATTGGTTACCTCCATTCCTGATCACTGTCGTTCACCAATTGAACTTCGAGGCGTGCTGAGCCATGCAGCCCTGCTCCCATTTGGTGACTTCATTCGAAAGTACATTTCACACACTTTCAATCATATATTTTATATTTTTCGTGCTGACCCTTGTTCGCGAGGGAAAAAAATTGTTGCCATGACTTGTGACTTACGATGGAGAATCCATAAGTTAAGTGTGCCATGTTAAGTAAATGAAGCTGTAACTTCCGCTCCGCTGCGCTCAGTTGTTCAGATATAGTTGCATAAAGAATCCTATGTGTAGAACAATGTGACATTCAAAATGGAGTTTCGAACTGTTATTAAGTTCTTCACAAAAAAAAAAAAAAAAAATCCAAATGAAATTAAACAGCGATTGGACGGTGTGTATGTGGAAGCACCCCCCTCATATTCTACCGTAAAAGAAATGGCCAAACTTTATCGAATGGGATAAGTCGAGAAAGCATTGAATACGAAGAGCGTGCTGGTGGGCCCTTGAAGGTGCTCACTTCTGAAAACATCGCTCTTGTGGAAGGAGAAATTATGGAAGACTGGCGGCTGAAAGTTACAGAAATAGAAGCAAGGTTGGACCTTTCTAAAACAACAGTCCTTCGAATTATTCATGAACATTTAAACATGAATAAGATTAGTGCAAGATGGGTGTCTAGACTTTTTTCCTCAGTCCAAAAGCAGCAACGAGTCATCTGTTATCACGCATTTTTGGAGCTGTGCCGTCGCAACGAGAGAGAAGTTCTGCAAACCATTGTTACAGGAGATGAAACTATGATCCTCTACTATGATCCCTTGTCCAAAAGAGAATCAATGAGGTGGCGTAAACCTGGCGAAGCATTGTCTCTAAAGGCCAAGGTCACTCAGTCAACCAAGATCATGGCCACAATCTTTTGGGGCTGTGAAGGAATACTCCTCATTGACTTCAAGGAGAGGAACACCACAGTAAATGGGGAGTACTGTGCTGTCCTACTGCACAGACTACGTGGTTCTATCAAAGAGAAAAGGCGAGGAAAGTTGTGATGATGTGCGTCTTCACGACAACGCGCCTGTGCACACAGCTCTTGTTGCAAAGGAAACTGTGAAGAATGTGGCTTCAAGGAAATCGACCGTCCATCCTACAGCCCAGATCTAGCTCCCAGTGACTATTTCCTCTTCTCCGAATTTAAGGACCTTCGAAGGAGGAAATTTAAGTGTGATGAATTGCTGGATGCTGTTTATGCCCATTTTGCGGACAAGACTTCTGACTATTTTTGAGGGGAATTAAAATGTTAATTCAAAGATGTGAGAAGTGTATTGCAATAAAGTTTAACTATATTGAAAAGTGAAATATAGTTTTATCTTTATCATACCTGGAAAATGGTTAGGCCGGGAACTTATGGACCTACCTTATTTCTAGCGTGCTATGTAATTTGGTTTTAACTTCCTACTTCATGGTCGAATGGTTAGACTGCTTGCATTCCACCGATTGTGATTCGAGCTGCCGTAAGAGAAATTTATAACTAAGTCGCTTCCGAACACCCCTCCTAACTTTCATTCACCCAAATGCTCCATTATAACCTTCATTCTGTTCATCATTCAGCACGATTAGTCGCACAGATAGAAAGACACTTATAAATGAGCTACACACCTGTTCATTTTCGCCGGCGCTACGTGCGGGACAAGAGACGGGGCATTAGCTCCATCATGCTCGTTGTTTTAAGACCAAAGTTGATGTCCATTAGCTCTACGCTTTCCCTCTGCACATTTAGGAATAGGAAAGTGCAAAGTGTTCTTAAAAATTAAATCGCATATCGAATTCGTGTCGGTAGATTCGCAAGCTGAGAAGAATTTGGAGAAAATATGAAGAGAAGAAATATGGTTTTACTAATCCATGCAAGTGCAGTAAACCGTCGATTATCCTCTGGAATGAGCTGGACGTAGTTTCTTGCTTTAATTTGCCCACGTACTGTTTTTTATGTTTTAAAATTAAGTTTTCATCTGATGGCGGAATCTTGGGTCCCTTCCAGAACTTAATACAGATAGGGAAACATTCTGTGATCATATCGTGACTATTATTTAGCCTCGGTTGCATTTTTGAAATCGTTCATCATAAACGCTCAACATATATTTCGCTTACTTTAAGATCACAAAACTTAAATACACTAAATTTAATTGTAAAACAAATTCATTGTACTTTAATGTAAATCACCATTGAAAAATAGCGACTACAAATTGGCAGTTAATCTACTTTTCATATCACACGAATGAACATTTGTAAGTGCCATGCTGTTTGGATTCATATAAAACTGAAATGTATAATAATGTGAATAACTTGATAAATTATTCTTCAATAATATACTTTTTGCTACAGCTTAATCTTCAAAATATCCGGTCACCCAATCATCTGATAACAGGGACTGCATTGGGCAATAAACCACCGCTAACGGCCAGCTGGAATACATTAGATTTGGGGTGGTCTGGGCAACACAAGAATCAATGGTTAAAACAAGAATGTCTAATAAATTGTAATGTACTTCTAAATTATGTACTCACCCGTGTCACATAAGGAATGCTGGAATGCCTGCCTTCCTTTCCCACACATTGGCATCTGCTTATGAAATTATTCATGACCCTTCTTAGTTCTCTTTGAGAAAGTAAATTATTCTCTTGACACGTTATCCTTTAGGTCATCTAAAGTGTATGGGGTCCTGTTGTTGAATTGATCAATATCGGGCTTTTTTGCCGTGGGCACTGGTGTAAATTGATTTAAAAAGCATAGTTTTCGCCGACGCTGCGATCGCCATCATTGGACTGAAAGTGTCTGAAGAGACAGGTACAGAACCGTTAGAAATGGAAGGTAGGAGTGTTGGAAAAGTTCTTGCATAGGCGTTTTTGTTTGTTGACAATCTTTGCCTCTCCAGACACTTTCAGTTCACTGGTGATGTCGATCTTAGCGTCGGCAAACTGCAAAACGGCGACTCATTAACACCTTATCAAAGCCTCCACACCCAGAAGACAACACACAGAGTCTATTAAAATCCTCCAATGCCCAAAGTGCAACTCGCCTTAACCGCTAGGCCGCGGGCGGTAGTCATTAGATAATTGTAGCAATTTATTAAAACCTTGTTAGTAATTTATAAAACCCTTCGTTTTCTATGAAGCAATTAAAGCTTCAAGTCTTTGCATTTTCATTTGTGGGCTGCAAGTGCCTTTATGGTGTGCTGATTAATGATAATAGACAATACCTTCTTAAGGGCGCAGTGAAGCAAACATATAACTCCAGTGTTGTTAAAGCTGGGACATTTAATTCATACGTCGAAATCGTGCACAATTAACTCAATTGTTTTCGTTTTTACCCATTCTAGAGCCGCGCAATGTGGGAATGCTTTCTTCAGTGAAGTCTGAATCATATTTTGGGGTTTCAATCTTTTATCATTGTAGATCCTTCGGTATGAAACTGAAAATTGATAACGTCTCAAGTGTTTAATTTACTTTATATTAAAAAAAATGCGGGACATGTAACTTTCAGATATATGCATAACGTGGTGTTGATGTGTTGAACACAAGCTAGGACATACGAATAGGTATAAATGTTACTCGGTAATGTACCAATTGTATTGCACAACAAATGGTTTTGTAAATGACAAATGTGGCTTGAAATTAATCTCTCCAACCCATAGCTCTAAGAATTACCTTGTTTGTCGTCTGTAGGATAATGCACCGAAGTGTACATATTAGTTTATTTCTGCTGTTTAGTTTGAAGAAAGCTGTTATGTTATGCATACTGAAATAATCTATAACTCTAGGAAGATGGAGGAAAAACTCAAACGATGCCGTGAATCTTTATTGAGCCGATCGTATTAAAGTCAAAAGACAGGACAATAAAGGGACGCTCTAAAAGTTCTCGGCCTGAACGTTTAAGAAATTTTTTATTTATTTTTCAACAGTCACCTTGTAAATCAATATGTTTAGTCCAACAACTTTCCAAATTTTTAATACCCTCAGTAAAATAAGATTTGTCCAACTGTGAATTATAAGCTCTTCGTCCTCATCATTTGATTGTGAATGTTGATCCGCCCAGCCATTTTTCCTGGTTTAGGAACAAAAAGTAATCTCTGGGAGTCAAATTTGACGAATGTGACGGATGTGAAAGCACTTGGAAACGAAGATCATGCAACAGTCCCAGACGTGTGTGACTGCCACCGGTGGCCGAGGACGTTAAGGTGCGGACTCGTGAGCGGGAGGTCTGGGGTTCGAATCTCACTAGGACCGTCCTCCCTGACTGAGGTTTTTTCAAGGTTTTCCTCAGTCCTCATAAATGGCAAATGCCGGGGAGGTACTCTAAATTTAGGCCTGGAACGTTTCCTTCCCCCCCAAAAAAAATTCTTTCCCAATATACATTTCATCTCGTGTATCATCAGTGTCCACCGCCTGTGGTGCCACAGGTGTAAAAACGGGCATTAAACACCATTAAAAAATAAGAAAAAGAAAGAAAGAAAGAAAGAAAGAAAGAAAGAAAGGACGTGTGAAGGCGCATTATCGTGATGAAACAACTTTCTTTTTCTCAAGGTTTGGCTGTTTAGACTGAATAGCATCCTTCAGTTTGTCCAGTAATGAAGCGCAAAAATCCCCAGCCCTACTGGAGGTGTCTACGAGCTACACTATGAGAATCCCAGAAAGCTGTAGCCATGACTTTTCCTGCAGATGGAACCGTCTTCGCTTTTTTGGTGCGCTTTCACCTGTTACCGCCCCACTGTTTGAGCTGCTCCTTTGTCTTTGGCGTTAGTGATGAATCCATATTTCATCTACTGTTATGAAATGGCGCAGAAACTCACGGGAATTGCATTTAAACAATTCTAAACACTGTTGCAAAATGTTCATTCGAATGCGTTTTTGTTCCATTGTTAACAAATGCGGCATCCATCGAGGGGAACGTTTTCTCATTTCCAAAACTTCGTGTAAAATGTAGAGGACACGGCCTATCTAATTCTTTGCAGTCAGTCAACTCGCGTACCTTCATTTGGCGGTTACTGATTACGGTATTGTGAATTTTTGTCACAATCGTAGCAGTTTTTGGAATGCCTTAAGCGCCCATCATCTTGGATGTATGTAAGACCATGCTGCTTAAATTCAGCAGTTCACTTTTTAACCGTCCAAAACGAAGGGCAAAACTACTTTAATGTGGAATCTAACTTCTTTAGTATTTCCGATGTGATTCAACACTCCAAGACAACAGCTCTAATTTCAGTTTTATCCATTTTGTAGAAAATGTTAACACTAGTTTGTTTACACAATCGTCACATACAAGTGACTAAACTTACACGTCTGAAACTTTACAGGAGCCATTTAAAAATGGTGCTGAACAATTATCATAGTAATTTGGTCATCTTCACAATATATCTGAGTCAGGCGAGAACTTTAAGAACACATCTCGTTTTGCTGTTTTTAAGTTTTGAATATTAAGTGTGCGGAACAATATAGAAATGAGCGTTGATTAAGGACTCACTTATCAAAACCTTTCTCAGCCTTTACATTGCTCAAGCGTCTGATATGCCCAGTTTTTGTGCAGCTGGGCAAGGATTTTGTTTCTTGGATTGAAACATTCACTCTTCAAATTTTGCGTCATGTTATACCAGATTATCGTGCTACGTTTATTAATGCCATTGTCTCGCAGAATTTTGTTAATAAGCACATGTTTTAAAACTACTCTGTCTGGCAATCGATAATTACTGAACATGCTTTTCTCGAACCTATACGAACATGCTGAATTACAACGGTGATTAAAATATACATTGGTTAACAAAAACTTTACATAAAACGATTTGACATTCTTCAAATTAAAATATCATCGCCTAACATTTTGGTAATTAAAAAAAAAAGTTTCACCTATATAGTTAAGAGTAGAAGGGGATCAGTGGCGTTGACATTGTGGCAGGACTGAAGAAGCTGCAGTCAGCGTTGTAATGACGCAGTAGCTTACATAAACGTAAACGCTCTTAATTGAGATCTTGGCCCGGCTGCGACTATGACGCTTGTATATGTCACCAGTGTTGTGTATATGTTGCCACCTAAAGTGTAATCGTAATTTTTCCTAATCGCTCTTTACGCTCGACTTATTTTTTTTTTAGGACGAACTATATAGCTTCGCCAAAACTAAATCATCTGGAATATATCGATATGCTGATGACAAACCTGCATTCAGTTTTTTTTTTCTTTCAAGGACCTTTTTCTGTTTACTTTTAATTTGTTGGTGATTAAACGAATTTTGCGCGATCACTACAGCCGTTCGTGCGCAGGGCACCCTGGGTTCGCTCTGTATGCGCAAATACTTAATCCCGGCCGTTTTAATATGTCAGGCATCTACCTTCATAATTGCTTATAATAAAGCCGTATGTGTTAGTCATAATTAAATATTTTAATGTTACATGAGATGTTTTTCTATAAAGGTTTGCACTTGTTTTGAAGTATTTAGTGTAATATCACACCATATTAAAGAAATTTCATGTTTAAACATAATTGCCTTGCTCTTATCGTTATATCCAAAGCGAAATTACAAGAGTTCGTTGTCAAGAACAACGACTCCATTAAAAAAATTGCCGAGTACTCAAAATATTTCAGTATTTGTAGACGTTGTTTAGCATAACACCAGTCGTCTCTTCATTACCGTAAAGCTGTGTATTGCTTGATTTTACAAAAGATGGTTTAACAGTATCCTGCCAAGTTGACAAACGTATGGGGTGTAAAATTTACGAAACTATCTGCATATTAGAAAGAAACAAAACAGGAATTTCTATGAAGAAACAATCACTACTTACGCAGTTGCAGGGACTGAGTAGCCTACATAAATGTAATAGTGAGTTTTTCACATATATTATTATGGTACTGATGCAGCAAACATAACCCTTGCACAAAATTCTAGTCTTACAGAAATGTTACAAATGTAGTGTTCTGGATATATGAACTCTGAACTCTTTTTATGTTCGACATCTTGGGGGGGGGGGGAATCAGAACTTGATTCGTATAGATTGAAAAATACTTTAGATCGAATCTAATTATATGCAGGTTGGATTCAGAAACTGCATCCAAACCCTGTTTTATTACTGTATACCTTTGCAGGAAACAAATAGTTTTAACAGTTGCAGGATTCATTAAGGTGCTATGGCCAAATGTTATGTCCTTAGCTCATGCTTTGAAACGAGTGGCAGAGAAAGACCAGTTTTCGAAAGAAAATAAATCGATATTGACAAGAAAAATGTATGTTATGATTGCTCAGAATAAGTCTAAAAAAATAATCTAATAAGCATTTCTTGCTTCCACGTTTGCTTTTTAAACAATTCATAATGGTTATGTGTCTTACATTGTAAGAAATAGCATATAGCGATATTACAATAATGGTTTAAAAATGTATGTATTTGAATCAGTTTTGTCTTCGTTATAACTAAGGTCCGGATGTTTATGACTTAAAATGGTTACAAATCTGCAAGCATTTATCACTTAGAAACTGTGAAAATTCACAATAATGTGACCTAAAACATTTTCTTATACATTTTCATTATTTTAACTTTGTTTAAATTAAAATATTGCTGAATACTTTAAAAATGTAACACATTAAATAGTATTTTTATTACACTTTGAATTTATTCAATCAAGAGATAACGCTCGACACTACACACAATGAAAAAAATATTGCACGATGGACGATTACAAAGAATGACAGTAACAAATCACATGCTAAAGTTTTCTAATAAAAATATCTTCTGTTGTCTCAGCATTTACTTTATCGGAATAAAATACCACTGAACACTGGAAATTATCTACAATTTAGGCTGATCTTCATTGAATGTTTCCCCAATATCCTTTTCTTTACAAAATCGCGTCCTCTTAATGTGCAGAATGAACTATTTTGTGAAAGTATTTTTAGAATAGAGATTTATGAGAAACTACAATAATTCAGGGGTGTTCAATATCCGTCTCTGAGCGACTGTAAGCAAATGAATTAAAAGGAAATAAAATATGACAAAATTATAAAAATAACGGAAATATGACAAAAAATGTTAAAATGTTAAAATTTCAAAAATATGACATATAAAAGCGCTTAGTTTTAATCAGACCATGCTAGATTTAAGATTGCAATGAAATTAAAGAAAATAATGTCATAAGCACCCGGGTCTTAGTTATAACTAAAATCTCTTAAGTAAAGGAAGGAAATTATAGTTTCTGGCGATTAAAATAAAGTTCATGTTGTAGACCAACATTATGAAAATTTGTATTTGGTTGTTAATCCCCTCTTTTTTGTCCTGGATAAAATGAATCGATAGCGCAAATGAACTCTTAAGTCCTAGGCGCCTTAAAGCTCTCTGGCTTTCATCTTTTCAGAAAAAATTCCAGACAGCTTGACCTGACCGGCAAACAAGCCCAGGGCCTCCAGATTAGTAGCCACAAAAGCTACCACTAAACCACGAAGACAGTTGGCTGATTACACACGGGTAAAATTGGCGGTGGTTTTCAGCACATTGGTATCTCTCGTATATCTTAAATAGAAGTTATGAAAAGGAGGAAGAAAAGAAAAGCTTTAGATTTGTTGAGTTCTCAAGCACACGCTTTCTTATATATATATATATATATATATATATATATATATATATATATATAAGAGAACTTAGGTAAATGTGCGTAAGGATCAAATTTTTATTGCGAAATAATGGACTAAAGGAATGGAAAATTTTCGCACTTTTGTTAATAATGCAATTGTCCGTCTACCTGGCGTCAGATATACTAGACAGTCTCATGACTAGGTTTGAACTATCCCTTTCTAATAAATTCTTGCACGATAATGCTTGAAACTTATAAATACAGGATAGAGCGCATACATCCAACTGAAATTATATTTCGGACATCTTTCTTGACTAACACAACACAAAGGACCATGCTAGTGGTAGCACTCCGCAGACCAGAAGAGTCAGCGTAACGCTCTAGCGATCATGGCCGCGGAACCGACTATTGTCTCTTTGATTATGGACTGAAAGACACGTCTGGCGTTTTGTTTAATCTGAGTGATGTCATTGGGATGTTTGTATGCACGCTCTTCAGAATACATCATTGAAACGTCAGAGGATGTGTGGTCAGGAAAATTTTGTAGGGAACGGAAATTCTGTATGTTTGCAAATGCAAGCCGTATATGGAGTAACACCGTCTTGTTTCAACCACTTCTTGCGGAAAGGAAGATTTATACTGCGACAAAATCTCACGTCATGAACATCGGCAGAATGATCAATGGACGGCACTTTTACACGTTTTCTATCTTCATCTTCAGTTAAGTATGCACACATGAGGTTATGTCTCGAATTGACACACCAAGTAATCTTGTTCTATATTGAGAGTGTGTAACTCATACATTTGGGTCTTGCATATGCAAGAAACATCCATTCACGTAATATGGCAGGCGGAAACCAAATAATGTAAACGAAACCTTCATGTTGATACACATTTTAAATAGTTCAGATACAAAGCAGACATTTTTGATTTAAATTACATACTTGTAGATGTTGACAAATCTGTATGTTGTAGAAGAATGTACCCAAGCGTTGGAACATTTTCTAAAACGCTTTCTCACGATTCGTTCTCTTAGCTGTGAGTTGCTAGCTTTTCATAGGAGAATGAGGTATTTTTTAAGGTAACATTTTCGTGTGTGTGCGTTGTTTGCTATTTTTCTCTATTCATTTCATCCTTTGGGTCAACACAATAATGTGTCAGTGTTCCTTTTTATTTATTTGCATTATTTAAGGACGTTCTTTAACATCTGAGATCAGCATCCCATTCAATTCAGCGCGTGAAACGGCCGACAAATTTTCCTCAGAGGCCTCCTCTTTCAGGCTTGAAGTTCTTTATCGTGCCGTAAATGTACGACACGGGACCCACGGCTTTACTTCCCTTCCGAAGGAAGCCATACTTAGGATTTTTACGCCCGAAAAAATCCATCGATCCTGGCCGGGTATGAACACGCGATCTTGGGTTTGGAAGGCAAGTATAGTTACCACTACACCACCAGGACCGACGTCGGTGTTCCTGATTTGCTTAATGATAGCATTGTATTCTTTAATGGTGAATATTTATAAAACTCCTGTTGATAAAGTTTGCATTTTCATACCTCGACCAGTTTCTTGAGAGCGAAATAATTCTCTGGGAGAAATTCTTTTTCTGCAAAACTAGGCACTATTTTACTTTCCATTCCTTTCGTTTTCTTCAGAAATAATATAAGTTATGACCTTGATACGAGGATATGCAACTCTGCTAGATTATACGTGATTTAGAGTAATGTTAATTTCGTCATTTTTTATAAACACTGATTTATTTTGCCATATAAATCATTTTTTATAAACACTGATTTATTTTGCCAAATAAAACTTAACAGAGACAACATAATTAATCTTTTACACACTGAATGGACTTTCAATTTAAAAATAAGGGATTTATTGGTAATTTTAGTTTCATTAGTGTATAAATTTTAGGGGAATTCAGAGAGAAGTTAAATTTTTATTTTCTTTATATGTAAATAAGTAATTCAGTTTGGAAACGTCGGCGATTTGTTTGAAGTATTATTACAGACTTTTCTAGTTATGATTGTTCAAAAAATCTTGCTGTTTTATTTTGTAAAAAAACATATGCAGAATTATCAAATATCAAATTAAAATAATAATATAACCTTATAATCTTTCAATATGTGTATGTGTGTTATTTGGTACATAATAAATCAACGAGAAAGCAGATATTTTCTTGAAGAAAATAATATTTTCTTTATTCGAAACACCAATGTTCCCAATAGGCTAAGGCTTACATTGCCAAATATTGATTGAAAATAAATTAAAATGCACGTTGTCATTTTCTGTTGTGTGCTGACTTCTCATATATAAAAATGAAAACAAATATTTGATCGCATTATTGTGAAACATATATACGGAGGACTGCCCCAGTTAATCTTGGACGGTTTTACTTAACATTTTTTCATGGTGAGATTGCCTTTCTCCACAACCAATTGTGTTCAATTTGATATCCACGGGCTTGAACTATGGCTCTACAACGCAATTTCCATTGTAGAAGACCGCCCCATAGAACAGGAAGGGAATGTTAGCCCACTGTTCCTGGGATACTTTCCAGAGACCATCAATCGTGGTGGGACTTTAAAAGCAAGGCACTGTTTCAGCAGACCAAATCCTCAAAAATCTATTTGTGAAGCATCTGGCGACTTTGACACCCGTTTCCACAGCTTTCCAGTAGTAAGAGTCCTGGGATTATAGAAAAATGTAGTTGGAGCATCCTCGCCATACAATCGGAGAAAATCTCAATCGAAAATTGGGTCCATGACACTGCTTTGGTAGTAAACCTCATTAATTTTTACATTTTTGGCAACTCTGTGAATGTTAAGTTTCCTCCCAGCGCAGTAACCTTCAACCACCATGACTTTCTTGGAAAACTTTCACTTGTTTTCCCGGATGAAGTTGAACTCCCCTTTTGTATCATCTAGATAAATCCATGCCTCAATCAAAGAAACCACCCATTGCTACTTTTGACCTGCCAAGTGGTGTTCATACAGTTTTCTTGCATTTATGAAGCGTTCACTGGTATGCTGTTCTTTCAAAAGTCCGCGTTCTTTATGCTGTTATTCTAAACCCAAATGTTGGTGAATAACATTTTGTTCATGGTTAAGTTTAAATGCTGTGGTTTTATTTTGTTTATTATAACGTTACTCTGCGATCAGATATTATTTGTCCATTATTTCAATGTTTATTTACTTATGATAAAGTGTTGATGCATTTTGTAAGAAAGTAAATAAGCAGGTTTTATTGTCTGACTTTGAAAGATTAAACGTTTGTACAATATAACGTTTTCCTTATTTCTGAAAATATTTGCATATGCGGGTTACAACCTTGTTCTGGGCGGCTATTCAATTTTATCTCCTGGAATATCAAGAATCATCTACACAAGTCATGCTGCAACCATTTAACGCAATTGCTTGTCGGCAAACCTGTGCAAAATGGTAACCGTACACAGTTTCACCTAGAATTGCACAGCATTTCGACTACAAGAATTACACTTTTACTTTTATCTCTGTTGTTACAGCCTCCAGACCTGTCACATTAAAAAAAAAAAAAAAAAAAATGGGAACACCACTCATAGCGTTCTCTACTTAAGGGGAATGTAATGCTGCGGCAAAAGAGAGGAATTCCTTGTCTTTTTATATACAAAACTAGAGAATGTGGGCAATATCATAAAGCGTTTGGCGAGACATCGGTAGAGGAGATAAACAAAAACAACCTGTTACTGCGCAACCAAACGCCTACATTCAAGCACTAAAGGAAGTATCCTTGGTTGTGGCTGTAGGTTGCTGACTAGCTGGTGAGGTCATCGTTAGCTTGAACGTGATAAACAGGGGTTTCAAGGAAAAGGCCGGTTTTTAGACACAGCAGCATTGTCATCTGACCGTCTTCCAGTTCAGTGGAGTCATTTAAGCAAAAGGAAGTTGATCGACGAACATGGAAGATTTTTTAGGGGTATTTCTGTATTCGAAATTGCATACCAACCGCAGAGAAAAGGGAGACTACCGAGCGATAACGCTTGGGACTCACATTCGGGAGGTTTCGGGTTCAGATCCCTTTTGGCTCTATTTTATCACATGGAAAGTTCAATAAGTGCGTGAAAACATCCATAATTACAATTAGAGTTACCTATTTTTGGTAGTTTATCGCATCTTTGTAGGCGCATACCAGACTTTGTTTTTTTATTTTTTTTTTCAGTGGAAAAATCGTAAAATCCGATGACAGGGACATAACTTTGAAAGTTCACAGGTGTTTTAGTAATGACTGTAAAACTCTGAAATGCGGGAAGTCGACAATCTCAGTGGCCAGTAAAACTGAAAGAACTGCTGCAGCTACAGGCGTGTTCTCGTATTATTTACAAGTATTAACAGAGCAAAACAAATCTGAAGCAATTGCAAATGATTTGCGAACACCAGGTAAGAAGCAACCCAGAACAACGGAAATAGATACATTCACTGCCGCTGCTATAAAAAGAAGCATTTATTCTCTTTATCGAACAGATATTCTACCTAGTTTGTAGGATGCATACAGTGCGCTAAAGGCTAAGAAATTATTAAAAGGTAGTATATGGGTCCTTAATACGCATTCTTAAACTCAAATTTAATATGTTAAAAACTATCAAGGAGGATTTATTTAATGAAAAGATGGGAAGTTGTTTAAAAATATTCAGGTTTTTGAGAAGAACGAAAGAACATGGGCTACTGGTCGTCCTGTTGTGTACATATATGAAACGTGGGTGAATATAAACCACACTAAAAATAAAATATGGAAATGCGAAATCGATGAAAGCGACTTTCCTCTGAAAACTCACTCTATCTCTCACTCTTTAAATAGTGTTTAACGCCCGCTTTAACTTCTGAGGCATCACAGGCAGTGAAGACTGATGATACATGAGATGAAATGATAAACTGGGAAAGGATATTTTTTAAGGAAGGAAGCGTTCCAGGTCTAAGTTTAGGTTACATCCCCGGCATTTGCCATTTATGACGATGAGGAAAACAATAAAAAAAAAAAAAAGAAAAAAAAAAGAAAGAAAAATCAGTCGAGGAGGACGGCGCTAATGGGAGTCGAACTCCAGACCACCCGCTCACGAGTTCATGCCTTTAACGACATAGGCCATCAGTGGCGGAGATAATTTCAATAGGAAATGGTCAGCGATTCATTATTTTACTGCCAGAAGTTCCTCTGGATTCATTGCTCATTTTTAAATCAAAATCCACAAAGGACTATCATGAAGAGATGGACAGTATAAAGTATTTAAGGAGTGGTTCGTTAATAAGTTGATGCCAAACACAGTTGATGAAATTATCGAAAAGATGATTATGAAAATTAGGAGAATCGGAAGATAACACTAGGATCAAGATTCATCTCAATTTTCAAGTGGCTCTGACGAACATTCAGAAGATAACCAATCCGCCACTGATGCCACAATGGTTCTGGACGGGTGTATGATCTATCTGCATTTGTAAAGAGAGATGATGAGCATTCCTTTCACTGTCTAAAGACACCTGACAGCTTAAACCTTAACAGTCTTTAGCCGAATGCTGGGAGGGATATTTCCTTTTTCGAATGTTGCGCTCGCCCATTTTCATAGTTCTGATTCAAGAGTAAAAAGTGCCAGACATATGAATGGGCAATGTACGGCTTGCGTTAGTGGACTAGGACGACATTAGCATGTACGGCCGTAAGGCCCATGCGACAGTTGTATGTATTTGAGTGTATCCTAAAATCGTACAATAAAACGTTCATTACTACTAACTTGCCCACTGGAAAGTACATTTTATATCTTTGCGTATAAATTGAAAGCGGCCTTTCCGAGTGCTTGGACTCCTTGGAGGGGGTGAAGGCAGTTCTACCAGCATCAGGGGTATTCAATCTGGAAACCTGCATCCATGCCTGCCGCGCCAGTCCTATCGTATCCCTCACTTTCTGGAGTTTCAGTAAAATACAAAAGGCCCTCGTTGCGCTGTCGTGTCTGAAATGCTCTTCCGACCAACTAAACCAGTCCCAGGGGAGATGATTTCACAGACTGCAGCGAGTATCAGTGCTGATTATATCAAGCAGGTGCCTGGGCAATAAGCTTCTTAAGTTGATATTTTCTCTTCATTATTGAATGTCTTGTAACCCATGGATTAGTGAAAATTACTGCTTTTTTCTCCAAACTGGTATGTCAAAGTCAAAAGAACAGAGGGGAATTTTGTTATATTTATTAATGAAATAGGATATTATGGATAGTATTTGTTGATGCCACCGTTGATATCAGAGTACTGAGAAAGCTTCAGGAAATAAAGAGAATTTGAAATAGAAGCGCTTCGCTTTTAAATGCCACTCTAAAAACTGAAGAGTTCATTATACTTTGCTATCATTGATGGAAGATCTGTAACGATCACTGTTGACCATGAAAAAGCTATAATAAAGAGCAGATACTCCTTGTTAGCCATAATACCTCACACCATTTGCAGGTTGCTACATTTGCGTGCCTCATCCAGCTCGAGGGGAACCGTAAATGTTGGTTGACTCATCGATTAATAACTTTTCCGTATACGCAGTACCGCATGAGAAACAAAGTCCGTTCGACGCAAAGCAATGAACTGCTCAAGGAGGAAAGGCAGGAGTTATATTAGCACGCAACTATATCATTACATTGGCTGCAGTTTCCCTGTTTCTTTTCCTGATTTAGCTGTTTCATAGTTCATCTGCACTTACTGCATTAGTATTTTATTTCTGACAATGATTTGCAGCATTAGCTAATAAATATAGTTGAACGCGTAAATATTTTTAATCTGAACTCTTCTGTGCGGAGTTGTACGGCACGCAGACTTTTCGTGACACGGAATCTGAAAAAACCTGATGTTTAAGCAAGTAAGTTTTGCACAAGTGAAATAACAGCGGACTTTCTGCTACTGCTTTGCCTTAGAAATCTCTGGAGAGTGCTAGCTGGAGCTGTAATTTTCTTCGTGTCCGTATGCTTTCTCCCTCTAGATGAAGTCACCCTCACATTCTTCGGTGGTTTTTGGAGAATCAGTAAACAAGCTAACATCACCCCCATCTTAATGGTTGAAAGCCTGCAGAGCGAAAAAATACCAGCAATAATAATAATAATAATAATAATAATAATAATAATAATAAAATAATGATAATGATAATACAAAACTAGTAAGTAAATTTTCGGATTTTGGCAATAGCTAATGTCAAGTTTTTGTGTTAATTTTTTTTAACCTTTTTGCGATAAAATTGGGGAGTTTCGTATTGTGAAGAATATTCCAGAAAGTTCGCTCTTTCTAAGTAATTTTTGAGCCTGTTATATTTTATTGCATACTAATAAGCCCATAAACGGGAAGTTGTTTATTTACATCAATATTATTGTCGGTCAGAAACACAGTAATATGTTCAAAAAGTGACGTGCAACTTTAGAAATGTACGGAAATTTCAAGCCTATATCATATGAAAGGGGCTTTGAGAAAATAAAATATCTTCTGTACTTAAACTGTATTACATATAGGTTACGTTAAGAAACGTTTCTTAGTGTGCATGATAATGCATTTTTCTCAGAGCAGTTTGTGCCTAAAGGCTAGAGAAGGCTTCAACACGGATTGTGTACCCCTGTTCTGGATATGCTTCTCATTGCGATGATCTTTTCTATTCTACTCTTAAGTTGCAACACTTACACAACATTGAGATATTTTTCACCTACTTAGAATGCATGTTCTTTATGTTCACTAGCGCGGGAAATAACGTTAATTTTTCATCCCCATCCCATCGCGCTAGCCAAACATCTAGAAGACTTGTCTCAACATAAGGCGTTTTCCCCTCTGGATTTCGTTTTTGTTTGTACTTTTGTCAGCTAGCTATTAGCCTCAAAGGATTTGGGAAAACCTGAGATCCTGCAAATATATATCACATTCTTCTTAAGAACAAATTCATTCTATAATTTATTTATTAAAGTCACATTAGAAGCACTGCACCTATATGTGAGTTAATCGTGTTAAGCACTTGCGGAATCGCGCTTGAATTCTTGTGCACTATCAGGGTGCGTCTGTCGGCTTAGGTTTTTTCTTTTCTTTTTCCAAGTACATTTTACACGGAAAAGCTCAACAGCTTATAGTGAATGCTGTAAGCGAAAACCTTGTATTTGCATCTTCACTCTGTTTAACCAGTTCGCAAAATGTGCGGCGCGGTACCTTGGGATAGGTGCACCGGTAAACATTCGCAAGTATTTTCACCGAAATGACAGCTCGCGTGGTTGTAAAATTGGATCATTAATGTGCTGATGCGATCATAGAATAAACATTCAAAGGACAATATATGAACAACTTTTTTCTTTTTCAGTACGAATAATGGATGGCACTTGATGTAATTAATAGTAGTTTAGATTATAACTACGTAGTCGTAGTTTAGATTGTTCAACGTAGTACAGAAAGCCTGGCATGCGGATAAGCATGTCGCGCTGATGCTAATGACCGAAATGTTGAATTTATTTATCATATGTATGATTTATATATATATATATATATATATATATATATATATATTTCTTTTATAGAATATCGAATCAGCTGAATGTGTTACGACCAAATATATTTTTAAAATTATCACAAGTAATATCACAAGAGGGTCTGAAATTGCGTGGTGAGCGAATTTATCTGGAAAGCTATGGCCCTTGAGTGATATTTAAAGAATTTAAATATAATTTCTGTAACTGGGCTTACAATATTGTAATAATTGTTTATTTGTATTAGGAATACTTAACCTTTTCAAGCTATTTAGCAACAGGCGAATATCGATTGTCAGTAATATCATTAGAGAAGAGCCACACACAGGTTTAGGGCTATTTCATGAATAGAATAAAAGTAATATATATATATATATATATATATATATATATATATGAAATTCGCGCACAGAATATAAACACTTGTATAAAATGGTATACTTTATGAATAACTACCTATTCAGAAACCAGGAGACTGATATTGACCAAAGTCGACCATTACAATAGCTACCCTTCGATTTACTAATACCAACTGAGCTAAACAAAACAGAGATAATATTTCACAATTCTGAACGACTTGTTTATTAAAGTTTATGGTTGCTTAGGCAGTTATGGTTACATAATTTGCAAAATGATATCAGACTGTTTGGCTGAGTACACAAAAACATTTGTTTCAGTGAATACAGATTAAGTTATTTAAATGTACAATTACTGAAAACAGAAAAGCGGTCAGTAAGGCGTGGTCAGGAATTATTATATATTGAGGATATAGAGTTGGCACATTGACCACAAGACAAATGTACTTCTCGTGATAAAATTGATTTGATAAAACCTTAATGATAATTTCTCTGCGATATCGGCCAGTGATTGGTCAAAATTTAATTTTTTTTTATTTCATTTGTCGATTTTATGATGACGCTACAGGTGAAATAGTCTTTATAAATCTAGGAATGAAATTAACTTGGTGCACCCACAAACTATTGGGAGAGCTGTGAAGAAGGGGAAATATCCTAAATATTGCAATATATGTTTTGATTTTGTCCTTGCATCTAATTATATAGACAGACCGCAGTGCATGCTGTATATGACTTTTATCACAAAACGCATGTTCCCAAATGAGGTAAAACATCATTTAGATACCAATCATCGAAATATGGATGGTAAATTTCGTTATAATATACCAGAAAACCAAAATAATAAATACAATAAAGGCACTTTTTCTCACAAGATGTCAATTTCGAGCATTGCATTGTTAGTGTCATACAAGGCTGCATAAAGAGTAGTAAAGTGTTACCATCGCAAATGGTAATAATAATAATAATAATAATTAGCTATTGATTAAGTAAACATGATTGTGAGGAGTCTGGTTTCAGAGGAGCAAGTCATATATGGCCTAAGATCTAAGTGGTACATAATTAAAAAGAATAAATTATAGGGAAATAATTTAGGTATCAATTCGGTCAAGCCATGGCGATAAGTATGCACATTTAAATTGCTATATACGGTTCGTAGGTGATATTAGAAAGACATTATGTAAACGTATCACTTTAAATACTTTAAGCTTAGACTTGTTCGAAATCCTGAACACATTTATGGTTGTAAATAACTTGTAATGGACCATTTGCGTTGATAGTTGTACGGGTGATGGTTTCATCTCCGGCCATTATGTATACTTATTCCAAACCTAGCTCCAGAGTCATTGTGGACCCTTTGCTTAATTCATAGGTAATCATTCGACCAATGAAAGTTTTTGTTGTGCTGCACCTCTGATGGCGGTGTACGAGGGCTAGTCAATAGAGACAAGAGTGATTTTTTTCTCATCACACTGAAGATACGTCGGAGAAATAATTTTCATGAGAACAAATCTCACGTAATTGGTTGGAAACGAAAGCGTAAAGTTGAATCGTTTCGCAACGAACAGTACGCTGCTCTGAAATTTTGCTTCCATCTGCAGAAATCCGCTGTGGAAGGGTACGCGATGTTACAGTAAGCACACAGCGACGATGTTCTGCCACTATCAACCACGTTGCGGTAGTTCAAAGAGTTTTAAGGGCTGTGTTTCAACCACTGAGTGAATGAGACCATAATTAACACAACTGTCTCATTACTCGGGAAGAGCGCCGAATAGCATGGATAGATTGACAGACATGGTACAGATTTCCCATGGTAGTGGTTTAACATTGTGTCCGATGGGTGCCGAGGATGTTGATGCCTGAGCAGAAATGGTGCGAGTAGGTGTGTGTGGGGAGCTTCAGCGTTTGGTAGCGGAACATGGCAACGCACACCTGATTTCTATCTTTACAAGTGATTAGATTTGACTTCACCAAAACGATCCCGAAAACAAATGGCGAGCTCAGTTTGGAAATCACCTGGTTTTCCGGCATCAGAGGCCACAAGGTTATTGGTCGGAAGGAAGGGTTATGATGATTTCATTCAATTGTCGTGGAGTGGTTGATCAACATAAAGTCCCCCGCAAACAGCAGTTAATGAGGAGTATTACAAGAATGTTTTGAGCGTCCTAACGAAAAGGCCCTGAGCTGCATCCATCTGGTTGGCGCCTTTACAATAACAACGCACGCCCTCACGTTTGCATCGTTGTTGCCCAACATTTGATCAGAAAATATATGGAATGTGTGCCCTACCCTCCATACTTAGCTCCGCGCGTATTTTTCTCGTTTTTGGTTCATCGATGGCTGTTATGAAGGCGGAGATGAAGATGATGCCAAAAATTAGTTTCCAGCACGTCTTGGCAGACACGTTGGGTCTAGTGCATACAACTCAATGGGAACTAATTAAAAAATACCATACCATACCAAACCAATCTTGTTTAGTGTACTTCGTAAGTAAAAAAGTCATAGTCTTTGCCTAGCCTTGGTATTTCCCTTGCATCTGAATTAAGGCAGAAACGGTCAAATTACTTGAAAAGAAAAAAACAAGAGTATGCCAAACACTTAGTAAAACTGGCTCATTTGTGTGACAGCTTTGAAAAGTTTGTGTTGAATTTATATCTGCAATATGGCGATTTTAATACTTTTAAATTTCTTCTAGGAAATTTTGCCTTTAGAAAAATATTACAAAGAAGAAGGATAAGCGAAGAAGGTAGTATAGCTTGTTTCACCTTGTTTCAGCAGTTTGTGATCTCCAGCTCGGTATTATTCAACATAACGTGATCTGCAGTGAAGTTGATTTCTGTTGTAACATAAAACATGTTTTTGAAGAGCACTTGTTGCGGAATACCAAGTGGTTTGGAAAAACATTTCAAGAAGATACTATCTACATGTTTACAGGGATTCAATAACCTCTGAGACAAAACACTTGAATTCACTTTGTAGTAGAAGAAAATCGATTTGTGCTGCCCAGCAATAGTAAACAGAAGGCAATGGCGTAAAAGGTGTACACCGCTGCTAGGTATTTACAGTTCAGCTAATCTTAATTCCATTTATGGTATCATATTTGCGAGAAGCTTGGTTTTCCGAAATCGATATGATAAGTACCACGTAAAAAGGAAACGTGAACTGCTGTGACCAGTTTGATTCCAAGATTTGAAATGCGCAGTGAACAAGGTCACCCGTCCCACTAATTTCGATGTATTTTTCAGTGGATGATCGTGCAAAGTATCTACCCTAACCACATCAACTGCATACCGCATCTGTAAGGTAGACGATGTTCTAATATTCTGCACCATAAAATAATCCCAACCGCCACGGGAGATCTTTAAGGCACAGACTCGTGGGCGGGAGGTCTGGGGCTCGATCCTCTCCAGGACCGACCTTCCTGACTAAGTATGTCCACCGCCTGTGATGCTTCATCAATTAAAATGGGCGTTAAACAAACCGGAGTGTTCTGCTTATGGGCGAACGCGCCGCTCGTTAGCCGACCAGTCGGGTCTCTGTGATTAGCGGGAGGGTAAAACAATAAATCAAACAAACCATACAACAATACACAAACCAATTCAAGAGACTCATTACTTGCCAAATTATCAAATTAACCTTTGAAACTACTAGTCTTAACTCTCCACACATTTTTAGCATCTCTTTAGGAAATTATTCTCGCTGTAGTTCATTTTGAGAAATTCGGACTTTCCTAACGAATTATCTTTTGAGTTCTTGTATGGTGTGCGGGTTCTTGTACACTGCATATTTTATTTTATCCCAGAGATAATCGGGGGACCGAGGGAGCCACAAATGCCTACTAATACATATATCTTGTGGAAACACATTGTGAATTATTCTCGTGGAATTATTCGCAGTGTGAACAGTGTTAAACTTCGTTGAAAAAATGCATGTTCACCTTCCTTGTCGGTTAATTCTCTGAAAACAGTATTAGTATGGTATTTACATTAGTAACAGATTCAAGCAAATGAAAAAAAGGGGGGTGAGGTACCTATGATTCTTTCACCATCGAGTCAACACGTATCATTATTATTATTATTATTATTATTATTATTATTATTATTATTAGTGTTAGTACCGCCACGGGTGGCCGAGGTCGTTAAGGCACGGACTCGTGAGCGGGAGGTCTGCGGTTCGAATCCCGCCAGGACCGTCCTCCCTGACTGGGGTTTTTTCCAGGTTTTCCTCAGTCTTCATAACTGGCAAATGCCGGGGAGGTACCTAAACTTAGGCCTGGAACGCTTCCTTCCTTAAAAAAAAAAATATCCTTTCCCAATTTATCATTTCATTTCATGTATCATCAGTGTCCATCGCCTGTGGTGCCTCAGTAGTGAAAACGGGCGTTAAACACTACTCAAAAAAAAAAAAAATAGTGTTAGTGTTTAACGCCCGTTTTTACTGCTGAGGCACCACAGGCGGTTGTTAAAACACGTAAGAATAGTACATAAAGACACGCTGTGCTGTCGAAAACCTAAGAGGCATAATACATTTTATGTATACTGTCTAATTAAGAAACGAACAACTCAACACATTCGGAAACAGTTGCGCTGCGACTGCAACAGTCAGCAAGGTCAACTAGTAAGCAAGTAGACTTGCTACGCCCTCCACGGCTTGGCAAACGAGTGGGGGCTCGCCCATAGGAAAAATCCCGTATCGCGGGGAAAGGCATCCCTGATCGCACAGTTTAAGGACGTAGTAAATTGAAAAATGTTGAAAATCACTATGCTTAACTGTAAATGGCAGGCCGTTATACAGTTACTGTGAGAAGATGTGAAAATATGTTCTTTTTTTAAATTAAATATATGGTAACTTAGTAACACATAACTGCATTCTAATGCTGTTTATCGGCTTCTATATTATGTATGCAGGGTAGTTCTATCCTTTCGAGTTTTCGGAGCATAAAATGCAAAATAATTTGTATTTACATCAGCATAAGGATACAGATAAAACATTGAAAATCAAAATGAACTGTTATTACGCAACCGGATGAATTGGAATTTTCGGTGTTTACGGAAGTCAAACTGCAAAGGTGCATAGGAGACAGCATATAGTAAATATGTGCCACCATTAATTTCGTATCTTCGCACACATTGTTATTTATTGTCGTTAAAAGCCATAGAAGATGGGAAAAGAATGGTGTGAAAAAAGGGTGTCGTATTTTCATCCAGATGTCTCTTATTTTCCATCGTCTCTGTGCATGGTATAGAAAGCCTATAAATCTTTTCTGTTGAAATGTTCTGTCACTAAGTTCCATAAAAAATGCTGACGACCTTCAATGGATGTAGGGATTTAACTTTTTGAAGGTATAGTGCATTTTGCGCGGCCTATCGTGAAACCAGATTACCCACGCACTCGCCTTCTCTTGTGGCATGACATTAAAGAGCCCATTTTCTGTTTTTAGCTCAGTGTGATTTCATTGCGGACGTCTCCAGAAACTTCATTTAAGCTTCTGTGCCAAACCAAAACTGGAAATTAAAACGATTAAAGGCGCAAGGAGAACAACGCATTTATTCGTTTATTGTAAATTAATGCAGTGCCTAATAGCCTTAAATTCTGTAATTACTGAGGTCAGATCTTGCTCGCAGGCAGTGATGTCACAAGTAAAAATGCACATAGGTCTGGTGGCAGCTCTTCACGGTCACCAACATTAATAGATCAGTTGGGAGAATTGGAGAGAAATTCATGTGTCAGTAGAATTTGTCAAACTCTATTATAAATAATTATAACAGTTACTTCTGAGCTCGAGAGATGCGTTGCAGGAAGCGTACGCAGGTCCATGAAGTCCCAATTTTTAGCATGCATTGCGGGATTTTTTTTTTTTTTTGAGTAGTGCTTAACGCCCGGTTTTACTACTGAGGCACCACAGGCGGTGGACACTGGTGATACAGGAAATGAAATGATATATTGGGAAAGTATATTTTTTTTAAGGAAGGAAGCGTTCCAGGCTTAAGTTTAGGGTACCTCCCCGGCATTTTCCAGTTATGAGGGCTGAGGAAAACCTGAAAAATATGTTTAAGTTATCTGGCAAGAAAACGTTCCGAAAATGTAGCTCGCAATGATCATATAACTTAAATTTTAAGTACTACTAGAGATATAAACATTTTAAGAGAGTTAGTTAATATACACTGTGTATGACATTCTCACCGTTTCCGGATTAACATAGAACAAATAAGGCCCCCCCCCCCCGGGTTTTTTAATCCCTTTTCGGTAGAATCCATATTGACTTGTTTATTGGACATCAAACTTTTGGCGCAGCTGGTTCATAGGATTTCCTGGGGAAGAACGTACGTAACTGAAAGTAAATGGTTGCGATTCGAGCATCATTTCCCATTAGAGTCACTGAAAATATCACTGCTAAGAAACAAGAGACTGGTACCTATCAGCACTAAGAAGTTTCTCTTCCTATTCAAAACGTTAGTAGAGTAATAAGAACCCAGACACTTGTCCAGTAAAGAAATAATACTTTTTGGATTCATTTCTGAAAAATAGAAAACAAACAGCATTATTTTATCCCACTATATAGTAGGGTGTAGTATTATTTATGGCTTTGTCGTCCTTTCATGTTGGCTGTCAGGTCGGCTGTCAGCGGTATTCAGTTCAGTTTTTGCTGAAAATACTCAGATTGGCATTCAACAACGGTTAGGTTAAAAAAAAAAAAAAAAAAAAAAAAATCTGTATGCATTCACTGCATACACCAATTTTCTCATCATGCAAGAGGGTTTTCTGTACTACAATACCTGTTATTTTGCGTCGAAACTTGGCCATGTAAATGGGACCTTGCTGCAGCAGTAAAGAATATTAATATATTGCTGTCATTACGATCCGTTACACCCAATTACAGAAATTTCCCCCAAATATCACGACCACCTGCCTGAAATTTGTGGACAACGTTGAGCTTGTATGCTTTCAAGTTTAAATTGACTCAGTTTCGAAAGGTGAATTAATGCGTGTGAATGACAGTTTCTGAAAAGATCCCAGAATGTGTATATGTAGCAGGACAATTCCAACTTCAGTCATAAGCTACATGCGTTCTTTTTTCTTTTTTTCATTTTAATTGTAGTTACTGAGAAATAGTTGCGTGTATATTACATCCGCTTCGCCGGAAGTTATCCCTTTGACTGCCGACGCGCTAGCTGCCGCGAAATGGGCGACAAAATCATGAAATATCCTGTATAAGTTAATATCTACCGTGTCTAAAATTGGTAACCTAACGCTGCACAACTCATCGTAACTCGTGCAAATACATATTGTTGGTTAGTCGACGTCCTGTTCACATGTGCACTGCCTCTTCCTTCTTACCACATTCCTCCACTCTTGCTGCTTCCTTACTGGTGGTGAGCAGCTAATAATTATTTCAAACAAAATGTCCATACCTGATGCAGAAATTGTAGTTCATGTTAATTTAATCCCCGAACTTCATTTTCAGATTACATTTTGAGCATTCTTGTTTTTGTATATTTACACGTTACATTACAGCAAATTACTTTTTAGCTACCATTTTACGTCGTTATTGTGTGACCATTCTGGCCACACCAACCTTATCCATACTGTGACTAAAGTAAAATGTTATTTAAAATATTAGACTTAGATATGTAAAGTTTAATCAACCTAAAAATACTTGGTTGCTTATACTGATAAAATCGGTTTATATAGTTATTTTTCACTTTGTGTTAATTAGTTTCAATAATACACTTGACTTTTTTATGATACATTTTCTTACCTTTTTAGACACTTTCCAGAATTTTATCTTGACATATTGTCCGACTTTAAAGTTTAAACTTGCGCATCAATTTAAAAAATGTGGTTAAGATTTTAAGATATATTGTACACTTTAAGAAAGAAAACAAAATTGTCCACTTATAGAGTTAAAAGCCAAACTTCGGATAACGTCGGTAAAGCTGGATTCAAAGTAGGGCGAATTTGGTTAAGTTTCCAGTGAATGTCCTGCGCGTCATTACCTCATACACTAGTATCCGTCAAAGCTTATCTACCATACTACATCCGATTTAGCCTAGCTGATAATGAGATTTTGGTGACCAAAGTGTTGGCGAAGTGGAGCTATAAATATTCAGGCTTAAAAAAAAGGCATACACTCTGCCTCTTAATAAATTCTTTGTTATGTATCGTGCTCGCAGAATTTTTGGGCGTTAAAAATAAAGGGCGGGATTCTGTATTTTCATTAACATGTGCCAAAAACGCTTCAAAATGAAAGTCGACAGTTTCAACTTTTATGCCGACACACCTGCCTTACTTAAATAATACGCTGCTTCATACTGTACTTTAATTGCATGCAGTTATATTATCCGATAATTTATGCAGTTATATCATCTGAAGGCACAAGGCTAAAAACGGTTTTTCCTAGGTATGTCTCTTAAGAATTCTAGTTGTAGAGCATTGTTTATATGGATGCACTTATACAGCGAAAAGAATCTCCCCTTAAAGTCCTTTATGTTACGGATTCCTTATGAAGTTATACTTAACCATGGAAATGATATATACAAGCAAGAGATCAGTGGTGTTTTGTAGGGAATTTTGTTTTCGTGAAAGAAAATGGAGAGTTCTGTAGGCTTATGGGAATCTGAGAGAAGTTGTAATAGGAGAACCCTGCATGTGTCAGAGTTTTGTTTCAAAAGTGGTTAGGAGCGAGATCGTATCAGATGTAATTAGTGTGCATTGGAGCATAGGCCACGATAGCCTGCACCATTTCCATTTGTGTGCCAAGCTGTGTAAGCCAAAACTTTAAACGGCATGCTATAGTTACGTAAATCCCGTGTTTGCGACGGGTTAAAGAGTGGAAGCCGCCAACAAGAGGTTCTGGATAGAGCTCACAAGTTTTTCCGAGCCACTGAGTGCCATTCTTGAAGCAGTCGGTGATTGCTGAGAATAGCAGATAATCTCTCACTGAATTATGAAATAAGAAATGTTTGTTAAGGGGGTGATTGCATGTGCTGGATGCATGATTAGAGTGAATAAGCTCCACTATCTCTGTGAGATAGGCTCGAATGCGTATTCAGCCACTTCAAGGTCTTTCAAAGTCTTCATTTTTTTGAAAGCAATGGTCAAAATGTTGCTTTAATTTTGAGAAATGGCGGAAATCGGACAGTGTCTAGTCTGCACTATATTTGAAGTGGGAGTAAGACTTCATTATTCAATTTCTTACAACTGCTCTTTTCTTACTAAACGTTTATTGGAAATGTAAATAAGCAAAGAAGTTTTTACAGTTCTTTAAAACCTGCAACCGTTAGGGGATTATTTGACAAAGCAAACATATTTTTCGTTGAACCTCAAATCTTCACCGCCTTTCATGAATTTGTGTTTTTCCTCATTCCAAAGAACGAATATATGTTAGGCTTCTGATTCTAGATTCAATGTAAAGCTGAGTAATACTATTAGTGCTCCTTAAGATTGGGAAGCCCGCAACGGACATAAAGTGGCATATAAACAGAACAGTGTAATTAATTTCAAAACTAAATTGAGCCAAACTAATTCATTCATCTTTAAAGTACTTATGCTTCAGTACTTAAAACGTAAGAAGCATATCACTTGTCTTCTACCTTTGATAATATGTTTGGGATGTTAAAGTTCTCATTTAAAAGTAGCCATTGGCAAGCCCAACTTAAGGGAACGTATTAATAGGTCACTATGTTCGGATAGTTCCAAGGATCAAATTACAAAAATTATCTTTTCAAGTGGGACTTCGTATGTAGGTTACATAATTTCACTATGCAACTATACGATAATCAGCTGAAGGTCATACATTTTTATGTATTATAGTAAACACAGCTAAGTTACTATATAACTTTATTTTAGCTATCGGGCCATTTTTATTGGGATACAAAATTTTGTAATACCTTAAAAAAATGTCCCGATTCCATAGTTTAAATTTAAGTAACGCGGTTGCACTCAGTAAAGCTGGATTCAAAGTAGGGCAACTTTATTTTCTTTCCTTACGTTTCTAGTTAAATTGCTTGTCTGTCATACAACAGCCGATTAGCCAAGCAAGAACGAGGAGAGGTGAGTGAACAAGTTGCTGTATCAAAGTGACTTAGAACTTATTCAGACTACAAGAGATTACCATTTTTTATTTAAGGTACACATTTCTTCCAGCGGTGTTTGTAATACAAATGCTCCGTTTCCTTTAATGAAGAATGTGTAGCTACTGCAGGTCACCGAGTATAGCGGACGCGGCAGTACGATGGTCACTACGAAATTTTTGAGACATATCAAATTGGGAATAGGTAGACTCACTCGCAACTATCGCTTCTTTTCAAAGTACTTTCTATCACACTCTATACACTTTCTCAAAAAATCGTTTTTATTTTTTACCACTGGGAAGATATAATTATCGCATGAGCCAGGTCAGGACGGTAGAAAGGATGAGTCACGAGTTTGACATCTATGGACCTCAGGAATTTTATGGCAATGTTAGTCTGATTAACGGGGGCGTTAAGAAGCAGGATACTCCCCTCAAGTCCTTTTTTCAGCGCTCTCGGAGCTTATCGAAAACTTTCGGCAAGCAAACTGTGGTGTATCACTGAGCAGTAGCCGTTCTTTGCTCTTCCAGAGGATCATGATCATCAATTTCTTCGCAACACTTCGGTCTCTTTTCACTTTCTTTGGATCGTCATCAGAAAGAACCGGAGACCAAACAGTTGGCAATTTGGGTCTCCATGTTTCATCACCCATGATATAAAAAAATACCTTGAGCTCCCCTCATGCAGGATTTTTGATACCGCTGTGGAAGGCTGCCACCGCTGCGAAGTTTTCCTCAGTCACTGCCGTTGCCGGGCTCTCACTTTTCTCATCTTGCAGAGAAGTTCGGCCCGTTTTAAAATCCCAAAACTGCGGAAATTGTTGCCTTAGATAAACAAGGCTTGCAAGGGCTCAAGGCTTTGGGGTTCATTTAAGCTTTCTTGAAATTATAAAGAATCAGCGCGAAAATGCTCTCTCTCCAGCTCCATCGTAACGACTGGCTGTCTGTGCTTTGTACTCTCACACTTTGAAATGCGAAAGTGGGAAGGTTTGCTACATGGTACTGTTTTACTTGTAAGGCAGAGCCCAAGTGGAACATTTTTTTTTAGTGGGCCAACAATTTTTTTTTTTTTCTCCTCATCTCAAAACGTTCGTAGTGACCCTCATACTTAAGACTTCAAGTTCTCAATTTGGTGGTAAGTCCGTTTAGCCATATATGCCGGACATTACTCCGCTGCAGGTACACCTAAGGACAGACAAAAAAAAAAAGGGGGGGCAATAAAAAGTCCAGATAACACTTTGACTTCGTATGCCGTGCTTAATTTCCTCTTACCCTTCATCGTATTTGCTCAGCATTTTTCTGTACAGTTCCATTAGCTACACTCCAGCGTTAAGCATTATCATTGTAGACTACTCTAACGGAATGGTAGTCTTTTAACCTGACTTTACATATTTGAATATTTCTGCCGAGAAAGCTTAATCGGTAAAATATCAAATTCGACCTTTTTTTTTTTTTTTTTTTTTTTTTAAAGCTTTGGAAAGTTTCCTCTTCCTATGTACGTAGATTTTTAAATTATTTTCTACATCAATTTACAAGATAAAATGCGATACGGTCCACTATAAAGCCACTGTCCATCATTAATAAACAAACTGCAATCGGAGTGTTGTACATTCTTGGGGGGGGGGGGGTTCATATACGGAAGCTCGTTAAAATCTCAGGTCATCAGCGTCCATTCAAATCAAGGCTTGAAACGGCCGACAAATTGCTCAGAATTTTTTTTTTTGAATGATTTATTTATGGACGCTCTGTAACATCTCAGATCATCAGCGTCCCATTCAACTCAGGGCGTGAAACGGCCGACAAATTTTGCTCAGAAGCCTCTCTTTCAGGCTTGAGGTTCTTTTTCGTGCCGTAAATGTACGACACGGGACCCACGGCTTTACTTCCCTTCCGAAGAAAGCCATACTTAGGATTTTTACGCCCCGAAAAATTGCTCAGATGCCTATTATTTCAGGCTTGAGGTTCTTTATCGTGCCGTAAATGTACGACACGGGGACCCATGGCTTTACTTCCCTTCTGAAGGAAGTCATACTTGGATTTTTACGCCCAGTCCTGGCCGGCATCGAACCCGCGATCTTGCGTTTTGAGTTTAGAAGGCAAGTATGGTTACCACTAGACCACCAGGACCGACCGAAAAAAGAAAGCTAACTACACAATTTATATCCTTTCAAAGAAAGGACCATATAAACCGATAATCTATTATTTCATCATCATCATCATTATTTCTGGATTGTAAACCGATCCAGGAGCACAGCCATCTCAAAGGAGGAAATTATAACAACAAATATCCTTTTAAAATAAAATTAAATACACGGGGAATTATAACAAATATAGGAGTGTCATTCCTCGGAATCGGAAATTACTGCGCTACGCCACCTATAGAAAAAATCATGTCGCGCAGTAGCAACTTTCAGCGCTCATTTTTGTTTCTTTCGTTATTTATTAGTAGTATTGTTTGTATTCACCATCTTA
Organism: Metallyticus violacea; assembly: GCA_030762175.1. Classification (NCBI taxonomy): domain Eukaryota; kingdom Metazoa; phylum Arthropoda; class Insecta; order Mantodea; family Metallyticidae; genus Metallyticus; species Metallyticus violacea. The sequence continues at coordinate 58,282,922 of CM060835.1, forward strand.
GTAGAGCCTGCCCTGTGATGTGAGACATGTCTGCATTCCTTTAATAAGATTTTGAGACACTCCCTGCAATTTATCCTCCCTAATATTGTAAATTGCCTCCCGGCTGTTTCATAGCTCCCAAATGGTTTTATTGCAGTAATTTTATATGGGTGAAAATACAGCAACTGATTGTTTTGTACATATTGCCGGCATATATCAACTTGCTGGATTAGTGTTAGACTTTCGAGAAGTTTCTAATAGCCTATTTGATCAATCTTCATTGTAAAAACCCGTTTTTTTTTAATCGCAGTTTCTTTGTCAACGAAAATGCTTATGAGTAGGAACTTGGTTCACCAATCTGAAAATTGCACTTTCTGAAGGAGATGTTATTCCTGGACGTTTAGCACAAATGCCATCCTATATTACTTGTACGATTTTTTACACATAACACTCACGAATAAATATGCAGCTGAAACAGTTGGCGTGATAAATAAGACTGAGCAAACTCAACTGCCTGCATAAGTAGAACTCCAATCTTACCGGTAATCGCGTGGCCGCTTAAGTCAACCGGTTTGCACTAGTGTATACGAGAACTGCATAGCGGAATGAGAGCATGGTAGAATGAAATATAAACTATGTTCCAGTATTAATTTATAAGTTGAGTCCTTCTAAACCAAAATTGTTAGAACTAGGAAGTTTTCGATTATTTTTTAACGAAGGAATTTGGAATTTTTGCATACATATAATTACAACTTGGCAATGACAGTACATTTCTTGAATACATACGTTAAACCTTGCAAATTAAGCTTTTGAAAATCTGCCTTCATATGATTAACCAATGTATTTCTGCAAAACTGCATTTTGAAAGGAGGAGGAAATAATGGCGGCTCATATGTTATTCTCGTCAGATCCTATAATTGTCTCCATAATAGAAACATTGCAACGTGATAGACACATACTTCCGCCTCGGTGCGCTATTCGTGCAAGAGTAAAGCAGCTGCATGCTGATGAATACATGTCGGAGTTCGATAACCATGTTGTTTGGAAGTTCGTAATTTACGGCTTAGTCATCAATTCCGCATTTGGCATGGAACTTCTCTTTTGACTTTGTGGTACCTGTAGTTCTGAAGTCAGGATTTAATTTAAGACGTAGAGGACAAAGAGCCTCCCAAGAAAAGCCAAATCACTAAATCGAAAGGTTATATCTATCCAAAGAGTCTACCTAAGAAAGACTATTAACCTAAAATGTAATAGAATGAGTTCAAAAATGTTAACGCGGTTTTATGAATCTCCTACCTAATGAAAGGCATTTCAAATGAAGAGTCTGTTGGATGTTATGCGGAAGGATTTTTAAGGAACGAATGCGTTCGTAAGGAACTGGATAAAGAATAAGAATATTCAAACGAAGAGAAGGAATAGATTTACACGATGGTTGTTCAAAACATTATACTTTTTACAGGCATAATCTCTCGCTCTAAAATTTAATTGTACAATATTCTGTAGCTTAAAGCGTAATGTGCACGTAGAACTAATTTCATTGTCACTTCCGGTTCTCGCCTGTGAAAGGTGTGCAAGTTGGATCACGGAAGTTTCGCGTACAGTGACACGCGACGAACAATATGTTGCTCTGAAAGTGTGCTTTCGTCTTAAATCTTCAGCTGAGGCCTATGAAGAAGATTATTTAAAATGTTTAAAGAAGAGGAGGGGTCAATCAATTTCAAGGGAAGGTGGACCCTGAATTCCAGTTTGTACTCAAACGGGAAAAAAAACACCACTGCTGTCATTGTGAGAGAGGATTGTCGAATAACATTAACACCGCCTAAAATTTTCTAAACATTTCACAGTGTTTTTTAATTGATTTATTTATGGACGCTATTTATCATCTCAGGTCATCAGCGTCCCATTCAATTCAGGGCGTGAAACGACCGACACATTTTGCTCAGAGGCCTCTTCTCTCAGGCTTGAGGTTCTTTTTGGTACAGTAAATGTACGACATGGGACCCATGGATTTATTTCTCTTCCGAAGGAAGCCATACTTAGGGATTTCACGCTTGAAAAAATCCATCGATCCTGGCCGGGATCGAACCCGCGATCTTGGATTTAGGAGGCAAGTATGGTTACCAATACACCGCCAGGACCGACATTTCACAGGGTGCCACCCCCACTTTGGTAAGTGAAAAGTTACACATGAGGCTTATTTGTGGACAGTGGGTTCCAAGACTAATGATTCCGGAACAAAAGGATGCAGATATGCATGCAGTTGAAGATGTTACAGGAAGATGAGGAATTTCTTTCAAAGGTAAACACTGCTGATGAAATTTGACTACATACTTTCTATTCTGGGAGCATACAGTAAACTTTCGTGTGGAAATCTCCATCTTCACAGGAGGAGGAGGAGGAGGAGGAGAGGAAGAAGAAGAAGATGAGCAAAATGGTTGCTTATATTGGGAAATTTATGATCGTATCACTTTTTGATATTCAAGGAATGGTTTACCCCCATGTCGTACCTGCACACACAGTTGTAAATGGACAATACTGCAGAGATGTCCTAAAAACTCTGCAAGGTCACATTTCCTTGCAACATGTTGGATGCTGCAACATGATCATCAGAAGAAGTGGAGAAGGCTGCGGAGGCGATTTTGAAGTCCTGTCAAAGCAGAACGAAGTTTGGGCAGATTTCAAAACCTGTGGTTAAAATTCAAAAATTCATTATAATATATTTTTGATGGTAGTTTATTCCTGAAAGCTCCTCTGTTAAAAATGTATGGAATGATATTGTTTGGAAGGAATGTAGATGACACTGACACCTCACAACCAAAGACAAGTGAAAAAGTATAATACATTTTAAACAATGAAAATATATTTTAAAATAATACATTTCCACGCGTTATAATTCAAATATGAAATTATTACAAGGCATATTGAAAGACGTGATAAAAAAAACAGCTGGTTGGTATTTTTGTTCTCTTCACCTTATTAAGCGCTTAGTTTTCCCACAATTTAGCATTTTTGTTTTCAATAATTCATAGTTTTTAATCGGAGTTCGGTGTTGGAGGAATTTGAAAATAAATGCTCCCTGGCCTCGGACACATTACAAACCGGTTTGATATAAGGAGGTGTCTGCTGTGCGGACTGAGCACTGGGACTTTTTAAACTGGAGTACAACACACAGTAATTGATCGTTCAGTTACAACTTGCAGCTATGCGCGCGCGCATACACACACACAATCGTGACAACATTCACTGAAGTCCAGTTGTATAAAGAGTTAACTTGAATTTAGGGCCTAAATTTGACCATCAGTTAAAATTTTATAAGTTAAAACACTAACTATAGTGTACTAAATGTTAAATAAAACCTTTCTCAGAGTACAGAAGTATAACTTCATTTATAAATAAAATGGATAGTTCCTTTTATTTTAATTTCATGTAAGTAATTTTTCTTCAGTGTTTCTCTTAATTTGCACGTAATAACAGCAGATATCGTTCAGTTTTTAGGTTAACCTTACAAGCGGTATATTGTACAGATTTCTGATTTCCGATATCACACCCGAAGATAAATTTCGCCGTTCTCGAGCATTCCATGAGAAGGAGGGGGAAAAAAACCGTTCCTAGAACTGAATGACAAAAAAGTCAAAATGCAATTTCGTTTAACAAAAGATGTTGAAGAGTTGGAACAGATTACGTCCCGAATTACAATCACAATCTAAGCGAAATCATACTTTGAATTCGATGGGCGTGATACTATTAACTTTAAGATTCTATGCGGCAGGGAGCTTTCAAATAGTTTTCTGGGCTACGTTTAAATTGGAGAAAGGAATGGCCAGTAGAACTATCCATTAAGTTACTAGAAAATAGCAACCCTGAGACCTCAGTTCATTAAAATGCCAACCAAAGAGGGCGATGTAAAGAAGTTGTTGCTTCTATAACATTCGCAACTTTCGTGGAGTTTTTGGTGCTATAGACTGCACACATACTCATTATATCGCCTGGGGATTATAATGCAGAAATCTTCAGGATGAAATTATTATACTGTTTGGTAATTCCCCCCCCCCCCCCATGTTCGTTCTTTACCATCATTTGGGGTCGAATCTATTTTTTTCTTTAATTATTCCATGATATTTTAACACCAGATTAATTATAATATCCTTCTCACGCTTGCTAAAGTTTGCCGCTCGCATTCGCTTTGATTTTTCCTTATCCATGTTTAAAGACATGAAGGGGGGGGGGTGTCTAGAAGGCGGGGAAAACTGATTAATTGTTGTTTTTCTTAGGCTGAATAGTTGAACATCAACTCGTTCTAAACACAAATTTCCCTATTATTTCGCGATGTTGCCATAGGTTTGACGGTTATTGCAAACTCGAGGTTATTTTTATGTAACTGAAATGATGATTAACCTGTGGTTAACTTTTTTAATTGCAGTTAAAAGTAATCTCCAGGTAGCAACTTTTATGCAGCCCGGAATGTTTTAAAATATTTTGTTATTTTATTCCTCTATTATTAAATGAAAACATTTTGCTGAATTATTACATAAAACGCGAATGTTGTATTTTCTTTCACTGATAGTTCAACTAAAAGCGTTGTACCTATTTCATGTTTACTTTAAATATGTAGTTTCTTTCTTTCTTTCAGTAATTCAAAGTTAAAAGAAACGTGTTTATTTGTAGGTATATGCATTAAACGCTGAAATTTTCGCTGAAAATGCACTATACAATTGACTTGGGTAGTAAAAATCAAAACACTAATACCATTCCCATAATGCAACTGGCGCAACCTAATCACGGCCGCTTTCCGAATTCAATGCTCAACGAAACGCTACTGTCGAGCAGTGGTCACATTTTCCCTCTACCGCGCGAATCTCCCATCCTTAACACTTACTTGCACAGTAGTAGCATTACAAGAGGAAGGCGCGGCTGCCAAACGTTTCTTTAACAACTGTATATATTTCTGGTTCTGGGAATGTCACGTATACCCCTTCCACCCGGTGTGTGTTTGCAACTTGCCCTTTATTTACTAGAGCGTGTAAGTTCATTAGCAATAGGCTCTTCTTGGCCGTGCAATGTACAAATGAAGAGCGATGTTTGAATATTAAATTTGATGGAAGCAGCAGCTACTGTGAACTAGTATGGGGAGGGGAAGGGAGAAGGAGAAGAAACCCTTCATTGCTTTAATAAAAAAGAGTACGATTTGATGTACCAACATATTTATTTTTTAATCAGTTTTCATTCACACCCAATGCCCTAGTATTGTAGCAGCACCCACTGGAATCGAAACTAGTTCAAAAGTATGAATTGCTTCGTTTTCTAATTCTGGAGAATTGATCAGTTTGCAACTCCAAGCAAGTATCCCTTTAATTACTTCAGGAGCAGCATTAGCTGCTAGTTCATCCCTCCACTTTTTCTCCCCATCCCATTCCAAGGCGTGGAAAAGCGATTACACGCTCATCTGTTTTAGGTATTAAGCAACCTTGTTATATGACCCAAAGTTTGCAGTAGAAGAGACACAGTGTTTGAAGCTCTAGCTAAATACATTTTGATCAAACTTATCTTTCTGATACTTTGCTAAAATATATGCATATGAAACCAAAGAATGGCATTAGAATATTATTTTGTCGCAGAAAACATTTTATGAAACTAAAAGAGGAATAGACTAAAACTGGGTATTCTGAAGCAGAAATCTGGCACATAACGTGAATAAATATACACCTTTATCTAGCTATCATTGAGGAAACATATTCCAGCAGTTTCTAGAGTGCTTTTTGTAGTAATCAATCAGTCGTGGACACGACATAAGATCTGGCGGTTTCGCCGCACCGAACGTAAGCTCACGTCCGAATGCAGCAGCTGCTGTGATTCATTTAACTTTCCATTAAGGTCGTTTTACGAAACAGTATTGAAGTCTGTGTGCGCGCTGAGCTAACTAAAGAAATGCTTTTTCAACAACAGCTGTTTTCTATCTTCAAGTTATACATTGCTGAACACTGTACAGACACGGGTAGCAGAGGTCGTTAGGTAGCACTCGTAAGTGGGAGGCCTGGAGTTCGATTCCCACTAGAACCGTGCTCCTTGACAGATTTTTTATGTATAATTCGCGTACATTCTTATGCCGGAGAGGTACCCTAAATGCTCTGGAAGGTTTCTATCTCGTGCATCACTAATGTCCATCGCTCAGCAGTAAACGCACATTAAGCAAATGCTTAGGCTAGAGATAGCGGGTGAATCATCTGAAATTTGCCCATAATGATAGGAGTATGTGTGTGTGAATAAATGAATTTATTTAATACTCAATGTAATAATAATATTGAAAAGTGCAATATACAGTCAAATTATCATCCTCTACTTTTTGTATTTAATAGTTATAACTCTTTCTACTAGCATTTTGCCGCAATTTAATTGTTGATTTTCTTTTCTCCAATTTTTCTTTTGGAAGATTACTTCAGTTCTCCAAATGCAATTTATCTCTCAAAAATTCATTTTCTTTACATTTTAATTGGACTCTCTGTATTGATCCTTCTGCATATTTCTTTTAACTTGACAACTCCTATTATAACTCGAACAAATCCTTCTCTGTCATCCTTATAATATTCAAAATTTTTCTATATCACATTTTTCATGCATCTATATAAACTTCAAGATGATTTATTATTATTAAAGCCACCAAATAGTTATTCCACCTCATTGTCTTCAATCCTTAAGCCTAATTCGTTTCAGAAACTATTTTCTTTTTAATTGCCTGTCTTTCCATATCAATCCTTTGTAAAATCTCTTTATTCGTACTCGCCCAAGTCTCCTTTTTGTTGTAACTTTTCTCGTAAAATTAAACATTGCCATAACGAATCTTTCTCCAACCTGTTGATTCTGAACCACTACTTTAATATCCTTAACATTATTTCCTCTTTATTCCCTATTCCTCCCAGCTCTGCTCCAGCTACCCTGTTGGGTGAAGTTCTTGGTAGACTAAACATTAGTTTGCAGAAACTTATGTGAAACAAATCGGTTGTTACTCAACTCTCGAATATGCTGCGAATCTCTACGCCATAGAGCATTTTTGCTTCAACTGTTGCTGCATAAACTCTTTCCAACTATTTAATTTTCATTCTTGCAATTTCTCCAGACATGCCTTTACAGCTTTCCATGTGAATTCCCTGGTTACAAAGTTGTTCTTTTGTTACTCCTATTACTACTTATTCAAAATTGCTTACCATGTGAACTTCATCTCTTTCTTTAGTTTAGAACCCTACTTGAATATCATAATCGTAAATTTCTTGATATTAATTTTTAACTTCATTTGGTACAGAAACTAAATATTGTTTCAATTGTTTTCATTAACCCCACATTATTTATTTATCCCGCAATTAAATCATCTGCAGTAAGTTAACCAGGAATGTTTTTACTTAAATTATTTGAACATACCCATTGACATTATGAATCATCTCTAAAAAGGCATCGATATACTAATTAAATAGTATAGGACTTATATCCTTGTCTTAAACCAACGGTAAGGGAATTGGTCAGGTGTGGATGAACATTTCAGAATGGAGAACAATCACCTGTGTTGTTGAATGACAGATATCTGGTATTCATCGTCATTGGGTTGTCTGGATTCCTTGAAAGCTCAGTATAATCCTCCATATATCAATTAAAAAATAAAACTTCGTTTATAATTGTACAAGTTTCTGCCATCTCTTGGACATGGAGTCTCATTGGAGCGTTTCCTTGAAGTCGCGCAATATACGAGGGTGACAGAAATGCGAACGGCTAAGGTCGTATATTAAATATATTAAACTGCGTTCTTTATTTGTGTATTACTTTTGAGAAGTACCGGAAGTATGTATGTATGCTTCCTGTGCGAAAAACGCAGCACTGGCGAGTAGCCGCAAGTCATTGGCCATTGCAGCAACATTGCTTGGCCGAGGGAGGTAGGAGCATTTGGCGGTAGTTCAATGACGTGCGATATATTTAGTAAAGCTGCTTACGACTAGCCGTGACTACCACAACAGAAGTCAGTTGGTCCGCTCTGCGAGACCAGGTGTTGTAATCGCCGATTAGTTCCTCTACGAAATGGATTTCCTAGGCAAACTGCTGGCTCGAAAATCCAAGGTGTGTGTCTTTAACTTCAAAATAGAATAAAAACACCGCAGCAAGTCAGGTGAATGCGAGTTATGATGTTCGTCGCAGGTTGATGTTTCTTGAAGTACGCCGAAAGATTTAACTCACTGTTTCGCTTGCAGTTGCTTGTTCTAAGATCTTGTGTTTATTATTAACGTGACTTTATTTTTCCATCGTGTTGTAACTTTGCAGTTTTCTAAAGTGACTACATATATCTCCAAATAGGATCCATTTGTGTCGTGTGTAAGTTGCATGGAGCAAGTAAATCGTCAGTGTCTGAAAAATTCGTGTGACGTGTGACGTTTTGCACTGTTCAGTTGTCAACATACTGTCGACAGGGAGTATTTCTCTCATTCACATGACTTAATATGTATATATTAAATTTTTCCATTTTCCCATAGTTGGGAAAAGAGAGAGGGGGGCTCTGATGAAGAATTAAATCGGCGCAAGTAGAGCGGCAGTAATATTTGGAGCGTCCTGTACTGCTCGTACATTCCATGTCACCCACGTGGAAAATGACAGTAAAAACATCTGAGTGTTTGGCTATATTAACACCGTTCTCATTTCTAGACCGTTTTAACGTTTGAAATCAGCTGCTCAGGCTACTTTGTTCATGCCATTCATGGCTTTGAGATTGCGTCATATGCATATATGGCAGTGAGTTCACCGATTCTGTTGCCTTTCTTTTTTCATAATTTAAACGGGAAGGTGGTGATGCGTTCATGCTCTTTTTTCACGCATCTCATGTGAACGGCTTGCTTTAGTTTTTATATTTATTTAATTTTTATGTTCTGATTTCGCCTCTATATTCCTTTCAACACATATTACAGTTTATGCATGAAGCATGTTACTAGAAGTGCAATTGGCAAAGTCATCTCCATGCCAGGCTGCCAGGTGATCGGTCCTAAGCCAAAAGCAAATGCCTAGAACACCGGTAAGAAAGATGTTTAGATCGTCTTAAAAGGAATTTCTCCTCAGTCTATTGAATAAATGTCGGGAGCTTAGTGCTTCTGCTCCACTACCCCAGCATATATACCACCGATATATTTATTGCTCTTAATCGTCGTAAAGACATAAGCAGTCGGCATAGACCGAGATCGTTAAGGCGCGAATTCGGAAACGGGAGATCTGGAGTTCGGTTCCTACCATTGCCCTTTTTCCAGGTTTTCCTCACTCATAAATGACAATGCCTGGGAGGTTTCGTAGACTTACCTGGAATACTTCCTTCCTTTTACTGTCTCAGCAATGGGCGTTAAACACTGTTAAAAAAATAAAACTTTAAAGGTAAAATTCAACTAGAATATCATACCATGCGTTCCAGTGAACCATCTGCTACCTACGAACGTTATGGATAACCGCTGATCAACAGAAAGGGCTGTTGTAGAACCCCGGGCGAGTTGTGGGAAGGCGCGCAAGAGTTTGTCATGACTGAAATTCATAGAAAAGGAATGATAATAATGCAACACAATGTTAATTAAAAGCTGGCAGTTCGCATGGACGTTTTACGAATTAAAGAAAGCTAAAATTAAGCATTAATTAACACTTACTCTGCTACTGCAAGAATAAGTTTCTAGTGTTGGAATAATATTTACACTTTCATAGCATTTGCTCTTTTCCTTAAAATAAAATGAAGAAAGAAAGAAATCTACAAATGCTGAAAATTAAAATGTTATTTTCGTTAGGTCCTAACAGAAGTGAAGAGTAGTTATATCTACTTATATTCCGTGGTGGCGGTAGTGCACAGAATGTTATAGAATTTCTTATATTACCATCATCTCTAAATGTTTAGTCGTGCAAATGCAACCTGGGAGATATATAAAGGATTTAGATTGGAACCAAGATATTGATAGAATATTTACATATAATGTGAAATAAATTGCGATATAACTGCTTTCGTATGACAATAAAATAAAGAGGAAAATATCCTGCAGCAAAAATGTCATAGATTAGGTGCTGAATTTAAGATAAGACATATATTTATCATTCTAGGTTAAATTGTATAGAACGGAAGATCTGGGATTCCATTTCTGTCTGAAATATTTTCCAGGTTTTCCTCAGTCATCAATGGTAAATACCAGGGAGATATCCTTAACAAGTGCCAAAATGCTCTGGAGGGAAAGAGGGAGATAACCTATCCAGGAACAGAATCGGCATATGTGTATGTCAGAGCTTATAATTTCATATGCCTGGTATGGCAAGTGACCATTCGTCACGGGCGATTAAATGAAAATAGTGCGCTAGGTTGCAAAATCGTATCACTTCGAACATTCTGCCAATTTCAAGAAAAAGCAAGATAAAGAACAAAATTTTATATATATAACTGAATGAGCTTAGGACTGATACCGTTGCTTCAAGCGTTACTACAGGCATTTCTGATAAGTAGGGTAATCTAGAAAATGAATAGTGCTAAAGAATGAACATTGTTGACATGTCGAAAAGAATGGCTGCGATAGAAAGAAATTTCAAAGACACTGAGAAGGTCAAGGCTGGTAAACTGTTGCACGTTGCTTAAAGATATTCGACCAAAACTACAGTCTGTAAGCCTGCATGTAAGGCAAAATGTAAAGTGCTAAGTTGCTTATATATTCGTTCTTAAAAAATGTAATGTTTGAATTAATCGGAAAATTAGGCATTGGTGCTGTATTCAACTGCATTTTTTTAGTTTTGAAATTTCTTACTAGCATTGTACGGTTGGCTCTATTGCCAAATGGAAACCAGTGAACAAAGAATTTCGCTTTTTATCCATGCATATCAGCTGTGGTATATAAAACCATTTCAGTCGGACGCAATTTATGAAGATAACGTGATATGCAGCTAGCGAATGGTCAATTTGGGATCTTTCAAAAGGCTACATAGTATTTAGTTGTCCTTGTAAGGAGAAGCTAAAATATTACAGGCAGCATATTTATCCTAACAAACCCGTCTGGAACAGTGTCATAACTAAGTAATAATCCTGAATGTTGTGTAACGTCCCATGTGAATTGCAATGCTACTTTTTTATTCATTAAATAAGCAGGTGCTTGTTCAAGGAGCATTTTCCCTCCTGGTCATATAACAGCCGGACGATCCTTCCGAATTAAGACTCCTAAAGAATACTTTTTAATACTTCGATCGGAGGCCGCAAAATGGGTGGTATGGGCTGCGAAAACATATGATGACCCTTCTCCGCTTAATGAAAATGCACTCGTAAGAATATAAATAATCATTTAAGAGTGAATATGAGCTCTCTGGCTCTTGCTGCAACTTCTTCTTCTTCTTCTTCTTCTTCTTCTTCTTCTTCTTCTTCTTCATGAGTGGATGTTGTGGTAGCATCTTCCTGCCTTAATATGATGTAGAAAATGTTGATAAAATAAATAGAAGCCTTTGTAATTTGACCTTTTTACCGAAAGCATCGATAGAATTAGGTAGGCATTCCTCCAGGCATTACAAGAATTATTAAATACATGTATAGAAGTACCACATCGGAAGGAAGTGATATTATTAAACAATGTTTCAGTATCCAAGAGAAATTTAAGTGTAAGGATCATGGTATCTCAAAGAGCAGGAAATTTTGCAACAGATAGATATGGGAAATTTTATCAATAAATATGGAATATCAAAACAGGATTCTGGTAAGAAATAAACGTAAGATTGGAAGTTATTGAAAGACAAATATTTGGTAATAAGAGAGAAAAGAATTCATTGAGACTTTTATAGGCAAATTAAAATAGTATGGAGTAGAACAATGTGATAAAGCAGGCCAGGAAGGGTTTGCATGGGCTAGAATCGAGTTATGAATTAAGAGTTAAGATATGATAAAGATGTAGAATGTGTGCAGAAACCGATACGGATTTTCATTGTTTATTATACTGTAAGCAAACAAAGTTATGGAGATAACAGGCTTGGTAATCAAAATGGAAGAATTTAGGTGGGGAAATATTAATTAGAAAGATTTTAACTGTAAAAGGAAAGAAGAATGTAAAAATTATAGGGAACTATTTGGGCAAAGCTAGAGAGAAATGGATAAGAATGATTGAGAGAAAGATTGAGGGAAACTTAATCTTAGAAGTACAGTAGATCAGATAAATATAACCAAGGATAGGATAATAGGACCAATATACTAATAATCTGCAGTTGTGTATTGGAATCAGAATGTAAGCAAGCAACTCTAGAAAGAAAATATGCAAAGGGGATAAGTAAGATTAGTATTTTATTTTTAGATTTTATTTTATAATAAATTGATAAAGTATGCATTTTTGACTGTGGTCTATTGGGATATATTTTCAGTATATTTCAGTTTCATGCTGTAGAAAAGTTGATAAAATTCTATCATTAGCGAATATGAGATTGTCCACAAAAGCCTCTTCAAAGGTTCTATACCAATCCATCTATAACAGACTGTAGTGAAACGCCAAGGCCCTGTAATGCAATGAGAGTAGGCAGAAACATTTAGCAATGTTTTATCACATTTATCGAAATACAGCTTTTCAAAACATGTACCTAAATTGTGCCATTGTGTTGTGGCTTGGTGATGCTGCAGTATTAACACGAGAATGCACGTGACGTTATTCGGTCACGGACGTTAGGTAGGAGAAACTGGCTTTTGCGCCAGTGGGTTTGTAATGGTTCCAGTGGTCTTGCCATAGAAGTCCTGTTTTATCAGTTGTTATTTGTTTGTCTGTGCAGAGCGGAGGAGGCGGCGGCACCACTCCAGCGCTACCACCACCTGTTCCATCAGCACCGCTCAAATCCGACCATGAAGCCAACGTCGAGTTTGCGAGAGAGTTTGTCGTCGAGCTTGTGGAAAAGGTTCCAAAAAGGTAAAGCATTAACTTGTTTTGTTCTCGTTTTCTACATTCCTTTTTCACCTCTATTTTTTTTTTTTTTTTTTTTTTTTTTTTTTTTTTAATATCTTGAATACGGAATGATAACAGCGCAAGTCTTAAAGCCTATGAGATTTTCACAATATCTTGACATTTTTACTTTGATGCGTTCTCTTGAAAGCGATGATATGCCTATTGGTACAAATGTGTGTGTTAAACAACTTGGATTTACACTAACAACTGGTCAGTTGTCGATTCATCAACGTGTGTAGTAGCAGCATTTCATATGAGAGACCTTAAGGTTCATGCCGTTATCCAAATAGAATGAATGATTACAGAAATGGAAACATCAAAACGGAGTGCTACAATTTTAACATGGAACCTGTATCAAAGAATTCTTACCCATTCTCATATTTAGTGAACTTACCAGGACAGGATCAAGTAAATAAAATATCCTTCTGCTGTATTAATGCAAATGTAGAACCTATCTTAATTTAAGAATTAGTGTACCATTTGTAGATCTTTATGAGACGCCCTGAAAGATTCTAGTGGAAGTCAATATAATAGATAGTTAACTGACGCGAACTGTGAGATATGATTTTACAGTACACCAAAACGCGTTAAAACCCAGAGTAATGTCATGAAACTGTGGGCCAGCACTTTCGGGAATCTGCCCATTCACTTGTCAATTGGGAAGTGGTTTCTTGGATTTAAGAAGAAGACGATAATCCCTAGAAGACTAACATCATCTCGGCTGGCTGCACCGTTATACTTAAAAACATTGCTGTCATAAAGAGAACAATGAATAACCCTCCAACTGTTGAAACACGAGGACGTTTAAAAAGTGACATTTTTGCGAAATGGCACGAAAAGTCTTCAAGTGCTGTCATTGTTTGCAAACATCTATAACAACGTCACAGCTAAATGGGGCGCAGAGTTAATGTTTGAACAACCATCATACTGCAGGATAAAGCTCATAAGGACACTGCATCAGCATTGAAGATTGACTATTTCTGGAAAACGAGTTTAAACGTGGTAACACGCACCGAAGATGCGCTTCAAAACCCAGTTGTGGTCACCAGAAGGATATCATTAAAAAAATCATATCATATAATGGAAGATCGCACAATGAGAGATAGTTGAGGATACAGACTTGCGGGAGGCAGAATATTCTGTATATTCGAAAACTGCGCAATGGGAACCGCATATTTTGACTGTAGACCCAAAATGCATTGAAGGGCCTTGTTTGATGTATAATCGCATTCCGAAGTACTCAGCGTCGATTCATACCTGAGTCGAAGTGGCAGTAATGCCGGCAGGAAATAATGTTTTTTTTTGGGGGAGGGGGAATTTCAGATGAGTAATTGTAGCGGGCTACCTAGAAAAGGGCAAACAATAATAGCTTATGCAGCATTTTTGGCCATTTGTCGTTGAATTTGGCAGAAAATCACCAAGACAAAATATGGAGAAAACTTCAGTCAAAGAGGATGATACTGGCGAGAATCGAATCCCAGACTACCGATCACGCGTTCGTGCCTCGGCTACCTCTGACATTCATATCAGTGGACATTGACAATGCAATTTATGTATATGTATCTGTGTCCCTTCAAATGAAAGCTCTTTCACTAGAACAAAACGCCATTCCAGAGCCAAGTCGAAAGGCCAAAATGCATGAATTAGGCTTTGAATGTATTATTCATCCACTCTATTTCCCAAACTTAGCCCCAGGTAACTTTCCTGCTCCAACATTTTGGTTTGATAGGAAGAAAGTTTGGTAAACAAATTGTATTTGTTATTGTTTTCTTTCTCTTTTTTTTTTAGGGAGGGGGCAATTTTTTCAAACAAGCATCTTTAAAGAGTAGTTTTCAAAGTTTCCATGACTGCAAACTCCCTTAAGAGTTCATTATTGGGTTGCAATAATAAATAAATGCACATTTTTTCAGTATTAGCTTTTTTATTGTAACACAGTACTAATAATAACAATGATATTAAATTCAAAAAAGTATATAAAAGAGAAAACATCGCTCATTAATTTTAATTCCTGAATGATACTGAATTTCACTACAAGCTGAAATGTATCGGGCTTAAGTTGAAAAACTAGGCGTCAATACTTTAAGTGTTCTTTGATAGCCCTGGAAAATCAATGTAGTTTGCTACCAAAAAAGGCATGCTGTCGGGAAAACTATGGCAGTGTATAGGAGTATTATGCCTCAGGATTGGCTATTTGGCAATTAAATGCATTTAGAATTTGGTGCATTGAAGATGCAGCACCACCAGTTCAAATTTAAGGTGGCAAAGTGATGAAATATAAGGTTCACATAGTAATCATTTCACTTAAAAGCATTGGCACTGCAGAAACAGGTATAACAGGACCTGCCTTCCAAAGATCTTCAAGCAATGTTAAGGAAGTATGCGGGGCTAAAGCTGAAACACTCACATTGTACCACAACATGTCTATTTGCAGTGATTCAAGAATAATGGAGTTTGAGGAAGGTATACCCAAATGCAATGCTACAACACCCAAATCTCCAGGCTTGGTCTCTTATACTTTTTTCATTGAAAAATATTAAATAAAAATAAAGGTAAATGGACATTACTTATTTTTTCTGTTGATTAAAACCATTGCAATATATTTGAAGACTGTGGATAATGGAGGAAATGTTGAAACAGGAACCTCTTCTATGAGGTTCATGAGAATAAGCAAATGTGTAAGTTCTTAATTAGCTTGTGAGTTGATTTAATAATCTTATGCTTCACTTACCCTTGAATTATACAGAATATATTTCACAGGCCCTTTTCTACATTATTAGCTGTGAGTCAGCTTGTCGTCATCGTCGTCATCCTCCTCCTCCTCCTCCTCCTTCTACTCTATTTTTTCCTTCCTATTTCCCCTATCTCCTTTTTGTTCTTCTTTTTCTCCTCATAGGAAGTTTTATCATGTCATCGTCAAAGGGAGACTGCATAGATTAACATTTGCTTACAGAAATTAAATTTCACATAATTATCTTGTCACCGAGGATAATTTTTGCACAGAACTTGTACAGTAAATATTACTCACTGTGTAAGGGTATATTACTCTTCATATAGTTATGCTCTGGTGTACCTATATTAAATGGCTAATTCACTATTGTCTTTGATGTTGGTTCATCATCTTTCTTATTTCTTCTTTAACCCTTATTATGAAATAAATTTAGATCCAGATCTAAATTGAAACTTAACTAAAATTTGCCTATTATGTTTTTAAAAAAAATCATTAGGATTAAAAGAAAACCCAATCCGCAGAAAGTTCACAATATTATCGCTTTTAGCCTAAACACAAATACATTATCCTTGACAGGAACTTTTGGTGATAATGGGACAGACATGCCTAGACACAACTCTCACCCAAATATGAATAGTGGGTCATTGACTAATGCATGTTGGAACATGAAATGAATTTCAGTTACATGCAAGTGCTTATATTTCATGAAATCTAGTGTCTGAAATTCCTACATAATTCTTACTGCCATTGTGTGCAGTAGTGAAAAGTCAAGTTTCATAGTTTAATTGTATTCATAGTAATTTTTATATATTTAAACAAAAATAATTATTGTAAGCTATTTATTGAATAAATGTTAATGAACTATATTTGTAACAGACAAGTGGCTGTTAAAATTTTTTTAATTAGTACTGCTAAGTATTGACTATTAACTATAATCAATAATATGCATTGGCTATACGTGCTATTGATTAATTTTAATTTTGAAATTTAATCCAAATAAAATATTTTCAGATTTTGTGTAAAAAGTTCTTATGAAAATTGAAAAAAATATTATCTCTACCTTTTTACCAACCACGAAAGTTTCAAAATGGAATTAAAATTAATCAATTAATGTATGTTTAGTAATCAACTACCTGATTACATATATTAAAATGCAGCTTAAAAATTTTAAAACAAATCATGTTCACCCCTTTGTTTTAATAAGGGTCTGGGAATAAGAAATTCAAAATAATTCTGTTCATAATTTTTTACAAATGCTGTTTTCTCCAAATTGGCACATGAATCAATTATGTAACATGAGTGATCATTAGTTTGTTGAAAGTAGATGATTAGGGTTGTCAAATTAGATTATATCAGATCCAAAGGCACATTATCATTATTGTAGTATTCTTGTACTGTAAGAATAAAACATTTTCTCTGCTATGGTGCTAAAAGCTGAAATAACTTAAATCAAACAAAGCATATATGTTTCTCCAAGCTCCTCGCACATTCCACAAGGGGGCTTATTTTCCAGAGCTATGTATAAATCTTAACGTGACATTTTTAAATTCACCTGGATGCAGTAATCTCGGCTATTAACAAATTCTGTTAATATTGTTCCCCAAAAAGCTTTTGTTATATTAATACTTATTTGACATGTGCAGTACAGACAGGAATGCCAAGAACATGCCACTGAACATTTTGCATTATTTTGAACGTATTTGATGCATGCACTTTCCCCCCCTAAAAATCACAATATAGTCGGTTAACATCACTGATTTGAAAATTGCAAACTATTTGTATAGTTCATTTGAATCAAAGGTGATTTTATTTTCCACATTGACCAATGTGTTGAATGAAAAAAAAAAAATTCATAGCTCAATCAAGCATAGACACTTTTTTACACATTTTTGCTGAATTATATCACTTAGTTAAAATAATGTAATAATCATTTATCCAACTTTTCATTAGAACTTGATTTTCTGTTTCTGTTCAAATGATATATTTATTTCATATCCAAAGAACTTATGTTTTTATGGCTTTGTATAAGCATTGCCCAAATAAAGCTAAAGCTTTTGTTGTAGCATCATAGCTTAACTATGCAGAGTTATGTATTTGCTCTGGTAGGTGGCATGTTTGTAAGAAAGCAGATAGGTATGAATCTGATGGTGCAGTGTATTTTTTACATGTGCAGAAGCACATTGAACTGAACACATTCACAACAAGGATTTATCCAAATGGGACCAGCGAGCAATAATAAATTTTTGAAGGCAGAGTGTTAATAGTGTAGCAGAAATTTATCTTAATTTATTGTCATATGGACAATGTATATGGGTCTGCATTTAAAATTAAGTAAGATGGAATCTATTATAAAATGATATAAGCTAAAACAGTGAAGTTGTTCCTTTGTTTGAAATATCTAACATTAATGAAAATCATATGTTTATTTATATCACTAAGATATTATAGTATACCATAAAGTACACTTTCACTAATGCTTCATTTTTGGTTCTTTCACAGATACTTTGGCTTATATGGGGGAATCTTTGAAAATACAAGAAAATAATTTGTTATCACAATTTTGAGACCTATAAAAATGATGAATTTAATACCAAGTTACATTGCTATTACTTTGTCTTCCTGCTGAGTCAAGTGTTTTCAAAAAATTTAAGAAGGGATTAAATTTTCTTTTGCCTTTGAACCTTTTGTTTGTACTTAGCCGATTCTTAATATATATGAACTCTTTAACACCATCAAATAAAATGCCACATTGTTTTACATTTGCTCATTGTGTTATTATAATCACACTATAATTTTAATTCCAAAATTGCTCATTGTGAAAGGAAGAGAAATATCATTGCTTTTGTTGTATTCATGTGCTGATTCCTACCTATGTTATTTAGAAAATTGATAATCACTACACAGCTGCACTGTTCAAATGCTGGATTTTTAGCGGTGGCTTGACTTATTTGAGGCTGTTACAAGAAAGCAGAGAGTCAGGAATTGTTTTAATACCTATGAGGATAGGTCCATAATTTTCCGGCCTAACCATTTTCTTGGTATGATAAAGACAAAAACTATATTTAACTTTTCAAAATAGTTACCCTATATTGCAATACACTTCTCACATCTTTGAAATAACATTTCAATCTCCCCCCCCCCTCCAAAAATAGTCGCAGTCTTGTCTGCAAAATGGACATAAACCGCATCCATTAATTCTTCATTATGCTTAAATTTCTGTACTTGAAGGTCATTCTTGAGTTTTGAGAAGAGGAGCTAGATCTGTGCTGTAGAGTAGCTGGTCGATTTCCTTGAAACCACATTTCTTCACAGTTCCCTTTGAAACAAGAGCTGTGTGCACAGGCATATTGTTGTAAAGAAGGCACACACCACCACTCAGCTTTCGTCGCCTTTCCTCATTGATGGAAGCACGTAGTCTGTGCAGTAGGCCAGCATAGTACTCCCAATTTACTGTGCTGTTGATCTCCTTGAAGTCGATGAAGAGTATTCCTTCACAGACCCAAAAGATTGTGACCGTGATCTTCTTGGTTGACTGAGTGACCTTGGCCTTTAGAGGCGGTGCTTCGCCAGGTTTATGTCACTCCATTGATTCTCTTTTGGACAAAGGATTATAGCAGAGGATCTCCTGTAAAAATGGCTTGCAGAGCTTCTCTGTCGTTGCCACGGCACAGCTCCAAAAATGCCTGACAACAGATGACTTGTTGCTGCTTTTGGACCGAGGAAAGAAGTCTAGGCACCCATTTTGCACTAACCTTATTCATGTTTAAATGCTCATGAATAATTCGAAGGAATGTTGCTTTAGAAAGGACCAATCTTGCTGCTATTTCTGTAACTTTGAGCCGCTGGTCTCTCATAATTTCTCCTTCCACAAGAGCGATGTTTTCAGGAGTAAGCACCTCTAAGGGCCAACCTACATGCTCCTCTTCTTCAATGCTTTCCTGACCCATTTGAAAAATTTTGGCCCATTTTTTTTTATGGTAGAATATGAAGGGATGCTTCCCCAGATACACCGTCCAATCGCTGTGTAATTTCATTTGGAATAAGTCTTCCTTTTTTGAAGAATAACAGCTCAATACTTCATTTCAACATGTCACAATCTTCTACACATAGTAACTATTTCTGAACAACTGAACAGAGTGGAATGAAAGTTACAGCTACAGTTATTTACTTAACAGATAAGGTATGACACCAAATAAGGCTTTTATGAAGGTGATAATACTTATCGATGAGGCCGGAAACTTATGGACCTACGCTTGCATATGTGGAGAGACCACTCTTCTAAAGAAATTCATGCAAGTGAAATTTTCAGGCTAATGAATAATTTTTCTGTATATTGGTTGAAAATATATTAAGCTTATATCTTCAGCTTCATGATTTGTTGCTCCTGCTTTTGTACAAAAATATCGGACTAATTATCACTAATTGAAAAGATGTAGTTTGTAACAGTATAATTATTCTAGAGTTTTTGGGCATATATTTGAATTAGATGAGATTTTAAAAGTGGCAATGAATTACAAAAACTTACAAAGTGTAAAACAAAGCAGGCTTGTGTGTTAAATCAGATATGAGTAAAATGGCCCTAGAGTTCAACTATAGGTGGAAGGGATAAATAAAATGGGAAGAATTGGGTGAATGGATATGTTTGGCTTTAAATTTTTTCTGTAAGCATATAATGTCCTGCTAACTGCCAAGATCTTTTGAAACAATAAATGAAATGATGCAAATGAGTCAGGATTCCTAGTATCTAAGTTTAAGTTGTATTCACCTGTTAAGGGTAAGGAAAACTCTGGAAAAAATCTTTCTCAGAGAGCATGTCCTGACTAGGTATCAAGTTTAATCCTGAGCTTTGAAACTGAGCGCCCGAAATTTTGTATTTTTATAAAGTGATATTTTAGGTGCTCAGAAAAAAGGAAAAACGTAGACAATAACACTAAGCATAGCAACTTTAAAATAGGAGAATATAAGATACTTTAGATTCTGTAGATTATAAAAATAGCACAATATGCAATGTTTCAGATGAAAATAAAAATGCAAATTTTCAACTAACGAATTTAATTTTAATGAAATACAATTTAACGATAGCAGAAAAAATTTGTTTAAAAAAGTTGGAGCATGTTAACAGTTGCTGTAATATAATAATAGTTATAAATACTTATTGACCATTTAGATTATTACAGAATAGGTAATTGATCTTGACATAAAGGGAAAAGCATTACAACTTATATGCATATGTGCATGTTCAGGTATTTCCTAATTGTGGCTCTTTTAAATTTTTGTATGGAATAAAATAGATTTGATAACAGCTAATTATGCAGTCTTACTTTACTGCAAGTGACACAATTCATTTGGTAATTTGTTATAGAGTTTTAATTCAGCAGCATTATAATAATTTAAAGATCTTCTGTGTTCTTTGATATGGCACATCAGATTCACTCATGTTACATATATGTTAACCATTTATTTCATCCCTAACAGTAAAAAAGATTTATAACAGAATTAAACATTAATATGAGCTTGTATATTTTTACAGGGAGAAGGACTCTGTTCATGTAAAGCCAGTGCTTAAAGAAGACCTCATTTCTTTGAAGTCGGCTTCAGAAAGCAGCTTTCAGACTCTCAGCAGTACCACAGAGACAGTTTCATTGCCTGATCTTCTTCAGCCGGAGTCAGTATACAAGAAACAGACAGACACAGGTTTGTTTCATTCATCATAAATTTATAACTGAAAAACAATAATTCTTCAATGAAAGAAGCTCCATATTAGATAACAGGGCCACTTTAAGCAAAGAAGAAAATGTAAGTTATTTTTAGTTTACAGCAGAAGAATACTATGAACAGTCTACACAATAGACCAATGCAATATAAAAATTATGCAGTCATCAGAAGCTACCATGACTTTGTAGTATTATTTATTTAGGGACTAAGGGTCATCATAGGGCTCAGTGTGTTCCTGATATAAAGTTTTATATGAATGTAAATTTTTATACTAAGGTGAGAATTTTTAATTATGAGCAGCTCTTTTTTTTTTTTTTTACATATTCATTGAAAATGATATTAATATTAATTAGGTAGAACAGATGCTGGAAATACAAATGAAGTATGGACTTCAATGAACACAGTTGTATTTCTTACAGATAAATTGTTCATAAATAATTGGTATAGTTTTTAATTCTGGAGAATTTTTAAAGGATAATTTGAATTAATAATACTCTTGGTGTGGCATGTCTTCCTTTTGTTTTTCCCCACATGTAAACCGAGCCAGCAGCCCAACCCAGATCAATAGAAAATACTGAAAAAATGCGTACATTTATCACAGAAGGTGAAATTGTTCCTTTTCAGTTGCTAGGTTGTAAGGCATGCAGTTCAGTAATCCTGTAAGGGTGAAGTTCTAGCAGTTTTATAGCGGAAAGTGCTGATGTATGGCTGACCCCTGCTTGTGCTAATGTTCCAAGAAATTTTCATAGTGATTGTTCTAATCAAACAGGATATCATCCAGTTTTTCCTTGTTAACACATGAACACCTGTCTTATTTTCTTGTCAAATGCTGATCCTGTTATTTTCAATTAAAGCATTATTTTAAGAACTGTAGATTTGTCGGGTTGATGAAACCCCAGAAAATATTCTTGAAATTCTGGACTAGTATGAGCAGCTAATTCATTTCGTATAAAGCTACTTAAAATGAAAATGCATTGTTCTGTATTAATTCTTTGATCTGTGGTAAATAGAGAAATGCTGTATCACAGTAACTCCTCATTGTGCCAACTCTAAACAAGCATTAACCACCCTTATCAGCTGCAATATGCATCCTTGATTGTCAGTTTGTGCAGCTGTGACCTGCCAACTTTGAACCTGGACCATATGCAGGGTAAAACAAAGAAAGATTTGATATAATTATGCATCATAATAGTTCTTTGTAAATAGCAGTTACATATTTGCTCAAAATAATTTCCCCTAGAAAGTATTTGCTCATAACATTTTGTGCAATAATAAGGGACAAAAATCAACTGTAAACATGAGATCAGCTAATAGTGTGCTACTCAAAGTGCACTGTTGCTGGTAGACAGAGAGATCAAGGATGAACAATTGCTGGCTCTCACATGTGTCACACTTCATCCTTTTTTTGCACTGAGAGACATAATGTTGTGAGTTTTGCTCTTACAGAAATGTCTAAGGGCCAATTTTTAACAGGTCAATAAATAGCTTAGAGTGTTCATACAAAAGAATAAATAACAAAATTGTTGAATTGATTTATTTACGGACGCTCTTTAACATCTCAGGTCATCAATGTCCCATTCTATTCAGGGCGTGAAATGGCCAAAATTTTGCTCAGAGACCTCGTTTTTTTAGGCTTGAGGTCTTTATCGTGCCGTAAATGTATGACATGGGACCCATGGCTATACTTCCCTTCCAAAGGAAGCCATATTAAGATTTTTAAGCCTGAAAAAATCCATTGATCTTGGCTGAGTTCGAGGCCGCAATCTTGGGTTTGGAAAGCAAGTATGGTTAGCACTACACCACCAGGACCGACTATAACAAAACAATTACCTTAACTATGGAAGTAGAAAATTGGCTCTATAAGAAAACAGCCATAACATCGTCATCTTCCTCCTCTTCATGTTCACTGGTGTCTATCAGATTCACTGTTCTTGAGGTTGATAAATGAGCTTTTGAATGATGTCATCCCTTGCAAGTTTTTTATGAAAACCTTTTCTTGTAACTTTTCAACAAGTGCAACATAAAATTCCCGCTCCTCTCTGGTGATTGTTTTATGTTTGAGCAAGATGAAATATATTATTAACCATATCATTTTGTCTTATACTGTAGTCCATACAACTTACGAGCCTGTTTATATAAGTTAATTGGGTTATATTAGCAATAATATGGTAGCAAACAGATACCTGATGGTCCATTTCTAAAGCTATCTGGTTTAATTCATAATTTTTTTTGGGTTATATAAGAGCAACATGGACTAATAGTACAGACTTAGTTTCTGTTGGATCAAATATTATGTTATGCTTCCTGTAGTAACTTATCTAATGTTCTTGAACAACAGCTAGCATTGTCCTTAATTATTATATAACCTCCAAGTAATTAGAGAAAGTTCTTAACAAACCTATATTTAAAGGCACCAGTATTCATTTCTGATTGGTAATTGCTATTCTTTTATGTTTGGGAACGAAAAATCCATTTACTTTTGAATATAAATGCAGTTTTTGGTGATCGTACATGGCATATTATAAAGGTGGAGCACTTTTAACTACTGCTTCTTTGAGTTCTCCTCTTCCAGATGAATCTTGCAATATACCTTACTAGTGTGATTTTGATTTACCCCGGTCTCATCCAAACAAAGATGGATCTAGCATAACCTATTAACCTAAGGTTATAGAACAAATGCAGAAACTTAATTCTGGCAGCAACAATGTCACTTTTTTCCAACAGAAATTTCTGACCAACATTTGTTTGCCAGTAAATTATATCTAATATGTCGTCTAACACACTCTTATGCTTCACTTACATTTAAATACGATGGGACCGGTTTCTTGTTTGTAGATGGAGAGGATGTCTCTTCAAAACCGGTCCCACTGTATTTAAAAGTAAGTGAAGCATAAGAGTGTGTTAGGCGACAGATTAGATATAATTTACATTTAAAAAGCTTCAATGTCTGAGTTCCAACAGAATTTTTTAAAAATATCTTATTTTAGAAAGTTCTTAAATGAATTTGTTTGCCTGTATCCTAAATTCCAGAGATTTCAAAATTGTGTACATGGTAGATGTGCAGTCCTTATGATCTATTTTCTCTCTCATTAAGCTGACTAATTTTTTGCTGGTGGGAATTTCCCTTATATAAATCATATATAGTTTGACATAAAACACATTTTTGAAAATAAAATAATTCGTGGCATGCTTTTGCACTGTGCAATGTTTTGGAAGACCTAAAAATGGGCTCACTTCCTGTTATAGCTGATTTTTTTGCCCATGTTCACAATGTTTGTAGGCATATGTGTACTGAGGCGGCAAACTTAAGCTGTTAAATCCCTACTCTGTAGTAAAATTTGCACTTTAACCTTTTCCCGAACATGGACTTGTATAGATGTCCAGAGTAAAATGGCCCGAGCAATATACATGTCCAGCAAGTGCTGCAAATTGAATGATTTTCAATCCGTAATCATTTTAATATTTCTTTAAATAATAAACTGAAATAAATTCTATAAAATAGTTCAACCTTACCTTTAAAAGTTGCATTTCAAATAATACACCTTCAAACATGGGTAGTTACATAAGGGCACATCTCCGCATTCACAACAAATCATGTTGATTTCTTTGCGTATGCCTCTTTTACGGCATACAGCACATTTCTGAAATGGGTGCAACTTTTTTCCCGTAGACAGTATCCTTTTGGAAAAATGTTTTTCCATGAATTTGAGGGTGGCAGGAGTCTCGGAATTTCTTTCCCCCTTTGTGTACAGGCCTTCGAATTTGGTAGCTTGCAATTAGGCTGCAAGCAATTGATAAGCAAAAATCAGATATGTCATTGTTTTTTGTGGGTTTAGAGCTCTCCAAATTACCAAGCAATTATATGTGATATCCAACATGTGAAAAAATAGTTTTTTGTACCATTTTACAGTTTTTCATAAAAAGTGATATGCCTGCAATACCTGTTCCAATAAATCAACACTACCCATATGCATATTATATTCATGTATAATATCAGGCTTTAAAATTGCCATTTTAGTTTTGGTTCTAGCTTTTCTGTATCTTGCATCAAAATTTTGGAACTGTAATTAGATAAAACCATTACTACCCTTATATTATGCCAAGCAATGTAAGGTGGAAGCCAACGCACTTCCACTTCCCCTCTCTTTAGAGCATGTTCTTTGGCAATTCAATACAATTAGAACGTATTTGGCATTTTAGGTCAGATCTTCTATACGCTTATATACATTTGTTTCAGTAACTGTAAGAGCTATTAAACATCCAGTAAAAACCATGGTAAAAATCAATTGGTTGACAGTCACTTTTAAGCAATGTATGAAGATGTACACCAAAGGTTGTACTCCAAAAAAATGTGTCTTTTTGTGCAGCAATGATTTTTTAAATCCATAACCCTGTCTCACTAGTTGAAGCCATGATTTGAACTGGGAATAAAAGTTTGTAAATTTGTAATTCCTTGCCAAGTGAACCTTGCCTCATTAGTATTTAACTGAAATAAAAATATTCTCAATAAACAAACCAAAACACATGGTACCAAGTACAGATTCACAGATTCCAGTATCAAGCTGCTTATTTATCTATCTCGGCAACTAAAAATTGTATTAGCTGACCAGAACATAACAAGCTAAGTTTATTGTATCATGCAAACCAATCATATGATTTAGCTACTTCATCTACAGCCACACATGTGTTGTATATAAAAACCTACTCTCTAGAATGATAAAGAAGTGTGTGGCTACTTTACATTAGGTCAAACATTTCAGTGTTTATTAAGTGCTGTGTGTTGACTCAGCTAGGGGCTTTTTTTTTCATTTGTTTATTTAAGGATGCTCTTTAAATCACAGATCATCAGCGTCCCATCCTATTTAGGGCGTGAAAAGGCCGACAAATTTTGCTCAGAGGCCTCTTCTTTCAGGCTTGAGGTACTTTACCATGCCGTAAATGTACAACACGGGACCCATGGCTTTACTTCCCTTTCGAAGGAAGCCATACTTATGATTTTTACACCCAAAAAAATCCATCGGTCCTGGTTGGGTTTGAACCCGCGACCTTGGGTTTAGAAAGCAAGTATGGTTACCACTACACCACCAGGACTGACAGCTAAGAGCTTGCAATGTTTATGAACAAGAGTGTTGAATGGTAGTAGCATTCAAGAGAAAAAAGTAGAGAACTCTTTTAGTTCCACATAACTCTCCAAAATTTAATATTTTTTTTCCCCTTTTCATTTTGAAAATAAATACATTAATACCTGTTTTAGTTGGCTCATACTGCATTTAATGACCTTTAATTCAGTTTTGTTTCATTAAAATATGATAAAAAGTAAGCAAAATATAAAGGTTTGTTCTGCAATGAGAAATTTAAATTACAGACCATTTAAATACCTAGGTCTGTTTACAGTCAGTGCGAGGTTTAAATGGCCATCGGGTGATGGGTTAATGGAAAGTTTCTTAAAAGAACATGTATACATGAAAAACATGAAAAATCCTATAAGGGATTGATTGTTCTAGACTTGCTAACAGACAGTATAAAAATTATTCATTACACTAATAAAAGCAATCTTTTTTTCACAACTCTCTGAATGGAGTTTAACATCTGTGTTTACTACTGAGGCACTGCAGGCGGTGGACACTAATGATATGCGAGATGAAATGATAATATTGGGAAAGGATTTTTTTAAGGAAAGAAATGTTCCAGGCCTAAGTTTAGGGTACCTCCCTGACATTTGCCATTTATAAGGACTGAGAAAAACCTGGAAAAAAACCTGTCAGAGAATGGTCCTCATGGGAATTGCACCCGAGACCTCCCACTCACGAGTCCATTGCTTAATGACCTCGGCCATTCATTGTGGTTTTCATAGCTTAGAACACATTTATTTCTAGCTACTGAAAATGTTTGACTTCTTGAATATATCACAGCTGACTCTTAAAGGAAGAGCAGTGTTGTTAAGTTTAAGGCTAATGCTTTTCTCTGCAGCTGAACATTGCACAAGCATGGAGTTTGGAACAGTCAGCTTCAAAATAAAGTAGTTCTTTCTCAAGGCACTATAAAATTTTGTAAATATAAAATATTTTATGTGCCCAAAAAAAATATGTAAAACCCTTCCCTACAGCAAGCTAGCGCACCCCATTAACTAGGAAATATTGCAGCCATCTCGCTGACTAGTTGCTGATTAGCAGCTGTATCCAGCTCCACTTTATGTTAGTTGTTTTGTGTTTCCTTTAGTATATTTTTTATTACTTCTTCGTTGATTTCTTATTTTATAATTAAATGCACAATTTTTAACACAAATTTTATATAATTGCTGTGAGTGCATTTTGCTCTGTGTTATACATACAATGAAAATCATATTTTTTTCATTCTTTTATTGTAATGCTAAGACTAATAAATGCATCAGGTCTTCAGCTATTTGGCTGCAGCCAACCTTGGATGAAAACCCCACTAGTACAATTTGTGTTACAATAATTTCTTTGCTTAATTTTAAATTAAACACAATTCTTATTTCAGTTACTGAAACAATACCAAATAAAATGACATAATTAGAGTATCCCCTGATCCTTGCTAAACTCTGTGTTCAGTTCATCAGCCGTATCCTTCTGGAATTTCAGAAGACAAAGGTTCAGCCACCACTTAATTTACTTCTATCAGAGAGTTCTCTTTCCATTCTTTTCCTTATTTATTTTTCTCATTATTGCTCTCTTTTAAACTCCTACTCTGTTCCAATTCTTCTTGGATTTATCAATCACTAATTGACAAATAAACTTTACATATTCCACCATACTTCAATTCAAAACAGCATTTGGGATTAATGTTATAACCGTAAACCTATTATACAAGTACCAACAATTTTAAAATTAATTTAACAAATCACCAAAACTCATTTGCTGTCCACATCCATATATTTTTAACTTTATATAAATAATACCTTAAATTCTTCGTATGAAATAGATGCCCCAAAATACTGCCTCTAAATTGAACAGATCTGAATGGTTACATATGTAAAATCACATTGCCTAATAATTTAATAGAATGCAATTTAGGTATTTTAATTCAATTTCTTATTTTTCTCTACTGACCATCTCCATTACTCTTTACCTTCCATAAAAACTTGCCTAATTTAGATAGCTGAGTTTCATCATCAAAAATCTTTTTTAATATAACTTCTATACCTCAGTAACTATTTTTTTGCTTATCAAACTTACCTTCCATTCATTCGTTCCTTTGCATTGAAAAATATATGTATCTAATCTTCCTTCTGCCCACAGATAGAGCAAACCTCTGGGATAACATCCCGTCTCAAATCCTGTTAATTTCCAAACACCTAATCTAAACCAAGCTATCCCTTCCCTTTCATTCTTCCTACAAATTACTGTATCTTTACCTTGTCTGGTCCATTTTTAATATTCCTGTACTATCCCTTCCCTTTGATTCTTCCTACAAATTACTGTATCTTTACTTTGTCTGGTTCATTTTTAATATTCTTGTACAATGTCAATGAACTTTTCTCTATAAACTGGGAGAATAAAATTTGTCTATCCATATCTTCCTGTCTTATTCTAACTTCCCTCCAAAAGCCCCTTCTGAAATCAGCAATTTTAACCCAGAAATCCCTTAGACCTTCTTGCAGACTGCTCTCTAACTTTCCCTAACCAAGTATTAGCTGTAAAACCCAACTTTTCTTCATGATATCTTAGATATATTTTCACAATATCAGTTTCAGGTAGCTCTGAACCTGAAATAAATATCTCAATATCTTTTCCATAATTAATCCTCTCATACTTAACTTTTCTAACTCTGCCAAGGCTCCAGCATTAGCTTAGTTATTGAGAAATCTCAATATTAGCTTACAAAAGATTCTTCGAATTTAATCTATAGTATACCATCCGTTGTCATTTCCCCAGATTTTCACTCCATAAATCCACTGCAGCTGAACCATAACAAAATATATTCTTTCAAAGCTTTTAATGCTCATACCTGGTGCTAAATACAAACATCTAAAAATTCTGATATTGCTGTTCCCAACTTCTGTTACTTGATTTCCAACTACAAATATTCACTAACAACCTAAATTTCTATATCTTCAATTAACCATTTTTCATCTTTATGCAGTTTATTGCCCTTCTTAAACACCATTTTACAATTAATGATGATTGTAGGAATCGAAACAGTTAAACGATCATAAAATCTTGGGTAGATAAAAAGTAAAACTATTTAAAATAATGTTACCACATTAAAACACTCTTGACGTTCCACTCTTCAAACTTTTAAAATTAAAACTGGGACATGTTTCATGAGACCTTGCTCACATTGTTAACATAAAACGACTGACTGTTCAAACTATGTTGGAGGTGTGACTGTGGGTGCTCTGGTAATCTATTAATGAACTTAAAACAAAATGTTGTGTGCCTCTGGGATATTCAAATTCATGAGTCTATGCTCATACTTCTTTATAAAAATGTTTTCCCAATATTGAGTTCCTTTGGGTGTTGAATGCTTTTAACAATGTGATTTCCTTCTCTATTTCGTAGTGTTCGTTCCAAAAATGTGCTGCCACTACTGATTTTTCTATCTGTTTATGTTAAATATTTCTCCAGTGTTCTTTCAATCTGATACTCCGATTTCTTTTTGTCTTGCCCATTCACACTTTATTACAGTCTCTACAATTAAACTTATATATGCCAGAATTTTCTTCTTTAGGTCTGGGGTCTGTTTTATTTAGTTTCAACAGTTTGCCAACATTGTACCTATTTTTAGGTGCTAAAATAATGTTGTATTGTTTAAAATTTTTTGATCAATCCTTTTTTTGTAAAATCCATTGAATTTGGCTGTTTCTATTATGTGTAAATATTCTTTTTTATACTCCTTATTGAGAGGTACATTGATCAGTCTATAAACCATACTCTTAAAGGCTGCTTCTTTATGATATCTAGGGTTGAAACCCCGAGCTTTTATGTAATTATCAGTGTGTATGTCTTTTCTGTAAATCCCAAATTCCATCTTGTTATTGTTTTTTATAATCTTCAAATCCAATAAAAGTAAAGTGTTGTTGATTTCAATTTCTTTAGTGATATATATATATATATTTAAACCTGGCATAGATATGTAGATGATATTTTTGCCATTGTACAAAACAGATATATAGAAGACGCATTCAAACTACTAAATTTACAGGAACTCACAATCTAATTCACTATAGAAACTGAAATCAACTTTTACCTTTCTTTGGATTTGAAGATTATAAAAAACATTAAGCTGGAATTTGGGATTTACAGAAAAGACAAACACACTGATACTTATATAAAACCTCAGGTTATCATAAAGAAGCAGACTTTAACAATATGGTTTACAAATTGATCATTGTACCTCTAAATAAGGAGGAGTTTAAAAAAGAATATGTACACATAATAGAAACAGCTAAATTCTATGGATTTGGGGAGGGGGGGGGGAAGATTCATAGGAAAAAAGAAAATTTAATAAATTACTACACTCAGCACAAAAAGCTTACCGTAAGTTCTTTTACCACTCATACCTCAATAATAAATTTCGAAAAATTTTAAACAATACAACATTATCTTAGCACTTAAAATAGGTACAGTGTTGGCAAATTGTTGAAATTAAATAAAATAGACCCCAGACCTAAAGAAGAAAATTCTGGCATATATAAGATAAATTGTAGAGACTAGAAATCTGAGTATCAGACTGGAGAAATATTAAACACAGCAGATAGAAAAATCAGTGGTGGCAGCACATTTTTGGAACGAACACACGAAATAGAGAAGGACTCACATTGTTAAATGCAGTTGAACACCCAAAGGAACTCAATATATGGGAAAATGTTTTTATAAAGAAGTATGAGCATAGACTCATGAATTTGAATATCCCAGAGGCACATACCATTTGTTTAAGCTCATTAACAGATCAACAGAGCACCCACAGTCACTTATACCTCCAACATAATTGGAACCGTCAGTTGTCGACAATGTGAGCAAGGTCTCACGAAACATGTCCTAGTTGTAATTTTAAAAGTTTAAGAGTGGAACGTTAAGAGTGTTTTTAATGTGTTAACATGATTTTAAGTAGTTTTACTTTTAATCTACCCAAGACCATAATTTTAGTTTTATCCCCATTAACCTTCAGTTCCAATTGTCCACAGTGCCTCTCAAATTCTTCTATAGCTAACTTTAAACCAATCACTGATATGGAACACACTGCAAGGTCATCAGCATACATTAGCCTTTGAATATCCATCTTTTTAATTGCAGGCATATGAATTTTAACATTTTTTAAATAATCCAAGATATCAGTAAATAGGTTTTTATTCTTCTCTCCCTCTAATAATTGCATCGTACTAAAGTTTTCATCTTTTATGCATTCCTCATCAAAGCAATTATCATTAACTTTCTTTTTCCATTTATTTCTTATCATATATCCTCCAGCCCATTTAAGGATAAATTCATATATCTCAAATGTTTCATATCTGACACCTTGTTCACTTGACTTTCTGCTAAATCTGCATTTGTTTTGACCCTTGGACTTCCTGTTATTTTCGTTTCCACCTTGTTCGTGACAATTTGATTGCCTCTGTTGAGGCCCCTTAGATCCTTTTCAAACTTGACTGCAGCTGGCCTTCCACCCAGAAGCATTTGTGCACCTACCTACCCTCAGTTCTTTCCTTCATCTGTTGTAAAATCCTCTGCTCCAATGATAGGTTTTTGTTAATAAATATATTCATCCCTTTTAATTTCTTATATCTCTTCAATACTTCATAAGCAATCTGTGTAATAGCAAATCTGACCACCATCATTCTTCTTCCTCTATTTTACCAACTCTGAAAGCATCAGTAATTTACATCCTTTCAACGCCATCTCCAGCCTCCCTTCCGAAATTTCTCGCTTCTTAAAAAGGCTGTACTCTTCTTTCTTCTATTCCAGATATTACCAGGTTAAACTTCGGATACTTTTGTTCCAAACTTTCTACTCTTCTTGTGATAACCTGAACTTCTAAATATATATTAAGTATTTCAATTCTTATTTCTTATTTAATTGCTCTTCCTACATCACTAATTATATTGCCCAGCCTTTCTTTTATTTTATTTCCTGCATTTTATTCAGTATTTCTTCCAAAACTGCATGATCACCATTGGGTCTAAGATTAACTTAAGTGCCTCAATAATTAATAGTATACCAATCACAGACAACAAGGAAAAACATTCACCATTTCTCTATTCTGACCTTTTTTCATAACAAATTCCACTTCATGTTACCAAACAAATTCCTCCTCTGTGGTTCCCAATGCTTATTCCCATTTTAACTTGCAACCTTCTTGTACTTATTGTTGGAGCACTTAAAAGCACCTCTCCTATCCTCTGCTAACTTAGCACTCCAAAAGAAAAAAAGAATATATATATATATATATATATATATATATATATATATATATATATATGAAGATTTGGAAATAATGCCCCTTAATAAATTTAAAGATGTGTTTCTGATTGTTAACAATTAGTTTTTTTTCCAAGTATGTTATTCACATCCTCAAAAGCTCTAATAGATGGTAAGGAAAATAGATTGTAATTCTATATTTTTGTTGCAACAGATACAGACACTGCAGAGTATGAAAGTGCAGGAGACACAGATCCTCTCAGTTCACCAATTGGCAGTCTACTGTTAGAAGACATTCTCAACAGCTTTCAAGAAGCATTGGATAAAAAGCAGCTTTCTGAAATTACCACTGTCCATGAAGAAAATATTAACGACATTGTAATAACTAGTCCAAGTGAAGCTTCTGAACCACAGTCATCACAAGATTTGTGCGTTGCATTAGCAGTAACTCCTGATTCACCTCAAACTGATACAATCCCTAATCAGTCTGTAACTCAAAGTGAAAGTTCTCCACTTTCTGAAAGTTATGAAGATGCAAAATCATTTGATAATGAAATTAAGAGTGATTTGAATAATATCAGTGATCTTTGTGTACAGATTGATAACCTACATCTCGACAGTCCATCAAAATTAGAGAAAAACTGCTTTGAAATTCCAAGTGATTCTGAGTCTTCTGACGCGCATGGTGATTGTAAGTTAAGTCAGAAGGTTATTTCTGAGAATGTTTTGAATGATGTACACATAACAGAAGAAGAGGCTTATGCAGCTGAAGTTGTTAATAAACAGTTTTCAAATGGAGATGTAATCAAGTCAGAGCAAACAGAACCAACTTTTAATGATAAGGAAGTTGCAGCTTGTGATGTTTTGCTGGTACCAAATCCTAAAACTGAGGTTGGAATTGATTTATTTAATTGCACAGTTCCAGATACACCTGAAGGAATAATTACTGTGAAAGAGGTGGTTTTGGATTTTAAAAATGTAAAGAATGAAGACATTTCTGTACATACAGCATTAGTTGCTACAATTGAAGATGCTGTACCAGCTGATAGTAGTTTTGTAGTAGAAAATTCCAAGGAAAGTAGTACATTCATTCTTACTGGTGATTTTGAAACTGAGAAAAGGGTAGAATATGATACGGAAGCTGCTGTTAAAGAAACCTTGGGATTAGGGCAGGATTCTGCAGGTGAGGAAACTGTTGATATTATTGG
This sequence comes from Metallyticus violacea, assembly GCA_030762175.1. Classification (NCBI taxonomy): domain Eukaryota; kingdom Metazoa; phylum Arthropoda; class Insecta; order Mantodea; family Metallyticidae; genus Metallyticus; species Metallyticus violacea. Next base: position 58,316,871 of record CM060835.1, read on the forward strand.
TGTGAAGGAGAACTTGAATTTAAGTACTGTGCATGCCTTTGAGAAAATCGATGAAAGTAAAACCTGTGAAACTCAAGCTGAAAATGAACCTACAGAATTTGGGGATAAAACTGCAGAAAACTTGTGTTTAGAGGTAAAGAATTTGAATGTTGAGCAGCCTGCTTCAAATGAACCTGAGTATGACTCAACAGTAATAAGTTTTAACAGTGAAGAACTACATACCCCATCAGTTTTGCATGCTTCAGATGTTGTGCAATTCAATCCTACTGAAGAAGTCGAATCACTCTTTAATACAGTAAGTGAACAAAAAGGAATAAGCCATCTTAGTACTGAGGTATTGGAATCACATCCTGGAAACTTTACTCCACCTAAATGTAAGGCAGAACTGAAAGAGGAACTCGCAAATGAATCTGTGGTTAAGATAAAGAAAGAAAATAGTGAAAAAGACTGTCTTGCTTCCAGTGCTTCTCTAGACATTCCATGCAAACCAATAAAGAGTGTGCAAGAGACAACTTTACAGAGTGTAATTTCTTTGCAGAGCGGTGCTGTTCCTAAAGTTAAGCATATAAAAGAGCAAGAAACTGCAATTAACGAGCCACCAAATGATCTAAGTGAACTGATTGCACTTTGTAGTCGTCAGCAGAAGGATCTAGAGTTAGGGGATGAGAAATTTGTAGATGGTAAGGAATTTTTTTCTGCTCCGTCCTTAAATGAATCTGATGTAAGTGAACCCAAGTCAGAAAGATCTTTTATTCAACCATCAGATAGTTCATTATTATCTTATGCGAGTGAGTTTGATAAATCCATTACTGAAGAGGCTGAAAAGGTGCTACAGGACATTATTAACTCTTCAGACTTTGAAGGTGAAGAACTAAAAGCTATATCTGGCGAGTCTAGTGCAGTTGACTTGAGCAGCCCCTTGGTCATGGCGGAACCTCAAGAAAAAGTTGCAAGTGTTACTGATGAAACTGGTGTTAATCCTTTTGTAAACAAAACTGGCGTAAAAAGGTCACCACCACCCTCACGCAAATCTCCACGACAGAGTCAGAATCAGAGCCCAGCAGCATCTCCACGCTCTAAGTCAAGGCATTCTGGCAGTCCTGCGAGGGCACTTAGTGATACAACCAGGAGCATTTCTCGAGACGCTTCCCCTCGGTCTCAGTCCAATAGCTTGGAAAAGGTGAGTAGCACTGAGTTAATACTATGTACTCAATAACAGTGAATAAATTCCCTAATTTTGATATTTGTTTAAAATGTTTTTGCACTATTGTATATCATTTTTCAATACTTTGTTGGCTGCCACCATTGCATTGCTTTATTAGTAACAGTCCATAGACATGGGAGAATTCCCATGTTAACTGTATGAAGTGGGTTTTTTTTTTTTTTTTTTTTTTTTGGGGGGGGGGTGGTATAGTAAAGAATATACATTCACCTACAAATTATGATGTTTGGTTAGTTTTTTGACACTAGAACTATAATACTTGTTTATTTTCTGGATCTTTTTTGAATTCACATGTTAGTGCTGAATGAATTCTTGCTGATTTTAAATAATTGTTTTAATAATTATTAAAAATTGCAAGAAACCATACAGTATTGTTTGGGGAAAAAATCTTGTATACACAAAAACAAATAGTATGCATTGAATTTTGAAACCTCACGAAGGATTACCTCATTGAAAAATTCAGGCAATTTGGGAAGCGAGATGCAATGAGAAAACAACAATTGGAGAAGTAGCTGAGGATGAATGCAAGTGCATTTGAAACTTAAAATAACTTCAGCATTAAAAATCTTCCTAAATAACGCACTGATCCACATATAAACCAAAAAATGTAAGAAAGTAAGAAAACTGTAATTGGTAATACTGTTTCTTTTGCTTCTCTCATTGCAATAAGATTAAAATGTCTTAGTTATCACTTACTACAAAACAATTTTGTTTATATTCCTTTTGCTTGTTAATAATAATAAAATTTAAAATTAATTTCATGTCAGAACTAATACTTAGAATAATTCATTTATTCTTAATATGATATTGAGTTGATTTAATACTCTCATCTCTTGTGTAACATGTTCTTTATAATTCAATGTTAAGTGGAGCATAAGAGTATTGAATTGACTCAATATCTAATTAAAATAAAAGAATAATAATAATAATAATAATAATAATAATAATAATAATAATAATAATAATAATAATAATAATAATAATAATAATAATAATACCACAATCAGTACCTTAGTGAGTAAATCTGTTCAACTTTAATAGATATTCACATCTGGTACAAATTAGCCACCAATTGCCATTTTATTTAGTAAATCTCTTCAACTTCAATAGATATTCACATTTTGTGCAATTGTAAATTTGCAGTTGGAAGCCAGAAATATTTGGAAAATACAGTTAAATTTCCAAATCGGGGAAAATGAGAAATAAAACATATGATGAGCACTAAAATGCATTCCTCTGTGGATATGAACTAATTAATGTACTATCAATTTAGCATAATTACATTGAAAAACTAATCCATGTGGAACAGAAAGGGAGACACATAAATTTTAAATCAACTAAACATACAGTTTATATAATGTTGTAGCAGATATTAACAGCAATAATACCAATAAAAAAATAAAGAAAGATAAAGAAAGTGATTGGGGTCTTATTACTGCCTGATTTAGTTGGTTGAAATTAAAGATCTGCATTTAGTGGACACTTTGCAGTAGCCAATGCAACTTCAATTTATGCCTCAGTTGAATGAGTTGTATGTTAGGTTATGTTTACTGTGAAGTAGCTTGTTGGATTCTCCAAAGAGATCTGCCCAGATGCCTTTTTATCTTCCAGGTTAGATTAACAAGTTTGGTATTGAAATTCTCCTTTACCTCTCTAATTTTAATGAAACTATGCATCTTTCAGCCTTGCCTAATTATGAATGAATATCATAATAAAAATATTTTTCCCTTCTGTTCAAAAGTTATTAAATGTAAATTATATTCTTTTTCATGAAAATGCTGGATCTAAAATAGCTCATCATCTGTTCTTAGAAAGCAGGTGAGATACAGACATGGCCAATTTCTTATTTCAAAGTTTTTTTTTTGAAGGGCTTAAATTTGATATCTAATATGTCATAGGTTAGAATAAAAAAGTTTCTTAAAAACAAAATTGATTTTTAAAATTTGAACGCTTCATAAAATTGCGGTTTAAAATTTCTGAAAATGTTCACATTTTTTCATATTATCATTGTACACCTCAAAAAATTTCATTTTTGGGATTGTAATGGGATCAAGTCATATAGGAGTGAGAATTACATATGTATGGGGAAATGACAGTTTAATTTTTAAAATTCTAACATAAATTTGACAGAAAGAGAGAATCTAAATTGATTTACAAGGAGGGGGGGGGGGAACCTGTCCATCCATTTTTCTACTTGATTTTGGAAACATTAAACAAGTTTGAACTTGTTACAAGCAGTGTGTTCTTCCATCAGAGAAGCATTAGAGCATACCCATTAGGCTCACTTTGTGCAGTGCAGTTATAATTTTTCATTGACTCCTTTTATATTATTAACCCTTTAAAATGCCTCTTCTACTAGCTGATTCATTTGAGATTCCAGAAAAGTAAAATGTTTTATACAAGAGATTAATGTACATATCTCAGAGTAGTGTTGTAATATAAACAGAAAGTATATAGGTTTTTGAGCAGCATTTCAGAATTCAGTTGCATGGTATAACAGTGCTAGCGTACATGTTTCAACAATGCACTCTGTGTATTGTATAATATGCAACATTTTCCAATATGTACCCATCAAGCTTTTAGATGCCATTACACTATTGGCAGGTCCCTTCAAATTCAGACATTGTTAAATGGCACAGCATATTTCTGGCAAATGGACTGACTGTGCGTTACACAGGCGGTGTGATACAAACAACAGGCAAGCAAAGACTCAGAGTCCATGGAAGTCACTTTGTTGCTCGTCATCAGAGCATGTTACTCCATACACAATGTGTCAAGAGAATTATCAAGATAGTATCTCAATACATTTCCATGCTTAGTTATGAAGTCTGTCTCATCTTTGCTATCATGATGTATTTGCAGGAGAAACAGATCAATGGTTATATCGGCTGCTATTCATGAACAAAGCCACATTTCATGTTAGTGGCCGAGTCAACACACACAACTGTCATTTGGGAAACCAAGAATTCACCCATCTTCTGCAAACTTGAGCCAATCTTAAAGTGAAAGTGTAGTGTCATGTGACCCATAAGAAATTCTACAGCCTGTTTTGTTTGCAAAGGAAGTTGTTTGTGCCATTGTAACTCTAAACTCTAAACTTTGGATTAAAGGAAAATCTGATGACATTGACACTTATGCTGCATTATTACAACCATTTAAGAGTCATAAATACTAAATATTGCTCTTATGGAAATAAATGAATTTTAGATGGACAGTAAAAGACACAACAAAAAATGTATGCTAACAAGAAAGAAAAATAAAATGTTATGTACTAGAAAGGAAGCTGAACCACTCAAAAGTGCCTACCAAAGTTTTGAAAGCAGGAGAACGAAAATTCCAAATTGTGGTACTAAACAAACCAAAAATATCTTCAAATAAGTGGAATTTTGTCCACAACATATTAAAGGCTAGATAAACACCTTTACTCACATGCTGTCAATTTATTAAGTAATTTCAAGAGACTGAAGAAGTGAGTAGACCGATGCAAGGTTTCAGGAGCTCTATTTCAATAAGGGACAATAAAAGCTAAAAATCTTAGGAGGTTAATGCTATGTAGTTTGAAAGAAAAATAATCCATTTAAAACTTTCCTCAAATTTGCTGAGCTGTATCCCCCCCCCCCAAAAAAAAAAACTGTATTTGCTGACTAGTGTGGTATTGCACTCAGTATTTCTGCCATCCGTCAAAATGTAAAAATGATGGCGAGAATTCCAAGATGTATTGTACAAATAACTGAATTCAAAATTACAAGGATTGTCTTTTAACAATTTATTCCTTGTCATTTTCAAATTGTTTCTTGTCCTGGTGTTCATGAAATAAAGACATTCATGAAAGATGCATCTGAAAATATATTAATTGAAACATCACTAGAACTGAGTTGGTTGGTAAAATTTGGAAACTATACAAAAAGTCTGTTGATCTCTTATACACCAATCTGAAAGTTCTTTGCCATGATTTAATTGTATTTTTATGAATCATACCAAGAAAATTTTTTCTCATTCCAATGTGGCATTTTTTTAATTTTCTGTTTTGCAAGATAGAGTACATTCTTATCATTGGAACATTATTCAGACTATTTTTATAAATGGCTTATTATAAAAATAAAGAGAAATTGAGTACACTCTTTTCTTTCCCATTATCTTTATATCAGAAAAGACTTATTCAAATTTTTTAGCTCAAACTTTAAAGACAAGCTAAAGAGTATGTTTATTTTTTAGATGACTGAACTGCCTAATATGAAAATGCAATAATAAAAATAATGTTGGATTTTTAGCAGAATAGCTTTTTTTAGCTACAGCTTAAGTTCATCTGATAAGTGGTTGGAATGGTTAAAAGGGAGGCAGTAAGACGAGTTCTTGATGCCCATGCCAAAATCAGACTATGATATCTTTTCAACTCTATGAATGAACAAAACTTGACCATTTCATGAACATGAATTTTGCATACATTATATGAGAAGAGTACAAAGAAATTGAACAGGAGCTTGCATAATAGTTCTTCAGATTGTTGCAATTTCAGGAACTCGATAGCTAGTTGTGGGACTGAAAATATACAAAAGTTTATGCTAAGTTGTTTTCATTTGTCTCATCAACTAACTATCCCTTAATCTTTCTGTCACAAAAAGAGATTTTTCATAAATTGAATGGCTATGTAATTTGTATATTCAATAGAGATGGTGGTTGAATATGGTTTTTGCGAAAAATCCATGCAGAATTGAGATATTTCTGTAAGTTTTAAAATCTACATTAGTTATATAGGATTTTAGCTGCATATCCCAGAACTGAATCTCCAAAAATTGAATGTTTTTAAAGTTGGACATAAACTTCAATTACAAATTTTTGAATTAGAAGATGTTTCGGGAATCGCCTTCTGATCCTCAGCTGCTAACTGACTGCTTGGTAAGTTTAGGGCTGTTTGATGTGATTCATGATTGTATCTAAAATTCAATTTTGAAGATTTCATTGCTTCACAGTTAATAGCTTATAAACATATAATTATTATGCATATCCTAGGTTTATAGTCTGGTTGCTCTTTCTGGATGCATAAAATCCTTCTGGAAAAAGTCTCGGGAATTTAAGCAGTTTTTTATACTTGTGTAATATAGAGAGAGAGAGAATATCTGGATCATTTCTTACACTTGTATAAAATTGTGCAAATCTCAGTATCAAATACATTAGCATTTGACCTAATTGAAATAGAAATTTGTTCTTAGATTGATATGTGCATTGTTTCATGTAACAAAATTGGGAAAAACATTTTTTTAACTTAACACCGTGGTAAATCCTCTTCTCCCCCTTTTTTTCAAGCAGTTTTTTTTTATTTCTGGAATATTTTGACTTATTTTCAAAAGCTGGTGCAAATTTGTTAGCTTTCTTTGAACGACAAGCTCTTGTCTTGCAAATGGGAAAGCTGTAGATATTATTTTATCTATGGCTGTTCTAGCTATGCATGCTCTCTTATTGCATGGCCTTACTAATTAAGAGCTGACATTTGTCTCTTTTGCCAGTTTTATTTGACATATGGATGTTTGATGCTAGATTCACTCAGTGAGATGGGCTCATAGTGCCTTCTTAAGAGCTATGTGTGACTGCACAGATTCTGCCCTTGATATAGTGCTCCAAAATGAAAAGTCTGTGCTCACTGATTCCATAAGTACTGTTGTGTTCTTTCTTCAACTGGCAAGAGAAAGGAAGAAAGTTTAGTGTTTCCTAAAAGGACTGCTTTTATTTGTGAATGCATTATTATATAAATCATATCTATAGCATAAAAGCAAGATACATGAGATCTTATATTTATGTAAGAATAATGATGGCATTTATTCAACTTCAGCAATTTTATATTGATTACTTAGGTCTTCAGAATAGTTGACTGGTGACAGTGAAAAATGACTAATTTTTATAGTTCATGTGCTAAGTGACCAGAAGCATTAAAGCTATGTGATAATTGTTAGGCAGGAGAAAAAATGCTTGTGGAAACGCACACACGCATGCACACACGCAGAGTTTTAAGAAAGTATTTTACAAAAATACTGCCAACAAAATATCCCCTCTGAATTCACCTTAAGAAAAAAATTATTTATACAGAATGTACAATGAAACTTTAGCATCCATTTTGGAGGATATAAGCAATTCTTATATATGGGTCTCTGTGGATGAAGTCTCAAATTCTATGAATAAATATATACCAAATATGGTAGTAGGAAAACTTGACCCTGATGAACCTTCACCTGTATGTTAAACTTCTGAAAGTAAATGGCAAAACGATTGCTTATTTTGTAAACAAAGGCCTATAGTGATTATACTCTGGCAATATTGATGGTTCTAACATTCTGTTTTTTTGCACTGATGCTGCTTCATACATGGTTTCTGCAGTTCCATTTCTTAAAATGTTTTATCCTAACATCATTCCTGTAACCTGTTTAGGTCATGCCCTTCAAAGGGCTTCTTAAACAATCAGGAACAAATTCCCTCTTGTCAATTCGTTTATTTTCAATATGCAAAAATGTTTTTGCAAAACCCCATCCAGGATTTCAATATAAAACATAGAAATGCCCAAATATTCCACTCCCACCTCATCCTGTTGTAACACAATGGGGAAAATGGATTCAGTCATTGTGTATTATTCTATTTCAAAGAAGTGGTCCCAATTATTGAAGAGTTACTGAATCCCCTGCTGCAGCATGTATAAAAGCAGTGAAAAAGTGTCTAAAACACTCATCATTGAAAAAAAGATATTGCCTGCATAATATTAAATTTTTCATTCATACCTGCAAGCAATGAACACTTAGAATGTAAAAATCAATCTCTTTGTAGTCAAATAGCAATAGTGAAGGATGCCTAGGAGAAAATATATTATACTGTGGGTGAAACTGGGGAAAAAAGTTAAAAGTAAGTGGAACAATTTACTAAATAAGAATGTAGGATTTTCATTGTTGGAAAAATATCATGAGTGATACTATAAAAAATGTAAATGTTCCAGTAGGTATTGATATTTTTATTGTAGCTAATTTTAGAATTTACTCCTCTGACATCTGTTGTAGTAGAAAGAGGTTTTTCTACTTTCAAAATATTTCTCCCTGACAAAAGGCATATTAACTGCGGGGAGTTTAGAACAAATCTGATGATGTATTGTGCAGATAATTATGAAAAAGAATGACATGGAACTGAATTCAAAAACTTAAAAAAGTATATTTTATTTTTTTCATTATATTTAGTTCGTGCAGCTATGTTTACGTAAATGCAGTAGTCTGCCTCCATTTCCTAAATATACTTTTTTGTGGCATGTTTTGTGTATTTTAGTGTATAATTTGTTAATTTCAATGAAATAAATAGATTTGAATCCTTAGTCATTTCTGTGTAAAATGCCTAGTTTTACTGTAATAAGGCTTAATTTATTAAATTTTGAGCTTATTTTAAGCACCTAAAACTGCAATTTTAGTGCCTAAAATCCAATGTTTAGTTATAACGTAATGCCATTTTTTTCTTATTCTTATACAGGCAGGAATTGGGGAAGGCTCTCCAAAGAACTCTACAATTAATTCAGAGATCAATCATAGTGAAGCTGGACCTGATATAGCAGAAGATGCACCTAGTGGTGATGGTAAGCATAATATTTTTGAAGATATAATTTAAAGCACAAATACCCTATATATCTAAAACTCATTTATACATTTTAGTAAACTCAAAGAATAATGTTAATATACAAGCAAATTTTCATCTGAATATTTTTGTCCTAGTTTAAGAAAAGCATCTCTCTTACAGCAGAAGCAGGAACCTGCTGACCAAAGACAGATACAGTTTTTCAGGCACTCTGGATGTTTTTAAATAAACTAATATTCCAGTCACATGCCTAAAAGCAAACTTTTATTAAACTTTTGATGTAGGAAGCTAAATAGGTTTATTGGTCATACAGCATTAGAAAATATTGTTGTGTTTAATGAAACCAATATTCTGTTTGCCTATATGGGAACTTTTACTACTATGTTGTTCTTCTTGATTGTACCAAAGTTAATTTTATGCTATGAGGGGAGTCAAATGAAAACAGATAACTTGTGTATAACCAACCATGCAAAATTTGATTATGCTGCTGTTTACTAGCAATACTGCCAATCTGTGGGTAAGTAGACAGCATGTTTATTTACTTTGAGAACATCACAACAACAAAAACTGAACATTACTATGCTTACCATACTAGGAAGCAGTAAAGATTTTATAAACCTCTTATCAATGTTAATAAGAAAGAAGAAGACTAACCAGTCAGGTACAAGTAATTCAGCAAGCTAAACACATATGTATAATGGCATACATTATTTCTTTAGTGCACTGAAAGTAAGTTTAGTAATAAGTATATTTGTCCAATATAAGAAATGGAGGCAAGTAAAGAAGAGCAGACTGAGTGGTTTGTTTATTTTTACTGCTGAGGCTATTAAAAAGAATGAAAAATTGTGTCATGTCTGTTGTGTATGGCAAACGCTGCATATCACATTCATGTTTGTGGAATAACATCAGTTTCAAGGGAGACACAAGATCACCTGCAGCACCAAAACATTTGCAGATGGTGAATCCCACATTAACTGACAGAGGAACAAAAGATTCAGAATAGCTGTATCTCTGAGTAACCTGGAGTGGTATCATGAGATACATTTCTATCCATTATTGTCACTTGGGATGATATATAGTGCCATGACAAGCCCAATAGCAAATGGCAAAACCAAATATGTAAACACATGAATTCTCCCCTTTCGAAAAAATCCAAAGTCATACACACAAATTCCAAGAAGGTCATGAGCATCTAAAATACTATGAAGAAATTTTGCAAAAGCCGAAATGTGCCATAAAGTTTAAATGTCTGGAATACTATTGAATGTTTTACTTCTCCATTATAATCTCTACTTCCCAACTGATAAGGGATATGCTTCAGGAATTTGGTTTTCTAAAGCCCAGATCTGTCCCCATGCAGTTTTCACATATTTGGCATCCTGAAGAGAGACATGAGCATCAGTTGGAATTGAAGACTGGGTAAGGTTGTGGATCCACCAGCGATCCTAAACCTTGTTCAAGAATGGGATTGACAATGATGTTCTCCCACATTAACAGTTAATGGAGATAACTTCTTGGTAATAAACGACACATTTTGGCATCTGACCCATTTTAATATTACTGCCCCTCATACATAGTACTTATCATTTGATCATTACTGTGGTAGCAAGAACAAAGTTCACAAACAGTAATTGCATCATTTTTCTCTTGTAATAGTCTAATACATTGCTCTTAAGTTTCATTATTTTGTCAGAACGAAATATTGTAAATAACCGAAAAATGTATTAAAATGACATAACTTTCGTTTATAAAAAGTTGTTTCAGAGATGTTATAATAAGCTAATTAGAAATGTATTATTTAATCTGTAGTTGAGATTTTTATATAAATATTGTGTTATAAGACTATAGCTATTCAAGCTAAGCAGCATGTATACCTTTTTCATTTAACTTTCTGTTATATTTGCAGTGTTCAAGGACCCTTCAGCATTTGAATTTCTAAACTCTGTAGGAAATTCACATAGGGAGAGTGACTTGCGAAAAGAATCTTTGTATGTGAAGTTTGATCCCCTGATGGAAGCAGTTAGCAAGACAGATAGATCAGTGCCTCTTCCTGCAGCATATGAAGCTAGAAGGTAATGGTACTGAAGCCTTGTGTGGCATTACCAATTTAACAGTTATGAAAAAAAAATATATGTATGCATATATAATTTAGTAAAACTATTTATTAGTCTTATAAAATGTTTGCTATTTTTTTGCAGTGGGAACATTCAGCCAGAACCTCAGGAGGTTCCAAGTCCTGTGAAAGAGCAGTATGGTGACACACCTATCAAGAATCCAGCCATTTCATTCATAGACAAACTGATCTCACTCAGTCCATCTCCACTAAAGTCAGCTGAGAGCACTCCAGTTAAGCAGGCTGTGGTAGCACCAGTTAGGCAAATTGTTGAAACACCTACCAAACAGGTAACATATTTCTGTTTCATTGCTACAAAAAAAAGATAAACAATGATGCAGGTGTGTCCATAAAAAGCTTTCTTGAAGTTATTTGAAAGTGAATATTTGTATTTGTATTTTATTGAAATGCCAAGGCAAAATAAATACAAGAGGTCTTCACCTATTTGTCCCTGGTCTGAAAGTAGATATCACTGGACTTTTTTGATGTGATTTCTCTGAAATAAAAATGTCTTAACAGTGAGGAGTTATTGAAATTTTCAAATAATATAAAGCTAAAGTTAATAACTTTAGTAGTGAGATACTTATATTTCACTTGCATGCTTTTTATATGAACATGTTTTGGGAACATCAATTCCCAATGTCGGCTGTAGATTTGCTGGAGGAAGAGCTCTCTTTTCGCAGAAGAAGGAAGCTATTGAATGTATCCAGCAACAAAACTCATGATGCAATTCTTGCTTTTAATGATACAGATTTTCCCCATGTTGCTAATACCAAAGAATTTGTTGCATGTTTTAATAAATTTTTCAATATTAATAATTTTTGACCAGAAATGAATTGCAACTGCCGATTTCTCTCTTTGAAATGAATGTTTCTTAAATGTTCTTTTGTGTGGGTTTCCAAACTCCTTTTTCTTTTGCCAATATATATTTGATCATAATCTTTAAATTAATATGATTAATGCAAGATATTTTAGCACTTTATGTTAAAAATATATTTGAAAGTGTACATTATGTGATATTTGAAGATCTTGGTTACCTGGCATTATAGATTTTAAAGATAACTCTGAGAAATTGGAGAGGCTGTTTGCTAAGCTGCTTTAATTCAACCATTAGCTCATTATTAAAGTTGGCTGATATGCTGGAAATTGAGGAACATTGAAAACATCAGGTGACTGTATGATACTTTAGGACAGAGGAAAGAAAGTAATGGTTGCGTTGAGTGATCCAATTGATTTTGTAATTAAAGATGTAGATGTTGGTAAGAGGGAAAGGGAGTTACTTATCAATTTGGTGATCTGATATCTAGGTTACAATGAAGTATACTTTTATTTATTGTTTCATAAATTTTCTTTTTTATCTCTTTTTTTCTGAACCTTCTGTCACAGAAGTTTTACTCCTGCAATTGAATTAAGATTGATTTGACCACTTTTAGGGGCTATTATATAGTGTATTGGAAAATAAGAGAACAATGGATTTAGAAGTAGCGCACAGTCTGCAAGACTCTTCAGATTAAATATGATGCAAACCTGTTTAATAATGTTGTATAGATATGGAAGACCTTCAGAAATATATGTTTAGATGTAGAAGTAGTAATTTTTGGAAACTTTAATGTAAGAGTAAGGAAAGAACGATAGAATTGGTATAGAAAGAGTGAAGGAAGTGAACTAGTAAGATGCCGGAACAGAGAAAAAATTTGTAATTAGGAAGGGTTGAAGTTGCTTGAATTTTGTATTATGATCTGAAAAGCAGAGATATACCAGAAGAATTTACATTTGTGAGCAAAAATTGGGAGTATGAGAGAAATTATAGCTTGTGTTAATTTGTCTTTTTCTATTCTCTAGTGTCCCCAAACATTCATTCTGCCATTACTCCCTCATCTAGTATATAATGTAGTTTGCCAGTTCCTGATGAGCATATAATAAAATGAAATAAACTTCTGCTCTTTGCTGTGCCTATGCAGAATTCCAATGTCTGTAGTTGGCAAGAGAGTTCAGATTAGCACTTGTTCACTCATTTATTTTGCATCTGTTTGTGCATATGTTTGTATGTATCATAGCATACATCGTGAAACCAATTACTTCATTGACTAGGACCTAACATTTGAACTAGGTCATCTGATTTGAAAAGCTTGGCTTGGCTTTTACTATGGCCTTGTACAAGCTCTTGAATCTTTTTGACTTTCATGTGATTTGTATTTTTGATATTCCTGATGAAAAGCTAAACAAAACCACATTCTAATAAAATTTGGGGGGGAACTAATTAAACATAAATGCACTGTAATTAAGATCATTGTATGATTTGAGTTGAACTACACCTCTGATTGACTCCACTTGTTGTTTAAATTTAGTACATGTTTTGGAGACAATTGTCTTCAGCATTAGCTAACCATCGACTGCTGGATAATGTGTTATACTTTGGGGATGTATATTCTGTTCTGGTGGAAGTGTGATGAACTCAAGGTTTTTATGTTTTCATCCCTGGAAGTGTCAAAGTTCAATAATCTGTCTCTATATTTAAAATATAGATTTTCTCTCATGTTGCTAAATCTGTAAGTCCTTGTAATGATTTAATAATTTTGCTTAATTCACTATATTGTGGTTTTCTGTCCAGAAATCAGATGCTACTGCTGATTTCTCCCTTTGTTTGTATTTTATGTTCCTGAAGTGTTCTTTGAACCATGTGCATATGGGTTCCCCCCCAATATAGATTTTTTCTCACATTCTGCATAACTTATTTGGTAAATACTTGCTGATAAAAAAATAAAGTATCTTATAAAATATGCAGGCTAGTGTAAAAATAAATTGTAAATTACATAGCATTGTATTGACTTTAATTAGAGTGTGACAGTTTAAGGCACAATTTAGTTCTCAAGATGTTAGTCCAAAGCATAATTCTAGCCAGTGATTCAAGTGCACAACAAGGACTTGACATGTTAGGTTTAGTTCTGTTTACTTTATATATATAAAATAATGAAAAAATTGCAATTTTTAACCCTGGTTACAGATAGATTTTTTTCTAGTGTGTTTGGATGGTATTAAATAGTGCCCAAGTAAGTTTGTGTTAAAAGCAAACTGAGTAGTTGTTACATATTTGCAGTAGAATGACAGAGAAAATGTTGAATGTTTCAAATTTGATTTAATTTGTTATGGCTAACATAACATATTTCTGCTATAAAATATATATAATATTAATGAAACATAAAAATAAAGAAACACTATTAACAATGTAACAAATTAACACTAATAATAAAAGTAGATAAAGATAAAACACAGAGAAAGAGTCACTTGAAATTGCTACTGCGAGTTCTTCAATGGCAAGAAGCTAGACAAGTGAAGGTGATAAAAGTAAATATTGAGTATTGAAGGTAACGTTATGCATGGAAACAGATGAAACTAGATATGAGAGTGTGGGAAGAAAAAAACTAATATGTAAGATTTAAACCAGGTGGTATACGCGCTTTATGTAAAAATATAGCTGCCATTTCTCTATCTCTGAGTAAACTTTCACAGCATTGTGTAGGTAAAGCATCAATAAGAGTTAGACTAAAAGCATCATCAAAATCCTTACAGTGAGATAAGGCATGTTGGGCAACCGGCAAGGGAGACTTGGTTTTAACAGAACGTCTATGATTGTTCATGCGTAGCGAAACAACAGTAGAAGTTAAACCAATATAAAATGCTTTACAAAGCTTACAAGATAACATATATACGACATTCTTGGAAGAACAGGTAGCAAATGAAGAAATGTTGAATTCCTTGGATAAATTAGCGCTATGGAATGATTTGCACGGCATAATTAGTGCACAGGTTTTACATTTAGGACGTTGGCAAGGATACGAGCCAGCAAACGGACGTGGTAAATTCGGAGAGGATAGGTTACGGCAAAATATACTTTTAAGGTTAGGGGGTGTTCTGAAAGTAAGGCGGGGTACAATTTTAGAAAAATCATTTAAAGATGGATACATTAACAAAGTATCGTGACATTCTTTCAAAATAGGTCTGATGCTTTCAATTCCAGGCACGTAAGTGGTAACAAGGTTGATGAAGTTCTTGTTAGAGGTTTTAGGTTTGCATTGGAAAGTTTTGTGTGATGGGATTATACGGGATTTTAAAAGAGCGGAAGGGTAATTTTGGTTTTGGAACTTTTGAGTAAGGTTTTTAATATACTTGTCAAGAGATGAAAAGTTGTTACAAAGACGATGACCACGGATTGAAAGAGAAAAAGGAATAGATCTTTTGATATGCAATGGATGACAACTATCAAAATGAAGATATTGTTGTAAATTGGTAGGCTTAATGTGCACAGACGTAAGGAAAGAGCCATTGCATAAAGAAATATCAATATCTAGGAAAGTAGCAGCATTGGGAGAGACAGAAGAAGTGAACTTAACTGAAAACTTGGAGTTAAGATTAGTAAGGAACTGATATATATATATATATATTTATTGTTAGCTATATATGAGGGATAATCAAATGAAAATGGGTCAGATACATAGAAGTGTCATTTACACATTTATTATTTCAAAACCGACCTCCATAACTGTTAAAACAATTTATCCCACTGGAAGACAAGACTCAATCCCATTCTTGGAAAAGCTTTTACATTTCAAGCTGATGTCTACTAGTGTCCTTATTTAGGTTAATGTGAAAAGATGGGAAGAAAAGGGAACTGACCAGTAGAAAGGATGTATTTTCATGAGAAATTCCTGAAGCATATTTTTTCACTGGCTAGAACATGTGCGGCAGGCATCATCTAAGAGAAGGCTAATCATTCCAGGGCATTTTGACTTTGTGGCATGCCTCAATCCCTGCAAAGTATCTTCATAGTACTTCACATTGAATGTGGTTCCATGTTTCAGAAAAATGGCAAGCAGTCAGCCCTCACAGTCAGAGAACTTTGTCATGATTCTCCTGTAACTTGTATGTATAGCTTTGGAATTTTTCAGCTGAAGAACATATTTTCACCTTGGTTTGCATGATATGGAACAGAAATACATGTTCTTCCTCATTGTACCTATATAGGTGACTCACAGATACAGCCTTTCTGTGAGTCTTTTGGTCCTCTGTCAGAAAATAAGGAACCTACTATGCACTATTTTTTCAGTACTGCAGAATGTCTTTGATAATGGTGTGTGTGGTACCAGTGATATCCCCACCAAATTACAAATTTCTTCTATCTTGGTCCTGAATAAAAACATTCAATCTCACAATCACATCAGGAGTAATAATCTGATGGGCCTGTATTGGACACAGATTGTTTTGCAGTGGTACATATTTATCTTGGAATCCCATATGCAACTGCAGCATATCTAAATGAGACGTGCAATACTCACCATACACAACAGATTTGCAACGATGAATTTCTCTTCTGTGAGCAGGAATCAAGAGTCAAACTTCTGTGCTTTTAATATAACAAATTATTTATGAGAAAATCACTCAAATTTCACTAGTTTTATTCCACTCGCTTGGACATGTTTCAAAGGCTATTACCTTCATCATCAGCATGGTTTCACTGTCAGCTTACCAGCATGGTATTAAGATGTAGCTCTGTGGATTTTATTAACTTTGTGATGAGGTTACTGTTGTTTGGAAGAACCTCTTAGGTATTCATTAGGTATTCATTTTTACACTAAACTCCACTCACACAAAAGTAAGACACGTTTCGGGAGAATCTCTCTCATCTTCAGTTGCTCACTGAACTGCCGTTACTCGAAACTATGCCTGGACAACCGGATATTCCTGTGGTGGCTTCTGTTGGTTGAAGAAGGAAATTGCTGAGTTCATCCATAGGAGGAAACTGGAAATTCATTAGGTTTTCTCTATTTTTTAATATGAAAAATTTTCCCAAGTGGATAACTCCAATGGGTTGTGAAGATGTTTCAGCAGTTAATTCTCGGTTTTATTCCATGGTTTTTTGTCCAAAAGTGAGCTGCTACTGCTAATATGTCCACCTGCTTAAACTGAATATTCCTAAAATGTTCTTTCCTCCGAATTTCCAAATTTCTTTTTGTTTTGCCTATGTAGCTGTTCACAATATGCACATTTTATTTCGTAAATTCCTGATTTCTGTTCTGTTGATATGGAGTCTTTTACTGTGCAACCTAATAACTTCTTGATGTATCTGTTCTTTGGGGCTAACATTATCCATATTAAGTCTTGTACTTACGAAGCTGTTGACAATGGAGTGGCAATCTACTTCAACTCATGTATACACATTCTTACACTAACTCCATTTTTTTTCACTTACTCTTAAGTAAGACGCGTTTCGGGAGAATCTCTCCCATCTTCAGTTGCTGACTGAACCTCTGCTATTTGAAAATATGGCTGGACAAACTGCTGTTCCTGTGGTGGCCTCTGTTGGTTGAAGTAGGAAGTCGCTGAGCTCGTCTATGGGAGGAAACTCGAAATTCATTAGTCTTTGTCTATTTTTCAATATGAAAATTCTTTCCCAAGTGGACAACTCCAAAGGGCTGTGAAGATGTTTCAACAGCTTTATTCCCGGTTTTATTTCATGATTTTTGGTCCAAAAGTGAGCTGCCACTGCTGATTTATCCACCTGTTTAAATCGAATGTTTCTAAAATGTTCTTTCCTTCGAATTTCCAAATTTCTTTTTGTTTTTCCTATGTAGCTCTGTTCACAATCTGCACATTTTATTTCATAAATTCCTGATTTCTGTTCTGGTGGTATGGGGTCTTTTAGAGTGCAACTTAACAAATTCTTGATGTTGTATCTGTTCCTTGGGGCTAAAATTATTCCATGTTCTTTGAAGATTTTTTTGAACTTGTTGTGGTAAATTGGATGGTATGTGAAACTTTTGAATTTGAATTCTTCTTTTATATTTTTCAATGTGGAAACTTCCCTTATCTCTTTTTGTCTTTTTGATTTTTTGATAATTTTTATCACCGTGTCCTTGTTGAAACCATTCTTTATAGCTGTCTGTATTATTTGTTTATATTCCATTTTGTATTCTGCTTTTGTGAGTGGAATATTCATCAATCTGCCAAACTGTAAAAAATTGCATATTTATGTGGAATGGGGTTATAACTCTTATTTTTAATGTAGTTTTCTGTATGTGTTTCTTTTCTGTGAATTCCAAAATTTAAACCATCTCCATTTCTTATAATTTTTAAATCTAAAAATGGTAGCCACCCATTTCTTTCTTCTTCTATAGTAAATTGTATGGATTTATGTTGCAAATTAAGAAGTTTCAGGGCATCTGTTGACAGTTTCTTTGGCACTATTGCAAAAATGTCATCCATGAATTTCGAGTTTCCTCCCATAGACGAGCTCAGCGACTTCCTACTTCAACCAACAGAGGCCACCACAGGAACAGCAGTTTGTCCAGCCATATTTTCAAATAGCAGAGGTTCAGTCAGCAACTGAAGATGGGAGAGATTCTCCCGAAACGCGTCTTACTTAAGAGTAAGTGAAAAAAAAATGGAGTTAGTGTAAGAATGTGTATACATGAGTTGAAGTAGATTATCCATATTCTTTGAAGATTTTCTTGAACTTGTGGTAAATTGGATAGTAGGTGAAACTTTTGAATTTGTATTCTTCTTTTGTGTTTTTTAGTGTGTAAACTTTCCTTATCCCTTTTTGTCTTTTCGATTTATTGATAATTTTTATCACTGTCTCTTTGTTGAAACCATTGATTATAGCTGTCTTTATTATTTGTTTGTTCTATTTTGTACTCTGTTTCTGTGAGTGGAATATTCATCAATCTGTGTGCCAAACTGTGAAAAACTGCATATTTATGTGGAATTGGGTTTTTCTTTTCTGTAAATTCCAAAATTCAAACAATCTCCACTTATAATTTTTAAATCTAGAAATGGTAGCCACCCATTTCTTTCTTCTTCTATAGTAAATTGTATAGATTCATGTTGCAAATTAAGAAGTTTCAGGGCATCTAATCGCGTGTTTCTTTGGTATTATGGCAAAAATGTCATCCACATACCTATACCATGACTTGAAAATTATTTGGAAAGCTTTTGTGATGTGTATTTCAAATGAGCTCATGAATAACTCTGCTAGTAAAGGTGACAAAGGGTTTCCCATAGCTAGCCTGAAACTTGGTAATATTTGTTGTTGAAGCTGAAGTAATTTTGTTTAATGCAAATATTAGTAAGTTTTAATAGGTCTTCTATTTCTTCTGTTTTTAAATTTATTGATGTTAACCATTTCTTCAGTATAAGCATAAGTTTCTCTTTAAGTATGCTTGGGAATAAGGCTTTTATATCAAATGAAATCATTATAGCTCCAGCCGTAATTCTGCTATTTTCAAGTTTTTTGACTAGGTGAACTGAATTTTTAATGCTCAAACTTTGGAATCTCTTAAAAGAATTGAAGACTTTGATAAATTTTTTTGCTACCTGGTATGTGGGCAAATTGATATTGTTTATTATTGGTCTCATGCTGTTATCATTTTTATGTATTTTATGTAGTGCATAAAGCCTGGGTAGTACTGGATTACTCTGTGTGATATTCTGTTTTTCAGTAGTGGATAGTGTTTTGACTTGATTTAATGTTTTGTTTAACATTTTATTGCATTTATTGAGTGGATTCTTTTCAATTGGTTTGTAGTATTTTCCTTTTAACATGATTTAAACCCTATTTATGTATTCATTTTCGTCTAAAATGGCTATTTTATTACCTTTATCTGCTGTTATGTATATTACTGGTTTTTCTTTTAGTTGTTTTAATACTGTTCTGTAGTTTATTGATTTCTTTTGGTTTTTTATGTTCTCTAAAACTTTTTTGCATTTACTTTTGACAAACGATTTTTCCCTTTCATTTAGTTGTTGGGTGGCTATGTAAGCTTCAATATTATCTGAGAAATGTATACAAGTTATTAGGCCTTTGTTTAGGAGATTGATTTCATTTTCGGAAAATGCGACACTGGAAAGATGAATTACTTTATCCGTTGTGTGCGCACGTGAGAATGGAACCGTTTTTATTTGGTGTTTTTTGTAAGTTCTGGAGTTTCTTTTTTAATTTCTGGTTTTTGTTTTTCATTTGTACACTTAAATTTTGATGTAGGTGGTGTTGTAAAATTTCCCATATGTGAAATCCTAGTTTTTTCGTTAGTTTTAAATACAGATCGTAAATATTTACGTCTATTTTATGTAATTTTTTATACTGTAAGTTCTTTTCAATTTCAATTAGCTTTGTTTCTGCTGCCTTCTGGTTTATGCTATTATTGACAGAATACAAATTCAAAAGTTTCACCTACCATCCAATTTACCACAACAAGGTCAAGAAAATCTTCAAAGAATATGGGATAATGTTAGCCCCAAAGAACAGATACAACATCAAGAATTTATTAGGTTGCACAGTAAAAGACTCCATATCAACAGAACAGAAATCAGGAATTTACGAAATAAAATGTGCAGTGTGAACAGAGCTACATAGGCAAAACAAAAAGAAATTTGGAAATTCGGAGGAAGAATATTTTAGGAATATTCAGTTTAAGCAGGTGGATATATCAGCAGTAGCAGCTCACTTTTGGACAAAAAACCATGAAATAAAACTGGGAATTAAACTGCTGAAACATCTTCATAACCCAGTGGAGTTATCCATTTGGTGGGAAAAAATTTTCATATTAAAAAATAGAGAAAACCTAATGAATTTCCAGTTTCCTCCTATGTATGAACTCGGCAATTTCCTTCTTCAACCAACAGAGGCCACCACAAGAATATCCGGTTGTCCAGCCATAGTTTCTAGTAATGGCGATTCAGTTAGCAACTGAAGATGGAAGAAATTCTCCCGAAAAACGTCTTACTTTTGTGTAAGTGAGTGGAGTTTAGTGTAAAAATGAATACCTAAGTTTCGGTTATATTGCCACTCCATTGTCAACAGCTTCGTAAGTACATTATTTATAAACAGTAGCCTCATCACAAAGTTCATAAAATCTACAGAGCGACATCTTAATGCCACACTGGGAAGCTGACAGTGGAACCATGCTGATGATAAAGGTAACAGCCTTGGAAACATGTCCAAGTGATTGGAACAAAACTAGTGAAATTTGAATGATTTCTTCATAAATAGTTTATTATATTACACTATATTTCACTGTGAAAATCCCTGCTATTTAATTCTATGCTCTTTTTTTATTCACCTCCATTTCTAATGTAATGGGATTACCGATGTTATTTACTCTACTGCCAGCACACTATACTCATATTGAATGTATAATTAATGAACAACAAATGTGCTGCATGCTTCAGGATAAATGACTATATTGTTAGTAAACAGAAGTGTTACCAACTTTTGTCCACCTTGATATTTATGCATGATGACCCATTTTCATTTGACCATTCCTCATACTATTATAGGAATCTGAACAAACTGTATACTGGTTCTATACTCAATTGAGCATACTATCTCAATGAATGTAATTGAAGGAATCAAGCCCGGGCTATTCTGTGAAGGTTGTAATTGAATGAAGTTTCTGATGAAATTCTTTCATTCAATAATATATGCCCTCTTGGTCTTAATGTAGACTATATTATTATATTGAGTAATAACTTGTACATAATTTTTCTAAGTGGATTATAATCATGAATAGAATCATTAGTTATCCTTTAGCTAATAATGAGTTGAAAAATGTTTTCTCAAGAGTTTTAGAACTTAATGAAGATCATGTACAATTTGCTTATGTTTCTTCTAAGCTGTAAGTATTATCATTGAAAGACTTATAATTAAAGAATAATTTTTATTTTTTGTGCTTTTGCAGGAGGCAGTGACACCATCAAATCTGTCTGACAATAGAGGTAATGAGCATGCCGAAATGTTGGAAGAACTGTATCTTTTACGTGAATTGCTTGCAAAACAAGATGAACATCATAAGATAGAAATTTCAAATTTTCGTAGCCAAATTTCTGAGTTACAGACACGTCTTAAGGAAAGTGAAGAACGTGAAACTAAGCTGAACAAAAAGGTTACAGAAAAATCTCAAGGACAGAAGCAAATGAGGTAAATATAAATACAATAAATTTTATATATATATATTGTAGCTCAGTTAAGATGTCATGGGGGGAAAAAAAATTAATAAATAAAATAGAATAGGTTTCTGACAAGCCATGTTGAGCAGAAACTAAGCTTGAGAGGAAACAGCTGAAGTAGCTTGGTTTGAAGGATAAGACTGAAAATAGAACTACTTAACATTTAAAGTTTCTAAGCTATAAACTTCTTTATTTTCAGCATTATCATGGAAGAATATGAGAAGACCATTTCTCGCCTAGTAGCAGAAAAAGAGCAGGAGAGGCATGCTCATGAAATAGATAAGGAAAACATCATTAAAGAAAGGGATGCTGCCATGGGCCACTTAGCAAACATTGAAATAGCTTTCTCAGATGTTCATAAGTATGTTATTTCTAGTTTATTCATTGAAGTATGAAAAATGTAAATTTAAAATGATCTTGTGCATCATTATTCTTTTTTGTTACAGAAAGTATGAACGAAGTAAAACAGTAATAGAAGGTTTTAAAAAGAATGAAGAGGTTCTAAGAGCAAGTTTAGCAGAGTATGAAGCAACTATTCGCAAGCAAGAGCAGAAATATGAAGTTCTCAAATCACATGCAATGGCACAATTGGAAAGGTAAAATATGTGTCAGAATATTACATGCTGCTTACTTCTGCATTCCCTATGAGTTTAAGTGAGCCTTTTGCTAACCAGCATGATCATAGATTAACAAAAATATCATAACATTTGTTTGTTTTGAAGCTATTTACATTGAAGATGTTATATACTATGTACTATACTATACTACAATATCATATTTTCCTGCCTATAACACCCGCTTTTTTCCTTATTTTCAAGTTCAAAAATAGGAGAGTGTATAATAGGTAAAAATTTCACATAATTCAGGTTGGATTTGCATGGTTTAAAAGCATAAAAAGGAACACCATCTTTAAATCAACACCAGTAGTTACTTAAATATATCATTTATATTTGCAAAAACTGATATTAGTACATTCATACAGTTCTTTTATTAGCCCTGTCCTGCATTACCACAGCTGACTGATCACATGGCTAAGTGCCATGATTTGTTCAACTGTATAGTGTTGCAATGTTGTCATGTGGATGGGTGGCAACTGCTTGAAATATGAAATGTTTCATTCTAGTATCTAGTAACTTCTATCAAGTAATTTAATTTAACTAAGTATTAAAAATTCATTTGTTATCTTTTGTGTCGGTGTGCTTGAGATCATTCATTGCCATCATTGCAATCATTGCTATCATCACTGCATTTGTACTCGTTACTGTCATTTTCATTCCCCTCCCCTCTAGATTGTCTCCAGTTCCTTCCAAAGCAGAAGTAATTAATGTTTTCTTAAAACTGTTCTTAATGATGCTCTTTTTGAGGGAAAGAATTTTTTTTTTCAAAGGAAGGAAACTTTCCAGGTCTAAGTTTAGGGCACCTCCCAGGCATTTGCCATTTATGAGGACTGAGGAAAACCTGGAAAAAACCTCAATTAGGGAGGATGGTCCTGGCAGGATTGAAACCCCAGACCTCCTGCTCATGAGTTTCACCTTAAAGACCTTGACACCCTTGGTGGTATGCCTGGAGTGATTGGTCCCCATGCCCTTACAGATTACATGAAAGGATGCTCATTTGATCTTGCTTCCCTTTGTTATTTCACAATTGTCTTTTACCATCCAATTTGTGTAGAATCTTCTGACATGAGCTTTAAATAGCTCATTTATGGACACATCCAATGGCTTAAAATGTATATAAGGCCTCCTGGAATGAAGGTTGGAATGGTCTGAGTCATGTTCATTTGCTTTTTTACAGCATTCACTAAGTGGCTGCAGAAGCTGTCTAACACTAGCATATACTTCTTGTTCAGAAGGACCCTTGATTGATGTTCCCACACTGTCTTTAACCAGTCCTTCATCAATTCAGCATCTATTCAACTTTTCTCTTGGACTCCAGCATATATCATGCCCCTTGAAAAATCTTTTAGCATTGTTTTCTTTTTAAATATGCAATATGGGGAATGCTTTCTGCAATCAGCTAACGGCACAGTACATCATTTCAAATATTTTTTATTAGAACACTTGCAGCAGTGGCTGCATTGATTGTTGTATTTAATGGCATATCAAAATAGTGGCATCTGATCAGGATTGCCAATTTGAGGTAACAAATCTCGTCCTCTTCCCGAAGTCTTGTGACAAAACAATGAAATTTGATCACTTTGTCGGTATAATCTGATGGAAGTCACTGGGACAGCAATGTCCATCTCCACAAACTTAATTCATTCAGATGCATAAAGCATTCTGCCAAATCCCTACTTGCTGTAAAATCCTTCTGTGCAATTTTGCATGCTTTAAATTGCATCATTTCATGAATTAAAGTGTTTTCATTATCACTTTTTTCTGTAACCCACTTCAGTGCTTTTTCTTCCACATTTTCATATTTCCCATTCTTCACACCACAGAAGGATTTATGTATTTTCTTCTCTCAATAATGTTTTAAAATGTTATTTCATTTATGAGCAATTTGATATTTTAATGACTGCTAATGCAGTATGTATCTCATATGGTTCTTAGAAAATGAACAAATTCAGAATAGTGTGATTGTTTATAGATCTGATAGATTCACTGAATGGGCTTAACAAACAATGCTTATGGCACTAAGCAAAGGTAGTGTGGTGAGCACAGCTCTTATCATCCTCTGACCCCCCCCACCCCAGGTTAGCTTTGCTGAACAAAACCCCCCAGGACCTAGGCTAAATGAACCTGGACCAAATTTGGATACAACATAGAGAGTAAAATACCTGTACTGTTGGCAGAGATTAAATTAGACCCTGTCCAATCAGTCAGATCAATTATCACCGAACCTAAATGGCAATAGAAAAATTTTTTAATTGAAAATATAATATATTTTCATTACATTTTGAATAGAAAGCAAAAATTTTTAAAATCCCAAAGCTCATTTGTTAATTTTATTTTTATTTAACTTTTAGGGCACAAAATTCTTTCATGTGGAGTGTTCTTATCACATTAAATACCCATTTATTCTCAAAATCAACTCTACTTATCTGTAAGTGAGAAACAGATTGTTTAATACAACTATTTCAGTTATGTATCAATTGAATTTTGCTTCTCTTCAAAATTAATAAAAATTAAACAAACATTTTGAGATCCACTCATCAATTGTTAATGCAGTAGAACCTTGATTCATTGTTTTTGGAGGGAGCAGGTTAAAGAAACTATGAATGCATAAAATGATAGATACGGGAAGGGCATAAATCATGTTCAAAAATAAATAATGCCAGCATATGTGCAAACACTATATTTTGTATCAATTTTACACGTTACCGTGTACATATTTTACACTTTGTTATTAGACCTTGTGGTATAATGGTAACCATACTTGCCTTGTAGACCCAAGATCGCAAGTTCAATTCCAGCCAGGGTTGATGGATTTTTGGGTGTAAAAATTGTAAGTATGGTTCCTTCGGAAGGGAAGTAAAGCCGAGGATCATGCGTCATAGATTTATGGCAACCTCAAGCCTGAAAGCAAAGGCCTCTAAACAAAATTTATCGGTCATTTCATGCCCTGAATTGAATGGGATGCCGATGACCCGAGAAGTTAAAGAGCGTCTGTAAATAAAACAAATGAACAAAAATCTAAATGTTTGTCACTTTCTTTGAAAAAGTTTGTTAACTGACATATACTGCTTTTCTTTTCATGCGAAACAAATTTTCACATTCAACAAATTCTGTTGCTTACTACCGTTAATACTGTCATTGTCATATGCATAGAATACGTTCGTACAGTTTCACATGCTCTCAGAGTTTTGGCAGACATCCACGTGGCTTCAGCTGTTGCATCACCTTCCCCCTCTTCCTCACTTCCCTCCTCGTTATCATACTTTGAATGCCACATGTGACAACTTCCTTGTGTATTTTCTCGTAGGTGTCAAAACTGATGGCAATGGCAACGGCAACTGGCCCATTTTTCGCATCGACTGTCATCAGGGCACGGCTCCAAAAGTATCGGCAACTGTAAATACAAAGATTTCAAAGCATGGCGCAAACTCTGTACATGCGACCATCATTGCTTCACTGTTCCAGTTTGAAAACGAGCATTCAAGGATAGGATAGCCTTGAAATTTTAGGCTTGAAACTGCCTGTATTCTCCTGCAGTACAACAAATAATTTAGGAAAAATAGATCCATCCATACTAATAGTGGGCATAATAGTGTATGAATGGGTCAGTGCACTAATAGATAGTGCACCAGTTTGGACATGTTTCTCCCCCGACTAAAGATAAAGTCCTTTTGCTCTCATTTCACTCTTGAATTTACTCAGATCTGTGTTATAAATATAGGAAGGAAGATAATTTGACAATCGCTCTGTAGCTGTTTGCAAAAATCTTCCTGCCACTTTGTCTTTTTCTTCTTCATCCTTTATGAATGCCCTTGAAACAAATTTTGTTATCTTCCTGCTTTTACTTTTATAAGTGTTTTTAAAATGAGAGAGCCAAGAAGAGGATGTGCTAAAATCTATTCTTCCAAATAAATAGTTTTTTGAAATTTCTAAGGTCCAGAGCTTCAAATCTTCATTGATTATGTTTTTCTTTGCTCTTCTTGCTTCTACAAGCTAGCAAATAATTTATCATACATATATATATATTTATGCTAAATGGAATTTAATTTTAAAAGTCTAGTTTTCACTTGTTTTTTTCCAAGTATATAATTGTACTGACGTCCCCAAATGAAATCTGATGCGAACATTAGACAATGAAAGATGCTTCTTCCCATCTTTGTTTAATCAGAAAGATACAGCATTTCTCTTATATTCATTGCTAATATTCTCACTCCCTTTTTTCTGTGGACTGCAAACATATTTAGAATAGTGAACTTCATTGGAGACTAGTTTTTATTGCTACAGTCACTAGCTTTAAATAGGAGTTCCGTTGTACCACTTGTGCTTGGAGGCTGAATTTCGCACGTGGAGAATGAAGATGAGCTGTCACCACTGTCATTAATCTCTTCTACATCTAGAGTTGTTTCCGATGTAACACCAACACCCATAGGATTTCTTTCGAACAAATTAATGATATGCCGGCTAATTTGCATTTCTTCTGAAATTATTACACCTGAAAAAAACCAAGTTCTCAAAAATGACGCAATGCAAACTCTAGCACATTAACAGAATTCATGTCTGATTTCTTTGCAATGGAGCCTAGGTTAATATCACAATATCTGTGGCAGGTAGAGCCCATAAACACAATCTGTGCTATCCTCTTATAATTGTCGCATTCCTGTACCCAACCGACTTACTTACAGTAGGTAACAATTGTGTCACTACATTTTTTTTAAAGCCATTGATAATTAAGAGATGTCTTCTCTTATATTGCTGCACCAATAATATTTTAGTTTAAGCCAATGGTAGTTTAGGATTTAACAATAGACATACATACTGCACATGGAGTGATGTTAATGGCAGTGAATAGTAGCCACGTTTTCCTTAGATCCTTCGAGATCAATTGTTTAATGTTTAATGATAAGAGTTTCTCTGTCTTACCACACCAATAAAGACCGTTGATTGACCGTTAGGGTTATCCAGTTTCTTCTGTATAGTACCATGTTATTTTCCATATATGTTCCAAGAATTTGTCAACTAATTTTAGTGTACTTCCAGTTGAAAACAGCAACTCATTTTTAGAACATGGACTTCTTGTAGCAAATAAATGACACAGGAACATTGAGTATGTTTTGATATGAGTGTATTGACTTGTAACTCGTTAGGGAAACAATGGATGCAGATTTATTTACATAAGATAAGGTAAAATGTTTGGAATCACATAAATTGAGCAATACATCTGGGAACAATAGATTGAGGTTTCACTGTATAGTTACCGTACTCAGAATATGTAATAGATCTTAAGGCACTTGTATTCTTGTGTACATATACATCTTACTGTAGTAAATCTGCTTTTTCAGAATGTCTAATAGTAGACCTTAAGGTACTTGCATTCTTCCATGTGTAGTACATGCATAATGAAATTTACTTACTTTCGCTTCTATAATCTTCCCTCTCCATACCAAACTCCTCCTCTATGGGCACCATTCCCTCATTCTACACTGGCTCCCTCTTTTAATCCTCTCTGCTCTGTTCTCCTTCCTCCTCTTCATCTTCTTTTTGATCTTCTTTCCTTCTCCACCTTAATCTCTTCCCTGTCATCTTTACCATTCTCTCCATTCTCTTCTTCCTCATATCTTGGTACTGTGTTTTGCTGAAATTAATATTTGTAATCTTGCTGATCTTTGAATCCCATCTTCAGTTGTACTGTAGCTGTTGGTATAACTTCCTGTTCCAACTTTTCTTCCCATGCATTTCTACTAATTTTTTGAGCCAGTTTCTCCAAATGCTTGAATAAATTTTAATCTCTTATAATAGATGATATTTGTTATCCACGTAAAATTTTTCTTTCATCCTTAGTCTGTTATAAATAATGTACGCATTCAGAAAGGACATGTTCTGGAATTCCTTGCACATTGCGGTAGCAATAAATGTCATTAGGTGATTTATTAATTTTGTTCTAATAGGTTTTTATATGGTCCATGACCTGTTAAATAATGATTAATGCTTTACTAGGGATGATGTGTATTAATTTTAATCTTTCTTTGATTTTATTAAAGATATTATAGGTTCTTCTACCTACTTCACATTGGTTCCATTCATGCTGCCAATTTGCTTTTAATGTAATTTTAATATCTTTGATTGAATAATTAAAACTTCTAACTATTGCTCTTACTGTCTCAAAATTCTACTTTTTAAGCCAGTAGATTACTCTTTCTAGAGCAGATATCCAGACTATACATTTCTAAACCATAATTTCTCAAATTTCACATATTTTTGCTTTTATGCGCACACTGCTTTGGCTGCATATCCTCTGTAGGTAAAACTGGGTAGTGTGTAACATTAATCAATGGCAGCACTTGGAGGCAAACTCATAATGCTCCAGGCTTTCATTTCTGCACTTAAATAAAATGAAAGGAAGAAAGTACACAAACAAGTTACAGCATATAATTAGATTTATTAACAATCTTGAAAACAAGTCATACCACCTGAATAATAGTTAAATATTTTAATATCGACTGGCGGTGGCATTTGACAACTTACAAGTTTCAGAAATAACACATCAAGGAAAGAACTAAATACTTCCCTCATAAAGGGCAGCTGCTATACAAGAAGAATACAGCAAAGTAAAACTTGTCCCCCAACTAACAGTAAAAATTCATATGTAATTCATTAAGCAAACATCAAAAACCAGGCTGCTCTCTGTGTTAAAGAGTTAGTGATCTTTATAGACAAGTTCTGACTAGAAACAAAATTTAAAGTTTCAAAGCAGAAAGATTACCTCTCAGATGCACCAAGTAACCTGTGCAGGGAGCCTTCCACTGAGCAGACATTTAGGTGAACTATTCTTGAAGGCAGGCTGTAGTGTTCTGACAGTGACTCAGCTGAAATTGCAGTCATGAGAATGAGGTCCGGCAACAATCATGTGCCTTAAAGAGGAAGAGCTGAACATACCTTTGATGTAAAAATGTGGCAGTGACAGTAGCTGCAGAAGGTATGAATAAAGCTAAAGTTTTGCTGGTACTGTCACAGTTTTCACAACCAGTTTACACTTTAAAATGATTTTAGTTAACATGGTAAACTCAACTAGTAGCACTTGGTTATCCTACCCATTGTTCTAAGTGCCCTTGTTAATTTCTGGATAATATTTACCTAATATTTTGTTGGAAGTGTATGATTATGCTCTAGTAAAATGCTTCCTTGTGCATTCATCAATTTCTCCTTTTCTTATAGTGCAAACCAAGAATTGGAAGCTGTACGTCGTAGTCAGCAAGCAGAAACAGCCAAACTGAAGGCTATGCTTAAAAAGGCAGAGTTGAAAACTAGCTCATTGGAGGAAATGTTGGAACAGAAAGTAAAAGAAAATCAAGAACTTGCTTCCATTTGTGATGAACTTATTAACAAAGTTGGCAGCAGTGACTAAGTTGCAATGCTTTTCTTCTGGTGAGTAATCTAGTTGTATATAAAGGGAATACAAGGTAAATAGTTCATTATTTATCAATACAAATATTAATTTGAGAAGAGGAGTTAAAAATACATACAATGTGATCAATTTTCTATTAACCTTTTATTTTACCCAAAGTAAGTCCAGAAGGCTGCTAGGTCGCTATATGTTCATATCCTCCCAGCTCAGGTGACTTGTAATCGAGTCGCATAGACAGGATGCACAAAAACCATACCATTAAGAACTAAAATGATGGTGTCATTTTCTGTAGAACAAAGTGTTCATCATTAAAGCTTACTTTTGTATTGGCATAAATGATGCAGGACATGGTGAAATTTTCTAAAGTAGAATGTAAGCAAGAGTTTGAGTGCAGTTTCCTAATTTTGTAATAACAGAACATTTTGGCAAAAATGCCAGTTAATCTAATTGAGAAATTCAGAAACAGTTGGTTGCACAAAGGAAAAAGTATACCACACATCCTAGAAAAGGCCTTTCTTTTTGGTCTCCGTCACTGCTGAATATTGTACTTTTGTTTGGGAGATCTTCTTAACTAATTCTCTTTCTTTGCCATTTATACCTCTCACATTCCATGTTCCTCTATCCCCACTCAACAATAGCAAATTTTAAATCTATACATGCCTTATTAAATGCAGCCCTTGGTATTAATGGAGAGTCATGGAGGGTTCTGAGCCATTCCTGGTGGTCTAAATGGTAACCAGACTTGTCTTGTAGACCCAAGGTTGTAAGTTCAAATAAGGTTAGGATCAATGGATTTTAGGATGCAAAAATCCCAAGTAAGGTTTCCTTCGGAACAGAAGTATAGCCTTGGGACCTGTGTTGTAGTTTAATGGCACATAAGAGAACCTCAAGCCTGAAGAAGTTTATCAGCCATTTCATGCCCTAAATTGAATGGTACATTAATGACAAGAGATGTTAAAAGAGCTTCCTTAATTAAATAAATGAGGCCAAAGATTACATTTGAGCACTTTGGTTTAAACCTCAGTGTAAAATTACCATTTATCTATGACAGTATCATGTTTTAAAATCATTAAATAATTTTTATTAAAGTTTTATTTGAATAATTAGAATTATTTTTTTTGGAAATTAAATTTTCTAATACATTTCAATACATTCAAAATTGTTTTGATTATAAGAATTTTGCTGAAAGCACAAAAACAGACACATCATCATCATCTCATATTTAAATTATGTGGTATGAACTGCAGAGCACTTAAATTCAAACAGCTTGTAAACTGTGCAATAAATTCCATATGATAAAAGTTAAAGCATGAAAGGAGTATAGTAGTAAACTTTATAAATTGACTTTGACATATATATTTATAATTTTTGAATTGAAATGACTGTATTTTATGTGATTTTTAATTATTCAAGATATTGTTGCACATTTTGGTGGAACAATCTCAGTTCAACTGTATCTTTGGCTTTGTCTTGATTTCTGTTTTTGTGATGTAATTGGAGAGTTAAAAGAATGGCGACGGAATTGTTATAGCTGGACATAAAATATATAACTACTACACTCTTCCTTTTATCACATTTTAAGCAGTAATAATTAGCCTACTAACTTAATACTTCGTTTATAATCAAATGGACCATTATTTCTAAATACCATATTTCCAATCCATATTGGATGTGTATGCTATACCAGATGTAATAAAACTGAATGTTAAAGCTTAAGAACAAATTCCTCTTATGTACAGGATGAAAATAAGTTATATGAATATGGTCCAGAAACACTTTATTGTTACACTCTTTATAGCTGTTACGTTGATACCTTATTCATATTTTTGTGTGCAATGACATCAGTTATCATGTAGCAACAACCTTGCATCAGGACCCTGTTCCACAAATGTGTGTCTATTGCATTACAAACGTATGAATTTGTAACTTGCAGTTATTAGTTGAATTCTGTTCCGTTAAGGTTTTAGTGCAATCAAATTATGACTGACTGAGGTAATCCTTTTCTGCTTCAAATGCAGATTTCACTCTTAGTTTATGATTTTCACTAAAGCCACAAAAATATTTCTTTCCTTTCCTGATTCTGTTTTAAAATAATCTCTTTTGACACCATTATCACAATTTTTTGCTTGTAATGAAGATGTGATTTGCTCAACCATATAAAAACACTGTAAATGACTAAATAGACTAAAAAGACAAATGGCCAAATATAATCCTGAAGCTCGGTTCTTCTGCCATCTCAACTGAAACTTATATTGCAATGTAGTCATATACAATGCTCATCTCAACATGGACTATTATGCTTGAATATTGCAAAATATATAAAGTTTTTAGATGAACATTATTTTTGAAAAAAAGATCAGACTCATAGTAGGAATGAAATAATGCATTCCATACATTAAAAAATGTGTTAATTTCTTAATTATCAAATCGACTCACTAGATAATTAAGAACATAATAGTCACTTCACTGTAATCGTTCCGATATGAAATTAAATGTTTTATTTAATGTGTTAATTTACTAATCTAATACAAGGTTGCAAAAAGCTGTTCCTCCATCTTGCTCTTATATGACTTCACTTATAACTGTTCTAACTTTTACAGGTATTGTACATTCTTTCTTGAAGTTAGAACTCCATACTCTATAAGGATTTGTACTAATACACTTGCAATATTTTGTGAAATAGGGCCCAGAACAGTCAGATTACAAGTGTACACTCTTGTTTACCTCTGGATAGAATGCCAAGTAGGGTGGGGAATGTAACAACTCGTAGTTCTTAGATTGACTACCAATGTTTTTGTGTTCCAACAGTGCTATACAACATATCCATCTTACCATGCAACCCATGTCACTGTTTTACTAGCATGAGTGCATACATATATAGTGTCAATGTTGTGTGTTCATCATAAATTTGGTTTCAGGTTTAGTACAATGGAAGAGTATTCAAATGTGAAAATGGCAGATGCCTATTTGATGTATGGAAAAGCGGAAAGTAATAGCAGTGCCACTCAGCATTTGCTCCATAAGAGATTTCCAGAATCACTATGCCCAGTCAAAGGCCATTCAAGCAATTTAACATCATAGGAAACGGAATGTTCAAATCTGCCAGCCATCATGACCTAGACGCTCATCTCTAGGGGAGACCTAGAAGGATGAAGATGGCACAACTGGAGAAGACAATACTTCATGCGTTTAGATAACCCTTGTGTCAAAATAAGACAAGTGGCTGTACGAAGTAATGTGATGAAATAACTGTCTGGAGAGTGTTGCTGAGAATCTGTTGTATCTATAGTATTTGTAGTGGGTACAGGCACTGTCACTGGCTGATTTTCATGCTAACAGGCACTTGCTTTAAGACAGATTTACATGGAATGCTATTTTTATTCATAATGCACCACACCATAGAGTATAAGCAGAGTTATAGAAAAAGAGCTGTAACAAAGGAATATATAGTTTATGGACCATGCTCATATATATTATTTTCATTCTCTGCATTAGAGGAATATGTCTTTAAGCTGTGTATATGTATTTTTGTATATTGAGAAGTAAGATTTAGATGATACAGTTGTTTAATTCAGTATATTTCAAACCATTACACAAATGTTGAGCATTAAGTTCACCGAATTGAAAAGTTACAAAATTCTTTGATAATTAGATTTTGGTGGAACCATTTGAAGTACATAGATTGAAGTGTGGTTGTACAATGTAATAAAAGATGTTATTTTTTATAATGTACCATTGGCACAATATTTATACTTCTTTTAGATTATGTTAATTGCTAAGAGCCCATTCTCATGCAAGCCTTTTTTTTGTCAAATAATATGCTTCAAGGTTGATGTGAGGTCTTGTGGCATAATGAACTTCTGGAAGCAATAGCTTTAAACATTTCAAGCTTTAGTTATTTCTTGTTATTTGCAGTGTACTTTAATGCCATTAATTTATTCAGTTAAAATATAATTATTCTTTTTTACAGGAACATACATTAACTCCAGAAATAGCTATATGCTGGAGATATATGCATATCTGCACATATGAAGCAGCTGCCTTTTCATAGTATTATACAGTGGAATTATTCCTAACATACCGTCTAATATTCAAAAATATCCCTTCAGAAACCTTAAAGAGTTTGCTTGTGAAGACTTGAAGAATGAAACTGGTATGTAGATGATAAGAGGCCAGTTAGAAATTCTAGGCATAATATGGGACATTGGTTACAGTGAGGTATTGTACTGGTTCAAAGACACCTGTGTAAATAATAAATGTGAAACATTGAAAAAGATACTTAACTATATTTTTTATTTATATGAAGATGGTAATGAGCTTTGCAATTTACAAGCATGAATGCCAAGTATTTGCTTTAATGAGGGTATTTATAGTAAGGGAGTATCCATGATTTGCTAACCACCATGCAACAAAATTGTAAATAACTATATGTGTGCTGTTCTGTTAGAATGTTTTGGCTGTGAGTGATTCAAGTAACTATAGATCAACATTTTAGTTTGTGTTTCTCTCAGAGATTTTAAACTTCTACATTGACACACATCCCCCTCATCTCATATTGATGTAATACATTTCAGAAAAGACAAAATAAGCATTTTATTTTTAAAAGTGTAATCACATAATATTGGAGAACTAAATAACCACAGAGCAGTATTTAAGTCATGCCGAAAATATAGAACATTAAAATTTATTAAATGTTTTTATCAATATCATAACTGTTTCACGGCCTTAGATATTACTGAAAGCTTAATACTGAACTAAATTAGCACTGTGTTAATGAATAATTAACATTGGACACATCTTTTAGGATGTATCATGCAATTTGAAATCAACATATGAATAGTAAATTTGTACCTTGGAAAAGTTGAAATCTGAAGGAATTTAACATGAATAATGTGATGCATTGGATATATGAAAATGCCAAATTGTTGTCAATTCTTTCTCTCTTTTCAGTACTCTGAAAGTTGCCAGATATATACTTATACACAAAATAACAGGTAGATGCCATTCCATACTGCATTATTGTATGTCTCCCTGCCTTTAAGTCTGTTTACTCATTTGTGATACATTGGTTATTTTATTATGTTAGCTGAATGCTAGTAAATGAAATAGCAATCTTAAACAAGTTTGAGCAATATTAGTCAAATTCAAACATCGAGTGATGTGCAATATTGCTGCATTAAATACTGGGAATATAGCTTAACAGGAAAACCAGTTTTTATTGTACTTTATTTTTGTTAATGTATTTTTATTTCTCTGCAATATAATTGTAAAATGCATAAAGCTAGTAATAAAAGCAAAAATTCTAGCCTAGAGCTGACTATATAAATGCCTTCTTTATTTAAAGATGTACTTTCCATGATTTCCTCATTGTAAAATACTGCTAATCATTAATGCAGCGATGACAGAGGGAGTTGCTCTAAAGTATTGCTGGAGTTATGGCAGTTTATGAAAGATGTCGTGGCAGATCGAAATACAAGTGATTCTTAGCTCCATGGAGTATTCTCGTCTGTTCTCAAAATATACTTACATTTGCAACCTAAATTTAGCATTCTGTAGATGGACAAATTAGAGCCTTGTGGAAAATTTTGCTTTTAAACTTGAGTAATTGTTGGTATTGTTGGAAAATTCATTTTGTTCAGAGATGTCAAAAGGAGACTTTCTTACTACCTCCTTTTTCAAAGTCACTTAAGATTTGTAAGTCTCTTTGGAAATCTGATTGCTTTCTTAGTGGCAAAAATTGGAGCCTTAATTTTTTTTTTTGTCTTTCTTTTCCCTTCCTGTTTTCTTCCTTCCTTCCTCTATAGAGCACTTTATGGAAAAAATTAAACTTTTAAAAAATAATACTCTGAGCCTGGCTCTGCAATACTTGTTTTTGCATACCAGCACTTGGTTTACTTAAGGACATATTATAGCCCTACTGAAGCAATTGCATTAGAACCCATATATTCATTTGCTATGAAAGCTGTCAATTAAATTAATGAGACCAACCGTTTTATTTTCTTAAGTTGAATTGGCACCAAAGGTTGTATTAACAGACACTGCACATGGCAGACAATGTGCTGATGATGCAAGTATGAACTGTGTGTTCATACATGTAAGGTTTTAGTAATTCCATTAAATGGCTATTCCAAATCCAGTTATTGTAATGCAAATGTAAGAAAACTGAAATGATTGTAGAATGAAAACTGCTGAAGCTAAAAATTTATGGTTTTGACATGCATATTCAGAAATGTGCTCTCCATTTGTCTAATAGCATTTAAAGTGAATTTAGAGCATATTGAGCTAATATTTTTTAAATATGTTTTCTCTGTAACAGAATACAGCTTGGCAACATTGCACAAATCTGATTGGGCAATATACCACTACCTCAAAGTTTAAGTCACTTGCCATTGGAAAATACTGTAAACGTTTAGATAACACTAATTCTGTAACACAAAGAATATAATGCCTTAGTAATTGCCAAGATAATATATTGTGCATAATACATTATTCTTAATATATGAATGACGTAATGTTAATGAGTTACTTATTCTTGACCTTTAACTGTTTTTACATATTTTCAGAATCAAGAGAATCTATACACATATGTAAGTCATAACATACTCATGTTTACTCAATTAAATGTACTTACGAAGCTGTTGACATTGGTTATATACTCATGTTTGTTAAAAATAAAAAGTGATCTTCTTAAACAGCAGTTAAATTTATTATGTCATCAGTTATTTTAAATATTCCTGCAGGAAAGCTGTCACATTTAAGTTCTATTAATTTCATTTGGAACTGAATGAAAACAGTGGATATATCAATTGAAAATTGGAGAATTAATATTTGGAAACCCAACTGAAGAGACTCTAATTTGTGCTAAAATTTCTTCTTTAGGTAGCTTATGCATTCTATTATTTGGAATCATCAATATTAGATGTGATATTGGTGGACAAATGAAATTGCTCCCATTTGTTGTTGCATTTATTATTTCCACAAATTATCATTCTAAATTCTGGAAATTGCTAGACCAAATGAATGATCTTGCAAGGCAGCGTTCAGGTTATTTATCAAATTTGTAATTTTTGTAAGGAAAGTCAAATCTGCAATCCACATAGGATCAGGTTAATTTAGTATTAATTTATTTAGTGTTTTGTCACATAGATGAATGTACAAATAGTCAAGTTATAATAACAGAAATAATGATGATAAATGTATGTACTCTTATTATGAGAATAGCTATTTAATTTTCTGGTTTTACTTAGTAGGAGGCCATAACTCGCCAA
Organism: Metallyticus violacea; assembly: GCA_030762175.1. NCBI lineage: Eukaryota > Metazoa > Arthropoda > Insecta > Mantodea > Metallyticidae > Metallyticus > Metallyticus violacea. Next base: position 58,354,090 of record CM060835.1, read on the forward strand.
CTCAGCCTATTTCTTTTTGAAGTAGTCTTTCCCATTCTTGATGCAAAATAATTCCTCCAGAACAAATCATGTAATCAGTCTTACCATGCTACTTTAGAGATTGCATCAAATCCTCTCTTCTTAGGATGCAACAGCTTCTTCCAGACTCCCAAGCTAATGGTTCCTCAGTTTTTCTTTTACAGTTCGAAACAGGAAAAAGTCACAGGGAGCCAGATCTGGAATGTACAGTGGGTTGTTTACCAGTGTCTTGCAGAATTTGTATTGTTTTAAAGAAGTGTGTGCAGAGGCACGTTGTGATAAAGAGCAGTCCTTATAACTCAGACTTCCTTTCTGTTAGTGTTCCCCTGGTTAGGCAAACTGTGATGTATCAGTTGACAGTGTCTGTTTTATGTTCCTTTAGAGGAATGGTTGCAATATGGTCACTTGCTAAGAAGAAACACTGCCGTTACAAACAGGCTGCTCTTGTACAGTGTCACACTTCCTTTCACAAATCGCGGGAGGGAAAATGGATGGCAATTCACAACAAGTGCAGGCAGATGGAACAGTCATAAAGCATGGAAACAAGCAATCGTATGCAAAATTAAGTTTTTAGGATGTTTGCTAATAGTTAATCACAATTATTATAAAGTGAAATGAAAAAAAGAAATTGTAATGTAGCAATGCAACATGTAAAGTAAATAATTATCATAGGGAGAAAGCATATGTTTTTATTTTTTTATTTTTTTTTTAAACTTAACCTAGCCTAAACTAATCTAAATTTGCAACATATGCAATGTTTTAACACACTAAGTTTTAACATAAAAAGTAGCATTTATTATAGACAAATTATGAAAAATTAAAAATAAAATTAACTCTTAGGGGATCCAATATAATACGTAAAGTAAATAATAATCAAAGGGAATTTATTTTTTTTAATTTGGTTAATTTACGGTCATCTCAGGTCATCAGTGTCCCATTCAAATCAGGGTGTGAAATGGAGGCCTCTTCTTTCAGGCTTGAGGCTCTTTATCATGTCGTAAATGTATGACAAAGGACCCACGACTTTACTTCCTTTCTGAAGGAAACCATACTTTAGGATTTTTAATCCGGAAAAAATCCATTGATCCTGGCCAAGATTGAAACCACGATCTTGGGCTTTAGGGTTATAACTACACCACCAGGACCAACAATCAAAGGGAAGAAGGTATATGCCTTTAGTACTATAAGTTTTGCATATATTATTTTTGAATATTAACTTAAGCTAAGCTAACCCTAACTTAACCTAAATGTGAAACCTATGCATTATTTTAACATTAGAGGTTTTAACATAAAAAAGTTAAATAATAACATTTATTATTTTGGAACAATGTATATAAACTATAAAGGTTAAAAAAAAATAAAAAGGTAGCTGCTGGGTGGACCGAACCCACTACTTCCCAATAGTATTGCTACTTTCTAACCAACTGAGCTGTCAGATCAGCTTGCTAAACATGGTAATTATTTGCATACATATGTTGAAGAGACACTACCTTGAATCAAGCTTGGTTTTCCGCTGCCATTCTTGAAAGAAGGTGTGACTACTTTCCAAGAGCCTTCTGTGAATAATGAAAAGTAGAAAAAACTGGCAACTGTCTACTGGCTACACTTCAGGATCACTTGACTTTCACTGGGGCTTGTATTGTTGGAAAGACCTAGATTGCTGACTCCTCTTTGTTTGTGGGTCATATTGGCATATCCAACTTTTGTCACCTGTGAAAATGTTGTCAACACCTTGGGAGCTATCATTTTTAAAAGGAAGAATCATGTTTTTGTAGTTTTAAAGTTATGCATATATAAATTTTGTATAAAATTATTTTATTTCCATCATTGATGGAACTATGAATGCAATTGATGCTATTAACACATTCCTACCCATTTCAGAGTTAACTTCTGTAATGCAATTCACACACTATAGACTGTGTCATAGTATACTCAGATAGGAACACAGGTGAACAGAAAGAAATAAAAATCAGCTAAAGACAGTTTTTAATGATTAAACACTAAAGGGTACTGCAAATAAAGCATAAATGCATATTAGCAGTGATTTTAGTCACATTTTCTTCCCCATTTAATTAATGATATTTACAACTGCTCTTACATTTTTATATAGGATATCATATCAATGAAATCTAGTGTTTGCAATTTATTTATATAATGATGATGATTATGATTCAAAATATATTTCATTTTTGTGAGGAAAATACCATATATCAGACATCTTGATTATTCAGCTATTTTAAGAAAGAATATTTCTCTTACCAATCTATTTCTTGCTTAAAAGTTCCCAAGTATCTTCTGTTTTAACTGCCCACAGTTGTAGAGGTAGTAATAATTGATGAACCAATTTCATAGATTTGTTTTAACTTTATTTTGTTGGCAAGCATTCATATTGAGCATCATATATGAAGTTTTCTAAGAGAATAGCAGAACAAAAGGGAAGTTACAGGACAAGAATATTGTTTGAAATAAACTTTACACAAGAAAGATGCACTGAATTTAATGAGTTTAATTACTTGCTTTATTTACAAAATAATGGACATTTACAAACAATAGAACAGGCTGTAGGAGATAGACTCAATGCTACAGAAATTACATCTAAGTTCAGCCACAGAGGAACAAATTGAAATAGTACTTGTAAATCGATGTTTTTTTATTTTTTATATTTCATCAACAGACATAGGAAATCATTGTTGGGTCACCACTTGATTTAAAACACAAAATTGGTATATTTGAGTAATATAATAAATTATGAAAAATAGTAAATTGAATTAAATCATGTTGGAAGGATAGATGAGTGCAGACCCATTAAGTATTTTGTCAAACAATATGTTTAATTACTATTTTAAGACTTGTAATATGAAGAATATTTTTGAACAATTGCTTTCTTCTATTTTCCCCTTAATTGTAACTAACATGGATCATAATCACAGTCTAAATTGAAATCTATTTACCAATTTTGCAGGTAGCGAAGCATTCAAATATCAAATTGTAAAATTCTTTGTCACATTCATAACATTAACTGTTGTGGTAGACCTTTACTTTGGTGAAAGCAAGATGATATAGAATGCAGTGCTTCCTGAAATTGTTTCTGTAGAGAGAACAAAATGGCTGTTGTATTTCCTTCAAGACACATCAGATTTCTACAATTTTATTTGAAAGCCTGTCCAAAACCACAAATGCATCACAAAATAAATGCGTGCAGATACTGTTGGAAGCTAGGGAACTGTGTGCTCGGGGATTTCAAAGATGCCGTTGCATTGCTGGCAGGCCATTTGACGGCTGGACACTGAAACCACTTGCCATCTTATTGCCTCCGGGGTTCTTCTGCCAGTTGGCCTATTTGCTGTTGCTGTTTTAATAAAGGAGACATTAATGCAAATTAATTGTTAAGTTTGCAATGTATTTGTGGTATATGAAAAAAGTTAAAGCTAAGCAATTGAGTTAGACTAGGATAATTAATGTCATTGTATGATTGAGTCGAAGTACACACTCTTATTGCTCTGCTTACTTGTTTTTAATATGAATACTGGTTTCACAAATCATTGCTCACACCCTCGGCTATCTGTCGACTGCTGGATAATTCATTATTCTGTGGGAATGTGTATTCTACTCTGGTAGAAGTATGATGAACCTAAAGTTTGTTTTCATCCCAGAAAGTATCGAAGTTCATTGAATTGTCTCTATTTGTAAATGTAGATTTTCTCCCATATTGCTAATTCTGTAGATTCTTGTATTGATTTTAATAATTTTGCTTTATTTGCTATGTTGTGGTTTCCTGTCCAGAAATGAGATGCTACTGCTGATTTCTCCATTTGCTATCTATCAGAAGATTTTTAACATTAAATCTGTTTTCAGGTACCAATCTGATATTAAATATTTTAGTATATTTTGAAATTTTTTGGTAGCCCATGGATTATATGTGAATTTTTTAAAAATTAACTTATCTTTTCCAGCTGAAAGTGTTGTGGTTTCTTTATTAAGTTTTTACTTCTGGAATTTCTGTACTTTTTTATGTATTAGTTCTTTTTTAAAACCATTTTTAATCGCTGTTATTTCTAATTGTTTTTATTCTTTAACATATTCTACTTTGCTAATATGTAGGTTAACTAGTCTGTGTGAAAGACAAAGTTAATGACAGTATTCCAGAGAAAAAAGCAAGTATTTACAAAATAAGTTGTGCAAAATATGAAAAAATCTACATTGGAAAAAAAAACCAAGAGAAACAGGTTAACAATTAAAAGAACATTTCAGGAACATAAAATGCAAGCAAATGGAGAAATCAGCAGTAGCATCTCATTTCTGAATAGAAAACCACGACATAGTGAATAAAGCAAAATTATTAAAATCAGTAAAAGAACCTACAGAATTAGCAACATAAGAGAAAATCTACATTTACAAATACAGAGACAGTTTAATGAACTTAACACTCCCAGGGATGAAAGCAATCTTTTAAGTTCATCTCTCCCACCAGAGCAGAATACACATTCCCACAGCATAACAAATTATCCAGCAGTCAACAGTTAGTTGAGAATGCAAACAATGCTTCATGAAATTAGTGGTACTACATATTAAATACAAGTAAGTGGATCAATAAGAGTGTGTAGTTTGACTCAATCATATAATGATCTTAATTATATGATTAGCTTCACTGTACAAGTTCCAATTAACATTTTTATTTAGGATAATAAATGTTTACAGTTTATGCTCATTTATTTTTAAATTGTTTGTAAAAATAATATAAAGTATACTTTTTGTATATTACAAAATATTTTGTTAAATTACACATCAATTTCCATAAATATGCTAAAATAATACTATGCTACCTGTGAAATCAGTGCTAAAAGTGATTGTGCATTCAATTGTGAATACAAGGTCAAAGGAAACAAATATAAAGTATAAATACTATATATTGTAGATTATACGTAACTTGTATATATTTCCTGTAATACATAGTAGAGCTTTTTACTAATGTATGTTACATAATATATTGTTTGGACATATTAAAATCTATTAAATATAGATACAATCACTTTTTGCATTTACTTTACACATGATTTGTGTATAGAGTCATTTTACATCAAGTTGTATAAGTGTGATTTATCAAAGTATTTTTAATATATAATGTATTCTTTAAATTGCTCATGTTTACTTCACCCTGAATTGTCCTATTCACTCCCTCTCATCCCATTTTTTCAACTGCTGCAACAGCAATAATAAATTCTCACTAAACCTGCAGGATAAAGGGTTAAAATTTGAACTTGCTCCCAACTGTTAATGGTAATTAAAAGTCCTTTAGATTATTTTTGTTGCTACCAAGCTTCCTTTAAATTGGTCAGTTATTCATTTAACAGAATTTAGTATATTGTCTATTTTTACGTAAATATTGCTCTTAAAATTATCTGCCTTAAACTGTTTGCTTACCATAACTAGCAATGGTAGTACCTGATTCCTGTACTTTTCTTTTTTTCATCTCCAGGGGCTCTCGTGAGGAATGCCAAAAATGTTACTATAGGGACTTGCCAAATTTATGTGATATTGTTGTTTGAAAGAAAGAGAGGGAATTGAAGTATAGAAGAATAACCTGCAGATCCTGAAAAGTATTAGTTTAGTACACCTTTTTCTTATGGCGCTGCTGTAAACTGGTAATATATTAAAACTTGTTTAGGTCTCATGTTTCAGGATATGCACAGATAACAAGCATGGATCAGCATCAATTCTTGTGGCAGCAGGAGTATGTTGCATGGTAGAACTGGAGTATAGGTGCCAAAATTGTTAGCTCAAAATTGCATCCAGGTAAACATAAAATTGCAAAGTTCTTCAAGAAATAGGTACACCTTTTGACAAAAATAAATGAATAATCTCCAGATTCTATATATTAATCCAAGAACTTCAGGGATGCTTATAAATGCTGTATTCACAACACACATGCAGCAAGTACACACTTTATTTTTCATTTTTGTTCTATTTTTTTATTATTTGTTTTATAAGTTTATGTAGAACATCATGTTGCCGCCTTAATATCATGGTATATTTGAGTTTTATAGCATTCCTATGCACACATAAAACATAATCACAAATTAATATATTCTTTATAAATATAAGAACAAACATTTATCTTCTAAAGTGAAAAAGAAATAAATTAATTTCGGGAGTATGAACCCTCAGCATGTATAACTGCCCTCAATCTACGGGGATAGACATTATCAGATTTCTATAATAGTGTGGACGAAAAGCTACAACATTCAATATTCAAATTCCCAGGCTTATTGAATTTATACCCATAAGCCATCTTTTGTCCTTGCAGTGCAGAGAATTGTGCAGTATATTGCATTTAGATAGAACAAATACTGAAGGAAATAATGTAATACCCATGGTTTATTAAAAAATAGTGCTTCATGCTAGAAGCGAACCTGCACTCTTAACCAACATCACTACACTGTGTCACCAGGCTAACAGAACACACACTGTTCAGCAACTGTAGTGAATACCGTATAAAACAACTGCTACAGTGAAAAAACAAGTTTGCTGGATACCTTGTGAACTGAGCTCTGTCTGGAGTAGGATTTAAAAGAATTTTGTATTCAAGAGATGATGTAATTTTTTTTTGTCAAAGGGTGTACTTTGAACTGGTTTGTTTTAGTTAAGATACCAGTAAAATGAATTTGGTTTTGCATACCACTGCAATAGAGAAAGTAAGAATTAAAGAAGCCTGTACTAGGCGATGTGTATATTAGAAACGACTAGGAAGAATTGCCACTGAAGCCAAGAACAGGAGATGTTTTTATCTCTGCTTGGAAATATATTGCATAGGGTGTGACTAAGCAAAGAAGTCCTTAACAATGGTTGTATGTAATTTATTGATTGATCTTTTGTTAATCACAAGATTCAATTATAATACTAAAGGTCTTTTCTGGTTTTTGCATATAGTTTTTATAAATTTATTTAATTTTAAAATTTTGTAGCATTATAAATGTATAATAAGTTAAATAGGAGTAATTTAAAGTTTTCCTAAATGTTCCTATCTGCAGATGTAACTGCACCCTCTATTCACATCTAACCATGTGTATTTGCAATATAAATGATTCTCGGTTATATTTTAATAGTTTACTACAGTACATTGGCAAACAGTCATCATGATATTTATTCGTTAGCATGTTTCCCTAATCTTTATTATGCTAAAATATGTTCTTTCTTGGTATTTCTGGATTGAGTTTATTAATAAATTTTCAAATATTTGAAATAGCAAATCTATGAGACAGGCTGTGAATAAGTTTATTGCTACAGGTTTCATCCCAGAGATAAAAATTTAAATAAAAGAAACTTTTAACAGATAAAAGATGCTAAATTTGAAGGAAATGTCTTGCTTAGAACTTCGACCCAATGTGTCAATTGGGAAAAACCTCATATAAATTAAACATAGTTCAGCAGGTAACAAGAGTTGGATAGAATTTCAAGAACATGTTATTGTAACCGGTTGTTCCTAACAATATGTGAATTTAGATTGATGAGATTGATGGGGACAATGGCTGACCGTTTGTGCCTACGCCCCTAATGGGGGCACTTCTGAGAGGAAAGGGCTCGGTCAGCAAAACATCAGGCAGGTAAAATCCACGGGCGGTGAGGCACGGACGTAGAGAGGAGGAATAAACCCTGCCCCCGACATCAGCAGAATCCTCCCTCAAAAAAGCCGCTTCCATACCGTGCTCCGGGGCAGAAATCTTTTCAAAGCGCAAGCCACCGTCACACTGCACTAGCCTACTTTCAATTCTGTAACGAACCAACAAAATGAAATGAAATGGGAGAGCGGAAAATTCGTGGAACGGAAGCGTTCATCGAAGCGACCAGGGAAAGCCACCAAAAACCCCAAGGTCAGGATGACCATTACCAAGGGATTTGAACCCGGGGTCCCTCACACTGCCTGGACTGCTTGGTTAGGATATGCGGAATCGTCAGAAAAGCGGATAATGGAGTTTCGAAATTTATCAATTTCTCCAAGTTTCACTACATGAATTAGGGAGCAGTGTTAATGAAAATCGGGTGAAAACGGGATGCAAGTTCCCTGTCAGAGTACGATACAGATGATTTTCACAAACGCATTCGGCGTTCTTCGCTTCTTTGTTACGTTTTAATCACTAACGTCACCTGAGAACACCTCTCCCCCAACAGAGGAGAACTGGAACAATAAAGGATAAATTTTAAATACGGTTATTCAAAGCAAATTATTAATTATCGTATTATGTTTCCGCTTATTTTACCGGTGGCGAACTCATCAATTACCTGCGACGTCATACAGTCGCTGTTGAAAGATCGCTTCATTGAGTCAAGCACTTGAGTACGGTTATATATCCAGCAAAGCTGTGTATCAATGCAGCATTTGTGTTGTATGGCATCACTAAAGACTGACTATTGTGTGTGTGTTCCGTTAGCTGTGTGGCAGAGTGTGCAGTGATGCCAAGGTTAAGAGCGCAGGTTCCCCTCCCAGCATGAAACACTTTTTTTTAATAATAAATCTTTGTTACATATTATGACAAATTAATTTCGTAATATTCTTCCCACATTCTCTTTCCAGATGCTTATGATGTGGCCATTATGTTTACAGGCAAAACATTCACTGCATTGTGCAGTCGCTGCAAGCGCGTTGTAAATACAGCATTTACGAGCGTCCCCGAATTTTTCCGATCGACACGTAGAAACTGGGCTTTTTCCTTTTCTTTCAAAGGAGGTGTATCTTGTTTTCATAGTGCTATTTCGGTTTATAACATCGTGAGGCAAGTATTTCAAGCTTTCGACCCCGTCGCTCGTCCCCACACTCGACAGCGTATAGCAGTACATATGAATAGGGTATTTAAAAAATTAAAATAAAAATGTGGGCGAATGCAAGCAAAAAAGTACAGAATAAAAATTTGTATGAAGGGATTGTGCATAGAAAATGGACGGCGGAAATAGAATAGAAAATGGAAAACGGTTCCATAAGAATTCTTATTGGTTACTGTATAGATGGTGGCGAAGTAGAACCAAAGACCCGCGCAGAGCAACTATCAAGGTCTCTCTCTTGGTTTCTTGTAAAACCAAGGTGGTGAAAAAGAGTAAGGGAATAGTTCCATAGGCTCCCACCACGAGCCCAATAATATCTATCTGAAAATCCCCCCCCCCCTTAAAGTATGTTATCAGAGAGATTAATTTTTTCTTAATTACTTCCTCAGGTTGGCCCGCATGTTTTTCATATCTAATGAAAGTATATATTATATAACCTTTATTGTTGTTGATGGATTGGCAATAATATCGATTCTTATTGGGCTTCCGTTAGTTGCCAGTCAACGAACTTCTTCGAAAACCTGGAAGCTATTAAGGCAGAACTCTTCTGCGACCATTATTGTATATACGCTTACCCATTAAAATTAGCATTGTTCTTTATTCTGTGGCAAATAAGCTAATTATAATTTCTTTCTATCTGCCCATAGCACCCATTCCTTTTCTCAATATATAACCTGTATGCTACCATAGCAATTCGGCTCAAATGTAATTTGTTCGAAATGTCTGCTTTCATAAACTCTTCGGATATCAGTATTTCCATATCTGCATTACCAGATTAAACACCAACAAAACAATAGTTATTTATGTAGCAGCAAGAGAGTAACGTAAACTTTTATTCATGAGTGGAAGCCTCGGGATATAATTTCCACGAGTAAATAAAATCTGTTTACTCTCGTGTTGCATATAAATCTTTTTCGCACTCTTGGCATGAAAAGTAATTTTTAATTTAAATATTTATTTATGAACATTTACCACTGCTTAAATCAAGGCAGACTGATGTTCATGGCAATAATGTTGGTTATTAAGAATATGTAGAATAAATAACTTGAAATATTTTGGAATTCTTTGTGGATGTATATGCTTTCTGAATAAAAATGCCCAAAGAAAATTATGTGTAGATGTTTTAAGTGATGCTAAAAGTGCTATCTCTTCACTACTTTCGAAGAAGTCTGCTTTGTTACATGAAAAGGAATATAATTTGTTCTGTAAATGATGAAAAAGGAATAATACTTTTAATGTTGTATTCACTAATAATTGTTTATTTCATTTCGTTTTGGCTCTCAATAAGTACATGTTACTCCAATTCTCCTTAATTCAAAGTGTACATTGCTAACCATTAAAATTGCAAAGCCCATAAGAAACGCATTAAACGGATCGCATTTTCTCAAAAGGAACAAGTATGACCTGTCGCAATCTTAGCAGATGTCTGAATTTGATCGCCGGAAAATTGTGGCATACCGAGGGTGTGGAATGTTTTTCTGGAAAATTGGCGCGCTTGTTGGACGAAATGCATTCACAGCAAAACAAATATGAGAAAAATGGATCGAAATAGGACGAACACACAGACATGAAGGATCCCAAAGGCCAAACAACCGAATGAGAAATGTAATTTCCGCATGGCTAGTATAAACGAGCACAATGTGTTGCAGCTATAATGGTCAGAAGAGAATTAAAAATGTTAAGTCACTCCTGTGAATTAAAGCATTGTTTAAGTTGCCAAGGACGACGAAATAAAGACCTGGCAGTTACTAGTAGTAGAAAAATAACAAATATAAAGTGAAATTAACGTAATGCTCCGAATTAGTACTACTTTATGAAATCAGAATGAACAATTTTCTTCTAGATGACTTGCGCATGCAACCGGATTGAAGCCGGTAAACGGAATCTCATTACCTGCCTTCATTCTGGGTGTTCTAGATTTTCCAGGCATTGTTCAGTTAACTTTGCTTTCGAATCTAATTATATAGCGAAATATAGTTCCATTCTTTCTTCCATATATAAATTTACCTTCTGTTCCACTGCGGACCTCTTCCTCCTGTATCCAGCGATGGCCAATGGCAGGGGTCGGTCTTGTGCAGACATCTGATGCGCCTGTCGCAGCTGTAACATGACACCGACGTTAGTAAATTTCAACATTTGTTGCACAATTCTAAGGCTAACTTCAGTTAAATGCATGGTTCTTTTGGTGCCGGTTATTATTAGAATTTTCCTGTTCCGGGCTATATATCGCAAATCAACTGACATATTATATCATTAGTTTTGTGCATATAATACAATCTACCTTTTAAAATGTGCAAGCACGTAAGGCTTTTGAGATTTTTTTATTTTAAGTCTTTCGCTATTCTCTGTTCTTTTGCTTATATGTTTTATTTATCTTTTTGTTCTTTTGTTTGGTACTTTTTTTACAATATAAAGAAATATTATAATGGTAGAAGTTGTAAAAATAATCACTAGATGGGAAGAGTGGTAGGATTTTTAAAAATTTAAAGGCACTAGAGAACAAAATGTTCTCCAAAAGAGGCTTTTTGGTATAGCACTCGTTGAAACAGGCCACGATATAATTTTTATCATAGTTAGCTCAGCCTAACCTGTATTTTGTGAGTTTTTGTTATCTCAGTTTGTGTTTCTTGTGAGAGACAGCGAAACTTTGTGGTATTAAGAAGTTAGTAGAAAGGGCAACTGGTAAACTACGTTGTTGTGTAGACCATCCGACAATTTTTGTTACGTGCGCGGTATTCACTCCAAAATCTCAGGAGAAAGCCAATCACTAATTTAGTTAAGTTATATAAATTATATTTATATAACTTAATCTTGGCGATTAAAATAAAAAATTTGCATCCCATGTTGCCTGCATAACTTGTACCTCTATAAGAGATCGGTTGAAAGGAAAGCGCTGAACCATGCCATTCGCTCTTCAAATGAAGTGCAAGCTAAACGACCATCATTCAGACTCTGTTGCTTCTGTCTCACAAAAATTGCAGGGTTATCAAGCAAAACTAAACACAATAAATTACAAAAATGTGTTTAGTGCATCTGCTTGTGCCCCATGTTTTTTTTTTTTAATTGATTTATTTATGGACGCTCTTTAACATCTCAGGTCATCAGCGTCCCATTCAACTCAGGGAGTGAAACGGCCGACAAATTTTGCTCAGAGGCCTCTCTTTCAGGCTTGAGGTTCTTTTTCGTGCCGTAAATGTACGACACGGGACCCACGGCTTTACTTATCTTCCGAAGGAAGCCATACTTAGGATTTTTACGCCCGAAAAAATCCATCGGTCATGGCCGGGTTCGAACTTGCGTTCTTGGGTTTAGGAGGCAAGTATGGTAACCACTACACCACCAGGACCGACTGTGCCGCATGGTGAAGGGTTGTCTGTTTCGGTCTGTAACATGTAAAACATTTAATCAGACTCAACACCAATTGAATCAGAAGAGGAACCTGTAGAAGAGTACTACCCTCAATCTCAGTTCCCTTTCTTATCTTATAGAACAGAAGGAACTAAACATTTGGTCCGCGCTCTAAAACTTTCTAAGCAGCAGCTTGAACTGTTGGGGTCAAGATTGCAACATTGGAACCTTCTAGATACAGGACAATTTCCTGAAATTTTTTCGTCGAATATTTCGACATGTAGAATTCAATGTGTGTACATGGAGATGTCTGATTTGACGAAGCAGTTAGGCATGCAACATAACCCACAGTGTGGCGGCTATTGACTGCAGTAAAACCGGCTTGGAAGCAGTACTTCTACACAATGATAACGCATTACCGTCTATGTTTTTTGACTTATACAGCAGACATAAGAGAAACTTATGAAAACATGGCTTTGCTGCTAGAGGCAATCAAATATAAAGACCATGAATGACAACTGTACTGAGATTTAAAAGTTGTTGCAATATGCATAATCGGTCCGAATCGTAAACATGCAGACAGTAAATGGAGAGAGGTGCGGAGTGACATTCTGAAACCAGTTGATTTTTTTTATTGATTTATTTATGAACGCTCTTTAACATCTCAGGTCATCAGCGCCCTATTCAACTCGGGGCGTGAAACGGCCGACAAATTTTGCTCAGAGGCCTCTCTTTCAGGCTTAAGGTTCTTTTTCGTGCCGTAAATGTACGACACGGGACCCACGGCTTTATTTCCCTTCCGAAGAAAGTCATACTTAGGATTTTTTACGCCCGAAAAAATCCATCAATCCTGGTCGGGTTCGAACCCGCGATCTTGGGTTTAGGAGGTAAGTACTGAAACGAGTTGAAGGAAGAAGAGAAATCATACTGGTGTTTTCAACAAGATTTTGTCACTGTTCATACAGCAGAAGAGGAGTATATGAGTAAAATTAGGAAAGCGTTTGAAAATGGAGCAATTACTGTTGATGTAAGGCCCTCTCGCTTCCTAGATGTACCAGTCTGTGCTTTTTATTTGAGAGGTAGCCTAAAGAATAAATTGTACACACACATTAGAACAACTCGAGGAAAACATAAGAAATGAAATCAGAAATACTATAGTGGCTGAACTAAATCGCGTTAATAGGAAATTGTTTACCCGGTACAATGCCTATTTAGCTGAGGGAGAACAACTTTCCAGTATTTGCTATAAGGTAAGCGTTTATATATTGTTTTAAGAAGCGAAGTCAAAGTATAGACACAGCCGGCTTTGGCATATCCAGCTGCCGAGATGCAAAACCCCGTGCGAGGGGTAAGGAATATTCTGGAAGCCCTGTAATTCAATTGCATTTTATAATAACAATTATATAGGATGTCTCAAAAGTAAGGCAGGATTTAAATTTACAAAATGAACATTTATTTATACATGAATTGGCAAAGTTGTGACATTTTGAAAGAGTAAACACCCGGATTAAATGTGGAAAATAATATCCCGCAAATGTCCTCCACGCCTCTAAAAAAATAAGATACTAATCACTTACCTAAATAACAATTACGTTTTATTATCAAAAAAATAAATAATTAAAATACTTTAACAATATATATATATATATATAGCATTACCAAATAAAAGGGCAAAATAAGTAAATTGCGGGGTTAACCCGTCCCCAAAGTTTTCTAAGCTATGACCCTCGTACAATTTTTGATAAAATTTTGCAGTCGCATTTTCGCAGACTTGTGGGTCATTGTTGCGATAGCACATGCTATTTCTTCTTTTAAGTTCAGGAATGGTAGGTATTGGTTTGCTGTAAACCTTGAACTTTACAAATCCCCAAAGATAAAATCACATGATCTAGGTGGCCAATTGCCATCACAGTCTCCCATAAAATTTCTGCTGTAACAAATCAATGGTTTCGCGTGCCGCAAGACAGGTAGCGCCATCCTGCTGGAACAACATCAAAGCCAAAGTCCATGGCTTCTAACTGATGCCACATAAATGTTATCATCTCGCGATAAAGTACACCGTTGACAGTTAGTGCACTTCCGGACTCGTTTTCGAAGAAGTACGACCCAATAATTCCACCACACCAAAGTGTAGTCACTCTTTGAAAATAAAATAACTTTTCTTCAATAACACGAGGGTTTTCGTGTCCCAAATGCTTGTTTACAAACCCATCTAAGTGAAAATGCGCCTCGTCACTGATGATTTTCTTAGCAAAATCACCATCCACTTGAATAGTCTATCACGACTAACTCACTACTAATCGGAATGTGGTTACTACAACGTGTGCTTCCGAGAGGGTATAAAATGACACGCAATTAAAATCCTGCGTTTCTTTTGAGACACTCTTTACATAGTACGTTTACTGCCTTTGAGGAAATCCAGAATAATATGATACATATGCTAACTTAACTTTTTAGATTAGAAACCACCTTACGCATGTTACAATTTATAAATATTATATTACATTCCTTTAACGGTAAATAATTATCATTTGAATTCAGGCATTTTCCTTGAAATTTAGAACATGCAAATAAGCCCTCTCCAAAATTGCTATTAGAATAAACAAATTAAAGTTACTCAAACTGCTATGCTTAGTTTTTCTCCACATTTATGAACATTTCTCTATAACAATTAAACGCATTACAGGGTTAGAAGTGGAGGAAAAAGTAGGAAAATTAATGTTTTAAAATATGTATACAGAAATATAGCAGCAAACTCGTAAAATTATAGAATCAGAACGCGGTAACTCATTTAAAGCATGGCAGTGAAGAAAATCCGTCGTCTTGACCATTCTGAGCCCCCCCCCCCCCCCGTAGTGCCCCTTGTTTGCTTAGGCGAATGCTAAGAGAGATTTAACGAAATTTCCGCTCTACCATTTCATATAATTTTATTCCGTTGATTATGTTACATGGTCAAAAGTGCCAGGGCGAGATGAACTAGTGCGGTGGCTTGAGCTTTGGAAAGATTCTGCCTCGACAACAAGGTGTATCTGAAAACAACCCCATCTATGTCCATGGTTACCGCCCATGGATTCTGACCACCCAGTTTCTCCCACATGGTCCCGCCTGGAGGTGCTTATAAGGGTGCGTAGGCACAAACGGCCAAACCTTGAGCAAAGCTGAGGTGCCGAGATATCCCCCGACCGTGCTGCTTCATATTAAGTTGTAATTACGACACTTGCTTAGTTTATCCAGCTGTGTTGAGTAGATAAGAACATAATAAAATGTTTATATTACACTAATCATTTAATATATACTGCATTTCCGTTCTTAGCCCAATAAATTTCTGACCCTTTAAAACCCAAAGAACACCATTATATTAATTTTTCCTGCAGATATCACATTTTAACTTAGCACGGTAGTAATGGGCTGTTATCGTTATAATAGATGGAGTTTTCTGGGATGGTTTTTATGTAGTTTCTGTTGAGAGTTGAAAGAATATAGGTGTATCGTGTGTCACAAAAGCATACGCCGCAGTAGGTTGGGTTGCCGCACGTGGCGGGCGATTGTTGCGAGATGCGAAATGAAAAGGAAAACGCAGTTATGAAAAATTGGCAGTTTTAAAAGCATAGCCGTAGAAAATGTGCAACATTACCTCTTTTCTGCTGACACACAATGCTACTCTTGTTAATACTTCATCGCTTTTTTACTAACATTTCTCATGTACTTGTTTCATGAAGTTTGTTAGCAAGGATAAAATGTTGCACAGACTTGTACGCGCAGATAAGGAAATGCGGGGTCTTAGGAACAAAGTGTGCATAGCCTATGCCTGCCGAAATATTTGGAATGGACTGGGTGATTTTTCCTTCGCAGGACACTCAATGGCAGTTGACCAAGCACTGCAGTTCTCTTCTCGTTCCCATGCTTGAAAGCCGGCCGGGGAGCCGTAGAATAGGCCAGTATGAGAATTCATTAAGCGGTGTAATATAGTGTATTATTACGTTAATAAAGCACACTTCAGGTATTTGATTCCCCAAAAGTTATTTATGAATCGTTCGTGTGCACATAATCGGTTCGTGATATACGGATATTGTTTCTAGAGAGAGAGATTCCTGATATTCAGCTTCCAAGTCAAAATTCGATCCACGGATTGGTAAATAAATTTCGAGAAACGGAAAGTATTCTTGATAAAAAAAAAAACGCATATAATCACATACAGTACTCGCAGAAGAAACGTTAGATAACATTGGATACGCTCTAGAACTCTCCAAAAAATTTACTCTCAGCAAACGGGGATTTCTTCTTCTGTTCGAGCCGCTACAGAGCTACTGAAGTTAAAACCCTATAAAATGTCTTTAGTGCAAGAACTTAAAGCGGGTGGCCCTGCATCCAGGAATAGATTTTGTGAATGGATTTTGAATAGCATGCATGACGGAGAATTTACCCTAATCTCATTTTCAATATGGAGAATCTTAGGCGAGAGATAAAAACATCTTTTTTTTTTCTTTTAAAGAAGTAATTAATAGTGGTAGGTACTGCAGAATATATTGCAGCCATTTTTTCGTGAATTAACTGTGAGGAAACATAAGTTCCTGACTTTCTAACAGGACTCTTCAGCGTTACATACAGTTCATGTTTCCTTGCATGCAATTCGTGAAATATTCGATAAACACTATTCATTCTCTCAAACGGCATCGTTTCCACAACGCACTCCATCCCTCCCCATGCGATGCAAATTAAAATATTGCGTTTTTACAGAGCCTACAGGTTATGCAAACCAATCTGCTGCGGTGCATGCAGCTAGTATAGCAGGATGTAGAATTTCCAGGGGTTATGTTATTTGTATGTAAGGAAGGTAAAAGAAGTTATAAGTGACCATTTCTCTGATGATTTACAAATAACTTACGTAATGTAAGTATAGATTCTAAGAATTACAAGCACATAAAACTCGGGAGGAAGCTGTCGCAGATGTTAAAGAGTACATCTGGAAGCCATATATATATATATATATATATAACAAGATCGCCTCTTCCTTTTGGAGCTAAATCTAAAGAACTATTCTGGACAAAAAGCAATGTATGACATACGTAGCAAACGCAAAGGGTGCAATCTAATAAAACGAAGTTTTTCCGGCAAGTTTATAAATGCATTAGTATCCAAAAAATAGGATACATAAAATTATAGGAAAGAGCAATACTTTAAATTAAGGACATACCATTTAATATATATGAAAAATATATAAAATGTTTGGTAAATGATACAACAGTAAGACCACCAGGAAACAACCTTAAAAGGCATCGCTTATTAAAGTGTACCTGCTATGTTATAGTATTTCCAAACTTATTATGCTGTAGCGGAAAAATATATGTCTCCAAACAAAAGGAAACATAAAATAATAGAATATTATTTTTTTTAATTATAGCCGGGTATGAAATGGCGAGTAAAAGATGAACATATTGGACATAATTAAGGATTCTAGTAAAATATTGATTAGCAGTGTTTCAGAAGCTGATATATATATATATATATATATAATGCAATTGAAAATAAATTTAGACGTTAATCACAGAAAACATCACCAATCTGCATCAATTATGAAATTTAATTATTCGAACGCAAATTGTTAAAATGCTGAAGTGTTGGGGAAATAATCGAGAAATTAAGATACAAGTTGAATTAACATGAAAGTGATTTAATTTCTCTGATAGTACATTATTAATATTTAAATCGAGAATTGGCATGAAACAAAGAAAGTTGGAATAGAAACGGCGGAGTCGTTCCATGTTTAATAAATAAAGAAGATGGAAATCCATTAAGCACAAGTTCACAGTAATATTCATTCTCCTGGTTAATAATTCAAGCCACGTGATTGAAAAAAAAAGTCAATATGTGGAACAAAACTCTATTCGAGCGGATGATTAAAACTGAGACATTGCCAAGTGCTTTCGTATAATAAAATTTCAACTTGGAAAATTCTTGCAGTGAAGCATAGACCACGATTCTAGTGGGGGAAATACTCAGGAAGATTTCCAAACTAGGTTTCAGGGGGAGAGATTTCAGAGTGTGTCGAAGTTCTTTGCCAAGACGGTGCTTATTTACAAGATTCTTCTTTTAGAACAAATAACCATAAACATTGCTTCATGGGAAATTTTCAATTCTAGATAAAATTTTTAATAGAGGGTAAAAATTATATGTACTCGCTGTAAATTATAATCTCTTGGTTTATCTTGCATATTCTCTAGTGCTGAACTCTAGTGTTCTAGCTACACTCCATTCTTAAGACACTCAAGTAAAGAAAAAAAAGTTTGGTAAATGTGACTTTGATGATAACGGAAAAGCTTAAGATATTTGGCTTTTGAAACGCCATTCCTCCACTTACTGTATCTTTTTTCTGCTGGTATTAAAAGTATTGCTTCTTAGAGGTTCACAACAGGTCTTCGAAGGAAAAAGACATTTTAAACTCTGAAAGGACGTTTAATTCAAATACATTTAAGGAAGAGAACGGAGATGACATCTTGTTTTCCTATTCACGAAGCTTTTACACAAGCTCTTTCTAAACAGTCGCGGAGTTTAGTACATCATTAATTCACTGATTCAGTTTACCTTCTGGAGAGCTACCCAAATGCAATCTCTTTTAGCCTAAACGAACACTTTCGTGCGAAAATACTGCAAGCGTTAACTCCTAAGATCTATTTAGATCAGAGAATGTACATATAACGAGAGCTTGACGCTGATTTGTCAACGAAAATTTGCATATTTGCATGCAGTGCGTATTAAGGGAGAGGTCGTCCCATTTATATTCATAAACTTTGAGAAATTATGTCTAAATGCTTATATTGACTTGTAGCTCCTTTCGAATTTTGCCTTTAAAATTCACAGACTCTTCGTAAACGAAAGTAAGATATGTTTAATGCGTATTTGAGCGCTTTTTAGGTCATTTTGGTCTTTTGTATTTCAAGATCGCAATTTCATTACAAAAATAACGCAAAAGCTCTAGTGATAAAACACAAAAATTATATAATAACGCCTTTTTTAAACGTTAAAAATGTTAGTTAACAAACACATGGATGATGAACTGCAGCTTCAACATTTTCTATTAAAATATTACAAACATTTTAAATTTGTAACAAACCATACTTTTACTATAGGGCAAACTTCAATAAAGGTCTGTAATATTTTCGAAGGTTTATCTAAAAGCAATTGAAGCAGATTATCTAAAATTACTGTTTCATTTTTTTGGTGTTAATATACAGAGTGAATCACATAAGATTTGCATCACAAATCTTTCTGAAATGGAAGGTTCTATTGATATGCTGCTTTCGCAGAATAAAAGTATAGACAAGGGCTCATAATTGCAGTCCATATACAGTAAATAATAATTAATAGAATGTGTATTTTTTAAAAATGTTAAAAATTTCAAATGGTACAATTCCTATTGACATCAAGGGGAAAAAAACTAAAGGAAATTAGAATGTCATTTGTTTTTTTCAGGATTCTAATGCAAGTAGTTTATGAGCTATCATAATATAAAAAAATTTAAGTATCTAATGTGCCTGGTCCATTTAACTGCTTAGTTACCAGGCTACGATACTCGTATGTTTACTTTTCTTATTTAGTGTGGGTGTGTGTGTGTGTGTGTGTGTTTCCCCCTTTCTGAATTTCCAAGAAAACATGTTACATTTTGTATTTATGATAGTTAAAATGTTTATATTACGATAGATCATAAATTACTTACAAAAGAATCGTGCAAAAAACATTATTGGCATTCTAATTTCCTCTTATTTTGTTGATGTTAATAGACATTGCTCCATTTGAAAAATATAACTTTTTATATTAATACACATTCTAATGTGCATGGGCTGCAATTATAAGTTCTTCACTACACTTCAGTTCTGTAAAAGCGGCACATCAATAACACCTCTCATTTCAGAAATATTTGTGGTGCAAGTTTTAGATGACTTGCCCCTTAGTTTCATTTTTGCTTTAATGGTGTAAACATTTAATATTCTTATTGTTAGGGAATAATACCAGCACGGCAGTTTTATGGGTCCATCAGTATAATGCAAAATTACAAAGCGATAATTGTTTTAATAATGGAATAATGTACGATCTGCTCTTAAAATGTCAAAAATAATATTACCACCCACTTTTATAAGTAAAAAAGCATTAGAAGTTGATTAATTAAGTGACTTTTAGAAGTACGATTTTGATAAACATTCATACAATTGTGTTTTCCGTTATATAAGTAAAAGCTACTCTGATTAGAAGCTATTGTAAGCTGTCCCTTTTATGCTTACATAAATAATGTAATATAGTATCTATGCATATCTATGCATCTTTTTGATAAGATGGATTTACGTTCTTACGTTCTTAGCGGACTATACTGGCTTCAGGGAAATATTTACTCTGTTTACATCCTGTACTTGAATTAAATAGTCCCAGCTTATCATAAAAACAGACTAAAACGAATATGCCTGAAAGGATAAACAGAGTGTGGAGTTTGGATGCCTGCATCTCTAGGTTAGGATTGAGCTATGAGGCTTACGACTCAAAAAGCATTTGTTAAGAAATAAAAGTGGTCAGTTCTGGATGGAACCTTTCTAGATAAATAGAAAAATAAAATAGGAACTTCATTGTTGAATTTCTGACCAACTGGTTCACACTAAAGAAGGCGCAACGGGACTTCAGGCAGCCTTAACCTCGGCTTCCCAGAGTGAATTACCTAATGCCTTTATGAGGCTAGGTGAATCCCGTTACAGATCCTCACTTCTCGAAAATTTTGCTCAGAAATTGCTGGGAATTAATCAAACACTTCCTGATTGTAGAAGACACTCTGACTACTAAACCAAGGAGGCAAATCAATAAGCTGCAAATGTATGAAAAACTACTGAAAAGAAAAGACGAGATTTCTAAGGAGGTCTAAATCATATTATTGTTGTTATTATTAATTGCATTATCATAGTGCCTTCACTTTTTGCCATTAGTAAGTTGCATTTTACCCCACTTCAGAATTTATTAATAACAGTTATAAAAATGAATTATATATATATTACATTACGTTTGTCCAAACACAAAAAATCATGAAGTTTCTTAACATTTGTTATTAGATTGAGGGCAAAAAAAAAAAAAAACACATCAAAATCTTAGTCAAATAGCGGAACCAAATAGGTTAAGGAAAATGCCTCTAGTTTGGTAGTTGTTTAAGACCTACACCATCCAAGAAGGTAGTAATGGCTAGAATTTTTAATATATTGAAACAATTTATGTTTTTAATTTCTTAATTTGCGGTTCAAATTGCATATCGATATATAAATTGGTGTTTTAAATTTGTACCGGATTTTTTTTTCGTAAAACTTAAACTATAGTGCGATTAGAATTAAGGACAAAGCATCTATCAAGGCTATAAGGTGCAGCCTACCCAATATTTGTGTGATAATTTTTATTGACGAGCTAGGCGCTGTCTGTGACGTACTAAATGTTCACAAATGATACATCCGAAGGCAAAGTCTGCCTTGCACAAGACTAATTATTGTTGGAAAAATAGAGGTCAATGTGACGCTTGGTAGTTTAAGTTTACATTCCGGTAAGTGAACAACTAACGTGGAATAAACAATGGGTATAGTGCCTAAATGATATATGAAACACTTTAGGGGAAATCACAAATTCATAGTAAAGTGAATACAATTTGTGACAGTAATAACAGTTTAACAATTTAAAAGCGGTCATTGACCGTTCGGCGTTTAATGTTAAGTATTCCGATGCCTGCTTATAATCTTGGGGACTGAGCCAAGCATGATAGCTGGAAGACATTGACCCTCACTGGGCGGTAACTCCTCTGTCTAGTTTCCAATCCGATTTGGATTCACTAGCAATGCTTGATGTTATATCTCCCTAAATACCCGCAGATAGGACTTCGCACAATGAATTTCCATAAGGCTTGTACTATAACCCTTATCCTACCTTATCCTATTGTATCCTATCCTAAGGTGTATTATGGACAATACGGAAAAGAAGAAAATATTCAATTAGGCGAAGTGAAGTGAATAAACGTCTTAAAATTGGCTTAATCGCGGGAAAAGAAAAAGTATTGTTAGATAATTACCTAATAAAATTATTGTAATTGACTCGCAGGCTTAATATTATAAAGGCAGCTTCAATAATATGAATTTAACTCGCAAATGCCTGGGTACAAAAATCTGCCCACAATGGGTTCCACATATTGCAGATTAAACTGTGAGAAATTTTACCGAAATGGACTGATCATCTTCTTTATAATCGTGATAGGTTAGTTAATTTGTGCCTAACATTTATTGAAACTTTCTAAGATCAAAGAATTCAAAATTACAGATTAAATTAAAACAACAATTTAAAGACGTACATAATATCGTTTAGGGGCATTTTAACTTTTGGTTAAAAAAGAAAGAAAGAAAAGAAAAGACATTCAGAAAACACAGAATGCTTTAAAAAGTATCATCTTACATATTTTTAAAGAGCTTTGTAATTTTATAAGAATAAAACCCAGATCATCTGAACATTAAGCACTATTATAGGAATCACTAACGTTTTAATTATAATTGTGTAATAGAATACATCCTTTCATTCATGTTTTTTGGAAATTCAGTGAGAAAGCATAGCAATTAATTCAGTTAAGCACTCACTATCTGTGCTTGTTTCCTCACTGTACAGGAAACATAAACAATGTCCACGAACCCAGAAATGATTGCCAAACAAAATACTACTCGTTGCCAACGTACCCTATACCGTGAAGTGGGATGTGTTTTCTGGTAAAACAACATTGTTATTAAAGATATATTTCATGCATTTGTTTATATCCCGAAGGTAAACTTGGAACGCTGGGAAATATTTTAATTGAGAAAACAGAAGCAGACGAGTCAGAAGTTAACGCGCTATGAAATAACAGCTTTTCATCAAACACAAATGCGTACACAAGCTGCTTAAAATGACGCAAGCAAGAGTAATCAGTGAAGTGGAGACTTGCTACATATTTTATGCTACAGGTCTTCTCTGAGAGTTTGGAGGGTTAATCTCTTTAATTGATGATTGACAGTAATGCAAAAAACTATATAATAATAAATGTTTTGAAATATAAATATTTCAAAAATATAAATATAAATATTTATTCTGTATATTTTGGGTGTTTCTGTATAGAATATAATACTATGCATTTTTCACCTTACTTAAAAGATTCCGTTGCAAAACGCATTTTAGAAATTAAACAAATATGGCGCAAGTGCCATTGTCGCTTCTGATAGTCTCAAGAAACTCATGAGCCTCTCACAAGAGGAAAGTTCTTCCCAGTCAATAATAGCAAAAAGATGCATCGGTTTCTCGGATCTGTTAAATAAGATGCCTCTATCACAGAACTCAAACAATTTTTAAAATGTTATTAACGTTGAATAAAATATGTCAAATTGCGTTTATATTCCAAAAATTAAAACGTGCTTTTCAATAATTTGAGTTGCAGTCGGAAAAATAAAGCCCCATCTATAAGAAAATTTTGACTATTGAAATAGCAGATTTTTGGTAGAGAGTGATATATGACCTATTCAACTATTTAGTCACAAGTAAAATTTTACAAAATTAATAGTTCAATCCATTATTGAATAGTCTGTCAATTATGTAAGTTACGCTCTAATAGACACAGAATTAAGTCACTCATCTATTACTTTCTGTGCTAACGTTACAGTTTGATAAAAAAAACTGCATGGTTTATTTTTGGACATTTCAGACTTTTTTCTTAAAATCAATGCTAGTCCTTGTTATCAGCATTAACTCCAAATAGAAAAGAGGCAGTCATGTGTTACGTAGTAGGTTTTTCAACAGGGCAGGAGTTAAACTATCTATATTAAGAGCAATGAAGCTTTAGGCATGTAAGTAACTTTCTTTGAATGGTATGCATTAAGAATAGGAAAAAGGCAATGATTACTTTCACTGCTGTAAAATGGACAGGGGATTTTAAGGAACAATGTTATATTTTTTTACTTCCTGTAGCTTAAATTCCAAGTAAAATTGCTAAACACTTCCAACATTGAGTTAACGTTTGGTAAATATATGCCTAAATAGGGAGAAACAAGCACACAACTCATTATAATAAGAACTGTGTTCCATATGAATATATGAATAGTACAAGATGTCTGTTGTGCAGCTAAAATGCCACGCATCCCATTCACTAATCTGTCAGCGAATAGATGACGACAGAATTTGTTGGCCAGTCGGCCATTGTCGGCAGATGGTAAAGCATAATACAAATTATACATTCATCTATAGAAATAGCTGCAACCTTGAAAATAATCTGGAGTCAATGGAAAAATTACCATTATAGAAGTACATAAGAACATGAATAGATACATTTCTAAAAAGTGTGATCTAATGCGAAAGGTACTCGTAAATTGAGGTGCAGAAGCTTTATCTGTATATTTTGCACATAAATAAAAATGATGGAGATACCTACATGTATTAACTACTTATGATTTTATTAATATATATATATATTTAAATAAAAGAGGCTTAGTGAAAATTACATGTATAGATAATACATGTAGTAAGGATAAATGTATTACGTGAAAAATATCACGAGTTCTCAAAATGTGAAGATTCAAATTCTTTCATTTGAATCTTAATAAGTCCAAATTCAGTGTCTATTGTCTGAATTTAGCAAGTAATTACCATGAAATACAAAGGCACTGGTAATCTTTTGGGAAGTGGGAGATTCCTTTTCCGCATTGAATGTCAAGGCAAAATACAAAAATTTAAATTCAAAGCTCAATACAAAAAAAAATTGTGTTGAAAGCGGCTCTATTAGCAATGGTCACCAAAATAATAATAATAATAATAATAATAATAATAATAATAATAATAATAATAATCATAATCATCATAATCATCATCGTCGTCGTGGTCACAAATAGTATAGAAAGGGAATTGCTTGATTCATATTAGGATGTTTGAAATTGAGAGGATCCAGAAATAATTGTGAACAGAGTATATGCCCCATCTGTAAGAAAACTGAAGTAGTAATCCCATATATTCTTTGAATGTCCAGAACTAAGGAATGGAGAAAGAACCTTATTAAAGAAAAATGACTTAGAACATGAAAAGTAGTAACATATAGAACACTTTTTGCGGATGATGCTCTGTTTCACGAAACAATTAGTCTACTCGTTTACTAGTTACTACCCGTAACTCCACCAGTTCTAATAAATCTGTTTCACGAACATTTATTCCATAATGGTACAATCGTAAAATTTTGTCATTAGTCACTTGTCAAAATTACTAGTGTAGCGACTGTATGCGAGGTCGAGAAGGCTGTTTCGGTGAGGTTTATTACTCTGTGGACTGTTGATTGATGCGATTTTGTTTACGCGGCATGTGTTTTAAATCGTATATTTTAGTCAAGAAACAATAACATTATGTCTCCCAAATCGAAAAGCATCTCCAGTATTCAGAACAAAGTAACAGTGCTGCATTTTATTAATGAGCATAAAAAAGTGGTATTTGGTAATTTTCCGAAAAAATTACGAAGAAGACGAAACCGAAATGTGGGAAACACTAAAGCAAATTGTGAAAGCTTGGGTTGATTATATCGGTGAAAGATTACGCATAGATGAGGAACACATTTTGGATAAACATCAGGAAGCTGCATTGGTAAATGCTTTTATTTTACATTCATATTCGCCATTCATATTATTATGTATAAATAATGGTATAAGTAGCTGAGTTTTTTGGCATTTTTTCAGGTGAAAATAGATAATTCAAGAAGTACGAGAACGGGTGATACATTTTAAGCCACATAATGCATAAATAACCCTTAATGCCGTTATAAATAAAAATGCGTCGAGCTTAATTGATAGAATCAATACCTAACTTAAAATATGTACACTAGTATGTAAATTCACCATTCGAGATTCACGGGTAGAATTCCACTAGTTAACAATGCATAGTATTACAAGACCAAATGTTTCGTGAAACAGAACACTGATAAAACAAAATCGCACGCTGATAATATCAGTCTGCCACACTAGTAACTATTAGTTCACGCTCATAAGTTCTAGAAACATACACACATGTAAAATATGCAAGTAATTCTAGAATGGAGACTAGATTTACTAGACCACGAGCTTCTTGAAACAGGGCACAGATTAGGAAATTAGGTAAACTTTTGTTTAAAGCTAAAAGAAAATGGATTTGGTCAGTGGAACAAACAAATGAATAAATGAAAAAGGGAGAAGAGTTGAGACAAATTAAATATGGTAGTACTAGCATATTATAAAACATAAGCTATTTGCTTTATTAATAATAAGATTTTTTGCATCTGTTCTTTTGCTTTTTGTGTTAGTTCATTTGTTAAGATATGCTATGGCAATAATGGCCACGGTCACAAGCTGTAGATATTCATAATTTTGTATTCTATTTAAAACTCAGTATTTATCATCATCATCATCATCATCCTCTTCATCATCACAATTTATCCATATTCAGCCATTAAGTGTCCAACAAAAACTGATACAATCGTCTCTTCTTCATCCGACCATCTTCCTCTTTCTTGTTTATATTTTGAAAATTTTATTGATATCGTATTGCTCACTCTAAATTAGCACAGTGTTCATTTCTTCACTTCTAACTCGATCTTTTTTGTATTCCTTCTATAATTCTCAGAAATTTCATTTCTGCTGTTTGAAGTCTTCTTTCATTTTCTACTTTAAAGTGTAACTTTATAAATTTTATTTTTGCTCCTATACTAACTTTGATTTTAAAACTTGTATTAATAATACAATTAATTTTATTCGTTTTATAAACATTTACGTATACCATTATCAAAAATATAAGATACTTTGCAGCCATGAAAGTTATATGATGCAACTTGATCAATTAGTTTATTTGCATAAAAATTTACTTTTTTTATATAAGAACTTCAGAATGCCATAAGTTTCATCTTGATTTTATAATTTTTTCCTATTCGAATATGACTACTCTTTGTACAATTCTTTCATTTTCAGGAATTATAACCTGATCGTCCGTAAATAATAGTGTAAGTAATTTATTATATTCATATTCAGTACAAATACTAACTTTAGTTTTTCATTATAGTAGAATTTAATCATTGTAAACATTAAGGAGGCTACAGATTACAGTTTATCTCGTTATTTACCATTGCACTTATTTTAAATACACATTTTAAAATATTTTAAATTTTATTTCTTTATAAATACTTTTAAATGTATGAATTAAATGTAATAATATTCTTTCTTGTTTAAAATAATCTATGTTTGATTTCTAATTACATTAATAAACGCCTTAATTAAATGTGTAAATAAATTGTGATTATTTATTAAATTCTCTATATGATTTAGAGTGAAAACGTTCTCCGTTAAACTTCTGACTTTAAGAAATTCCGGTTAAACCCATCTAACTTTTCCTTTGTTGGAGATTTTTAGCCATCTGAAATGCTCAAGTGGCTGCGGGGGTGCTGTTTAGGGACCCCGTCTATCTATTATGTTATGGTAGCTCCGTTGTGGATGGGTAACTGCGAAATACACTGATCAAATTACTTATAACTGAAGATGAAACATATGTTCACAAAAAGTATTTAGAAAGCATGCTGAATGTTTTTTACGCTAACACAAATTTGGGTTGAGAAATTGAGTAAAGCATGGTAGAGGGGATTTTGGGGATTGTAAGAGCATAATTGTATTTAAACATAATGTGGATCAAAGGCTGATATGATAGTGAAACATACATGTTCTGAAGCTTGAACAGGCAAAGTAGATGGATAAAAAATGCCCGGGTATCTTAGGTATCTACTGCAGCAAGAGAAACATGTTTGAAGTTCATCCGTTATGTCCCCCGGTTCTAGAAATCACCACATTTATATTACGTTTTATTTCTTTGATTTAAAATGCACCCATATTAATAAATTATTTTCTTTGGAGATGCATATACTTTATCTAATCACTGAAAGAAGATTTACCGGTATATAATTTATTTACACATATGTTTACATTAATCCACATAATAAAGTGTTTAAGGTATTTAGTTCAACAGTAATATGAAGATGATCAATGAGCAAGTTTCAATATGCCTGCATAACGACCTAAATCTTAGAGCTCGAAAAGTACAATACAAGACAGACAAGGGCAGAAAACGATGCTACCATGAAAGAAACGAAGTTAACGAAAAAATGTATGACTTGCCTGATCCTGGCGACGCCTCAGGATTTCAGCGCGCGCTTCCTGAATGGCTTCCCAAAGCTTAGCCTCACTGAGGATCTGGCGACTCAGCTCCTCCACGGCAGGTTCAGAGTTCAGTTCCACTAGAGTGCCCATGGACTCGTCCGATCGCTTCTTGCCGCATCCTGGAACATGCATCGGTATAGCCAATTATTATTACTCTTTTTAATTTGATTAGTCATCATTAATAACCAGATCTTCACACTGATTGTTCGATTGTTTTGCAGGGAATCAATGAACACACTGTATATATTGTTCACTTATAATTTTCCTTGTATTTAACAACTTCTGTTACAGAAATTGAACATGCTAATTGAAATGATGCAGTAGAAAACTATGTTAAGAATGTTTCTTGTTGCGAAGGAATGAAAAAGATATTTGAACATTTTTTTCAAATCCTCATCGATTCTACCTACTAGGCATCGAAAATGACAATGAAAAAATTATATAAATATATGTTTGTTAATGCTCTAGCGGTCGCAATTTTTGTTTTTTCTAAACGAAACTCGGCACATAATTAATTTACAATCGATTCTTCGAGTTCGTTAGCCAGCAAAATTGGACCATTGGGGTTGGAGGTTAACCTGAAGCAAAAATTCAAAAGAAAATATAAAAATCACTCTAGCAGTCGCAATGTTTGTTTTTCCTCAACGGTATATGCCATGGAAATAAATTAATAAAAATATTTTCTGAAAATCACGCAAATCTGGCTATTAGGAGGGGGGCATATCTGAAAACCGAAATTTAAAGAATGGGGTTAAAGCGAAATTTAAAAATCGCTCTAGCGGCCGCTTTTAATTTTTTTACAAAGGTAGCTCGGTATATGCAATTGAAATAAAATAAGAAAAAATATTTTCTGAAAATAAGTAAAATCAAATTATTAGAAGAGGTGAGGCGCTTATCTGGAGGCGCTTATCTGATCTCAAAAATTAAAAAAAAATCGCTATATCGGCGCTAATATTTGTTTTTTCATAACTAAACTCTATATACCATTTAAATAAAACAAGAAAAATAATTTCTGAAAATTAGGGAACTCGGGCCATTAGGACTGGGAGTTTACCTGAAATCCAAAATTTAAATCTCGCTTTAATGACATTAATATTTATTTTTTCGCTAGAAACTCCGCATATATAATTTAAATAAAACAATAAAAATAATTTCTGAAAACCATAGAAATTGGACCATTAGGAGTAGGAGTATAATTGAAAATCAAAATTTAAAAGTGCTTTAGCGTTTAATTTTCTCTCTCTTGTTTCAAAATAAAAGAGCAAATTAACTTCCCATATAAACTCCATTTATAACCATGCATACGTTTATATGTGACAAAATCATTGTCCTGAAGATAGCAAATTAAAATATGATGTAATATGCGTGTGAGATTATATTTGTGTGTAAGAGCGCTGTGTAATAACATTCAGAAAACGTGTGCATTATGTGTTTCTACTACAATAAAATTTAAATTAAATTTCAAAGCCACTGGAAATAGAGGAAATTTTCTATTACTTATGTATATTTGCATAGCAGGTTGTAAATGTTTCTGAATAGTAAAAGCTTTTGTTTTATTAAAGCATATGAATATTTTCTCTTAAATACACAATTTAAGTCGAAACTCTCTGCTATTTTTCTCTCTTATAGTGAATGTAAAGATGATATCAAAAGCTCTGTTCATTTTTAAAATTTTTAAAAATACCCACATAGTATAACTTTGTAGTGGTCATACATTTAATTTAACTAATAGGAAAACATTAATTTTTGTGATTTAATCTCAATAATGATGATAATGATAATAATAAAAGAATAATAATAAATCTAAATATAGTTTTTCTTTTCTAATACTCATAGATTGCAAGAATTCTAATTTTGTTCCCCTAAAACCACACAGTAATGCCATAGGTTATTAAAGTTATTCAACTCGGTGAGGAATTCGCTTAGTTTACACAGTTCCTGCGTTACGGACTTTTTGTT
Source organism: Metallyticus violacea (assembly GCA_030762175.1). Classification (NCBI taxonomy): domain Eukaryota; kingdom Metazoa; phylum Arthropoda; class Insecta; order Mantodea; family Metallyticidae; genus Metallyticus; species Metallyticus violacea. The sequence continues at coordinate 58,384,461 of CM060835.1, forward strand.
TCATCTTTGTTCTTTAATACACTAGTTCACAATTCGGTAAGGTATCGAGCATTCCTCAGATGGTAGTTTCTTTATGCCCTGCTATTCATTTTATTCTTAAATGCAATGTTTTTCCAACGATTTATTGTTGTTTGCCTTCACAAATTATCGTATGTCTGCTAGTTCAAATTTATTTCACATAGAAACTAGCAACACTAAATGCTCAAGGTTTGAACACTGTAATCTGTATTCATTATAAAGTTTAATTGGAAAAGTCCATAAAACTTTATCTATGGGAGATTAAATGCATTTAGTGGATTTAAATTAATACAATATTATACAGAGCGATTGTTTGAGTTACGGGCCGGCAGAATGCGACTGCTTACTAGGAGAAGCCAGTCATCAAAGCTATATAATGCATTTAAAGTAATAGATTTCAGTTAGATTGATATAAATTCCTGTGTTTTCATTGTGTGTAGTTCTTCGTTAGTTATGCCACTACAAAGTATATTCTTGAGCTGGAGGATGCTTGGGCATTGCCCCTTCGTGTAGGTTTTCCGTAGGTCGGTACCATACTCAGTTGTGACCGGTCGCAATCAATCACCCCGATTTCTGGTCCACATCCCAGTCTTCATGTTACAAAGACCTTCCCAGCTCTGCAGGTGGGTAGCTCGAGCCTTTTTAGATAGCTCATACCTTGCCATTGACTGAAACAATCATGACGTACGTAGTATTGCGTGAATTGCGGTCACATAGCATACCGAAGCCAACCCATTCCGGTTATCCTAAAAGTCAGGGATGGAGAGTCCGACCCGGTGACCTTCCAATAATGCTAGCAATACCACCGTAGCATCTGAAGACAGAGAGACAGGGTCTCTCAATGACAAGAAACTTGTTCCAACCACTCTGTTCTTACGGAAGCAAAGTTAGATGAAACACAGGAATTTCCTACACAGATGCTTGTTATGCTTTGCCGCTGAGGGGCATCATTTACAATCTCTTATAACGTAAGCTAGTGCTTATCATTATCAATTTTAAATATGGTGTTATTTTATACTTTCAGTAAAAATGTATTCTAAAATAAAAATACTAACTTTACGCGCAGTGAATCTTTTTCTCCGGTTGCAGCGCCTGAATCTTCCCAGTAAGCAGCCTTGCCCAGGTGGACCGCAACTTAAATCATATTAAATTAATAATAGTTAATAATACTTGTTTTGCAAAAGTTTCAAATATAATCCAGATTTTTTTTTTTTTTTTTTTTTTTTTTTGGATTCTCTGATAAACTAGAAAAAGGAGTGACCTGTATCTTTATGTTGGGTGTTTTCCAACTTTTAAAAGCAACTGTTTAGCGGATCTAGCGATAAAATGATAGAGCCCGTTTTAAGAGAAGCAAAAAGCTATGTGAATTAAAGTTTGCACCTACTTAGTACATCTACCAGGGTGGCGCAGTCTAATCTAATCTACTGGAGTCAACCATACAAGTATTTAAGATTGACGTGACGGGATTTCATTGCCTAGTGCAAAAGTCATTAGAAAAAAGTTATGCTACTCAAAATTTTCAGAATAGTCTTACGCTTGCCTAAGCATTACAACATTAATTAATTAAGTCGGTCCTGGTGGTGTAGTAGTAACCATACTTGTCTTCTAAACCCAAGATCGCGGGGTCGATGGCTTTTTTGGGCGTAAAAATCCTAAGTATGGCTTCCTTTGGAAGGGCAGTAAACTCATGAGTCCCGTGTCGTACATTTACGACACATTAAAGAACCTCAAGTCTGAAAGAAGAGGCCTCTGAACAAAATTTGTTGGCCATTTCACGCCCTGAATTGAATGGGATGCTGATGACCTGACATGTTAAAGACCGTCCGTAAATAAATCAAACCAAACAAAAACAAAATATTAATTAACTTTTCTCACTCAATTTTCAGGGAAAATACTCACCTGTGAAGGCATTGCAGAAAGGTCTTTTCCTCTTTGGATCGAGCAAACGTTCCATGTCAGCAGGATCAACCTCCTGTAGGAGAAAAGAATAAAAATTTAAGAAAGTACATCGAAGACAAATAAAAGATTAACTGCATTTTCACTGCTAACCATACGTTTTTCAATTATTTGTCGAAATAAATTAATAATGTGATTGTCTATTTTCTAGTACTGTGTCAGAGTAAACATATTTCTTTAGATGGCATTAAGCCCCGCACTGTAAGAAATACGATTTTAATTAATTTCTATAGTAATTCATTCCTCTCCGAAATGAGCATTTTCGCTAAGAACTCCGGCCAGAAGCACCTCCCATCACAAAGCTTCATTGCAGTAGAGCAGACAATTGAAAATGTTGCAATTATTTTTACAATAATTTTAATTTTTAATGCTGATGAACTTTTCATTATGGAATAGTTTAAATTATTTATCTTGTGCTAAACAATTCACTAGCTTCAGCCTGGCTCTGTGACAGTCAAAAATAACAATTATAATTATTGTTAGGTGTGTACATCTTAACAGAAATTTTACGTATGCATAATAAATACGGGTATATATTATAACAATTTAATGGGTTCAGAGGCTTCGGAAGACTCAGAGAGTAGTTCACCATCTATAGTGGTCAGCAGGCACCATATCTGAAAGACACAGCGTTCTGCAACCCCGTACCTATTACTAATACCACGAATTTCTTGAACTCACATTCCAAATTGACACCTAATATGATTGTGCAATAGTACATATTCATGATACTGTTTGAAAATAAGATTCTTAAAAAATATGTTTCAATACAGTAAACACTGCTCTCCCAGTTGCTTAACCTAACCTGTCCTATTTCTTCTTCACTGACCAAATCCATTTTATTTTAATTCTGAATAAAATTCTTCTATGTACTTTGAATCTGTTGCGTATCTTTCTTATCCCTTAAACATTTTATTTAATGCTACTTCTTTCCCGATTTTTAGCCATTTTTCTTCTATAATACTCTTCCTTCTATTTCTAGTTCCTTAACACATAAAATAAGATACGAATACTATTCTCTTCGTCATCAAAAATCCGATATCCTCCTAAAACCTTTCATTCTTCAAACTCCTAATCGTAACTAAGTCAATCCTGACTTTTCATTTTTATTACCTTTTTCAATGTGCTTACTAATCTTTTTTCAACATTAACTTTTAATTAATTATAACATATAAGTGAAATTTTCTCCTCCAACAATAGTCAGTATAATTGTCTGTTTATATCTTCAAAAAATAAACCTTTCACAAGACACTCCTTTCCAAGTCAAACTTCTTCTACCCCATCCTTTGCTGTTACTGTTCTTTAATATTACACGAAATGATATATGTGATCTCTGTAATAAACAGAGCATGTCTTATTTGAATGTCCATACTTTTCAAATCATGTAATGCATTTAAGTGGTCATCATATTTCACATGCCCTAAGAGACAGAACCTTATACAACCAATTGCATCAACTTGCTGATAAAATTAGCAAACTGGCGCGGGAAGTGAAAGTACCACAGGAGAAGATTGAGATTGTCGTAGACCAAGTAGAGGAGGTAAGAAGATCAGAGAGATTGTGTACATAAATGCATCACACACAACAATAACAGGAATAGAATACACGGGACCTTAAGCTTAAACGGGGGTGAAGAATGATGAAAGAATTAATTACAGAAGAAGAGTTAAGAGCTGGAAGAAGTCATTTATGTGATGGTGATGAAGAATGGGGAAGAAAAAAAAAAGATTCCGTAGAAGAATATTTAAGAGTTGGGAGATGAAAGTTATGCGTAGGAGGCAAAGAAGGAAAAAAGATGAGTGTACCGAAGAAGATTTAAAGAACTGGAAAATGCAAGCTATGTGACGGTGGTGAAGAATGGAAAAGAATAATTTACAGAAGAATATTCAAAGAGCAGGATGAATGACCGGCCAAGAAGAAAGAAGAACGGACATTGACAACAACTTGACGATATTGACTACCATAACCTTAAACACAACAACAGTGAAGAAAAAATAACAGTAACAATTAACAGCAATGTGACATCAACAACAAGAAGTATGAAGATTACGGCGAAGAAGAAAGAATACGGAGATGTAACAGACATAATGACAACAACCTAAACACTGACAATAATAACTACAAAAACCTTATAACAACTATAAATACTAGAAATTATTAACAATGACATGATAGCATATCATCAATCAAGGAATCAGTAACAAGAAAGCATATAAAATTAACGACTTTAAAATTAACAATAATTCCGATTTGATTAGAGTTTAAACAAGGACAGACCGGTGACCAAGGGGAAGAACGGAGACGGCGAAGGGGGGATTCAGGAGTGATTGCTGTGGGAAGATCCGGGTAGGAGCAGAAGGGATCAAATGATGAACTGGAGAGCCACAGAGGGAAGGAGAAGAGAACGAAGTATGGAAACTACGTAGGTTTATAAAATGGTGAAAGTATAAGCGTTTGGTGTATGGTGCGTAAATATCATAGCTATTGACTTGTCTAAATTTACAGTTTCAATTTTTTCGGTCATAATTTGAACACTTAGGAGTGACGTGAAGATAAGTGAGGTGTTGTTTTCGATAGAAGGTGGAAATGGAATTCAAATGAACAAGGTGAAAGTGACATAAATAAAATGTAGTAGAATAGCTACAAAATAGAAATACTTATAAACCAATAACATTGATAAACAAAATAGATTAAATAAAAGTTTAGCATAGGGGTGCTGGTTACCAGCATTGAAACCGTCGGACGGGCGATAGTTTTAGTTTTTTGATAGTTTTAGCTTCAGTTTTTAATTTTAAAATTTAAGTTTTAGTAGTTAAACTATAGCTGACTACCAGTTATAGTTTTATTTGCTGACTGGTTCCAATTGTGAATTGTTTGAGTGTTTTAAATTGAGGCTGAATTGTTCATTTGTGTTTTTGTTATTTTTGTTAATTACTTTTGTTTAATTAGTTATAGATATAATCTGTACAAATAATGTTAAAAATTTAAGAAAATAAAAATATAATAAACTATAGAAACTCTAATACATGATGTCCTGATACAGGCATCTAGGTGCCAGTACTACGTACTACATATATATTTATTATTATTATTATTATTATTATTATTATTATTATTATTATTATTATTATTATTATTATTCTCTGTAATATTACGAACCTACCCAATATACACTAGCCACACCTGTTTTGATACTTCATACACTCCTTTAAGATGTACCCATTTAGAAGCATGGCCCAGACTAAACCAATACTTTAACAACATTTCCATCACCATACCTCTCTCATTAACTTCCCCATTTCTATTCTGACTCCTATTCTGACAGTATTCACGGGAACGTTTAACACAATGTTTTCAAAACATTCTTAATATTATTTCCATTTTTTCCAATCTTCATCAATTCCCCACAGTTCAACTTCGTAAGTCCATCTCGATTTTACTAGTCTTATATTCCCTTTATAGCCACTTTACACCCACTTCGAGTACATAAACAAACCCTTTCTTAAGACATTCATGGCATATTTTCTTTCTCCAGCTTCCCTTTTTTGTGTTTATTTCGATCTCGTTGACATTATAATGTAATTCTAGATCAATAAAACCCTTAACACATTGATACCATGGGTGGCCGAGGTCGTAAAGGCGCGAACTCGTGAGCGGGAGGTCTGGGGTTCAAATCCCGCTAGGGCCGTCCTCCTTGAGATTTTTCCAGATTTTCCTCAGTCCTCATAAATGACATGCTGGGGAGGTACCCTAAACTTAGGCTTGGAACGTTTCCTTCTTTAAAAATGTATACTTTCCCAATATATAATTTCATCCCAAGTATCATCAGGTTCTATCCCTGTGGTGCCTCTGTAGTAAAACCGGCGTTATACACCATTCATTCATTTTAACACATTGATTTTATTATTTTTTTTTCAATTAGTCATTTTCATCATTCTTCAATTTATTGCCTTTTTAATACTACCACATTCGTCTTACCTATATTTACTTTGAAGATCCATTCCTTACATTATCTTCAATTTCCTCTATTGCGTGATTTAAACGTAATGCTGTAAAAGACCCACCACTAAATAATTTGCATAAAACATCCCTGGAAATTTGTATAATATTAATAATTGCATTGGATTGTAACTTTGATTCTTTAGCCTTGTTCAATTCTGGCCGTTTGTGCCTAGGCCCCCAGTGGGAGGCGACCAGTTTCAACGAGCAGTGAGGCGCGGATGAAGACAGGTTGCCTAACATTTATTTCCCCTAATACCCCGATGCCGGCGGAGCCCCCTTCCATGACTTCGATCCTCTCAAAAGTGCCGCTTCCATACCAGACGTCGAAGCATAAAGCTTTCCAAAGCACAAGCCACCGTCACACCGCACTAGTCGACCTTGCCCTGGCACTTTCGACTTTTATCAGGACCATCGAAATGAAAGAACATGAAATCGGAGAGCGATTTTACCGCCTGAGCCACTCCACTCAATAATTACTGGCACATGTTTATTGGTCCCAATTAACCTCACTGTTATATCATCAATGTAAATGTTAAAAGACATGGATATAATTTGCAGGGCTGTCGCAAGCTATTTTCATGTTTTACTTCCAGCCTTACTTCTCCATCTTCATATTCTATTTAAAATATGGTGGAATTTTAATCATGTACTCATCTCTTATACTTTCAAATTATACCACATACTTCCCTTATAACTTTATCATGTGCTTTTTACAAGTCCGCGAATATCATACACTATGGCCAAAGACTTATCTATTTTTCATTATTAGTATATTATCACTTTTATTCTCCCTTTTCAGAAACCAAACTGAAGTAGAAACAGTAGTTGCTTCTCCTCTACCCAATTCCGAATTCTTTCTGCTGGCATCCCTAGATATAAGTAATATACCTCTGTAATTGCTAGGATTTTCGTAACTAACCTTTCCCTCTTAAGGGAGGTGTAAAATTGCTACTCTTTGCAGCCTAATTATTTTTAATTACATTAAATGTTTTTGTTAACTTTGAAGTCATTACACCAAATTAAAAAAAAAAAAAAATCTGATGGTATGCTATCTATACGCACTGCTTTATTCTTTTTAAATATATGCATTTGATTTACAACCTCTTCATCCCTTCCATTTCAAATACTCTCGTTCAATGCTTAGGTTTGAATGAATCCACTTCACTTTTCCGTCTTGTACACTTTCTTATTATTTCTCATACTAACCTGTTCTTCCAGCTTTTATTTTCCTGATTTTATTTACTTAACTGAGTCGTTGGTAATATGACTTTGGTCGAATGAGACTATTGATAACTTTTTTCATCCGGGCTTACTCAGTTTACCTGTCCTGATTGTGCAGAGGAACTCCATGGTAATGTGTTAAGCATTCCGCACCAACATACAGACAAGTATGTACACTATGAACACATTAAAATCTACTTATGTGCAATGGATTTCTTAAACCTGCGACCCTACCGTTATCTACTGTTCAACTTAACAAGAATGTGACAAATTGCCTCAATTAGGATGAAACATTATATAGAGATAACATCTAAAGCTTTTCTGGAGATATAATAAACAAAGGACTCTCCGGTTTCCAACCAGGTGAGAGTGGAAAGATATAGCATGCTATAGCTATAATCCTCGAGGAAAAAGAGACATACAGAGTGTTATCTGCCATGGGGCTTGAAATATCTTTCTACTCTAACCCGGAAGGAAATTCCAGAACCCTTTCTTTAACATTGTGCAGGCTTTATCCGGAGAAGAGATAGAGAATATAATTTTTCTAAATTGATAAGCAAACAATTTGCTCAACTGTGCACCTGTAAAAGTAAGGTCTTAAAACCGTGGTTTCAAAAATAATAAACTTTAAGTAAATGACCTCTAAGATTTCATTTTATAACAAAAGTTCATTTTACACCAATATAAGTATTGTTCTATCCTGTTCCAAAAGGTTATTCAGGCAGTTGCTAAATGAACAAGAGCTGTGAGACAATTTTTCCCTTTCATCCTCAGGGACATAACAAATGGTGCAAAAATGAAATCAACTACCAGATGCACATGTTTACATCCCGAACAAGTAGATCATAGAATAAAAATATAGGTATCATTTTTCCTCGTGATCTCCCTTTACTTCAATGTATTTCTTACATCTTCAATTCAACATTTCAACCCCCCTTAAAAAAAACAGTCCGAAGCTTAGTGTGCAAAATGCTAGAAAACAGCGTCCTTCAACTTATTGTTGTTCGTGAACCTTCGCCCACAAAGGTCAGGTTTTAGTTTTGCAACAGATCATAGTCGCTGGAGCAAGATGGGCTGTACAGCGGATGAACCAGCTGCTGGAAGCATCACGTGTTCACAGTAATCTTGGCAACAGCAGCTACATTAACTGGTGCATTGCGCAGCAAACGAAATTCTTGACTCACTTCTTTTCCTTGATGATACTGCGTTATCTCAGCAATGTTCTACTTCCCAGTTAACGATGTGTTACTTTCTTTGAGAGAATTCCTCTACAGTCCCCATAGAGCCTGTAGCGTAAAATGCAAAGTATAACTTCCTTCGGAAGGGAAGTAAAACCGTTGGTCTTGAGGCGTAGATTTGAATTGGACACTGATGATCTCAGAAGTTAAAAAGCGTCCTTAAATAAAATAAATCTAAACTAGCTATGGATTGTGTTACCATGACGTTTTTAGAGGATGCTTCACCATTCTTCCGCCATACCAAGGATTCTCTTTTTTAAGGAGGTCATTGTAGGACAACTGTGACGATGGATTCCAATTCCGCCCTCTCCTTACTATGGCAAAGGTTCAGAAATTTATGACAACATTCCATTTGCATTTGAATTGCTGAAAGAATTCGGCACATCGATCTTGCACTGACTTTATGCACATGCAAGGTTTGATGGATGCGAAGCACGATTGTTTTAGAAAAATTTAACCTTCTGACGCCTGTCATTCAGAACTTCAACCGCCATGAGTGGCCGAGGTTATTAAGTCGCGGATTCGTGAGCGGAAGGTCTGGGGTTCGATTAGCAACAGGACCGTCCTCCCTGACTGAAATTTGTTTCCAGGTTTTCCTAAGTCCTCATAAATGCAAATGCCGGAAAGGTACCCTGAGGTACCCATTTCATTTCATGCATCATCAGTGTTCACCGCGGTCAGTCCTCGTGGTGTAGTGGTAACCATACTTGTCTTCTAAACCCAAGATCTCGGGTTCAAACCGGCCAGGATCGATGGATTTTTTCAGGCGTAAAAGTCCTAAGTATGGCTTCCTTCGGAAGGGAAGTAAAGACGTGGGTCCCGTGTCGTACATTTACGGCACGAAAATGAACCTCAAGCCTGAAAGAAAAGGCCTCTGAGCAAAATTTGTCGGGCGTTTCACGCCCTGAATAGAATGGGACGCTGATGTTATGTGATGTTAAAGAGCGTCCGTAAATAAATCAAATAGAACTCAAATGTCCACCGCCTGTGGTGCCTCAGTAGTAAAAACGGACGTTAAACACTACTTAAAAAATCAGAATTTCCTTCTCGTTTCGGCCTAACCTCACGTGAGTCATCTTCAAGGCATTCTCTGCTCGGACATAATAAATCTGACTGCTCCTAACACACCATCAAGACATTGTTTAATTTCAATGGGTGAAAGCACTTCTTTTGATTAATATTTAATCATTGCTCGTAATTCAGTTTTGAACATCACGCTATTTGATGCAACACATGTAAATGAGTTTCACAAAGCGCATAAATGACGTGACCGAGAGTAAAATGCAATTACCCTCCTGAAGTATGTGAGTATTAGAGAGCATGTTGCAACAATGAATCCATGACCTCTTAAGTCAGACTTGTGGATCAATCTTGCATTTCTTTAAAGATGAGCTGAAAAATTTTGCTTCAATAAACGATCTTATAAGAATTTTCTTCATTAGATTGTTATACACTATGGAAGTATAGCGGTAGTGGTAATAGGGTAGCGAGGTTTTGGAGCGCATAATTTTAAAGGTCGTGAGTTTCTTAACAAGGACAGCGTATAGACAAATCAAAATACACTTCACTACTGAAAAACGCCACATAAAATATACTACTGAAATCTACAAACGAGGAACAGCCTCTTTCTCACGTCACCGCACATAAATATGGTTTCATCAGCAATTGCAAGAAAATTTGAATTAAAATCAAGATGTACATGTTAAGATGTGACTTAAAACCACCGACAGTATTCTCGATTACCAGGATAATCATTACCACTGTACTCTTTTGTAGTTATGCAGATCAGAGTACAACACTTTTCTCTAATTTTTATCTTTGTAGTGCGAAGAACTAAAAAAAGTCCATAACGCAGGAGCTGCATAAACTAAGCGAATTTCCTTTAAAAGAGAACATAACATCCAAATTATAACTAATTAATTGATGAAATGAAATAAATTATGATATTATGGTGTGATATTAGGGAACAAAATGAGCATTCTTGCAATATATAATTATACAAAAGTGAAACCACTTTTTAGAATTATTATTATTATTATTATTATTATTATTATTGAGTCTAAACTATAAATATTAATGGTATGCTATTTAATTAAATGAAATGTATGACCACTGATAGACAAAGCTATACTATGTGGGTAATTTTACACATTTTTAAATGTAACCATGTTTATGAACAGAGCCCTTGATATCATCTTTACATTCACCAAAAGAGAGAAAAATAACAGAAAGTTTCGAGTTATATTCTGTATTTAAGAAGATGTTCATACGTTTTAATGAAACAAAAGCATGTTACCATTTAAAAATTATAATATATCAAGCAATATACACAATTAACAATAAACAATCGAAAGTTTCACTAAAATATTTTGGGATAGGAACAAACACGTGGACGTAGTTTCAGCGAGGATATATATATATATAAAATAAAAATAAAGTAACACTGTTAACAATGTACAAAATTAACAGTAATTATAAACGTTTTTAAAAAAGATAAAGTCACACTTGAAATCGCATTATAATCGTTAAGTTTCAAGTGTAACTTTTATAATTAATATATGTATATTTAAAGAGATTTTGAGGCTAGAGAGCTGTATAGTGAATTACGAATAGCGAATTGCGAATTAAGAGTGAGTCCGGGGCCTATAGTGAGACCATAGAGTGTTTAATCATAGTATTGAAGTATTGGCTACAAATTATTCATGTGAACCAAACTTTAATTAGTGCATAGTACTACCACAGTGATGGGAGGGAACATTAAGAAAGGGACTGGAAACCACAAGGCTGATCTCTATTTGCATAGCGTGTCATGGGAATAGAAAGAGTGTACGGAGGAAGGTTAAGAGCCGCTAGAGGATATGGATAGGCGGCAGACAAGTGCTCAGTGCAAGGAGATGATTGCACTAGAAGTTTAATCGGGGTTAAAATCTGAGTTTGAGATGGAGTAATTTATCAAAACAGGGAACATTCTCACTAAACAGGAGCTTGCATGGCTTACACTAGGAGCATGGCGAATAATTAAGGTCATCGACGAAAATGGAATTTGCCCTGTAAATGAGGAGGAGGAATCATGGATACATACACTGACCGAATGTAAAGGTACGGACGAAATATCGAATAGGGGGAAGATGATTATGGTAGACTACTGGCAAGCAAGGAAGAGGAGAAAATAGATAATTTTTTTTATAAAAATAAGACAGTTCAGGCTGTCTGAAAAGGTTGATAAAAGGGGAGGGTGTGGAGGAAACTTGAATGAATTCTGCTATGTGTTTGACATTCCTACAATTAGTTCTTTTTATTTTTATTTTATTGTTAAATACGTATTATCTTTTTTGTTGAATAATATATATCTAATTAATGTTTTATATTAAATCAAACAGACCCAGTTATATTGTAAAAGCACGTTCTGTCCTTTGGACCTATGAGTCTGATGCAGTTTTATTATAATGGTACCATTAGAATAAATACATCATCTAAATTAGCACTGAAATATTTATGACATATCTTATTTTCTCTCACTATTTTTAATATACTTGTTTAATTAACCTGTTATTTCCATAAATCTGTAACAAATGTCTTAAGTTTTATTGCTGTTCTCTATTCATATATGTTTGAGATTATAGCTAAATTTCCCCATTTCCACTGCTTTTAGTGTAAGAAATTCTTTAAAAAGCTGCATTTCTGGCACTACTAGTGTAGATTCGGGCATGTAGGTTTTCTGTTGTAATTTCCCTATCCCTTACAGAACTCCATTGTTTTTCTTTATTTCCCAGCTTCTGTATCACATTTACGGTCTCTTGTAAATTTTACCCATAGGGAAGTCAACGTGATCGCTCTTACATTCTTTGTCAGGTGGTATTCTGAGCTCACAACTATTCGATTACACTTTCAAGTATTTGAAAAACAGCAACAAAGCCTACAATGCTTTGCGAAGAGCAAAACACCTGATAACCACATCGTACACACTTCGCTGGTTCTCTTTCTCTTTTCCATTCATCTGACTTTTTTTTTATCTCTTTTCTTACGGTCCATTCGTTTTGCTTGTAGACATCTCATGTTTTATAACCAGTGAAAACTTTTCTATGCATTGCTTTCCTCTGGCTTGCCAAATTTAATGCATTTCTGCTCCATACTGGTTTGCTCTCGTTTCCCTAAACGACTTAACACTATGTTTGAGTCCGTGCTTGCTTCAATTTGGTTGCTCTAACTTAAAGTGTGGAGGACGGTATGATAACAGGATTATTAAGCCTCTCGACTGATACGTTACCAAATGCACCTAACTAAAAGTTCTTTGCATTCCATGCGATCTCAGTTCCCTGGTTTCTGTAGTTGAACTCCAGTAAATGGATGTTGTATATTTCAAATTGTATTTATTAAGTACCAATATCTTTTCCAGTAATAACATGTCTGTTTTATCTGCGTTGGGAGCGGCTTTTTAGGAAAATGTTATAAGAAGACAGGAATAGGTAAGAAAGCAGATAGACCCTCATGAATATTTCATTTATATTAATTAGTTTTGGCAATTCAAATACAGTTAATTACATTCTGTAGCTGAGATTAGAACATGTGTCCTTTGACAATACGTGCCATTCATTGCACAGGCACTTAGAGAAAAAGAATTTGCACTTCAAATCAAATACATTTATGATTATTATCACCTAAATGCAAACAATTAAATACACATGAGCATACATATATACTCATACACTCAGTTACTCGCTGACGCGAACGCACGCGCACTCACATTCACCCTAATTCCACACTTTACGTAAAAAAGAACCAAGCTTTGCCTATTGTTTTCTTGTACAAATAAATTCAAAAATGCTAACCTATCCCTATTAGACCTAACAAACTTAGGTCCCAACGCTGTCAACTTTCACTGTTCGGTACCAGGGCATTCCAATACAAAGTCCTGCCTGTTTCCTTTGCCTCCACAAAAGCATATTCTCTGCCCATCATCATCTGCTATTTTAGTCGTCTTCCATGCTTCCAATCTAATCCACACTAAAACTGGTCTACCTTGAGAACTTCTGAAATATACATACATCTCTCTGTTCCATCTGAATTTGAGATCGTAACCGAAACTAAATAGTTTCTTTCTGCATTCTGCCTTTATTTCTTGTTGCTTAATTTCCATAACATTTTTGTACCTTCCTTCACCCGCACTCTCCACTCTCTAAACGTTTGTTAATTTTTGCTTCCCAGTATCTTTGATCCCAATTAGTAATCTGATATTGGTGGCACAAAGCCCTTTTAGTTATGCGATCTCCTTTTATAATGAATAACCAGTAATTAATTATTCTAATTTTACAATGAATAATGTGTTCCTAGTATTTAGATTCCTGTAAAAGTGCACAGTGTCTGTATTGCTCCCTATTCCTAAAATTCGCTTTAGAAATTCCTTTTGGACTTTGTAGTTAAAACACTTGAGCCGTGCTTTATTTCAGACTAGCATATTAAAAGTAAATAACAAACCTGATAAACGGATCAAATTATTCATGACATACCAGCTAAAAATAGATCTAGTCAACATATGAAGATAATAACATACAGAGAAAGTGGCTTCCATTCCTGTAGAACACACACTGAAGCTTTAGTATCTCTCCAAATGCAGCTATATAACTGAACATAAAATATCCAAGGCGAAGTAATGTAGGGAAATGAAATTAAAATGAACTTTAGATAAGCGAATTCTGAAACAGTTTTAATGTCTCCTGAAAAGCGCTGAACTTTGCACGTTTTTTCTGGAAACAAAAGCAAGCGAAGAATGGAGATTCAAATTCTGCCTGGGTAGAGTGGAAGGCTCTAGCAGAGGCGGGCTATCAGAATTTTGTCAGAATTTGCTACATATCAAGGGCCAAGAAAAAGTTTGTAGAAACTGTATTATGGAGACGTGCTGTTATTGGCAGGTCTTCTTTTCCCCTACACTTGGTGTTATGCACTGGAGTGAGGCCCCTTTCTTTTGTTTCGCTTTATTCGTGTTATAGAATTGTGTGTTACTCTCAGGCATATTTCTTTATTTTGGGGACAGAGAGAGAGAGAGAGAGAGAGAGAGAGAGAGAGAGAGAGAGGGAGAGAGAGAGAGAGAGAGAGAGAGAGAGATATGACAGGGCTTAGCAGTTGACGCGCTGCACTTGTCTTTTCACATTAACATATTTATTAAAATACACGATTCGCTCCAAATGATGTACTCGCGTACATCATCATCGACTAAAATAAATTAGCATCTATTTTATAGAAACTCTGCATTATCGATATAAGAAATAATTTATGTGATATTCAAAATCCTAGCATTATTTTGGCCTCGCACTATCTTAGGTTGGAATAAAATGTAGAATTTGCTTAGCATGCGAGTCCATATGCGTCGCCTCTTTTAGAGTCCTTAATTCATTTCTTAACCTTTTTCTTTGATTATAGAGGTATCTTTATTCTCATGTCATGTAATCGTTATTAATATGCCCTGTTGATATTCTTAATGCATTTTTCTATTATTACCATATCAAGCGTAGCCAATATGACCTAATAGAGCAGATACTGGTTATACAACGAATGGCAATAATATTTTAGGCTTATTTAATAATTTTTCTTTTATGAATATCAACAAACAGAGTTTTTCTCTCAAATCGTTCGATCATTTGTTGATTTGGTTTATTCGGACGCTCTTTAACATCACAGGTCGTCAGCGTCCCATTCAATTCAGGGCGTGAAACGGCCGACAAATTTTGCTCAGAGGCCTCCTTTTTCAGGCTTGAGGTTCTTTTTCGTGACATAAATGTACGACACGGGACCCACGGCTTTACTTCCCTTCCGAAGGAAGTCATACTTAGGATTTTTACCCCCGAAAAAACCACCGATCCTGGCCAGGTTTGAACCCGCGATCTTGGGTTTAGAAAGCAAGTATGGTTACCACTACACCACCATAAAAGACAAATCGTTGGATTAGCCAATATATAGCAAACTTTCTATTCATTTTGATAAAAACCTATTTTTAAATTAAAATAAGGAAGCCGTTCGTCAGACAGAATTCCAATTGAGAGGATAGAAAAATTTCAACAAATAAAACCTAAAAGCAAACGAAGGGATTGTTGTATTGTTATATTTGTCGATTTGTAGAACCTACATCCGTGAACCCTGTGGTGTACTCACTCGGAAAAATAAATTCGCATGTCCCCTTTGTTTATCTTTAATTTTGTAAATTGAAATGTTGCAAATTTATACAAAAATGAGCTAACTTTTTGGTATTTTATTATTGTAAAATATATGATAAAAACTTCGTTATAATTACTTAGAGACTTGTTTCTCAAAATATGGTCGTACTTTTAATGTAAAAAATAAATAGCCCATATTGATTACAGGCTATCTAAATACATTTTATTAAAACAAAAGTGTCTACCTTTAATTTATAAGTTTGGAGAAACCTTGCTATTTTTCCTGCAAAGAAAAGTTTTCTTTTTTCATTTTGATAAACAATTTTTGTTGCTCCCCGATAAAGAAACACATCATATGTTCAAACCTTATAGGCCAATTTGTCCTCATATACATTATTTCATCACAAATTTTCTTAGATCACTGAGAAATAGTATTTTGAAACTTCCTAGCTAAGCTTTAAATATTGTGATTATCAGCATGGAAGGCTTTGGGCTTTTGATTTTCACTGCATTATTAATACCGACACATTTCTTGTTTTATTTCGATGTTTATCTTTTCTGACATAAATCCTTTGATTTTAACCTGTGATCATGTTTCATTTCTATGTTTACAATTAACTGAGTGCCTTGTTTAAAATTAGTTTCAATAGTTTGAGACACAGCATGGTAAAAATCTATCTACAACTCTTTACTTGTTCAATCAAATATCACTCTCTAGAATGATAATTTATTGTTTTTAGTTTCGATCCTAATATTATTAAACAGAGGGAAGAGTCATTAGCATTTCCTGAATAAACTAGTGCTAGGATTTTAACACTTTCAGATTACTGCTTAATTTTATTACTCCGTTGTTAGAAATTAATTTTTGCAGATTTAAAAATGAGGTGCATATTTTATTATTAAGAATCTGATTTACAGTAATTTCTAAATATTCCTTACCTAGTGAAAAGTATGACATTAAAATTAATTTGAATATTTTTGGAAATGTAACTTAAGAATATAATTGATGCAGGACAGATGAATTGACTTGAAATAATAATATTAGTGTTCTAGTATCATAACCAAGAATTGCATTCCGTGATTAATGTATGTAAATGCACTGAGTCAAGCAAATATCACCTCTAGTTTCCAAAAGAAGCCCACTTTTGAACCAAGCGTATATTTTCAGTTCCTTTTTTCTCTATATCATCGTCGGTATATCTAAGCGACAGTCGTCTGATAAAAAGCGGACCGGGATATTTGTGTTGAGACAGGCATCGATGGTGATCAGTTCATCAGCGTAATTTCATATTAATCACAAAAGTAGTAATCTTACATTTTCTATTTCCATAAAAGATAACATGTAGATTATACAATAAACTAACCTAAAGGAGCAGTTTAAGGCAGCGAATAGCTGGTCCTCGCATTTAGGATCATCAATGGATTGTGAAACTGTAACCGATCAAGTGATTCATTTAAATAATAGGAGGAAATCTATATATGTTAAAATTGTATAAGTATGCACTGAACAAAGTTTTATATATTTATCCCTAGAAATACCAAAGTGCAAATATTTCCTTTACCAGAACTCAATTACTATTCTTGCCACTCAAAGTGCCTCAAAATGTTTTGTCATGAGAGCTTACTAAATGCAGTACGATACAGTGCAAAATAAATGGGGTATTTAATGTTTACTATCTATTATTAGTGGGATTAGGCATTTAAGATGAGACTTAAAGACACATTCCGGTTTATCTTGTGAATGTCCTAATTTCCAGAAGTTACATTGATAATCTCAAGAATGTCTAACAAAACGCAACCAAATGCTGAATGCCCTACGGGTTAACCGGACTATCCATTCAACTCGGGGTGATTGTGCGGTTTCATTTAGCCAGGCTGTGAATACTCTGACCTCTCCCAATTAGCAAGACCGTTGTTGTTATTTTGTTTTATTTACGGGTGCCCTTTAACATCTCAGGTCATCAGCGTCCCATTCAATTGAGGACGTTAAACAGCAGATACATTTTGCTCAGAGGTCTCTTCTTTCAGGCATAGGTTCTTTTACATGCCGTAAATCTACGATATGGGGCTCATTTTACTTCCTTTGGTCGGAAGCCATACTTAGAGTTTTTACGCTCCAAAATTCACAACCTTGGGTCTACGAGACAAGTATGCTATCACTAGACTACCAGGACCGTATACATTTAAATACTGTTTAACACCATTTTGAACAATAATGATACATGAAATAAAATGTTAAATTGAAAGGAAATATTACATGCCTAAGTTTATGGTACCTCCTCGGCATTTCCCATTGATGACCGGGGAAAACCTGTACAACACATCAGTCAGGGAGGATGGTACTTGTGGGATTGGGACCGCAGATCTCGCTTCCTTAGCGACCTCGACCTCCCACAAACTGCGGTTAGTAAACACAATCCGTCCTAGAGGCTGGAACCCCTAGTCAAATTCTAAGGCTGAATTACAAGATTGCGGGCGGATTATAGGGAGCAGCACAACTGCAGTGCAATCCTTTGACGCTTGCAGTTCTGGAAACTCAGAACTGAGAGATGCAACTGCTCCGAGTATTTGGAGAATAACGTCCAGGAATAGCCTTATTGTCTATAATATCTACTTGGAAACTTGATCCCCGCATTAGAAAAGTAAGACCTTTTTTTAATAGTATTTAACGCTCTTTTTTACTATTGATGCTTCACAAGCGGAGAACACTAATGAAACATGAAATTAAATAATCAATTTAGAAAGGATTTTATTTAAGGAAGCGCTCCAGGCCTAAGATTAGGATTTCTCCTGGGCATTTTTCATTGATGAAGACTGGGGGAAAAAAAAAAAATCTGGAAAAAATCTCATTCAGGAAAAACGGCGATGTCGAGATTTGAACTGCAGAATCCTTGTTTACGACGTAACAGAAGCCGAACATTTTCATAAACTTAAGCAGTTCTATCCGTAGTGGAACCAAGGGGAACATTCATTCCATTATACATTCCTACCACACGGTCCCGGGTTCAGGCAAGAGATAGTTGTGTTGTCAAATGTAGGGAATTTTGTCAATATCCACGGATTTTTTACACCTGACTTTCAACTAACTTTCTTCGTTCACATTGGGCCCAGCTTTTCGGCTATAACTGTAAAGACTTTTAATGAATCAAAACTACTAAATTGTCACCATACATAGTCAAAGGTAGATGGTAAAATAACAATGAAAAAATATATATAATATAAAATAAAAATAAAGTAATACTATTAGCAATGTAACAAATTAACAGTAATTATAATAGTAGAAAAGGATAAAACACTAAGAAAAAGTCACACTTGAGATTGTTATATTTCGAACTCGTGGAGTCCTTCTATGGCAAGAAGACAAGGGATCTTTTCAACTATTATAATTACTGTTAATTTATATATATTTGTTCCTTACAAGGGGTGAACATTTGCAATTTCTATTTCCTCTATAGTTAACTGTGAAACTAATCAGAGGGAAAATTTTACGCACAATATTCCTCTACTCGACTTCTCTTAATGTGCCAATATCACATTGGTGGGAGCCGTCAAGCGCAAAGAAAGGGAGGCATTTTACGTTCAAGAGATAGAATGCAGATATCCTTTGTCTAACACTCGGAATTGCTCGTGATTTCAATGGCATATTGGCAGCGAAAGATCAAGAAGGCGTTCTCAGCGGTTGTTCCATTTTGCAAGTTAGTGTATGTTTGGGCTTAGTAGATACACATGGTTCCGCGTTTTCAGGTGAAATTAAATATATTTTAACTTAATTACATCAAATTATTTAATCTTAATCACATGATTAGTTATAAACAAATGCATTCCTTTGAGAGACTTCCGAATACAAAACGAAAGCCCGTTGTAAAATGATAAGACCACTTATCATTAATATATTATAACTGAACCCTTTTTCAGAACAACTTATATTCATACCTTCTCCAAGCTTCTATAACACAGACACATCAATTTCATTCCATACAGATATAATAGAGGTATTTAATTACGACATGTTGGCATATTGCTTCCCATCGCGATAAACTGACCTGCACAAGATTCTCATACATTCGCCATAGAGTTTAGGTCCGGGAAATTGATGGACTATTCCATGACACTAGCCCTTTTGCGGCAAAATACTCCCTTGTAGAGTTGGCAGTGTGGATGGTTGCCTCGTCCTGCTGAATTATCCAATTCTCTATTCCAATTCTCTCTGAAACATGTAAAAGGTGCTCTTCAAGCAGATAGTGATAAGAAATGCAAGATGTGCCTTCACTCCATTCCCGAATTCACCCCAGACCATTAGAGACATCTCTTCTTGTTGCCTTTTTGAAAATACTTCTGTTTTTTTCTGAGGTATGCCAGTAGGTATCCAATTATCAGGACCTTTTAAGTTGATATTTTTTTTCATTGTTGAATATTATACGCTTCCAATCTTCCTTCCAGATGATGTGTTCCTTAGCCCAATCAAGCCCAATAATGGTGAACTTTCAGACAGGAACGCTTCTTCTTTTTCAATGTGTTTATTTGTGTGACTAACCTGGACAAGGTCGATTTGTGAACAATGAGTAGGATCACGAGCAAGTTGTTCCAATGATCCACTAGAATTGAGTTTTCTGATCACTTGCCTCTTTTATCGAGGTGAAGTTTTTGAGGTCTTCCAAGTAATTTTTTCATTCTATATACTTATTTCTTAGCTTGAGGAAGTTATGCATGACACATGATGATCTGCCAAACCTTCTTGCTATTTCCCGAGACGAAACTCCTTCTTCTTTGTAGTCTTTAACCTGACCTTGTTCAAAGCTGGACAACCCTGCATTCCGACCGTTACTTAATCGTGCACTCTTCACAAACACAGCAGACACAATGCTGCTCACTCCAGAAAAGCGTTTGCATATGAAGGTCATGAAGTATTCAGCCTGGTCTTATCACTTTGCAACAGGACTATTTTCTGTCTTCCGACTGTGTGCAATAAAGTCCTAGCTTTGTAACTAACCCTACGATAAAGTTCATATAATTCGATGTCCTTAAGTTCACATATATTTTATTTAAGTTTTTCTCTTATCATGACAAATTTCTTCAGTTGGCCTTATCATTTTGCAACGCGGATTTATCATAGGGCAATATTCTGGCTGCATTTAGCGACTATCACGCTTATTAATTTTAACTTTCGCTCTTTATTTCAAATCATGTGGCGCAGTATGGTGATACACAAAAGAAGGGCTATTGTAAATGGAACTGTTCCCTGCTAACTGATTAGATATTCTTGAAGAATAATGGTAAGCGTTAAAAAGATTCTTGAATATATGCCAGCGAATCGTAAACGCCGAGATTAGTTCCATCGAAGGCGGGCCATTGCATGCGTAGCCAGCAGATCGTGATTAGAACGCATGTGGCTCTGGAAAAAGTCTGATTTATATACACAGAGTGAACAAAAAGTAAGGAATATTGATTATAATTTTAATATAAAACTTTTAAAACTCAAAATGTTACATTTATTAGGCGTATATTACTTCATATTTTGCACATAAAGTAGAAAATGCATATACTCAGGTAAACAGGATGTTTGGAAAAACACATTTTCCCTTAACAGTAGCCTATATTTTACTTTAACATTTTGGAATTATTATCCCAATTCTGCACGAGGATAGTTATTTTTTCTCTTATTATATCACAACTATTTTAAAATGTATATTATGCCTTTCTGACTGCTCTTAACGTTACAACGCCATTTACTACTGTACAATATTGAAAGCTGTTACGAAAATTGTCTAACATTTCTTACACAGTAATTAAACGGATTAAATATATTCCCATTCTGAGTCTAGGTTTCAGTTTTAATAAGTTGTTGGGCCTGTTGTGGTGCACTCTTGATTTTAAATAACCCCACAGATAGTAATCTAGGGGATTTAGGTCTGGTGATCTAGGTGACCTCTCAACTGCTCTCTGTCCTCTTCTTCCATTCCCTTTTCCAAGAAATGTTGCATTTACAAAATCTCTCACATCTCTTCCAAAGTGTGCAGGGGTACTATCTTGTTGATACCAGATATTCTTTTGGAGCATGCTTTCTATTCCAGGAAACAAATCTTGTTAAGCTGAAAATATATTCTTTTGCAATAGATGTAGATACATAGCTTAGCTATGCTCCAATTGTGTCATTACCAACTCAACATGCCCACACATTTTTCTATGGATATCCCGTTTGCTGTTGCACCACCCAATGTGTCCAGTATCGACAGCTATACTGATTAATTGTACCATTTAGACAAAAGTGGTCTCATAAACTCCAGATTTTGGTTTGGCAACTCCAATAAAGTTTCACAAATCATCGGTAATAACCATCTTCACTTGATTCCTGAAAAAGTTTTATTTTGTACGGGTGTCATTTAATAGATCTCTTTAAATTACAGACAGAATTTGTAAACTCTTGCTAGCCGTCTTGCTCAGTTCTTATTCTGTCATCATTACATCACGGCTTGTATTCTTTCCCTTTCAGTGAGATTTGCCATGAAAAGCCATTCTACATAATAATGACTCAATTTTTTTTAAATAATACTTGTTGCTTCCTGTAATCTCTCAAACATTTTGATACTAAATTTAAATAAACTTACCTTCTTTTCGTAAATTTACAGAAAATTAAGAATGAGAATAATATAAACAAACAATAATGAATAAATTAACTTATCCACATACAGAATTGAAAGAACAGTAAATAAGTATAGCCTACGAAGAAAAAGTATTTTTTGACAAAGCCAGTAAATCTGAGGATATTACTTTCCTAAATGGAGTGCAAAATATTAAGTGATACGTGCATAATAATTGCGGCATTTAACATTTTTAGAGACATTCAACTTTTCACAAGGAAGTCATTTACACTTTTTATAATTAATTTATATCATTTGTTCACTGCTTTTTCTTTTCATTTATTAATACGATTTCTCAAGCTGTAAGTTAATTTGAACTTATTTTATAATTGATATTAAATTCTTGAACAAAAATATTGAAATATGCTTCAGCATTCAGCTTCTGAATTTATTCTCTGGAAACCAAGACTGCTCAGAATAAGCCTTTATGGAAGTATTTAAGAGACCCGTTCTTTCCTTCTTCTGTTTAAAGTGATACTGTTAAAATGAAACACATCTTGTCGTTTAGAAGCGAAACAGGTGGTTGTATTGTTTATGAACATTTAAATTTTCTGTTGCTATCAAAATAATGTAAAAGTAATTCTTATAAATTAATACTCGGCTAATTAATAATATTTAATAATAACGTTTTTGAATAAATTTTATATTTATAAACTAAAAGAATGGGTGTGTGAAGCTGGAATCAAGTCTTAGTAATGGTTTTCGAATAATGCCCGAGAAGCGCTTTAGACCGCTTGAATGGCTGCCAATCCTTTCCATAAAGCGATTATTTTGCTGTAATCCGTTTCCTCCTCGGAATTTACTGATACTTCATATATAATATTTATACCAAAATTTCGAGGAGGGTTTAAAATGTGAGCAATAATACTCTTTAAATAGTCTGCGATGGACTGATTTAGCTGCTACTCAGTTATTGTTAGCAGATCAAATTTATAAATAGAAGAACTTCAAAAAATCTACTAGATATAAATGATTAACAAATAAACGTAAAACCTTATTTCAATAATTCCAAAAATAATATTAGATTGGGGGGGGGGGGGGTTAGCAGAAATTTTTTTCTAAAAGCTGATATACTCGCTTGGGCTGCAAATACATCACATAACATTCCTGCAGGTTCGTGACACATTTCTAGTTCAATCTAATTCGGATGGGAAAAATCTATAGCAGTAATGTGCAACAATGAAGTATTTGCATTTAAACGCCTCAACTTCGTGCTTCTACGGCTGTTTGATGCTATATTTATTTATAATAACATGGTAAGATGCACTAGTTTTGTATAATTGAAGATACTAGGTGCACAAATACAAACTTGCTTGCTAAACTGTTGGCGCCTTGCTGCTTTATGAATTACAAAATGGTTTATATTTAAAAGACAACTTTTTTATTTTCATGAAACCATTGTTGGCAAAAACTTTCTATATAGTAATTAATCTGTTAAAAGCAATTAAACTAGTATTATTAGCTAATATCTAACAACGTTTCTTGATTCTTTCAAATAAAGGGTTCATTTAAACTCAATTTACAATTGTTACAAAAAATAAATCTAAAGACGAGTATGATTAAATCCAGAGATTGTCGCATATTAATGCTATGTAGAGGATATTCAACATTAAGCATTTATGAACAAAGCAGTTAAACTGGGTGGCTCAGGAATCACCGGCCGGGCTGTGGCCAAGAGCGCGCATATAACTTTTGTCACACGGGGGGGGGGGGAGATCATGTAATCCCATGAAGTAATGAGAAACAGATAACAAGTGCTCTGTGAATCCTTTGACTAATTTAATTTTCATACCCTCTACGGGAGTAAGTGTTTGAGGTTGCAACCCGTAAAACACGTGTTTTACTTTTCTTAAAAGATAGTGTCGTGCATTCATCAACAACGGAGGGCAGATGTGTGGAAAAGTTTACGAGAAATGAAGGCACAGTTCGAGGACCGTAAAGTCAAAAGAGCTACAGAGTACATTGACAAGGGCAATTTTTACACATTGCTCTGGCGGAGCACAATTTCACAAAATGACTTTAAAATGGCCTTCACGTTCTTGTAAACAATTTCACACGTTTGTACATGATCGGCGTGTTGTTCCGGCATTATATTTGGAAAGTGCTTGTTTGATTCAAGAGTAAGTAAGGGTTATCTTAATTTTGGAAACCATACCGAAAGGTATTTGGAGAACATGGATACCAACAATGACGTTTATTCTTATTCAATAAGAATGAGAATTGTCACACTTGCACGAAAACCAGCTGATCTGTTAAAAAAACAAGTGCCCAATAATCCCTCTTAGCGATAGAGCACATCAGAACTATCTTTTTGTTTTAGAATAAAGCGGCAATTCAAAACTTGGCTTGTGGATTATGTGTTGCCCAAATTTTGGTGTTGTGAAAGTTAATGTAGTCATCTAAATGGAACAACAATGCATTTGTGACATACCTTCTGTCCAGAAGGACTATATTGTTGGGCGTATTGTATGCCTGGAGTACTTTTAACTCGATAGGCACTTCATTTGGCTACCTTTGGTACTTTATGTGTGAATCAAAATTGTTACGATAAAATATTTCTTACTGATTTTCGGGGAGATTGTCCATTCAATGCTCAACATCGTGCTTGGGTAACCTTTCACTTCGTCGCCTATCATCTAGATGAAATTTAAAATTAGCATGTATGTTTGGTGAATGATGAGAGAAAATTGAAAATGTAATAAGTGAAATTATTTGTATTTTGCACAAACTTGGGTGGAAAGAAGTCTCTTGAGGTACAATATCACTGCAATAGATGATATACGACAACTTTACTAGGATTCAGATCACTGAGAAATAAATGTCCCCATTCTCTGCTTAACCTTCATAATATTTGAATTTGAAATATGCTTCCAACAAAGCGATCCCTTTTTCTTTAGTGCTCATTTTTACTGCTGAGGCATCACCGGCAATGTATACTGACGATACGTACAGCAGACAAATTGTCGCCATGGCATGCTTGCCGTTATGTCGACATGTACGATAAAAGATTCCCTACAATACAGGCTAAGGAATTCTGATGCTGATTTGGAGAAGATGCACGATGGATGACTTTACGGGCTAAGGGCATTGTTTTGATTGTTTTTCCAAGAAGTTTTGTAATGCCATGTCATGTAAAATATTTTTCGTACCAGATTTACAAACGACGAATCATATTTCATTTTGCGTTACAGTACTGGTCACCTTCAGCCTCGTATAAAGCACGCAGCTCTGATCAGATAATACGAGGAGTGCAATAAAGAATGATCATAATTTCTTGGCAGGCATAATTTCTCGCGGTAATATTTAACTTTACAACATTTGGTTAGCTTAATGCGGACTGTTACTTGTTTCATTTTTTCACTTTCTGTTTCCGCCCGAGAGAGGTGTGCAAATTGAGACATGTTCAGTTCCGCCTTCAGCAAAAAGGAGGTGACACGAGACGAAGAGCATGCTGGTCAGTTTGTTCTTCCCTACAGCACAGCTCGAAGGAGGTTTAAAGAGCGAAGGCAATAAATTTCAAAGCAAGGCGGATCCAATGCTCCAGTCTGTGCTCTAACGGAACAAAACTTTAACATCGTTGCATTAATCATTAAGACCGTTTCAGAAATCCTGAATATTTCACTGAGTACCACCCTCACTTGGTAACTGAAAAGTTGCACATGAGATGTGTTTGTGCATGGTGACTTTCAAGACACTGATTACCGAACAAAAGACATTAACTGATTTGCATGCAGTTGAAGATGATGTTGCA
The DNA here is from genome assembly GCA_030762175.1 of Metallyticus violacea. Classification (NCBI taxonomy): domain Eukaryota; kingdom Metazoa; phylum Arthropoda; class Insecta; order Mantodea; family Metallyticidae; genus Metallyticus; species Metallyticus violacea. The sequence continues at coordinate 58,410,433 of CM060835.1, forward strand.
GGAAGATGTGCAGTTTCTTTCAAAAGTAGTCACTGCTGATGAAACTTGGTTACACCATTTCGATCTGAGAGCAAACAGCAAAGCTCTGTGTGGAAATCTCCTTCACAAAAATAGTATGTATATATGGCAATATTACAGAAGTTTCCTGAAGACTCTGCAGGACTATATCGCACACTAAAGGCCAAATTTCCATGTAACCAATTGGATGCTACATCGCACATCGCAAATGTTGCTGAAAATCTCACATAAGCCAATGTGAAGTGTGTCTCTCATCCTTCTTATAGTCCAGATTTAGCCCCGTGTGACTTTTTCCTTTTCCTTTTCCCCAAATTGAAGGAACAATTGAAGGGAGACATTTCCTATCATCAGATATAGTGGTGAGGGCTGAAAAGGCGATTCTGAAGAACTTGTCAAAAATGGTTTCCAGCATGCCTTTGAAGACTGGCAAAAAGGCTGGCAGAGGTGCATTCAAGAGATCTACATTGAGAAAGATGATAAAAATTATGAGTATGAGTAAACGTATGTTTGTCAAAAAGTATTATGATAACAATTTAACAGCCGTTGTAGTTCTCTTTTTCTTAAGATGGTTTATGTTCCAAAAGACTCATTTAGCATAAATATTATAATATTCTAACTCATATACAATTGACAGAGATATTTATCGAAAAGCAAATTGATTAGTCGCTCCAAACAAGAATTTGGTACACTCCATCATTTTAGTGTGCGACATTACTTGACCTTTTTCCCCCAAGCGTTCTATCCATCGCCAACGCTCCAAACACTTTCTTAAAACGCCTTTGAATGTTGGTAATGGTCTCATTTTCCGTTAAAAGAAGTTCAATTACTGCTCTTTTTAGCCCACGTCGCTTAGAGACTATATTTTGAAAGTGCATATGCACCACACACATAAAATGCATTTTAAAACAAATTAGACGAGAAATGAGCTGCATTACTTATCAAATTCCCCTCATAATTGTAACACAGTATTGTAATATTTAAGCTGAAATAGGCTAAAGAAGGCAACATGGATTGACAATTCGATCTCTGTAAAGATGACTGCAAGGAAAAGCATTTGGAGCCAGCCATTGCATCTGAATTATTTACACTGTACGAGCAGCGTGCTACGTTGGGGTAGCTATACGGAATGTTCCACAGGTCAGAAGCTGATGCTCTCTTAATAGTTTACTCAATGCCGCTCTACTGGCTTTTATTAAGCAATGCGTTTCTGATAAGGCGGATGACATACATTATGATCAGGGCCTAGGTTTTGATGACTTAAAATGATAGCAATATTCTATAAAATATCCTAAACACTTTTAAAAAGCCCAAATGTTCGATCGAATTTGTTCACATAATTTATGACATCAAATGAACTGCAAACAGTATAAAATACCATTGTACTTAAATGAAAAAAATATTTATAACTTGTTAACAATTAAGAGATTTTTAATAAACTGACTGATGATTATTAATCAACATTTCAATTTTGCGCATATCTGTTCATGGATCACCAGTTTCAATTCTACCTATTCCGTTTAGATGACATTGTCAATGCATATGTTCCAGAAGGAAAAGGAACATCGATTAACGCCGAACTTTCTTTTACGTAGAAAAACAACTTGCAACGTCTACAGATGGGATAGAAGCACACTCGAAGTGCACCAAATCACTGGACATAACTTCCTCTTCTTTGCTAATCACATTAGTAATATCTTCCCTACTCGCGTGATAGTTCACAAAAACTTTACAGCATTAATTTTTCTCAAGAATAGGTTTCATTTTCCAGTATCACAGACTACCTTTAACGCATCTTCGGGTGTTCTAATCACACCAATAATATTTTCTAAAGTTTACGCTATCTGTCAGATCCACAATGAGTTATGGAACATTTGATGTTTCAGTATGGATGCTTATTTAAATTTCCAATAGTAAGCGTAAATACATGGAAACCACTAGATAATGACAAAAATATAAGAAACTAACTTAAGAATAATTGAAAATACAATAATGACTCAAAATTGAAAAAAAAAATAATAATAAAAATGAAAATAGTAAAAAAATGAACTAATAAATTAGCATTTCTATAATCTGGATGACGTATTTGGGAGTTGTGTATAAGTTGTGCGTATCTATGATGCACAAATTAGAAGTTAACTTATCAAAATTCAGGTTCGGATTATAATCAGTTTGCTTGCCTTTGTGCTGATTCGTAATGAGAGAGTATGGATATGTACTTCGGAGTATTCTTCATATGGAGAGGAGAACGGGTTACGAATACGGTGCCCAAACAAATGTACATTTCCATTAATTTAACACATAACAAAAAGAACAGTTTAAAGTATGGGTTATGTGTTATCAAAACTTTCTAAATTTTTCAAATTAAGTTCTTATTGTAAATAATTTCTCAATATAAAAATGTACATTTTACTTTACAAATATTGCAAAAGGCGATTGAATATTTAATACATTCTGAGTAAAATAACCAAACAAATAAAAAATAAGTAAAATTTATAACATATGTAATTACTATGCATGTTACAATAAAATATTTATTTGTATATATTTTAAAATATGTAATGATTTATATATAATTGATAATATTTTGTATTACTATTTTCACTATACCTGTTATATATTTGCGCCATTTTTTGTTTTATTTACAGTATATTAAACGTTTAATTATTTTTTGCACATATTAGAACTGACATTGCCGGGGTCCTGCGTTTAAATCCCATGGGCGGATCGTATTTTTTTAAATCATTTTCCGTGGTCACAGGCGAATGCTGGAATGCACATTTTTCACAAAAGCTCTTCTCTTCTCTTCCATATCATTTCATTCATAGTTCTTGTTGCAGGGTGGAAAAGGCGGGATGGTGCTGTGTGGCATGGCGTTGGATTTGTATCTTTGAGAAAATTCCGGTCCTGGCGTTTGGAAAAAGGGGGGGGGGATTTCCTGCCTGAGTGTCACATGGGGCTCTGTTGGGGGAAGGGAGATCGTGGACTCTCAGAGCTGCCGACGCCTGGAACCTAAGCTCGTATGTCTACGTCAGTGGATTGCTGCCCTTGACTTCAGGCGTCTCCCTCTTATTATCCCTTCTTCCCGCAAGGGCCTAATGGGGGGCATGGGTAGAAAAGACACATTCGTGTGGCGGAGGTACCGAAATAATCTCCGTCTCATTCTACACTCACTTATCCATCCTATTCAATCCCATCCTATCTTAATATGCAAGAATTATAACGTGTAGTTTGGTAACATATTTTTGTAACATATAATGTCTTTTAAAATTTTTCTTTATTTTATCGTTATTTTCTTTATTTTATCGTTTTAAGATGTCACATCGAATCTGAACAGACTCTTTCCATGGAAATAAAATTAAGCAACCTTCGTTACGTGTGACATTTTAACATCAAGAGACAATTTAAATAATTGCTAGAATAGCTGAAGGACAAAATTATCAAGATGATTGCTCCCCAAGATCTTTAGTGTTTAATGCGTAAGTTTTTTTTTTTTTGAATGATTTATTTATGGATGCTCTTTAACATCTCAGGTCATCAGCGTCCCATTCAACTCAGGGCGTGAAACGGCCGACAAATTTTGCTCAGAGGCCTCTCTTTCAGGCTTGAGGTTCTTTTTCGTGCCGTAAATGTACGACACGGGACCCACGGCTTTACTTCCCTTCCGAAGGAAGCCATACTTAGGATTTTTACACCCGAAAAAAGCCATCGCTCCTGGCCGGGTTGGAACCCGCGATCTTGGGTTTAGAAGACAAGTATGGTAACCACTACACCACCAGAATCGACAATGCGTAAGTTATAGAACTGCATAACACATTACTACACCTAATCCTTTCTCTGAAGGAAGGACTCATAAAAGGACGTTTAATTATACAGGAATGAGCTTTCCTGTCAAGGGATGCTGTTTTCAGTTCTCTAAGTCTATCTTGCAAGATACTCAGCACGAGAGAAAGGGATCAAAACTTTGAAGAACTTTCACATTGAAAAGTTTCCAGTTTAGCTCTTAAGCTTTGGATGACATTGTAGATCTAAAAACATGGCACACTTATCAATATTTAATGGAGGTGTTGGGTATTTTTAAGATTTACTAAACGAAGCTTCAATCAATATAGTATACATTTTTGAATCAGTAATGAAATCAGCTTCCACTCGTAAATTTCAAGTATCATGGGCTCAATCATTCTGTATAGCAACTGATTTTATAACTTACTAGCAGACAAGCAATGGGAGATTAGTACTGAATGGGCTTCTGCAAAGATCAGTTTGTGACAGTTGTTTGCAATTCATCATACCATATTAATCTCTCCTGAGAAAGTGACGAAAGTGGTCGTTGGAAATAGCTAGATCACATTAATACAGCTAGGAATCTCTGTAGAAAAATGGAAAATGTAGCAATGGGAGCTGGACAACACTTCATTCCCCTTCAATAAAAACTGACTTACCGACCAAGAAAAGTTTCCTCTTAAATATTAAACTCTTCTTCATGACTTTCAACAGTATTCAGTGGGGGGTTTAGAGAACTGTAAGGAATGGAGATTTTCTGCATACTTTTTAAAAGTGGGAGTTGGAACTGTAAATCTATACAGCGGTATCCTAAATAAACACCAGTGGGTCAAAGAAAGGCTCAACAATAACGCCGATAAACCCTCCCGCAACTTTTATAAGCTACCTTTCGACATCCCTCCACACGTCTAACAGTTTCTCTTCTGCTAAATCGTAGACTAATATTAGCTGAAACTAAAATATTATTGATGCGGACTGAATGCCTCTATTGCTAGGTAAGTAAACATCTGTGAACACTCAAAGGCTCTCCATTCAAAAAAATCAATATTCATAATAAATAAAAACAAAATAAAAAATAATATATTTTGAATTAAAAATTCTGCTTTTAATGGATCTATTAACTAATAATCATAATTAACAAAAAAGAAAAGTTATATTTATTTTCTAAGGTTGTTAACGAGGAATGCGTAGCGACCCAAAGTCAGGAGAGGTTGTATTCGTTAAGCTGCCGGCCTCAGTAGCATGGTTATGAGATGACCAATAAAACTGTGTGACCATCCAAGAGTCATAAATGAAATTTAATGGTTCTTGTGCAATTTATAGTTTTCATTATAATTAGAGGATATGTAGTTTTGAAGAAATGTTAAGCCTCTGAACGCACTTTCCTTTTAATTTGCTTATAAAATGTGAAGAAATTCAGTTTACAGTATCTTCCTGAATTTCTAATATTTTAAAGTTGTTTAAAAAAAATAATTAATTTTCAGAGGACTGTGTTTATACACAGGATGTCACAAATTAAGTATTTATTTTGTAGAAACGAGGAATGTAGGGCTAATATTTATAGATGTAAACGTTGTAGTTGCTGCTGGAATCGGGGCATTGGTTTCCTGACTACAGCTCAACATGTTTCTGTTGTTACAGATAAGTGAACGTACATGGTGTTAAGTGTGCCAGAGAGGGTAGCCTTTGTGATGTGGAAGTTGCAATGGTCATCTTGTATGAGACTCGGACGAAATTTGGTGGCCTATTCCATAAACCTGAACCTACAAACACAGTAATTAAATTGTTGGTAAACGACTTCAAGCGCACTGCGACCGTTAGGATGAGCCTGGACAAGGCGTCCATCAACCTCTGGTGACAAAATTGGAGCCATTAGAACCTCCATCCAACGCAGTCCAAAAGTGGTGCGGCATTTGTCATGGAAATAGAACATTCCACGCTCGACGGTGCATAAGTGTTGCGTTACACGCTGAAGAAAAAACCTCAGCATCTGCAGGTTCTGCTCCCTTTACATGACGAGGATTTGGTAGAGCGTGTTAGCATGTGTGTGGTTTTTCTCGCATGTAATGATGATCGCAACATCCTCGAGCAAGCCTTATTTAGCGATGAGGCAACCTTCCACATTTGTGGGAAGTTTAACAGACATCTGGGCTGACACACCGCCAGTAGAACACTCGGAATTCCGGTGAGACTCTCCCAAAGTTAGTATGTGGATGGGAATACACCATGAATTGAGTAATGTACTTGGATATGCTGCTACATTTTCCAGGATGAACGTGTTAACTTCCAGCAGGGTAGGCATTATGCCTTATGCCGTAGATGTTCGCACTATTTGAAAGATGTGTTTTCTGGAAGATGGATTGGGCGCGCAGGACCCATGATGTGGGCGGCACGCTCTTCTGACCTCACATGAATGGGTTTCTTTGTGTGGGCATTTACCAAAATACGTGTGTTCCGCCAAGGCATTACCACATTGGCGGAGCTCGGAGACCGGATTAGACAAGCTGCTGCAGCTATAACACTACGAATGCTCCGGAACGTCTTTCGTGCCACAGTCGACAGATGGGAGGTGAGTTGCGATGTAAATTGTGCTCATATTGATAAACGTATATAATTATGTACATTAACAATTGAGTAGTTATTGTAACTAAGTATTACTTTATTTCCGGACACCCTGTATATATATGATAAAATGTTATTAACCTCTAATGTTCTATGTTATAAATAATACAGTTCTTCAATACAGATATAAAATAATATTATTAAATAGTATGACGACATGTAAGTAATTTTGATAGTAATGGTACTTTTTGGTTTAAAACTGTGCTAAAATAGTTGTGAATTTATGTTTGCATATTTAATACTAAATATAGACTGAGGTTAATAAATATCGATGATCGTCCGTAGTTTGGTTTTAACATCGACGTAGGTTTAGGGTTTTCTCCTCTTAGGTATAACTGTAACTATCTCCTCGTACTAAAATAAAAACAGTGGGTTAGGTGTTACGAATACGTCTCGATAGATCCGTCACAGCTCATCACCAGGGTGCGCTGCCGAAAACAAACACACACCGCTAGTGACTGGGAATGCCTTTCTTTGCACCCAAACTTTTTTCACGCTTACGGAGAGCGAGTTGCCCACCTATATATGTTTACACAACCCGCATAAATAACAAGTGGGCACAGCAAAAAAGGACAATTATGTTACATGGGTCAAAGGTTGTATTTTCTGTTGCAACACGATCCGTCCACGTACGCTCTAAATGGTGTTTCCATGGAGTTCGTAATAGTCCTACCCTGCTTATAAAGCGGCCCTGCCAATTGTTGCCTTGTCTATCTGTCGCATGGAGTGTGAACGAAATTTTTTTTTCCTTTTCTCAATTATACAACAATGTCCGTCAACCGATGGCAATTTCCCGTGAAGCTTGGGGGTGGGAACGTCACTGTCCTGAGTGGGGGGAAAAGGCTCATCGTCGTCCTTCTGGAAATTGAAACAATCGCACCTTCCCTTTCCCATTTTCATTTGGAACTTCCCCAATTATTCCCGGATAATCTTCACTGCAATTGTCTATACACTAGGGGTACTTTGTAACGATGCCTCCAGTTTTCGCGGTTTAGTGTCCTTTATTTAACCGATGATGAGGAAGTTGCCATTTCTCAGATGTAATTCTAGTGTCCCAGAATTTGTGCACTTGCTTCTCAGTATCGTAAAGCACAAAACGTACAAGAAGTTATACTGTAAGTGTAGTTTTTATATTATTATATGCATTCGTGCACTTTCTAGTGTGATGTTGGTACAGTAGGTACGTATTGTTTATATCATGCGGTGATTATGTCGTTTCAGATTGGTACGTCTTAGTTTGACAATGTTTTGGTGAAAGCATCATTCCAATCTAGATCGAGCGACCTAAGCGGCAAAGAAAGATTTATCTGCGCAAAATGTTCATTGTTTTGAATGATATTAGAATTTTAAGGAAAGTAGTAACTTTAAGACAAGGAATAAACTGTCTCGCAGCAATTTAATGCATGCTACTCAGTTTGTGTTGGAAAAAATATATAGCAAACAACTTCGTAAAATAATACAATATTTAGCGCAGTTACTAAACAAATACCGAATAACCTTTGTTTGCGCACAAATAGGACATTGAAAATATATGTATTTCGACTTCAAGGAAATGCTTTTTCTTTAATTCTTGTGTCATCTCCCAAGTAATTGATCTAATAACTTGAGTTTGACACCTTCCCATAAATGTCAGGCAAGTTTTAAATTTAGGAACGTGATGGAGTAAACTGTCCTATATGGAAAAATAAGTCAGAAGTACGCGAGAAGAGGAATTATAATTAAAAAAAATTAACAAAAATATTTCAATATAATTTTCTCAGCAATTGAAGTGTGTATACGTGTGTACGTTGTTTTAAGATAAACTTACAACAGCAATACTTCATTAAGACCTTTATAAAACGATTAAATCATTAAAACAAACTTTAAATTATTAAATCTTAAGCGTTAATCTTTTAACATTCCCATTTAACACATAATAATAAATAAAATATTATTAGCAAAACAAATCACAGGTACAAGCATACACTTTTAGTAAACTGTTGTTCTTTTTAAAGAAGTACAAAAATTTAAATGCTGTGTACAAATTATCATGCCTTAATGTTAGCTACCCACATTATTTGGGTATGAAAATGGCAAAAAGTATCATAAGTGAAACTAATAATACACTAAAATAATTTACAGCAAAATCTTTTACAAATACATTCTACTTGAGTCATTGGGTGTAGTAGTAGTAGTAGCAGTAGTAATAGTAGTAGTAGTAGTAGTAGTAGTAGTAGTAGTAGTAGTAATAGTAGTAGTAATAGTAGTAGTAGTAGTAATAGTAGTAGTAATAGTAATAATAGTAGTAGTATTAGTAGTAGTAATAGTAGTAGTAATAATAATAGTAGTAATAATAGTAGTAGTAATAGTAGTAGTAATAGTAGAAGTAGCAGTAGTGGTAATAGTAGTAGTAGTAGTCGTAGTAATAATAGTAGTAGTAGCAGTAGTAGTAATAGTAGTAGTGATAGTCGTAGTAATAGTAATAATAGTAGTAGTAGTAGTAATAGTAGTAGTAATAGTACTAGCAGTAATAGTTCGAAAGTCCTGACGGCTTAACCGGCTTTCGAACCCCAGACCTCTCGCTCACGAGTTCGCGCCCTAACGACCTTGGTCACCCGTGGTGGTCAGTTTAAATATGGGAGGCACATACTGTTGTCTTGACTTCCTGGCCCTTTTCTTTACGGGGCGAGTCGCAGAGAGAAGAAAGTAGGAGCCGTACAAGTCCTCTGCGCATGTGCTGCTGAACGTGTATATTATCTTCCTTCAAAACATCTTCTGTCTCTGTTGTTTGAGAGTGATTCTTATGATGGTATGGAGAAATTCCAAACTTTTACAAGCGTCTTGCAAAGGAGCTCTTTAGTTATCCACAATGTGGATTAATAAACAATACTGGTATTGTGATCTGTTTTTAAATACTATGTCCTCAGAACGAAACCTGCCTTTACAGGCTGTAACCGGCAGTGCCGAACCAAGCGAGGAAAGCCGACTGGTTACGATACGATAAACAATAAACAATAAACAACAATACTATTTCATTTTATTTGATGTTCTATTATTTTTTGTTAAATTGAAACTAAACTAGCTTAACCTAACCAAACCTAACCTAAAGTATGAAAAGGTAACATTTATTCCATTAAGAATAGCGTATATTATTGTGTAGTAATATTACTTTTGGAATGTTCTATTATTTTTTTTTTTTTTGAATAACTAGAACTAAATAATTTAACATAACCTAACGTATTAACTAATTTTTTATGTTTCATTATTTTTGTTAAACTTAAACTGAACTAACCTTGCCTATGAAAAAAGTAGCATTTATTCGATTAAGAATAGTGTAGGTAAATTATGAAGATTAAAAAAAAAACTAGTAACATTTATTTATTCTGAGAGAAAAATAGATTACTAGTAAGGGGAAAACATGCTCATGACCTTCACATCATTGGCACACACCCTAACCTACTAAGGTAACAAGGCTTCATGCCTTGGTGTGGGGGATATTCGCTTAAAGTAATTGCTAATACTAAAATCGTAACCAATCGGCTTTCTTCGCCACAGTTCGGGACTGCAAGCTGCAGTTGCTTATAGCTTGTAAGAAAAGTAGAACAAATTGTCATACGTGTAAACTGGAAACAGTGTGGAAATGGATCAACGCATAGCAGGCAGGTTGTGAAGAGGCTCTAATAGATGATCGAAAGACAACCCTTGGTAATAATATTTTGAGACGTGGACTCCGTAGCGCTGGTCTTCACTATCGACTTATGTGCTGACAACCAGCGGCTCGTCGCATTTGACATTTCTTTGCTTGATAATCTGATATCCAAGTCCTAAATCGCCTAGTTTGAATATAATGTTTGAACACAGATTGTTGATAAATGGGAGTCTGGTCAAGAGAAAACAAGGACAGCCCTAATGTAGCACTGTTCAAAAAGTTCCAGAGTAAATTCAGTTCCAATGAATGACGTACTAGATATAAATAGTGCCTGGACCTCCTCTTGAGATCTAGCATTTTGAGTATATTGTTTTTTCTGTTGTAATAATTTCATTTGAAATATTTTGTAGCAATTAAAATGCTAAAAATCTACTATTTCTTTTATATTCATAAAAATTGTTGCAAATAATTTCATCAGTATAATTTTAAATACTTATTTAAGAAATTGGACTCATTTAAGATCCAGTTTTACATTTTTAATAACAATTTAAGTTATAATGTCTCTTAATTATTTATTTTTCTTCGAGTAGCTGAATTTATAGAAATATTTTATTTTTAAACGAGTAATGTAATTTAGAAATCTGTCATCAGTACAAGAAAAACAGTAGAGAGTACAAGTTATTAAAGGGAATTTATTTGTAATTTCTTCTTTATTTTATTTATTTAATTTTTCTTTAATATTATAAATATTTATATATTTTATATTTGTACCTTATTAAAGTAATGTATTTTATGACTTTAAATAAGAAATTAAATCTCCGAAACATTGATTATTTTCTACACGAATAACCCGGCTTTCACTGCGCATACTGCAGCACCAGCATAGGCAACCTAAACACAAATATTTTCCCATCCCATTTCATGGAGTGGGAAGTTCAAGGCAACCTCTACTTTGTTTACATCTTCCGACTATCGTTTCTCCGTCTTTACATATCAATTTCGTCTTTGATATTCCTTAGTTATACAGGTGTAAGGGAACACTGCCGTAAACAAAGCTCATACTAGAGCTTAGTAAGGAGAGTAAACATTTCATATACTTCTTCTCTATCTCTTGGGCTTTTCCAGAAAATAAATATTTGACCTGGAAACATATGGCAATACTGCTTAATATTCTACATAGTTAAATTATAAATTTAGAATGCATTACTTGCAGATATCTACTTAGTAAGTGTTTGTTTGCATAATCTACTGCGAAAACAAGTTCATAGCTAGCGATGCCCACTTTTTTCATTTTTATTAACATCAACGCTATGACAGTAAGCTCAGTGATTTCATCCAATTTTGCGAACCCATAAAATTCAGTTTAGAGTTAGAAAAAATACCAAAGGACATTTTTTCTATATATTTATCCATTATTAAATCGGAATGTACTAACATGTTACAGTACATGAAATATATCGTAGAATATTTCAATTGGTCAAACAACACGTCAATGGCCAAACAATATTAAACGTGAAAATAACTTTTCTCGGGCTATTATCCAGGTGAATTCTGGAAGAAGTTCCAAGCTTTCAAGCGCTAAAGTCGCTCTCATCTTCAGGGAATGGCGTTAGCTCTTGAAAACTAACGTCATTCCAGGTGAATTCTGGAAGTTCCAAGCTTTCAAGAGCTAACGTCGCTCTCATCTTCAGGGAATGACATTAGTTCTTGAAAGCGTGGAACTTCTTCCAGAATTCACCTGGCTGATAGCCCGAGAATTTTTTTTTATATCGCCTCTAGGAAAGTTTTAAGTCAATATCAAACATTTTTTGTTTAATTTATAGCATGGAATCATCGGTTAAAAATGTGACATTAAGCGCCCTTAACATTCTGTAATTCTAACACAATGTCTTGTTTTATACTTTGAACAATAACCTGCTACCTTACAGATCAGCTATATTTCTACAGAATTCTTAGACTTTTGTTAAATTTCATAACAATCGTCATTTTATCGTTCTGATAATTCTATGCTCGTTGTTATGCATATACCCTCTCCTAAAAGTGTTCCTTAAGACACACAATAGCCCTATTCTGAGATACTTAAAATGATTTATTCGATGGGACTACAGCTTTGACTACATTGGTCTTATTGCGAAATCTGTAGACTGTGAACGTGAATACTGTAGGTGTAGGTCTGTATGGACCAATAAAATGCATCAATGATGGCGTAAATGAGCTCAGAGTCCTTGGTGTCTTAAAGTTATGTGGCATTTATCTTCTCAAGTAAGGAAAATCTCCGATAACTTGGCCTGACCGGGATTCGGACCCAGGAAGTCGTAAAAGCGCTACCACTAGAGCATGGAGGGATACTATTAGCTTTTATCTATAGAGAATGTGTTTGCAATCTTTCAATGCTGGTGGTGGTTTTTTATGTTTGGAGTTGGAAATAATTTGAATATACCGGGTGATCTTCTCACCCTGTTGATTGGTAACTAGGCAAATCTGCATTTAACAGTCGAGAGACATGCAGGTGCTCTCAAGTGACCCGCTGCATTCAACAGACCGTACTATAAGGGAGTTTACCTTTCTTTATCTATTGTGTACTTTTTTTGTCTTTCTTTTATATGTAAGAATGTCTACAAAGAGTAAAATATCATCAATGCTTGATGTTTGTCTTTTCACATTAATGTAAAGTTATTCGCATTTATTTATTTACTACTTATTAGTAGATTCTTAAAGTATTTTGTGATTTAATTGAATTTTACATAATTACAACTTTTACAATAATAAATATAACAGAATAAGTATTATTTAACAGAATAAGTATTATTTTTTATCTTCGTGCCAGAAAACAACAACAACAAAAAAAAAAGGCATACTTCCATGGATCAGTATTTGATCAGAACACAATGAGAGGCATATAGTACCCAATTCGAGACAACGGGATAGTACGTAAAACGCCAGGATTGTATAGCTTCCTGTATTGATTGATTGTATAACTAATCTGCAGGATGAAAGGACTCACTCGGTATATTAGAAACTATTTTTATTAATGTATATTTAGAGTATATGACAAGTGTACAGCATTTTCCCATGTGTTTTTAATATTTTGCGGATAATAATGGATTTAGTTTACACAAGTTTTTGTTCTTACAGTTAATATTACAAATTTATATCCAAGAAGTAAATTATACATTTTGATGCAGTATTTGTTTTTTATATTGTTATTGAAAATGTTCTTTTGGAGGAAGAAATTAATATTTTCCGTAAATTAATAAAATTAATCTGATGTAATGATGTGGTTAAAAAATAAAAGTTCATACATTTAAAACTGTGGAATTAAAGTTTATCATTTACTTCCTTTTGATCGATTTTTATGCTCTTTAGCAATAAAATATTCCCAAATGAATGTTATTAAACCTTTTGCAAGAACATAAATTTAAGTATCTATTTATTTTGTTGTAATGATAAATTATGTTTTAGTAGATTTTTAATTACACTCATCAGATAAATGCCTAGATTAAAAATTATCTTTATCAAATTTTGATTTGTGAGAATATACAATATAGAGTTTAATGCCCATTTTTACTGCTGTGGTTTGCCTCATAGACACAAAAGATCGCGGGTTCAATCCCGACTAGCCGTAAAAATCCTAAGTATGGCTTCCTTCGAGGGAAATAAAGCCGTCGGTCTAGTGTCGTAGACTTACGGCATATAAAAGAACCTCAAGCCTGAAAGAAGAGACCTCTGAGCAAAATTTATCGGCCATTTAACGCTCTGAAGAGAATAGGGTGCTAGTGACCTGAAATGTTAAAGAGCGCCCCCCCCCCAAAAAAAAATATTGTGGCAGTGATAATGATGCATCGCAAGTGATGATATATGAGGTGAAATAAATTTTAGAAGTGAGAGCTCCATGTCTATGATTGAGGACTGAGAAAAACCTGGAAAAACCCCAGTCAAAGGGACTGTTCTGGCAGGAATCGAACCCCAGACATCTCGCTTATGTGTCCGTGCCGTAACGGTCTCAGTCACCCGTGTGGGTAGTATAGATACCAACGTATCCCCTAATATTAAAAAATATACAATATGGGGACTGAATAAGAAAGATATAAATGGTGTTTAATGTTAGTTTGTGTAAAAGTTTTTAATTTAGTTATATAGTTTCACTTACTTAGTAATATTATACACTTTAACATTGCATTTTAAAAACATTTCCACCTAATATACAATAATTACAGTAATAAGAATCTTTACCTTAAATTACTAGGTAGCTTAATTTTCAATGTATATAAAGTTAGTAAAAGTGCATTATCCTCACAAACATTTTCTACATAATTCTATTGTAATCTCATTAACTAAGCTATCAATATTTCATATATATATCACGGAACAGAAGTTCGATATTATTGAGGCATTGCTGTTTAATGCTTATTGTGATTTGAGGAAAAAAGTCTTACATTCGCTGACGTAATATGAAGAATATATTCATGTAACCTAAATCCCTTTATTTATATTTAACTCCTTAACTTAAGAAAATACCGTATTCATATTATAGCAGTAGAATTCATTTTTGAAGTCACACCAACAATAACCTGGCTCATTGCAGGGGGGAAAAATCACTTTGCGGTGGCCAGGCTATGAGATTTAATGACCCTAACAAAACCCGTGGGCGCCGATATTAGTTCTTGCTGAGCTTTAACTGTTTACCTTGTGCGTTGTGGTTTGGTACACCATTTTGGAAAGTGTGGCATAGTATCCCCATGTTTTTATAAGCAGCTAAGGGATGCAAGAGTGCGCATAAACAAACAAAGAGAAAGTAAAACCTTTGTTCTTTCGGGTCATAAAATTGAGATGACAGAACATAAACTACATATATGCCAGAGTTGTTTTTTTTTTTTTTTAAGAACTTCTCATAAAGCTGGGAGATCCGTAAAAACGGAACTTTATCCTTTTGAATGCCATAGAAGAATTGGTAGTTTGATCTTGTAAGGATTCTAGTTATTTTTAAGTTGATAATAAAAGAGCATTAAATGATTTGCAATAATTATTTATGAAAGAATATATTCTCGTAACTTACGAATCATAGCATATTTATTTTTAGTTGCTAAAATTGTATAGCTGTAAAAACTAATATCTTTCCATATAGAAACTTAACGTACAGTCTTGTGCGAATTAATGTGATCAAGCAGGCAAATTTAGTTTTATAAGTTATTCAGTGCTAATTCTACACCGTGCTATTCATACACATTGTTGAGACAGCAAATTGTAAACAAATTTGCTTTTATTTGTTGTACTAGGAGTGAAGCAATTTGTTTATTTTTCTAGCTCTTTTAATGTTTTATTTAGCAGGCATATTTTTATTCATATTTTATTCATAATGGATATCACACCTAAGAAGAGAAGTAAGTTCATAGCCCTCCATGAATTTAGTAATATGACTCAGAGACAGATAGAATGTAATGTAAATTTGGGTGCTGTTAATAATATAACTAGAAGGGAAAATGAGATTGGGTCAATTTCATCTCAAAAGAAAGAACGACATGGCCGAAAACGAAAAATGCAGGAAAGATGATGCCTACCTAATCAGAACCAGCAAAATTAATCCTTAAAAGAACAGTTTTGGTTTACAAAAAGATCTGGAGGTTGCAAGGGTGAAAATCGATGCTTCAACAGTGCGTAGAAGGCTTCTAGAAGCTGGAAGGAAAACTCGAAGATCAGTAAAAACAGCTATTGGTGCGTCCTATGAAGAAAAAGAGACTGGTATGGGCTAGCGAATATCAGAACCGAACACAAGAAGAGAGAGAAGGGCCCTATTTTCTGATGAAAGTTATTTTGAAGTGCAAGGATTGAACGTTTCGCATGTAAGGAGAAGTGATGAGGAAATATCGCCTAATCACATCGAAAGACGGCATAGTTTCAACAAAAGATGATATTTTTGGGGCTGTTTTGCATTCACAGGCACTAAATGTTTGATTTCTATAGATTTTTTTTTTTTTTTTTTGAGTAGTGTTTAACGCCCGTTTTTATTACTGAGGCATCACAGGCGGTGGACACTGGTGATGCATGAGATGAAATAATGATAAATTGGGAAGAATATTTTTTTAAGGAAGGAAGCGTTCCAAGCCTGAGTTTACGGTACCTCCCCGGCATTTGCCAGTTATGAAGACTGAGGAAAATCTGGAATAAACCCCAGTCAGGGAGGACGGTCCTGGTGGGATTCGAACCCCAGACTTCCCGCTCACGAGTCCGCGCCTAAACGACCTCGACCACTCGTGGCGGTGGTTTCTATAGATGAATGATAAACAGCAAGTACACACCAATTTTAGAGAAAAGGGCCGCTCAGAACTGAAAGAGATTGGCACAGGAACTGAACAGTGAAAAGACGATTAGAAAGCAAGACCTTGCTCCATACTATGAATGTTAAAAACTTCATGGCCAAAAATAGCTTTCAGTGTTTGAACTGGCCTGGAAATTCACCGGATCCCAACACTGTAGAGAATCTTTGGGCGAATGTCAAGAAACAAAAGAGCAAAATGGACTGCATTATCAAAGAAATTATGATTTGAGTTGTGATAAAAGTGTGGTTTCATGATTCAGAAACTAAATATGTAAGAAACTCATTCAGTCTGTACCAAAACGAGCGAAAATGGTAATTAAGGCCAAGAGTTGAAGCATTAAATACTAAAATCATTGTTTAGTAAAAAGTATGTTGAAAGTTTGTGAAATAATAAAAAAAAAAGAAGACAAGAATGTAGAATTCAGCTAATACTTCAAATCGCATCTATCAAAAAGCAGCCTTTCTTTGTAAATGTTAAATCTTTGTACTTATTAAATTGTAGGGTGAAAAATGATGTAAATATTTTATAAAATTATATTTGGTTATTCTTGCTGCAAATAAAAACATTTAAATTCATGAATCGTTAACTCATTCACTCACACTAAGGATACCACCTGCATTCTCAATGCCGGGTATCTAAATAAGTACAGTGTTTAACAATTGGGGACACATTATGACATTTTAAGCAGGTTTGATATTTTCGAAAGATTGCGCTGTTTTCTTGCCATTGTTCTAATGCGCCAGCAAAAGCCTCCCTTAAACTGTTTACTGTTTGCATCGCTATAGCTCAACATATTTCTATCATGTGGCGCTCTGATCGGATAAGTAAGCGCATGCGTTTTGCTCGATTATGTGTAAGTGTGGAAATGTGTACTTACTCGTTTCTGTACGATGACGTCATCGCAAGAAGCTAGAGGAAGTCCGCAGAGAGCCACTAGTATTACGACAGAACATGCCATGACCACGTGTTTGAGCTGCATCTTGTGCTGTAACATACAATGGTGGATTCAAATGAATAAATAGATTATAAATATTGTGTATCAAAATGAATATTTAAGGTAAAACCATAAGTATAACCGTAGGTTTTAACCTACAAGCTTAAGATAATGGGTAATGATATGAGGGTTGTTCAATAAACAATGATTAAAAAAAATACAGGCATGATTTCACGCGCTAACATTTAACTTCACAACATTTTGTTACTTTAATGCGTAATGTACACGTGGTATTAAAGTTTCATTATTGTCACTTCCGGTTCTCTTCTATAAAAGCTGTGCAAGTTCCGCCTACAGCAAAATGGCGGTGACAGCGATGAACAATATACTGCTCTGAAATTCTGCTTTCTTCTCAACAAATCTTCTGCTGAGGCCTATGGAGCGTTTGTTCTTCCCTATATCACAGATCGAAGTAGTTTACAATTTTTAAAGAGGGGAGGCAACCCTGTTTGTGCTCTAACGTAAGAAAACTAACAATGCTGCTATCATTGTCAGAGAGGATCCTCAAATAACATTAAGAAATTCTGGAAAGTTAACTGGATGCCACCTACTTTATGATAACTTAAAAAGTGCATATGAAACATGTGTGTGCCAAGACTGTCAAACCGCCACGGGTGGCCGAGGTCGTTAAGGCACGGACTCGTGAGCGGGAGGTCTGCGGTTCGAATCCCGCCAGGACCGTCCTCCCTGACTGGGGTTTTTTCCAGGTTTTCCTCAGTCTTCATAACTGGCAAATGCCGGGGAGGTACCTAAACTTAGGCCTGGAACGCTTCCTTCCTTAAAAAAAAAATACCCTTTCCCAATTTATCATTTCATCTCGTGTATCACCAGTGTCCACCGCCTGTAGTGCCTCAGTAGTGAAAACGGGCGTTAAACATTACTCAACAACAAAAGACTGCCAATTCCCAAACTAAAGGATGTTTGCGTGCATGTAGTTTGATGTTACAGAAAGATGCGGAGTTTCTTTCAAAGGTAATCACTGCTGATCGAAATGATGTACAGAAAACAGCAAAGCTCTGTGTGGGGGGAACACCCTATAAAGAACATATGAAGTATGTCTGCGTTCTCGTACACGGATTTATATCAGCAGAGGTTTACTTTTATCTGTTTACTTTCAGCCACATTGTTAGTATTCACAAGGAAAACAGCTGGTTATTGATCTTTGCCATTCTGTGAATCGTGAAAGTTAAGCGAAATGCTGCCGGAAGTTAGCGCATATATAGATAACACGATAAAATTACCTAAACAGGCCTCGGGTTACATTTTGAAACACGAGAACTGGCGTAAAAAACTGAAAGAAAATGGCGAAATATAATCCACGTTTGTTTAGAAACGAAAGTACGCATAAATCACAGTCTTCTGCATACAAATTGGAACACACGAAGGCAAGGAAACATTGTTGCTGTTGCTAGGTCTCCATATGCAGAGAAAAGATTCGAAGTTACCAGTAAAGAAAATGCTTTTATATTAAATTTGTGTTTTTACTTTCAGTGAATACTTATCGTCATGCCTGCTGTTTCACATAACTGACAATGCGAAGATATTACAGTTATGTAATATTCTCCTTTATTGCATGGTTTCTTGAGAAACCTTGTACCTCGCATTTTTATTGTCTCATTAATACTATCACGAATGTATATATAAAAGGAACTTAGTACATTGGCTATGAATGGTCGTTGTGTAGTTGATTTTAAATACAAAATATGGCAGAGAAATTTAGGTGCTGAATATAACATTTAATATGATCATCAGCATTTAACAACTGCAAAATCTGTAACAATTTAAATTGGTATCATAAATCTTAAACTTCAAGATAAATAATTTATATAGGAATAAAATAGTGACTATTGCAAAATTTGCTCTTAAAATATATACTCATAATTTTCCTGCAAATGAATGAAACAATTTACTTTATATATAATTTAATCAGGCACTATCTCGACAACGAGTATTTAATAGATAACGTTCTCTTACACTTCTTGCCCACGTACCCGAAATCATGGCGGAAAATTTTGTTAAGGAAACAGTTTAAATTTGGAGCCTAATAACAGCAATATTAGCTAAAAGCCTAGAAACAATTTTAAAAGTACTTTAAAACAAAACGGTTTATTACCTCGGTCGCTACTATCATCACAGAAAATCATGTTCAAATGTACCATTTGAAGCAAGAATGTCTAAGCCTTGATTAATGATATCGTCGCAGAGCGGTGGAATACGAGTTCCCACCCAGTAAGACAATAGCCTCTAGCAAGGAAAAAACCTGGAGTCCTCAAGATGAGTTCTTCAAAAGAAAAAAGGCACTGGTTTTTCATTACATACAGCAGGAATTTGGCGCACTTAATACAACAATGTATAGTTAAATATTTGTTCTTATTATTCTTTATGTTACTGTACGCAATGAATAAAAGTAAGTAGGAACAATATAGGATGAAGTAAAACACTTTATTTTAATATCTGTTATTTTATTCCGGGGAGGGGGGAAGGAAGCTCCCTCTGAATATATATGAAAGAAACACGATCTACAAGTAGTTAATTGTTTCAGAGATGAGAGCCGATACCTAGTGCCTATGTATCGATAAGAAAACCATGGTGCTTACTAGCGGTAAAAGAAAAAGGGTCTCGAAGGTTCGAGGAGAAAGTCAGGTTCCCAGCGAAGCAAGAACGCACACAAGCTTAATCGTGCTGCGAATACCAATATCGCTACACCCTATTATATAGTGCAATGTTAATTACTTAATTAATTCATTTCTCTTTTTTACCTTAGTGGTTAATGCATTGAAAGTGCTTTTGGAAATATTTTTATAAACGTTTCACAAACTTCATTTAGATATATCTACTGGTGCATTGTATTCTGCATGTTTAATTATATACTTTTTGATTAATAGAGTTTCTAAATAACTCCCTTTTCAGTATTCAGAAACAATAGTTTGCATTATGTCATAAAAACGAGTTGTATGCTTTCAGTATTTGATTTCAAACGGAGGCATGATTTCGCTGGAGGCAGATGTTGGTACCGATAAAACCTTTGTGACTATGTCATTTTTTTTTTTTTTTTTTTTTTGGTAGTTGCAGAGGCATCCAGAACCAGGCATCCCAGAATGTTGTATATGTATTGGAAATTCTACATTTTTTTAAAAGAGCATTGCAGGATGTCATGGGACATTCTAAAAAACCCCGATAGTGCAAACTGACGTTGTTTGCGTTTGTTGTTAGATTTTGTTGGTAAATGATGCTCCTGTATACGCAGAGAGAAAACCGGAAGCTTACATTCGATTCCCAGTGGTGAGAACAGTTGGCGCTGCTAGTACAGACATACTTTGGCTTCTAATCTAATTGCTTACAAACTCACTGCTTCTAGTCAAGCCTGCAACAACCATCCGAATCATTTGAATTCAGTAATAATAAATTGAGACTGTTTTATGAAGAATGTGTATTCTCACCTTTAATATATTTTTAACTTCATGAAGATACTCCTGTTATAAACGATTTTAGACACGAACGCTATAATTACGTTCGTAACAATAAACGGAATATACGATCGGATATAATTATTTTTGGTGCAACGTGCTGTACAGTGGAAATTATATTAGCAATTAGCTGCTTGTGTTGATTAGTCTTGCGTGCTACGCTCAGCGTATGACTTTATTTGTAATGAGGGTAGCTAAAGCTTGGCAAGTATGAGCATTAAGGTGGTATGCAAAGTGAAGCACCCGTGGAATGGTATTCATCCAAAATATTTATATTGTGAGGTTGGTGACAATGGTGCATGGTGTTGATGCACTTGTGTGACAAAAACTACCATTTAAAGCCCTACGAAGAGTACATAATGTCATAGATTCAAACATTTGAAATTAATACGATATCCTGTTAATGTGCTTTAAGTTATGTCATATTAAAACTAGATAATCACTAACCAATGCCGGTATTTTATGCTTGGCGTTCTGAAGTTTAAAACTTGTTTTGTAATTTGGTAATAGTAATTGAAGTTCCATATATCCCCAATGATAGAAAACAAAAGAGAGAGCTTAGTAAAATGTAGTAAAAAGTTACAAGTAGGTAGGAACAGATGAAATGAACGCAATGGAAACTGGTAACCTACCACCAACCCGAAAAAAGGCTTAAACTTTTATAACAAATAATGGACCAGAAGGAGAAAATAAACTACGTACATTAATAAATGCACCAGAGAGTGGGGCAGAAAAGGAGGGGTAAGGAGTAAAGTTTAATTAAGGCAACTTTCTTAAACTAAACTTAATGCATAATCTAATTTAGCTTAGCCAAATCTAAGCAAATATTATTTGTTATAAAGGTCGTTGAAACTTAGAACTAACCCGTGAGCGCATTTTAAGATTGTTATTGCATGTTATCCTTAACAGTGTTAAAATATAATTCCTATATTAGATTTAAGTTAACGACTGGTATAAGTGGACTTAATGCCTATTTCCACTATTTCATCGCCGTTGCACCAAACTTTATGTAGTCAAATAATATAACTGTTGCCAATTCTTAAAAATGCTGAAAGAACCTATGAAAGCCGTCCTGGTAAGGAAAATTAAATATTTGGTCACAATTAATGGCGACTACCAATATGTTATGGCATGTATTGCAGAAAATATATGAACTTCCATTAGCAGAAGATATAAGGCACATTTAAGATATGCACATACTGTAAAAACCCGTGTAAGATGGATGTAGTTAAAGTTAAGAATGAATGAATGAATAGAGTTTAACGCCCGTTTTCGCTACAGAGGCCCCACAGGCGATGGACACTGGTGATACATGAAATGAAATGATATATTGGGAAAGGATTTATTTTTAAGAAAGGAAACATTCCAGGCCTAAGTTTTTAGGGTACCTCCCCGGCATTTGCCATTTATGAGGACTGAGGTAAACCTGGAAAAAACCTCAGTCAGGGAGGACGGTCCTGGCGGGATTCGAAACCGAGACCTCCCACTCACGATTCCGCGATTTAACGACCTCGGCCACCCGTGGCGGTAAAGTTAAGAAACGGAGATCATCGCCGACGTCAGAAAAAAAAAATAGCGTAAAAGATAAAGAATTTTGAAGAGGTTATACGTTTTAAATGGTGTGTTGTAAGGTAGGCAGTAAGCTATTAATACATATAAAAAATATAAAATGAAGGGAACAGAATCTGGAATGGAAACAGTACTACAATGCAGCTAAATTATGTGTGTATGTGTGTGTGTGTGCGTGTGTGAAGTTGAAGTCATCAGTGAACGTATAGATATGTGAAAATTGTTTCTTGCAGAGAAGTGTTAGGTGATTCGCAAGAAATATCCTGGCACGCAATTTCCGAATAGAGAAACTGTTTGCCAGCTTGTCGAAAAATTGTGAGAAACAGGAACTCTCAATGACAAGAAACGTGTTCTGAACCCCCATGCTCTTGCAGAAGAAAAGACGAAACACAGGAATTTCCTATGAAGTTGCCGGAAATTTATTGCCGCTGAGGGGCACCATTTTCTACTTCTCCTACAACACAGATTAGTGCTTAGCATTATCAATTTTAAATACAGTATCATTTTAAGCTTTCAATAGAAATATAAATACTCAAATAAAAAGACTAGCTTTGCGTACGGCAGCTCTTTGTCTGTGCGGTGACTGCAGCAAGCAGTGAGGAAGCCTGCTGAGTTGACCCGTAAATCAAATAACTTACTGTACAATCATTTCATTAAGAAATATTCTGATTTACGTCCCCAGGTTCATTAGGGCTTTAGTCATTGTTGGAACTATCCTAACCCGGAAACTCTGGGCTGGAAAGCATAGGCCGATTGCCCTGAATTCATCAGTTTTCACAGGCTGTATCAGTGCTGTTCATTAACGGACCAGTAGGGGTGGCCTGTCTGGTTCTCCTAAACAAATTTTAGGAGTACATGATATACCTGTTCAAGATGAATATGCGACGATATAGTGAACATCAGCATTGTACAACACGGGTGCACTATTTAATGAAGTTTCGCTCTCATATTAACAAACGTCAGGTCACAGATAGTATTCGAACTAAGAAACCCAACAGACAACATAAGGTTCTCACTGAAGAAACATATATGACATAGGCCGTCTTTGGAGAATTCTCCCCTCCCCCCTGACATCTTTTACAACAAACAGGCATTTTATATCTCTGTGCAAAGAGCTAATAAATAGTTAAAGTTAAAAGTTTATAAAATGACTATGGCATATATGAAAACAATTTTACCCCCTTCTTTTACAGATTTAACGAACAGAATACACGATTATCGCTTTTTTTCAGCAACACTCTATCACATCTCATATGGCGAATATTTCCATTAGAGAAATTGAAAGCGTTTCAGAATCACAAAATTAGTAGGTATTTCTGACCCCCTCGGTCCCCCAACGATCCTCCTTGTGACTTTTATCGTTGAGGTAAATTAAAAAATACCTTTTACCAGACAAACTCACATACCCTGGAAGAATTGAAGCTAAATATCCACCAGGAAATAGCCAGCATTACTCAACGTGAACTTCAACGAACGATGGACTTTTATTTTAAAGAGAGGCGAAAAATATATGGATAATGACGGTAGCTTTTTCAAATCTCCTTTTATATTTTTGAAGAAAACCTTTTTAAAATAGTTTAGGAAACTTGTATGATCATGTCAGCGCCGCTCTACGGTACCCACAGATGGCAACTAGCTCCCTCATCTATAGCAAAGCACTGCAATAGGTTCCTAGTTCATTGAATTGCTCTGTATATCTACCGTTCTCGGAGATTTTCATAGTTCTCTCTAATTATTTTTAATTCAGAAGAGCGTATTTTGTCCTTTTTGTTCTTAAACAATGTCTATCGTTGTTTTCGTTCCCATAGAAGTTAGTGGTCAACATGTTTGCCGTAAATTCATCGTGCAATACAAAGAAACATAATTGTCATATCAGGAGGGAGGGGGAAAGAACTTGTAACATTTATTTTGCCAACATAGTAGGAGAACTAACACTTTGTCTATATTATTATTATTATTATTATTATTATTATTATTATTAGAAGTAGTAGTAGTAGTAGTAGTAGTAGTAGTAGTAGTAGTAGTAGTAGTAGTAGTAGTAGTAGTAGTAGCATAGTAGGAGAACTAACACTTTGTCTATATTATTATTATTATTATTATTATTATTATTATTATTAGTAGTAGTAGTAGTAGTAGTAGTAGTAGAGTAGTAGTAGTAGTAGTAGTAGTAGTAGTAGTAGTAGTAGTAGTAGTAGTAGTAGTAGTAGTAGTAGTGTATAACTCGTGAATTAGAAGGCAAAAAGACATTTTAACACCTCAATATTAAATTGATAAAATTAGGGACTACAAATGGTTTCCTTTAAGAACAACCTTATTTTTCTGATCAATTACGTATTGAAAAGATCATGAACACACGAATTAGCAAATGTGAAAATCATGACAGCGTTGAAAACGCATCTCTAAACTCAAAAGTATTTTCAGTTTATGGTGTAATGATAGGTTGACATTCTTGACATTTTATATAGGCCAAAATTATTTATAGTAGTATTCTTTCTTTTCTTGTATTCTTTCCCCTTTCCTGGCAATTTCTTACTTCTTCAGACATAGCTCTTACGAGTTCATTCTTCATGCTGTCTGTCAAACTCACGCCGAAACATTGGCAGACAAATAGCGTGCTCAGCTGTAACCGATCGTTTTCTGTTTGCTCTCTAAAACTCGTCTTAGCTTTATCCTTAACTTTCCTCCTCTTTAGCTGATAGTGCACTTGTCATGACTACGTGTAATATCTTTTGCATAATCTTTCTACCCTTTATGTAACTATAATAAGGTCGAGCAGGGTGGTTCAGGCGATAATGCTTAAGACTCGCATTCTTGAGGTCCTGGGTTCAAATATCTTGGGACTGGCCATCTTGACCTCGGTTTATTTTATTATTATTATTATTATTATTATTATTATTATTATTATTATTATTATTTTTTTTTTTTTTTTTTTCCCGTGGTTTCCTCTAGTCGCAAAGGCTGCGACAAATCTTTACTTTCCACGAACTTTCTCCTCTCCAATTTCGTTAGTTCTGTTACAGAATCGAAAGTGCCAGGGCGAGATGGGCTGGCGCGGTGTGAAGATGGCTTGCTCTCTGGAAAGGTTTCTGGTCCGGCGTCTGATAGACCTTCTGAGGGGCTCTAACTCCTGCGGGGTGGAAGGCTGCAGCGGCATCGGTGTCCTACCTGAAGATACGTGAGATTTGTCTACACCCGCAGGTCATTTCCTGTTGGTCCTGCCCTATGTCCCCTCGTTTAATCCCTTCCTCCTGGAGGTGCCCCCATTGGAGAAGTACCGAAATACCCTACTCCGCCTCTAACAGTCCAATCCAACTATAATATGTATGCTTAGGAATCTTACGCACTTTTCATTCTTAATATATGGTTTTATAAGTTTTTAATTGGGAATTTTGTATAATTAATAGACAGGTTTTCGTTCAACTGCTTCGTATTTTTTCAAACTTTTTCATCTTGAATAGAATTGTATTTGATTCACTTTTATTTTCTCCTTTATATTTCTTCTGATTGCAGTGCATTTATGATCATGTTTAAATTTCTTTTTATGTCCTTGTTGATTTAAAAGATAATTTGCAATAAAAAATTTAAAGCCTATTAATTTGATATGCGATATTACAATGCGGAAGGGATTTCGCTCCACAGTGAAGCGTTAGCTGGAGAGAGCGCTAGCAACAACAGTTATGTTTGTAGCACAAACTCCCACTTGCAATGAAATGAAACTAAAATTATATACTCACCTCAATCATAAGAAATACTAGAAGTATATTTTTCATTGTTGAAAGAATATTTTACACGTATTTCAAGCACTTTCACTAATATTTTGCGTAATTGTCTGGATATAATTATATTCATTTTAAAATAAGCAGTTGAATTTGTATTATTTGTATATACCATAGATATTTTTGCGCCCGAAAGTAATGCCTTATTTGCTCTACTTAGCAATTTTGGTGCTAATTTGCACATTCATTTTGTAATATTCTGCAACATATCCGAGATTTGATTAAGTTTCTCGTCTGTGAAAACGTAGGCATACCATTTCTTGGTGTCCCATTTTCACTAATAGAAGGCAATATAATTTTTCTCATTTCTTATTTTTTCAATTTAAATTTGCGTATAAAGTTTATGATAAAATTTTCAAAACTTAAAAATAAAAAATTAGTTAATGTAAATAAGTACCTATGGTTAAGAATCAAGAATATTAATTATTTGAAACACATTGGCAACACTACCTAAAATTAAAGTTTAAAAACAAGTGACAACTTTGGCCATTTACTTTTACCATTTAGTGTGTTGAAGAACATAAAAACATCACATACGCCATCATTTTTCAATATTGTTCATTTCCTGGGCTAAATTGATTTTAATAACGCACTGACTCATTTGCTTGCCTCTTATGATTCAAGAAGACCAGAAGCATGCTTGAAATGTTGGTTAAATGACTGCAATAGAAATAAATCTCATTTCAGATCAACGTATTTCTACCGGCATAGATATTTATGGTTTGGTACAAATGAGATAATTTCTATTATCGGAGTTTGTATCAACAAATTTCGTTCTTCTTATATTGCTGTCTCGTTCCGAAGCTAATTGAATCTCTC
Organism: Metallyticus violacea; assembly: GCA_030762175.1. NCBI lineage: Eukaryota > Metazoa > Arthropoda > Insecta > Mantodea > Metallyticidae > Metallyticus > Metallyticus violacea. The sequence goes on from CM060835.1 coordinate 58,437,423, forward strand.
CATCTTGTCCGGTCGAGTCAGGTCACGTTTTCCAAGTTGGTAGAAGTTCATTCTTTTCACACATTACTGCCTTTGTCTTTGATAATCTTTCTTTAACACTGATTTTATTTTTATTTACTTATTTCGCTACTTCTAACAATTTAACGTTTTCAACTATCCTAAGTAACTCAGAGTGTGGTTTCAATGGGTTTTTCTTTCGTAGACTCTTTAGAGACTTTGTTTCACAACCATTAGCAGGACGTATAGACAACAATAATGAAAGGTTTGTTTGTTTCTTGGTTTCCTTGTTAATTAATTTGTTTTGTTAAACTTCTGTACGTTTATATTTAATTTATAATTAGTTATTTCAAATATTTAAAAGTTACATCTATTCTATATTTTATCATATATGACTATTTTAGCTGTTTGAAAAATACGCTTAATTTCCATGAAATGGTTCGAAAATTCCTTAAATTGTTGGCAAATATAATTCGTGAGGATTATTTCAGGCAGATGCGAAGCGCAACTGACGTGTGATAGTCATCTGAATCTGTCACTGTTGCATTTGCCCTAACAGAGGGAAGAAAGTTCCCTAGAAGTGAACTTCTGTAGGATGAGCTTCAACAGGTCTCTGTACCACCATTGAAGACTATTATATAACTACGTGGAACGTGCGAACATAGATTTCTCCACTAAAATTGTTGCTAGAAAAGTCTCTGACACATTTATCATCCAAATGAAAGAACACTTCCAGCTCATAAGTCACCTTCAAGCAGCAATTTGACTTATTTCGGAACATATGAAAAGAAATTTCTTCATTGTCATCTAAACTTTGCTGCATAAATATGCCTTTCTTTGATAAATATAAACTGAAAACATGACTACAGCTTATATACTACTGCTACTACTACTACTGCTACACATATGCTGTATCAGAGATGGTAATATGGTAGAAAGTATTTCGCGTGTGTGTAGGAACTCCCTATTGAAAACCTGACGAACCACTTCTACCTGTAAAACAAATTTTCTCAGAGGAGGGTTTCAAATTAAATTAGAAAAATTAATTTTTCGAAATATCAATAGGCAAATATGTATTTATAACGAATAAATCATAGTGGTATCAATAAAAACTACCTGCATTATCTAGTGGCTAGCATTGTTGACTTCTGATCAGCAGAGCCGGGTTCAGTTCCCGGTACCTGCTTAGGAATGTTTTTAAGTTAGGGAGGTCGGTAACGAGTTCCACTCAGCCTCTTGAGAATAATTGAGAAGCTGTCTTATGGAGAGATGGTTTTCTTCGATTTCTATAGGTAGCCGTGTAATAGGCGGCCGGCGTGGTGCCGGCATGCTGATAACATACCCCCTGCAATACTGCCCTCTATCAATGAAGTCCTGAGACGGAGGTAGAGGAAGCAGCCAAGGCACACTCCGGGCTGTAGCGCCAATGAGAAGATGTATGAATAAAATACTGCATTTCAATCAACAATAGTCACCTATAATTCTTCAAACAGTGGTTCGTAAATATGTCAGTAAAATGAAAACCGACATTATTACTTAATAAAATAACAACTACGCTGCAAAACGCGGTCTAGTTTTGCACTGATGGTAAGAAAATCTCATGCAAATTGAACCCAAACATGTGCGCATTGGAAATAAATTGCAATCACAAGAGGAACAACAGAAAGAATATAAGATTTTAATGTAAATGTTAAAAAAAAAAAAAAAAAAAAAAAAAGCATTCCTCGGATTTATTGTCGTACTTGCTGAAATAAAAGATTTCACCAAAAGAAAACAATAATTACCTATAATGACACTTTTCTTTCGCTTAAACTGACATTATGAACACAGAACAACATTAATTAAGCTTTTCATGTCTAATTACTGTTGTTCTACAGCAATCAGTACTATCAATGGAGCTAAAGATCTAATCGAGTGGTGGTCGACGCAGACGGAAAGAGAAGATATAGTAGACTTTCAGCGGATCTATTGGACTCCAGCAAGGCGCTTTTAGCACCAATAGTTGACAGCTCTTTACGTTTTTTTTTTTTTTTTTATCTTATTTACTTCTCGCTGTGTGCTTTTAAATGGTCTTTCCTCTCTAGAGGAATTTCCATAAGATAGCTTCCTTTGCAAGTAATTCTCAAGAGAGGGTCACAAAACATTCATGCTACTTAAGTGTAAACCTATAGTAATTAAAAAGCAATACATATTCGAATTAATGTAGGAATTTTCCATATTTTTATCATAGAAACTAAGTTAGCAAAAATTGTTTTTCATCTAAAATGTTTGATTTATCTAAGCAAAAAGTTTAAATATTTATCATCTTTTTAACTTACAAAACCTCAACACTGAAACAAGTGTGTTAGGACGCTGAAAATTTTGCATTAATTAAGAAATTCCACAATAAAAAAAAATTGAAGGCTACAGTCTGAATCCCTATTATCTCTGTTATCTAGAAGTAGCGCCATTATAAACCTGGTATAAACGTGGCGTATCTTTTGGGACTTCATTTAAAACAACGTGATTTAGTGTTTGCTAGCTAAAAATAACTTGAAACAGCGGCATGTACTGAAAGTGATTTTGGAAGAGAGAAAAAAACTATAGCAGAGAATTGTTCTAATATTTTTTGCATATAATTTATCTTTTACTTACAAGTGACTTGAGAAGCCAACTAGTCTTATAATATTAAATTAATACAAAATTAAACCAGATATAATTCATTATTTCAGCTTAGTATTTTAAAATGACTATGTAACAAAATATGTAAAAAATCAAAATTATGTTAATCTTTGATGTTATATATTTGTCTCTTTAATTTGCGTGAGTCAAAATAAATTCCATAACAATGCATGAACCTAACATTTAAGAACCGAGCTTGTCAAAAACATAAAATGGTAATATTTTGTTAAAATACCTACGGATTTTCTCTAAAATCACAAATGTTAGCATAGAAATTGGTAAATTCTAGAATTTACTGAAATGAAAACATTTACAATATTAGTATAAAGGTACATTAATGCTGAAACTTTAATAATACATTTTGTCACTTTATTCACAAATTAAGGCTTCCAAAATTGTTTACTTGTTTAAATCGAAGTTGTATTTGTGATAAAATAAACGTTTCTAAATTCACATTCTATCTTTAAAATATTCGTTCATTTTATTTATGACTTATCTTTTGAAAATACTCATATATGAAAAATCTACAGTACGGATTATTAATTGCGCAGCAATTATGGACAAGGTTTATTTTTATTGTATTATTTAATGTCATTATCATTTTTCTACGAAGTAAATTAATTTTTTATAAAATAATTCTTCGAAGTTACAGATTATATGGTAATGAGCATTATGAATTGGCCTTGTGTAACAATATAAGGATATTAACACGTAGCACCAGGTTCCAAATTTGTACAGTTTAGTGCAGAAATATATATATATATATATATATATATATATATATATAGATATTTTAACCCTACAATGTCAAAAAAATTATAAAATTTACTAACAAATACACTTATTTACCAATCCTGTTACACAATATACTCAATGCATTTAGCAATAGTCAGTAACATTGTACTAAAATTCCCCAAAAGTTTTATATTTCCCATTAATTTCAGAATTCTTATTTCTTTTTCATAGATAAAATTTTATAAAAATTTCTTATTAAATAAGATATTGTTTGATGTAAAGTACTTTGCAGTAATTTTTGTTTTCCCCCCAAAGATTTATTACTATCAATCCGAATCAAATCAATCAATCCGAAGTGTTGTATTATAAGCTTTACTTATATACTGGAATTATGAAATATTTATACGGATAATAAATATTACTATTATCATAGGATTGAAAAGTCTCGATCATTGATTAATATGTCACTTTATTACATTTGACATTAAGCCACACTATAAAGTTTCAGTATTCTAAATCTATTTACTGGTAATTTTGTAATTCCCCGCAAGGAAATTTACATTTTAAGGTTTTCGGTACTCTCGTTCGAAGAACAAATCTTTCGCTTCCAGAGAATGTAGTGTTTGTAAACAAAAATCTGGTAATTGTAACTCTGTGTAACTTTTTATATTAATATTAATTATTTGTTATAACCAAATTTAAAATAAGAAAACTATGCATATATGTTTATCTGAAGAATAAACATGAAAACATCCATGGCCTCGCCAAGGGGTTAGGGAAGCTATGCACCTCAAATTTGAAATGAACAATTTAGACAAAAGAAACATTTGCAAAACATACAAGTCCATCCGTATGGTCTAGTGGTAACCATATTTAGACCCAAGATCGCGGGTTCATTCTCGGCCAGGCGTAAAAATCATAAAGAACATAAGTCTGAAAGAAGAGGCATCTAAACAAAATTTATCGGCCGTTTCACGCCCTGAATTGAATGGGACGCTGATGACCGGAGATATTAAAGAGAGTCCGTAAGTAAAAAACTTTTTAGTACTCTAGAAAAGTAAATCAAATTCCGGATCTTAGCTTCTGGAACTTTCGAGAAGTAGTTAAAAACTGGAGAAGTTTTACAGCATTCAGAAAAATTCTAGAACATTAAAGGCATTACTAGAACGTTCGATAAGTTTCTGAAACATTCCAGAAATTTGCAGAAAAGTCTAACAAATTTTCTGGAACATTCAAGAACTTCGTGTTGGCTAGGTTACTCATTTACTTTGAGTAACAGTCGGGTTACTAATTAATGGAATTGGGTTATTCATTAAGGGAAACCTCAACCAGGCAATTAAATTACTTAATCTGAATTAAGAATAGCATACTTTATTTTAAGTGTTTTCTTTAAACAATTTTAAGTTTCAATGCATTGTGTGTATATTTCAACAGCTGTTTGATACATGAAAGCAATACAAACCATAAGATATACGATTAAAAGAACTTGTGCTAAGGGTGCGAATCTACCAAACAGTTGCACTACCTCCCATGGCTAAGTACCATTATGAGTTAAGAGCGTGTCAGATTTGCTCTACTGCAGCAGGCAGGGTGTTCCTAAGGGTAATTCGTTGGTGGTCGAAATCCAATTTTCGCGAGTCTTCTACTGGGACATCTCTGTTGATTGAACTGAACGGCCTGCTGTGTGTTAATGGACATCTTCTGCTCACGACTGACACGTGTTGCTATCCTCGCATTCTTTTCTCTGTCTCTCGCGTCCAGGAATTCCTCTTACATAGGATTGAAGAATATGACCACTGATTGCATTTCCTTCTCTCTGTCAGGGAAACTCGGTCCACTCTATGTTATAGAAGGAAATAGATGTTATCCGGATGTTATTTCTACGAGAATCAACTCTCTTGGGGGAGTCAAGGAGAACGACTGTAACTCACCATATAATATTTAAATAAATATACAAGAATATATGACGAACCGACTTTGATAAAATACTGTTAACAATTTTCTTGTCATCAAGTTTTCTGTTGCTACAAAAGTATAAGAGAAAGCATCAACAGGTATGTTTCTTACAACTTTACAAAACTGTACAAAAACACAATATGTTATCATGAAATCTCTGTTAATGCCGCTGTATTCTAACTACATGTACTGCATTTCTGTCCACTCCTCCAACCCTTAAACTCACACCAGTTTGGTCTACTATCATTAAAGATTACGACGTGTCGCTACAATAAATTCATGCTTTTCCTTAAATCAATGACGTTAAACGTAACATTACTAATATACATTAGGAATAAAGACAAATTTAAATAAAACTATATAATTAAAAATAAGTAAAGGCAAAACTTTTGACTGGTATAATCAGTGTAACACCTGCTTTCTGTGCTTAGAGTCCCTTGTTTGATTCCAGGCTGAGCTCCAAGACAATTTCTGTGATTAAGAAGGTTCATTTATCAAGTCGAGGGTCTGGTGTTGAGCCTAAAGCGTGCTTGTGGGTTTGTGCATGTGTGTGTGTTTCGATTATTAAATAAACAGTTCGTCGATTTTCAGGGCTGCCATTGAACAGAGGCCTGAAATGCAAACATACAGTCACATATGTCGGTCCTGATGGTCTAGTAATATTTGCCTCGTAGACCCAAGATCACAGGTTCAGACCCGGCCAGGGTCGATGAATTTTTCAGGCGTAAAAATCCTACGTATGGTTTCCTTCGGAAGGGAAGTAAAGTAGTGGGTCCCATGTTGTAGATTTATGGCACGTAAAAGAACCTCAAATCTGAAAGAAGAAGTCTCTGAGCAAAATTTGCCGGCCGTTTCACGCCCTGAATTGAATGGGACGCTGGTGGCCTGTGATGTTAAAGAGCGTCCATAAATAAACCAAATAATAAAAAAACAACATATGATTAATATCTCACAAAATATTAGCACCCACATTGTTAACTTTAAAAATATGTATTCTTTTCTCTAACGATTATTGCACCAAAATATTGTAAACTACGACGAATTAATATAATAAAGTAGACAAAAATTAAAAATAATCAGATTTTTGTCCAAACAGTCCGTCGAAAGACTAAGTATTTTGTTCCGTTTAGAATAGAAATAATCCTTAATTTTTGATACTTTGTAAAATCATTAAATTCTAAAAGAATGCTGTAACACTGGGCAAAAATTGTTGCCTGGGAAATAAAAATGTTACCAAATACTTAACTTCACCGAGTTCAATTGCTGCAATAATTCGTTCAATAAGAGAGCATTGATAAACTGATCCGTGTTTACTTTTATTGTTAATGAAGTAGCAAAGATTGGAAGGAAACTGCATAGTCACTAAAATAGTTCTGAACTTAAGTAGCTAACACTGAGAGTGGTGGCTAAGGCGCTAACATTAGAGATTCGCAAAAACCCTTGGGGTTGGCTATTCTAACTTTAGGTTTTTTCGTGGTTTTCCCATGTCGCTTAGGTGAATGCTTGGGATGGATCTCTCCTTTCCATGAATTTTCCGCTCTATCATATCCTTTTATTTAATTTGGTTCTGTTAGAGTGTCGGAAGTTCCAAGGCAAGATAGATCGGTGAGGTGTGACGGTGGCTTGCGCTTTCGCAATGTTCCTGTTCCTGATAGCCAGATTGTCTCCAACTCGGCCCTTCATACCGGAGATGTCCCCAAATGACCAGCTATTGAGCAAGGCTGAAATACTGAAATATACTCTTCCGTCCTTAACAATCCAATAAAGTATTCTGTCAATAAGAAATGGGCAATCAATGCATCCTCACCTTTGGTGGTTCATGTTAGGTGATTATTGTAGTGTTTTAATCTGAATGCGGAGTGACCGTTTTCGAATGAGTTTTGTGCTCTAAATGCTGCTATTAAACTAGTTACAGAAAATCTTCATATCAAAGTATTTTGAACATAAAGCGTGGAACGTTTAATTTACTTCTACCTCAAAAGATTTAAACAAATAATGTAATTACTTAATGAATTGTTGTATTAAGCTCATACCTGGATTAATAATATGCTATTCTTGTAAACACTTGCCCTATACAGAAATAAAAATGTGTAGCCTTACTATTAAAACAGTTAGCTGATTAACAGTATTAAAACTAATAAAGAGAAGAAAGTAAGCAGAAAACATAATGCTATTCCACAATGTTTAAAATATTCTACACCTACCTGTTTATTAAAACGCTAGTTCAGACATTCTCATAGAGTAATTTCTATCAACCAACACACTGAATATTACGTAAAAGAAAATTTTATTATGATGGTTTTATTTTTAGTTGCAATTGTCTTATCAGTATTTTATTATTATTATTATTATTATTATTATTATTATTATTATTATTATTTCCTAATTTAATTAGATTTTTATTAGCGTGAGATGGCTTAGGTTTAGTACCTTATTTGTTAGTTATTTATTATAACATTATTAATGTATTGATGTTTCAGAAATCAAGTTTCTGAACCGTAGAGTTACCATGTTCTGTATCCTGATTGACAATAAAAACATACTCTAATAAACATTGAACTAGATAACTAACATCCTCGGAACAGATGAATACCAAATATAATAGAACAAAGGACTTAAATCAAATGTAAGGAATACTCCCAGGCTAAGTATGTTCACCAAGAGAATTGTACAGTGAGATTACTTGAGATACGGGCCACCTGAGCCACCTCACTGAGAAAATGTAGCCGCCGCAACGGGGAAAAAAATTAAGACTGTGCCATCACATGTAAAGTTAGTGTTTATATTTTTACTGAAGATTTAAAATGATACGGTATTTAAAATCTGTAACAACAAACACTATTTTATGTTATAAGAGATGTTGAAAATGATGGCTCTCAGTGGTAATACATTACGGCATATGTGTAAGAAATTTCTATACTTTATCTAATTTTTTTCCCGTAAGAACGCGGCGGTTTGAAACAAGTTTCTTGTCATTGAGAAGTCTCGTCTCTCGTAACTTTTTAAGAAGATGACGAACAGTTTGTCTTCCTGGAATACCATTGCCACGATAATGTCTTGCGAATTGTCTTGCAAGAATCCGTTTTTACATATATATTCATACATAAAATCCGTTCTTCAAGACTATATTTTTGTAGTGGTATGACTAACGAAGAACAATTTACACACAATGAAAGCATCGAGTAACAGACGAACGCACAATCACTTGCTGGCAAATTCTTCCCCAAACTTAACTACAAGCTGCTACCAGCATATGCGTTACACGGCCTTGACGACTGACTTCTACCAATATGCCACCGCGCTCTGCCGCTTCGTAAGCTCTGCCGCTTCGTAACTCAAATAACGCCAATGTAAAACAGCGCAAAGGGTTTGACAGATCAAAATATAAGTATTACTTCCAGACGCTGTGACCTGAGATGTTAAAGAGCGTCCATAAATAAATCAATCAAATCAAATCACTTCCAGTTCTGAAACAAATGTAATCTGTTCACCAAGAAGATTAGGTTCGCAAATTTTTTTAATAAAATATTTTCAGTAAGTCTTTCAAAGAATCTTTATAGATACAATTTTATTCGTTTGGTTACCCATTAACGACTTTTAAGTGCTTTTAAAGTTTCCTAAATTATAAAAGTTTTTAATGAGCTTTCTCTTTAACTATAGATTCGGACACTTAAAAATGAGTAGTGTTTCTGCTATGACCATATAAAAATATAATCTGTATTAACTTTTTCTTAATATTTCTGCGTAGCATAATAATGGCTTTCGAATTAGCATTGTCTTTTGAACAATGAAAAAAAAGTCTTCGCAAAACACAAATTAATGATCTGCGTATTTAAAATATAATTTTTCTCAGCCATATTTTTTTCCAGCACAGTTATGCTATTTTACTGTTTGACTTCCTACTGATTTTAATGTGCACAATATGTAGAAACTCCCTTTATATGGTTGCAACGCAGGGAATAATGAAGTTGGTTGATACATGCACTGATTAACATCTTTGTAAGCTTTGTGCGAAACCATTCATTCATTCGCATTTACATACGAGTACAAATTAATTCTTGTTCAAATTCTACTACTTGCAATATTTCTTAGAAATGCCATTAGTTCTGCATTTATTTATACTTCTTTCTTCTTCTTTTAATTTTCGGAAATGAGAGCTTTATTAAAATGTGGAAAATGTCAGATTCTTATGTACATTGAAGTACTTTTTTTACATTTTGAGGGGATTTCATTCTGTGTGAGATACAGTTCAGTTTATTCCTTAAATATTTATATTTCTCTTATTGAGCTCATATCTTAGATAGATAATGCCATAAATCAATTCAGCAACATTATTACTCTTTACAATCTACTAGAGTAACTATTCTAAAACATTTACGCATAAAAGTTATTAAAATATATAAATACATTATTTACCACTTAATTTGATCATAGAAATTTGTGACTACTCTCGTTAGCGAAACAAAGAGCCTAAGGAATCTCGCACCTACAAAAGAATCAGTAATCGAGAAGGTTCTTACCCAGAATCTTCTTTCCCAAGTATTTGCTCAGCCTTGATATGCTGATTTACTTTGAGAAATAAACAATCTGGCTGGTATTTTGCAAAACATTGTATGGAGACGTTTCCCTTATTCCGACATTCCAACTGTTTTTACAAACTCTGAAATATTCTTAGCGCTGCAGATACCAATCCACGTAGCTAGATCAAGGTCTGAATGTGTGACACACTCGAGGCAAAGAAGACATCACTTTTTCGTTATTATTTCCGTGAGTCTTGGCCAATGCTCATCTCCTTCCCGGAAACGAAATCTCAGTTGGTGCATCCGTCCTAACCCCAACTCCTTTCTGACTTCTACTTTCTCCTACTTACATCTCTTAACATCTTACTTCTATCTCGTGTATTCAATATGGCAAAGCTATTATAACTTAACATCTTACGTCCTGCATAACCTAAAATTAGATAATGTTTAATCACTCTTATCTGTATTTTTGCTCATTGATAAATAAGACTGAGCATTTCTTATTTATTAATGCAGTTTTCTAGTGTTCAATAAAACTCTACTCAGTCCATGCAGCTTGTTACAGCTGTTTCTGCAGTTGTTCTCAAATAATGAATGCTACATTCCTTTTTCAACTTTTTTACAAACAAAAATTTGTTCTTCAAATTTTGTATATTTCTATAATTATTTTTACCCTCATATCATGCTAACATTTTACATATGTAACAAGTAAGAAAAGAACGTCTTGCTTTCTCAGTCACTACTTTACTAAAATGATAAACAGAGTGATACCTCACGCATGTACACATTACAACGAGCTAATTCTTTTGTTATTTTTCTGATACAATATATTTTGTTGTTGCTTTTACTTTTCGCTGTTTGAAGTAAAATATTTCAGAAACTATCTATTTAAAATTAATTTTAACCTGTTTTAAACATTTATTAAATGCATTCTTTGCAATACAATTAATAAGTAGTGCTATATCATTCTTTAGAGTTTTACAGCCGGCGTTGTTATTATTGAAATAGCTCTGTATTTATCAGTTTCAATAATAAGTAATGATATTTAATAACTTAAGTTACCTACATAAACTTATGCGGATTAATAAGCGTGTCATGGGGATAGTAAGGTAGTAAGTAATATATATATATATAAACACACACATTTAACTGCAAAAGAACATATAAGGTTGCAGTAATGCACTACCGAAGTCTGTGCGCACGTGTTATCTAGTAATGAAATGACTTAATGGACGGCTGGCATCATTTAGTATTTAAACGTTATTTCCACCATTTGCAATTGCACGTGGCTACTGAAATATTATTACGGAGTTCAGCTAAAAATAAATATATAAAGCTATGAGTTTCCTAATTCTTGAAGCTAGCTGATATGTAAAACATTTGAAAAATTTAAAGAAAAATTTGGCTAATGTTCAAGACTACTCCGTAGCACTGTAATGCCATAGTAGGGATAAAAATCTACATATATTTTAGATTATTCATGACACAATATGAGATAGTACTTATTTGTTTAATAATACCCTTTATCTTTTTACCTGTTTATTGAATATAAGGGAAATGTCGAAAAGAGTCATAAAAAAAAACCAAATTCAAAATACATTCGCCTATTCTAACTTGATTTTCAACCCCAGACAAAGAACAACTTAATTAATATTGATTGAATGTGTATAATTTAAAGCAGGAACTCAAATAGTGTCTAATTTGTTAGCCTACTGTTAATTATATAAAGAAAAACAATTCTCTATATTAGAAAAAGAATGGTGTTAATGGAGGTTAGATGACTTTCCTAATAAAGGCAATATGCAAACTATTCCTAACTGAATTGTATCGATATCCAGTGTAAAATATTTTCTATGTTATTACACTGTTGCCTTAAGAAAATATTAAAGTAATTTCTTTATATTTTTTTGTTTGTACCTTATTTCCAGAACTATGGTAATTTAAGTAAAGGTGGCGTTATTTGGGCAGCTTAACTTACGTGTGTTTAAATGTTTATTGAACATTACAAGAGGTGTTTCTAAAGACATGGGAACTATGCTACTTCTCCCGAATATGCAGCATTACTAATAATCTAGTGTACACATTTGAAAGCTTGTATTATATGTCTCTGAATTCCGTCACGAAATGGAAGACACATGTGCAAGTGTTGCTTGATAACCACGCAAACAGCTGGCATGTTGGCGGCATCGTTCACAAATGAAATCAAGTAAAGTGTAGCAGTGGAGGGATATGTAAATCTACCAGTTTCCGTGGAAAATGCCACGGCAGTGTCAGGTAGAGATGCGAGAAGCTTTGGGGGCTTGCTTTGCTTTATTACAATTATATGAATATTATGAAGCACCTTTTACCATTGCCGATTCAGGATTTGGATCAGTTTTTGTAGCATTTGTATAGACCCCTATTCCAATACAGATTAAAAAAACAAAACAAAATAGCCTAAATTAAAAACAAATATACTGGATGCGATTAGTGGCAAACAAAGATTTAAGCCATGAACCAACTGCTGACCTTAGGTGTAATGGGCTTCCTGATTAAAAGAATGATTGCTGCCAAACGTGTTTTTGATTCCGTCCTGCAGGTGATTCTGTATTCAGAATCCACTTGTTGGTGCTATTCAGAAGTATATAGCAAACTTTTTCAATGATTTGAATTGTTACCGTATATTCGGAGGAGATAAAGTTGCAGTAACTAATAACACCATACAGCAACGACTAATGGAGCACTTAAGATATGACCAGCAGTAGTACACATACTATGCAAATATAAAAATGCATAATAAATTGTATGTTATCCATTAATTTACTCAATTCTTTTCCATGAAGTAATAAGGAGCTCTAATTTCCTGTCAGATTCAGAACGTTTCTTGTACTAACTGTGCCGTTTTCACATGAAACAGAGCTAATGTTAAATATTTTTCGTTCCTCCTGGGGTCGCCTCATATTTTAAGTTTATGCCGATTGGCCAAAGCACTTCTTGCTTTGAAGGGTTCTTGAGGTCTCTATACGTAAAGGCTTACATATTCTCTCCTGGGCAATGCTATTCAGTTGTAGCCAAGAAGTTCCAGGGGAAGGGAGCTATTTCTGCATCTTAACTGGACATTTTGCGAGTTTATTGGGGTTTTTTCCTTTGATCCAGTATAGAGAAAAATGACTGTCTCTTAAAATTATAGAAAAATATCAGATGGCAATTAAAACATTAAGTTTACCTGTCAAAGATTTGTTTTACCCAAATCCGGGAAAACATTTTGTACAGCTGAAACTGCTTTTATTCTTTGTAATGAATAATGTTTAACGCCCGTTTTTGCTACAGAGGCACCACAGGCGATGGACATTGATGATACATGAGATGAAATGATATATTGGGAAAGGATTTTATGGAAGGAATCGTTCCAGGCCTAAGTTTAGGGTACCTCCCCGGCATTTGCCATTTATGAGGACTGAGGAAAACCTGGAAAAAAACCTCAGTCAGGAAGGACGGTCCTGGCGGTATTCGAACCCAGACCTCCCGCTCACGAGTCCGAGACTTAACGACCTCGGCCACCCGTGGCGGTTTTATTCTTTGTTTAAAAGAAAAGCTATTATCTTAATTGGAGTTCAAAGAAGGAAAAAACAAACAGGTTGGAGCATTGTCCCTTTTTAAGATACTTTATTAATGGAATAACATGTATCAGAAAGGTACATTCAAAATAAATAAATAAAATGTAGAAAAGAAAGGAAAGAAAAAATATAATTTTATAACTAAATCAAAGGTTATCTTTATAGGGGCTATCTTTAAACTTTAATAATTACAATAAAGAACATTGACATAAAAAGAAAGCAAACATAAAAAGAAAAATTATCCAATATTAAAAATTCCGAAGATTAATTTACAGCAGTCAAATATCTACAGAAATATGCCGAACTAATTATTGTAGTAATTAATAAATCATTATAGCTACATGCAACACATTTTGAATAATCAAAATTTGATTAAAGGAAAAATTGAACTTCATTTTCTATCAGGAGGCAAAATAAATCATCCAAGAACATGGAGTTCATAAACCTGAACATTGAAAGGTCGCATACATTAATGAAAATACGAGTACTGGAGATAAAGTAATGTCAACATCATATCACCATGCTGCTAATGCACATTTAAGAACGTTGTTATTCTCAGCACTTCTAGAGGAAGGGCATAGCAAAAGTGAGATGTGCATGCATTAAAATAATTCAGGTGGCACGAGACAGGAACACGAGAGAATATCGCGTGGGTCTCCTAGAAGCCCAAAGTCATACCGGAAAGTGGCCGATTGGGTGTCACTTTTTCGAAAAGATGAGTCACTTGCAGATCGTGTTCTGGAAGTGCATTATTTTGATTTGATTCAGTAGCGGCTGCAGACGGATTAGTGATGGTCAGCGAGAAAGTTTGCCGCAGAAGTCGGAACGAGCCGCACTGTAACTCTGATATACACGATAACCATCGATGATCAGTGTGTTCCAGAAGTATGGCAGCTGATGTGACAATAGATTACATTGAAGGAATGTAAAAGTCTGCAGGTTCTAGGACAAATGGTTTGATATTATGAATATGTTGTCAGTACTTAATTTCTAGTCATCAAAATTTTCAGAAAAAGTTATGATACTGAACTAAACATGTAACCGTTTTATATTCATTTACGTTGTATTTTCAATGCCAGTTTTCATATGTTAGCCTAGTTTGCTAGTTACTACTAAACTCTTATCTGATCATGTATACTTTTCTTAATTTGTTGAACATTCCTTTTCCCACCTTCAGTATCAAAATCTATTATATATGTTGAATGTTAATATATTTTCTGTTAGTAAACAGCAGTGCATGCTAATTATACAAAATACTATGCTAGCTATAGTATACAGCATACAGCTGTTAGAATATTTAAAAAATGTATTGATCAATGTTTATTTCTATTTTACCAAGCACTAGTAACCTTACCCTAATAGTTTGTAAGCATTGCCATTTCAATCCTATCAGAGCACGAAACTACACCTTTGTCCATTGTTCCTGGGGCGCATTACAATTGCATGCGACGTGCTGATAGCTAATTAAGTAAACAGCCGAACTGCATGAGGGTTTTGTGGGTGAATTTCAGCATGAGTTGCATAGAGACAACTCGCCCAACTCTTAACTGAATCGCAGCAGCTGCGCATATCGGTTACTGTAACAGATAACGAAGTATTTCCACGCGTGGAAGTATTGCCGTGCCTTCCAAAAATGCATTTAAACAATTCAATTGTTTTCTTCTTAAGAGCAATGGTGTAAAATCAATCTCTTATCTACAGAAAAGTTAATTGTTCAGAAAAGTTGCTTCGAAAACGGCGATTGGATCCATTATTTGTGTCTAAAGGCTGCTTCGCTATGGTATATACACATTTACGCAAAGGATATGTTAGAAACGCTGCGAACTTTTCATACAAGTAACTTTAATGTTATTTTAAAATATTTATAAATAACATACTCAAAATAAAATTCTCATGCTTACCTACATGTTTGCTATTGCATTACTTAGCCAATAAAACTAATTTAAAAAAATAATGTGTAGTATTATTCGTCAGATTTTGAAGCAAAATAACACGTATATTTGAAATGATATAAACATTTCTTATATTGGAGTGATGAAAACATCTTTGTTTCACACTATAGTTGCTTTTTAGCGAATTCCGAAGGATGCACCCATGAAATCTTCATCGATCGTACTATACTACTAGCTACCGAAATTGACACGGAATATATATTCTCAACGAAACTCGGCATGTAACCATTAATTAAAAAAAAACTATTTTTCGAATTCGTTAACCAGCAAAATTGGACTATTGGGGCTGGGGAATAAACTAAAGCAATTTTTTTAAAAAAAAATCGCTTTAGCAGCCGCAATTTTTTTATTTGTATTAATGAAACTCAGAATATTTCTTTAAAATAAATTAACAAAAGTAGTTTCCGAAAATCAGGACAATCAGTCATTAGGAGGGGGGTATACCTGAAATACGAGTGTGGGTTAAAGCAAAATGTAAAAATCACTCTAAGAGAATTTAAAAAATTTAAAGGAAACCTAGTATATGCCAGTGAAATAAAACAAGGAAAATAATTTATGAAAATCAGTGCAATCTGATTATTAGGAATAGGCGTTAACCTGAAACCCAACATTTAAAAATCGCTCTAGCAGCACCAACATTTGTTTATCTGCAACGAAACTTGGTATTTACCGTTAAAATAAGGCAATAAAAATATTTTCAGAAAATCAGGCAAATCGGGTTATTAGGAGCTGGAGTTTACCTGAAACCAAAATTTTTTATAACAAAACTCAGCATATACCACTCAAAACAAATAGAAAATAGTTTCTGAAAATCAGTGAAATTAGATTATTAGGAGTGGGGGTTTACCTAAAACCCAAAATTTAAAATTGCTCTAACGGCACCAATATTTGCTTTTTTGCAACGAAGCTACGTATATACTATTTAAATGTTCCTGAAAACCAAAGAAATCGGGCTAATTATGAAAAATCAGGAAGCATTAGGTTTATCTGAAACCCAACATTTAAAAATAACCTTAGCGGTACCAATATTTGCTTCTTCAAAAAAATGTGTTATATATCATTTAAAGAAAACAAGAAAAATAGTTTCTGAAAATTAGAGAAATTGGACCCCTATGAGTAGAAATATAGTTGAAAACTGAAATTTATAAAGCTCTCTTGCGTTTAATTTTATCTATATTGTTTTAAAATCAAAGGATAAATTAGTTCAGCATGTTAACTGAATCTGTGCATATGTTATATTTAGCAAAATCGTCGTTTTGAAAATAGCAAATGTAAAATATTAACCTAATAAATGTTTGAGAATTATATTTGTATTAAGAGCGCTATGTAATAACCTTTAGAAAACGTTTGCTTTCAAGTTTTTACTGCAACAATATTTAAATTAAATTTCAAAGCCAATGAAAATCGATGAAACTTTCTATTATCTATTGTTAATTGTGTATATTTACTTAATACATTGTAATTGTGTTTAAATAGTAACATGTTTTTGTTTTATTGAAATATAGGACATCTTAAATACACAATATAACCCAAAACTTTCTGTTATTTTCCTCTATGTCAGTAAAGATGATTTCGGATACATTTAAAAATGTTTAAAAGTATCCACACAGTATAGTTTTGTCAATCAATTAATAACATATCATTAATTTTTGCGGTTTAATTAATAATACTTCTAAAAATATGTTTTCTTCATTATTATATCTATATTGTAAGAATTCTAATTTTGTTCCCCTTATACCATACAGTTTTGCTATAACTTATTTAATTTCATTAATTTATAAGGCCAATAATTTGGATTTTATATTCATTTTTAAATTTACTCTAATAGGCGACGAATACCCTTAGTTTAAACAGCTCCTGCGTAATGTACTTTTGCTTTACCGTGTTCTTGAAAAATATTATGTGAATGATCTTTCCTATCTTAATGAAATGTACCTTGAGTTGCAGAATTTATTACAAAATCCGCTTTTCATTGTCCTTTCAAATATCTATGCTATTACATTTAAAGATCAGTTAACCTGCGTTTTCTACTTGATTTTATGTTTACGAAATACTACTAGTGTTTTTATTCGTTTTTCAAAATAATTTAATTTTTAAAACAGAGTTTCTGATTATTAAGCATTTGTAAAATTAGAATTATAATATCAAGAACAAATGAAGAATTAATCAAAGAAGAACCGTGGCATCGACGAACTGAAGGATTTGTTGTAATAAAAGTTCCGTTGGTGCAAGTCTGGACAGTTCAAACAGTTGTTTGAAAAGCTGTAATTTCGGATCATTTAGTATTTTCACTATATGCGCAGCCACATGGGAGCGGGTGTTATCGTGAACCAGTAATACTGCTTTTGAGATAAGTCCAGCGAAGTTTCATCTTGTTCATACTATTTCACTGTATCAGACACTGATCACGGTTTAACTCTTTCGTGGAAGTGCAGCAATAAGGTGATTAGTAACGATGATCTCGGCTAAGTTCATGACCCTAAGGGTCAAGTCACAAAAGCACCAAAGCACCGACCCAAAATGCTGTGATACAAACGATACAAGTTGGAATATTGTTTGGATTATGTTTCGTAGATTTTGACTAATACCTTTGTTGAGTACACAATCACATTGCTTTGATCCCATCTTCCTTACTTTCCATTTATATTTTATAACTGTGAGGACGATTAGAGGCTTTATAAATAGGCACATTCCAACTTTAAGGGGATAAAGTACTTACTATATGTTGTTGTTTCACACTAGTTATTACATTTTGAAATATATGGAAAACTATTGGATAGATATTCTTCAAAACTTTACCGTATGTGCAGCAAATGTGGACATTATTACCAGGGCATTTCGAAAAGTAACAGCAAATTGGTGGTATAAAGATTACAAACTCCTGCGTAGTGAAGTTACATTCTTAGAGAAGTTGTTGCACTGCCCTGTAGATGTCATGGCGTGCTTAATCAGAAGTGCAACAGATACAAAATGACGGTGCTTTTAGCTGGTTGCACTTTAGAACAATCATCGGATTTCAGTAGACTGACAGTGTGAGTCCTCGTGGAAGTCGTATAAGAATTGTGCAACATTATGAAAATGTTTGCATATCTCTGTGAAAGAAGAGTATACAAGTATGTGTTTAAAAACGGGCAAACATCAACCCATGATGAGCTGTACTCTGATTGTCTTAGCATGTGAATGTGGGCCAGGCTGGCATAAATAGACGCATTTTTCTGGCCAGGGAATTGCACTTCTATTATTATGAAGCCGTCGCTCTAGAATGCTGACTGTACTAATCTTGTATAAACTTCCACGTCTTTTTATAAAAGCCTGCAAACATAGGGAACGAAACTACGGATCCGAAAATAAGAGGTAGGCTAAAGAATAGCGCCACACATCTCTTCAAGAAGTTCAAGACTCAACCTTCAGTCTGAAAGGACTTGACTCTCTTCTGCGATATGAAAGGATCAATTTTGGAACACTATCAGGAAAGGGTTAAACAGCGAAAAGTGCCCGATGTAACACATCATAGCTAAAACCAGCGGGAATTGGTATTCTCCTTCAGGATAACGTATGCCCTCACACTGTCGCTGTAGTTCCTCAAATCATTTAGAGATTGAGATATCAGACTTTATACCCTCCCCCATAAAACTCTGATCTTGCGTCCTCAAATTATCAAGTGTTTGCACTCCTGGGGACGCTTTGAAAGGAGGAAGGCTTTCGAATGATGGAGAAGTCAAAGAAGCAATAAATTCCTGACTGCAAGCCCAACCAAAGCTATAGTGAAATAAATGAGTAAGTGCAACAGTGTGAGTAGTATATTGAACAGGAGGGTGATTGTTAGACATCTAAATTTCTGAGCACTAAAAGTAGAATTAAGCGGAATGAAGCCATGTTGATGCTGAACTATACACAGCAGGTAGGAGGAATACAATAGGTCAGCAGTTACAAACTATATTCTCCCCTTATCTGCTACTCATCAGTTCTTGTTTAGCTTGCAGGACGGTAGCTCATTGCTTGAACTAGTAGTTTGAATGTATCTAACTTCTCGTTGAGTGTTTAAGCATATCTGATATCTAAAATATTCCATTTTTTATTTTTTGAAACGCCCTCTTATATTAGTTCTTTTTTGTCATGAAGTTTATGTGTAAACTATGTAATAAAATATTGAAAATAATGCAAAAAAAGAAGAATATGTGCTATCCTTCTCAAAAACTATTTTTAGTATATCATTGCATTTTATGTATACTTCTAAGATTCTATTAAGATATAATTAATAAATATTGAAAAGAAGTACGTTTAATTTTTTGCCTGTTTTAATATTCAATTTTTTCTGCTACATAAAAGTCTACCTTCAAGTAAGTTTCATATCGTATACCTTAATGAAGAACTTAAACACATACATACAAAATTTGAGAAAAAATGTCCCTTCTTTTTGTAGCATTATTTTCAGCATTTTCTTCATAAAATGTATTTATATATAATATATAACACAACAAGAATAACATAATAATGCCCATACATTATTGACCCTACAAAAGGTAAAAAATTAAGAATATCCATCCAATATGTTTGTTTAAACATTCCAAAAAGATAATATTATGTAAAACACGAATATTTGCTATAACAATATTGTTCCCTTAATACAATTCTTCACGAATTGCATGCTGATTCATTCTTTGAGACTTTCATTCGCCGTTTTTTGCTTCAGCTTTCGTTTGTTCATATCTTCTCTAGAAGGAAGTTAAGCGTATATATAAGATCGAGGACCTTGCGCGAATGTCTGTAATATGGAGCCTGCACCATTTTTAATGGCCCGTATATCATGTCCATGTTACAACCAACCTGTTGCTTTCCTTCCTTTTAATACAGTGCAGTGTTCACGAAGCGGCGATCTCTGCAAACACAGGGCTGATATTGGCTTGTAGTTCTACTTTGTCCTTGTCTAAAGTCTGAAACTTGTGAAGCTCAACGGAGCTGGCAGACGTTTAGGGAACCTAATTTTAAGCATAGCAGATGTTTACCACAGACATCATCATCATTTTCGGTAATAATGCATTACAACCTTTCATTCAAAAACATTTAAACAGAATTTAGTTAAATCTCATATCTGGGGATAAAAGAGAATTGAATAATGTTGAAGTAGTTTTAGAACATAATATAATTAGTTTTCTAATCAGTCATGATGACACATTTACAATTACAAAACTATATAACATTCAGGATTTAAATCTTGATCTCTTTAAGGAATATATATGAAACATAAAAATAAAGAAACACTATTAACAATGTAACAAATTAACACTAATAATAAAAGTAGATAAAGGTAAATCACAGAGAAAGAGTCACACTTGAAATTGCTATATTTCGAACTACTGCGAGTTCTTCAATGGCAAGAAGCTAGGCTTGGTCTAGCTTCTTGCCATTGAAGAACTCGCAGTAGTTCGAAATATAGCAATTTCAAGTGTGACTCTTTCTCTGTGATTTATCTTTATCTACTTTTATTATTAGTGTTAATTTATATATATATATATATATATATGAATTGTTAAAGACATGCAACAAATGAATCAGCATTTTTTCTCAAAAGTCGGGAAAAAATGTCTACCGAATGAAATCAGCCCAAGAAAGTCAAAAGGGTTGTTGACCTCTCACTACGGCGGTGTGTCAATGAAGTGAAATGTCAGTCGATATCATCGGCCAGATATATTGCCACAAATATTAAATACTTCGTTTTTGTGAAGTTACTATGTTGCATGTAAATTTCGCATTACTAAAGTAAACTTGCTCAATGTTTTAAACTTATTGGATTTTACAATGTTTGCACATCTTCCGAAGCCCAATTAAATGCTAATCATTTTCTTCGTCCAAAGATGCTCATGTATATTGTTATTTCTGATGAAATCGTATACTTTTTGCCTAGGTACTTGTCTGTCCCTCTTTTTGCTCCAGTTCATCACTTTCTGTGACAACGCTTCTCGCTTACACCTAAGTTATACTCCAGCAGACTTGTGGTTGACCTGTTCCACTTCGCGCCATTTTGTTCATTTCTTCCTTTTTTACCGTTTGTTTTAAAATAAATAACATTTCCATAACTATAACATGACGTCTTTAATTCTATGTTATTCAATTTCTGTCTTAAAATGTTTGTGCATTTAATTCATATCTTGGTCGTATTTTAATTTATTTCAAGAATTCTTGTCTATCACAACAGGCAAACGATATATACACCGTTTTCTATAATCGCCTTATAATTATTCGGAATAAGCAACCCGCATTACATGGTAAGGTTTGGGAAATGCAGCATCTGATTTAACAACCGTTAATATCTGAGCACTTAGAACGTGTTACTTATACTTCGTATATCTTTTTCTTTTACTGGCTGTTTTTTCGTGAAATTGAATGATAAATTACGAAAGTTTATTTTTAACGGAAGAAAGCGTTCTTGTTCTACGATTAGGGTACTTCCCCGGCAATTATGGGGACTGAGGAATACCTGGAAAAAAATCTCAATTGGGAGGAGTTCTGGCGGGAATCGAACCCGACCTCTCACTCACAGTTCTGTCTTATCGGACTCGTGGTATTGACTGTTATTGCTTAAATACTTTGCCCATGTGAACTGACATTAAAACCAGCAGGTAACTGACAGTAAAATCAGGTCAGAGTCATTAACGGCTGAAAGATATATTTCAATAGGTACACAAGTAAAGAAGAAAATTTGTATTAATAACTGTGCATTGATTGAATATTAGTTATGTAGCTTGTTTAGTAAGGAAAATATGAAATAAAAGAAATGTACATAGCGTTTGATTTTGTATCCCTAAAACCCCTGTAAGGAGCAACCAACATAGCATGGCATGCCACGAAAGTACATGAGATTATGATTTGAAAAAAATGTACGGCAATTTTAGAACACCGTGTACACACACAATCAGGCGTACAGGATGAAAGGAAACCTAATACATTAATTCACATTAATACAAGCATACAAGTATTACAATTGTCTTGATACAACTAATATTTGCTGAGATAATTCCACTTTTTTGAGAAAATAAAAAGCCACTATTGTTCATAGGAGACCTGCTCTTGTAGTTTATTGACATGAAGTTGCCATAGAATGTGTAAATTTTTATTATGCTTTTTTAAAAATTAAAACAATTATTAACAATCATGTTTTCATAGGTTGTTAATGTTTTATATGAAATATTTTATTGCTTTAAGGCATATAATTTGCAAGTATTTGGGTAGCCACGTCGAATATATAAATAAAATATTATATGAAATTAACATTTAAAAGGAATACAAATAGAAAGGTAGTCATTCTTGCACTATAATATTTGCTTTAAATTACATAAGTCACAAATAATATTTACTTAATTGGCTTTAAATTGTGATTTTTTCCTAAATTGTGTCTTGTTTTGGTTAAATATTTTCCATTACAATGATGCCAGTTTTCTTACTTACCTATTGAAGCTGATAAGTTTTAGGCCCTGTACACTTTGTGACTAATGTATTACTAATGATCAAAATTAACATGCTCTAACTATAATGTATAATATTCTAGAGTATTTTAGTACATGTTTTTGAAAACAGACATTTAAACATTAATGTAAAAAGTAATTTTTTATGAAACCATTCTAGAGGAAAAAATATATTAGATCGTTTTATTTATCATACTTACAGTAGCCATATCTGAGAAGTAATATATTGGATTCCCTTCCATTTTGAATATAACTTTAGGCATTATATAACGATGTTTAGTGATACTATTTTCAATCACAGGCAGTGGACCAGATGACAGATGATATGAAATGATAAATTAGGAAAGAAAATGTTAGATTTAATCTTTAAAATCCTGGTAGAGTACAGCGGTTACTATATGACACCATTTGAAAAAAAAAACACCAGATTCTACAATTCGATCGGAAACCTTCCCGAACGCTTGTATTCACAATGCACAAGCAGTGACTGGCATACTGCAGTGGATGCTTTGCCTATAAACGTAATGGCTATAATCATAAGTATCTGGATTAGGGTACAGCACTCTCAAACCAAACTAGCAGAGCAAAGGCGAATCGTCCTTTAAGGCTGAGCCTACCCAAAATTAGTATGTTAGTTCTTATGTGTTCATTTTTATTGACGAATTGAAATCTCTCTTATTTGAACTAGCGCGGTGTATCTGATGTAGATTACCGTTCACTGACAATACGATCAAAAACTTGCGCAAGCGTAATATTTTTTTTTATTCAAATTTGTTTCGGAAGAGGTAAAAGAGGACTTGCATGGAGTTTTCGTTACTTGTAGGATAGCCTTGGTCTCAGAATATTTGATGATGTTTCCCTCTTCTGGGATTTTGTAGAACCCGAAGCCCAAAAGAAGGATCAAAATGCAGACGATATCAATTTGAAATATAGTATTTCGCTATGTTAGTTGTATTGTAATAATATGGAATGATATATTTCTTTTATTTTAATAGTAAATTCGGTACACTATGAGGTATTATTTTTAAAACTCATTCTTAAATTTACTCAAGTGTACTTTACGCGGGATTCTAAAATTGCTAACTCTTCATGTTAGCAATTTGTAACTATTTTCCTCTCTATTTCTACATACTTGTCACTTGCACCGGAACGGCGCGGTATCTTACTAGGATCATAGAGAAAGGGACGGTAAAATGTTCAGTGAAACGTCAAGAATTCATCGATGTTCATGCACCGAGGTTTGAGCTGAAATACTAAGCATTGGCTATGAACTATCATTTAATTATTATGTACATTATTGATAATCATAATGCCATAATTTTGGACATAAATATATTCTGGTATTATAGATTCATTTCGTTGTGTATTTGTCATAACTTTGGTGTTCCATTAATTTCGATGTCCTATGCCTCAGCCTACCCTATACAAAAGCACGCTTCGCCACTTATCTAGCCCCGCACGGCCACACGTGAATGCAACTAACAAAATTCGCATGTTCCAAATATAATTTAACGAACATGTTTTAATGACAGTTCTTGATGAAAACGCGTCGGTCCTGGTGGTGTAGTGGTAATCATAGTTGCCTCGTAAACCCAAGATCGCGGGTTCGATCTCGACCAGGACCGATGAATTTTTTGGGGCGTAAAAATCCTAATTATGGCTTCCTTCGGAAGGTAACTAAAGCCGTGGGTACTGTATCATACATTTACGGTAAGATAAAGAACCTCAAACTTGAAAAAAGAGACCTCTGAGCAAAATTTGTCGGCCGTTTCACGCCCTGATTTGAATGGGACGCTGATGACTTGAGATGTTAAAGAGCGTCCGTAAATAAACAAATTAAAAATTTTTGATGAAAACATCAAAATAATATTAACACGCGCTTTGTCAAAGAGAGGGAGAGAGAGAGAGAGCAGTAAACATTTTTGATTTTAGGTAAGTCAAATATGATTTAACTGTGTAACTGTTGAAAGTTTATATTTATATGGCATGCACATTTATCAGTTATATCATTTTAATGTCTAGCATTAATCTTTTAGGGCATATATTCTTTGAAATTGTTAATTTTCACAAATATACAATAATTTTTGTATTAAAACAAGGAAACTAGTAAACTCATGTCTTCATATAATCATATATCTCTTAACCCTCTTTATTCATAATTTTTTCAAGACAATAATAATTATGATGTCAAATGAATTAGACCTTATAATATATATTTTATTATGTATATCATTTGTCTTTCGTTTTTCCGTCAAAGTAATCGTTAAAATGATAATGGTTTCAAGCCGTTATTGCTTTTGAATGGTAAAACTACTGAAAGCTACACCGTTGATATGGAATTACATATTTTCTGAGAGACATCATTTCATTGCTTTGGAAACTATCAACACACTTTTGCTTTTCAGTTTTTATATTTTCCCTCATCACCAAACAATTAGTTTCAGTCTTTATTGTATAACTTTTCTTTAACCTTTTTGCGTCTTTCTCTGAATGACACTGCACACTTAGCTCATGGAGCAGTGTAATAAGAAATGTTAAAACATAAAAAACCACTCTAACGGCAATTTATTAATTTATCTTGGTATAGAATTCATCCCATCATATTCCTTGGTTAGTACACAAAATTAAAATAATTGTAAGGAAATATTACAAAAGGTGTTGTCTTGCCGTTTTATTTTTGCTTGGATTCTAGTGACGTTCTTCTAACTCTCCAAAGTTATATCCGTTAAATCCTCTTTTCTTTCATTAAGATACTCGTAGCAGATGTTTCCTTTCTCCCGCAGTCAAATTATAAAGCGCAAACAGGCTTTATGCTGTGTCGACATACTCATGAAGCTAAAATGCCTCCTGTTGTTATGTCCTGCAAGTCCTTTAAACTATATTAAGGAAATTAAGGACATAGGGTAAAGAGTGTTTAACAAAAGGAATTTCAAAATACTGTAACTTTCTTTCATGAGAGTTTTAAATATTTAGGGACTGTCTCTGCAAAATGAAGTAACAAACACCTAGAAAAGGCAGTATCTCTGCAGTATACTACACGTATTACAATTATTATAATTACAAGAGCTGCAAGTTGCTGGCATTAGCAGTGAGCTGTAGGAGATTTTACAGTTCAGAAAAGAGTATTGCGAAGGTACAGATATCAGTGTTATTATCTTGCCAACTATCCAGTTTTGCTCCAGTGGAAGCAAAGAGACACGGATAGAATATAGAAGATCAATGTACCGGATTCATACTGGAATTTCACTGCTCACAAATCGTTTAATGCGTTTATGGCAGTATATATCAGATGGTTAGTTACTGTGTCCAGAATAGTTGCTGTAACAACCTAATATGCAGAGCCCAGAAGTTAGGCAAAATGCCTTTTCTACATGTTTAAGAATCAGATAGAAATGAACACGTTCCCTACATTTTGGGTCGATAGGGCCAGTTTTTGTTTTGTCTTTTTTGTCTCTTTTGGCTTCTGTCACCTATTTTAAAGTTTAAAACCTTTTTTTATGTTTTTCTTTTTGCCTGTTTTGGATTGTTTGGTATATTATTCTGCAATTATTTACCATTTTAAAAACATATAAAGAAGTTCTATATATAGAAGTGAGAAAATTATAATAATTAAATGGCATGTTCACCCCGCAAACACATCTGTTCATAATCTTGTTATACATTTATTTCTTTTCAAGCAGTCAAAAATTTCTGTTCCACCCATTCATTTAAGCTCTTTAAATAGTAGAACTTTCATTAGTAAAAGGAATGCACGGTTTTCTCGGACATACTATTACCATGAAAAAGACAGGACGAGGGAAGTACTGCAGTTTTGAATAGTCCTGGCGAATGACCTTGTATCGATATGCGCGAGACAATTCTAGGAACTGTGTGGTGGAGGTAGCTTCTCAGCTGCATAAATGTAACAATCAATTGCAAGCGAGAAAGATGAGAACGGTACAGCTGTGCAATAAACCACCCCTACGATATGTTCAGTACGGAAGTAAGAGAGATACTAACCTGGTTCCCCTATAAACGCATAAACAGAAAATTAAGTAGACCAGAAACACTGCGTATCTTTTGTTCATTCACTAGGACTATTCAAAACTACTTTACTTTGCCTTGATCACCATTTCCATGATGTCCTGAAAGGTGAATGTTCTCTTGTAACCACACGAGTCCTTCCAAAAGAGCTTGTTTTATATATGCTCCAATCATTTCAGTGGAAGTGGGACGTTCTTTTTTCATGATAAAAATGTTTTCTCTGACAAGAAACTTACTATGACAGTTGACTTTGATACCTAGAAAATAAAAACACCATGTTGTTGCTTATAACAAAGAAAAGTAAGTTTAAGTACTTAAATATGAGATAAAGAAATTGTTGAGTGTCATAAATACCCATTTTCGTTAATAATGGGTGACATTGCTCTCTGATTTCACTTTTAATAAATGCCTATTTAATATATTATTATGTATTTTCAGTATTTTAGTTTCCTTTTTGCGTGCCTATGTTAACGAAAATAAATGCCTGAACTTCTGGGCTCTGTTAATATAAGTTTAGTAGTACTTATTGTAATTTATAATTTTTAAAATGAAGTGATTTATTGCTAAATACAATTAAATTATAACCACTGCCTGCGTATATGTGTGAAATTTATTCTTGGCATTTCATATACATAAAAAGTTTTTTCTTGTCTCAATTAAAAACCACTAGTAGTTAAGGATGGGGGAGAGCGTGTTGCCACCATTGAACCGCAGTAATTAATCCTTCTTCTTTACACTGCAATCTCGGAGCTGACCCTTTACAAACATTTCTAATTAAGCCGAAAACGAGCAGGAGTGTTTCAGACCTTGAACATGGTAGTAAAGTATGTGCAGCCAAAGCCTTCGATAATGTCATAATCATCAGTTATCTTTTTTAGACAAAATGCTTGATCCGACTTCAGGAGGACATAATGATGCTCCCATCTTGTTCTGAGTTTGCCCTAAGTTCTCATTCCTTTTGATTTATATTTAAAAATTACCTTATAAATTATCTTTTTTAATTGATTCTTTGGATGTGGTTATGCCAATGTATTTTTCTTTCATATACCAAATTATTTATATTATATATAGGTATTATTATAATACTTCTTTATCTAATAAAGTGAGTGCAGCTAAAGATCTTAAAAATTTCAACCTCTCTGATTCTTTCTCTTGTCACTTCTGTTTAATGTCCAATCAGTAAGTTAGAAATGAAAGCGCTATTACTTTATAAAACTTTAAATGAGTGTCCCTTATGTTGAGATTCCTCAACGTCCTCCTAGTTATTCCACACATCATTTTACACTTATTTAATTTCTTTTTAATGTCTAATGGTTTTACATATGAGGTGGAACGCCACAAATAGTTGAAAATTGTAACTTGTTCAAAATATTTTTATGAGTTCTATTTTGGAAATTTATGTTTAAGAACTACACAGATATTTTAAATTATAATCTTTAAGTATCTTCTGTAGTTCATAAAGACCTTTCTGTAATCTGTCTTCCGAGGCACTCAAAACATCAGATTGTTTGCAAATTTTTTTTTTTTTTTTTTTAAGTTCTTGGTTTCAAATATACCTTAGGTCTTGTTTTCATGCAACTGATAATGGCGTCATTCATATGCAAATTACAAAACGCTACGATAAGGAACATTCCTCCTTAATTCCTTGGTTGATATTTTCTTTTTCCTTACTTATCCCTTCGCCCATGTATATTGTAATTTTATTAAAATCATACATGCGGTTAATCACAATTGTTAAATGATTAGGACGTCTTGTCTTGCTAATATTTCCCACAGTTTACTTCTGTATATAGTATCAAACGCTTTTCCATAATCCAAGAATAGTAAGTTAAACTGTCTTCTTTTTTGCATTCCTGTTCTATTACCTATATACTATCTGTGTTGAAAGGTCTAATATAAATAAATTTTGTTTTTATAATATTAATAGTTATTTTTGTTCAAATGTATAGGTTTTATTTTTACATAGACTTTTTGCACAATTCAATAGGCTGGTCCCACCATAATTTCCACATTCAGTCTATCGCCTTTTTAAAAATAAAATGTTACGACGTATTCATTCAATTGTTAGAACAAAGAAAAAACTATTTTAAGTGTTTAGTGTTTCGCTATTTCAAGATATAATGTGACAAAATGCTTCAAAAGCTACTCAGTTTGTATATATTTTAGCATATTACTGTGAACATTTTAATGTTAATAGAAATATAAGTAAAGACATAAGTTATTCGTTTTTTATAAATAAATATTCCAGTTGCACATCTCCAAAGATCAATTTCGATACTCTCAATTTAATGGCATTCAAATGTACAGTATAGAGTCAGATCTGTAAATATTGTGGGTGATGCAATAAATATTTGTAACTATAGTTTTAAAGCGATTGTAGTGAACCGTGGTGTACAAAATGGAGGCTTTGTATACGGTGTCTTTCCTTGTAGAATTGGTAGTGCAAGACACAACACCATCATCGGTACGTTCAGCAGGTTGCATACATATCAGGCGATCTCGTCTATTGATCTCTTTGTGGACATTTCAAATCGATTGCACATTTTTAGAAACTGCAAACTTGTAAGTTCTAGAAGCTGAATGGGAGCATATAAAGTACGTTTAGCTTACGGAACATCTTTTTTCTAGCAAGTTCTACAGCATGCATCTTCATGGGTGAGGGAATTATACAAGGTCCATCGAAGGCAAGAAGAAGCCACTTGAAAATAATGCGGATTCCATATAGGTAAGCTGCGAGAGTGTCTTAATGTGCATACACTCAATCAAACGTAACGCTCCGGAACTTCCGCAGAAGTCAGAAAAAAATTCGAGGACCACTTATGAATTACGATTCTTTTCCTACCAACACTAACAATTTTACCACCAATTATACCATTTATTACTCAATTTCTGTATTATAACAAATCTACCGCGTAAATTTAAGTGTACATACTTCCATGACATTATTATAATTTTAAAAATCGTTGGATACATACTTTTATTGAATGAATCTCGAACTAGACTTATATGGGACACTCTCTTTTTTTATATCAAGCGAATTTTCTATTACTTGCATCTTGTGGATGTTTCCCATTCCTTGTTAATTTTGGCGTTGCTTATAGGAATGGTCTTTATTACTAAGTATTGGCGCTTAAAAGAATGTTCAAGGACTAAAACGAAATGACAAATTGTCACGCTCAAACAAACATTTAACACTTATGTTATGTAATACCCAATCCCTAACAAACAGAACGGATGAGGTAGATACAATAAAACATGAAATTATGGCCTTTCAGTGTTATTGTAACCAGCGTAATACTACAGGCCTTTCGGAAACTACGATTTTGGCCATCGTACTTTCCGAGTCCTGGTTAAAAATTCATTCACACAGAGGTCCTGTTTTCCTGCACTTATCCATAGCGGAAACACACCGGAAATAGATTATCTGGGGGTATCTAATAGTAAGGCATCGGGCAGGACATGTTACCTAGGTAAGATTTTTCCGCAGTTTTTCCAAATGCTGAAAAGATGGATAAGGCGCTAAGGACTGGATTCTATTTGTTTCGAAAAATCTTGCATTTGGCAGAATCAAAGCGACATTTTGGTTGTCTTTTACATTCTCATTAGAGTTTACATGTAACGTAATTTCTTAGCTTTCTCTTTTGATACAAACAGCCAGGTAGAGCATTTTGAATATTGAGTTTAAATAAAATCCATTGTAATTGTTGGGATCAAACTTAGGGCCCTGCGCGCTAAAATTCTGTCCAAGAATAAGGAAGCTTAAATTGTGTGGTATCGCGTACAAGTGATTGGACTTAATTGGCAAATAACTAAAGTACATTCTAAAGGGCGATCTTACAGATCGAGCCTTACTAGCCTTTAGCCTCATTCTGTCATCACCAGTAATATGGAGTTCCCCATGATAGATGTACGAAAGCTACCCAAGTGTTTTTTAAATAGTGTTTAACGCTCGTTTTAACTACAGAGGCATGCGAAGCCTACCCATGCATGAATTGTTTTGTTCTTTTTTGTAAGTAAAAATAATGTTTAGTATACACATAATAATATAGCTTTCATTTGCAAAAGTTTATTTGAATATTGAGGCTTTATGCTCACACATTCAACAAAATAATATTTTATTTTCAAAAAAAAAAAAAAAAAAAGAAAGAAAAAGAAAGAAATATTTATTTCAAACGAAATAAAGGCACTTTATATTTTATTTTTTAATTTTTTAATATCCATTAGTGTGGCATTTATTTTAAAAACTAATATGATTAAGTTTTTGTATTTAGCATAAATGGCTTAAAGTTGAAATATATGTTGTCCATTAATATATATATATATATATATATATATATATATATATTATTACTATTAACG
Source organism: Metallyticus violacea (assembly GCA_030762175.1). Lineage (NCBI taxonomy): Eukaryota > Metazoa > Arthropoda > Insecta > Mantodea > Metallyticidae > Metallyticus > Metallyticus violacea. The sequence continues at coordinate 58,468,685 of CM060835.1, forward strand.
TATATTAAATATTAGTTTTACTTGCAAATTTTAACAATGAAAAGTTGAAGCATAACAACGGTTCGGTTCTTGGAAGTTATTACTAGAGGTGTACTTTCGTCCCCTCAGCCATCAGAGCTCATGGTCCGAGGAAACTCATTTACTGTTTATGGCAACTTGAACATAAACTAGCATTAGTGAGTACTTTCGATGTTTTCCGAATCGATTATGGTTTCTTGCCGTTGCTCTTTTTCCCCCCTATCTGGATGTAAGTCAGAAAAGTGCACATGAGCATGTACTTATATGATATTTCCTCAGATATAAGTCTTCTGAGGATCTGCTGGAATTCTTAGTGGCCAAATTTTGCTGCAGTCTACTTGTGTTCGACTGGCAGTCTACCCTAGCAAAGCATAATGGATTATTTGACATTTTCAACATTCCAGAATTTTCATTTGTGCTCGTTTCACCCATTTGCGTGGTGAAGTAAATTGAGCATTTAGAGTATCGGTTAAAAAGAAAACTTCATCTGCACATGTGCAAGACGTTTCCCCACCTGCTCTGCTGCAAAACAAATGAAATAACCAACCATCTATCTATTGTGCCTTCAGCTGTGAGATCTAAGCAAGCACATGTCTATAAGAATCATATTTATGCACCAAATATATAATTTATGTGAAATATATTTTATGTGTTATTTATTACCGCTTTGACTGCATTAATCTTGGCTAAAGGTTGGAATGAATACTCTAGGTGTAAGTCTGTAGTTATGAATGGAATGAAATGAAATAAATAAATGATGGCGCAAATGTACTCGGAGTTCATTACGCACTAGAACTATGTAGCATTAACATGCTCAGGGTAAAGAAAAATTAGAAAAAAAAAAAAACTTTATCCATTCTCCTGACCAGAATTTGAATCCAAGACCTCCTGATTAATAGTCGCAAACACCACTATAACACGGTCAATATCTTGCAAACCGGTTAGAAGTATTATTTTCCTTCTATGAAGTGAGTCATAAAGGTATCTTATTTGTATGCCAAGCTGGTTCTGAATTAAGTGAATATGAATGTAATAAACTATGCGAAACAATACTGAAACACTGATAATTTCCCTTGAGAAAACAAAGATGAAAATGGACATATGTACCACCAGTCCTGCAAAAAACAAAAGTTGCCAATTTTTGTTGTACATTTGTTGTACCAGATGTTTTCAGACTATAACAACATGGTATTTTCTAAGGTATATGATTACTCATAATTAGCGGGGTTTAAATGCTTTCTGTACTTATATCGGCGTGTCTTTTGTTCCTCAGTAACAATTGTAATAAAACGACAATAATTCAAGTCGATATCGACTTTGACTGCGAATATTAATGAACGTTTCAACATATAGCACTTTCTTTCAATTCTGGCATCAATAGTGGAGGGTATGTAGTCGATTTATGTTGTGCAATGTTTTATTAAGTTTTCTTTCAGTTAGTAGAGTCTTTTAGGTGATTATACTTTTTTATTATTTCCTTTCTAAAGCTCCTACGTCCTGACTTGCATATACCACAAAATATTTTAGAATATAGAGAAGAACAGGAGAAAATGTTACGAAATTTTCTGCACAAATGTACGTGGAGGCAGACAATGAGTTTGGTGGCTAAATACTCATAGCATTTTTCTTCAATTTTATAATGATTTTGAATGGAATATCATCAGATAAGTTGTGTAAATAATATGTAGAATATTCTTTTGATAATACAACACAATAGCCAGAAAATAGCGTACTTTTATCATCTTAAAATACTAACGCACAATCAGAAAAGCATGGCCCTTTTCTCAAGTTTCTGCTATTAGTCATCTGGATCACCACCTCATGCATATGTACTGCTCGACACCTTCTTGGTATTGAAGAAATATGATGAAAGATTTAATTTTGTTTGATATTCTACCAGTGATGGTGCAAACTTGTAGCTGATACACAATATCGACGTGTTCAGTGTCCCTGCTGCTCTTTAAGGTGTTCCACAAAGCATGATCGGATTTTCATCTGACTACTCTACTTCTAAGTTCTAACCACCTAGATACACGCCCTGCTTCATGTGCTTTGGCAATGTCAGGTCCAGAAGCTTCAGCAAAAGAACTAAAGACTGCAAAACATCTTTAATGTACCTGTCTGCATATTTATTCCGCGGATCAAAATGAGATTCTCTGTATATACCTCACCCTGCATTGCCTGGTTATCCCCACATGTTTATTCTCCTGGAATCTGGATTCAGACCGAAACGTGATTCATCTGTAAAGAGAGCACGGCTCCATTGTTCCTGTTGCCAATAGATATGCTCCCGGCATCACGGGATTTCCACAGAGAATCGCTAGACAATGAATATGGAGTTCTGTTTCTAACATTTTGGGTTGAAACAATTAAATTGTCAACATTCTGGAGGGAATTTACTAACATGGCAGCAGATGACCTCCTTTCTTTCAGGACCCTTAAGCACAGAAATCTGTCTTATACAGCACGTATAATCCTGGGTATTATAATACGGATTTTTTTGTACTGTCGAATTCTTGATATCGCCTCCACATCCTGAATATAATGTCTCTTCCAGTGTTCAGAGTCCTTGCATCTTCCACCATTTCTAATTATTTCATTCTCTTACCGTTTGTTCCGGTAGATAAAAGTTACTAGACGTCTGTGTTAAAAAGTAGGTTATTTACTTACAGTACATCAATTTAATTAAATAAAACAATTTTTAATAACTGACTTCTGCAGTAAGTGTAGATAGCCAATGAAAAAAGTACTCACATTACTCATTATGTTTAGACATACAAAGAATTTTGTGTAAAATGTGTCGTTCCTTAGACAATTTTGTGTCTATAGATCGGCCATAATGTCTTTAGGAAATTTAGAGGAAATATGACGAAAATTGTGGGATAAAAAACTCCCGTAACAGATAAGCGCTGCTTCCAAGTCGTTTATTTGTAAACGCACAATATAATGCACTTTAATTTCTTAACTCCTCTTGATAGATAACGGAATTGGGGATATGTAAAAAGGAAAAATTCCCAATGAATGTCGAAATATACGAGCTAGTCTCCAATTATTACAGATTCAGATGAATGAAATATAAAACATTTCTGAAACAAGCGCATACTAAGCAAATCTAAATGAAGCAGTATCATAGGAAATATTTAATAGAGGACATTTGTTAATATAGATTTTATGTTGCTTTGAAATACATTAACCACAACCCTGTTATTCTCACATAAATCCATATATGAGTATTTTGTATAATATTATGAGATGATTTAACATGGTATGAAATTATTATTATTATTATTATTATTATTATTATTATTATTATTATTATTATTATATTTGTGGAGTTATAGACATGAAGATAAACAATAAGAATGTGAAAACAGTGAAATAAAATCGGTACCTAGACCTTTTCGTGATACTTAAGCTTGTGTTTTAAGGAAGCATAACAAAAGCAAAAAAGCCTCAGCTAAAATGGGATTATAAAAAGTGCTTTAGACGATATGCATTTTAACGTACGAAATAAAAATGCTACTGGAGAAAGGATTGAAGATAACTTCAATTAAAAACAGAAGAATAGAACTTTGTGGATTTGTTGGCGATGGCTTGTGAAACAAAAAAGAAGAGGAAGAAGAAGAAGAAAATTTTGCACATAACAATTATGTAAATAAATATATAAGCACAATCTAAAATTAGTATAAAATATAATAAGTTATTAAAAATGATCCGAGTCTAAAATAATACAACATTCTGAGTTAAAGAAACCAGGCCAGGAAATCATAGTACTGCATATGAGTGATTCCATTTAAAATCAGACGTAAAATTATAACAATGGACCTCACATTTTTTAAAATTGTAATATACTCTTACTACTACTTCATATAAAGACAAACATTTTGTGAAATGTTACATTTCTAGATATAACAGTTTTTGCGCAAAAATCTCCCAAAGGTATCTTATTTGATTAAAATTGTCCTTTTTTATAGACGCGTAACTCTCTAAATTCTTAAAATAGAAGTTTCAGAAATATCTAAAGATCATAACTTGAACATAATAATTTATAAATTATAGCTATTAATTTACAAGATTAAAATAAAATCTGTTTTGTGCATATTTGGAAGATGTCCTACAAAGGAAATTAAAAATATAGCAAAATTGTAAATTATGTAAACTGATAAATATAATTTTCATATTTATGCCCCAAGGTAAATACATTAAATAATCTATTTCGCAAATATAAGTAGGATCTAGCATTCCATTGAAGTTATCATACTTAACATTCTCCAAGCCAAAGCATGAATTGAACTTGAAAGACTGTTTCAGAATGACAAAAGTTATTAATTATCATATTGGCCTCCCGCTCAGTTATCCTACCAAACTCCTTGTGAATTTTATCTCTGGGTTAAATTAAAATACATCTTACGCAAGACAAACTCATCTACCCTTGAAGAAGCGAAACAAAAAATTCGTCAGTAAATAGTCAGCATTACTCAGCGTTACAGCGAGTGATGGGCAGTTTATTAAAGAGGTGCCAAAACTGAATGGACAATGAAAGTGGTCAGTTTCAACACCTCTTTTCATAAAGTTAGTAAGTAAAATAATAGTTAAGAAAAATGTATGATTTAGTCAGTACCACTCTACAATATCTGCAGATGGTTAACGCCCCTCTCGTCCGTGGGCAAAACACTACAAGCTGGTTTATAGGTAATTAGGTCACTCTGTAGTACAGCTGAATTCTCGCTCGGCCTTTTATGGACAGAACTAGCGATTCTCCCGCATTACATAATTTAACAAATTATTTTATAGGAGTTTTTATTGTCATTTGTCAGAGAAAGAGCTATCAGCCAGTTTTTATTGTTTTCCGTTCTAGTATAAATTTATTTGTTTGTGTACCTGTTGAAATATGTATTAAGCATATCATATTCATATTTATAAAGCATGTGCTGTCAGCTATGAACTTTTTCTAAATGTTTTTGGATTTATGAAATTGCTGCTTTTCGCAAATATATGTAAATTAATCGCATTAAAAGAAGATAACCAATGGGCGTAAATAAGAACTGTCTTCACACATTCACACGTACTTTATGCTCTTTATTTATACATTTTAAAGAAATTTTAGTTTTTGTGGTTACTTTGGGTACAATTTTTATATAGATTGGTCCACATACCATCATCTTCTGTGAAACCGGATAGAGGGGACGAACCGGTCGCTCGAAAACCGTGTAATGAAAGAATAGTTGGCAGCTTTTCTAGCAGAAATTCGGTAGCTTTCAATTTCCTTTCTTTAAGAAGATCAATTTCTTCTTGTAGATGATGGACGTTGTTACTAAATTTACTGCTCAAATGGATAGCAGCAGCTGAACAACATAACATTCTGAAGCTCTACGTTGACATGGCAAAAAAAAAAAAACACGAGCTTAGAGTGTAGTTCTGATATTTGCCCACATGCGCGCAAAAGCAAATCACGTTTTGCTGTAGATAATGAGAGGATGTTGCAACGTTGAAGTAATCCAGATAATATTACGTAAAAGGCTATAAATAGAGGTAGATACGTGAGAATGAGAACGGAAATGTGAAGGGAATTAAAAGAAGCATTTGTTGCCAAAGTAATAAATAAGATCCCATCAAACGAATAATTCTTTATTAGAAATGGGATTGTAAAAATGATCGCAGTTTGTTATAAGGTCAGTTGTCATTATTTTAGGGGAGTTGAGGGTTTACATAGATGTTATTTTATTTCGCTTTGGTACCTGAAAATATGAAAAGCTCTTGATATTGGCCATAGGCTGCCATATAATTATTAAGATAATTGTATTTTACGTTGGTACATCTTTCTTAGGCATGCATTTAAAATAGTTTATTTAATAAAGCTGTCTAAAGCAGATGCGTTATGGGTATTCCAATAAACCAATAATATTTATTATCGTGCAGTGATAATTTTCTTTCTGAAAGGTGATTTATCGCCAAAGAAAATTCATAATAAGCTCATAAAGGTTTTGGGGGACTTTTCATTTTCATTTTCAACGATTAAAACATGGATTGTTGAATTTAAAATGGTCGTTTCAGTGTTAAAGATGACTCATTTGAAGGACGTGCAAATAGTGCAACAAAAATCAGGTTACATTTAACAAATAAAGGATATATTAGATGACCAACGAGTTAAAGTGCCAAAACTGTTCACGCTATAGGCGTTTAATTGTAGATTATATGTTATAAGAATTATTGTATATTAAAAGGTTTTGCGTAAGAATAGATAACAGCAAATGAAAACGCATTCTTATAAACATATCGCAGCAGCCTTTGGAGCATTTTAACAACAGAACTGAATTTGTGTGTCCACTGAAGACTGTGGATCTTCTCGCGTCAGAGTCGAGACAACAGTGGACAAAAGCAGGCTGTTCAGCGACAAAGAACACAGAGTGAAGTCAATCTGTACGAAAGATATGACAACAGTTTATTGGAAACTAAAGGAATTATACTACTTGATTGTTTTCAGAAGAGTAAAATCACAACCCAAAAATCCAATCTTTTAAACTAACTAGATGAAAAAGTTTATAAGAAAGTATCGAGTTTGCAGAATAAAATAATTTTTCATTAGGATAATGCACCTGTAAACAAAGTGTTTTGGCAATGGTAAAATTGAGACATGTGAAATATAAATTGTTGGAGCATCTACCCTACTCGCCATATTTGGCTTCCTTTTGACTTCCTTCTGTTCCTAAAGCTCAAATGCTTTCTGGCTGTTAGGGTTTTTCATAAAATCAAGAGGTGTTTGCAGATGTAGAGGCGTCTATTGCAGACCTTTCGGAAAACTGCTTCAGAGAGGGGCATTGCTGCAGTAAATGTTTTGAATTTAAGGGAGATTATACAGAAAAATAAAAGCAAACCGAGAACTTTTCGATCCGCCTTAGTTTGTTTAGTTGTTTATTATTTTAAGTTGATGAGGCAACTTTTATGGAATGATCTGAAATATATTTGATGTAATTGCGTAAGTAATAACAGAAAAATTAAAAGAAATGTTTTATGTAAAGTAAAAAAGCCAGAAATTTAGATGCAAAACTAAATAAAATTATTATGACTTTTAACGCCATCCTTACGGCCGACATTCCCTTTGGGTCTTCAATTCACTTGAGTCCATATCTCTGATGAAAGCTTGCTGAGGGTGGAATTCGCTACTTCCAGTAAGATATTCGGGATACTTCGTGTAGAACAAGGCACCAAGTGGAGTGACTTATTAATGCTATGCTCGAATAATGGGCATTCAGATCGAAAATTAAAAGTGCATGGACATAAATACAGTTTTTAACAAAATGAAACCTGGCTATGTCATTTGAGAGAGAAAATATAAATATAACTGCTTTTTTGTCATATTGAATAAGTAATGCTTATGTTTTAAATAGGTTTCCCTATAAATTTTAGAATTTTGTTAAATTTAATAATGCACTCTCGTGGGAATGCTAGCTATGGGTGTGATTACAATTTCAAATATATAGCCACATGCTAAATGTCATAACTCTATCTTAAAACTGTCATTGAATTGCAAATGTTGCTATGGCAGAACAGCAACATTTATAATTTCATTTATAAATGAGACAATTAGAGAGAGAATGAGGGCAAATGGGTAGTTATAATTAATGCTTAATATTCAACTATTGATTTTATTCAACAAAAACATTGGAATGATATGGTTATACAAACTGGGTGTCAGAGAAAACTTCATTAAAGAGCAAATTGAACTAGATACAGTATTTTAGAGAAAATTTACTTTTTTCATAAAACAAAAAAATTCAGTCTTCATTTCGACAGTCAAAATAACCTTAAGAGTTTACGTGTGCTTCAACTGTTAAGAAATTATATTGTTCCCTTTAAAAACTCTGCGTAATCTAAATTGTTAAGAGGAGAAACAGAAGCAAGGTCTGAAACCATGCATATGGTATTTACATTTTAGCATATAGAGTATGACAGTTTTAGCACGTAAACCTCATAATTAAATGCAACCATAAATGAACAAAACACATAGGTATTTTATATTTCATTTTTACATAGTGAAATAAATCAGGAACATTTGTATACAAGACAACTACTATGTACACCTAAGAAAAACTGGTAGACGATGCTTGTTGAGACTTAGAAACAGGAATAGTTTGATCTATTTTATTTACATTGAAGTGTGACTGCAGATGTAATTGTCGTGATCTAGTTAGCAATTGTTGTTTTAGCGAACATTACTTATTTGGTTTTCTTTCCATTCACTGCTTTCGAATTTGTATTTTGTTGTATGGTTTATAAAAGTATATTTTGGTTCTTTCTAAACACATTACCCCTCCTTTTCCACCACCGAAGGGCCAATTCGAAACTCATTAGTATTTCAGTTTGACGATAATGGACGTCAAAGCCAAAGTAATTGCGTTGATCGAGGTAGGGGGATTTGTAGCGGCTCAAGCTGGAGAGTGCTCTACGTTCAGATAGAGGAAATATCATTCGTAAATCTGGTAGCGGAAATTCGAAGGTATCAACAAGACGTTTTGTTGATAGGGCTTTCCATTTCCCATTGCGAGAATGCTCGTAGCCCACGGGTCTTTTCATGCTTCTTACCATGCAAATATTGTGCCAAGAAGAGGAACAGTGAAGAAAGTTCTAACTGAGGATTAATAGAACGTATTGCATCTGGTGGGAGATGATGTTTGCAAATTACATCAAATGGCTAGTGCATCGGCAGAAACAGTCCATAATATTTCATCCGGAATATGTGGTTGGAGAGGTAACAATGGTATGTGTCGATTTCGGCATGAGGGTGGCTGCTCTGTGTAGAGGAATGATGAAACATCCGGACGAAGCTCAGTATACACTCCTAGTATGATGCCTTATGATTTCGTGTTACATCCCGAGAACAGCATCAAATTTCAAAATGACTACTTTTCAGTGTACTCACGTTTCGCCTGCAGCTGTACTTTAAGGATCAAGGCGAGGATGTCGAAAAGTTTTTGTGGTTCCTAAAAACTCCGACTTAACGGGGTACATACGCTTTAGTGACAAAAAATACTTTTTTTATATTTGAAGAAATTTATAGCTTCGTATCAGTGCATGAATATTTTCAATATATATAAAATTTGGTAAAACAGCTTTGCGTACGATTACAGCTAGACATTTAATTAACCTCAGGTGTGCCACTTCACTAATTTAGAACTTTAAGTTTTTCTTAATTTATTAGTTTAAATTTCATGTAATCGTTTAATCGTATATTTTATTCTAATACTATGGCGAATCTGTTGAAATGTTGTAGGCCTTCTGTTTATTTTCATTTTAAAATATTATGGATTATGTTTTTACTGTTGAAGCTATCAATCTGAGCATTAGCCCTTATCTTAAGTTAAATAGAAAAGCATTTTAAAGGTATATATTTGTTCAATTTGCATTTGGGATTACACCCGGTAGCAGTAGAGAAATAATAAAATTACAATATTTACAGCTTGTAGTTACATTTATACAAGTCATTCTAATTAAATGCATATCAGCCTAATTATATGCTTGTCAACAATTAATGCATGTCAACCTAATTAAATACATGTTAACCTTATTAAATAAATGTCCCCTTATTAATACATGTCAACCTCATTAAATACCTGCATGTCAAGCTAATTTTATACACGTCAACCTTATTTAATATATCTCAATCTAAATAAATACACGCCAACATAATTATATATCTACATGTAAACCTAATCAAATGCACGTCAATGTAAATGAATACATTTCAAACTTCAATCTAATTAAAATCATATCAACCTAATGAAATATACCAACTGCCAAAAGCTATTGTATCACTGTGGTACTTGTCTAAGTTACTCTTAAATATTTTAACGGTTAGACAGCCCTCAAAGACTGTTGCAGGTAAATTATTCCAATTATTGACGGTGCTGTTTAAGAACGAAATGTTCATAGTTGTGTTTTCTGATGACTTCCTTGAATTTTAAATGTATAATTTCCCCTCGAGTAATATTACAGTATGTTAAGTTTAAGTCCAATTGTTGCGTTGCGCATCCCAGATCCTACACCTTTTCGAACCATGTAATAATGGGAAAATAGTGTTTAAAATTCAGATTTAAGAAAAATATTTCTCCAGTTTCAGTGTGCACTCTTATGGTAAAAAAAAAGTGAATAGACTCTTTAAGTGTTAATTTGTTCAGCTCATTATTCGATTCACGGCATCTCTGTGCACGAGTCTTACAGTTTTTAGCCTCATTCCGTCATTACCAGTCACATCCAATTCTCCGTGGCAAACGTACGTTGCTAATCGAAAGATTTAAAGCAGGAATCTAGTTATGAGAGCTACCTGGCTTCGAATCCTACTCATGAGTGAATTGTTTTATTTGTTACTTTTTGTAAGTAAAATAATGTTTAGTATTTACATGATAATATAATTTTCAATTGCAAAGATTTTTGTTGAATTTGAAGGCATTTATGTTCACACACAATTCTCACATACGAAGTAAAATAAAACTTGCTTTTAAAATAAATAGGAAAGTAATACTTTTTTTAAATGAATTAAGGGCATTTTATATTTTCTTTATAGTTTTTCACTCTAGAGTGTCTATATGTGATATTTATTTTGAAAACAAGATGAATAATTTACATCTTTGTGATTGAGTATAGATGTTTAAACATTAAAATATGCATTGTCCATTAAAATATATATTATTGTCGTATTAAACATTAATTTTACTTGCAAAACCAAATAAAAAGTTAATCATCACGAGATTCGAACCCACGTACCTCTTATTACTAGACGCTTGCTCTTGCCTACTCAGCCATCAGAGCACGCGCTCTGTGAAAATTCATTATATAATTGTGAATTCAGCGTCAATGAATGCTTCGGGTGTTATCCGAATTGATCGTGGTTTCTGACCGTTGCTCATTCTTTTTGTCTAAGGGTGTATACATTTTAATTATGAAGATTCAGTTTACAGATTTGGATATTACGAGGGTAAGTCCATAAGTTTCCGGCCTAACCATTTTCTATATATGATAAAGTAAAAAACCTATATTTCACTTTTCAATGTGCACTTTTCACTCTTTGAATTAACTTTTCAATCCCCACCCCCCCCAAAAATTAGTCAGAAGTCTTGTCTGCAAAATGGGCATAAACATCATCCATCATTTCTTCGTCACACTTAAAGTTTCATTCCTCGAAGATCCTTCTTGAGTTTTGAGAAGAAGAAACAATCTCTGGGAGCTAGATCTGGGCTTTAGGATGAATGGTCCCTCTCCTTTAAGCCACATTTCTTCACAGCTTCCTTTGCAACATGAGCTGTGTGCACAGGCGCGTTGTCGTGAAGAAGGCGCACACCACCTCTCAGTTTTCTTCGCCTTTTCTCTTTGATGGAAGCATGTAGTCTGTGCAGTAGTCCAGCATAGTAATCTCCATTTGCTGTGGTGTTCCTGTTCTTGAAGTCAATGAAGAACATTCCTTCACAGTCCCAAAAGATTGTGGCCATGATCTTCTTGGTTGACCTTGGCCTATAGAGGCGGTGCTTCGCCAGGTTTAGGCCACACCATTGATTCTCATTGATACAAGGGATCATAGTAGAGGATCATAGTTTCATCTCTGTAACAATGGTTTGCAGAACTTCTTTCTCGTTGCCACGGCAGAGCTCCAAAAATGCCTGACAACAGATGACTTGTTGCTGCTTTTGGACTGAGGAAAGAAGCCATCTTGCACTAATCTTATGCATATTTAAATGTTCATGAATAATTCGAAGCAGTGTTGTTTTATAAAGACCAACCTTGCTGCTATTTCTGTAATTTTAAGCCACCGGTCTTCCATAATTTCTCCTTCCAAAAAGCCATGTTTTCAGGAGTGAGCACCTCCAAGGGCGGACCTGCACGCTCTTCGTTTTCAAAGCTTTCTTGACCCATTGGAAAAAGTTTGGCCCATTATTTTACGGTAGAATATGAGGGGGATGTTTCCCCATATACACCGCCCAATCGTTGTTTAATTTCATTTGGAGTAAGCCCTTCTTTTGTGAAGAACTTAATAACAGCTCAATACTCCATTTGGAACATGTCACAATCTTCTACGCAATCTTCTTTATGCAGCTATATCTGAACAATTGAACACAGCGGAGCGAAATTACAACTGCAATTATTTACTTAACAGATAAGGTATGACACCAGATAACGGTTTTGTGAACGTGATAATCCGGTAAATTATGGACCTACCCTCTCACATTTATAATAAAGGAACATTGTTGAGGGGAAAAATGGAATAATGTAAATTCCGATGGAGAATTAAACCACGTATATTCTGAAAATTAAAAAATTTAATGTTTTACTAACATGTAAGGATGTATCTTATTTTATATAAAAGAACTGATTTTAACATCGAATACATGTTTTTAATTTTAATAATTTTAATAATTTTAATAATTCACGCACTTGAATAAAATTCTTTTTGATATTGAAAGGTAGATCTTTTGCTACAACCAGTCGAAGCCAAAACATAATACTGTACATATACATGTCTTCGGCTCACTAAAACTAATGCTTTTTCCTTTCATTTTCAAATTATCGGGCAATTTAGAAATGGTTGTGCTGCAAGCCAAGTGTATGGCACCGTTCTCAAGTGTACAAGAAGTCAAATGTCTCCCTTGGCGTAACGTGTAACCGTTTTCATTAATCGACGGGTTGGAAATGAATGAATCGTGTTTAACGACCGTTTTGCTACAGAGGCACTATAGGCGATGGACACTCATAATGATACATGATATGAAACGATATATTGGGAAAGGATTTATTTTTTAAGGAAGGAATCGTTCCAGGCCTAAGTTTAGCGTACCTCCCCGGCTTTTGCCATTTATCAGTACTGAGGAAAATCTGTAAAAAATATCATCGGGGAGGACTGTCCTGGCGGGATTGGAACCCCAGAGCCCTCGCTCACGTGTCCGCGCCTTAACGACCTCGGCCACTCGTGGTGATGATGGATTGGGAGAATGTGCGATGTTTGATAATAACAAATCTGTTATTTCGCATTGACAATATTGCATTTTCTTTTAAATAATCATGAAGATTGAAGATAATTTCTAAAATTAATGAAAGAGATTAGGTGAATGGAAACAACGATGTTGAACACTCTTGTTTTCATCAGTAATTGCAAAGTTTGGATATGGTTACCCATAGGAAGAACACACTCAAGTGTTGCGCAATAAATCGTACGGCATACGTCTGTCCTACCCCCTGCACGATGTCCTTACCTGCGCATATAAATCATACAGCGGGCTTTTAGCTTATTGCAAACCTATGTGATGTTTCCTTTCTGCACACAACTAAGCTAGAATTGTAAACTATACAAGGTCATTTTTTGCTAAGATAATACTCAAATTGAAGTTTTAGATTGTGCGTAAAACGTAATTTTATGTCCCTCTCTTAAGTAAATGCTAGTAATATTTTGATTTAGAGTAACAGATATATATGTATATATACATATATAAATCTTTATTAATTACTTTAAATCGTTTTTTTTTTTGCATATAAATTCTTAGCAAACACACAAAAAATAAACTTAAGAAATGTTTTATAGTTAAGTAATTAATTAATTTTTGTAAGTGGCTTGTATTTGTTTTCTAAATATATCTATCCATAAAAATTATAATGACTATTTCACTTATGTGACGTCATCTTAAAATCGACGAATGAAACGAAACAAATTTTTGAATTTTGACCAATCACAGTCGGATATCGCAGTGAAATTATCGAAAAAAAAGTTATCAAATCTGTTTTATCACCAACGTGCATTTGTCTTGTAGTCAGTTTAGCCAACTCTATAATCGCTGAGCATGCATTACTGACTACTTTTCTATATTTTCAGTAATTGTAAATTTAACTGTATGTGCATTTACTCAAGCAATTGATTTTGCGTATTTATCCAAACAGACCGAAATAATTTCATAACTTATGCAACAATATCTGTCTAAGCCACCATAAATCTTAATAAACACTTTGTTTAGAATGGTAAAATGTTTTCTCTGTTTTGTTTTTCTCAGTTGGTATTAGTAAATATAACGGTAGCGACTGTAATAGTCGACTTTCGTCTATTTCATTCTCACGGTTTCTGAATAGTTATGTATCATAAGTTAAGTATAATATTTTACACAGTTGTTAATAATCCTTGTACAAATTTCAAATATACATTACTTTTATTCTTATTCTGTTCATGAAATAGTTCCAAACCCGTGTCTGGCTCTCCTCTATTGGTATTACTGACAATCGACAGTCGTCTGTTGCTAGATGACTTAAAAAGTTAAGTATTCATAATGCAAATGTACAGTTATTGCTATATTATAATCCAAGTTTATGGGAATAATATTTAAATTCTCATTTTACTCGTGAAATAGTCTAATAAATATCACTCGATGGTTTGAGCTCTCCAGATAAATTCACTCACGTCTCAGACCGTCTTGTGATATTACTTGTGGTAAATATTAATTTTGTAAATTCTTGTAATTCCTAATCACATTTATAATGCTACTGTTTGGGAGAAGGATATAGCCTAAGTTGTTATATCCCTTTGCATTATTTTTGGAATTAAATGTTTGTTGTGAGTGTGTAAAAATCGAAACGATCTAAATAAAAGTTATTATGACATATTATCAACTGTGCGAGTAATATTACAAAATGATCTTCAAAGCGACTGCAAAATTATTCCACGAATTTAAAAGTGCGCCATAATGTTAAGAAAAAGTTTATGGAAAACAAAAGCTACGACAGAGCAAATGTTTTAAAAAATGAATACAATGCTATACATTCTCAAAACAGCATGGTTACTATTTAGCATTACCAAACAAAGCTAATGGTTCCTCTTCCTAGTTTCTTCACTTACTATGTGCATATTATCTTCAATTTGGCATTAATAATTAGTATTCATAGACTATGATCTCCATTTGTTTAACGTCCCTCTGTCTCACTCTATGTGCAACTTTCTCTAATATTCAATAGGAATTCGTCGAATTGTTTCAAGTGTCTTGTACCTTGTATTGTAGTGTTCTTTCCATTAATTAGGTAGCTCTTCTTGATGTAATCTCATTGGTAATAAGTTGGTGCAGTTCAGCGACGGCTCGCGGCAGCACAACCTAGATACACAGCTATACTACTGTCAAGCAAGCTTCTAGAATATTAATTACTATAATGCGTTCCCCTTTACTTTTATCCCGATGTAAACAAATACAAATGTATTACTCCGTGGGACATGACTTCGATTGGTTAAGTGACACTATTAGTGCTACAAAGAGCTGATGCAACGTATTTAATTATTAGCTCTGATCACTATTTTCGAATTTCATTAATAATCGTTTTACACTTTAACCTTGCGCTACTTAACGAATTTCATTAACAGTGTTTTATAATCCTGGTAGAACCAGCACATGCTTCTGTCATGGAGCCTCTTTGCACTGTACAAAGAGCACATTTTGCGTTGTTGGTTTATTTACGGAAGCTCTTTAACATCTCTGGTCATGAGCGTTGCATTCAATTCAGGGCGTGAAACGGCCAATAAATTTTGCTCAAAGGCCTCTTCTTTCAGCTTTGAGCTTCTTTTACGTGCCGTAAATTTGGGACATGGGGCCCACGACTTTGCTTCCTTTTCGAGCCATATTTGGAATTTTTACAGCTGAAAAAATCCATCGACCCAGGCCGGGATTGAACTCGCGATATTATATCTAGAAGAAAAGTATGGTTACCACTGGACCACCAGGATCGACAACATGCGTGTAAATTACTAACAATTAAAATGCATAATAATGTATTCATAAAGACTGGTATCTCTTAAGATTATTACAGCAGGATTTGAGTAATATGATTTTCTATTAAAGTTTAAACTGTAATTTCCTTTCGGGACTACAGTGCATAACTTCAGGGAGATAAATCGTCCTTGAGCCAATGAGAAAAATGCTGCACACATGCATATTAGGGAATAAGATATATAGTACTATTTCCTTTATGCTGAAAGGAGTTTTCCTTTTTATAATATTTAATATATTGTAAAATATTTAACTTTACAGCTGGGTGATTTGCACAAACGTAAACAGCAAACCAATTGTTAAAGGATAAGAAACTGAATTGAATAATGCCTTCTCTTACTCCACTAAAATTGGACAAGTTAGCTCACCAAACAACTCATCCAAATATATGATACTGATTCCAAAATAATGTATTTCAATAAAATACCTACAATCTTTGTTCCATTTAAACCCATAATTAACTGAATGAATCTATTATGGCTAATAATATTATTAATACATAAAAAAATTAATGAGTACATGTAAAATATAGTAGTATACGAGGGTTGCCTTTGAAGTTGACAAAAACAAGGAAACAAACAAACTGTTTTATTGCCTTTCAGAATATTCGTCTTTAAGATTTATACACTCTTGCAAGAGTTCTAACCAATTATCGATTTTTTTTTTCCATTCTGAAGTTGGTATCTCAAAAAGAAGGGTTTTAAAGGCTTCAGCAGTTTCCTGAGACAATGAAAATCGCTGTTCACGCATTTTTTGTTTGACATTCAGGAACAAAAGACGTCTTTACGGATAAATCAGGTGAATATGGGCAATGAAATTTTAATTTCATGTTTTTCATCTTCAAATAATCAATTGTTTGACGTGTTATGTGAGAGCTGACATTGTGATAATGAAGAATGATACGACGCTTTCAGTTGTTTTTTCTGACTTCATCGATGATTTCTGGCAAACAAATTATTGTATACCATTCAGCATTAACTGTTCTTTGAACCTCTAAATGAATGGTTGCGACATGTCAAATACAACCGATGCAACAATCATTTTGTTGGAAGTGCTTTTGTGGGATTGTGTTCATTTTGGAATACCCAAACAGTAAATTTTATTGTTCTTAGTTTCCTGTTCATACAAATATATCCAAGTTTCGTCACCTATTACGATATTGTACATGGATTTTTCAGTTCCTCGGTGGAATTTTTGAGCATTTCATTACACCAACTATCACGAACGTTTGTTGAGCTTCGGTCAAATTATGCGGAATTCGTCGGGAACAGATCTTTTTCACAGCTAAATGTTATGCAAAATCGAATGTACTGAAGCCTTCGATTAGCTTAACAATTCCTCTATTTCACTAAGTCACATCTTCTTTAGGCATGTTGTGCACTGCATCGATGTTTTGGAATGACAACCGATTTTGGTCAACCTTTACGAAATTCAACTTGATGGACCACGACCACGACGAAACTCTGCAAACTAATTGTAGACAATCTTTTCTGACGGTGCTTCATTACCAAAAGATGAACAAAGTGATTCTATGCATTGCTGTTGAGTTAGGCCTTTACTAAAACGCAAAAAATCATCCAAGGAAAAACCTTTACATAAAATGTCCATTTTTTTCGCAAAATTGCTTCATTTAATCGCTCATGTAAAGAAAATACTTGGTCAGCTGCATCCTTTTTCTCAATAATAAATGTCAATTGTTTAGAAAAATATATCAATAATGTCACTTACTGGACATTTCTAAAAGCTAACCGCCGTATCCTTCAAATTACGTATAGATTAAACACTAAATATATTTTTAATTTTAACAAATTATTTATTTATGGTTTGACCTATTTTGAACTACAATATTTCATAATTTGGTAACGAAGGGCAGCCAACGAAAAGGAACTACTTTTTCTCACAATAGTAGCTATTTATCTAACCATGTTTTGTGTTATGTAATGTAGAAAGGTTATGAAACGAAAGTTGTGACTGCGTAACATGTTGCTTTAGACGCAGGCGAGAGCTCTCATTTTATTACGTTTACTGTTTATTTTTCCTCAACTCCGGCCTTCATCATGTATTATTTTAGTTTCTTAAAATTTTTAACATTTTACAGTAGGAAGAAAGAAGGTGTAATTATTCAAAAATGTTTATTAACCATTTTGAAGTATTTCGTGCGATTTTCTTTTTTTTCCCCTTTTTTACTCCCTAGCCTTACCTCCTTTCTTTCTTTTTGCAAAGAACAACTTAAAAATTTTACTACTTTCAATTATAACATTCTAAATTCCCTCTCTTGCATACTTTTCTTCCCAAATCAATAGTATATACTCTTTCTTTATCAGTCCTTAAATAGCTAATTTCTTTGAAGGTTCTGATTCCATTAATTGTGGAAAGTGGTGAATATATGGATGAGGGGATCAAAAACAATTAAAAATTGCAGTATATTATTGGAAATTACTTTAAGTGTGTGAACGAATCCGATGTTTCAGTTATCACAGTTTTGTGTATTATGGATCAATAGAACTGTTAGCTACTAAACTGAGATCAAATATTAGTAGAAGCATATATAATTAATAAACATAAAATAGCGTGCGGTGATAGATTCACAGTATAATTTTGTATATTGTATTTTATTTTGTATTTATGATATTGAGTACTGAATAAATTCGTTCCTTCATTCATAGTAGATCTCTCTTCCCGGTTGACCGCGTTTTTTAGTGTTTAACGCCCGTTTTTACTACTGAGGCACCACAGGCGGTGGACATTTTTAATACATGGGATGAAATGACATATTGTGAAAGAATATTTTTCTAAGGAAGGAAGCATTTCACGCCCCAGCATTTGCCAGTTATGAAGACTGAGGAAAAACCTGGAAAAAACCCCCATCAGGGAAGACAGTCCTGGCGGGATTCTAACCCCAGACCTCCCACTCACGAGTCCGTGCCTTAACGATCTCGGCCACCCATGGTGGTCGGTTGACCGCAGTTCATACCATGGCTCTGAAATACTTTTTGTCTTATTATGTTCTCCAATTCATTTCTATAGCATTTAATTGCTAGGATATAGTTTTAAAGCTTAATTTTTGCTTAGTTTCATATTTAAATGGCATTCCCTTGCTGCATTGTTTACTAATTTGTATTTACTTTGCGCCATTTCTAAGAGCGTATTGAAGGAAAGTAAACATTTTATTTAATGATCTTTCTGTACTAGAAGAACTCAGAATTTTGCTTTTCGGATGTTCAACCAGCTTCATGATTCCGCGAACGAAAATAAGTGGGTAAAAACAGCAAATATTGGTTTAAGGAAACAGCTCCTTCTACCAAGATTTCTGTTTGTGTATGCTATTTTATTTAATATATGAGATATCCATTTATCTGATGACCGATGCATTGGCAAGGGGCTACATTGACCGATCCATCGTTTTCGGCCATCCGAACTACACTAGAGTTGGGGCGGGCGGATGGCATAGAGCCAGTGGCATAAACACTACAATGACAATCTAATACACTCTAATAAACTTAAAAAGTAGTGTACTGACCTACGTCACTCAAGGAGATGCTAGAAATGACTGCCTTCATTTTCCACGTATTTCTGGCATCTGCTTATGAAATTACTCATTATCCTTCTTAAATCACTTTGAGAAATGAAACTAACGTCTTTTTATTCTTTTGTTCATTTATAGTGTGGATACTATTGATTTATGGATTGCATTACGACTTGGAATTCTTTCACTTAGGAATTTATCTTCCATAGTCTCCTGATAGCACAAGTAAATTCGATACGCATATAGGAATCAATAATAAGCACTCGTTGTGAAATAGAATAATTAAGTCTAGTAATTCCTACCTAGTGTTCATACTCGTAGAACTAGACACTTGTTGTCTCTTTCAATGTTCAAATGATACTGACTGAATGGCGTAAGATTCAATGCCAACGTAGCAGTTCGATAAACCATTTCCGTAACGACGATGCACTTCCCCGTCGCAGCATCGATAACCAGATTTTTTGGTTGCACTATGCCTCGATGCGTCACAATTTCCAATTGATAATTTTACCCGTTCTCTATACATGTTTTCCATTGCCAAATTAAGCCCATTTTCATTAGAAACTGTAATGATAAGGTTAAATTTTCTAATTATTTTCAGCTAGTGCTTTACTGCTTTTGTCCTGCTATAAACTGTATCTTCATAACAATATGCCTCTGGTATACCCTTACAGTAAGATGTTCCTTTCGCTAATTGAAGAAGCCTTTCTCGGTAAACTGTTAATACATAATTAAATAGCTGCTTGTAATTCAGCAGCATACAACTTTTCAGTATGACATAGAAATATGATTGTTTATGTGTTGTTAAGCGTAGTAATAAAATTCTGACAGTTTTAAGCGCGTTGGCTATTTTTCTGTAGCCTTTTAAAAATATTGCTAACAACCATCTTCGAACGGACACAGCTGCTAGTATTTTCCTTGCATCAAAGTACATTGGTTTTTTTTTTTTTTTTTTTGCTACCTTTTCTTTTTGTTTTTCTCATCTGGAGGAAATGTAGTATAGGAAGCTCAAAATAATTACACGAATGTATTCATTGCATGGAAAAACAAGAGGGCACTATCTGCAATCGGACAAAGAGGCGTCAGCGGAAAAAAATACACGTACACAATGAAAGAAACAGGTCTGCCTTTCCTACAAAAGGACAAAAGATGCTGGTTCATTGTTTCGCCACTTGCTGCAGGTAAATGTGACGTCACAGGACTTTAGGGACATATTAATGTCTGGAAAGCTAGCTCATGACATAGAACCTTCTCTTAAATGCCGAAATCCAGCAGATGACACCTGCAATTGCTTACGAATACAAAGGTTTGAACTAATGGAGCAGTCATATTTAGCAGAACTATCCGAAGCAGCATTTTCACAGTCAGAATTTCTAAAATGAAAGTAATCTCAAAGAGAATCTCAGTTACAAGTGCAACTACAGATTCTCATTTTATTATCTGATAAAGTTTCCAGCTCAAAAGGCACAGAAATACTATGGATTGTGTTTTTTTTGTATAAATTATTTGTACTTTTGATGGCAAAACGGATACATGTTACTTAGGTTTTTTTTTTTTAGTGAATTCTGAAGGAATTCTGAAGCTATTGCAACCGTAACCGTAAAATATATAATTATTGTTGTTATTATTACTCTTATTGTTGTTGTTTTTAGCGAATTGCGAAGGAATGTAAGCCATTGCGATTGTAGTAATAGAATTCCTTTTGAATAAGCTTTCCAAATATTCATCTGTCATACCTACTAGGCACCGAAAAAGACAAAAAAATTATAAAATGTATCTCTATATATATACACGTGTGTGTGTGTGTGTGTGTGTGTGTGAGAGAGAGAGAGAAAGAGAGAGAGAGAGTGAGAGTGTGTGTGTCTGTTAACGCTCCAGCAGTCGTAATTTTTGCTTTTTCCTCAAAGAAATTCGGTATATTTCTTTAAAATACATTTATAAAAGTGTTTCCCGAAAATCAGGGCACTCGGGTCATTAGAAGTGGGGGTATACCTGAAAAACCAATGGGGTTAACGAAATATTAAAATAATTCTAGCTGAGGCATTGTTAAATTGTTTTAAAGAAAACTCGGTATATGCCATTGAAATAAAGAAGAGAAATTAGTTTTGGAAAATCAGTGAAATCGGACTATTAGGAGGGAAGGTTTACCTGAAACCAAAAATTTAAAAATCGCTTTAGTGACAATAATGTTTTTAGTGACGAAATACCGTAAACATCATTTAAATAAAATAAAAAATATCGTTTCTGAAAATCAGGGAAATCGAACTATTAGGGAGTGGGGGTTAATCTGAAGCCCAAACTTTTAAAGTCGCTCTAGCAGCCACGACATTTATTTGTTTTTTCAAAACTAATCTCGGCACCTACCATTTAAATAAAATAAGAAAAATAGTTTCTGAAAATCAGTGAAATCGCTCTAGCGGTATTACTATTTGCTTTATCACAATGAAACTCCGTATATACCATTTAAATAAAATAAAAAATATAGTTTCTGAAAATCATAGAAATCTGGTCATTAGGAGTAGAGGTTAATCTTTAGCCCAAAATTTAAAAATTGCTCTAGCAGCCACAATATTTATTTTTAACAACTATATTCGGCATATACCATTTAAATAAAATAAGAAAAATAGTATCTGGAAATCAGTGAAATCGTTCTAGCGATATTACTATTTGTTTTATCGCAACATCTCCGCATGTATTATTTAAATATAATGAAAAAACATAGTTTCTGAAAATCAGGGAAATCGGCTATTATGAGAGAGAGGGGGGGGGTAACCCAAAGCCCAAACATTTAAAATCGCTCTAGCAGCCACAATGTTTATTCTTAACAGCTAACTAGGCATATACCATTTAAATAAAATAAGAAAAGTAGTTTCTGAAAATCAGTGAAATCGCTCTAGCGGTATTATTATTTGCTTTAAAACAATGAAACTCCGTATAAAATTAAAATAAATAAAATAAATATATATCACAATGTTTATTTTAACAGCTAACTCGGCATATACCATTTAAATAAAATAAAAAATATAGTTTCTGAAAATCAGAGAAATCTGGTCATTAGGATAAAGCTATATTCTGTGGGTATTTTTAAACGTTTTTAAATGTAACTATGTTTATGAAATGAGCGCTTCTATCATCTTTACATTATTCGTTAAAATGGAGATAAATACCAGAGAGAAACCTTGTGTATTTATGAAGTTTATATGTGTCAATAAAACAAAACATGTTACTATTGGAAAATAATTCAAATGCATACACAATAAATAATTGAAAGTTCCACAGATTTTTAGTGACTTTGAAGATTAGTTTAGATTTTATTGTAGTAAAAGCATGCAATTCAAACGTTTTCTGGATGATATTACAGAGCACTCTTACATAAAATATAATCCTCACACACATATTAGATTAATATGTCACAGTTACTACCTTCCGACAGTGATTTTGTTGAACATAAAACATATGCATCGTTATAAATACAGTTTATACGCTGAGTAAATTTTTCCTTTTATTTTGAAACATTTGAGAGAAAATTCAACACTAGAGCCTTTCAAATTTCAGTGTATATCCTATGCTTAATGGTGTCGTATTTCCCTACTTTTCAGAAACTCATTTTTTATATTTTATTTAAATGGTATACACAGAGTTTCCTTACGATAAAACAAATATTGGTGCCGCTAGATTTTTAAATGTTGGGTTTCAGGTAAACCACCACAAATAATAGTCTGATTCCACTGATTTTCGGAAATATTTTTATTGGTTTATTTTAATGATATATGCCGAGTTTCGTTGAGAAAGAACAAAAATTGCGGCCGCTAGAGCTTTAACAGACGTATTTTTTCATTGTCATTTTCGGTACCTAGTAGGCAGTAATGATGAAGATTTATTTAAATGTTTCAAAACTCTTTTCATGGGTACAACCGCAATTCCTTCGGAATTCGGTAAAATTGTTACAATATACCATGGATGACATTTATTGCTAGTTGAGATGAAGATAAAACAAAATGACAGTATGACAGTATTCGATGTCAAAACATGACAGTATTCGATGTCAAAACATGTCATGGCCTACGTCTTTTATCTATGTCTCGAGAATTAAATTCACCCCGTTATAATTTAAAAAAATAAGTCCTATTTAAAATCACACACACACACACACACACACACACACACACACATCACTGTAAAATAATAAATAACCGACAATCGATATATTTATTTGTTTATTTATTTTCACCTTTTTTTACGATAACGGTGTACATTTTTCGTTTCATTGTTACGCATATAATATGTTTATTGCTAAAGAAAATTATAATTTTGAAACATTTCTAAATAGAAAAAGAATTTATATCGTTATCTTTCTTCCACGTCCATTCACATAGAGTGAAATATTTGGCATATATGGCGCCAAAATACAGTTTCTTATTAACTTATAACTAATATTCTGGTTTGTTACTATCATTACTATTAGACTAACACTAGGCTCGTTTCATATTCTTACAGGCGAGAGGATTCACATTAAACAATGATGCAATGTGAAATGGTTAGTATTATGCATGAACACGGACCGTAAGGTAATACTGCACAACGCAAACAAATTTAAAACCCTCAAGCCCTCAAACCCAAGGTTAAAATTGAAACCTCGACCATGTTGTTACAGCCTACTCACATTAACAAGCATGGCTGTGGGGTCAGCATTTTGATTGTTTTTCCTAGTGCAAACTTGATTTATGCTTCAGCGAATTCATTTAATTTTCAAGTAGAAAAATGTTGTTTAAAATTTAATAAACACAAACTTGCTCTCTTAAAGTAAACAGTAGCCTAAAACATTTCTCAGAAAACTCGTTAACCATATAATGAATACAGAAAAGAAAGGAAATAAACAAACAAATAAGCATACAAAGTGAGTCAGACAGAACCTTTACGACAAACTCTTACGAATAATGAGGATAATTTTTGACAAGCAACCCACTTCGAAAAGTGACCCTTGCAAAATTTATTACTAGTTAAAATGATCTATACGCCTTAAAATAGCAATTTATATTGGTGTCATATTTTTTTTCCTTATTAACATCGCCATGAAGTGAACTCAACTTAGGCTTAATATTAATGCTCAGCCACGTCTTTGTCAACACATCGTTCTGTTTCAGGCGTTTGGATTGCAAAGAATTAAATAAAACATATGGAAATAATTTAACTTTTTCTTAATTTCACTTAAGACACTAATTATTAATTAAAATATACTTTGTTTTCCCTTTACGTGAATAAATAATATAAGTTTCGTAAATTCAGTAAATTTTCATTTGGTACAGTACCTGAGGTTTCATTCAATTTAAATCTTTCATAAATACATAAACATTAAATACACACATTTCCTTTATATGTTCTGTTACAAAACTTCACACTGGAATATGGTCAATCTCCAATCTAGCAAGGTGCATACCATTCCTAGCAGCTGCTAAGAACAATCTGTTTCTTATAGCAACTTAAATAAACTCCGAAAATATTAATGGTTTCTACAAAGCATTAAATAACTGAATGCATTAAAACAATGCTTCTTAAGGAGGTGTGCAAAATATGACATTATGACATTAACAAATTGTATGGAAGGTTTGAGAAGCAGGCCTTTCCCTTATCTCCGCATTAATTCATTAGATATTGCAAGCCTTTTTTCTTTTCAGAAGATATGGACAGGCGTCTTAGAAATAAATTATTTTACACAATAAATTGTGTGGAATTTTTGTGTTTTAAAGGAAAGTGAGATAGTATAGTGGATATTACTTTATGTGCACAATTCGGCAGGTCAAAATGGCCACGAGGAAGACTGTAAGCAACCTGTTTATTGCTTCTTGTTGTTACAGAAGCTTCATTGTGAAAGTACTAAAAGTGCAATTATTGTTTATTTGTCTCAAAATCTTGTTCTTCAAGCTCTAAACATCTTTCATTTTATGTGATTTTGTTTTTCTTTCTTATTCCTACCATATGATTTACGTTTCTGTGTTTTAGATCATATCATCTTTTACTTCATAACACTCCATCCTGTGAATGAACACCAAACAACAGCTAAACATAAAGCAAACTAAATCTCACCTACTCACATGTCTCCGTTAGTTATATTCATTAAAAATGCAGATAACAAAGAAACACTACATGATGTTGTAAAATGGGTGAGAGAAGAATGCAATTAGCTCCTTGTTTAACTAGAAACTGTCGATGATTCCCTTTTTCCCTGTATGATAAATAATTTTAGCAATTTAAAAAATACTAAAACAGTAATAGATGGTGTACAGCTTGCCATATGATAAAAAATATGATGCAATGAACCCCTTCTTTCCCTGTGACCTTCAAATCTGAATAATATCTGAAAGTCTGTAGACGCATTTATTAATTGTTATTGTTATTTATTGTTGTTTTAATTAATTAATATGTAATATATAATTATATACAATTATTTCTTCTTAAGGATATATATATATATACCCTTAAACACGGAAAATATGAACACGAGAGTACAGGCTACAGAAGGAAGTTCATGTCAAAACGTTTTAATATTAGAGCTAACAATGTTGATTTACTTCTAAAATGAAATTAAATAATTATTTTCGCTAAACTGTAAAAATGTACAAACTCTTATCTTTCATTATATTCAAAGTTTTTTAATATTAAATCAGGCTTATTCAATTACTTATTTGTGTGTACTTTAAGAAAGCATTCAAAACAAAAATTAATATAGATATGTAATATCCATGATCTTTAGGGCCAGTTGTATAAAAGTTGCTAACTTGCGATACTTTTAACTGTAATTTAAAAAGTAATTAGAGGTTAGTCATTATTTCTGTTGCATAAAAATAACCTCAGACTACGTAACCTTGAGTTTGCAATAACCATCAAACCTATGGGAATATCGGGAAATAACAGGGAAATTCGTGTTTACAGCGAGTTGATGTTCAACTGTTCAACCTAAGAAAAGCAAAAATTGTTCAGTTTTCCCGCCTCCTAGACATGTATATTTCCTTCATATGTCTTTAAACATGGATAAGGAAAAGTTAAAACGAATGCGAGCGGCAAATTTTAGCAAACGTGAGAAGGATAATATTATTGTTCTAGTGCTAAAATATCAAGGAATAACTGAAAGAATATATAATGTAAAATTACCAGGCGATATAAGGGTACGTGTGTGTAGTTTATATCACCTAAAATCCAGGAAAGTTGCGAATGTTATAGAAGCCTAGCATCAATTTCTTTACATGATTCTCTTAGGCTGACATTTTAATAAACTGACGTCTCAGAGCTGCTATTGCTCTAATAACTTTATGTATGTTTCTACTGGCCGTTCCTTTCTCCACTTTGAATATACCTCCAATAACTATCTGGAAGCTCCATGTCGCATGGATCCTAAAAGTCAATTGTATCACGATCATCGAACTTAAAGCATGATTTCGTTTAGTTTGTGATTGTAATCGGGGACGTAATATCTGTTCCATTCTTTGACATTTTTGCTAAGCGAAATTGTATTTTGAATTTTTGTTATTCTGTTGTAGTAGGAACGGATTATTTCTTTCATGAAATACACAAGGAGCATGGTGAAACGTAACTTCGAATGAGATGTCGGAAATAGGGCAGATAGGAAAAGAATAGAAATCGCAGAGATGAGATTTTTAAGAGCAGTAGCTGGATTTACTCTCCTAAACAAACAAAGAAATGAAGAAATACGAAAACAATTAAATATTTATAACCTAAATGAAAAAATTAACGAAAATAAAATAATTGTTATGCATACATTAAGAATAAAGGAGGAGCAGATATAAAAATTACTAAATTATAAACATAGATGATATCGCCAAGTAGGAAGACCAAGAACAAGATGGTGATATTTTTAATTGAGGACGGAACAGATCGACAGACCTATACCTTGTCTAAGAAGAAGAAAAAGAAAGAAAAAATAAGAAGATTTAATGTCGTGGACCACCTCATTTTAACCACAGTATACAACAACTCATGCGCAAAGCAGATTCCGTAAGTTCGGTATGTTGTTATTTGATTGTTGGCGATCTTGTAACCTGACAAGATTTTCCGAAAATAAAGACAACTGAAAGTATGAGGTCTAATCCTTGGTTCATATGAAGAACAGGAAACTAAAAAGTGAACGTAGATTATAATATAATCCCATGTTCGCATGTATTTTAGTACGATCATTATTCACTAATTCAAACCAATTTTTTACCTTCTGTTGGTCAGCTCTCTTAAAGTAAACTTTAGTCGAGGAAAGTGTGGGAAGGATTGACAAATATGTGTAACATGGTTGAAAAGTCTAAACGAGCTACATATAGAAGGGCTTGTGCACGTAATCTTCTCCCTATTTGTGGCTCGGCGGGACTCTTAATTACCACGGACACTCGTCACCACTACCTGTTGATGACATGCATCACCAGCTCTGACCCCCACGCCATCGCTTGTTTGTCTCACGGGGAGCGCCGCCAACATAATCAGGGTAGACTGCGATATGAACTAGCTAAATTTCTGAAGATAACTTTCAATTCTCTTGACGAAATGTAACTTATTGGATCGAATTATAAGACTCGAGCTTATTTTAAGAAATGTATCCGAAGAGCCCTAGAAGTCAGAGGATATTAGACATGTAGAGGAACCGCGTGCTTTTCCGAATGGAGCTTACACATTTTCAGTTCAAATGTATGCATAACTACATTAAAGGATAGTTGTATAAAAAGTGAACTTGAGTTTAGGGCGTAAAGTTAATCATCAAATATGCTTAACTTGGAATTTTTGGTTGTATAAATATTAATCCAAGATCATTACGTCTTAATCTCATATTAAATCTAACTCGCGAAATTTCACAAGTTAAAGCAGTAACTAGAGTTTAATAATTGTTGAATAAAACAATTCTCAGAGCACAAAAGCATAACAACTTCATTTATAAACATTAATCATAGTCATAGTCATAATCATAGTTATTCATATGTATCCATTGGAACTGTCATTACTTCATAGAATTTCATTTGTGTTGCTTTTGACGTCTTGTTCTTTAATGTTATCCTTATTATTCCATTCATTTGTCTTAATTTATTTAGTTTTATATTCATATCTTCATTTTTATTGTATGATATACACTGCTCAAAAATTAGGAACCCATGCTTAACTCAAAATCCCAAAATAAATATTTATACAATTTAAATTATGACACTTTATAATCATAGATTGAATAATTGTGTAAAATTAGAATAGACATTCTAACAAAATTTTGTTTTACAGGATTAGAAATACGAACAAATTATTGATTGATACAGAAAACAAGTAGAGATACAAGATTATATTATTTTGTAATCAATGTTTCCATGGTTATTTCAACACTCAGTACCTAGCGTGTTCTCCATGAGTTGCGATGACTGTATAACACCTACGTGGCATGCTTCGCACCAGCCCCCTAATACAAATTTGTGGGATTTTCTCCCTTTCTTCACGAGTGCATTTGCGAGTTCTCCCAGGTTATGTGGCACAGCAGGATGCTCGCGAACAAACTTTTCCAGTTTATCCCGCAGACGTTTATTCGGATTGAGTCAGGACTGCATGCACGCAGTCCATCATTCGAATTTGGCATTCTTGCAGGACATCTTTGGTATTCCGTACTGTATGAGTTTTAGCATTATCATGCATTAGAAGAAAATTAGAGTCTATACCATAGCAAAGGGTGCGAAATGTTGAAGGATACTGTCATTAATGCAAACATCAGCATTCATGCGTTGTGAAACAACAAGCTCTATCCAAGACATCATAGTAATGCCAGCCCAAACCATGATCGAACCGCCTCCAAATCTCTCATTTTTAACAATAGTGACTAGAGGGAGAAGTTTACCAGGATATCCCCTTACGCATGTGCGACCATCACAACCCGTCAAACGAAATCTTGTCTAGTCTATGAAAAGAAGAGCCTTTCATTGGCGGAACTGCCAGTTGAGTTGATTCTGAGCAAATCTCAGTCGGGTTTCCTTGTGCTGACGTGTCAAACGAAGGGCTTGAAAGGGGATTCTAGATCTCATCCTGTATTTCTCAGTCTGTTTTTTACAGCCTGATCAGAAATCAGCACTTCAGTTGTTGTTCGTACATTATTTTGTAGATCTCTGGTTGTAAATTTGAGTCTGTGCAAAACTGATAGGACAAGACATCAATCCTGTATCACTTCTTCTTAGGCTTTTGTCCGGGCCGCCTCTTGTATCCGCCTGTCTCAATGTATCGCCTCCAAATCCTATGGATGACAGAAAGGCTTACATAAGAATCCTGGAGACAAAGCGAATGGGATGGTCATCTTCAATCCTGCAACTCTTGTGCGACTGATGTTTCATTCATATGTTTCATTGCTCTGTATTAGCCTAAGAGAGCACAAAATAACAATTTCCCACCACAAAGTGCTTTTAAAACCTGTATTCAATAAAACTATCAAAGAGCGCTTACTTTGGTTTCAGCAATTCTTAAAACCTCACTAACTTATTCAGAAAAACTAACAAATCCTAAAAGATCTTAATTCTAGTTTTAAACAATACTTTAAAACATAACATCTGACTGTCAAAAATTACATTGTATCAATATTTATTTTGGGGATTTGATTTGAACATATATTCCTCCAATTTTTAGTTCAGTGTATTAAAACCTAAATAGTTAAAACTAGAACTAGAGAGTTGTTCTGTTATGACATTAAATAAGGACATTAATAGTGTACTAGCAAAACGACTTTAGAAACGCTGCTCTTGCTGCATGCAAAGACCGAAACAAAAAGAAGGAATTTGCTCGTGATAAATTGGATATTCGATAAATATAATCTTTCCACGCTCTTGTAAGAGGCCTCCAGTCAGTAGTAAGCACTGCCATTCAAGGATGCGAATAATCGCTGATAAGACAGTTGTGTGTTATTGTGGGTGCAGTATTACGTTGAGTTTCAGAGTAGTTAAACTGTTACTGATGCAACACTGAGCTTTATTTCTCTTCTTGTATTTATTGCTTGAGTCATGGTTCAGGTTTAATACAAAACAAATAATTTTCATCTGCCGATATTTTTTAAAATATCTGTTCAATGTCGCAGAGAATTTACAAAACGTTTTTCTAAGATTTATCTATTTGAAAGGACTATGATTCACAAAACAGGATATACGTTAGTACAAACGAGCGAAAATCTGTCACAAAATTAGCACAACAAGCGGGGGGAAAGCTGTAAATCAGTATATAATGCTACAAAATTATTAAAAGTTCGTCCCAGTCAAAAGGAAACATTTTAAGCAACGTGTTGAAAAAGGTAAGCATGTATTCAGTGCTTTGCCGGTCGTTCGGCGGTGGTATGTGTGCAGCTGCGCTATGTACTGCCGCTTTCGTTCTACTTTCGTGAGCATGGAAAGATAAAATGTGTGCACTAAAGATTCTTAGCGTTCTAAAATGCACTAATAAACCTCCTCCAAACAGAAATAGTATTGCAAATGTAATTAAAGTTTTATGATAACTATTTACAGAATAATTTAAGGGCAAGTTAATTGTTAGTAGGTATACGGTTATCTTTGCAATGTCAATAGCATTAATTAGATGACATCCTTAGAAATGTTCTGAAGCCCTGAAGGTCTTCTAATTGAGTTTTATATATATAAACAAGTCATCTTCTGTATCTATTGCTTTAATATTTACATATATTTGCATGTACAAATTCATAAAATAAGTTCCAGAAGTTTGATACTAATGTGTCACAGATGTTACAGACTTATATAAAGAATAATTTATGAACAGTTCAGACAAACATATCGCACAAAATACAAGAAACAAGTAATCATTGAAAAATCACCTTAATAGTTTCATTCTAAATATGCATTCCTTTTAATTTACACTATTTTTCCGCTAACAAAGGTTATGATGTTTGTATATATTTTACAATGTTCTTTTATAGCTTGTGAAGAAATTGTCTGTTATTGTTTGTAAAACTGATGTATCTAGACTTATTTATATTGGGTGGTCCACAACACACTGGCCTGACCACAGCAAGTTAGCCTCCAGGATGCTATAGCCAAAGCTACGGCATGCCAGATAATGAAAGAAGGCTGGTAAAGAGAGGAAAGGAAAATGAAGAATGTTGTTTTAACGCATTCTATATCTTGTGGATTCTTCAACATCTGCTTCAGCGCAAGAAAGCAGTTTGCCGTGAAGAAGTGTTGACAGTATGCGGGGTGTATTCTCTGCAATAAAGAATTGCCATACTGGAGGCGTATATGCGAACGATTCCAATAAGAAAACCGGAGAGTACGTTGCAGAAAAAAATTCTTTTAAGAGTAGCGTCACAATTCTACTAAAAGGGTCATACAACAAGAACATTGCGAACGTGAAAGAAGATAGAAAGGGGGGGGGGAAGAGTCCTCTGTCCTTACATCTGCTGCCGCCGCAGATATTCAAGCATGGATGCTGCGAAACCCTACTATGTGAATTGGCGCAATAGTTTTTTTTTTAACATCTTTAACATCTGAGATCATCAGCGTCCCATTCAACTCAGGGCGTGAAACGGCCGACAAATTTTGCTCAGAGGCCTCTTCTTTCAGGCTTGATGTTCTTTTTCGTGCGTAAATGTACGACACGGGACTCACGGCTTTACTTCCCTTCCGAAGGACTTAGGATTTTTACGCCCGAAAAAATCCATCGATCCTGGCCGGGTTCGAACCCGCGTTTTGGGTGTAGGAGGCAAAGTATGGTAACCACTACACCACCAGGACCGACGCTCAATAGTTACAATGCATACTTTTGTTTACTGTGAATGGGGTTCTTTTTCATCGTCCAAATTTATTTAATTTTCTATCATTGTTTTGTGGATTATTATAATTACTTTTTACATCTCTGGGAATTAAGGAGATTTCAAGCCTATTTCTGTTTTAAGTACCCAGATCATGCTGCAACAATTAAAATTTGTAATCTGCATAATATCTGTACAGTATAGTATAGTATAGTATAGTATAGTATTTGAATAGTTTAGTATATTCTCCTCACAGTCCAGATTTCTTTAATCAAATACGTACACACGATCCAAAATATTCTGCAGTTCTTCGCTTTTATTTTAGGACAAAAGTTCTGATTCCCCTCAAGAGAAATTTAGAGTTTCTGGATGACTTGTATTTTGCCAGCCTCAAATACACTCCCAAACCAGTATCATGTAGTTTTATGTAGGGTTGCTGTTGACATTGTCTGCTGCTAAAGAACGTAAATAAAGATAACGAAAATCACTTTGGCCACATAAAACGACATCAGTGCAGAATTTTTTTCCATTTGCTCAACTTTAATGTGTAT
Organism: Metallyticus violacea; assembly: GCA_030762175.1. Lineage (NCBI taxonomy): Eukaryota > Metazoa > Arthropoda > Insecta > Mantodea > Metallyticidae > Metallyticus > Metallyticus violacea. The sequence goes on from CM060835.1 coordinate 58,501,322, forward strand.
TATTGCGATGTTTTCAGTTTCCTGTAGACTTCTGAATGATATTTATGTTGCATATTCCAATGTAAAACTGCAAAATAACTTAGGCAGAACGATAATTCCTTTTACTCCTTTCAACTATTGCCAGCATCATATGCGTTCTTCTCTTCCTAAAGACACCATTTATTACTGTAAGAAATAAATTCAACCTCGAATTTCTCTGTATTGAGTTTCGTAGTTTTTTTAAAACATTTTTCAGCTAGAATACCAAATGAGAGTTCTTCAGTCGTTTCAGGAAGTTCCCTGATGTTGCCTCCAGACTTACAATAGTATAAGGTAAATTAACGTTAATTGAAGATAAATAAACCGGTACTTTGCTGATTTAATTGATTTTACTTTCCTCTGAACTTAAACTCCATTCCATTATCGTCCCACCCCCTACAAGCAGGCTTGATAACTAGCGAGCCCGGTTAAAACAAATGACTTAATCCCCACCCTCTCAGTATTCCTACCTTGACAAAAGAAGGAATGCTGTACTTTAGGCACAGTCAAACTCAGGCTTATTTGCGTAATCATTTATTCATCCGTTCCGTTCATCGCCTCAAACACCTTAGTATTGGTATAAGATTTTAGATAGCTCCATAAATGTTATGTTCTAAGTAAAATGACCCAAACTGTAAATATTTTCCACAACCTAATTATTCTGCATTAAATACAAGATGCTTGAAATTAGTATTTTAACTACTATGTCCTAATTATAAGATTTTATGTGCAGTTTATTAATAGTTTTGTTTTCTAAGAAGCGTACTGCAATAACTTCTGTTCTTATGAGGAAAGTGGCTTCATTTAGCTTATATATCATATATATCATATATATTTTGTTAAGAAATGTTTCGTGGTAACCATACTTGTCTCGTAAGATCGCAGTTTCAATTCCGGACTGATTTTTTTTTTCGGGCCTAAAAATCCTAATATGGCTTCCTTCGGAAGAGAAATAAAGGCATGGGTCCAGTGTGGTAGATTTATGGCAAGTAAAAGAAACTTTATCCTGAAAGAAGAAGCCTCTGAGCAAATTTTATCGGTCGTTTCACGCCCTGAATTGAATGGGACGCTGATAACTTTAGATATTAAAGAGCGTCCTTAAATAAAGCAAATTAATAAAATAAAGTAAAGTTTAAAAACTTTTCTTTTGAAATATGAGTCTTTTTATGTTTTTCTGCAATATAGCGCAGAACAGCATTCTTTCATTGATTCTTTCTCCTTACGTATTCCATGGAAATAATATTATTTCTTTTATTACGCCAGTATAAACAAACGTGCAAACCATCAAAAAAAAAAAACAATATTTTAAATTCCGTCAAAATTCTTTATGAATAAAAAATAAATCGGATGTTCCAATTCTGTATGCTCAAGGAGTATTAAAACTATAGTCTAGGCAAAATTGGCTTAGCCACGCACGCCAACAGCGGACCTAAACAATTCCGGTATTAGTACTAGTAAATTATAATGGACTTTTATTGTAGCAGTTTTAAAGTACACACATAAGTTCAACTGTCGCATGAATCTTACTGCCATACATGCTAGCACAGCCCTTGTAACAATATGTATACATACAAACCTATATGCATGCATACATATATACAAACATCGATATACTTATATCACACGTTTTCTATGAGTAATTTTATATACATATGCATACAAACATGAATAGAACTGAGCTTCCCTTCCCTTTACTCACCCCCCTCCCGAGCTCCCCTTTCTTCTCTATAGTCATTAACCTTCATTATATGTGTATAGTGTATCTCTCACGCACCAACACTTCCTAGCAGATGTTCAAACTTTGGTTGGAATTTAGAAATAATGATGGTAAATGCTTATTTTTTTAAATATCCGTTTCCCTGCATTCTGCCACAACATACCCCCAAGTAACGCTTTCTGCGCACAATGTGCAATTTTTTTTTCCCCCTGAGAGCATTAACTGTTCTATTTCCTTTCCAAGCCCTTAATCTGAGCAATGCGAGACCACTTCTTTCTTCTCTGCCACAGACATCTACCCCCTCCCCACCTGATCTATTTGAACCTTCAGGTTAAGCGATACTTTTTCTGCTCATTGAGAGTCAATATTTTACCTATCTAAATCTCGCCAACTATTGCGCGTATGTCCTCACCCCTTAGCCAAATATACCACAGTCCAATTATTTCCAGTATTATCAAGCATCGACTGCAAGTACATTACTGACAACTTCTGAGATCATAAACAGTTGTATTTGAACAGTAATAAAAATGGATGAATGTTGAATTAAAGCAGCTGTGTGAAAAAGTAGAAAATTTTTCCCTCTTTTTCCTTTCCTTTTTGTCTGGGTGTTTTCTTATAGACTGAAAAATCTGGCGACACATTCTCTAGATCATACACAGTGACGGCCCATCTTCTGGCAGTCGATATACCCATGTGTGTATCAATAAAGGGATACGAATGAGAGGCGATGCGTACCTGGAATGCCCATAAAGGAAAAAGCTTTTCCCCCCATAGTGCAGCGCTATCCCAGGTTCGTATTCTCCAACTCCGACATTTGACTGATGCGTATGAAGGTGCGGACACCATATGAGGATTCTACCACCATACCACCATCACCCTACTACTACTACTACTACTACTACTACTACTACTACTACTACTACTACTACTACTACTACTACTACTACTACTACTATTACTACTACTATTACTACTACTACTACTACTACTACTACTACTACTACTACTACTATTACTACTACTACTACTACTACTACTACTTGTGATAATAATAATACGAAAAAACTTAAAACGATGAAATATTTTAAATGTAATTATATTTATTTACATTTACGATATATATCTTGCACAATTAAAGAAATTTGACACTTTATATTCGCTATAAGTTGAGAAAAATGTGAAACAGGGTGCTGTTTAGGCATCATTAGGTCTGGGTTTGTCAAGCAGGATATATATTTATTTTTCATGAAGTTCATGAATGAAAATACGATCTCACAAAGATATGTTTACTAAAAAACTATTGAAGTTTTTATGATTTATCGAAAAATGGAGTTAAACGTTGCTTTTCTTAGGAACAGATTACTACTATTGAACACAATAAACAAACAATAAGGGTTTTCTTTGTATTTAATAAAACAACACTAATTCTCACATTCAATGTTAAAACTGTAAGTTTTAGTCTTTCAACTATGCTCTATTAAAGAATTGGAATAGTGTTTAACGCTCATTTTTAAAGCTGAGGTTTCACAGGTGTTGGACACTGCTGATAGGTGAAATGAAATGACAAATTGGGAAAGTATTTAATTTTTTTTTTTTAAGAAAGCAACGTTCCGGACCTAATTTTAGGATACTTCCTCGGCAATTGCCTTTATGAGGACTGAGGAAAGCCTGGAAAAAACCTCAGTCAGGCAGGATGATCCTGATTGAAATCAAATTCCAGACCTCTCGCTCACGAGTCCGCACCTTAACGACCTCGGTCAGTGGTCTTAAGAATATCTTTTGAAAATGATACTACTTAATTAGTAAATAATTTGAAAATACACCGATAACAACGGACTCTACAACCCTCATATTTTACAAGTTATAGTGGCCGGGATATAATGGCTATTTACCATCTCGTTTGACCTCCATCAGAGTGCAACATTTACACATCAAAAAACTTAGCATTCCATATTAAGCCGCTCTTTTAATAGGGAAAGCCACATTTTGCAATCTGAAGCTTTTTGTTGATTTGTTTTATTTACGGACGCTCTTTAACATCTCAGGTCATCAGCGTACTATTCAATTCAGGGCGTGAGAAGGTCGATAAATTTTGCTCAGAGGCCTCTTCTTTCAGCTTGAGGTTCTTTTACGTATCCGTAAATGTACGACATGGGACCCACGGCTTTACTTCCCTTCCGAAGGAAGCCATATCCTTGAATTGAACCCGCTGGAATTGAACCCGCAATCTTGGGTCTACGAAGAAAGTATGTACAAGAGCTCAAACGGCACATTTGATCATCGTGACTTTCATTCTACCTAGGTAAGGTTTGATTGCATTTGAGGCATGTCTAGCAGAGAGTTTATTTCAAGAATTTCCCTCCATTTAGATGCAGAAGACTTTAGAGTTATGTGCTATCACTAATAATTCGCTTTGCACTTTTAATGGGCCAAATATTTCTCATAGGAAACTTAGAACTTTGAACACTAAAAAGAAGAAAATTTAACAATGAATAAATCTTAAAATATCATGCGTCATCAATGAACAGAGCAGAAGTAGCATCTTAAATTGCTTCAACATTTCGGCAATGAACCGAAGTACACCTTTTTAATGAAAGAAAATGGTTATAAAGTAGGTTATATTAACCTACTCAATGGGAATCGACCTCTAAAACTGCTAAGCGTTATGAAGTACCCAAACTGGCAATTGAACCACAATAAAGCAGGCAATCCTTAAATGGCAAAATTACATCAAACTTCTTAATGTTCTAGCGGTTACAATAATGTACTTTGAAGGCCTGTAGGAAGTGCAGAAGTTTGGTTCTGTACCTTGATCTAATTTTCCCTGTATCACATTTTGTAGCCAACATAACCAAAGAAGCTATGATAGGGGACAAGCTTCTCACTACCTTTGCCAAGAAACTTTTGCTATAAAGAATAAGACCAGCAGAGTTAGCAATTGGTAATTGTTAATGATGAACCTTGATATAAACTCCAGAGATATATATGATACATTTTGTATCTACCAACCATCAAACTTGCACGATAATTTAAATAAGTGCATAAATGAATATAACAATAAGCTATGGCCTACGAATACAAGAATATATCTATGAAAATGATGTCTTGATTAAGAACACTATAATTGAACTCGTTTAAAAGAATGCTTTGCAAGCAGATTGTAAGACGAGAAGAAACTGAGAACCTTTAATGAAGTTGGGGTAAGCGAAACTCTAAATATAAAAGGCAGAAATAATTACCAATACGCAGAATTATTACAAATCTTTAAATAGTATATATACTATTATATATAATGTATATATATATTATTTAAAGAGAGCTGACTAAAGTGGATACAGATTATAGCTAAACAGGTAAAATAAATAAACAACCTTTTAACAATATGCCCAACTTTGAGCTTTGAAATCATATCGATGTTTGGCCTTTGTCATAGGCAGAAGAGCAAGAATTGACAAACTTAAATTGTTTCTTTAATGGTATTTCTAAAACCTTCCTCATTATTAAATCTCTGCTTTTTAAAAGCGATTTCGCTATAAATAATATCGTTAATAATGTACGCACAGCATACACATTTGGCAACTAGTATAACAGTTTGCACCAGTAATATTAATCATTTAACATCACCAAAGCTTAATTACGCGATCAAATATATGTGTGACTATTTTGAGCTAACAAATTATCATTATATAAGGATAAACAGTTTATAAAATGTATAACACACGATTCGTCAGATGTAGGAATCAATAATAATTATTATAACAGTTATTAATTTTCTAGGTCTTCAAGTTGATAAATATGTAAATTGAAAAATGCATGTCGAATATAATATCCACAAAAGTAATATGTGCTATCTAGTCTAATCTCAGATCACTATCGCATTGTAACTCTAAATCTGTACTAGAAGGTTTATTGTGCTTATTTCTATTCAATTATGAATTATGAATATATATTTTGGAGAAATTTCGTTGAAAGTAAGCGAGTTTTTTTACTTAAAAAAGGACTGAAGAAACTGAATTTCTTTGTAAATATATACTTTCTGTAATGAGATTTTATGTAACAAATCAAGAATATTTTATGAAAAATATACAGACACTTAATTTCAACACTAAACAAAAAACAAACATTCGTAACTAATAGCTAATTTATCTTTTAATCTAAAGGGAGGCCATTATGAATGCATGTTCATATTTAAACAATTTTAAAAGATTCCAATGATGAACAAAATACATATATTCTCTCACATATTATTCATGTAACAATACCTATTACTATAGTATACACAATATTTTGTTCTTTGATAGTGTATTAACTTCTTTTGCAAAATATATTTCATACATTTTGATAAGGTACTGTGTATAATTCTCTTACAGGAATGAGCACTTTATAATGCATTTCTCAAATTAAAATATGACAAATATTTCATTATATATGTGTGTAATGCAATGTATATAATTTAAAAAAGATTATTCTGAGTATGTAATGCTAAACTTGACATGCCTATATTCAAAGTACTTCTGTACATGAATCCTGGGAATGCGGTTAATGTTATGTTATAACTCTGGTTCGCAAACTGTAGAATGTGCAATTTAAGTCATGATTAATTTGACGGCATAGTGTTATATGCTTTATGTGCCAATTTAACGTTGCTTTTTTAAGAATATCCCAAGTATTTGAAACAGTGTTGCAGTTCGTAAATTAGCTCCTTTAACTGATATTTACGAGTGTGGGTTTAACTGCATTAGTGAACGGAAATCTGCTGGTTTCTGATTACTTAACATTTAAATATTATTATGTTCACTTATTGCCACAGATGACATTAACTGCTTAAGTGCCTATAATCAGAGTCTCCGTTTTTTATTATTTTGCCTTAGTTGCATACTTACCTGTACCAACTCCCGTTTTAATTAAACTTTTTAATGATAAATAATTTATGCATTGGATCTATCTCGATATTCTTTAAAACCCTGAAAGAGTCTCATACTTATTATTAGAGGAATTTCTGATCGTAGATTGATATAGATGACCCTAGTTACATAATTGCCTTCAGCTGCAAAATGGCTTTGACGCTTAATAGTAGAAGAAATAAACTCGACATTTGCCTTTCTATTTCCTAAATACAATAGATAAAAAATCAGGTGAGCAGCATCAGAGACTAAACCTGGAAGTGCCAAATGAGAGACTTTTAATTTCACTCTTGAGCCTACTCGCTTAATTTCTGTTTATTTTTGACTTTCCAACGCAAAGCTAGAGAGAAATATTCAATAACTATCCAGTGTCTTTTTTAAATATTTGTTATTATTTCGCAGCGGATATGTAATTACTAAAATAAGTTCACTAGCCGTGAAGATCATTTTGTTTGTTTTTATTATGAAAGAAGTACTGGTATTGATTATAATATCAAGTATATTGTGAAACAACTAAAACGCATAAAAACCTTAAACGAGTCTATCAAAGCTAAAGGCACAGTATTCTGCCTTCCACATATATCACGCTGCATGATAAGGCACATCCTCATGCCAAGCCTGACTTTCAATTAAGAATCGTTTACTCATTTGTTATGCATTTTCATTATGTCCCTAGCGACTGTGGCCTTTCCAAACTCATAAAACAATGACTACGCAAAAGTACCGTAAGTGACTGTATGTTTATTAGACTATAAATAAAACAATGCGTACATTTTACGATGTAAATTATTTATAGCGTACCTTAACGTCATCAAAGTTCTCAGTTTCTTCTCGTCTCCTTGCAAAGTATGCTTATAAACAAGTTCAATCATAGTGTTCTTAATAAAGACATAAATTGCATAGGTATAATCTTGCACTCGTAGGTCATAAATTACTGTTATATTCATTTGTACACTTATGTAAATTATCGTGCAAGTTTGATGGTTGGCAGGTATAAAATATATCCTTGATATCTCCGGAGTTCATATGAAGGTTCATCATTAAACATTACCATTGCTAACTCTGCTGATCTTTTTCTTCATAGCAAAATTCTTTATTTACATTTACAATGTTAGTAATTTATTATATTATGCTCAAAGTGCTATTTCATGTTTATGCTATTTTAAATTGTTATCAAATTACTTTAGCGTTTTAAGTTAAGTAATCATTTGCAACAAAGTTTAATATAAAGTGTAATTAGAAAATTGTAAAGCTTGAGATTCGCCTTCGGAAGGTTACGTGGTTCTATTCCTTGATGTCCGTCATCCCGATCTTGGGTTTTTTTCGTGGTTTCCCCAAGTCGCTTAGACGAATGCTTAGGTAGATCTTTTCTTTCTTCTGGGTTTTTACTTCTATCATTAGGTTCTATAAACCTATTACGGTTTGAGACATTCTATCTTGCTTTATGTTCATCTTATTTATTGGTTAATAAAAATATTTTATTTCATAACGGTTCCATCTGTTACAACGATCTTTTCAGCTTTATCTGCAGTTGTTTATTTTTCCTGAATAGAAGATATTTTAAAATCTTGTTTAATTATTTCATTAGGTATTTTAGCTCTTCTTTGGTATTTTCAACGGGTTTAAAAAATCCCAATAAAAACGATGTTTTTATTTCCTTCTCATTGTTCTTATTTACAATGCAAGGTTCTGAACATGAATGCTATTTCTTTATAAAAGTTCTGTTATGTATCTTTCATAGTTTTTTACTTAAAGTACTTTTTTATGCTTACACACATTTGAACTATTTTTTGTCTTTATCAAACCTTCCTGGGAAAGGTATGTTGCAGCCCAAATAAGAAAAGATTTACTTGTTCTATGTTTGTGTTATTTATTACTATTTTCTATCTTATTTTGCTTTTTCCTTGGAAAACTCACCTTGATTTTTTCAGTTGAAATTTCAAATTGAATCTTTTAAATATGGTTTAATTAAAATACCCATTTGCAGTTAGACTTTGCATTTGAATTTTTCCTTTCCAGCAATTTTTCTCTGTTCCATTTTGCCTCATTTTCCGATAGTTTCGATTACGGGGTCAAAAGTGCTAGATGAGGAGGGCTATTGCTGTGCGTTGTGGCGGTAGATTAGCTCTTTGGAAACTCTGTCCTTGTGTCTGGTGTGGAAGCAAGCATTCATTGGAGAGTTCTGCCGGCGTCAGGGTGTTCAATATGGAAACAATGTTAGGGATCTCGTCTACCCAAGTTTATACCTCATCGTACCTAGTTTCTTGGCGCCAGGGAGACGTAGGCACAAACGGCTCCAGGCGTGGCTGAAGTGCAGAATTTTCTTATCTGTCAATTCAATGCAGTTAAATAATAGTTTTTGGCATCCCTCTACTTTTCTGATTCATTTCAGCAAATATTCCGCTAACATTCAATCTAGAGTAAAGGTATTAATAGAACTTGTCTTTTATTTATATTAGAATACTTGTTTTGTGGGTTTAGATGCGCCATTCTCTCTATATAGTGTAACCATTGTATATGGTGTGCCCAAATGAAAGCGAGACATTTTTTCTATAATGATTTATTGGTTGTAATATATGAACATAAAGACAGTTAAGAATGATGCATGGCTGACATGTCCGCTACACATCCTTGTCCCGTCCTAACGTGTCACAAGGTTATGCATACTGTGAGCGAAGATCGTCCGTGGTTGACTGCGGAACGTACTCCTCTCTCTTGGTAACGCGCAATCACCCGTTCACCTTGCACGTAAAACTTGTGCTATCCCAACCGTCTGTGAAGAGTTCCCTTGCCCAATGACAACGTTTCTGCTATCCCTCAGGATTCGGCAATTCTCCTTTACTAGGTTGTCTAGGTTGCAATCAATTCCTCGGTGATGGTTAAGTGAGTCTGACCAGGTCTAGGCACGTTCTCAGTGCGCGCACGTCCGTTACGAAATTCACCACAACATCTGAACACTGTGCTGTATGCCAGACACTAAATTCCCATCATATTGTTCACCGGCGATAAATTTCGACTCCATTAACACCTTCTGCCTCCGAAAATGGAATTACTGCTCCCTGGGCCCCTTATATTTTAAATTCATTAATTTGTCTGTTTTAATTTTTATATGTATAGTTCGTTCTTAATTGAATCACTTCTTTTATGATCTTCCAAAGAATAGCATTCGATACGTCTTAAATAGCGCATTTCTGCAAAATTTTCTTCTTCTTTGTTTTCTTGGTGTTCTGATTAAAACCAAGTTATCACTATCGGGTCATTCCATGTCAAATCTACAACAAAAAAGTGATCTTTTGTTCTGACCGTCCAGCTTTTCAGGAAAGTCGGCAAGAATGATAAGAAACGATATGTAATTTACACTGTTTAGCCTTTAGCAATATACGATATTCATACAGCAAGGTTATCAAAATTATAAAAAAAAAAATGTAAAAATGTCAACATGGATTATTCTAATGTTGTTTCAAGTCCTCATAGCTGATTTGTTTTAAAGCTAAGATTCCATGTTTTAAATAAATATACATTTTAACAGAATAACTACATTTTAATTTACGGCCATATGATTCACATTTTCATCTTGAATAACTAAAAATGCAGGCCATTAATATTTTGCAGAAAAATATGTTAAAGAGTTAAAGGTATTCTTACTTTGGTAAAAGTTATATTTTGACATGGCTTTGGGAAGAGTAGTAAAAATAATGTACAATGTATTCCTGTGTAGCACCTAAGTACATCATGCATCAGCATTCATCACAGTTATCTAATCACTCGTGTCAAACTGACAGGCCTCGCTGAATCACAGTTTATAACTAGTGCTGAATACATTCCTACAAGCGCTGACAGTGTAGTCTTTATGTGGCAGCTTTGTGTGATACAATGCAGTTGCGTTTTAAGCTATATAGGCAAGCCCTTCGGAAAATGAGAACATTATAATTGCAGGTAAAAATTTAAGAAACTATGTCGTAGATGTAAAGTGTATTTTTTTAATTTAAAAAATGAACAAAAGGCGTGTCACAAGAAAACAAAAATGCAATACAATGCTGCAAGATGTTATCGAGGATGCCGCTAGGAAATTCTACTGCAAGTATAAGTGCAGTCTTGTTGACTTAGGTATGTCCCTTACATTCTTTCATAATATATTATAAAAGCATTATCCAGTACAGTCTCCGTTAAAAATTAGGTAGTACTCCTATAGCTGTTCGCAATTTTCAAAAATATCTTATGAAGTCTATTAAAACAAGCATCTATAATATACCAGAAAAAAATCTGTATCTCTCCGAAGGGTTCTCCGCACAGTATAAAAATAGAAAAAAATCTGAATCTCACATTTCATGAAGAAGATTTTGGATTTCCGGCAGAATGACGTTGTTTTACCCCATCTCTTGGCAAAAGCGCATGTGGCGATATAGTGGGCTTGCGGCTTGTGCTGGTTTGCAGAGAACATTCAATAAGCAAATAACTACCTCAAGAGTATTTACTGTACAAAGAATCATCTCCCAAATATATACTTTTTCCGTGATTGAAAAATATTATGATGAAGAAGAAAAACTGCTTGTTCCTCGATTTTCAAAACCTATCTCTGTGTCTGGGATACACAAGTTTCATACAGTCCTGCGTTTAGTATTATACTTACCAAATAGTTTACAAATACAGTTGAAATATCGCAGCATTCAGTCTGAAAATATGTTCAGGAGATTTCGTCTTACTGCATCCGAGGCCTGCATTTTAATACAAGTATATTAAGATATTTTAACATGTTTTCAAAGCTAATGAAATATTTTCAAAATAAAGAAATAGTATAAATAATAAAAACATAGTTACTTATAAATTATCACCCAATTATTGTAAATTTACCTGAAAGGTTGTTAAGACATATTAAAGGATGCGCCGTGCTTACATAAATTCTATTTTACTTCTTGTTTGACACTTCACTGACAAAATGAAAGGTATACGAGGTGTGAAACTTGACAGTTTTAGTTATTTAGGCTGGATCGTTTGAGTTGAGCACCTTGAACGATTTCACATTGAATAACTGTACCATATGTCAATGTACGGATAGCTAATGTTTTGAAACGTTTAATTATTGTTTCCTCCTTGGTTTGTTTCTTAATGTCTTTTGGACAGTTCCACATGTTTGCTGAAATCTCTTTAGTTTTTTTTTTATCAAAACCTCTATCACGTGAAATGTAGCAACCTAGATAATGAAGAACTATTAATTTTAATGTAACAGATGTCAAGAAAGACTTTACTCATGGTTGTTAAAAATACGCACTTACATTAATCAACAGGAGACAAACCCAAGCACATTTTAAGAGCTTTATGTTTTCCTCAGTTTCTTGCACTGTTCAGCAAAATCTGTTAACGATCCACCTTAAAATGAATTCTCAGAACGAACAAAATACCCGATCTTAATATATGAGGTTGCTTCCTATTTAAGTTAATCTGTGTATCAGTTAACCAGACTTTGATTAGCATGATGTACAAACTGCTCTTCATAAAAAGTATTTAATCGGATTTCTATGCTTTTATATTGTATTTTAAAAAGTGTTTTCGAATATCCAAGTAATACTGTTCAAAGTAAAATGTCTTCTAATCTACGTGGCATGCTGCCTAGAGACATAGCAGGAATTTGTATGCAAGGAAATTAAATGAGTTGTAGCTGGGGTATCTCCTTGTATCAGAAAACAGCCAGTTTTCTGATTCCTTAACTGATTTTTAAAACGAATTCCTAGATTATTATTTACAGAATATTCTTTTATTATTTGCTCTTCATAAAGAATATAAACGTACACTGTACAAAACAGCTAAATTGAACATTAATAAATGCTATAAATGCTCATTACTTTGTTTTGAATAAACTAAAAGATGAAGAGTTTGAAAGTAATCAAAATAACATTCCATATTAGGCTGTTTTGCTCCGGAGCATCTAGTGCTTTGATCCTGCTAATATGGAATGCGTCTCTTAGATTTTTCACCAGAAATTTGTTTCTGCGATATTTTCGTGCAAAGGATGAAAGTAAATAAAAAGGAGAGTGGAAAATGAAAAATAAAGTTTGAGTAAAATAAGAATATAATGACCTAAATCCGTCTAATGTCTTGGTATGCGTAAAATAAAAGTTCACATGCTGATTTTGTGCTTATAGTTGTACAATTATCTCTAACCTCCTCTCCTCAGTAAAAGTTCCTGAGACAACAGTTAGTTTTTGAAAACTTTGGATATATGTGTGTGTGTGTGTGTGTGTGTGTGTGTGTGTATGTATATATATACTGTATCCAGAGAATGAATAATATGACGTGTGTGCTCTTGGGATCTCTGATTGCCCATTTAATATTTACATTTTCTCCCATAAAAGTACGTTTCACATTAATTTTATTATATTTATTTAGAGATCGTTTTAAATAATTAATACTTTGTAAACAAGTCTATTTATGGCGTAATGAAAATCCAACTTGGAATACTCTTATTTTACGCCATGTTACGTCAGTACGAACCTTTGCTGTGTTCATCATGAGCTATAAAACCCGATAAATAGTGATAAGTTCTGTGCCAGACTTAGATAATGATTCCGAAATGAGCTTCATATTTGGAGGAAATGGAGCCTATATCAAATTGTGATTAATATCATCCCAATTACTGGCTATGTTAACTTTCTCAGAAGTGCGTGATATAATTAGTGATGTAGCATTTTTATCATGGACGTAAAGTTGCCTTAGCATCAATCATACAGTGTAGCTGACCCTGAGCTCTGCTTATCGTTCCGATTTAAACAATGGTGAGTTTGTGCATTGCAGCCACAAACTCTAATCCCTTCCCTCTGATGCCATGCACTCCTAACTTGCGTTAGGTTTATTTTGATGTCCTTTTCCCGTAATCATAATCATTGTGTCTAGTCTCTTTAATACTTTGCTAAACATGGCTTAGCTACCACAAGAAAGTTATTTTTGTGCATTTTTCACCAAGCCCTTCGGCGGAGTGATACATTTTAAAATTGGTGTGCAAGGTGTATATAGCATTATTCTTTTGCTGAATAGTATTTGAATTACGTGTTAGGGACGGAGGATATTACAGTTTTCAGCCTTGCTCAAGGGCTGGTCATTTGTGCCTATGCCAGCTGCGGGAGGAAGGGATGAGGTGAGTGAGATACAGAGCGGTCGGAATCCAAAACGGCGAGGCATGGTCATAGATGAAATTCCTAATATTGTTTCCAGATATAACACCGAGGAGTCCCCTCCACTCCAAGGAGTTCGAAATCCTCTGAAGGGCCACACCAGATGCCGAAGCAGAATACTTTTCAAAGTGCAACCCACCGTCAAACTACACCACCCCACCTCGCCTGGCACTTTGGATCCTGTGAGTGAAATAATGAACGGAAATTTCCTGAAGTTCATCTCAGAAATCGTCTAAGCGACCGAAGGAAATCACAAAATCCCAAGTTTAGGATGACCGTCCCTCAGGCATTAGAACTCGGAATATTCCGAATGTGTGAGTCCCAAGAATTATTGTCTGAACCACTCCGCTCTACTCCGGATAAAGTATAGAATGACGTGTGCTGTATTTGATAAGTTAGAAGTAACACAGTGCAGAAGTGCAATTAATACGAAGCACAACAACCCCAAATAACCAGCGTTTTACTGAGGAGCTCACCGTCGGCATAGTGGCATCTAAACTACCCCAACTTCTGCTTATCATACCGAATTTCTAATTTTAGAACTAAATAATTCCTAATTGTGTCATTAAGACTGGATGACAGCATTATAGATGCACCCCTTTTGAAAATGTTTCCTCAGACATGCCGGGAACCGAACCTTCTACTGTCAGTCAGTAGAATGCCACCCATTAAACATTCAAAGTTGGTCATAAAAGGAAAGAGAGAGGAAAAAAAAAATAGAATCTCGAATATAGAACGAAGTAATTAGCAGAAAGTGGGCAGTCTGAAAATGTAGTTGTAGTATCTTTGGATTTAGGAAATAAAAAAGCATTTACAAGAACAGTGTTGATCAAAAGGGAAAGGATACACCAAAGAGAAGACCGAGAAACATAGGTTATTTAAAGTAACATTGAAAACTTTTAAAATATAAATAGAAGAGGAAAAATGAAATATTTTAGTTAACATTTTATTTGTTTTCCTTCAGCATAAAGCGAATAAAGCAGCTGCATCACAAATTTGATCATCTCTTAGAAGAAAATAAGGTATTTTATATTGAATTTGAAATTCGTTTGCGTTGAAAAAGAAAAAAACAAACCATCAATTTTGTTAGTTTTTCTTATGATTTTTCCTCATTTGCTACAATTTAGCAAAACTAAAAAGATTTCATCCATATTTATGTTTTTAAAATATTGAACAATTATTATATTCTATTGTGTTTATTCATTTTTTATAAGAGACTAAAGAAAGCTTTAAGTTAAACACGTAAGCATCTTTTGTTTTATTCGGTATTTTGCTAGAATTGTGTCAACATCTATAAATAAAACAGTACAGTTGATTTATATAACGCATTTTATCCCTAAGATTGGTAATGGCAGTCCAAGGGTGTATAGCTTTATCTCTTTTGTCATATATATCGGATTTGTTTCATTAGGGTAAGCGATCATTCATCCATTGCTTCTGAGTTAGACACATTTGAATACCAGCATTCCATGTACTGCGGGAAAACATTAGGTAAGCCTTAGTTGTTAAAGGGACCGTATTTCGGATATCGTTTATTTTGATAGCATTCCTAAATGAAGAAATAAGCTCAACTGATGGTGTTCCTTTAAATTCTAAGCTTTCTACAGATGTCTAAGCAGTTACAAAATACATAAATGAGCTACAAAGGAACGTACGCACGAGAAACTCAATATTTTGTGAGCCAATATTTAACAAAGTTATTGTTTGTAAAATAACACAAGGATTAATCATGCTTTCATGTGATGTAAACATTCAGGTATCATTTCCTGCTATGATTATCAACACAATGTTCCAATCATTTCGGTATTCTGCTTAACCAGCAATATTTTAAATATTATTCAGACCTAACATCTTTATAATTTATACGGTTTTATAAAGTGTATCATTATTTAAGTTTAGGAGATCATATTTTGTTAAAATTCTGAATAAAATGTAAATACTAAAATGTCATAACTATAAAATCTGAAATTGTAGTTACTAACAAAATATTGTGCTTGTTTTAGAGATATTTTTCTTAAAATGTTTTAGATTTTCTTTATAATGTTAAATTTTTCTTCATTTAGGATCATGTTTTGATAATTTGATAATTTATTAATATTTAAGTTCTGGCTGTCCAATTAGTTTAAATTTCATTATTTTTGTTCCATTAATGGAAAATATAATATAAAATATAATCGTATATATAAATATTTTCCTGTTTTCCATGGAAAGTACTTTAAAATCTGTGGAGCAAATCATCGATCTATACCAATATTAGTGGCGAATAAAAAAAGCTCTTTCAAAGAAATGAGAAACAAAAGCATTTTCAGAAGTTTGTGTATACAATCATAATAAGTGCAGGGCAGGGTGTTTTGGTGCTAACGCTTGGGACTAGTATTCAGAAGGTCCCATGTTCAAACCCTTAGAACCGGCCATCTTGATTATGGATTTTTTTTTTTTTTTCCGTGTTTTCCCCTTGTCGCTCAGGATAGGTCTTTACTTCCCATGAATTTCCGTTCTCCCATTTCATCTCGTATCATTCATTGCTTCTGTTACAGGGTCAAAAGTGCCAGCACGAGATAGGTTAGTGCGGTGTTACGGTGGCTTGCTCTGACATGTGGTATGAAAGCTACCTTTCTGAAGGGCTTGAACTCCTTGAAAGGGAGGCTCCGCCGGTATTGGGGTGTTCCATCTGAAAACAATGTTTGGGATCTCGTCTATGTCCGTGCCTCACCACTCAGGGATCCTGCTGCTCGGCGTTTCCCTCACGTCATCCCTTCCGCCCGGAGGTTCCACCACTGGGACATAGTCACAAACGGTCAGCCCTTGATCAAAACCTCTCTTCCGACCCTAACAATCTAATCCAAACCAATTGAGATTGGGCATCAAAAATTGCTTCCATCAAAAAGCAAGAACTATCATTACGGAATCATAGCTTAAGCTAAAGGTTCGCTCAATCTAATGATTTTAACTTTTAAAGTAAAAAACATCCAAGTCAGAATATTTATGAATGAAGTACGTTATTTATGAGAAAGTGCACATTGGGCTTAAAGGACCCTTCCCCACTCATCGGAGTAATATGATGATAATGACATCAGTTACCCCTAACAGCACGCTATTAAGAATTCACATGGCCAGCACAACGGCACCTAAGGCAAATACACAATGTCCCAGAACCGCCGTACATTTTTTCAAATTATACCCTCAAGGCATACATATCATACTTGCAACATGTCATTCTGGTTTCATCTTGCAGGGGTTTTAGGGAGGAACAAGATTAGACTTTGTATAAGTTTCTTTTCTTTAATTTTCTCAGTCATATTTTCATTACCGAATATGCTACAAAAGTAATATGTACATGTTTATTTGGTTATTTACCGCTACTCGTTTGCTGTTAATAGGTATTTGCCATTCTGATCTGGTGCCGGTTCAGTATGTAATGCATTTAGGCAATTATATTGAAACAAAGAAACCAACATCAAAGAAAACGTATGTACAAATATCTGTAGCACGTTCTCAGTAGTCAGATGTTGATGGTTGTTACATCAGATGCTGCTTTACTCAACACTTATGGCGTAATAATAGTGGCCTATTACAGAAAATCTAACGGCTATTCTGGTACACCATGATCGGATTCAGATTCATTACTTCTTGTACGTAAGTAGCTCTCAATTTGTCCTAATCAGACTTTATTAAGCTGTTTATACACCTACCCCTTTAAGGGGGTACCAGTAATTGAAATGGGACTTCTACATTAGCAGACTGGCCAGCTGACTACTATATCACCGGGGCGGAATAAACTTTAGTCTTCTAAACTGCATCTTCCTGAATTGTTTACATTTGTTTACTTTAATCTCCTGAGATTAAGTAAAAGACTTGATCTGGTGCTGGTTGTTCCATCCCGGAACATGGATGCCTCCTATGGGGAGGTTTCTGTTACAACGAGACTTTAGTTACACTTATTTTCCTACAGAGGGAGAGTGACAGGTGATACTCCCTTCGTCTCCATCGCTATCTGATAGGGAACTAAGGTATTACTAGGACATGAAATGACCGATAATTTTATCCGGGGACCTCTTTTTTCAGGCATAGAGTTCTTTTAACGTGCCGTAAATCTAAGGCATGGGATCTACGGCTTAAAATCTCTCCCGTAGGACTTACTCTCGATATTTTACGTCCTCATCAATGATCAACCTTGACAGGATTCAATCTAAATAAAGGAATGAAACTTCTTTACAGATTTACCGTGATTATATAATGAACATCTCATTTAAAACGGTCTCATGTTTTGCAGGTAAGGTGGAATGTGTGATATGGAACCTCAAACTGCGGTATATTCTGGAGCAGAATGAACACTCTGAGTGACAGAGGGGAAATGGGAAATTCCTGTGGTGAGTGTTGATACTGTTATCATTGTCTTTATTTCTCTGCCACCGTTCACTTTTATCCTTTCGGCATTGTCTTGCATATCTCTCACACATGCTCTCTTTAACACCAAGCTTTTACCTTGTTCCTTTTCAATGTACGCGCCAATTAGGTTTTTCTTGTTTTCTGTTTTGAAGTGTCTTACAGATGATCATAAACTATATTTATTTATTTTCCGGAATAATAAATGATGTAAATAAGTACATATATAAATTGTGCGTACAATTTCTGCTGTCTTCATTTCCATACGTGTATAAACTTCGAATAATTATTTTGTTTCATTATTTTCTCTTTGCTTCAGAAATGGTGTTATTATTGAAAAGTATATATATGTTGAATTCAGCAACTATTAAATAATGTTGGGAATGAGCTTAAAGTCTAAAATTTGAACGTTTCGTATGATATTCTCAGAACACTGCAAAATTCTGGTTGTTTAAACAACTGGGGGCACAGAATTTTTAGTATTTGTTAGCGTCAAATTTTAATTGAGTATAATCTTAAATTAATCCGAATAAAATAAATTAAGTTTAAATTTAGTTTTAAAGTTGTTAATAGAAAGCAAACAATTTAAAAGTAAATTCAAATCAGTATATAAATTCCATTTTTTTTTTTTTTGGAAAACCATATTATGATTATAAAATTATAGCATCTTTAACACAAAAAACTGCCTTTTTCCAAAACTGGTAAAACTTTGGTATCTTAACAGTTTAATTCTTGTATCAAAACGTTTACTGGTATTCATTTTTATACCATGATAACTACAGCTCTTTCTAATCTGAGCTTTTTCACGAAATATTGCTCTGAAATTGCTTTATTCTGGTGTTTAAAAATGCTATAAACGATTAATTTAAAACGCGCAATGAGACATATTTTACAAAATATCCTTCTGAAGCTTATATTATCAGGATATTTTAAACCTTGTAATGAAGGTAAAAACTGGTGTTTCCTCCTTACTGTAACTTTGTTTAAATTTTTGAAAGTATAATTGTAAGTATTTAAATTGGTCGTTTATTTTCTATCAAAACCTAGCGTATTTATGTTTTTTGTCTAAATAAAGTTTCAAGTTTGTGTTAAATCTTTTAAACATTTCATAAATGTATAAATGTGTAATGAGTACAAAAACACTTAATACATTCAAGTATCTAAACTTTGAAATGTACTCTAAATGTCATATCACGCAGACTTCCATAATAAAATTTAAAAACTGTAATTATTATCTTTGACATCTAAGTTCTGGATCAACTATACCGATAAGTATTTGATAACCTATTCACCTCCTTCTGAGGATTTCATGAGCAACAATTCGAGTCTCGGTTATATCTCGTTAGGTTTAATGCGTTTAGTAACTGTCTATGCTATCCTACGTTGTCAAGGGACAAAGGTCATACTGTCATAGAATCTCGCAATTTTGCTCCTGTATAGTGGCGTTTATTTGCTCTCTGAAGACCAATAAATAGGCTTTTAGTCTAATAAGTAATAATACGGCATCATATGGAGATATCATGGAGCATGCGTTATCACTGGTCCACTATGCATGACTTGCAAACTTGACGAATAGAGCTCATAGGTACTTTCTAGGCAATATAGTTTATATTGATTTTCTCTCCGTGTTTTTGTCTGTTATTTGATTTTGTTTTATTTTGGCTTTGCTTTTCTGGTCTTATTTTCTATGTGCGTCATAAATCAGCTTTAATAAGCACAGGCCATGAATAACAAGTTATATTTGTTGTACTTTATCTTAATGCTATTAATTATTATTGTTATTATTCTTCTTTATGATGTAATGTTTAAAAAATTATATTGTTTATGCTACGTAGAGCAAACATTTCGCCATTAGGTATGCCAAAAGAGGGGAAGGTGTGTTATAAAACCTAGAAAAGCATAAAATAATTTGCATTTTTTAAAAAAATGGAAATCAGTGAAATATAGAATGAAGTTCGGATGGAGACTGAGGAGAAAAGAGAAGCCTAGAAACAGTGGAGGTATGTAATAAGAAGCATGGTAAATAAGGGATGACAGAAGAAGACAGAAAATTGGGTAGGAAAGTAAAAATGGATAATCACTGGGAAACATCTTGGAGTGCTAAAAACTTCTGCAGATATTATGAGATTCGGTAAAGAATAGAAACACTCTTGCATTTGGTTTGTATCTTCATTTCTGTTCAACTTAACATTACAGATGCAGAGAGTTCGTGCTTTTAAGTTCAGCACAAAGCTGTATCGGTTTCACCTGGTGCATCAAGTTTTAACACTATAAAGACAGTAACTCAAATTTGGTTGACTCAAGTGCTTTAATTAATTTTACTGTTTAGATGTAACAAATACTTTTGTACCTAAATACCTCGGTTGACACAACTATACCTTAGGGAAATACTGCGCTATTATTCGCTATATTATCACCAAAAGCGTATCAAAGCACAACATTCCACAATTGTTTTCGTTTTGTAATAACTCAACCATCTTTACATTTGCTTACTCGGATAATGATTGTTTCCAAACAAAACAACATTTGAGCTGCTGTAGAGTGTGTTTACATTACGGTCCGCCACCAATTAATCAATTAATCTTCACCTCCGGCCAATTTAAATGATTTATTTTTAAAGATAGATGACCAAACATTACAAATAAGACATGAAAAAAAAAAACCAATTACACTGTTACAGTGTTTAAAGTAATGTTCAAACTGTAGACCGCTATGATCATGACAAACTTCACATAGACGCTTCATGGACTCTCGCACACGCTCTAGCACCCCAGGAGATGGGCGCACATCGTCAGCAGCTGCTACAACCCTAGCAATAGGTCCGTAGTAGTTTCAACAGGAGACGCGTATACTAGGCTCTACATGTGACCCCAGAAAAAAAAGTTCATGAGTGTCAGATCTGGTGATTGAGCTGGCAATGGAATAGGACCACCACGACCAATCTATCTGCACCCGAATTGCTCATCAAGGTATTCCCAACATTCACTGCAAAACGTGTTGGCGCCCCATCATGTTGAAACCACACACGCCTGCGAGCTATCAGCGGCACATCTTCCAGAAAGTGTGGAAGGGCATCTTGAAGGAACGTTTTGTAGATTACTCCATTCAGTCTGCCGGGTAGTGCAGAAGGTCCAGTCACAGAATCAGTTAACGATGCCGGCCCATACATTCACAGCGAATGCCTGTTGATAGGCTCGATTCACCACAGTATGTGGATTTTCATACTCGCAGATATGGCTATTTCGACTTTTGAACACTCGTTCTCTAGTAAATATTACCTCCTATGTGTATAAACCGTAGCAGGAAAATGTTGGATGTCTGTGGATCTCTCTAAGAACCAATTAGCAAACTGCACTCGACGAGGAAAGTTTGCTGGTTGCAATGCCTGGACCCTCTGTGGATGAGGTGGGTGCAATTGCTGCTCATGTAAGACTCTCAAAACGTTAGTTGCTTGGCTTATATTCTCCTCTGTGCAATACGACTACTGTTTGCAGGTTGTCATTTAAAATATCCTCTTCAAGATCGGGCGTTCTGACATGCCTCTCACAGCCAGTATCTCACATACTAACAGTGAAGGACCCGGTGTCTCGTAGTCGCAAGTGTGATGAGATTGTCCTCGCTGCGGGAATAGCTCTGCATAGCGTCGTTGTGCCGCTCTTCCATTGCATTGAGTGAAGCTTCAGACGAGGTGCATGTCGGCTAATTCTGCATAAGTAAAGTTATTCATACAGAATCACTAACAACGTATTAAAATGTAATGTACTGCAGGAAATAAAAGATGAGACAGAACTGAGCAGGAGCTCAAGTCCAATGCCAAACCGTAATGAAAATACGCACTACTACGCTCTACAGTAGTATTTTAATAGTGTTTAACGCCCGTTTTAGCTACTGAGGCACCACAGGCAGTACTACATTAGTGAAATTTGTATTTTGTTTGGAAACAATCATATTCCCATTAAACAAATATAAAGGTAGTTGAATTAAACAAAACTAAAGCAATGAAATTAACCGGTAATGAACCCGGATACCGTGCTTTCTTTATATCAATACACTCGGCAAACATCCCTGAACAACCTGTAAAAATTTGTCGATGGAGTTCGGATTTACTGTGTATTAGAAAGTGAGGACATCTAGATGTAGAAAATTCAGTGCTCATGTAAGCAATAGCTTAATTCACCTTTCCAAATGCAAAGCCTACAACATTCACTCTCAAAGAACGAAAACCTTTCCTATCAGAGTGCAATAGATATGAGCACGGTAATACGTAATGACCGTGAAACTTATTTGAGTAAAAATTTCCCCAAAATACGTACGTGGAATAAACTCTTAACTAGTAAAACTCCCTTGACATCGGTAATTTTTTCAGAAGAAATGTTTTATAAAACGACTACACACTAATAACCTCATATTTTGTCATACCTGGGATGGCATGAATAATTTGTTTCTGTAAACTGTCATACAATATTGCCCCCGAAGGGCAAAGGTTGTGTTGGCAACCCCTGCGTCCTTCCCCTCCGTCTACGTCATGGGCAGTGGACATAGCATCAGTATACCGACACCTCTCCAGCTGCCATCATGCTGTTTTTGAGTTTGAGTTTGAAAGGCAACCTATCAGGTAACTCCCCAGTTATCCTCACGAGGCTGGATGAACCCTGTTTCAGACAGATTATTCCTAAACAGCAGCCTGCAGCACTAGAATGGCGAGGCTTCCAATTAATACTGTTGTTAATCTATAATCAGTGGGTGGACAATGATGAAGGATGAAACGAAATGTAAAATGGGAAATATTTTTTTTTTTTTTTGGATGGGGAGGAAGAGTTCCAAACTTAAGTTTTGGGTACCTCTACGGTATTTACCAGTGACGAGGACTGAAGAAATCATTAATAATGGAGGATAGTCAAAGCGAAAATAGAATCGTACACCTCCCGTTCACAAAGCGACCTCGGCCGTCCATATCGGTGCGGCATAAGTGAAGCATCGCACGGAATATCGTAGGAATAAAGAGTTATGAAACGTTTTTTTAAACGTTACCTTGCATAACGCACTTTTCTTCTCTATTGTGTCATAATCATGAAGCCGAGAAGCCTACATTAAATCTACGTCTTAGGTGGAGTGAGTACTTATCTAACAATTTACTAAATAGGAAATATATATCAGCACTGAAATTTAGTAGCAAATGAAATAAATGACTACAGAGCAAACAGCGTTTTGTTAGCTTAGGAAGCACGTTTTCTCCCTACAGATATTAGTTCGATAACACTGGTCTACACAATTTTTACTGAATGAAAACTGTTCATATTTTCTGATTCCTTACTACATGGATCTCTCAAACCAGTCTAAGTTTTGTTTCATTGGGCTACAGCTTTTCAGAAATCTGTATTATAGAAAATAACAGTTTTTATTATTTGTTCAATGAGCGAATACATAAAATTCATTTTCTGAGGGATTAAACAAGATGATAAATGGTTCACTTTATGAATGGGACGGTAAGTCTAAATCAGAGCATTAGATCAAAAAAAATTAGTCACTGTTTCCTGGAGAAAATAATGTGAAGTATAATCATTTGTTTCCCCTTCTAATGTCCTTCCAACACTCCATATTAAGTTATACCTGATGAATCAATTTGTTACTACTCTGAATAAGGAGTGATTGTTTCAACTTTCTTGTTACAAAGTTCCCACAGAAAATTGAAGCAAAATAGCAGCAGGTATTTTTTATAGACCCCCAGATTCGTGAGCTTATGCAGGCTGAGACCTTTCTTCAGTCAATGTCCGAGTTAGAGAATCAGTATGGTTGGCATACCAAAAAGTGACAAAAAACTTTCTTGATAACAAGAAATCTGAGAACTGTAAAAAATTGTGGAGGAAATGATACATTTTAGAAATGTTAAAGTGCATTTATTCAACAGAATATTGGTAACTTCTCTTCGAATTTTGGTGCAATGAATGAAGAACAAGATGAACGGTTCCAAAAAGACATTAAAACAATGGAAATCTCTATCAAGGCCATGCGACGTGAAAATGTGACTGATTACTGCTGGCGTTTGAAAAGGGAAACTAATGAAGGACATACAAACTTATATGTACCAGAACTTCGAGGAAAAAAATGAAGTTTTCTTCTTCCTAATATTGTAAAAAGTTTGGAGATTTAGAATTATTGACACACAGCTTTCTTTTTTCAATATATTCATTAATGTTTATGTTAAAATGAAACCTACAAAACAGTTTTGTCTTAGCTAACGTCTTAAAACTTAATATTTCATAAAAATGTAATTACATTATTACATTTGGTGTGGCTTTATTTAAAAGCCTAGCCTGATAGAGTAAAACTGAAAATATATTTGAATTCAGGGTATCCATATTACATATATTCAGATGGAAAAATATTTTTTTTTTGTGAACTAGTGTAATGCTCACATCTCGCACGTCTTGAAGATTACTGTTTTAAAACTATCATTTTTAACTTGATTACCATATTTTTAAGAGAAGAGTTTCTTAAGCTTCCGAAATTTAGTATAACAGCCCATCTGGGAGAGTTTCAGGGTATGCAATAGAGATTAATGAAACACGTGCAGAACAAAAGGCCAAATTGGCTCGCGTAATTTACACAATTGTACTTTTTTCCTCCCTCGCAGAATTCAAAAAAGAGTAAATTTTCAGAAAAGGCTGTCCACGAGCTAAATCGAAGAAAGACGGGGAATAGAAAAGTCATGGTGGTGGATTTCAATAGGAGTGGTAAAACAGCGCAATATTCCTCTCCAATCCCGCGTAACTACTTATAGTCTCTCTGACTCTTCAATTCAGGAGAAAAATAACAGACAATTTTTACTTTACTCCATAATTAAGTAATGAATGATGTAAAAATGTTCTGTTCCAAGTAGACAGGTAGCAAGATTTATACACAATTGCTTTATTCTATCAGTTAGAAATTGTTTAACATCGAGAGAGATTTGCTCATTTCCTGGAAATGGATTCTTTACTGTTTTCAGTAGACTTTGTATTTTATAATTTTATTGGTAAATTTTCGTTCCTGTTTTATAACTTCACCTTAAGAAATGTTTAATTCTTAATCCTATACATAGAAAAGACGTGCGTTTCATGTTTTTCCCTTACACTTAATTTAGATCTAGCATTACATTTTCTCGCAAAAATAATAACTACTTGAAATTGGTGAGAGATACTGTCAAACACCTGGCGACTTTGCATACATTTTGTTGAGAAGTCTAATGGACTAACTTTTTTTAAAACTGAGTTGTTGCAAATAATTATAATTCCTAAAGCAGTAGACCGTTATTATTGGAATAGTTTTAAATGTACAATACTTTTGTACATTTTTACTAAATACTGTAAGTTTATTATAGATGAAATAGTGAGTTTACATCAACATAAAATACACAATAAATAAATTGATATTTCTATTGTTTTATTATTATTATTGTTGTTGTTATTTTAATAGCTCACTATTATTGAAATTTAGTATAAGTAATCGTCAACTAAATTGTTTTCACAATAAGTTCAAGTTCTCCATGCTGCTGATGACGAAATACCAGGGCTCTAAAACAAAAATTAAAGATTGGAATAGGAACAGCACTGAAGCGTTTAAGGTACCTAGGAGTGTTTTTATGCTAAAATCTGTCAAAAAATCATTTTTGGCTGAAAATGAGTCCTTGAACCTTTGAGCATCCATAGAGAGTCAACATTTACATGTACCCCTCTTCCACAGGGCACTACAGCCATTTAAAAAACCCCACGTGTCCTTTTAAATCCCTCTGTTTCCCAGCATACTTTTTTATAAAACTTTCAAAACTTAATTTTCACACATTCAAAATGTCCCAAGCATAACTGTTTCTGATTAAATTTGATTAAATTTTTCCAGAACGTGCACAAGTATCCATTGTAATATTCTATGGGACAAAATACAGTTACCCAGTAATGAGCCACCGGAAATCGTGGGTTCCTTATATCAGAACACTCAAGAAAAGATCCCTAAACAACTTGTGAAACTTTGTTGGTAAAGTTCGGACACACCCTGTATAAACAGATTTAGAATCAATACACTTGTACTTCTTTTCTCGTTCTAATCAGTAATACTCAGACTTTATGACCATTGGCAAAACCTTCTTGGGTTAGATTCACTAATATTATTAAAGCAACGGCACAGAGCCCGATTCCATTTTAAAGTATGCTGGAGTTGATTCTTATAGAAATATAAGTGCATCGTTCAAGTTTTCCATCACTCCCGTAACAATGGTAGGTAAAAGAAGCAAAAATATCAAGCACAAGTATATATCTTTGTATATAAATATACTATACACACTAATGTTTTAGCCAGTGGTTGGGACTAATGCCTATCCAAGCTATAGTCCTCTACATTGGCCATATAGCATGTGCGAATGCCAGACATTGCTTGAAAAGGTTTTATGTGTCTAATTTAAAAACGTACTCTGTGTGGCAATTAGTGTTATTTACACCTAATCACAGCAATGAATTATACGTCATATTGGAATAAATGGAACAACATACCTAATAGTCCTGAAAAAATTGTGCAAAGTTAAGCTGAAATATGACAATGCTGCATTTTCAACTTGGAGTCTTCTTTCCACTGTAGGTTGGCATCCCAGACTATAATCAAAATTTAGCCTTGCTAAAACACTAGCGAACAGACAATATGTAAAATGTACTGCAAATTTACATCAAAAGCCACTCCATCCCTTAAATAACTGGCACAAGTCTTCGGACTTTCAGTAGTCCACTACCTTCACTAATACCACGAATGTTGATAACTTTTCGGTAAATTAATTGAGATCACGAATGTTAGTTTGAGAAATCTCCATTAAACTACCTAAGAAACATTGTAAGAAAGAGGGGGGATGCGGTGAGATAATTGCAAAGCGAGAACGATGTCATTTTTTGTACTTTTAATGCATGAGAATATGTTTCCTAGATTCCTAATCGTAACTAAAAAGAGACTATAGGAATAAAAAATAATGAACGTAGGAAAAAACGATCAGTTATTAGTTCTTGAGCACCATGCTTTAAATCTATACATTAAGTTCCATTCTGATTCGTCAATAAGGTATCAATGAGACCGTACATTGACTGAAAGGCATACAATTACCATTAAAATTGCTTTAAGTTTTATGCATTCTTACACATCTACCGCTTTTATTCATTAATCTTAGCTTTAAATGAAAACAAAACGTGTAATCTTCAGATAATGCGTAAACTTTCCCTGTTTGCTGCTTTAGTATTAATTTTAAGCCATTTATATATTATCAATGCACTATTTCTTTCATGCTACTTCATATATTTAAAAATATATATGGGGCTTCCCCTCTTCCCCACATAGAGAACGTTACGTCTAAGTCCTTTCAGTCTTTAAATTCCTAATCTGAACATTTCGAATCCTTCTCTTTCATTCCTGTTTTATTCGCATATTATTCTGTACCTCCTGTACCTCCTGTACCTCCTTGAGTTTTTATCTTACCATAAAACATTAAATAACTTTTTTCCCCAATACGATACGCGTGATCTGCATATCTGTGGCCTCAAACTTAAGCTAATGTTCTTAACCCTCTCCTAAGAGCATAGCTTTTCATTCCATTCCTTGTTAACTGACTCTTAATCTTACTGAAATGTTCTAAAATGTTAAAAGGTAATTTATGTGATGATATACAGGACACTGCATCACCTAGTAACAGATTTCATTATCACAGTATCAACTTTCATCATTTCTGACAAATCTCCTACACTAGCTGATTTCAATGGGACAGCTTGCAAAACATGCTAATATTTTATCTCCTGCTAATATTCAAATTTCAATTCTGTACGCCCGTCTTGGCTCTTCTAGAGTAACACAAACTGGTTCAAACTAACAGTGAAGCCATGAATAAACATCCCCTTAACAATTCCAAAGAAGATTTTCCTTGACAATTGCAATCTGTTTCATTTCCTTTGAAATATTTATTTTGAAACTATCTAAATGCACTCTCTCCTATAGACCAATTTTAATCTACTTCTAGATGTAATTAAGTTTTAATTAACTGCAATGCCCAATTCCTTGTAGTATTGTTTAATTTCTGCAAATTTCTGGTTTAATTCAGTTACTATAAAGAGGGAAAAACTATAAAATCGAGGCGTTTGCAGATTAGTAATTATTGGCATGTGCTTTTAAGCCTACCATTATTTCATCAATAAACACATTAAAATGAGTGGACTCATTTTATATTTATATTTATCGAAAACCTCATTCTTCGTTTTCCCTGCACTGAATACAAATGTTGATGTAACGCCCCAATTATAGTTTTACTAAACTCTTTTCTGAAAGTTATATCATAAGGTTTATTTAATTATACTATTAAAAGTATTTTTAAGTTCTCTGCAAATACGTTATCTACAGTCCTTCGTCTCATTCTGAAATCTGATACAAAAGAAAATTTCGATGATTTTCTTCAGCCCATCTATGTATTCTTTTGACTAACAATTCGGTAAATTTGTTTCCAAAATGAAACAAAAGCGCCATCGCTTGATTACTATTTGGACTTTCTATTCTACCATCATTATTTATGACTACATTTAACAGAGCCTGGTCTCTTTCACGGTTCTTTATTTGAAAAAATTCCCCTGGTAAACCGCTAGTACCAACTGCTTTATTGTTTTTGAGGCATTTGTGAACTTAACCACATGAAAATGACCTCTCTAATGTTTCATTTTACTCTGAAAATCTGGACCTATAGTACAAATCTACTCTTTTCTCGAAAGTAAAAAGTTTAAATTTATATAGAAAAGAAAATGTATTTTTTTTCAATTGTACTTTCTAATCATATTACGCAATCACATAATAAAAATATAAAGGTTAGCCACTGTTGTAAATGATAAGGTAAGCAAGTTACAAAATGAAAGTTGAGACTGATATATAAGTGATATGGAACAAAATTTATGAAAATTCAAATATTAAATACAAACTTATGAAAGATGGAAAGATGTGGACAACATTAATAATATACCTGAACAAAATGTTTTTGGAATTTTATCAAGATGTGTGATCAGTGAGCATTGGAGAACTAAACGAAATCAATATGATAAAATAAATCATAAATGCAAACCCTTTAACATTTGTTAAATTGGAGCAAAAAAAAAAAAAAAAAAATAAGCTTTAAAAAAAGAATATTTTAGGAAATGATAATGTGATTTAAAGCATAGAATTATTCAAATGTGCTCCTAGAGATTAATATAGATGTTTATATGTTGACTAATCTTGCAAATATCAAATTCATAAATATTAAAAAACAAAAATCAAATTATTGTAACTATAATCGAGAAATAAGTCTCCTTACACCATAAATAAAATCTGTTTCAAAATATATAGCAAGAAAATTAAATGTACTATTCAGAAGTAAAGCAACATTTAGAAAAGGAAGAATCTGTTTTATCCGTGCATTGGTTTTGAAAGAGATCATACAAAAAGAAGAAATGTAATAACAAACTCACGTTCTATTGCTTGATTATTTCAAAACTTTAACAGTATTGAGAATTGCGTTGTGGGGAAATAGTAAGGAAGAAGGAATTCCATCACATTTAATAAATATAAGTGAAGAATACGAAAATGTATTAAACCAAATGGGATAGAGAAGGTGATTAATCTTGGAGTGCGACAAGAAGTCCATTATCTTTCACTTTATTTAATATTTACATTGACGCTGCTGTTAACCAAAGACAAAGTGATATCAAACCTCAGGACAAGGTTAAATTCGTTGTTAGCATACTACCAAGAGTGGATATTAACCAGGATTTCTAGAGAATATGCTCTCCTCGGATGAGGCCGTATTTCACGTGAACGGTTGTGTAAGTCGGCACAAATGCCGAATTTGGGGCTCGGAAAATCCACGTGTGACACAAAAGTATATCTGACATTCTCCAAAGGTTAACGTTTGGAACGGCCTAATGCAGAAGAACATTTTTGGTTCATTCTTTTTCTTTGAAACCAAGATCAGCTCCATTCGGAACATGGACTTGATAATAACTTCATTTTTCTTATATCGATCATATGGAAAAGGACAATGCTGAGTTTCAGATCATCTCTCAACAAGATTAGAGTGCCTCCCACCTTCGCAAATTTTTTGCGTGAGAAGTTGAATCATTGATTTTCTGAACGGTGGATTGGAAGAAATGGACCTATCCCATGGCCCGCAAGACGTTCAGATCTTACTCCTTTAGATTTTTTTGTGTAGGATTATGTCAAGAATTAGATTTATAGTGAAAAAATTGAAAATATTTGCCACCTTAAGAAAAGAATCAGAAACAATTGCAAGTGTTACCTCAGGCATTCTTGACAGAGTGTGGACTGAAATTTAATTTCGTCTGTCGTGCTATCAACGGTGCGTATATTGAAACTTATTAATGTTATTAAGAACCTATTTGAAACACTCAACTACGTTCAATCCACCGCATATAATTCATATTTCCACAGGAACCTCATGAAACCCCACCATTCATTCTCAGAGACCCCTGTATTTAAAAGCAGAGGCTTTATGATAAGATTTGTAAGTGACCTTTATCTCCATAGCTGTTAAAAATTACTAAATTAAACCAATCAAATGAGTATTAGGGATCAATACATGTAAGTATTAATCAATATATTTTATATATTGATTAATACATATTTTATTAAATCAGACAATTCCCTAAAATGTTTATTATCACTTAACCTGTTTTCCAGTGTTACCTGATATTTCAAATCTACTCTTTCTTTCAATCAATAATGAATTTAAGTAGTTTACTACTTATACAGACTTTGCAGATTTTGTTATTCACTCTATCGACCGAGAGACAAAAAATAATCGAAATGTATAATAACTTAGTGAAATACGCTTTGCAATGCTACTATCCACTAGAAAGGTTCTACATTTTAAGTAATTTTAAGTTCATAACTTGTAATACTTTATGAAAATATTTATAAAGGAACGGTAAGTGACAACAAAACATAGAGAGTTAGCACACTCTATGTAACTTCCGTAACGAACAAATACTTTTTTGTATCAGAAATTCAAATAAAAGTACAACGTTTAACAAAATATGAAAAGAGAGTCATAATACATAACAAATTAAAGAGAAAGATATTTTATACAAAACCTAATCTTTTTAGTTTATCCGAAAGAAGCAAAATACTTCCCTGAAAGGGAGAACAGCGTATGTTGTGTTACTATTGCTAACGCTCTACTAAGCATTTTAGGTAACTGTGGATTTCTAAAACGAGATGTGTGTGCGTGACGAAAATGATGAATGCTTTTCTTCAAAACCTAAATTCGAATTTTACTTTGGTTGCTCTTCAACTCAAAGGAAAAATATGAGACCACCATAGTGCGCACGTTTATGGGGGAACTGTAGGCAAAATGATAAACTCTCCACAGATCAATAAATTAAGGACCAAATTATAATAGAGATGAATATTAAAAGAATAACAAAAATAGAACATTTTTACGGTTTGGAGATAAAAATGTGTACAACTCAATTGTAGATTCTCTGAAAACAGTGGAAAAGGAAAACATGACTAAGAACACTAAAACATCATAAGTACAAAATACACTTAAAATGAGTAAGGTAAACGTGGAAACTAAATGACTTGATTATAGAGGTAAATTTTATGACGTACTTGAATATTCCGAAATGTATCATAAAATATTTTACTATGTACATGTAAAGATGGGATCAGCTAGAGGTGTGTAATAATTAATTGTAAAATATTAGCTCGTTAAAGAAAAATGTTAATATGTATTCTAACAAACATAGGTATAATTTATCCATCGGAAACATAACAAATATTTAAAAAAGTTTTTAAATTCCGCAAGTGCATAGACTATGCATTTTTAATATTAATGTAATAGATATGTTATGATGTAATAAATTATAATTATTATATTACAAATTTAGTTAATTCAGTAATTGATGTTCATATTATTTAATAATGTTATAAAATTCAACATTAAAAGCAATCTAGCTACTAATGTAAGGGGACATATTATATGAATAAATAAAGTGCTAAAGCAGAAACTAGCAACAAAGTATAATGCACACTAAAGCCCTAAAAAGGTAAATAAAAGATTATCTATGATAAGTAAAATAACGATGCAAGTAATGGCATTCAGAAGCTAAAATTTTTTAAACTAAACGAAAACCAAAATTCGACACACAATAAAAAAGATACATAAATGTTTTTTATTTTTATAAATAGATTTATATATCAAATATCACATTAAATTCCTCATATGTATCTAATGTAAGTGGTCTTTGCTGCTGTATCTATTACGTAATATCACGGTACATCATGTTGGCAGTCAACGAGGTTATTCATCCTAGGCTTCTGCATTAACATCCCAATATTTTAGACAAAATGCTTACAATTGAAACTAATACTTTAGAATTTAAAAGAAGTGCACTTATACCTTTGTGTCTTACAACGGATTGTGAAAATACATTTCTTGTATTTTATAGAGTCTTTCTCTCTGAAGCTTTATTTAAAGTCAGGTTTTATCTAAGCTTTGCAAATGTTATTCATTTAATTTCGTTTAGGAATAGGTGGGCAATATAATACTCTTTGGAAAATATTCATCTTCATTTAACGGTCTCGGATTAGTGTCTTATAAGTGAAATATATTCAAGGTGGTTTTCATTTTCTAAAAAAAATTAATGGCACATTACTGAATCTTTTTTTAAAATAGTCGCTTCAAGTCTGAAACTGGAGCCCTTTTGACGCTTCTTTCAGTGGAGGGTTGAGATTATCTGAGAGTTCTAATAGGGATAGATGGCAAGGATTTATTCCGATGTAAGAATAATTAATATCGACATTAAACAGAAATGTAGCAAATATATTTAGTATTTATGAAATTTATAAGTTAAAAATATTGTGGTAACAGAAACCAATTATTAAAATAAGGATTTTATTCTTATTTTTTTAAAAACCGTTTTCTTTGGAACGGGACTTAAAATATATTTATGAAATATCAGAATGTTACTTTCCCAAGGATACAATAATTTTACAATAGTGCGTTCTTGCAATCTGACTATTGCAGTTTCATTTTAGGATCATAGGTAATATATTTATATTTAAAGATAATACACAAAAAGGATGTTAAAACACGTAATGCAATTACTAGTGATTTTTCGCAACCCCAAGCATTCTATTTTTAATTCTTTTGTGGTGTAACGGTATAAACATTACTCATAAATTAAATGTTTATTTCTTTTAAAATAAAAAATAAAACATTGAAAAATATATGTTCAAGTAGAAAAATCTAATTTTTTCCCTGATTTTTTTCAAAGAGTTTTAATGGAATTAGGCTCTGGAATTACAAAGTCATTGCACAAAAACCTGAAGTTTTCAAAGAGGTCGTATGTAGTTGTATGAGGTACCAAGTTGCAACTTGTTGCATGCAGTACTTACCACGCGCGCAATGTTGTCCTGCAGTGGAGTAGACTGTCGTCAAGAGTGCTGCGACGGTGAGTGACTAGGGCCCTGCGTCCCCTTGTTCGCGCTTTATACACTCAAAAACTCCACCCCCAAGAGGAG
The DNA here is from genome assembly GCA_030762175.1 of Metallyticus violacea. NCBI lineage: Eukaryota > Metazoa > Arthropoda > Insecta > Mantodea > Metallyticidae > Metallyticus > Metallyticus violacea. Next base: position 58,535,077 of record CM060835.1, read on the forward strand.
ACGCGCAAGTCATGTGCGTCATCTTTGCGAAGGCGGTTGGACCTCCGCCTGTATTTTCATTCCCCTCAGGGTTTGTTTTACAATAATTATGCTCAAGACGAAAATGGCTTGACATCGGCCAGCGTTTTGTTTCACATTTCGAAACACCTTCCGGGATTGCTGGAGAGTTATTTCTTCCGTAATGTTTCAACAAAACTAGGAAAATAAACAAGAATATGTTGAAGAACGAAAACCCACAAATGTTTGCTTTCTAAACACGTGTATTCAAGTTCAAAACTGAATTTTGTAAGGTTGGGTTTTATGTATATAGACATCCAGTATAATGGTCAACATTTAAGAATAGTAGGTTCTAAATTTCACCGTTATTCTACTTTCGGGCACTACCTCTATAACCTTTGTGGATCCTTGAAACCAAATGTGGCAATAACCTCAGTATTACTAGACTATATATCTAGTTATAAACTAGGTCAGGATATGCAGCAAGGCTTGCATGTGAAATTTGCCAAGTTAGGCCAGACAGTGGCGTATTTTTTTTTTCATACGGAGCTCGAAAGCATACTGAAAGAAGCCAGCCATCAAGGCCGTATAATGCATGTTCAGGTATCAACTTGTAGTTTTGCCAGCGATTGATTGTGCTTTCATGTGTCATTCCGTGCTTTCATTGTGTGTTAATTATTCTTCGTTATGCCAGTACATACCTACTCGTATACACAACTTACAAAAATAGTTTTTATTTACGCTATAAATGTGAAAATGGACTCTTGTACAGAAGTGGGGGGGGGCGATTCGCACATGTCTTGGCAATCGTGTTCCAGAAACAGAAATTTGTTACGAAGCTACTAAAACATGATCTCTTGATAACAAGAAGCATGTTCCCAAACGTGCTCATTCGGAAAAAAGGTTAGACGAAATACAGGAAATTCCTACTCAGATACCAACAATTTATTGCAGCTGAGGGGCATCATTTTCAATGTCTCTTATAACACAGTGCTTATTATTATCAGTTTTACATAGTTTCATAGTAAATAGTATAGTTTCAGTAAAAATATAAATTATAACTTTACGCACGGCGATTCTTAACTCCCTTTTTCCGGTTGCGGGGCTTAACTTCCCCAGTAAGCAGCCGTGCTCAATGGCCCGTGACTCATAATCTCATTGTAGGTTCTAAGCATTAAAGTAATAGTTTTCTTCATAATGCTAATCGGCAAAACACTGAATAGAATTAATTCAATGAATTCGGAAGCAAATTCAATTAAAATCTACACCATAAATTTGTCAATATAATGGATCAACTGTGGAAAACAAAAATGTAATTAATTGCACAACAATTAAAATATATCTCTGTAAATATACTAAGGTTAGTCCAATTATACATTTACTGTGATAGGTGTTTTTCTACAGTACATTAAAATGTTCATAATCTTCATTATAAGATTGTACAATAAGTATGCCCTACCATTTCATTGTATATATGTTTTAAAATAATATTTAACTAAAGACTTTTTATATGTTAATATCTTCCTTGTCAAAAGGTATTAAAATTCAGAAGCTTTAAACAGTCAATTGTAATATTTATCAAGCATTGTTAATACAAAAAAATTACGGTTATAGTACAATCTTTATATAGATTATTTACTAAGATTCCTATAAAATCACCAAAACTTTTGGTAGCGCTTGATTGAGCCCAGAACTTATTCTAGAACTGCTGCTGCACCTCAGTTCATGTATAAGTAACGAGTTTAAGAAGTCATGCCAACAACTTACCTGAACAAGAAAAAGCACAAACTTACACTGTAAATTACAAATGAAGTAACCCCTGCGGATTGAGATTAAGTAAGGATAGGGAATCTTATATCCAAATTGTGTTCTATAATTTTTCATTTAAAAGAGACGTTATAGAACAGAAAATTGAACATTATTTAAAATATGCAACGTTTTGTAATTCTGCTAATTCAATTGATGTTTTTCGATAGTATGCCATACTTGTATATGTGTCCGTTGTGCCAATGCCTTCCCAACTCTTTTCCATCCCTCTTCGTCCACATAAGAAAGCTTCTTGCGTCCCATTGGTTGGGACAGGTAAGGTGCTTTCTGAAAGAGTGTGGCGTAATCTTTCTGGCTTGTTCGTTCCTCTCTCCATTGCTAGTAAGGAGATAGCTTGGAGACTAGGGAGATTGAAAAGACGTGGTTTGGCCATTGTTTTAAATTGGTATATTCTCGATCCAGTGACCCAGGTATTGCTAGGATTGTAATGAAATATTTTATTATGCTGTTCTCAATACTTGTTTAACATTGCTTTTAAGTTCCATTGTAATATGTATGGTAAAGTCATTGATTTGAGATGGCACTAAAAGTTTTATAATTTACTAAATGTGAAATTTTATAAATTGTTTTAATTCTTTTGCTCTTGAAAGTTTTAAATGATATAATTGTATCTTGTGTGTAAAGCTATTTCATATTTTTATGTATTTAAAACTTTATTGCTGCTTTCGTTATTACACAGACGCTATTTTTACAAACTCATTCTTGATTTTGCATGTGAATTATATCTTTGCTTATTGTTGAATGAATTATAATATATTTGAATTTATTGTCCTCCTGCACTAGAAAGTTACCTTTTTTCGGCCATATCCTTGGAGTTTTTCCACCCAGCACACTTACTACTTTAAATCCTGTCCGGTCATCAATGGGAGGGTGTGAAATTAATATTACTTTGGTAACAGAAAGGGGGGTCAAGCTGCAATAGGTACAAAATGAATCAAACGTATATTAAAAATGCTGAACAGATGTCTTCAATAACTTCGAAAATGACTCATAAACCACATACATTTAGAAATTAGAAAATGAAATTAGTATAGTTTATATAGTAATAAATAACTACAGCACAAAAATAAGTTGAAATTTCGATTCCTGCGAAGACCTTTCTACCTAACAGGTATTTTCCCAATCCTTATAAATGCCAAATGCCGGTAAGGTGTCCTAAACTTAGACCTGGAACGCTTTTTCCGTTAAAAAAATCTTTCCCAATTTCTCATTTCATCTAATGTTTCACCAGTATCCATCGCATGTGATGACTCGTAAAAACGGACACTAAACACTAATAATCAGTCCAACATTTTCTATTAATTTTCACGCAATAATCTTGATTCACTTTAACGCTGATGACCTGCGATGTTAAAGAGCGTCCTTAAATAAACTTGATTCACTTTCTATTAATGGAAATTGGAAATACCTTCTTTGATAACTCAACTACAACAACCTGTCCTACAAAAAGGTCGATATTGCCCGTTAAACAATAATGAAACCCGCAGGCAAAGATAAAAAATAACTATTATTAAATACATGAATCACTTTACCCAAAACTATGATATGTTTCTACTCAGCGTGTGTCCGCTGGGCACTGGTTTGTTTTTAATAAGGTTAATGAGCAATCAATGTAAAACATCCACGACACGCCGTTCGTCAACATAGGTGTATAAGTTGAAGGGTGAAGCAAAAATTACATTGGCTCCATCATTACGTACATAATGTTTTTCCTTGCATGCTTGTAATTGTGTTTAAATTTTGTTTCATTACAAAATGTAATTTTCCTATCGCTGTTAGGCAACAAGCCAACAACACTTTTCAAATTAATATTTTGCATCAGCAAAGATAATAAAATGCTTATAAGAGTTAATATATATAACATTTCACGTCATCTGTGTACACCCCAAAGCATTTTTGTTTTACTTTTTCCCTTTACCTTTATGAAAAAAGGTAATACATTAATACATTTCTGATCATACAAAAACGCGATATTAATTCTTGCGGTCAGAAATTTTACCTATAGCATTACCGGAGAATATTTTAACTAGAATATTCTTGTTAATATCAGCTGCCATTTAAAGTTGTGAGCGATTATTATTCTTTTCTTTGCTTCCATTTGCCTTAGCTGAAACTGAGAAAATGACAAATAACTTTATAAGAAGTGTCATTTAAATTCTATTTTGCCTTTGTAATTTTGAGTTAATTTTCTCATAAACATAAGTTGAATGGTGTTATTGTTAAAATGTTAAATAACAAGAAAAATCTACAATAATTGATATATTTTAATCACCTTTAAATATTCAAAGCTGAGATATGCCTATAAACGAATATATAATATACTACATATTTTAATTCTCCATTTGTAGCATTTAGCCAGTTTATTTTAAAGTTGCCAACAATTTGTGCTATTTAGTACAAGGAAAAAATATAAATATATAGATAGAGGATCTTCAGACTAGAGTCTATATTTTTCTTTAATATATATTAAGAAGAAAATCAAAATACATTTTCCTGCTTTAAAAGCTTCACTTTTATAGTTTTATGTTGCCTATTTTGATGTTAGTGCCTTTTCCTTAGTATCGGGCTTAAAATGTAAATATTTACATAAAACTACAAACACAAACATTTTATATCCACTTTAATATGTTCTTTTGTTTCATAATTTTTGTGTTGACTGAATTTCTTGTGGCTAAGAGTTAAAACCCAGACAAGGAAAAATATGTACTTCACCCTCAAAGTGACTTGCTAAATTAATTCAATATATCAACTAGTTGATTGACTTGGCGAAGTTTACAAGTCTATAATACAAATATTCACCAATTGCGTTAGCTACACTTTTTATACGCACCTTCAAAACGTAGATAATGGTACGAGGGGGGAAAACTGTGTTTTACTAACGCACCAATTGGTCTAATTTTCCTCGCAGACATTGTTTAGGATGGCTGAAAGCAAAACCGTCTCACTCACATTGTTGTAGCAGTGGCAAATACTGGGTGATTTTTCCTTCGTGGGACCGCTTCCACGTGCCGTTGGCTGCAGTTGACCTGACTCTGAGTTCTTGTCACTTTCCCACGCTTAACATCCGGCCGGGGAGTCGGAAGGAAGGTCAGTATGAGTTTAACTCTAGGAACGTACAAATGTGTTCTAGTGAATTGTGTGATAGTGTATTAAGTATTCATCGTGAATAATACAGTGTATCTTAATATGGCTCAATTCAGGTATTCTATTCCCCAAAGAGTATTTATTTACCATTCATACATGCATACGGTCGTGATGTACGGAGATTGTTTCAAGAGAGATTCTTTGATATTGTATTTTCAAGTAAGAAGTTCGATTCACAGATTGGTAAATACATTCGTGAAACGGGAAGCATTCTAGATGAAACGCGTACACAGCCACGTACAGCACTCACAGAAGGAACGTTAGATAACATTGGACATGCTCTGGAATGTTCCGCTAAAAATCACTTCGACATCTTTCGGGATTTTCTGTTCTTCTGTTAGAAGGCTACAAAGTTACTGAAGTTAAAATCTATAAAATTACTGTAAGGCAAAAGCTTAAACCGGGTGACCATGCACCCAGAAGTAGAGTTTATGAATGGATTTTGAATAGTTTGCATGACGGAGAAATTGACCCTTATGGATGAATCTTGATTGCACCTAAGTAGGTATGTTAATTCACAAAACAATTGTTACTGGAGTTCAAAAAAACTTAACCTACTTCACGAAGAAGCCTGCATGCTTAAATATTAGGGGTGTGGTGCACTATTAGCAGCGAGAAAATAATAGACCTATTATAGTGACATTATATGCAAAATATTTTGTAGTCCCCTTTTCCGTGAATCAACTGTAAGGTTCACGATTTTTCAACAGTACTGCAAAGGCACATTACCTTTGCAGTCCTGTGAAACAAAACTGAATGTCATTATACTGTTGGTCTTATGCATGAATTCAAGATGAAATATACTCCAATTACATCTGTAAATGTGGAACGGACGTTTTCTGCCTTCAAACTTACATTTACTGACATAAATATACAATTTTTCGGTAATATACATAATGTAACAAATTAACAGTAATAATAAAAGTAGATAAGGATAAAACACTGAGAAAAACTCACACTTGAAATTCCTATATTTCGAACTACTGCTAGTTCTTCAATGGCAAGAAGCTATATATATATATATATATATATATATATATGGAAAATTCACTTTTAATTGGGAGGAAAATTGCAGGAAATAAGTGGCTATTATAAAAACAATATTATAACTGGTTTTTTATAATTATCTAAGCCAGTATGTTTATTTCGAGTTGTTTTTATTGTTTACTTGGAAAAACGAAACAAACTATAAATTGTGTCAGTTAGTGAAATTGTGATTTTTCCTATGGTGAAAGCAATATTTTATATGAAATTTTTCTTATTGGTTTTTTCAGGTAATAAATTCAAAATTTTATCTTGTATCTTTATTTTGAAAATGCATGCTAATAAAATAGGGATCATATATGTGAAAGTTAATAACCTAAGCCCACAATTATAATATTTGTAAATGGTTGTGTTTGGTTTTATATTTATATTTCTTACTTTTGGGAGTTTTATTTTAGGTGCCAAAACTTGTTTTAAATCCCTAAAAGTGCTCTGACTAATTAATAAACATTGTTCTATACGCAGTATGTGAAGTGCACATACTTAAGCTCCAATAGCTAAAACCTATACACAATTTTACTGCATAGTGAAACATGTTAGTATTGTCAATCTCCTTAATCTAAGGAGGTATTTCTTTTTATCGGAAAACGCCTAATTTCGTCTGCCATAATGTCCCTAATTTAATTGTTAAATTTTTCCTTTGTTTTCTGAAATCTCCACTAGTTATGTTGTAGATTCCTGCCAATTTGGTCCAGATTTTCCTATGGTAAAAATGTAAATTTTTCTGAATTCTCTCTTATTTTGTATTGAACCAGTAGATTCAACTTCATGCACAATATGATGCTTTACAGTTCGGAAGTCAATTGATTCTCAAAGTTCTGATTAAATTGCTCATGCACACTACGAGCTGATTTCTATTCAAAATTAAAAAAAAAGGCTTTGCTCTAGAGTAAAATGTCTAAACACCTTTGCGATTAACTGTGAGTGTCAAGTGAGAGAACAGGTGCACAAACTGAGGTTGAAGGATACGAAAAGGTGGAAGAGGGTAAGTGGAGTTAAAGTATATAAAGCCTCATATCCTGGCGATGTTAAAACATAACATGATTTTTTTAGAGGAACAGAAAAAAGAAAGGTAGAGAAGTTTAATCTTCTAAAAAAAGTAATGCACGAATAACAAACATGAATTTATTTGAAGAGTACTAATATCAATGTTTTAACATTCCATGAATACATATTTTCTTTTATAGAAATAACATATTACTCAAGTATTATTATTATTATTATTATTATTATCATTATTATTATTATTATTATTATTATTATTATTATTATTATTATAGATGTATGGCGCATCGCTCCTCACCTCGTTGCTTGTTGGTATGCTGAAGTTCCAAGTCATCCAATCTGTTTAATAATAAACATTTCAAAGTTAATTTAATGGCAATTCAGTAGCATGGCACCTAGATAGAAAAATACAGATGTGGAAGAAGTTGTGAAAGGCATGTGTAGCATACGCTACAAGACACCTGCATACGGTTAATTCTTTTCAAATTTCATCAAGGAATCGATAGTTGAATTCGGCCAAGTAAGAAAGTCATGAACATATAATTGGCTACGGTGTAATGGCGTGAAGGAGAAATCCTAAGGTATGCAAGCCATTAATTTTTGATGTGGTTTATTTACGGAAGTTCTTTAACATCTCAGGTCATCAGCGTCCCATTCAATTTAGGTCCTAAATTGCTCAGAGGCCTCTTTTTATTCTCGATGTTCTTTCATGTACGACACGGGACCCATGGCTGTACTTCCTTTCCTAAGGAAGTCATACTTAGGATTTTTACGCCCGAAAAATATCCATCGACCATGACGGTATGCACAAATCTAGTAGTGGCAACATAAACTTTGAGAAAGTATTCCAATGTGCAAAAACAAAGCCATAATATCTTTATTTGGAATAAAATTAAGTTATTTACAAAACAAATATGCTACTTGTTTCTTTCGTGTGCGATTTAATTTCTCCCTAGTCAATTTTGAATGTATGGTTGCGGAACAGATTTTTGCACTTGTTCAAATCGACTAATGCTACCTAATACAATATACGGAGCTTTACCATCTATACGTTTCCTTGCTATATTGTCACATTTCTGATACAAAATGATTACTTTCCGTGATAGTAAAGAACTGGTAAAGTTCCATATATACTCGATTTTAGGATAATATTCTTAACCCAATTATTAACAAAAATATAAATGAAAACCTTTATTAAATTATGTACTTGTATATCATGTATAACATACAATTTAAAAGTTTGTAATTTTCTTTTCTTAATTTCACTTAGTCATTTATTAGTTTTATATAATTATTCAACAGAAATTTTGCATACACAGAGATAATTTTCTTAAAAAGGAACTTTAATCATTGCCACACACACTTCAATGCCTACTTTAAAAACTCGTTGTTTTCCAAGTTGAGCATGGACACGTGTAGCAGCAAATTCTTGTGATTAGTGCATTTTAAGAGTTTAGCTTCCATTCATCGTTATTTATTATAAACTGAAATAATGCATAAATGTGAAACAAAAAGACATTCTCTATATCACTTGGTCTACAAGGCCTCATTTCTGTAGTTCACTTTTTAATTTTGGATGACGAAACTATATCTGCTGCCTATAGTCATTTTCCAACTTTAAGAGTTGACAAAGGTTTGAATCTTCCTCTTCTTGATGCAAACAGTAGATAGTTTTGTAGGTTCCCAGTGTTTCCTTGAATTGCTTTCTTACACTTTTTATGCAGTTCTTTGTCTCTGGGAAATTGCAGTATAATAATTACAGGACTGCCATTTTTCAAAGTGCTATCAAAATTTGAATTGGAGCCAGAGAAGCTGCAACTCCATGGCATGTACAACAACACGAAGAAAGAAAGAAAGAAAGAAAGAAAGAAAGAAAGAAAGAAAGAAAGAAAGAAAGGCTATAAATTATTTGCAAAAATTACAAACAAGAGCAAAATGGTTTTAGATTATAAATTGCATTCCCAAACTTGCAACTTACCTTGGATTGCAGTAAACAGTTAATGATATGAAAAAGTACGCATATGTAAAATGTGGTACGGTAAAATACGGTAAAATAAAACTACTGTGGTCAGATCCTATAAGGCAAGTACGCAGTCCGCTGCAGAGTGGCGTGGAGTACAGACGTAATAGTTGACTGCGTTTCGTTTTGTGCTATTCAGTTTTGTCAGTTTCTTCTTGGTTAAATTTTTTCTTCACATTTCCTTTGCGACACTTTCATAGTTGTTTCGCCAACTTTAATTATGAACAAGATCACACGAGTAAACACTTTAAAAGCTGCCTTCGATAAAAGTAAGCCTCGGCCTACACCATTAGATATACATCTCTGGTTGGATACCACCCTACGTATAGCCGAGGATCAATTGGACACACTTCAATTAATTGGTAAGCAAAATGCAGTATTTATCAAGTTACACAGTAGAGTGATTTTCGAACAATTGTTAAATGTACACCAGGGCACATCTCCCTTTGTAACTGAAGACGGATCTGTGACTTCCGTAACCATTAGTGATGCCAGTGCAGAATATACCCATGCCCATGTGTTTAATTTACCCCCTGAATTATCAAATTATAAAATACGCCAATCATTACAGGTATACGGATCTGTAATTAAAATTGAAAATGAACATTGGTCTCTCGGCTATAAGTATCGGGTGCAAAATGGTATTCGTTCTATTCAAATTGATTTGAAAAAACCTATTCCATCTAATTTGATGATTGCTGGTCACGAGGCTTACATTAGCTACGCAGGGCAACCACCCACGTGTAATACGTGTGGAGAAACTACTCATTTCCGTGATCGTTGTCCTTACAAGAAATTACTTCAAAGATCCCACAGGTACCTCGTCCAACATTAATGAGTGAACTATTCCCTCAGGAAAATATTATTACCCCTCAGGAAATTTCTGCTTCCAGCCCCATTCAACCTGATCAGCAGGTAGACGCTCTCCCCCCTTTCGAGCCCTCTCAACAGCCCGCCTCTCCCGTGGAACCTATGAATCCGACCTTGTTATTGTCGCAACGGCATGACATACCTCCCCTATCCCCACCTGATGGTAACACTGACCAGGTAGCTACTGCACCATTATATGCAGAGGAGATAAATATCGGACCAAATGCAAAGAAACAAAAAGTACGTGAAAGATCCCAATCTACGGCGACACCTTTGCATGACTTGGATGCTCTGACTTTACTCAATAATAAACCAGAGATTTCACCTCGAGATCCGCGCTTACAGGGTGGCTTGTCTTCTAAACGTCGTGTTAACAGTGATAAATCTGGGAAATCTCTGCCGTTATCTGAAAGTCCTACTGAGCATATGTCGGAGGACACGCCTCATGCAACCTTAGGACTCCCTCTTGGAGAATAATTTTTTACTCCTGTTCTCTAGCTCTTATTCTTTTAATTGTTCTTGGACTAACTTGTCCCTTTTTATGTCACAGGCATATAAAATTCTTACCCTGAATATTAGTAATATCCAAACTCCTGAAAAATTTCATCTTGTTGCAAAAACTTTTCATTCCTTGGATATTGACATTGCTCTTCTTCAGGAGGTAAGTTCTCCGTTTATAACTCGCTTATATGGATATAATGCTGAAATTAATACTGATTTTGTTACCCGTGGTACTGCCATATTACTTAAAGATCACTTGCAATATACGGATGTGCGTATGACTGCAAATTTTAGGGGTATCAGCCTTATCCTAGGGAATCTCAATATTATCAATGTGTATGGTCCTTCTGTCACCCATGTGCGGAAAGAAAGACAAAAATTCTTTGCTGAAGAAATAGCTTCTTTGTTTTCTAATTCTTCTCATGTGTTATTAGGTGGCGATTTTAATACTGTTTTATCTCCTAAAGATTGCACAGGGGTTTACTTGCCTTGTCCTGCATTTGTAGATTTAGTTCATCGACTTTAGTTACTCGATACATGGGAAGTCGTGAATCGTGATCGTCCGCTTTATACATTTCAACGCAATCTCTCCGGAGCACGACTCGATCGCATTTATGTTGATCGGGCTCTTTGTATTAGTACTGTGGATATATGTCCGACAGAACTCTCTGATCATTGTGGATATCTTACTTCCATTACGCTACCTGCGTCCTCTTCATCATATGGTCGTGGTTACTGGAAGCTTAATGTGCAGATTCTTTCTGACAAAGATGTTCAGGAACTCTTTGTAGAGCGGTGGCGCTGTTGGACTTATCAGCAACGATTTTACTATACTAAACTGGAATGGTGGCTTGTCATCAAAACAAAGATAAACGGTTTCTGCAATATGTGTCTGGTGATAAATACCGCAGAAAACAGTGTTATCGCCAGTTTCTTTATGGGGTATTGCGAAATTTGTACAGTCGCCCTGTGTTTGATACACATTGTAGTGTTGAAATAAAAAGAATTAAAGCTCGGATTCTTAAACTTCAACTGGACGATTTGAGGGGCACTCAGGTGCGTTCCCGAGCTAAGTTCGTTCATATGGAATCTCCGTCCATATATCATCATGTCCGTGAACAACGGCGTGCCAGGCGTAAATATATTCATAGCATTCACAATGGCTCTCATGGTTCTGTAAGTAGCCAAATGGATATCCGTTCTGTTGTGTTTGAATATTTTCAGAAGCTATATTCTGATATCACACCTGACGAACTCCTTGGTACAGAGGAAATTACGGTTCCAACCTCTTCTGGGCCCAGTGATAATATTCCTCCTTTTACCATGACGGAACTGCATGCAGCTTTAGTTGCCTGTCCTCGAAATAAATCACCTGGAGTAGATGGACTACCTGCAGAATTTTACTCTGCATTTTGGCCGTTGCTGAAGGATGCACTTCTTGCAATTTTCAATGAGCTACTGTGTACCACCTTGATTCCCTCTGCATTTGTCCATGGTGTATTGGTCCTTGTACCTAAATGTAGCCATCCCAATATTGTACAGGACTTTCGTCCTTTAACAATGCTCAATACTGATTATAAATTGTTCATGCGTTGTATTAAATATCGCTTATCACCAATGATTGCTGATATTCTTGCACCGGTATAACAGTCCATTCGACGTGGAGGCAACCTACTGTATGCCTTGTGTGCTCTTCGTGACGCTTTTAGCGACACTCATATTGCGCGGGTTGGGAAACTTTTGATCTCCTTGGACTTTGACCATGCATTTGACCGGGTGAAACATAGTTATTTAATTAAAACTATGATGCACTTAGTAATCCCTGATACATACTGCTACCTCATTCGAAATATATTAAAAGCAGCTACTTCCAAAATTTTAGTGAACGGCTATTTCACTCATTCCTTTCCTGTGAGAGCGTCTGTCAGACAGGGCTGCCCGATGGCTATGCACTTGTTTGTGATGTCCATTGAACCTTTCCTAAGAAAATTACAACAGTGCCTTCGTTCTGATGGCCACTCTCTTATTAGAGCATTTGCTGATGATGTCACTTTGCTGATCTTACGTGGTTCTCTTCTTCCTCATATTCACGAAATTGTGAATAATTATTGTAGAGATTCTGGAGCGCTCCTCAATGTTAATAAATCAAGATATATGCTCGTTGGCTCTACTTCTATAGTCCCACCTTCGTGGAAATCTATGGCTTCAGCCATTAAAATATTGGGTATTATGTTTTTATCCACGCTACCGGCGATCATTCAATATAATTGGAACTGTGTTATTAACAGTGTTCGTAAAGTTCTTCAAGAGCATCAATTTCGTTCCCTTAATTTATTACAACGTGTTCATTTTGTTAATATATTCTCACTATCCAAAGTATGGTTTGTGAGTCAGGTTCTGCCGTTACCATCCATCTTTGGCGCTAAGTTGAAATCAGCTACAGGATGGTTTATTTGGAAAGGTTTTTTGTTACGAGTACCTAGAAATCAACTCACACTTCCAACCTCTGAAGGGGGTCTGAATGCCATTGATCCACAGGCAAAAGCTGATTGTCTGTTTCTCCGGACAAACTGGGCACACCTAGGAGACTATGGCGATTCTTATAGTCATCAGTTTCTCACCCAGTGGTTGTCAGAACACCGTCTCAAGAATCCACCAGATCTTCGAGGGTTGCCGATTCAGGCTCCCCAGATTAAGAAGCTACTTCAGTTAATCGCATACTGTCCTGTCGACCTACATGGCCAACCACCGAAAACCAGAGACTTGTATACTGCCTGGTTATTCCAATTGCCGGCTTGCAAAGTAGTTCTCCAACACCCAGTGTACAACTGGCGCCGAATCTGGTCCAACATTCGACATCCTGCACTCAACACTTACCAACGGAGTGTCTGGTACCAACTGGTGAATAATATCTTCCCTACCAATGAGCGTCTACATCGTATTGGAATGAAGATATCTCCTAACTGTGATGCTTGCGGCCTTCAAGATACAATACTCCATCGTTTGGAATGTGGTGCTGCTGCATCAGCATGGCGGAGGGTGCAGGCCAAGATCCTCCAGATCCTGGATATCTCTGAGAAATGGTTTGAACCCCATTATTTGCCATTTCCAGTATTCAGTTGGTCCTCAGTACCTCAACGAATGGCAGTGCTGCGATGTATTGGACAGTATTTACTCGAGTTTGAAGATTTAATTTAAATAAAGTAATAATAATAATAATAATAATAATAATAATAATAATAATAAATAAAAACAGTTGGACCACCACTCAGCCGCCGTATCGCGCCAGCAGCCGTAGAAGGGGCTGTATGTTAGATGTGTAACTTTTATGTTGTTTCTTAATTTAATTTGATTATTAAAATATCATTGTTAAAATGTTTTGAGTCAAAAACTTCCAAATTCTCATAGATGGAAAATAAATGTAACAACTACTACCATGTAAATAAATAAATAAATAAATAAATAAATAAAATAAATAAATAAAAAAAGTACCACTATGCGCTACTACACACATGGAAGCGACAGACCACTTGCTTTGTTGTCCAATTTCTCTGTTTATGGCTTTCTTATTTAGATGGTATTGTAAGGTTCTTGTTATTGAACTTATACTAAATGCGGTGGAGGGTGATAAGAAAATTTCTGAGCTGGAAAAATTCCGGATCGACGATTCTTGAATAATATCAGAGTCGCAAGTATCTTCGGATCTTTGGTGTCGTAGAGGAGGAGTCCATCTTCCTTTCAAATTTATTGCCTCTTTATTTATATATTTTGAACCATCTTGGATATGTGCAATAGAGAAGAACAAACTCCCCATAGGCCTGCTGTAACATTGCATATGCCTCAGCTGAAAATATGTCGAGATGGAAGCAGAATTTCAAAGTAGCATATTGTTTGCTGCGTGTCATCCCCATATTGCTGTAGGCGGAACTGAACATGTCTGAATTTGCACATCTCTCACGGGCGGGAACCTGGATAATAATGAAATTTAAATAGGACTACGCGTACATTGCGCATTAAGTTAAGTAAAGTTGAATTTTAGCGTGAAAAACTATGCCTGTATAAAGTTTATATGTATAATTTATTCCGAAGTAACGTTCTGTAGTTAGATTGCTGTTTATTCCTGGTTTTCTATGTATATGTCTATTTATGTGATGTAATTTGGTTGTTTAGTTTCATTTGATCTAAACTAAAATAGCTGTCGATAGTGAACGAAGATAGGTACAACAGGGGCATTAAGAAATATGAATAAATAATAACATTGCACAATCTCTCTATATTAAAACGTGCTTGCTATTTATTTCAGTTTCATGTAATTTTGTTTACGGAACGTAAAAGAACATCAAGTCTGAAAGAAGGGGCCTCTGAACAAAATGCATCGGCCAATTCACGCTCTGAATTGAATGGGATGCTAATGATCAAAGACGTTAAAAAGCGTTCATAAATAAACCTAATAATAATAATAATAATAATAATAATAATAATAATAATAATAATAATAATGATAATAATATTTATTTTACCTAGTAAAATTAAGACCGTAAGGTCCTCTCTTCCACTTCTCCAGAAATAAAAATATTACATTGTATACCATACATATACAGTACTTTTGAACATGGTACCTTTTAATCGTGTTTATGCCCGTTTTTACTACTGAGGCACCACAGACGGTGGACCCTGATGATACATGAGATGAAATGATATATTGGGAAAGCATTTTTTTAAGGAAGGAAACGTTTCAGGCCTAAGTTTAGGGTACCACCCCGGCATTTGCCATTTATGAGGACTGGGGAAAGCCTGCAAAAAGCCTTAGTCAGGGAGGACGGTCTTAGTGGGATTCGAACCCCAGACCTCCCGCTCCTGAGTCTGCCCCTTAACGACCTCGGCCAAGGTGGGAGTACATAGTACTTGTTTAGTGCTGAATTCTCCAAATAAAAATCTTCGAGAGCGTTGTGACCGACAGTCCTTAATAATTTAGAAATATTTTAGATTTTGTTTTCATCCCGAAAGACAGGGTGATAGTTGCTGCATACAAATATAAGTTAGGTAAGCAACTGCTTCAAAGTGGGTTGCTATCTGCAGGTGACGTTCCTCCCGTCTGTTTACGTGTTTTTGATAGGTGAAAGACATGAGCACAAAAACATTACATATTTTTGTTGATCACAACAAAATAAAGATATTTCTGATAGCCCTTCCCCTATGCTCGCTCCTATATGTGATCTTCTGCATGCATTTTTGGATAGGCATTAAAAACTAGCGATTACGTGTCATAGATTCGTTTATGTTTGAATATTTAGGTAGTTTAAAAGGGATAAAGTATATAGTTGTAGGAAATCCGTAATTTTGTGTTGCTTTTTATCATGATTATTCACGCTTTATTTCTTTTAAATGCTTCATTAGGCACCTTTTTCATATAACATTTTTAGTTTCTATTTTATATATTCAAGGAATAATATACTGTTTAGAAAATATATATGTACATTACTGCATTTAATAATTGCGTATATTTTAACTTTAATTTAATAGTTTCTATATACTCGAATATATTCCGCGTATTTTTTTTCTCAATATTTGTCAGTAATCTTAGGCTAAAAGCATTATTTTCGACAAGATCGGTACCTCGCGCAATAAAATGCACGCCTTCAATCGAAGTCAATCAAGTCCTCTGGATAGATTCAACGCCTGAAGATAACCTACATGTTTTAGATGAGTTAGAGAAAATTAGTCATTTCGCTGCAGAAAGGATGTGTGATATGGATAAAAGTATTAACGTCATTGATGGAAAAACAATTCCAGCCTTCGAAGAGACACTGTGGGATTATTTGAATGAAAGAAACATTTTGAGTGTGAAGTTACAAGTAAATGTGTCATCTTAGATGTTTAGTAATAGCAAAATAACTTTTTTTTTTCAATTGCACAGAGCTGAATGTTCCTATTGTTGCTCATAAATATTGCAAATGACCATTTACAAACGAGAAATGTTTAGATTTTAATCTCCGTGTAGTATTTGCAAACTTTAATAGAAAGTCTAAGAAATAATGATATCTTATACTATTTTTAAAATAAAATTATGCAATTACTGTAACAAAGCTCATAAAATTCCTAAATATGCATTTTTCAAAATGTTCTATTGAATTTTATCACATATTTTCTGAGCTATTAATTATTTTTCAAGTACAAAAATTTATAGTTATTGTAGTATAGTAGTTTTGTAGTTATTATTACTATATATGTAAGATGTAAGCATGCAATTTTATTTAATTACTCGAAATCGTTTTGGAGTTATTAAGCAGTAAATTGAAATTACACTTTAAAAATCAATATGATATTCTATCCCATGTCATCATAACGTACTTCATACCCACGTTTTACAACACAAATAAACGATATTTGTAGTTTCATATTCAGAAAACTTTTGAGTATTTAAAATTTTATTTACTGTTTATAGGACAACAAAAACTATGACTTATAAAATTAAGTGTTCATGATTGTAAAATAGTTTTGCATTTACCAAAAGTCACCAAAGCAGTATTTATTTATATAGTGAAAAATGGAAAATATGTCCAAAGTATTAAATATACCTTATAGCATTCTGAATACTGTATATATTTTTGAGTAGTGTTTAATGCCCGTTTTTACTACTGAGGAATACTATATATGTACATACATACATATATATGACTCAGGCCTTACGGCTAACATTTTTGTATTCACTCTATGCATTGTTATGAGTTTGAAATAATATGTGTGGGTTCTTTAAAAACACAAGTACAGAAAAATATTTTCACATTTTCACGTCCCTGAGGTAGATCTCCCACTTGGGGCGCTAAATGAGTTTCATAGTATCAATAGATAAACGAAATTGCAATGTATAACACGAATATAAGTAACAATTTTTTCAGGTTAGTGCGAGAAGGTGAGAAGAATTTTTAGAATTCCTGGAGTTCTGAGATTCTATAAATATAATTAAATTGCATAAAACGCCAATTAATGAACTATAAGTGGTAGCAAACCTCTTAGGAAATATAACACACCCACAAAAAAGGAAATATAAAACATCTAAATAAAACAGCATTCTTAGAGAAAACGCTGAAATGAAACAAGTAAATTCTCTGAGGGGATTACGTAAATGTTTTTTCATCATTCATATAAATACTAAGAAAAGCTTTAAGACAGCAATATCAAAAGGCAAGCAAGACTTTAGCATATTATGTAAAATATTACGTTGCCTTCTGTAATATAATCGACAATTCATCTTTGGATCGTCAGCTTAAGCTACTATCAGATGTAGTGATAGTATTCCGCTTTCTCTCAGCGCACGGTTGAGTTTGTGTGCTTTCTTGTTCCGCTACTGAAGTTTTGTCAAGTATGCCTTTTCTCCTGGAGCATTCGAGAACTACTTTGTCTACCGCTAGGGGACGCTATTGTTTTCCTACGCCTTGTGATTTCTCTCCGCTCAGTCCGTTTTCGTTTTTGGCTGAGGTTGCTATTTTCAATTTTGGCCGGTTATTATCTGACTGGACGGGAATTCGTGTTCCATCATTCTGAGACGATACCCTTAAGCAAGACTCATTCTTACTCTAAATTTTGTAGTTTTGGAACCCGGCTCGTTTCTTTATTATGGAAGCAGTGATCTATATAACCATATATTGTGTATCATGTAGTGTCTTGAAGGGTGTTTTTCTTTCGAAATGTGAGCAAGGTTTACCTTGCAAATAATTGTCTCACATTGAAAGTAATTTATAATGAATGTTTCTTTCACCCTTAGTTATGCTGGGAAGATAAGGGGACGTTTATTTCTCCCCTATGATCGCGAATTCGACCACTTACAGAAGTGTGGTCGATACATACAACAAAACAAAGGTGGAATGATAATACCACCAATATGCCCTGACAAATTAACAGTTCATTAGATGCAATCAGAACTTCTTTCAGTTTAAGGATTGATGACCCAAATACTACAAAAAAGAATTGACACCCCTTAGAAATGACTGGCTCTGATACACCTAGAGACAAGAGATATTGTTTTATGATCAGTAAACCCATTAAGTTCCGGTACGATCACAAAGTAAAGGGACAATTACTGCTTCACCGTTTATTGGCAGATTTCAACAAAGGTTGCATTTGGTGCGCAAGGGCTCTACAGTAATGCTGCCCATCCACAATGTGTATCCAAATGGAAAGGTGCCGATAAAGGAAGAGAAGAGGGAAGACATAAAACGACAATGAGGTACATACATGAAGAACATAAGGAATGTTATGAAAAAATTATTGCCTGGAACGATCTTAAGTCTTGCCTCATTATCACTTCATTGCATAGAATGAACACTTATATATTACTATGAGAGAATACATTTAGTTCCTTACACATTAAAACGTAATATACTTGTATATTCCCTTAAGAAAGTCAATTATATGGAAACCAAACTTGATCATAAAAGTATCGTTTTTGAAAAGGCCTAAGTTTTCAGATTTCAACTTTATTTCTTTCAATAAAAAATAACCAGCAACATATTAATATCTGGCTGGTTAAATTCATTTCTACCTAGAATTTATGACTAAGTTTACATTTGAGCCTTCATTTGAAAAGTTTGGCTTATGAGGAGATTTTTTTTTTTTAAATTTGCCAAACTGTAATATTTAGTATTTAGGCCCTTTCATAAATAACCTTTTAGCTTAAGGTATTTCTTGGCATGTTTTAATACCATTATCTTTTATTCCAGTATTCATGTGAATGTTTCATTTTTACAGTGCACTCATGTATACTGCTATTTTATTTGATACCAATTCAGTTTTAGTTACTATCTCAGGTAAACAGTATTCTTAGCAGACTTAACCCTAGGATTAGACATATGCTTTTCCTTTTACTGTTCAAACAACGCTGATTTACTGTATGAGACTCAAATCCAACGTAACAGTTCGGTAAACCCGGCCCGCCCCGACTCTAAGACCCCGGCTGGCCTTGAGCGATCGCTTATCAGCTGAAGCAGGCTCTCGCCACCACATTACTCATGAGAAAATTGGATGGCTTTGTAAATAAGCATTTCTCTATGCCTGTTTTATGAAAAGCATGCTTTCTACCGTATATTTTCAAAATATTGTAATTTTCTTGATATGCCTTATTCCTGTTCTACACGTATACTTTTTTTTTTTTTTTTTTTTAATACTTCAGTACTTCCTTGCTTTCCCGCTACTTCTTTCCATCCACTCATTCTTCTCCCCTGCAGGCTTCTTTTTAGGCCTAGGTTTAACATTAAAACAGTTTATAACTTTTGCGAAGCAAATTCACCATTAAGATTAAGTTCATGTTGCCCCATTCGTTATACAATAGCATTATGCGTTTACCCCAGTACAAAATACGAATATAGTTAGTCGATTATTTTTTGTACTGTTTTCTGTTCTTTGCTCTCACTGGCGTAAGATTATCTTTTCGTCTAGTGCGGTTAATTGTGCTCCAGGGAGCTTATAACAATAATCGCCGTAATGGAATTGTGCACTAACGGGCTTCAGTAGCATTGTTGTCTCCACTATTCTCTGCCAAAACCCTCTTCTTTGTATCTTTGCAGGATCCTACTCTTACCAAATCTTTTTTTCCTTCTTTGCCTCTTTTATTGATTGTGTTTCTTTTTATGACAATTTCCTTAATGTTATTTCTAGGAATATAACCTAGATGCATTTTCTTCTTTTTGTTGCCCTTAATACTTATTGTCTCTTTGCTTTGTCCTGTGCTCTTTTACACTGGTCTTAAACACTACATTATAACCGCCTTTTTATAATAATAATAATAATAATAATAATAATAATAATAATAATAATAATAATAATAATAATTACCTGTTCTATCTGTTTTCAATGCGGCGTACTTGTATATGTTTATTTAATTCATAGTCCTAGGTTATATTTCCCTTCAATTATACTTACATTTACATTAACTATTTAAATTATGTTTAAAAATATTTAAAGATGTAAGAGAATATTTTACACGTGTTTCCGTTAAAGTTTAACCCTGTTTACAATGCACACCCTGGTCTTGCCGCTTAGTTAACTTATAAATTTTCCTCTGAATGTTAGGGAGGTCAAAGGTGTACCATTATACAAATGTCTTCTTCTTCTGCACTGTCTATCGACCTGTTCCGACTTCTAATCCTACCGTTTCCTCTGGCCATGCTTCATCTACCTCACGGCTTGTAATTAAAAAGTAATTTTGCGCATTCTTTCTGAATGAGTTGTTAATTTTCTTTTATTTGCTTCAATTTTGTAATTAATTTAAATACATTATTCACCTCTTATTTCTTATTTTTATAAATTTGGGCAAACTTTTACTGTTCGAAGAAATTTCATTTTCCTAGCTTAAGTGCAACTTTGATCTTTATGAACCAGCAGATATTTTCATATAAAAGGAAGGTAAGACTATTATTTTATAAAACGTTAACCACGTTTCTTTCGTTGTTACCCTTTTTAACGTTCTTTTAATTGTTTCATACACTGCCTGTTATTTTTATTTTAAAAGACATTTTCGCTTCCTAAATATTAAAAATGAGACAATTTCTCTATTATTTTTTTCTCAATTTTAATATTGCAACGTGCTGAGTACGCGTATCACATAAGATGATACGGATATTCATGTTGGTTCATTATTTTACAAAGATAGTTTATTCCAACTTTGCTATTTTTCAAAACCTCTTAGTGCTAAGTAGGTTGGGATGTTGATTATTCCCTTTCTCTCTGATTTTTGTCAGAAAAAGATGTATTAACACTGCTTGATCTTTCATAATTTATTTTCTAATAATAATAATAATAATAATAAATATAATAATAGGTATATATTGTTATTTTAATATAGATTTTAAAAAATATGTCAGAGCTGTTTAGTGAGATCGTATCACAAAAAGCTGAAGGAATACTTCTATTGTTCTTAGTTGTATTCCAATTTAAACTAACCCCATGCTGCCACACTAAGCTACTGTGAGGTATTTATAACAATCTTCTAAAAAGGGTTAAGATACTTACGGTCGGAGGGCTGTCCCAAGAGGGCAATTTAAATTATTTTGCTTCAGCATATCGATAAATGAAGTTAATTCTAGTTAATAAACGTTTACAAATATCTCCTTTAAGTGACTCGATTCCAGGAAATACCAAAGTCGGAGTCCTTTTATTTTATGAACGTAGTTTCTGCCATTGAGAGCTTCATCTTTTTATTTTCATTTGAATCTATCCCGCAAAATGTAGCAATTTTTATAGGCAAGTTCTTGTAAAATACTGACATGCTGAAGGTGAAACCAAATGTAGTCATCGTCCAGTGCAATTGATATTTAGTTTTCAATGTCGGAAATATTAAAAGAAACAAAGTACAATTAAACAGAGATGCTGATTTAATTTTCATGTATTTCTTGTCTAGAAACGCCATTTACTTATTGAATTTTACTTTAAACAAAGAAATCAACATTTTTAGTTATGAGAGTGTGAGCATTTTTATTTTTAAGTGTTTTATATATATAAAACACGTTTACAGCAGACTTTTTCTTCAAAAATGTTTGACAAGTAATACCAAATATAATTATGTTACTTTACATTAGTTGTTCTACCTTAGCAGTGAAGTACATGCAAGAATAAATGTAATTCACTTTTGTAACGAATTTCTGTTTTAGAAAGTAAACGATAACTGCAAGAAAAAACAAAGAGAATCGATGTATTTATATTTTCAATTAATGTTTTAAGCATTTGGAGATGGATCACGCTTTTAATAAAATTAATATTTTTAATTGATTATATGTCGCAAACTTCTAGTAAATTTGGAAACATGAAATAAAAATTAAAAATAAAATGTAATGCAATATTATTTTATGGAAAACAGTAAATGTATTACATACTGTTGCAACCTAGACGAAGCTGGGCATGGGGCGATAGCTTGTAAATCTAATCTATTTCTATAACTGAGAAGACAAGGAAATATAACAGAAACAACGAAATGACAGTTCCACTGCTGCTAATGCAGTCTATATTGAAGTCACATTATAAAGGAATACAAATTACGAAAAATGAATTTATCAACCAGACGCCGTCGCGATGGCTTGAGAGTCTTATTTCTTTCCTCTTCACTACTCTAAGACGACTGGACTATTGCGTAAAGAAGTTTTGCTCAATTTATCGCTGCGCACGCGCAGTGTCTACCTCCCCTCCCGTTCACATATTGGCGAAACATTTTCAAAGCCCGCTCGCAATTGTTAAATACCAGAATGTAATCATATCCTTGATCTGTGACCGTTAAACTAAGTGCCTCATTATAACTAAGTTATTACATCCGAATATTAATTATTAATTATTAATTACCTTTATGTCACAATACCAACTTTTCTAGTCAATTAATGGGACGTTGAACCGATGCCTTATTTTTTCACTGTAGAATAGCATTTGATGAACTATGTGTTCATAATAGAATTGAAAGCAAGAAAGAATAGTATAATCTCAAGTTAAACCAAAATAGTCAATGTTAACAACAGTTCTTTCAGAATAGAATGCTTCAATTATGATATTATTTTATATTGCACCAGTAAATGTTTAAGGAACGAACAGAGTTTAATAATTTTTACCAATGCAATAATTGTATAACATTATAAGCGGGTTTATACGTTAATTTTTGCACACCAGAATTATAAAAGGATATTAATAAAATAAATGTAATATTTATGACAATTTTCTGATGAACTACCCTGAAACAATGCCTTCTTTTATTGTATCCATGAAGAGTATATCTATTGCTATTGTTTTTAACAAAACATATTTACCGAAGAAATTTTAGTCCACGCTGAAGAGCCTGAATTGTTATTAGTACCTAGAAAATCTCATTACACTTAAAGATTAATTAATTCTAGGAACAATAAACTTCTACTAATTAATTTTGTAGCTAATGTATTTATTAATTTCATGTTAGGTTAGTCAAAGCATTAGTAGCCGGTCGCAGTTGGACTTGGTGGTGTAGTGGTAACCATACTTGGCTTCTAAACCCAAGATCGCGGGTTTGATCCCGGCAAGGACCGAAGGATATTTTCGCACGTAAAAATCGTATAGCTTCCTTCGGAAGCCGTCGGTCCCGTGTCGTACATTTATGGCATGTAAAATAACCTCAAGCCTGAAAAAAGAGGCCTCTGAGCAAAGTTTATCGGCCGTTTCATGCCTTGATTTTAATAGCACACTGATGACCTGAGATGTTAAAGAGTGTCCGTAAATAAATCAAGTAAAACAAAAAAGAGCATTAGTAATATGTTACATTATAACACCAGTTGCATAAACTTACCATAACCGTTCATCTCTATTTTTCATTGCTAAAATCCTGCCATCAATACGTTATAACAATATTAAGCAAACAACTTATGTATTACTGAAAACGGAATCAATTACGCATCTTCATTGCAGAATGTTTACTTTCAGAATTAATAATAACAGTATTTTTAAATCTTTTGCCATTTCCAGGTAGAAAAAAACGCATAACCGTTATCACTTTTTATTTCCAAGCCACACTCCGACTTTGCTATTTATTCAAACGTTTAGGCCACAAATATTAGGATTGGTTTTCCTTTGTTTCATGTTGCAAATCAAATTTTCAAAAACAAGGTGACGCAGTTATCTTATTTCTGGCAATATTACCTATCTCTTAATTTTTCTGTACTCTTAACTTGGTTTTAGAGGTATTTTATAGCATGTTTAAAGTAAAAAAACGTATAAACACGAATATTAATGGAAGGAAGAGGAAATCCTTAAATTATTGAACAAAGAAGATCGCATTGATGCTGTTGCGTGTAAGAGTACAAAGCTGGCAGAAGGTATCTGGTTATGGGTGCTAAATTCGAATTGTGCAAAAGTTGCACAACAGAATACACACAAGATTCCTAACATTGTTTCCGGACGCCATAAAGCTCCTTTCCAAAGAATTCGAGTCTCTTAAAACAGCTGTTTCTACATTAGACGCCGGAGCTGAAACTTTTTCAAAACGCAAGCCATCGATATACTGCACTTTGCAGTAGCTCACCTCGCTTTGCACTCTCGACCCTGCAACAGAACCAACGGAATAAAATGAGATAGAGAAGCTAAAATTCACGGGAAGGAAATGCCCATTCCAGTATTCACCTAAATCACCAAGGAAAACCACCAAAAAAAACAAACAAAACAAAGGTGTTAACGATTGAGTCACTCCGCACGGTTTAAGTGCGGTTTAGTGCTTTTCTTCGAGGGGAGCTATTTAATTTTCTGAATTCTGCATAGTAGAAGGCTACTAAAACGCTGTTTCTTTTCGACTTTGTCTCCCTCCCTCTCGATACAAAGTTGCATCCTCCAGAACTAATTTTGAAAGCTTTGCTTCTTCCTTTGCTTCGTAAGATACAAAAGTTTCCTCTGGAATGTCAAACTGTAGGCCTCTCAGTATTTCCTTGGCAGTTAGAAACAATCAATATAGACCCAGGTCTGAACTGTATAGTACGTGATTCATCAGTGTCACTTCTGATTGTTGCAGAAATACCACAATTTTCAAAGCAATCTGCGCAGATGTATTGTCTGGTGAAGGAAATATTCTCACAACCCAAACTTCGGGATGTTACTATTGATGGGCTGAAGATCCTAGGATGGAAACCTGTGGTGCACCAGTTGGCAGTGGTTGGGTTTTGTTCCTGGAGTGGAATGGTTGCAATATAGCCACTTTCTGTGAAGACACTGGCAACCCTCTTCCAGCCTAACTACGACATTGGGGTGTCGTCATTTTGGAAGAGCCAGATGGCCGACTGTTTCTTCGATTCATGGTCGTATTAATAAATCCAGTTTTCAACACCTGCTAAGATATTGCAGAAACATCGATGTTTGCCACTGTCGGAATGATTAACCATTTCCTACTATCATTTCACTCTTGCTATCTTTTGTTCTTCTTTGAGGTTTTGAGGTAGCCTTCTCTCCCTTTAAGTCATTTGCAGATCTTTCTTCACAATGGTTTCTACGCGAGCGATGTTTTCACCTGTGACTACTGTAGCCCTTCAAAGTCTTTCAAAGCTATTTTTCCTCGTCTAAAGAGATATAGAGTTTTGTACATCTGGAAAAGCTTTCGGTAATTTTTTAGACTGTTGGTTTTTTAGATTGTTGGTGCTCAGGCAGCAAATATAATCGTAAAAACATGAAAGTGCTCTCAAGTCACCTTCATCTTAGAACATTAGACGGTGAGCGCAGACCACGATTAACATGTTGCTGCAGCTGCAACACTGAGGCTGCGTGATAACCTGCGGCATGGATACTAATTAAAACAAGCTATTTCCAATGCTGCAAACACAAAACCTATAGCTTTTATAGTTTCTTCAAAAACCCCAAAATTAATTAGGAGCCATTGTATTTGGTTGCAGATGGGAGTTTCTAATATGAAACATTTTTATTATGTACGCACTTTAATTATTTCACATATAGCAGGCACCATAATGAAAACTACTTAATGGTAATTAACATGCGTGAATTGCTCAGTGGACAATGGAGGTTTTTTGAATGCTGTTTAACGCCTGTTTTTACCACTGAGGCGCCACAGGTGGTGGACACTGATGATACATGAGATGAAATGGTAAATTGGGAAAGGATTTTTTAAATAAGGAAACATTCCAGGTCTAAGTTTAGGGTACCTCCCCGGCATTTGCCATTTATGAGGACTGAGGAAACCCTGGAAAAAAATCTCAGTCAGAGAGGAGACAGTCCTGGCGAGATTCGAACCCCAGACATCCCGTTCACGAGTCCGCGCCTTTACGACCTCGGCCACCCGTAGCGGTTTCAATGGAGGTTCTGTTGTGTCACATTTGTTTTCATCGGTATAGAAAGGAAACCAAACGGAGGATAGAATTATAATATGATTATATGTTTTTCATTTCGTCCTTACCCAAATGGCTTATACGAGTACGTGTATGGGTAAAATTACAAATAAAGAAACGACTGCTTAAATTTTTAATTAGGATGAATAACCTAAAAAATCATCCAATAATGTGTTACACATGAAAAAAATTGAGGAAATTAGTATTTTTGCAGTTAGACTTTCAACAATCTATGTTCCTCTTTATAGAAACAGTTAAATGACATCCTAACTGCAGAGTTGGCGGTGCTAGGGAAACAAAATGAATGGATGCGATCGAATTTCGCTTGTTCGCGTAAATTTACCCGTAGCATTCCACACATAACTTGTGCTGCAATTATCTATAATGTAGCGGGCTCAAACGGTGGCATTGTTATAGGTTAATGAGCGTGCTCCACCATTCACCAGAGGCAAAAAGCGGGGCTCCATGCTAGAGAAGAAAGGTCGAGGTTTATGAAAGGAGAAGCATTGAACAAGCTTGATTGTCTTCGCATTGGAAGCCGATTTAAGTTTGATGCCGCATACCGCACATAGTTGCGATGTCAACAAAAGGCTGTCTACGTCATCAAGCATAAGGCCTGTTGCGGGTCGCAGGCATATACAAGACGACATTAATGTAGCTTAGATATGATTTTACTGCTATTAAGCAGTATGTACTAGAGCTATTTCTTCTATTTTCGTCCCTAGAAATAACAGCTTTTAGTTCGACCACCACAAGGAGACAGTTACAATGTGGTGATTTTTCTGCCCTGCTGGCTGTGATTTTTGATTTGGTTTATATGTGGACGCTCTTTAACATCTCAGGTCATCAGTGTACCATTTAATTCAGGGCGTGACAATTTTTTTCTCAATTTTTCCAAGTTCTTTCAGGCTTGAGGTACTTTTACATGTAGAAATCTACGAGATGGGATCCACGGCTTTACTTCCGAAGGATTACTTAGGATTTACTTACTTAAGATTTTTACGTCTTAAAAATCCATCGATCCTGGCCGAAATTGAACCTGCGATCTTGGGTTTAGGAGGCAAGTATCGTTACCACGACATCACCAGGACCCACACTGACTGTTGAAGATGCATGGTCGTTGAATAGTGTTTGTATTGCGGCCTGTTACACATTAACTCAAGCAAAAATGGTTTCCAAAATCTTCTGCTATACACAAATGTTAGAGAAAACGTGATCGTGCTTAAAACAAAAGACGTAGAAAAAAGAAATATGCTGCTCAAAATAATTAGGGGATCAGGAAAAAATAATTATGAGGAGAAGACGAGATATCAAAACTCATGTAGGCATACTAATACCAGATCCTTTATTTCATTCAGAGATAATTAGATACAGAAGGATATGCTTGTTGTTGACATGAGACAGGACATAATAATGAATGCATCAGTAAAACAGACAGAATGCACAAAAACAGACTGAACACTACAGCAAATGAATGCCACAACAAGTGATTTACCGGAATCGATGTCACGTATGGTCTCTCTGAACAAGTGCTGTTGAATTCACTTGCCCTTACAGACAGACAAATCCTATGCTGGGAGTCACACCTCCTTTAACCGGCAACGAAAAAAGCCGAGCCCAATAGCGGTAGTACAACAAATGCAGGCGGATAGAACAGCAGTAACGGACAGAAACAAGCAATTGTACGCCAAAAATTAGATTTTTGGGTTGCATGTTAATAGTTAATCACATTCAATATATTGATAACTATACTTGCCTCGTAGACCCAAGGTTGCGTAAAAATCCTAAGTATAGCTTCCTTCGGAGGGGAAGTAAAGCCGTGGGTCGACAGGTAAAAAAAAAATAAATAAATAAATAAAAAATAAAAATAAAAAAAATCAAGAGGCCTCTGAGCAACATTTATCTACTTTTTCACGCCCTGAATTGAATGGGACGCTGATGATCTGATCGCCCATAAATAAAACAAATCAACAAAGACCAACATTCAGTATATGGCGAAATCAAATAGGAAACCGTAAAGTAGCAATGTAGCATGTGAAGGAAATAATAATGATATGGGAAGCGGCATTCGCGTTTAACACTATAAGTTTTGCATATATTACTTTTTTTAAACTTAACCTAAATTTGCAACCCTTGACTCTTTTTAAGCCTATATGTTTTGCATATATTACTTTTTTAAACCTAACCTAACCTAAATTTGCAACCTGCGTGACTCCCAGCACGAGGATCGTCTGTCTGTAAGGAAAAGTTTGTAATCCAGTCATCTGCGGTTAGCGATAGCGTTTAGGGCATTAGAGTCTGGTGGAAATGAAAGTTGTACTGGTGATGACTTGGGAAAATCTATTGGATGGACAAACACAATTGCTTTTGCCTGATCCCCTAATTATTATGAGCTGTGTATCTTTTAAATAATTGAGGAAGCGCTAAATTAACTTTGTTTTATTCACACAAATCAAAAAAATTACAGTATATAAGAATTTTTAAAAACTCCAAACAGAAGTATGTAATTTGTAAATTTTTAATAAAATAAGCCGGACTTTAGTTTAATCATATTAGGTTTCTGTCACTCAATCTTAAAGGATAATCACGAAGAGGTTATTTTAATTTAAGACTTCTAAGCAAAAAGGGGCGTTGTAGATAATCACTTATTAAGAAAAATAAGGCTAAATGAATTACATTTTATACCAGCACATTTTAATTGGACACTTTTTAATTCAGGATAAAAAGCAAAGAGTTAATATTTTGCTATATCAAGTTATGTGTAGTCGGCCTCGGTGTTTAGGGGTAGCGCACTCTGCTGTAAAACCAAAGTTTGTGGCCGAGGTCAATAGATTTTTGAGAGAGTAAAAATCTCGAGCTCAGTTCCCCCGGGAGAGTCTTTAAACCATGGATCTTGAGTAGTAGATTTACGGCACGTTAAAAAACTCCATATCTTTAAAATGAGGTACCTGGACAAAATAAATACCTTAGTTCCCTGTCAGATGGATACGGCTTACCACTTGAATTACTCCCTGGTACTCACGTAGGATCCATGTTCCGAAATGGAATGACGTTCACTAACAAAAATGATGTGTTCTTTTTAGTAGTAGTAACTTTTATAAGATGAAAATATGGAAATAAATTAAAATTTTATTACTTGCATGCCTTTATTACGAAGATGAGTCAAATAGTAAAGTTCTCTATTTAATAATTCCAAAAGAAAGGCGCTGAGCTAACTGCAGCTTGTGTACCGGCTAGTGTGTAGTCCCTCTACCAGGTGGCGTACAGAAATACTGGAATGGAACAGACATATAAAATGACGAGTGTTAAGGAGGAATTATATGCAGTTATTTAACAGAAAATATGGTACCTGCACACATCATGATTCTTCACAAGTGATATCTATCCATGCGAAAATATTGTCATGAAATTGCAAAATATGATACCTGCACACATCATGATTCTTCACAAGTGTTATCTATCCATACGAAAATATTGCCATCAAATTGCAAAAGGTTGAACGATTACTGGCGTTGGCAACATGTCCCCCCCCACCCATAATTGGTTTTTATCTGTTTGGGAAATTGAAGAAAAATGTATGTGGGCTAAACGAATAGTAATGTTGTTCCATGATCATTTAAGGGTTTAGAAGGAAGGAAGCTGTGTCAATGATTTTTCCTTAACTACTGCAGAATCTGCCGTACAAAAATATAATTGAGTTTCAAGAAGCGACGCATGGGTCGGCTGCTAATGTAAAGTTTTTGTTTTCAAGGTTTACTCGATTCCATAATAAGAAACGCCAATGAAAATGGCATCTGACTATACTCTGCCCTGAGTGACAGACCACAAGCTTCAATTCTGTATCCGTCATCTGTTCTTGTTATCTTAATTACGCCTTTAACGAAAACTTCTCTCATAGAAAGTTTATTTAATAAGTTTGGTATATACTTTAAATTGAAAACGCACGTCGCATTTTTTCATCTTACTTGTTATATCTGAAATATAATTTCCTGTTGTTGCGTGCTACATTTATTCAAATATATTTATTGTAGACTGGTTAAAATTGTCTGTAGTTTCTAATACCTACTGAATGACTTTTGCGGCTACACAGAGTGTTATATTTGAACATTAAAAATATTTAACATAATTTCAAACTCCAAATAATTTTAAAACATAAGCACTCAAAATTATTGCTATAAGCATAAATTTAACGTTGAAGAAAAAATGTATATTATGCAGAAAGTATCTTGTTTTTAGATTTTTCTGCTTCAAATTAATTTGTATTCAGTTTTCATTCTTACGGTATGTGACTGCTGGTTGTTATAATTTCCATTCTTCGGTTATTCATCACAGAGCATTTAAAAGCACACTGCTATCCACAGAATATTTGGAGATTTCCTTTTGATTCTGCTGTCCCATTTCAATAAATTGTAAATGCATACTACGCATTAATACAGCATTTCCCTAGAAGAGAACAGTTATTTAATTGGATTGAGGCAATATGGACACTATGCTGAGAGAGTTTTTTACAACAATTAAAGAATTGAAACGGTTTGATATTTATACAAATAAACTACGAATAGAGTATACACAGCATAGCAAATGTTAGAGAAAATGAGAGACATCAACCTAACGAGAGATCATGAAAGTTTAATTTAAAAATTGTCCAGTTACCACGAAATACTATAAATAATTGTAAATTTGCAGATCAAGTGGGGGAATTCAATATATAAAATGCAAAGTTACATAGATTTTGATAAAACATATATCCAAGAGTATGCATTGTTCAGTTATCTACACAGCAATTAAAGAATTCGAGAAGATAGTCCCCAAACAAGCTGACTGCCAGTGACAAAAGGGCGAAAAGAGCGATAGAATCTCAGTTTTTTATACATTGCTGGTATTGTACATATATGTAAAACCACTGTCGCAGTATAGCGGCAGTATTTGCGCTTCCCATGCGACGAGCGGGATTCGATTCCGGTTAGGTTAATTTCCTAACTGGGTTTTTTTTTCAGGAGCTTTTCCCAGTTCTTTGGGTGAATGCCTGGGAAACTTAGGCCACAAAGTCCCCTTGGGCAAAACTGTCATCTATCATCCTTCAATAGATCTTAAGGTGGTGGTGGTGCCAGAATCATAAAATGGTACCGTATACAAACGCACACTCGCCGTTCAGTGTTTGAATCCGTTTATTAGTTATCCATGTATCTTGTGAATAAGAGGCTATAAGTGGGCAGGTAAGACATGCAGCAAACAGTGAGGAGTGGGCCAGTCCTACCTATTGTCCGCAATAAGGAAAGAAAGGAAGAGAACGCTGCACCACATGTGTAGTTGTTGGAACGGTTGAAGTTTCAAAAATGCCGCTCATCTTTCATAACTTAATTGTAAAACTAAGCTAAATTTGTCTCGGATGGACAATTCTTTTGAGGAATACGCCAGTCACGTCACATAGCATCTCCATAATCTCCCACTTATTACTGCGCAACCAACGGTTTACCTGTATGCTGACCGGCATTAATGTCGTCAAGCAGTAAGAAACTTTGAAACAGAGCGTCTCTCTAGCTACCTGCTGTTTGTGTATGAAGTTATCATGTAAACATTTCATTATTGTATTCCAGCATTATCTAACTTGGTTATTCTTTTGTTTATGGATATAGTCAATTGTTTTTTCTATCTAACAATATGTTGAAGTGGGAAGGAACAGACTCAAACAGATGTCAGAAGCATTCTGGTTCATATCTCTGCAGTGCTCTAGTAATACAGCTCGAGTGAGCCGTTGATCGGACTGCCAAAATCTGTATCATTATGCTCCATACATTTTCTATAATATTGAGATCAGGTGGTTTCCATGGCCAGTTCAGCACCAACATATCTGGGTGTTCAGCAAGGAAGTTTTTGGTTACCTTTGAGGTATAAACACCACAGTTGGACATCAACAGGCGAATTACAGGCATTTCTTTCACCGGATGTTAAACCTAGCGTGAGCTAGAGAGAACTACATCTCTCACAAAGCCACATACGCTATTGCGTTCATTTTGGAGGTTGTCTTGACAAGTTCTCCTGATCCAGCTCCATCCAGTCCAAAACTCCACACGAGGCGCATCCAGAGACACTCACTTATCACTTGCTAGCATCCATTCTGAATCCATTACATTTTCAGCAGTACAATTGACAATGGGAATCTGTGCTGAAGATCTCGTGCAGCCATGCCATATTATTGTCTACCAAACTGCAGATGAAACTGGAAAGTGCTCTGATGCAAACCCCATTTGCAGTTACTTATGTCGAGGAAAGAGATACTCCCTAATAGGGGCTCAGCGAAAATATATTCTTGCAGATGTGGTCCTGTTGGCCTAGTGGTAGTCATACTTGCTTCATAGACTTAAAGATCTCGGGTTCAATTCGGCCAGGGTTGATGGATTTTTGAGGGCAAAAATATCCTAAATATGACCTCCTTTGGGAAGAAGTAAAGCCGCGGGTTCCATGTCGTAGATTTAAGGCTAGTAAAATAATTTGAAGATTGAGAAAAGAGGCATATGAGCAAAATTTATCGGCTGTTTCACGCCCTGAATTGAATGGGGCGCTGATGATTTGAGATGTTAAAAAGCGTCTGTAAATAAATCAACCAAACAAATAAATTCTTGCAGAGTTCAGTTTATGAGCCGCTGTTCTTTCGCTAAGGGAAAGTTCTCTCAGAGGCTGGAACGATGGGCCTCTATCTCTGTAATAAAAGCAGCATCCTCCTCCGGGGTTGTTTTCTTCGGTCGGCGCTTTCCTTTTCGGTGATCGCGAACACCTTCTTTTCCTCACTCTTGCAAAGATGCAACCTGCCTGTGTACAGTACGGACCGTGGTCGTGGCGAGTATTGCTCTCACAATATCGCTTGGGCTCAAATCCGCCCTCCACAATTCCACAAGCATGCCACATTGAACTTCAGACAAGTTTGAATACATATCGTAAGTGTTATATCAGTATTCAACAATTCGTCTGTCCATACGATTAATTTCCAAGTCCTACTCGTTACAGCGCGCGGTTCACAAGGTAACCAGCAAGGCTGTGTAGTCACTGCAACAGTGTGTTATATGACATGCACTAAGGACGCTGACTAGTATGCGTATTCCATTAGCTCTGTGGCAGAGTTGCAGTGATGTGATTTAAGGGCGCAGGTTCACCACCTGGCATGAAGAACATTTTTTAATAAATCTTTGTAACATAACAAATTAGTTTAGTAATATTGTTTCACATTCACAGGAATCTGGTTAATAAATTATGTACATTATAAAGGATACTATATTTCCTTCAGTATTTGTTCTACCTAAAAGCAAAATGCTGCACACGCATTTCCTGTGCACATCCACGAAGGACAAAAGATGGCTTATGGGCACAAATTCCAGAAGCCTGGAATGTTGCAGCCTGTCGTCCACACTGTTGTAAAATTTTACATCATCTATGCCCCGAAGATTAAGGACATTTGTACATGCTGAGGGTTCATACACCCACTATTAATATGTGTTTATTTCATGAGTTTAGAAGATAAGTGTTTCTCTTGGTGTATTTGTTTAGTTATTTGCAAAAAATGCATTAGTTTGTGATTATGTTTGTGTGTGTGTGTGTGTGTGTGTGTGTGTGTGTGTACGCGCGCGCGCTTAGGTAATATCATAAAACTGAAATGATATGTTAAAATATAACATGATATTAAGGCAACATGACGTTATACATACACACTACTAAAAATAATAATAAAAAAATAAAACAAAAATGTGTGAAATTTGAACCTTGCGCAAAAGAACAATGTCTACTAAGCCTTTCGGCTACTGTATCCTAATGTTCTCTTTCCAGATGCTTATGATTGTGACCATTATTTTATAGGCAATTCGCCCACTGCAGTGTGCCAGTCGCTGCATACACGTCATGAATACATCGTTTACGAGTGATCCCTTAAGTTCTCGACATGTAAAATCTGTTTTTTTTTTTTGTTTGTTTTTGTTTTTGTTTTTGTCAGAGGGTGTTCATGTACAAACAACAGGTAGCCTGAGAATCGCTTGATCAAAACGATCTCTTATTATTTGATAATATTAATACCGATCAGCAAACACAAGTACCTTATTTTTGTTCATCCGCAGTTATTGTAATCTAACCTAACCGAACCAAAAGAAAATGCTTGCAAAACGTGTAAATAAATCCATTACTCGAATTTTCGAATCAAACGGAAGTCTTGGAAAACGCTTGACGAACCTAGCATAAAATCCAACTTTTGAGAAGAGGCAAAACTGTTTTTCCAAAATGTTTATAATATGCACTTTTCCAGCTTAATGTAATGTGATTGCAAATAAAAAGGAAGATTAAGTAAACGAAAATGAATCAACGAGTACAACTGCAATACATATGGCGGGAGAGTAAAAAACTGGGAAATTTTCTCTCAAACCCATTGGAGAATGGGTGCTTCCCCCCTACTTTTATCATTGGGCGGATTTATCTCGGGATTTTTTTCTGTTAAGAATTAAATTATTTTAAGGAAAACTTATAAAGAATATACAAATGAAGTTTTAAATCCATTTCATTATTGTTACTTGGATTTGAAACGTGGGTACTTAAGGAGAAGGATTTTAATATAAAGAATGTAATGGAATCAACCAGTATTTATAGCATACTCTTTAAAAGGACCATATAAGAAATACTTTACGAGGTGGTATCCACAATATTCAGGATTGGTGCTGCCATCTCGTCAGTATTTGCAGTAGAGTTTTGTACAACACTAGCACATCTGATGAGTGAATGTTAAAGTTACACGCACCTGGGTAGATGTGTCGAGATTCTATAGTATTTTTATGATATTTATATAGTAATTTTCATGGTACTCTGTGCAGTGTGTGGCGATTTTACGATGGATCCAAGATTAGAACACAGAGTGTGCATCAAATTTTGTGCAAATCTCGGGGAAAATGTTACGGAGACCCTCGCAATGATTCAACAAGTATTTGAGTCGTACACGTGTGTTTGAGTGGCATGCTCGGTTCAGGGCCGACCTTACAGCTATTGAAGACCATGCTGACACTGGTAGGCCCGTCAGCTGCACAACGCCTGACATGTTTCCAAAGTTCAAAGTTCAACACTCGTTCGTGAGGATCGACGTCGAACCATTGAAGACCTTACTCTTGAAGTGGGAATTGGTTATGGGAATTTTAACTCATGAATTGAGCATACATCGTGACGCCGCAAAATTTGTGCCAAGGATCCTGACTGCTGATCAGAAGGCGCAGCGTGTTGAAGTTTGCACGGAGTTTCGTCAGGTCGTATCCGATGACCCAACCTTCTTGTCCAGGGTCATCACCGGCGACTAGAGCTGGATGTACGCTTATGACTGAGACAAAATAACAATCCTCCCAGTGGAAGAGCCCGAACTCACCAGAAAAAAAAAGCGAGACGAGTGAAGAGCAAAGACAAGAGCATGCTCCTCGTTTTCTTTGATACTAAGGGGATTTTGCACAAAGAATTCGTCGCACAAATTCAAACAGTGAATCCCACGTACTACTGTGACGTTTTGCGACGTCTCCGTGAAAATATGCGGAGACGATGGCCCAAACTTTGGCGACAAGGGAGCTGGCTGTTGCATCACTATAATGCGCCTTGCCACAATTCCTTCCTTGTTCACCAGGAGCTTTTTGACGAAAAACGTACTCGCCTAATTTGGCACCCTGCGACTTCGCTCTATTCCCCAAACTGAAAATCAAGTTGAAAGGACGTCGGAGAAGATTCAAGAAGAAACGCTGTCTGTACTAAACACGCTCAAAGAACTGACTTCCAAGATGCGCTTGGAAAATGGCAGAATCGCTGGGACCGGTGTACACGTGTGGAAGGGAACTGCTTCGGGGGTGACGGCGGTCATTAGTCTCAAAGTAAATTTTTGACCAGATGGCAGCAGCAGTCGCGAATATTCTGGATATCGCCTCGTACCTTCAATTTTAATTAAAAATACACAGGATTAACAAAAATAATTGTTATGCATTATAGATAATAAACATGAAGAGAAAATATTGGATTATATAGCAAAATGGAGGAAAGAAGAGATGCATATACGAGGTCTGTTCGAAAAGAATCGCGAATTTTGTGTTTTTTTCAAAAAGTATTTATTTATTCATGAATATCTATTTTGTCCCCTTCAAAGTAATCCCCACCAGATATTATACACTTGTGCCAACTTTTTTTCCAATCCTCGAAGCACGAACCAAAAATGGTTTTTTGTGATCTTGTTCAGCTCCTCCTTCGATGCCGCCTTTATCTCCTCAATTCGGGAGTAGCGTCGTCCTTTCATGGGTCTCTTCAGTTTTGGGAACAAAAACAAAACAAAAAAAAGTTACAGGGGGCCAGGTCTGGGGAGTACGGTGGCTGCGGCATCATAAGTGTGTTGTTTTTGCCCAAAAATTCGCGCACAAGCAACGATGTGTGAACAGGGGCGTTATCATGGTGCAAAAGCCAATTTTTGTTCTTCCACAAATCCGGGCGTTTCTGGCGGATTGCTTCGCCCAAATTGCGCATAACTTGCAGGTAACATTCCTTATTGACCGTTCTACCCTGTGGCAAGAACTCATTATGCACCACGCCCCTGCAATCGAAGAAAACTGTAAGCAAAACCTTCACATTCGACCGAACTTGGCGCGCTTTTTTCGGTCTTGGCTCGTGTGACAGCATCCATTGGGATGATTGAGCTTTAGTTTCCACGTCATAATAACCATAAACCCAGATTCGTCACCAGTTATGACCCTCTGGAGCAAAGTTAGGTCGTACAGAGTTCAACAGCTCCTTAGCAACGTTAATGCGATGGTGTTTTTGGTCGAAATTGAGCAACTTTGGTACGAATTTTGCGGCGACCCGTCTCATGCCCAAAGCATTGGTAAAATCGAATGGCACGAGCCAATCGATAGGTTTAGGTCCTCAGCAACTTCTCTAACGGTGATTCGACAGTTGGCCAATACTATTTTCTTCACTTGTTCAATGTTTTCGTCTGTTGTTGACGAGCTCGGGCGTCGGGATGCTCTTCATCGTTCACATCTTCTCGACCCTCTGAGAACATTTTGTACCACCGATAAACGTTGCTTTGGTTCAAGGTAGCTTCACCATATGCCACAGTCAACATTCGGAATGCATTCGCGCACTTAATTTTTTTTTTCACACAAAATTTGATATAGATTCTTTGTTCCATTTTTTGGAATAGGCAAAAATCGAAGACGAGTCAAAACACGTCCAAGCAAAATAGCTGTCAACAATTAACTGAACATTCAAAATGGCCGAGCCTGTCGACAAAGTGAGGGACATGAGTACCAACATAACACCACAAAACAATCGAAAACCGAATTTACGTAGCCCGCGGAAATTCAAAATTCGTGATACTTTTTGAAGAGACCTCGTATGTCATGTATTAACTTGAAGAAGGTTTCCAAGTTTCAACTCCTAACGGCTACTGTAATATAGCAGTTAACTTCACTTTGGAGGTAAAAGAATAAAACTAAGCAGAAAACTTTACATTAGAGGCAAAAGAATAAAACCAAGCAGAAAACTGCTATTTACAGTTTCTTTGAACTAAAGGTTTCATCCATAACTTTTTCAATTGCATTCGATTCTGTTCTGGGCTCTTTTTTCTGGTTTCCAATGTTTTGAAATTAGCTTTTGTATTAGGAAATAATGAAACCCCATATATTTTATGTATGACAGTACTAAATAGTGGAAACAGTAATTGGTAACAAGTCACCTGGTGCTGCTGATAAATGTTTCAATGACCGAAAATGCTCTTTATGTTTTTCATCGTCGATACTGATTTTTGTATTGCATTAGCGTTTCATTATTGCGTTATGAAGTTCGTATTTTCATTTCCCTGGTGTGCGGTCTTGGTCGGTTGGGCACGAGTGCTAGTCCCCTGCCAGTCGATAAACAATCGCTCATGTTCCGTTAATTCAGGAAGAAACGTTCCGCTTCAAATTACGGCAGAAGTATCGGATGGATTAAATACGTTCTAATTGTTAGATTCTTTTCCATCCCTCTGCAAACATGCGGGTAGATGGCGCTCAGTGCTTTGTTGCATCAACGAATTATACTTCCAGAACGTTCTGATCAATCACCATATATACATATTCCCAACATATTTATAAATGCATTCCCAGGTCTTTCTACTCTATTTTCGTAAGAATGTATGCTTTGCATTTAACGCTTTATAAACACTAGTTCTCTCTCTCTCTTCCTTGAAGCACAGATGTTAATTAAATTTGTGGGAATTTCTACATATTTGATTAAAAACTCTGTCGATTTTTTCGCAAAGCCCAAAATTCAAACGTTGGCATCAAATCACTGCTCAACAAACATGAGCACCTTCTACATCTCCACCAAGTGCCATGTAACGAAGTGACTAACACGAATGCTGCCCACTCGATTCCTACGAGATGTGAAGCTTTGTTCAAAATTTTAGAAACAGGGAAATGGACAAAAGAACAACTCTCAAATACAAAATAGAGAATATAGTTTTCTATTTGACAGAATCCTATACAGATGCCACGCACCTAGGCAAGCAATAAAAAGCAAATTATAAATAAGTTGAGGAAAGAGACCTGTAGACGTCAAGTTTGGGTCTCGGTGAGGGAAAACTCGCCTGCTCAGTTTACTTAAATCGATAAAAACTCCTCGAATCTCTTCCGGCTCCGAAAGGCTCTTTGAACAACCCACATTTTATGTCGTTATTTAAGCAGCGTTTTATTCAGAACGATTGACGTTATAAAGATTTGTAAGATTCATGTTGATTTTCGCCTTTAAAAACAATTTTTATGTGGGCAGAGTCTTTCCCAGTTTTTCCATTTCCCGGAGATTGTACCTAAGTGAAAGTGACTATTGCACAGTGCTGGCTATTTTTACCAGCAAAGTCTTCTATGTGTTGCCCCGTGGCGATGCATTCTTTCTACAGAAAACTGAAGCTAAGATAGCAGCATAATTTCCTTAGCTGTAGTCAAATCAAGCAATGTTAAACATTTAATCCTTAATGTAAAAATGGACTAATATTTCGCTAAGTTCCCGGAAGATAACGGAGTCCTCAAGGATGAGCCAAGGACAGGAAGACCAACAACAAATAATAACGAGGTTCTCTTAGCGATTATTCAAGCGAACAACAGCCACACTTATGAGAACTTTTTTATTGGTTGATTGATTGATTTATTTATGAACGCTCTTTAACAGCTCAGGTCATCAGCGTCCCATTCAACTCAGGGCATGAAACGGCCGACTAATTTTGCTCAGAGGCCTCTCTTTCAGGCTTGAAGTTCTTTTTCGTGCGTAAATGTACGGCACGGGACCCACGGCTTTACTTCCCTTCCGAAGGAAGCCATACTTAGGATTTTTACGCCTGAAAAAATGCATCGGTCCTGACCGGGTTCGAATCCGCGATTTGGGTTTAGGAAGCAAGTTATGAAAACGTGGCTAGCAATTTGACGTCAGTGTAAAGTCATACAGCTTCATCTCATATAGATAGACAGAAATTATGGGAAAATTTAAGCTATTATAACGTTCCGCACAATATTACCAATGCAATTAAACCGCTGTATGATAATATCCAGATAATATAAAACTTGATTCTACTCTTGAAGTTACCAAGATGTTAGACAGGGATGTGGTTTGTTCCCACATGTATGAAATGAAAGTTATTCAGGAATGGTAAACATTAAATTCCATAAGTATTAGATTGAATACAAATAAGTCAATAAATCCTCTACTATTTGCTGATGATCAAATATTGCTGGCCGAATC
The DNA here is from genome assembly GCA_030762175.1 of Metallyticus violacea. Lineage (NCBI taxonomy): Eukaryota > Metazoa > Arthropoda > Insecta > Mantodea > Metallyticidae > Metallyticus > Metallyticus violacea. The sequence goes on from CM060835.1 coordinate 58,575,070, forward strand.
TGAGAATGATCTACAAGAGAATGTAACAAAGTTAAACAAAGTTTTAAAAACCTTCAAAACGAAAATCTCTGTTAATAAAACTAAAGTAATGGCTATGAAAGGAAAGTACTATACAATAATTAAATTAGTAATATAAGATCAGATAGCATTGGTCTACACAATATTTTCTCAATAAAACTGTTCATATTTTCTGATTCCTTACCACATAGAATCTCTCAAACCAGCCTTAGTTTTGTTTTAATGGGCTACAGCTTTTCAGAAACCGGTATTATAGAAAATAACATTTTTTATTTGTTCTTTGAGCAAATACACAAAATGAATTTTCTGAGAGATTTAAACAAGATAATAAATAGTTCACTTTACGAATGAGACGGTAAGGTTCAACCAAAGCATCGAACTAGAAAAAAAATCGTCATTAAGGAACAATTTAGTTCCTGAAGAAAAAATGTGAAGTAACCCTTGGTTTCTCCTTTAAATGTTCTTCCTATTGAGTTAGGCCTGATGAAGCACTTTGTTACTACTCTGAATAAGGATAGTGTTTGTTTCAACTTTCTTGTTATGAAGTATCACAGAGAACTGAAGCTAAGATAGCAGCAGGTATTTTTATGGACCCCCAGATTCATGATCTTATGCAAGATGAGATCTTTCCTCTGTCGATGTCCGAGTTAGAGAAATCAGCAGCTTGGTATACAAAACAGTAACAGAAAACACTTTCTTGGTAACAATAAATCTGAGAACTATAAAGAAATTGTGGAGGAAATGTTACAACATTTTAGAAATCTAGGGTAGAATTAGTATTATGCATTTTCTCAACAACTACATTCATTACTTCCCTGCGAATTTCAGTGCAAAGAGTGAAGAATAAGGCGAGGGTTTCATAAAGACATTAAAATAATAGAATCCGCTATCAAGGCCATTGGGGTGTGTAAATGATGGCTGTTTGAAAAGGGACACTAGTGAAGAATATATCAGCCATTCGGAGTTTTTTTTCTCCCTAATAGTATAAAAGTTCGAAAATTTGTAATTATGGCACATAGTTCTCTTTTGTCCATATATATTTTTTAATGTCTGTGTTAAAATGAAATCTATAAAAACAGTTTTGTCTTAGTTATGTATCTTAAAAGTTAATAACATTTCATCAAATATATAAGTACGTTATTACATTTGATGGGATGTTTAAAAACGTAGTCCGGTAGAGTAAAATAGAAAACATATGATTTCAGGGCATTCATATTACATGCATTTAGGTGTAAAAATAAAAAGCAATAAAAACTGGTCTTATTGTAGACCAGTGTAATGGTAAAGTTTAATAAGTTAAAATATGTGAAATGCGACCTATCAATCTATAATTTGAACCAAGATCTAGATAACAATGTATAAAATATAATCAATAAATGGATGCATCAATACTTGGGAAATTTAATGAGGAAGGAGGTCAAACTCAGATTACATAATATTATATGGAAACCAATATTACTCTCCAGTAGTGAAACTTGGGTATTGAGGAAAAACACAAAAATAAAATTGAAAGCTCAGAAATTAAATTTATGAGAAGATTATTAGGAGCATCTCTAAGAGATTAACAGAGAAGTACGCACATAAGAATGGAATTGATGTAAGAATGCAATTGATGTACCTTACTATAAGAGATAGTTCACTACCAAAAGAACTGGCAAAAGCATATCAATATGTCCCCTGATAGACAGCCACAGCAAATTTTTCTTTATAAACCAGATGGAAGACAGGATATAGGACGGCCGAGAACTAGGTGAAAAGATCGATTTAAAGAATGAAATACCTTTGGCGTGGAACGATAAACCCAGTCCTTGGAAAGGAAGAAGAAGAAGAAGAAGAAGAAGAAGAAGAAGGAGGAGGAGGAGGAGGAGGGGGGAGGAGGGGGGGAGAAGAAGAAGAAGAAGAAGAAGAAGAAGAAGAAGAAGAAGAAGAAGAAGCTAGTTAGAAAAAAAGATATAATGCTCGATCGGTGGGTTTCACACGAGTTGATGTCTGTTTTGCATTGTCGTCACTTAAGACGATTCCCTTTCTTGATAGGCTGCTGACACAATGAGAAGTGGATCCTCTAAGACACTCCAAGACGCCTTCACCACTGATGGGCAGTCCATGAATATATGTGTACACTAGCCAGCTGGAACGTGCCTATCAAAAGCTGAAAACTCGCCAATCGCAATGGCGTTATTCATTTAAATGACAATGCAAACCACATATAACTAAGGCGGTTCGTGAAACCATTATCTATCTTGGTAGGGAGACTAGTGCAATCACTATTTTTGCCGATTTAGCATGAAATAGAGCGCGTTAATCGTTAATGTTGTTTCCTTCTTACTTCCTTTGGTACCGTCACGTGGTCAGCGTAGCCTCATTGGCTAATGCATGTCTTACCTTGAAGGATTCCTTGAGCTAGTAAACTCTGCGTGCCAGGGAGGCAATCAGTTTCAAAGGAAATAGGATCCGGTGCTTCAGTTTGTGCTCTAACGGAAGAAAATATTAATACTGCTGCTGTCATTGCGAGAGAAGATGATGGAATTACATTAAGAGCCCTTTCAGAAATACTGAAAATTTTACTAGATGTCACCCACTCATTGGTAGCTTGACAAGTTGCACATGAGGTTCCAAGACTGCTGATTCCCAAACAAAAGGACATTCGAGTGCAATTTGCATGCATATGAAAATGGTGTTACAGAAAGATGGAAGTTTCTTTCAAACTTGACCATTTCGATCCTGAGATAAACAGCAAATCTCTCTGTGGAAATCTCCATCATCACAACAACAAGAACAGCAAAAATGGTTGCTCCTACTGAGAGAGTTAATTTTATCCATTTTTTTACATTCAAAGAAGGGTTAACAGCATGTCGTACATACAACTGTAACTGTAGATAGTCCTGAAAACTATACAAGGCCACATTTCCGTGCACAGAGCTGGGAGCTGGGCCACCGATAATGCACGGTGCACATCGCAAATGTTGTTGCTGAATATCTCACAAAAATCAACAGGAAATGTGTCCCTCAGATTTAGCCCGATGTGACGTTTTCCTTTTCCCGAATTGAAGAAACATCGTGGGAGGCATTTGTCATCATCAGAAACATGACTGGCAGAAACGCTGTGACAGCTGTATTGCATCCACCGGTTACTACTTTCAGAAAGATATCTGAAATATGAGAACAAGTAAAGGTATGTTGTCAAAAATTATGATAATTCTTTATTAAACATCTCTGTACTAAAATAATCTATTTCATCTGTTTTCGAATATTCTACCCGGAAGCATTCCTTGTAAGAGCATAAATACCTTTCTTTCTTCCTTCCTTCTTTCCTTCTCTCTCTCTCTCTCTCTCTCTCTCCCTCTCTCTCTCTCTCTCTCATATTACATTAGTGTATGTGTCATTTGCCCTTTATAATGCAGTTGCAACTGGGATTTCCAAGCTTACAATATCCTAAGAAGCGTGTTTCAGTAAATTGAAGTTTTGTTTCTTTCCATCAATTTAATACTGAGGAAATAGCTCTTGCTTTTACATCTAAAACCCATGGTAACTAAGCTATTTTTCATGTTTCTGACAGAACATCCCTAGACACCTGTTGAACACACTGATATGAAACCAACGGTCTTTAGACTAAAAGATAGCACTTCTCCTCCAGGAGATCCGGGGGACTGTCACAATGGTTCATGTACTTGAAGCAAAATGTTCAGCTATTTTTTGCTTAAAAAAGGAGAAGTATATCCTCTGCTATTTTTCGTTAGTGCTTCATTTTCCCTCACTTGCGACTATACTTTTTGTCACTTCTTGTTTTCGCAGAAACATGGCGGTTTCTTTTCTTAATGACTTCATTAAAGTTGCCCGAAGGCAGAAAGGTTATCAAGGGCGTTTATGATATCTGACATGTATTGCTGTGACACTTCCACCTAAAATAATGTTCGTAGTGTAAATTCTGAGTTTAGCACCACCACCGCTGGGTTTGTCCGTTAATATTAATCTAAGTTCCTATATAATACTTTGTAATTTGCGATTTATATTATACAACGTTTTTAAACAACTCGTAAATTTAGAAAATGTCTCAATATTCGTACTAGAAACGTTAATAAAGTCCATAAAATGTGTAACATGTCAAACGAAAAGCTTTTAAAAAAGTTACTCATAAATAATTGTATAATGCTGTTTAAGACAGGTATGTTCTTGTATTTTCTTACAATATTTCAAAGTTTAGGTTAAAAAACGTTTATTCTTACGAATATGTTTGGAAAATGTTAGTGCATTTCCATAAATCTTATAGAAAACAAGAGTATCAGACATTACCAACTATACTAAACTAGCGTAAATGAAAAATGAAAGTTTAAATAAACAAGCTAAATACAAGCATCTCTACCTCTTATGTACGTTTTTATGAAAATTAACTTGTAATAGCTCTATAAAAATGTACTAAATGTAAATGTAATAAGTAGAGGGAATTTCTATAACTTAAAATGTTAGAAATATACATGTGTTTATGACCTAAAATACGTTAAATGTGATCCAAATTGACAAAAATTACTTTATAAATTTAAAGAATTTATTCATATATTTATACTAATTGCTTATTCATATATCAATGTTTTCCATCATTTCGTAAGATAAATTTCTTCTCCTTTTCTAAACACAGCAAATTATGCAGCCTGTGAATAAAAAATAAGTATCCAACAATTGAGAAGAATGTTACTTGTAACTGGAAAAATCAATGGGGATAATATAATAATAAATAGCTATTTACGTGTATAACCATACTATTGTGTAATGTAATAAAATCTATTATATTTTTTTAATTATAGGTATGTAATACCAAATAAAATAAATGTTATAACTGAAGTCGTTATTATATTATATAAATATACAGAATATTCATGTTAATATATTATTTACATACATGGATTAGTTTTTGTTGACAGCAAAATAACATTGCATTTTCAGATTATCAAACTTGAAGCTAATTCTACTCTCTTACGTCTAGATAGACTGCTTTCCACAGCAAATCAGGTTAAGGAGCAAATTTGAAAGAAGTTAGTACATCTGCAAAAACAATCTGACCCAATATCATCGCAATCCTCTTCGTGTTCGCAAAGAATGTCACTTATTTGGAAAGATGCAATAATCTACATTCGATAATACGTTCTTTCCAGTTTTTCAATAATGTTTTCAACCACTTTCAGCTTTGCTCGCTTTATATCCCTTTCAATTTCTTTCACAATTTGTAGTGACACTGAACAAATGGGTAGTAAAGAATGGGGGTTGCCCTTACTCGAAGTAAAGCTGTCAGAATACATCAGCCTGAGTAATTTAATAATTTTTTTTCTGAATTTCAATGTAAAAAAATCTACTTTCACACAGTAATTGTCATTTTATTTAAAATTTTATTTAGCATGAACAATCTCCGAAATGTGGCCAAAACATATAGAAATAAACACACACACACACACACACACACACACACACACACACACATATATATATATATATATATATATAATCAGTAAGTTAAAATTTAAAAATACGGCTTTAAAAATAATTAAATAAAATATGCATACACAATACATATTTTTATCTTATTTCAATGTGGTTGCCATCCATTTCAAAGAAATGCATTATAAAATTCTCTGAAAACGTTGATGTTTTTATTTTAATTGCGAATTACATTGTGAAAGCATTTTCAAAATTATGGAGCATCCCCTCATTTTGTGTTGATATGAGAATATCTCATCGACAATTTCACAACAGATGGATTGTAGTAGTCCACTTCTAAAATAGCCATCACGTTCACCGGATTTGATGCCTTTATACTTTTTTGCTTGGGAATTTATAAAGCACGAGTATACAAAACCAAACTAAGCTATTTCGCACTCAAGAAATATATTCAGCGATTCAGATGTTTTGCAATCAAGCTCTTTTGGGCTGCATTCTAATGCTGAACATTTTGGAATGGATAGCAGCCATATTTAATCAAAATAAAACTTGTATATATATATATATATACATATTACATAACATATCTACGGTGAGGCTATTTGAGTAATGGGCAGCAGAGCGCGTTCGACGGGGATTGTCCAGGTCGAATAATGAGTGTGCAGGTCCCAGTTTGTATGTGTACCACACATGTGCATAACAGGTTCTTGCAGAGAAATGGTGAGGGATTCGCAAGAAAATATTCTGGCAATCTTGTTTCAGGTAGAGAAACTGTTAGTCAACTTGCAAAGTTACCACAGACAAAATCTTTTAATGACAAGAAACACGTTTGAATCACTGTGTTCATACGGAAGAAAAGTTAGATGAAATACAAATTTTTTTTACGCAGATGTGGGCAATATATTGCCGCTGAGGGGTATCATTTTCAACATTTCTTATAACACAGGTTAGTGCTTATTATTGTCAATTTTAAATGCGGTAACTTTTTATGTTTTCAGTAAAAACCGCAATACTAAAATAAAAATACTAACATTATCCGCAGTGAGTCTATCTATATCACTTTTACTATAAGCAGCCGTACTCAAGCGGCCCATAACTTAAATAGCCTCACGGTACATGCCATATAAATTTAATTTACGACAGAACCTTAATTCACGAAAATAGATCAAAACTTTATAATCACTCTCTATTTTATATTTTTGAGCCTCTTAGTGCCTAAATCTTGAGTTTTATTAATTTTATCTCGGGATAAACACGAATACTTAAAATTGAAAAATAAAATGTAGCATGTGGTATTAACGAAAACCAATCATGAACAAACGAAAATACATTTATATAATGATGGTATTTGGAATATACGCAAATATTGAATCCTTTGAGTAACACGCATAAGCAAACTTACTTAAAACAATTCTATCGATGATTTACATACGTAGACGCCAAGGGTCAAAAAGAATCTTCTTAATGACTAATTATTTTCAGTACTTCATAGAATGACGTTTATAAATCATAGTTACATAGTGAAGGAAATGCACTGCTTACGTTGCTGCATTTTTTTTAATGAGATGAAATGATAAATTGGGAAAGGATATTTTTTTTAAGGAAGGAAGCGTTCCAGGCCTAAGTTTATGTACCTCCCCGGCATTTGCCAGTTATGAAGACTGAAGAAAACCTGGAAAAACCCCCAGTCAGGGAGGACGGTCCTGGCGGGATTCGAACCGCAGACCTCCCGCTCACGAGTCCGTGCCTTAACGACCTCGGCCACCTGTGGCGGTATGCTGCTACACGAATGCTAACATACACCCGAGAAGTTAAAAATAATCTTTAAAACTGCGATAAGAAAGCAAAAAGTTTAAACTCGCGACGTTCTCCTGCGGCTAACATTATAACGACAAAATCACAATCGATTTCACAGCTAAAAATCAGAAATTCTTGCTTAAGGCTAAACACAAGTAAAATTTTGCTGCATTTATTTTATAAAGGTTCCATAAATATTTAAAGCTTTATTAACAAAGCACGAAATAGCGCAAATTGCTATAGAAGTTCCCCTTTGGCTGAATAAAAGTCATGATATATTTATTTTGGAAGGAAGAGAAACAATAAAAGCAAAGCACGGGATAAAATTTGAAATCTCCAATGACAAGATTATTTCAAAACTGCATTAATCTGAATTAAAAGAAGTTACAAATTATGTTAATAGAATTTAATGTTCGAATGAACCAGTGAGATATCATAGACGGCAAACACTGATGATATGAGATGAAATTATAAATTTTGATAAGAATTTTGTTTGGAAGGAAGCATTTCAGACATACATTTTTCCATTAATGAGGACTAATAGGGCCCTTTAAAGGAACCTCAGTCACAGTGTCGAACGATCCTGATGGAATTCGAACCACATCCTCTATGTCTTAACGACTTCGATCGCGCGTATCGGTTGAAATAACGTAAATATAACAGTTTAATGTTACATATTTAGTTATTTGACAAATAAAACGCTTATGCTTTTGGTAATAAAATAGTAAACATTTGAGAACTACCTATACATAAACCAGAGTAAACAGTTTTGCAAACAAGCCCTTAGATTTTGAAAAGAGGACTAAATAAGGCTTCACATCAATGATACTTTTAGTGAAAAGTTATATTTTCTGACAATAAAAATTATCTCCAAAAGGTTCTTGATATATATTGTATGTAGTGAAATTAGAGTTGAAAATGTTTTTGTAATGAAATAAACTAATAAAGCATGTTTCATGTGTTTAAATTTCTAAGTACTAAATGTTTGCCTTCTATTCTCAAATAGTACGGTTATAGAAGTGTTAGGTGAAAATTAGTGCTCCGTGATGAACTTTTCCACTGAAAAGTGCTCCATGACCTAAAAAGTTGGGAACCATTGATCTAAATGATGTGCAGAAGAGCGTCTAGTGTTCGAACTAATTAAGACCAGGATAACGAACGTAGAAATGACAGGGAAGCATATACTCGTATATATGTTACTATTAAAATGTATATATGTTTCCCTGATAAATTATTTCTTTCTTGAACCATCCTCGGAATCAAATTTTGACGCAAATTGTATTTTTTTTTATTTTGATTTCTTAAAAGAGTTTCCTACGTTGCGTACACTTATTACAGAAGATTCATCTTATCCTTTTTATCCATGGTTTAAATGTTGTTATTTTGTATCTATTAATACATTACGATTTTGTTTAATCGACTAATGTTCAATCAAAACAGTGTTAACTGGCTACTTTGACAGTGGAAGATTGTTAATAGATGAATATGATTTTGTTGTACGTTATGATGAGCGTTAATCTGCAGTCATCTATATATACGGAAGTAGGAATAGATGCCATGGTTTGAGGTGGTATAAAAATGGAATCTTCAGTTCCCCAGCCTTTCACATGAATTGCGTTCTTTTTAAATATGCTGCTCGTATTGACCTAACTTCACTCTAATCGGGTGTTTTCCTAGCTGTGGCTTGCGAATCCCCTGGGTACTCCCGAAATCTTGCAAATGGTACTAAAATTTGACAGGTGTCAAGTTTTTTAATATAATGATATTATTACAATTTACACCTGGAATATGAACTGTGCCCATTGTAGATTAGACAAGTGTTTAGATATTTAGTGAGAGGAAGTAATTTCCTTAGTTTGTTATAAATTGTGCCATTATTGCCTAAAGAACGCTCATCAATGGGTATTTCAGTGCTCATCTCACCTCTTGGTACTGTCACGTAATCGTGGCTGTGTGACTTTCAAGTGAAATTTCATTGGTCAACATATGTCTTGTCTTCAACGGTCGGGAATTATTACCTCGCTTCGTGATAGTTCGAGTGATAGGACGTAGCCAAGAAATTCCCGGGGAATGGGACCTTGTTTCGTCTTTCTGCAGAAAGTTAATGAAGCTACATGGTTACATTTGGCAATCCAGGGTTGTGATTAGCCGTTTTAGATTTATTTTATGTAAATTTAATATGTGAGGTGAAATTTTTCCTTTCCTGGGAGAAACTTTGCCATTTCATTTTTGCAGTTAATGGAATTTAATGTTGTAAGGAATTTGTTTCAGATAATTATGGTATATTAAGAGAATTATTTGTTATCTGCATATATTATGTCATTTTGCCTGCTGGGAGGGACTGTTAGTTCAGTTAGGCACAGGTTTCTTTCTCTCTCATTTTCGTAGTTGAATGCAACTCGTGAAGATTTAATTACAAACAGCTCTTAATTATGCCTAATCTTTTATAAATTATTGTGTATAAAATTTGTTAATTATATCGCGGTTATTAAAAATAAAAAGTTATCCCAAAATGCCACAAAATAAAGAAGGTAAATAGCCGCGCCACATAATATAAAAGAATAACTTCTGAACATTTCCATTAATTTTCAACTGCTGAAAAGCTATGACTCTTTCTCATTAATTAGTTTTTGGTTAAGTTTAAAGGAGTTTCCAGTGTAAGCCATAATAGCCTTATTACATTTCCCATCCATATTTTTGTGACAGAGTCTTTTCCTTCACATGCCTATTTAAAAATAAATGCAGAAATAAATTTTATGCTGAAACTGAACTGGGATTTTATTTAACTTCTGTGATTTCTGACTTAAGACATACAAACAAGCGAATCTTCTCATTGAATTTTAAATGAAGGGTGAGAAAATATATAAGTTAAGAGAGGAGCTTAGGCCCGAAAGGAATTATGTTACTATATTGAATATTTCAATGGTATCAAAAAAGAATTCTCAGTGTCTGGTTTAGATTGAAATGTGACTTTAAAAGTAGGATAATCTGCTTATGCATTATTAAGTTTTAATTTCGGGTTTTATGTTTTAAATGCAAAATAAATGTATAATTATTTTAATGTATGTAGTTTCAATGTTTTAAGCGTTGTTGCGTCAATTTTGGAGGGGAATCCTAAGGTGGCGTGTTTACCACAACTGGAGCCACTTTGGGCTAATTTATGGTTTTTAAGTATTTTGTATTCGCTGAACTAGACCTTTATGAGGGGGGTTCGCGAGATGAAAAAGGTGGAACCTCTGCTCTAGCCTAATGCAAGGATAAATGACACAAGTCGCCCAAGATGCTCTATAAGAATGCCATATTCAGTTGTTTGTCTTTTATATATGATCTACAGAAATCCAATTGAACGCTTAAGAGAAATACTTGAGCAATTCGTTCGCGAATGTTATTGAAAACATCACAAAATTTGGTTCAGACCCCGCAGGCTATATATAAGAAATGGAAGGAAATCCCATAATTTTTTTAATTGTCGGAAATTTTAAGCGAAGCACACAATGTACGTGCAAGGATTCAATATTACAGAAGTCACACTTAATACTACATTTTTTCCCTTTCTTTTACATACTGGTTAATATTTTGTTTGTGCTCTGAAACCTGTCCAATGAAACATTAAAATATATTATTGAATAATTTTATTTTGAATTACAAATATTCCTGTGATTGTTATTTGAAGCATATTAAAAATAAGTATTTAGAAATTTTGGTAGTGTATAATTTTATTTCTAATCGGTGTCATTTGCACAGATCGATTATATAGCGAACAGCATCACGGTGCAGATCTTAATGCGTGGGCTTTCTTAATGGACAACACTACTTAGTCTGAGTCAAGCTGTTTGCATTAAACGCGATTTGTTTGCGCTCTTGATAGAAGATAAATTTAATATAAAAGCTTAAAATGAAATGACGGCAACACTTGTGAATAAAAAACCGATATCTCTTAACTACCTCTTCAACGAAAGAGAAGCCTTTCGAGAAAATTAAACCAAGTACTTGCATAGAGAAAACTGTACATGGAATAGCAGTGATGAAGTTTAATGTAGCGGTGTCATCAGCTAAAGAGATATTCCATTTATAGAGACAAATGCAGAACTTACAAACATATTTAAAAATGTTTTGAGCATTCTCAATGGCCTTAAAATTCAAAGGTGGAATGATTATGACAAGACACATTGAAAGACAATTTTAACACAGCTGGTTGACATCTTTTGTTCTCTTCTTTCGTTTCGCCACAGTTTAGAAGCTGCTTTGTTTTCTATAAATGTAATTTTTAAGCGGAGTTCAATGTTACGACAGTGCCTGAAAGTGCTGGGTTGGAGAGTATGAATACACTCTCTGACCTTGTACACACTCCAAACGGGTCTGGCATAAGCGGTGCGCGAGCTGTGGAGACTGAGCACTTGTCCTTTTAAGCTGAAGTTCGATACACATTGATTGGTTGTTCAGTTATAACGTGTATCTTTGAACATAAGCATGCATTCATGTCAATGCACTGGCTGCTTAAATAAATGTAATTCTTTTTTTTTAATTCCTCTAAATTATAAAATGGAAACATTTCGACTTTATTTTATTTTAATGAATTTTTACGTAAAATTATTAATGTTACATTTCTTTTACTGTTCAGTTCACCTAAAAACGTATGTCTTGTACTTATTTGGTGTTTACTTTAAGTACGTATAAGAAAATGTTTAAGAGGAGTATTTGTTGATTTGGTTTATTTACAGACGTTCTTTAACATCTCAGGCCATTAGCGTCCCGTTCAATTCAGGGCGTAAACGGTCGATAAATTTTTCTCAGAGGCCTCTTCTTTCAGATTTGAGGTTCTTTTACATGCCATAAATGTACGACATGGAACCCAGGTCTTTACTTCCCTTCCCAAGGAAGCCATACTTAGGATTTATAAGCCCGAAAAAATCCATCGATCCTGGCCAGGATTGAACCCGCGATCTTGGGTTTAAGAGGCTAGTATGGTTACCACTACACCACCAGGACTGACTAAGGCAAATATGAAAGGCCTCTCCCTATAATGTTAAATTTACCATCTTCAGTTCCCATTTTCTCAAGGACTATGGAAGCAAATGAAATGAAACTTTTGCAACATACAGATGCATATAATTGAAATTTTTAGATCTACTTTCACTACTATGTCATGAATCTAAAGCAAATTATACATTTATTTGAATTGTTTCCTGTTTTTTATTTGTTTTACATTGTCACTTTTTTTCCTTGCTCTACCATCATAGATCCACATTATAACCATAACATTATGAATAAGCGGTAAAATTTTCAAAGTGAAAGCTTATACAGATCCTAAAATATGGGAAATTTATACAAAAAATAGTTTTTCAGTAATTGCAGCTAAAATATTTTTACAGAAAAAAAAATAACTTTTTGAGGAAAACACCAACTAAATGGCCTACAACATTATAAAACAAAAAGGATAACGTCATGGAAACAAATGCTGCTAATTTATAAAATATAACTTTGCTTTTTCATTTAAGACAAACCACGGCCGTCTAGAGCAAAAAGTTCCTGAGATGTATAACTTTAACTGAACAAATGTTTGCGAAATAAAACAAAAAAAAAAAAAAAGCTTCTGCAGTGATATAACTAAACTTCTCTTTTCATTTGGCGCTACAGCACTGCGTGAGCCATGGGCCTACTCCGGCGACCTCTGCATCCTCTACATTCGTATCACTACTTCATGAATAAAGGGGCAGTGTTGCAGGAGGACATGTGAGATAAAATAAACATTTATTAAAAATACTTATATCCAAGGTTGATGAAAAACATATCAAAATAAAGAAAAAATTCCAAATATTAAAATGGTGCAATAGAGAAAAATATTCTTTTAGCCCCCTTTTTTTCCACTTAAATACTTCCCTTAAATGCAAAGCATTTGTTTTCTTTCATTCAAAGAGCAATGAAATGCATGTTTTGTGTTTAGATATTTTCATTACACATTGAAAATTTCGCTACATATAAAAAATGTTAGAAAATAAAATTAATATCAAACATTGGTACTATTTCCATAATGCAAATGATGCAACTAAATCACCGCCACTTTCCAACATTCAGTGTGCAACAAAACGGTACTTTGTGGTAGTGGTCACATTTTCCCTATATCACAAATCTTCTCTCCTTAACACTTACCAGCACAGTGGCATCATAGTAGCCACAAGAGGAAAGTGCGGTTGTCAAACGTCTCTTTTTTCCAAGACGATTTTCCACAAATGTATGAAAAACGAAGAAAAGTATTCATTAATTTTATCATTATCTCCTTCTGGTTCAAAGGGTGACATTTACCCCTTTCCTACCCAATATGTTGAGTTTTTGTGTGAGAATTTATGGTTTATAAACTCACTATGGCACATGTGGTGTCACTGGAGAACGTGGTCTCCTTGAATGTGAACAAGATCTGAAAGACAAATTCTGAGAGATGTTAACAAAAATGTAAAATTGTAAGAAATATTAGCAAACAAATCATTTCCAAGTAATTTATCTATTTTATTTGTTTATTTTTAATATTCCATGCACTATATAGAACTGGAATGACTTTTTCGAAGTTCCATTGCTGCTTTCCAGTACATTCTGTTGTGACAATAGTGCAACATCCCATACGAGTTGTACATTTCGTGACACTTTCAAGAAAAGTGCATTTCTTCTTAAACAATGTTGTCATTTTATCTGTCTACATAAATCAAAACATGTAAATAAATAGATTCCTGTAATTAAGATATGTTATTGGGGGTTGTTAATTTTATGAGGAAAAAGAAACAAATATATGCATACCAAGCAAGTGTCTCGTTAACTTATAAGTTGTTGAATAGGAAGATTATTGGGTTCTGTGAGGAATTTGGGATAGTCAGCTCAGAAAATTTCTCTCTATTTAAATAGAGACGATGCAATGCTTCAATGTTCGTAACACTTCTGGAAGAGGGAATTCATTTATTTTGGAAGGCGACAATCGGTAGGAACCCATACAGCTAGCTGAAATAGCATGCCTAATCTTCATGGTTACAATATGCTCATGTATGAGGCGGTAGTCCATAAGAGAAGAGTCAGAGGGTAACATCCTAGCTTTCATGACTACCAGAAGTGCTTTAAAGCCTGATGATGATCACATTGTAAAAAGATTAAGATTGCTGCATATTTTGATTGCATCTATCGCGACAGCAAAACTACACTGTAAATACTTACTGCAATGTCATCCGTTCAGTTTCTATGAGTAGAAGTCTTGCAGAATCAGATATCAAAGTGCAAAGTGCTTGGTTGTTTCAAAGCTGTGGTCATCATCGCCAACTTTGGCGCTATTTTGGCATCCAATGGCCTCAGATGATTTTCAGTGATGAGTGTTACTTTATGATCGCCTTACAGAGAAAATAAACTGTCAACCGCCTGGACTATGGCCTTTGACAGTCACTAACTATAGGGCATGGACTCAAGAACGGGAGGTATGTGGTTAGTTCTCCCTGACTGACATCTTTTCCAGGTTTCCCTCATTCTTCATTATTGGCAAATGTCAGAAAGCCTGGAAAATTTCCTTCCCAAAAATGTTTGGCAGTTTATAATTTCATCTCATGTATCATCCTCCTGAGATATCACTGTTGAACACTAACAAAAATAAAAGTTAATACACCTTTATTGGAATAACGCGTCTCTGTGTAGGACTTTGAAGCGTCTAACCTGATGGTCTACCATTCTCTGATTTCTCGCTCGCAGAACATATGTGTCTGCTCAAATGTCTTAATCCAGCAGAGGCAGTTCGGAAAATTCAAGAACAGGTATGAACTGCTTGAAGAAAAACACCTCAAAAAGGAATATGGAATCTTACTGTGCAAACATTGCAGTCCCGTGAACTTTGTCTTTATCGGCGAAGCTGAATTGTACACCCCAGTCTCCCTTCAACATGTTGATACCTTGTCCAGGTTCTACCTCCCGTCATATCATTTTGCTGTTTCTTGGTATTTATGGAATGATAACCTTGTTCACCTTACATCGTGCTATCCAAGAAGGAGAGATAGGACTCCTCAACCTTCGCGTTGTTTTTAAATCGTGGGAAGAAAATGTAAAGCACAGAGTAAACTTCATTACCCATGCTGCATTTCTGGGTGAATACAACAGATATAAATCCCCTCAGCTTGCCTCAATAACTTAATTATCTGTGAATAACCTTCACTCTATAACACCCTGGTCAAACAGCTATTATCACAAAATGCTCCATGCAACTGCTTTCCCTCAGGTGTGCATTTTCGATATGCGAGTACAAACTTTCGACAAATGTGGAAAAGCATTAGTTCGACTATTTTGCCGGTGTCCATGCAATCACTATGGTTCTCGGAAATACACTCAATATTCTACCAATAAGATTGTTCAGAATGATCGCTGCCTCCTTTTGCTCAATCGGATAATCTTGTGCTTTGTATTAGTGGGCTCTGTGCTGAAAGTGGTTCAAGAGTATTTATAAGTGAATCACATCTCTTCCATCACGATTAGCACTACTACATTTGTGTTGCCAGATTTCTCCAAGAAACGATAAAATGCCGACATATGGGTAATAGACATACCCATATATGTGTTTATCATTTTTGTGATCCTTTTCATGAATATATCCAACACTCTTGGTGGAAACTGTCTAATAAACGGACTGAGTAAGTGATGTTTGGTTAACTATCTAAGATATATAACATATGAGTGTTTGTGTTTTTCTTTTGCTTTTGTGCTTGTTTCTTTTAAGAGTTGTAAATATGTATAGCCATATGAAAAAGTAAAATACAAATAAATATGTAGGAAAAAACTAAATATAGTACAAAAGAGTCCCATATGGTATGTACTGTATTATGCGTAACGTAAAGGCACGGTGACTAAGACCAGACGCTTAAAATATTGTGAACAGTTAATTAATTATAGTGCTAGCACTTGCGGCTCTTCCGTACTGCACTTCTCATGCACAAAAGTAAATATTATTACGCTTAATAATTTTAAAAGTTATAAGGAAAAAATAGCGACTGAGAGTGAGTGAAACATCGGCAGTTTACTTTCATATTTCAAGATGTTTCCTTATTAGTTATACTTGCAAACATATCAAGATACTTACATATTTCCTTTCTTAAAATCGTTTTTCAATCAGAGCTTATCTTCATCAAGAATCAAACATTTGGAATTCCATTCATTTCTTATAAAAATACAATTTAGTGTTGAAAAGTGGGTGCAAACTCCCAATCCTTGCCTCTAGCTCTTACTCCGGTGTAGTATATATTAGCTCGCGAGTGGTTACGACAGTAGGTTGAGTGGATTTTCTTCCAGTTCTACTTATTACTGTAAAGGATTATACGTAGTCAACACAATATTATTAATAACTTGCCTATTTCCGAACATATGTGCTAAAGCCCACCTAAGGGCTCTTAATTTTACCAAATGGCATTACTTAAATATTGCAAAATCTCATAAGTTTGAAAACAAAATATTATCGATTCATAAGCCAATAAGAATATTTTATACACTCTGAAACTAATCTTTATTTACCCAAGAACTAAAATAAGTCCTTTATATCAGTCTCTTTTTGAAATATAATAAATTTGCTTCACATATTCCTTGTAATCTAACCTAATACACACCGCTGCTATAATTTTGCTTTGGTGGTAAAGCCTTAAACTGACATTTGACATTATAAAGACACAGAATGGCGATCTCTGTATGCTTCCGCCAAGGATGGCTGTATTTATGTTGGCCTTTTCCGACTAACATCTGCATGGTTTCGTAAAACAGCAACACTCACATGTGTGAAAGCAGAAGTAACTGACTCACTGAAGCCAAAGAAAAGAGCGACGTGTTGCTTGTTTTCAGGGTTAGCATCGAGTTTCATGAAGTACGTGTGGCGGGGTAAGGGTCACGGACTGCTAACGGAGGCAGAATGGTATAGCGTTACAGGCCCAGTAAGGATGAATTGATTTTCCGAATGCTTTAAACGTGTCATCGTTTTGGAGCTTTGCCTAGGATTTGCACGCTCATATTTCGAATAACCGTGTTGAGCGTTTCACCAGAGTACTACCCCCATTATAGAAATGGTAGCAGTACAAGTCATGCATGTTTTATTAAAACTGAAGGGTGGCATCGTTATCTCTAGGACTTCAAGCTTCAGGTTCTGCATCGGGATTTTACTTCAAATTGGTTTTAGTATGGGTAACATGTTTGTTATTTATCAAATCGTTGAAAAAAGAAGGGAATATAATCTCGAAACACATAGATATAGTTTTTATTGATTTAGAAAAAGCGCTTGATATAGTAATGAGAAGAAACTGTGGAAAATGTTGGATAAGGAGGAACATACTAAACATTTAATTAACTAATGAAAAATGTACAAAAAGAAAAAAAAAGTAGGCAATGGACAACTCTCAGGAGATATGTTTATCATTAACGGTTTAAGAAGGGAATTCTATTTAACTCCTCTGCTGTTTAGTACCTACATAGACGAAATTATTTTTATTTTACATGAACACTGTCCAAAGATTTACGGTCAGATCAAGCTGCCTGGATAAACATTTTTCCGGAGTCGTCCTTTTCCCTGAGAAATTGAATGCCAAATAGTTTTAAGGTGCCAAGGTCTCTGAGCTCATTTACAATGTCTTTAATTCATTTCAGTCATCGTCCTTACAGACTATAGACCTACATCTATACATGCATAATTCGTCTATATTCACAAAATACAGATGTCACTATAAGCATAATGCAATCTACGCAGCAATAATAAACAAAATAAACACTACTCGATATTAAATTAAATAAAAACAATACAGTTAATATGTATGCTGCTCTTTACAACGGGCATGATGATGATTTAAGAAAGTGAAAATAAATTATAAATGAATACGTAAAACTTATGAAAAAATAAAATGCAAAATTTAATTATTTCTGCTGTAACGTAGCATGCAACAATAGAACAGTAGAAAGATAAACTAAACAAATTTCAATATACATGTACTTAATTAAAAGCACACTAAAATGACATACTTAAAGAGAAACAATTGTAATATTCTACAAGATAATTGCTGTTGTAGTTTTATTATATATTTGCGGAACATGGGCCATAAGAAAAAGGAATTTGCAATAATACACAAACAGAAGAAATAAAATACACGTACTGGACTATATCACTAAAAATAGTGATATAAGAAACGATATAAATATATTTTAAAAATGAAAATATATTAGCATATAAAAACGTGGAAACAGCATTTACTAATAATGGCTAATACCCGCATGCTATTACTGACCTATAGATCAAACTCTCCGGCTATACAGATGTAGGAAGACCAGACCATGAGGCCGGAATAGAAGATTTTCTAATACATGAATAGTTTTTAATAATTCAAAGCAAAAGATAGAACAGATTATAATATTATATGCAGAACATTTACAAGTGTTTGTGCACATGTTTTCGACGATTTAAATGGAAGCTGGTTTGGATCCAATACTATATAATTTTGTATTAATATAAGAATGTATACTAAAGTTGAATTAATCCGAAATAAAAGCGTTTCAGCAACTTAAATAATAGCATCTTCTATGTTTTGTTTTAATCTGTGTTAGTGAGTAAATTTTATGTG
Organism: Metallyticus violacea; assembly: GCA_030762175.1. Lineage (NCBI taxonomy): Eukaryota > Metazoa > Arthropoda > Insecta > Mantodea > Metallyticidae > Metallyticus > Metallyticus violacea. Next base: position 58,593,915 of record CM060835.1, read on the forward strand.
AAACTTTTTTTCCTAAAAAAATTTGCTCATAATTGTAACATATTTTTCTAGCTTCATAGTGTTTAGTTTGTAAGTATGGCGCTAGAACACTGTCACTTTCTTTATAATTTAAACAATGCCTATTTAATTAAAAAGACAATTGAAATGCATTTGATGTGAAAAACTTTTCGGTGAAAACTTAATATATTCCGATTTTTTCAGAGGTATGTGGTTGTTTAAATATGCTGTTAAATAAATAAATGCATTTTAAGAATACAGAGGTTATCATTAGAATTTCAACAATTTCTGTAACTATAAGATGAGTATGTATTTAAGATTAAGAACACAGTTTAGTATCCTTAAATTATAGAATGTCTCCAAACTTACAATAAGTTACATACTAAGTGATTTATACCAAAAACATTAAAAGTTTAAGTGCTCTAAAGCTGACCAAATGTATTATTAAACGTTGTGATTATCGTATTAAGCATATATTTATAGGAGATTCCAGCGTCAGGCCCTGACTTGGAGGTATTTTTTTTTTTTTTTTTTCGTCTTCTTCTCTTTGATACTCCGTTGAACTCATTCAGATGGGAACATTTTTTCCAGGCTTCACAGTTTTAGGATGATCATTCACCTTCTTTATATAATACATTCAGTCAGTTACACATTAACATAAGCAAATAAACATTAGAAAATTATGAAATTGCCAGTGCTAATCATAGTTTGACCGTGTTTATAATGAATAAAGGTGTGCTGACGCTTAAAAGCCAATTGATATTTAGGTATATAAAACTATTGGACTTTCAATTTACAATGGTTGGGATACATTTTACTGTAATTTTTCTTGTAAATAGGACGTCTGTATAAAATATTTATCATTCTCTGGCTTAATGAACCATAGAGTGAACATTAATTGCCACATTTCTACACCTTTTAATTGCACTGTTATTATTAACAAACACTGTTGTATAATCTGTGTATGTCAATAACTAATATAAAACAATAATATTAATAATTAAAATGATGCAATAAAATATTGTTAGTATATATTGTTATGCTATATGTTATCCTTTAATAAAGTAATGTTGTACATGTAGATATTTTAAGTTACCACAAAAATATTTATTGATGTTAAAGTTAAAGGTATACATTACTAACTGTATAATTATCTCTATGCTAGGGTTTTCATCAATCTTTGTACATCTACAACAATTCAGTTTAGGATCCTATTTTGCTAGAAGGGAAAGAAGCAGGTTGTTTATTTTCAGCTTCATCCTTAAATAACACTTCCACTGATAATGGTAGTACCTAAATAGTCGAAAGTTTGCATTGGGTTTATCAACAAAAAGTGTTTGTCATAAGGGCTATTAATTTAGATAGTAGTGTCCACAAGTTAGTTAAAATTTTCTCTAAATGCTACTAAAATATTCATATTATTTTACCGTCAAAATAAGGTAATAATTTAACTGCATCATTTAACATATAGAGTAGAACGGGGTCTTGTTCTTCTTTTTAACCGAGAAAAGTCGTGTAATTTTCAGAATGTTTTAAAGTACATTTTGCCATGGTCTATTTATTCCTAATATACTCCCTTGATAATAGCTTGCAGCATGTAAAATGTGTAAACATAAGAGTTCGATCAGTGTATCTCTGGCCAACTCTTTCGAAACCCAATATGGATTTGAATTAGTAGAGACAGAGGAAAAATTTTCGGTACTTCGGCCGTACTCAAGGACTGGTCTTTTTGATTACGTCCCCTTATCTGGACACGTCCGAGCGGAAAGGATGTGAGAGAGACACCGAGCAGCCAGAATCCAGGGGCGGAATGTCACGGAGATAGACGCGGTCCCTAATATTGTTTCCAGATAGAGGAAGCCTTCGAGTAATTCGACTCCCGCTTTCCACATCAGGATAGAAACATTTCCAAAGTGCAAGTCACCGCTACATCGCACACATCACTATCCCACCTTGCCGCTTTCGACCCTGCAACATAACCAACAGAGATGGGCACCCCGGGCCAAGTCCGAGTTATACAATGCCCGCAAAGCACATAAGCGAAGGATTCCAGCGCATTATCGATTGATGCTGTTATGTTATGACTACTCTAGGTTGCTGTCCGCTATTTAAAAATGAAGCGATGCGGGTAGTAAGCCTCTCATTTGCCCCGGCGTTGCCCACCGCTGGCCTAAGCGACCAAGGAAAATGACGAAGGGGGGGGGGAAGTTAAAAAAAAAACGAAAACGAAAACGAAAACCCTGTATGATCGACGCTTATAATGGCCATATGTTATTGTGCTCTTCTGCCTGAGAATTTTCTTTAAACAAACCTGTTACGATGCGTTTCACCATAAATGAGTAATTATGATTTTGTTTGTTTCACTTTCAAAAATAAACCGTTTAAAATAAAACATGCATTATAAGATAAGTTGAAGATTCCTATTTAAAATCACACACACACAACGTATTTGATTCTTGGATGTGCAGTGTTGTTAAGTTGTGACGCTGCAATTGACGCAAGAATTAACAGGTAATGCAAGGCTTATAATCAGAAATACATGATACATTTCTACAAATAACAGAGATAAGAAACTATCTTGTCATTTTGTATGATAAACTCCTACAAATTTCAATACATCGTATAAATGATGTGTTTAAAAAATTAACAAAATACCAAAGTTTTATCAAATACTGCTTCAAAAATTGTTCTATTCATCATAAAGAGGGAAGTAATGGGATCTTTTTCATTTTTTATTTCACCACGAAATACTCCCAAGTTTCCAGTGATTTCAAAACGTCCCACGTTTAATTAAAGATAGATGAATACGAGCTCATTTATACGAGTTAGTATAAAATCTTAAGAGGACACCCGAAGTGAAATTTGGAAAATTGAATGGTTAAACCGAGACATTTTAAATTTTGCACATATATTGTTCAGGTTTTTAGTATTACCTATACAAATTTTTAACTTAATGATAATTTTTCACTATGTACTGTGTTAATCATTTGTTCATTTTTAAGGAAAGAGATCTATTCAAAACTATTGCTAAAACCTATCTTCTCGCATAAAAGTTGAAAGTTTTCTGCAAACCTTGTGAATGGGTTGTAAACAATGTCTTACATAAAAGTTAGCTTGAATGTTGAAAATTTAATATATATATATATATATATATATATATACTATTCGGATGATGATGAAGAAATTACCGACTGACTACACCAAAATATTTTGTTAATTTAGAATGGTAATTTTTATGAAGCAAAATCTACAGAATCTCTCCAAAATGCTTCAGGCATGTGAAAGAAGATAGGTTTTGAGTGCAGGCAAACATACTAAAAGTTAAAACCGAGAAAAGATGTTTGAATGTCCAAATGTTTAAGTCTAGAGAAGGAGATTAAAAGAGTGTATGCATTTAAAAATGGCTGCTAAAACAAATTTTCCAAGGAACATAGACGTATAAAACTTTTCAGGTATATCCCTTGGGGTTCAAAAGCATTTTAGCAGGTAAAAGTGTATTTTTTTGGGGAAAATGTCATTTTTTCATTTCAGTACCTCCTTAATGTCAGCAGTGCTTTTATATATAATCTTCTTCCCCTCTACTATGCATAAACCAATGTGGAGAGGATCTTTAAATCAGAGAAAAGCCATTCGTATGCAGACTTCATACATGTACTAGACAACATATCTGAACTCTGAAATTATATATATATATATATATATAATTTTATAGATTAAAATATTTTTATTACTGCAATACCTCACAAATAGTTGAACATAATTTATTTGAAAGCTTTGCTTTTGGAAGGGTAAGATAAAGGTATATTAAACTATTATTTGAATTCTTGTTGTGTGCAACTTTCAAACATTTATGTATGCATTTTTCTAGTCCCTAATGTTGCAGGACGATTTTAATATTTATTCACTATATCGTTGTGAAATTGTAATGGGCTGTTATGTTTTTAAATTTTCCTTTAGCACCTTTATTATTTCCCTCTTTTTTCCTATTTATTTTGCATGTTCCATTTTAAACTGCGACTTACTTAATACGTTTCGTTAGTGCTGACGATTCAAAGGCCAAGAAATAAGAACAATAAGAGTGAGTTTTGCTGCTGAATGGCTTTGTACTGAAAGCTGTGGTTAGGTTATGAGTTGGCCTTGATAAAAATGTGCAACCTATGCCAGAATCATGAAGAGGATAATGCCCCAAGCAACAATAACCCAAAGGAAAATAGAAGAAAACATTTGAAATATTTAGAGGGGAGATCGGAATGACGGCGAACACAGCGGGAGCGAATTGAGTTGCCGAGTGTTCGCTGCAGGAGCCAGAGTGACTTGGCTGATATCGACAGTTGATGCTGGTCAGGGTTACGTTGAATGCTTTGCGCATTTCGCTGTGTAATATTCCGCTTTTAAATCAGAAGATACCCCACCAGGCTCACACTTTAGTACTGCAGGGAAACGTGAGGTCCTGATAGGTTCAAGGACACATTCGTCTTTACAGTGCTCCAAGTATCCACATGAAACATTGTAACGAAAGTTCTGCTGTTTATCATTAATCTTAGTTCTCCAATCCCTTCCCCCAAATACCATGCTCAAAGACTCTGATAGCATAATTGATCTCAAATGTAGCGGTGTACAGAAACTTAAAAAATATTTGGAACCTTATCTCCAAACCTTTCTTTTACTTAAATTACCAGTATTTTGTAATCACATTTCTTGATCATTAAGTTAAATATTAACTGCTCTGCCGGTATTTAAACCACAGAAAGAGGTAAGAATCAACGGCTCAATCAATGGCAACATCAATATATGCATGCTCAACATATAATGCAATCACTGGCTTACTAACGCCACGAAAAAGCATACCTGCTTTAAAAGAAACTAGTAAATTTCTCTGAGAAAGACGTGTCACTTTTATCCACACAATCCACAATTATTTTATACAGTTCATTACATCTGTTTTGTTTCCCTTTTAAATATATATATTGACAGTAATATTGTGTGTTAATGTCGTAAGTGTTCAAAATGTCCTCCGGGAAACCGGGCTATTAGGAGTGAGGATCTATCTGAAACCTCAAATTTAAAAATCGCTCTAGCGGCACCAATATTTGCTTCTTCACAACAAAATTTCATATATGCCATTTAAATAAAGGAAGAAAAATAGTTTCTGAAAATTAGGCAAATTGCACTATTAGAAGTAGGGGTATACTTGAAAACTAAAATTTAAAAATGCCTCTTGCCTTTAATTTTCTCTATATTACTTTGAAATAAAAGGGGAAATTAATTCAGCAAATAAATTGTATTTATGTTTTATGTTCAACAAAAGCATCGCCGTGAAGTTAGAAAATGTGAAGTATTAATCTAATGTGTGTTTGAGATTGTATTTGTATGAAAGAGTGCTCTATAATAACCTCCAGAAAAAGTTTGCGTTACATGTTTTTACTACATTAACATTTAACTTAAATTTCAAAGTGAAAGGAAATTTGTTACTTTCATTTTTTATTTGCTTTTTACATTCTAATTTTTGCTGATTAGTAGCATGTTATTGTTTTATGGAAACACATGAACATTTTCTTAAATACACAATATAACTCAAAACGTTCTGCTATTTTTTTTCTATTTTAGTGAAAGTAAAGATGATACTAAGGGCTCTATTCATAAACACGTTATATTTAAAATATTTTAAAATACCCACACATTATGGCTTTGTCTTTCAGTGGGCATATATTTCATTTAATTAATAGTATGTCATTAATTTTTGCGGTTTAATCTCAATAATAATAATGATAATTCTAAAAACGTTGTTCTCTTTTGTAATACTTATAGGCTGCAAGAATTCTAATTTGGCTCTGCTAATACCACACAGTAATGACATAACTTATTTCATTAAATTAATTAATAAGGCCATAATTATTATTTTACATTATTTTTATTAAAGGTCATTCACCTCGGTGACAAATTCGCTTAGTTTACGCAGCTCCTGTGTGACGGAATTTTTTTCATTATTAAAATTCACTGCCTTGTTTTCTGTTAATTTCCCACATAGATAGCGTTTGCATTCTGTTAATTTAGTTTCCATAGTAACCATTACACTTAAGTATCATTTCACTGAATTACCAACTCCATAAACCCAACATTCCCAATATCTATGAAAAAGTATATTCAATTTGTATGCCTACCTACCTACATTTGGGTCATTCGGTATATCGCCAAGCTCTTTTGTAATCATGGCCTTCAGAACTACATCCAAACACAAAGATACAGTTAATTAAAAAAACGGACTAATCTTCCATCTGTAACATACATTTTTTCGTGAGGAATGTATTCAATTAATTATTTATTTTTATGCATTAATTAGTGTCGCTGTAACAGATTGGTCTTCTCCCGGTACCTATAAATTGGACGTGAATACTGTAGGTGTAAGTCTGTAGTTATGAGCAGGATGAAATGAATTAATGATGGCGCAAATGAGCTTGGAGTCCTTGGCACTTTTACTACGAAAAGTAATTTCAAGTGATCGGGTATTAAATATGAACAATATAAATGAAATCAGAAAATTATTAATTTGTAAAGATTTTCTGCAGATAACTAAAGCAGCAGTTTGCTGTGGCTTGTATAAACCCCAAAGTTAATTAATATGCATTGAAGTTGTAAATTTTGACTCATAACTCAGTTAGAAACTATACAAGGTAGGTTCTGTTAATTTGAAAGTATCGTTTTTCTTAACATTGCAAGCTTGTTGAAACAGAATAAAGTGCTGTTAATTGAATTTTAATGTCGGTATTTGTGGTCTAGTGTAGCATGCTCTCTGGATCCGAGGTTAGCGAGTTAGCGAGTTGACAGATTTTTCTGCACGTAAAACTCTCGAGTGCAAATACTCCAGAAGGGAGTTTAAAGCGCGAGTTCCATGTTATAAATGAACATGTTAAAGCTCTGTACACCTGAAAGAGATCGCTTGTTTAAAATTACTGGCCATTTCACGTCCAAGTAATATCTTAGCACCACAATAGATGGCATTTGAGGCGATAGGATCACCACCTATTCCTCTGTCATCTATTGATTGACTTAGATTAGAATGAATTGTTTGGGGCGAAGGAGGATGCTTCAGTGCTTCAGCTTCACTCACGACTGGCAGTTTGTGCTTACGTCATCCATGAGGACACATTCGAGGGAACATGATGAGGTGAGACAGACACAGAACAGCTACCTTCACAAAGCGCAAGCCTCTCCAACTCACCCTGGCACTTTCCCTCCTGTAACAGAACCAACTGGATGAAATTAGAAATAAAAGAGTAGAAAGTAATGATCCATCCCAGCATTTGCCTAAATGACTAGAGGAAACCATCTTTGACACCAATAGGTGCTAAGTAAACTAATTTCAAATGGTTCATCAGGACACAGTATACGTTTGTAAGATGATATAGACCAGAATTATTCTAAAGGTAAATTTCCTTATTTATTATCTCTGATAAACAACAGCAAAAAGTAATTATATGTTGGCAGACCTGAAGCAGTTTCGTTAATGGCAGCAGTAGTTAATCAGACATAAAGGAGACTTCACTGCAAAGCATATTCCATTGTTGTGATCATCCATACCTTTATTCACAGAAAACAATAAAACTGCTGCGAATATTCATCTTGAGTGATTTCAGTTGGTGGAGAGGTTGTATAAGCATTCAGATTTTGACGTTAGTTTGACTGTTTTCTTTCATTAGAAAATGGATGATGATGCGCTAAGCAACGGGTCGTGCGTGCATTGCTCAGACTGACGGTGAAACCACCAATGCGGAAGTGTCCGCTGGATCGCTTCCTTCCACGTGGTTCATGGAAAGACGTAAAAACGTGCATGACCAACTACCCAGGGAAGGCCTGTTGCAGTGACAATGTTTTGGGTTTTTCAGGGCTTTTGCTAATGCATTACTTGCCTCACAGAACCACAATGAACCTTGAAAGATACCCTGTAAACCTTGGCCTATTTTATCGTTTGATAATTTCGGGGGTAAATTAAACACACGGGCATGGGTGTATTCTGCACTGGCATCACTAATCGTTACGGAAGTCACAGATCCGTCTTTAGTTACAAAGGGAGTTGTGCCTTGATGTACATTTAACAACTATTCAAAAACCACTGTACTGTATAATTTGATAAACATTGCATTTGGCTTACCAATTAATTGAAGGGTGTTCAATTGATGCTCGGCTCTAATAGGGTAGTATCCAACCAGAAATGTATATCTAGTGGCGTAGACCGAGGTTTACTTTTATCGAAGGCAGCTTTCAAAGTGTTTATTCCTATGATCTTGTTCATGGTTACAATATACTGGTTAACTATGAAATTGTTTCCAAAAGGAATTTAAAGAAAAATGACAAGTAAGAAAACAACTGACAGAAACCGAATAGCACAAAACGAGGCGCAGTCAATTGGAATGTACGTCTGTACTCTACGCCACTCTGCAACGAAATGTGATTCGCACCAAAAGTAAAATAACATGCCGACCGCTTCTCTATTAATTTAATTGTAAGTCTTTAAGAAACAAATAAAATCAGATTCGAAAGTTTAAGTAATTAAAAATTGCGTTTTACTACTTTAATTTTAAAGCAATTGTATGATTATAACATCTTTAAAAAATCATATTAGTTGACGTGTCCCGATTTACACACATTTTGTTAACACAAAAATGTTTTGTATTAGTAATAAGCCAGAACTAAACAAGAATAATTATTAACAAAAATGTTCATACTAATTAATAAAGTAAACCTCTGACAAAAATTAATTAGTCATCCCCAGAATCTAGTGTCGATCGGAGGCCTTCGGGATGCTCGTAAACACTGTATTCACAACGCGCATGCAGAGAGTGCACACTGCAGTGGACGCTTTGCCCGCAAACTTAATGGTTACAATAATAAGCATCTGGAAAGAGAAAATTAGGGCAGAATAGCGATGGCCAAGCGGTTTAGAAAGCATGCACTGTTCTTCTGCGTAAGCTCCTGGGTTCAAATACCTCACAACATTTTTGTTATATTTTTATCGAACATTATGTTACCTTAATATTATATTATATTTTAACGTATCATTTGAGTTTTATGGCATTAAAACATAATCACAAGCTAACATATTCTTTTCAAATAATTAAATAAATAATTGAACAGAAACATTTGCCTTCTAAATTGAAAATACAAAGAATTAAACACAAGTTAATATCGGATTTATGAACCCTTAGCATGTGTAACTACCCTCAATCTTCCGGGCATAGATGATATCAGAGTTCAATAGTAATGTAGACGAGAGTCTATAATGTCCCAGATTTGTTACTCCATCTTTTGTCCTTCGTGTATATGCAGGGAATACTATGTAGCATATTGCATTTGGATAAAACAAATACTGAAGGAAATATTATAATAAATAAATATATAACATATGTTAACGTTAAAACTAAAGGATTTATATAATTGTTAAAGTTTGCTGTGGGAACCAATATTACGAAACTAATTTATCGTAATATGTTACCAAGGTTTATTAAAATTCAAAGTACTTCATGCTGGGAGGCGAACCTGCTCTCTTTAGCCCGGCATCACTGTACACTCTGCCACAGAGCTAACGGAACACACAATAATCAGCGTCTTTAGTGCATACCATATAAAATAAATGCTGCAGTGACTGTACAGCTTTGCTGGATACCTTGTGAACCCCGCGCTGTCTCGAGTAGGACTTAGAAGAATTTTGCATTCAAAAGGTAACTAATTTTTTTTTTTTTTTTTTTTTTTTTTTTTTTTTTTTTTTTTGTCCAAGGGTGTAAATGAATATTACTCCCATCATATACGTATACAAACTGGATAGTTTTGAAGCTTTCGTACGCATGTTAAACTTGAAGCAACAATTTTATAGCTGGATCCAAATCTCCGATTTACTAGGATATTTCTTTTACGTTGCTGCATTTTATTGTTGAATAATTCATCGTGGCAATGGAATGGAAGACTGTCTCATCTCTCTGTGCGCAGTAAAATACAGAGAAGGAAAACATATAAGATCCAAACGCTAGGTTATCAATTAAACTCTTTCATCTTTAGGTTTTTTATTGGAATGGAAAGAGCGTGTTACGACATAAATTTACAATATTGGGCTCCAACTTCATTTTAATACGGGTTCATTAGGTCTTATTTCCCTTACTTCTCTCTTCTCCCTTTTCATTCTCTTCACTAATCATCACCATTATGATCATTTCACTGTCGCTTTCACTAACAATACAATTAGCAAAGCTATAATAGTAATGCAGATGTATTCGGCTCATGAACCATCGTCATCAAGTCAATGAATAACATTTTAAACTTAATCTACTGCCAGACGCACGATATGATCTATGACATTGAGAGAAGTCACCTGATCCGGCCTGAATCTATTTTAAATTTACATTGAAATAAAAACTCTTGTTTACCTACAGTTTAAAGTTGTCTAAATATTTAAAATGATATCTTAAAACTGTGATTAGGACTCAATTTATCATCACATACCTTTTTACTGCTGTAGTTTTTCTTCTCTTTCTTTTTTTAATTACAAGAGTTAATAAAGAAGATTACAGAATGTTAGTTGTTATCAATATTCTTTTAGAGACATAAACCTAAGCAATATTACGAATTGTCTAAAATGTACGACACGATTAATTTCTCATTGGTTTCCTGAATTATCGAATCAGTATACTAATGTTTTTTTTTTTCTATAACGGTATACAAGTTATTAAAACATGGCAGCATGTGATTTTCTAATAAAATGTGATTGAAGAACATTTATTTGAAAATGATCGTCTGTAATAAGGTATAACAACTCTTGATATAATAAACAAATAGGTCTTATAAACTAAGCATAAATGTAGTGTAAATTTGACCAAATTAATTTTTTGTCAAATTTCATTCAGATTGTACTGTTAAATACAGCTACAGGTGTGCATTTGAAACACTACTACGATAGCGAATTTAATTATCTTTTGCTGTCGGGCCAAAAAAAAAAAAAGATTACTTTTTATTTAATTTATGTTTTAACCACTATTCCCATACTGCTGTATGTTTTATGAAAGATATAATCCAATGCGTGTAACATCATTGGAATGGTGATAGGTGCACGGAATATACAGAGTGTTCGAAAAATACCGCATCATAAAAATGTATTTGTTTTAAGTTAAACATATTGATGCATGCAGGTTTTGAGATCATCTTATTCTACGGACCAGGATTTTAAAAAGAGAACGAGATGTGGTGAATACGACGATTGCAATTTAATTTTCGGAATTCGAAGGTTCCCTAAAGAGATAAGTCTCCTTTTTCAGTTGAGAAAGGTGATTAGTAACCACAGAGGAAGTTAGCACGTGGCACCGACTGTTGCACATGCAGCAAAATGTAAATCGTCATGAGCTCGCTGTCTAATGTTCAAGATAGAGATAATTAGAGAGTGTTTTTTGTTACAATTTCTACGATTATAAGTGCGGCCTAAGCCAACAAGAATGCCTGGAAATATAACAGAGAACTTTTCCAGACCATGCCTCTTCGTATGCCTCTAACTGGTTTGCAGAGATTAGACGAGAAAAACAGACTTGAAGACGAAGAGTACTCGAGAAGTTAAAACATCGCTTGTGTAGAAGCCACAGCGCAGAAGAACAATCCGTGAGTGACTTACAGGGAGATAAACATCTAAACATTCATTAGCCGCAGGTGTCAGAAACCCTGCACAAGCACTCTTGGTGTGAGGGGCCGTTGTTGTCACTGGATACCTCACAGAACAACAACAGCAAGACTGAAATGTTGCCAGAAAATATCCATTTCGACAATGGCAGTTCCTGACATGTCCATGATATGTTCACAGGTAACGAAAGCTGGATTTACCAATACGATCCGGAATCAAAGAGGCAATCGGTGGTCCGGGTCTTTCCAAATGACACCACTCCAATAAAGTTTAACTGTCCAAGTATAGGTCGGAAGATGTTTGCCAATTTCTTCTCTTCTAATCAAGTAACTATATTACAACTATTCCACCCAGAAACAAAAACATTTACTATAACTGGTGCAACTAAGTTTGCTCCCTAAGTCTGTGTGTGTGAAGATTGATGCCTCTTCACAGATTGTTGACATCGCCTCTGTGCACACCACTTTGAAAACAGTTGCATTTCTGCAAGGATTGGAGTGAAAATCCAGGTGACTTTCCATGACTTCTTCTGTTTTCAACTGTCAAGGGAAAAAAAAAACTAAGGGGCCAACAATTTGGGAATCCGGAAGAAACTGTTGAGGAGGCATCTGTAAAGAAGCATGGTGTGGCTGCTTCCGGGGGATGCAGCTTTGAATCTAGAGTGAGGAGACTACTGGAAAAGTCAGCAGAGTCGGTTAGTTATATAGTCTCCTATTTAGCACAATCCCAAAAATTAAATTGCTGCCCTTGTACGAGACACGTCCTGCTATCAAGCATATGGCAAAACCTTATCGTCCAATTGTTGAACATGCTGTAGATAATGGGATCGCTCTCTAACGTGCTAGGATAAAGTTTAAAAAATTTGTGTGAACTTATCTGTGATGCGGAACTTTTGTGACACGTGTAATTTTAGGGTGTTGGGAGAGAATGAATAGACATTCAAAATATTTTGTAACAATTTTACAAATTCCACAGAACTCAGCTGGTGTTAGCTATAGTGTGAAAAGAATGTCTAAGAAGGAAATATTTTAAAGGAGTAAATTAATTTATATACAATGTGCTACAGATATACATAAAGGAAGGTTTTTTATAAATATCCTTGTAGAGAATGATACTTTATGATGATTATAACAAAATTATATGTCATTATGTCCTTTTTGAAACAGTATTGGTATTTGGTTTACGAATTCATTGGAACTTGGAGGCGTTTCCTATGCAAATTGCAAGTTTATCTTCCTTTCCACAGGTTAACAATTATTTTGCAGTCATAAACCCACAGTCTTCTAATTTCTGACATTTTTTGCAACATTGCAGCGTTACAACAGGACAACACTGCATATCCAGAAATCAAATATCTGTTTGTTATGATAGATATCTTCAATAAGTTATTCTGCATATTATTTATCTTTTATTGTCAAACAAATGACGTCAGTTTGTAAGAAGGTAAAAATTTAGCAGACCGTCTCCTTGGTCTGGTGGTTGAGTTAGAGATTACTAATCGTAGATAAATCAAGCAGTCTGGTAAGGTTTTTTCGGAGCTTCCCTTGCCGTAATTAGATGAATGCCAGATAATTTTAATATTTCGAGGAATCCGAGTTCATTTGCGCCATCATTATTGCATTTCATTCATCCCTACAGACTCATACCTATAGTTTCAGTCCACAACTAACAGACGTCGTGAGAAGGCCAATGCAGTCAAAGCGAAAATAAATAAAACATTAAAAAAAAAGGAAAAGGGTTTAAGAATGCAGAGTATTTTTAATGTTACTCATTTATAGTGTAACGGAGCTGCAGAGGCCCAAAATTATCGAGAAACGTTCCCAAAAGGAGAGTGCCTTATCCTAGGACGTTTATAATATGTCAGCGGATTATACAGGAAATATAACACCTCTTTCCAAGGAATTATCCAGAGAAACATCGCGAAAGAATATTGGTATTTATGTCTACCAAATAACCGTGAATAATATTTGATTTCAAGTTCATATGCGTACACTATGTTATGCAAAATTTTATTATGAATAGTACCTTAATGTTTATCGTACTCGGCCAATGCCTATTAAAACGCTTTCCTTCATTGCTAAGGCAGCTTCAGAAGCTAAATAAATTAATAAATTGATAGAGCATGCATAATGAAACAGTGATACTTCAGAAAAGGAATAGAGCTATGCAATGGCATAACGGAGAAAGGTTGGGCCCCCCTGTAAAGTTTAATTTGGGCCCCCTAACAACACAATTCATGTTCAAGCATATGCAATTTTTAATCCAGATTTTGTTAATTTTTCAGTAATTAATGGAGAAACATCTATTGTTTTGCGTAGGATCTTTCGGAAATAGACCTTGGTGTTTGCAAGGCTCATGGCGTATAGTAAACCTCTTTGTGTCGTTATTTAAAATATATGGAAAATTAGCATGATCAGTAAAAAAATCTTCTCTAGTACTACTAATGCCATCGAATAAGTTCTTACGTTCTGCTATGCGCTATTACTTGCATTCTCAATCCCAGTAGAAACATTAGGCTACTTACCAGTGTTGACACGTTCTTCATCTTCACCACTACTATTCTTCATTGTAACATGCTTTAATTTGCATTTGTTCTTAGAGAAACAGATGACCTACTAGAACAGGACAATTACAGTTTTCATTTATTATTTCTGAATTAGTATTAAAGAAAGAATATATTTGTACTACTTTTGAAATGGTCTTTCAATCTCTCTCTTTTTCTCGTTTTTGCGCCCCACTCAAATGCTCTTACCTAGTTTTAAGTGACTTCATTTCACAAAAAAGGGAAATTAAACAAAAAATATGAAACACAAAAAGGAAATACGTACAACTAGGCTATTTTAGACTAAGCGACACGAGACCTTTTCGAGCGTAAAAATCCTAAGTGTGGCTTCCTTCGGAAGGGAAGTAAAGCCGTGGGACCCGTGTCGTACATTTACGGCACGAAAAAGAACCTCAAGCCTGAAAGAGAGGCCTCTGAGCAAAATTTGTCGGCCGTTTCACGTCCTGAGTTGAATGGGACGCTGATGACCTGAGATGTTCAAGAGCGTCCATAAATAAATCAATAAAAAAAAAAAAAAAAAGACACAAGACCGGAATCAAATACTGTGTCACTTCTACAACCGTGCTAGACTTTATGTAATATCCAAACCAAGCGACACTGCATCTACCTCAAGAAGCAACGGAAAAATAAACCAATACATTCAAATGTAACCTAAATATGCATTGTTGGCGCCCGGGTTGCAACGACAAACGACAGGCTCATGTTGATTTTTCAGGTTGGTGATTGTTGACATATACCGGCATGTTCACTCTTTTTCTTTTAATGCTTTGCATCTCTCCCCCCATTATGACAATCTATTTACATTTATTATTTTTCCTGTTTTTTTTTTTTTTGTGGGCAGCGGACCCCCTAGGACCTCGGGCCCTGCCGTACCGCAGGGTCTGCGGGGCCCTCAGTTACGCCTCTGACGTTATGGCAAAATTTATTTAGATCTCTCTCAGGTTAAGAGTAAGGTCATAGTTCCCCTTCCCCCCTGTATATTGTAAAATTGAAAGATTTTATATCCTGCCCATGGCACGTTGATCTACACGTAAGGAACTCCGTTACCATGATAGAAAGCTTTACACAATCCCGGAATAAAGATCGCTTCACTTTGTATACTCGTATGCAGCTGTGGGAAACAACAAGATATGTGAATAACGCTTTTAGTGTGTCTCTCAGGAGCAAAGCGCCGTTAAGCTGTAGCTTAGCCTGCCCAAATTATTGTCCTGGTTTGTATAGGTTAATTTTTACTCACCAATTGAAATGTTTCCTTTTTGAACTAGTGCACTGGTCTGCCATTAGTGAAAACTACTTTTCTTCTTCCTCATTTGATTTTCTACCCTTTCACATTAGCAGGATTCTTTATTTGAATTAGTACGAAAAGAAGAGAAAAATGGAAGCAAAAAATTAAAGATCAAGGGGGAAACAACGCATAAATAATATAAATGTTAAATTTAAACTTTTTTGTTCATTTTCCTTTGCCCAATTATCTATAGTCGCCATTTAGGGATAATAAAGCAGAAAGGAAATTTGCGTTTGGTGCCAACTTATTTTATCTTCCTTTACTTTACTTTTCTTTTTCACATGGCAAAACTTGGATGCTAAATTCATGCACTGACATTGATTTCTCAGTCTTTTCTGTCGCACCGTATCTCAAATGATAGGAGCATTAAATGTTGGAAAACGTTTTGAAAATCAAAGAGAATGACATTTGCCAGTAGTAGTCGAATTGCCTGGTTATTTGCTTTCTGAAGGGAAGGAGAGGGATGACTGGGTCACATAACATTAAAGCACAGCCAAAGAGATTAACAAGATTGGGATTCAAGTCGTTTTATGACGAACAGAAAATACTATAAGCTTAAAAGTAGGTCATCTATCGATAGAAGTACATGAAGCGGTGAGATCAAACACTCTATTCATTAGGTAATAATTAAAATGGCATTTTATGCTTACATTTAGTAACATATATAATAGCCAGTATTATTTTTAATAATTATGTCATAGTTAAATTTCATGAAATTAATAAAGAAAACCATTGAAAATTCATTAATTTTGTTCTTAGTAAAAACTAAATTGTTTTTTTAACCAGATTGACTTTACTTCTCTAAAAATAATATTTATGTATATTCACATTATTTAAAACAGGATATTTTAATTTTTGTATAAACCCTTATAAGCCACAATTCTCTGTTTTCAAAAGTCATTACTACTTTTCAAATGAAATAGTAAACACAATTCTATCAACGAAATTATCATCACTAGTTGCTCCATGGTTCATTGTCACTTTTTTGACACCTATTATTTTCTTGTTCTTCAGTAAGGCATTCAAACAGCACTTTGCATCAATAATTGCGGAATAGATGGAAGATACTGTCTTGTATCTTGAGATATCGAGATTTTATTTTTATCTCACTTTATAAAACGTGTAGCATTTTCGAGTTTTATTTACAAATATTGAACCTATGTTTAAGTATTCTTGATCTGGTTGAAATGTCGGTCCTGGTGGTGTAGTGGTTACCATACTTGTTTCCTATACCCAAGATCGCGGGTTCGAACCCGACCAGGACGGATGGATTTTTTCGGGTGTAAAAATCCTAAGTATGGCTTATTTCGGAAGGGAAGTAAAGCCGTGGGTCCCGTGTCGTACATTTACGGCACGATAAAGAACCTCAAGCCTGAAAGAGAGGCCTCTGAGCAAAATTTGTCGGCCGTTTCACGCCCCGAGTTGAATGGGACGCTGATGACCTGAGATGTTAAAGAGCATCCATAAATAAATCAATCAAAAAAAACTGGTTGAAATTGCAGAATATTTCACATATTTCTCTTTCATTTGTTATAACGAAGCAGTTGAATCGCTTGCTATTGCAAGAGGTATCCATTTCGTTACTACTTACTTTTATTTTCTTACCAACACATGACATGCGACACCTTTTTCTTCGTCTCTCCATTGTGCTTTAAGTGCTCTTCTGAACTTGCTTACAGCGCATAACACTTGAAATGTAGCTCACAACACAAAGTTACGTTTACAATTGTAAACAGAATAATGTATGAACGACAAATGTGCATAAATAAATAATGACCGTTCACCAGAAACGGTCACGTTATTACAGAGATAAGAATGCCATCGGGGGCAAATTAAATTACTGGATATTTCCCAGTACACCAAAAATTTGAGCGCTAATAATTCTTGACCAACTTCTTCTCCCCCCCCCCAATTTTTTTCACACTATTGAGACAGCCTTTCTTCATCTTGAATCGAATGGCACCAATAATTGGAATGCAAAAGAGAACTTATTTACCTGGTTTTTTCCCCCTGACCCATCAAACAATTTGTCATAATTTCCTTAATTTACATTCTTATCACATCATAAATGTATAACATTTTCACTGTTGAAAAATGCAGATATGCCGTAACTTCTTTATTCTACATTTTATGGTAAATAATTAACAAAAGGAAACTTCCAATCAAAAGAGGAAGCCTGTTCAATAAGGAATGATCATAATTTTTTACAGGTACGATTTCTCGCGCAAA
Source organism: Metallyticus violacea (assembly GCA_030762175.1). NCBI lineage: Eukaryota > Metazoa > Arthropoda > Insecta > Mantodea > Metallyticidae > Metallyticus > Metallyticus violacea. The sequence continues at coordinate 58,611,642 of CM060835.1, forward strand.
AATTTAACTTTACAATATTTTTTTAACTTAATATGTGGTTCTAGTTTCATTGTTGTCACTTCCGTTTCCCGTCTTGAACGGTGTACAAGTTGAGACATGGTTAGTTTCGTCTACAGCAAAATGAATGTGACACCCAAAAGTCTGCTTTCGTCTCAACAAATCTTCAGCTGAGATGTATGCAATGTTACAGATGGCCTGTGAACATTTTATTCTTTCCTAATGCACAGATCGAAAATGATTTAAAATGTTTAAAGAGGGAAGGAAGTCAATTTGAAAGAACTCGACGTTCAAGTCAAGTCTAACGGAAGAAAACATTAACACCACTACTGTCGTGGTGAACGAGGACCGTCGAATGATATTAAGAAAACTTTCAGAATTTCTGAAAAGTTCACTGTCACCCACAAGTTGGTAACTGAAAAGTTGCGCATGAGACATGAGACATGTTTGCACATGGCGGGTTCCAAGACTGAAGAATGTTCGCATGCAGTCGAAATGTTACAGGAAGACGCGGGGTTTCTTTCAAAGGTAACCTTTACTGAAGAAACTTCGGTACATAATTCCGATCCCAAGAGCAAAGCTCTGTGTGCAAATCTGCACCATTAAGAAGAAGAAGAAGAAGAAGAAGAAGAAGAAGAAGGAGGAGGAGGAGGAGGAGGAGGAGGAGGAGGAGAAGAAGAAGAAGAAGAAGAAGAAGAAGAAGAAGAAGAAGAAGAAGAAGAAGAAGAAGAAGAAGAAGAAGAAGTTGCTACTGCTGGAAAATTTCATTTTCGATATTCAAAGAATGGTTAACCAGCATGTTGCACCTGCATACACAACTGTAACTGGACAATACTACAGAAGTGTCCTCAAAAAGGCCAATATCACACGAAAATGGTCATATTTTCGTATAAAAAATTGAATGCTGGGCCACGAAAATGCACGGCCGCTCATCGCAAATGTTGTTTCTGAATATCACACATCAATGTAAAGTATATCTCTGATCCTCTCAATGGTACAGGTTTAGCCCCGTGTTTCTTTTACACAAATTAAAGAAACACCATCGTGAGAGGCATTTTCCATCATCAGAAGAAGTGGTGAAGTCTGCGAAGGATATTTTGAAGGGCTCCCAGCCTGTTTTAGAAGATGGTAGAAATGCTGAGACAGGTGCGTTGAGTCCAATGAGAACTACTTTGAGAAATATCATGAAGGAGGATGAGTTTCTTTGTTTTCGAAAAAAATATGATCATTGAACAGCCCTCGTATTAGCGTTATTCAAAATGTAAACCAAGAAAAGATCACTAAGCGCTTTCTCCCCTGAAAGAAAAATACAGAAAGGCTAGCTAGCTTTTGTGGACAACTAAGAGACATATTTCACTGTTACTCTAATACACATGCCGTGCACCTACAGTCAATAAAAGCGATAGAGAAGGACTCTTGCTCAGCCACCCTGAGTAAAGTCACAAAATGTCTCCTGGAATAACTGTCTTGTGATATTCACCCAGAAGAACAACTCTGAGAATATTTTTCCAAACATTCCATTTGGCCTTTTACTGGCACCAATGTGTCATAACAAGTATCTCACTTTTCTCTCTTAGGTTCAAATGAAACATATACAGTGTGTCCCAAAATTAGACCGACACATTTTGAGAACGTTATTTAAAGCACACGTTGTTAATGACTTTATAGGCTGCGATGTTTCGTTTCTATGCAACAATGTTTTATATCATTGTTTTCCCGAATTTGTTTACTCCTTCAGCTCAGTATCACGCTTCCCCCCAATTTGTATTCCTTCAGTTTAGTATCATGATTGCATTCAGTTTTTATACTTTGTATCATGCTTCCTCATTTGTTTACTCCCAAGTACAGGGAGTAAACACAAATACTCCCAGGCAGTGTAGTCACTTGTTTGTTCTCAGTATCGGTCTACCATTGGATAGAAACTGAGTTTGTTCACTTCTACGACGGAACATTATCAAGGGAATGAGTTAACGGACATGCATTTGGTATAAGGAGTGAGTTGATACGATTTTGGTCATGCGACTCAGAGGCTTCGCCGGGAACAATTTCCAAACCGACTTGTCCCACATCACACCACCTTTGCCAGCATTGTTCGCAGACTTCGCGAATTGGGAGCGTTAGATTGACGATAAGAAGGCCAAGGATGGCGACAATCTGAACGAATTCCTGCAGCCGAGGAAGCAGTAGAGGACAATCCTTCTGCAAGTATCCGCGCTATAGCTCGACAATTGAACTTAAGCCGCTCCACTGTCAGTAGAATTCTGCAGAAACAACCGTTACATACGATCATTTTCCATGCTACTACGCCAGGTGACTACCCATTGCGACGGTAATTTTGTGCATGGTATTTGCACCAAACCGAGCAGCGACAAGACTTTTCAACACGCATGATGATCACGGATGAAGCATATGCTTCACACTTGAAGCATTGTTTAATCCTCACAATTCACATGTTTAGGCCTTTGAAAAATCTCCATGCCACATTTTTTGCAGTCATATCAGTTCGGATTTGGTGTCATTGTGTGGGCAAGGATTGTAAATTAATTTCTGAGAGAACCGTAGATTTTGCCGCGAACATTCAGCGCCAACAATTACTGGTGTTTTTGAGAGAAGTTCTACCTGAGTTACTGGAAATAGTTAATCTCAATATCAGAAGTACAATGTGGTTTCAACATGGCAGGGTGCTAGCTCATTTTGGCAATGAAGTATGTCGTCATCTGACAGCTACATGTGGCAATCATTGGATAGGTCGGAGTGAGCCCGTTACATGGCCGGCGTGCTCACATGACCTTAATCCTCTTGATTTCTACTTTTGGGGACACATGAAGTCCTTGTTTACGAAACTCCTGTTGATTTCGTAGAAGATTTTGTAGCATGCATGGCTAGCGCAGGTGATGAAATCAGAGACATGTCTGGCGTCTTTGAGAGAGTTAGACAGAGTATGACATGTCGATGCTCGCTTTGTCTGGAATTGAATGGTCGTGTATTCCAGCATTGTTTTGAGATGAGAATGATGAACCAATTTGTTATAGAATGTTAATTTAACACTTCAGCAAGAGTTTATCAATTGCATTTTGTTTGTTTTGTTTCTGTTGTTGTGTTTCTTGGGTCAAATGAATACTATATTACTTGTTATTGGCGTTGTTTATTAAATTTTATATACCGGATTATTCCAACCTCTTCCTGTAAAATTTGTTACTAAATGGCTTTAGCAGCTTTGCGCCCTTAAACAATACTCATTCCTGTAAATCATCCAAGTAATGAGTAACCTTATTACACTGAGACGAAACGTGGTAGCCCGGGTTCCTTAACCAAAAGTGCTTTAAAAACGATAATCTATCCTATCCCAAAGTTTGTCGGTCTAATTTTGGGACACCCGCCATAGCAGAGGCATCAAACAAAATTTATATAGCCTTCACCTTCTCGAACAATCTCAACTGAAGAAACAAGCAATCTTTTTTAAAATGTGCATATTTAGTCCATTTATCTGTTAAATGAATAATTATTCATTCATTTTATCATTATTAAGTAAATGATACAAAAAATCTGATTTTGATTACACACAAAGCGGCTAATAAATCAATGCATACATTAAATTATCGCTACTCCTTTAAAAGTGAACCTCTTTGGACGCCTTAGTCTATGGGAATATGTTTCATTGTTACTAGAATGATAGAAACCACATTATATATAACGCTGAGCTGAACTGCAGGGATATAATCTATTTCCAGTAATTCAGAAAAAGCTAAAACTTGCTCATCTGGAGCTCCATGATCAAATTCTGAGATGATGGAAAAGACAGCGAATGATTATGATACATTTGATAGCGAACTATTAGCAACAGCTGACAGCAAACCCGGAGGTCCCGCGTTCGAATCCCGTAAGATCAATTGTCTGGGTAAGGCTTTACTGAAGTTTTACCTTGCAAAGACCAATGTCAAGTAACTTTAAGCGTTGGGCCCCGGGTTCATTTAGGCACTCATTTCATAAAAAAAAAATCCATTTATCGTCTCTTTATACCGTTATTGTTATGAAGGACGTTAATCTGTAACAAAAAAAATGAGGAACAGCTGTCAAATGTTAATGACTTTCCTTAGAGGCTGCCATAAAAGAATGGAACGATCATTAAGGATAGCCGAGCAGTTCGATCTAAAGTCATACTGTACATACTTACAATATCTGAAAAGATTGAAAACAAAACAAAATCTTATAGATTAAGCTATCTTTCCCTTTGTTATAATCAAAGAAGTTGCATTTTAAAGGAACAACAATTATTTAAAAAGACATTTGCCCTTTGCAGGGTGTGCAAACATAAACAAAATAACAACAATAATGACTTTATTATAATATTGATAATATTGATAACAGCAGTGAGAGAGATGCATTGCGTTTAAGAGATAGTTTATATCATGTGTAAATGGTAGTGATAGAGGAGGCAATGATTGTGGCGCTAGTAATAATAATACGGATGACAATAGTGTTGATGGTAGTATATGATTCTGTGGAAATAGTTTGACACGCAATAACAGTGAAATAGTGAAATATTTCATACTACAACAAAATAGGCACAAAGAAAGCGAATTTATTAATCTGAAGAGAATAAGTTAAAAGTATCAATATTTTATTGCTCATGTTAATAGTTGCCATTTTTTATCCTTTTCTCAAACATTTTATTCTATCACTCACGCCAAATGTAAGAGTTTTAACGAATTCTGACGAATGCGGTTGTACACATGAAACCATCTTTGAAAACTTTATTCAAATCTCCATCGATCCTAGCTTCTAGCTATCGAAAATTACTATGAAATATATATGCGCGCGCAGTCGCAATTTTTTTGTTGTTGTTTTTTTCTCAACAAAACCGGTATATTTCATTTAAATATCGCTCCGAAATTTTAGATTTTTAAAAGAATCTGGGTATATGCCATTGGAATAAAATAAGAAAAATGTTTTTTGAAAAGCAGTGAGATTGGACTATTAGGTTTACCTGAAACCGAAAGTTTATAACTAGCTCTAGCGGCAGTAGTATTTGTTATTTGTTTTTTCGGTATATGCCGTTTAAATAAAATAAGAAAAATATTTTCTGAAAACCAGGTAAATGAAGTCATTAAGAGGAGGGGGGATTGCCTGAAACCCAAAATTTAAAAATCGTTCTAGCGGAACCAATATTTGTTTTTTCACAACAAAATTCAGTATATGCCATTTAAATAAAATAATATGTATGTTTTCTGAAAGTTAAGGAAATCGGACTCTTAGGATGGGGACATATATTTCATTTAATTAACAATATACCATTAATTTTTGTGAATTAATGTCAATGATAATAATAATTCTAAAAATGTGGTTTCACTTTGTTATTCTTATAGATTACAATAATTCTAATTTTATTGCCCTAATACCACACAGTAATGCTATAACATTTCATTTAATTCATTAAATAGGCCATAATTTGGATTACATGTTCATTTTTAAAGTTATTCAACCTGGTGAGAAATTTTAGTTTACGCACATCCTGAGTGATAGACTTTATTTCTGTTCAGTTTGTATTTCGCAGATCTTTTTTTCAGACGCAAGTTTACAAAGTCGTTATTCTACTGCATGTTTTCTCTGAGGTGAGCGGCTTATAGGAGTTGCAAGCTTCAGATACACTTGTTCAAAAGTAATGTTTTGTTTGTCATGCAATAATTGTAGTATGGCGGGGTTTATTAATTAACTTATTGTTTCATTGCTTTGATATTTGGATGTCAACACAGTCGTAGTAAGAAAGAAATCATATGTGTGCGTGCGCGCGCAATGATTACAACACATTTTTGTCATCATTTGCATTAAAAGCACCCATTTCATTTGAATATATAATGAATATATTGATTAAACATTTCACACTCCTGCTGTTTTAATAATTAATTTTCTAGTTATTGTATATGCATAAATCTTTATATTTCGATTTGTTTTAGATGAGTGTTATAAGAAATAACCTTCTTATGTACAATAAAATGATATTAACATAGAAAGGCACGTGTTTTTTCCCATTTTAGAACGTTATAATTCGAAATGTGCATTCGTTATGAGTTTTGGAATGAAGTACATTGAATAAACGATTGATAATTAAAATATTTTACATTAAACATTGGATGAAATGTTTATAATTAGCAATTTTTTAAATTTGGAACGTTGGGACTATTTTATTGACTCTTTAGGTTCGAACATACGGCTTTATGACGCTTCAGGTAACATTTAAACTAGAGTCACTAAACTGATATTCCTAAGAAATGCGTAAGTTCAATTAACTTTTAAGTTGAAGAAAACTTACATCCTACACTTGAACAAAGATTTTATTTTTCATAAAAACAAAAGTGCTTCGTAGATGAAACCGTCAATTGAAATAGGAAAATGCCAATTGTGATTATTCCGTCCCGGAGCTTTACAATGTCAAGTTTAGTTGCATCCCAGGTCGCCTACCGCGTCGGAGGAGATGCTGAATAATTTTCGTATTGTTGGCAAAACACCCATCTGTGTTCAGCAGACTCCGAAGGTTTAGCTCCTTTCTGACTGCACTACTCGTCGCTTGATGAGTTTGCGATCAGCGTGACCTATTGAAGCTTCTTGTGCGGTACGTGTATCACATAACCCCAGTCATAGTCATCAAACAGTCGTGCATTGGTTTAAAAACACGGAGTCTTATATTAAGTGAAATGGGGAAACTATATTCATAGTTGATGGCCATAAGTTCACGTAGAACGAAGATCTAAAATAAAAACCACGCTATGGGCCTGCCACATTAAGTCGCGTAAGTATTTTCTTAAATTAATGAATTTGCTTTTATTATAAAAGTGTCCGGTGTTTCCCTCGCCTCATCCCTTCCTCCCCAAAGTGTCCTCGTTGAGGGCTTAGACACAAACTGCTGGCCTTGAGCTACACTTAAGTATAGAAAATTCTTCCTCCGTCCTTACAAATCCAATTCTGAACATAAACAAGAAGCGAAGCCTTAAGAATCATTAAACAGACAAAGGATTAGCAAAAAATTTAAACAGACAGCTGTTTACCTCAATTAAAATGTCCAACATTGAATTGCATAGAGATGACATATGTGATTTAACACTCATTATATCATCTAAATAATGCTAAACAGATTACAAGAAGTATATCCTACAACATACAAGACGATTAGTTCTGCCAAAATTACTCATAAGCACTGAATTAGACTGTTGACATAAAATGACATTGAACGATAAACACAATATTATTTTATTTTTAACTACCTGCAACCGAGCTATCTATGTGAATTAAACACAAATTTTGTTGATGAAATCTATAAAAATTGGTCATCTTTATTCCATCAGTTACATACAATCCTTGGTAGTGAATGCATGTGTCTATTGTGTTTGTATCATTACCCAGCAAGAACTTATACCACCTTACTTTCAAATATACCAACAATGAATAAGAGATGTAATATTCCGGTTGGCACTCTGCCTCAAGTGTATATATTATTTGAGGCATCTATTCATAAAACTGCGAAAAATGTTATCCCGCATATACAAATTATGTGGTACCGTTTTCACTTGGGTCAAAACAGGTGATATCTCATACAGTCACTTGATCTCACTCGGGAGTGTAAGTCAATTGATTCTGAAATTGCGCTGCATTCAAAGTTTACTTTCGGATTGCCATTCGAAAAAAATACTTTTATTTCTCCACATAATTTCCTTGTACATTGAAGCACTTGTCCAATCATTTCACAGCAGCATAAAATTCTTTGAGCTGCTGTCGGAACCTAGTTGTGACTCCTCTATCTACAGCTTCATCGTCGAGAAAATATTCACCCGAAAGATGATGTTTAAGAAGGCCAAACAATGGAATAAAGATCGGAGCTATACGGAGAATGCTCGAGGACTTACCACTTGAAATTTCGCAGCGTCTCATTTGTTTTGTTGGCATTATGAGGATGCTCGTTGTCATGCCAGAGCAACACGCCTCTGTTTGGCCTTTAGTTTCCTGAGGATGTTACAGTAGTGGTCGGCATTTACAGTTTGTCTTGAGGCTGGAATACGTTGAGCAGTGTGTCTTTGTGATCCCAGAAGACTGTATCACTTTCCCGGAGGATGGTGTCACTTTAAGCTTTTCCCTCCCTCCCCCAACTGCGCTGGTAATGGTGAACCCCAAAACTATGACAAATGGGCTAGTATATCGTGTTCTTCTTCATTGAGAGGCTTTAATGCCAGACTCATTCTTTGTATTTTGTATCTGGTACACAGACTTTATCTGTCAGGCATTTTGAGGTAGACTATACCTTGCGAACAACCAATTAGCGACTGTCGTGTCTATAATTACTCTTCTGTCTGCTGGGGTTAAGTCTTCAACTCGTTGCAAATTCAGCTCTGTGGCAATCTCCTTTGGCCGGCGGACGGGCTGTTCGTCTTCGATAAGTACCCGCACTTCAGGTAACTTTGGCGCAGATCTCATAGTAAATGGAAAGCATTCTTTGATTCCATACCTTCTGCCATATAGTAGCAGATGCCTCATTCAAACATGCAGTACTCACATCAATTTTCAGCTTACTTAATGACTTATTCTCGCATTTTCGAAAACTACATGTCTTCTGACATATCGCTCAGCAGTTTGAATGGAATTTTCCATAAACACTACGAGGACCAAAAATGGATGTAAATTATTCTATGCAAAACTTAACAGCCTATTCTATTCTGTTCATCCTAACTTAAACAACTACATTCGCATTCTCAAGGAACTTTCAAGCAGAATCAATTTTGAAACTACATTAACTCATCACTTTACAATGCGACGAGATCGAGAAAGAAAAAGTATAGTTTTTAAAAATAAAACATGAAGTTTAGCAAGTAACAGTCAGAAAATTTCAGTTTGTTAAGGCTATGTCTCAAAATTTGTTTACCAGTTATAAACGCCAAGTAAATGACAGACAGGATGCGGCAAAAGTGTCAGAGATCGGCATATATTTTAAATTATATAAAATTTTAAAAATAAATATTTAACATTTTAACCATACCTGTAACCAACAATAAACTCATTCTTGTTTGCTTATGTTCACTTGCATTTGCTTACACGGAAGGAGTCATTCAGAGAACTGACCGCGGAACGGAGCTCGTATTGCTCCGCGGAAACATTTTTGAAGAGACAACATTGATTGTTCAAATGGAGCCTTGAAATTTCATGATTCTAATTTTTTCTTTGAGATAGATGAGACTATTTATTCTAATTCTGAACTCTACTATGCTCACAAAGTAAGAAAGGAGTAACAAAAAAGAGCGTTTATTTTATTACATTCATAAAATTATTCAGTCCTGTTAAAAACTCCCAAATTAATATAGGAAGAGGTTGATCTCTTTCTTTTAGCTGCAACTTTTCTCCAAAACTTGAGACAATTTTGATTAATTTTGCAACGCGCTCACTTTGAACAGTCGCTGAAAAGTACACAACAGCAATAAAACATCTTGGCAGATGTTTTTCTGAGAAATGGAAAATGTGTTGCCCTGTTGTTCAACTAGCAATAATGAATTTGATGGAATTTTTTTTATGAAATGGGGAGGTAAAGAGGTGGTTCAAGAGGGTGATGGTTAATAAAGCGAGGATTTATGATTGGTTTAATAAAGAGTGTAGCGATGTAAAAAGATTGGTAAAACAGTCTCTTATTAAACAGATGAAAAGAATAGAGAGGTGGATAAGAAAAAATGACAGAGATAAGAATGAATTACAGGCTACTGTTGAAAAAGAAGAAAGAGTAATGGGGGAGAAGAAAGGCTGTTGAAATTGATACAACAATTAGACCAGGAAGGGCCCTCAGTGACCTGACCCCTCAAAATTGCAAGGATTTTAATGCAATAATGATTTTATACTAACGCTCTATCTAAATTCTAAATAATTAAACACAATTTCCGCCTTGATTGCATCGGACCCCAATTGCTGGTTCATCAGCAGTAGCCTACCGGAATTCCAGAGGGCTAATGAATATGAAATATTATTAAGAGATGGTCGAAATCTAGAGGTGAATTTTCAATTGAACTTGATCATTTATAAACTGATCTTTGGTTTTAGCGATTTAGATTTATGGCACGGAGTTGTTTGAATTGGGTACAATCAGTGGTCTAGTATTGTATTGTGGATTTACTATTTTAAGGTGTTAAGTATAGCATTGTAGTAGATATTTGAGAAATAAAGGAATTAGTTGTAGCTAGCTGATAAAATAATGCTATAGGTAGAGTAATTGAAATATTTTGTTTTAGTCCCCTGGGTTAAGTCAAAGAGCCTGATCCTCTGGAATTCCGGTAGGCTACTGCTGATGAACCAGGAATTGGGGTCCGATACAATCAAGGTAGAAATTTTGTATTTTGTTTAATTATTTAGAATTTAGATAAAGAGTTAGTATAAAATCATCATTGTGTTAAAATTCTTGCAATTTTGAGGGGTTACATTTAAAATGGCCTGGGCCAGATAAGGAAAGACCCCTTTGCATTTTGTACTTTTCTTAGCATTTCAATAAATTTAAATTTCAACTAACAATAATATAGTGAATAAGTAAAAGTGAAAAGCAAAATGGAGAACCCTTATTGCCATTAGGAAGGTATACATTGTTCATAATTATTATTAAAATCGCATCTCACACAGGATATTGCGTTCAAATTTAAAAAATTAACCCGCGAAAATGAAATTATATACCCATATCCGGAAAGACTCTCACCGATAATATCTGAGTTCACTGTTCCTACAGTATCAAGAATAACAATTGCACTCCGTAGGTGAAGGAACACTTTTACGTAACACTAAATAAAATAAATTGAATATGATTGAATAAATTAGGACAATGAATGGTGATTCTGCTACACTGCAGCATTTATTACTGAATCATCCCTAATACTATAGTTTAAAGGAATATACTAGTTTAATGGCTACTATGTACAAATGTACTTTATTTTTAACTCAAAATACCTATCGTTATCTCCCTCCCAAATGAAAATGTTCTCAATTAAAGTTAATGCGTGATAGATATTATCCGAATTTGTGAAATATCATTGATTACTTCATAAATTCAAATTCAGAACTATTGTAAAAAGTATGAATTTAACATTATTGGGAACAGGAATATAAATCTATCCTACATCAACGTTTGTTACCTCATACACAGTCTAGGTACAATTTAAAACGCAACTCTTTCATTATAAGTTGTATATTAAAACATAACTCCTGGTTTTTGAAAAAACCTGACCAGTATTAATGAAATATAAGTACAAAGTTTAGCGAAGAGTCACAAATGCGTTTTTTGCAGCGAAGTGCTATCAGTGACATCTTTCAAAATAATCAGGATACTTAAATTCGCAGATTAATAATAAAATGAATATTTTACTCATTAGCTTTAAATTTCTATGCGATTTGCATAGGGATCTCAATCTCCCACTACCCTAGAGAATTTCGAGTTTTCTGGTAATGGCACTACCCTGTTTTCCTCTTCCGCTGTTAATGCAAAATCTCAGTAATAGAAATTAGCACCTTTCGAACTCACCTGACAGCGGTTTTCTGCAAGTGTCGCCTCGGTAAAATGTTAATTTGCTTAAGCTGTAGTGTGTGGTAACTGCAAAGACTTCATTTTGAATTGCTAGCCTTCTAACGGAGAGATTCATTTTTGTACTTAAGGGCTATTTTGGCACAATTATTTTCAACTATTATGTTAATTGGCAAAGAATTGGAAACTTTTATAAATTAATTCGGAATTGGCTCTCTTCCCTACTGCGCTCAAGATGAGAATATTATTTTCATCTGTAGCTTCGTGTTAGAGACAAGTGTTTTTGATGCCAATTGTGTTTGTTGTACTGCCTACTCGAGTGCTGTATATGATAAATTTATTGTCAGCATGTTATCGATGGTTATTATCGCTACAATACGCCGTGGATACGACCTCTATACAGTGCGTGGTTTTAGAAACAGTATACTTGACTTTTTCTTCCAAAGAGATAAAACTAACAAAATTATTTAAATGTGTGAACAAATTTACATATTTTAATTGATTCGCTCCGATTCGATTTCGAGAGGCCAGTTCACAATGTTTCTCCAATTGTATTTCCGCAATCGAAGGTTCTCGGGTGCAATTTCATCTTGGACAGTCTTTGTACAGACGTCCGGTAACTTATTACGAGAATACGCCGAAAATACCGAAGTTGGGTTATTGTATGCTTCGGTTGCTGACTTCCACGAAGTATTTGTTAATCTTATAAGCGAAGCACTTTCAGAAGAAGCATTACACTGATTACGAGTACCATGACCCTGATTTAATCTATGAATGAAATAATTACGTGCACAACAAATAGTCCCAAGACATTTTATCTGGCTATAATTATCAATTTTACAGTAAATACAATCAGAAACACCAGTCAAAATTCACGAATCAATACAACTTCGGAGGAAAAAACAAAATGTTTGTCTGTTGAAAATGTATTGATTTTGCATGCAGAAGTGCTTAATGGTAAAAGTGTCACTTGCAGAATTCGTAAAACAAACCATCCTGCGTAGCACATCTCCAAATTTAAAAAAAGAAGAAGAAAAGGCAATTAAAAAAGAAAAGCAAATCGCAATCATCTACTATGATACATTACTAAGCATTCAGGTTGTAGTTTTAGGTCTAGTGCATATTCTAATCACTTGTTTGTTTTGTGTCGGAAGTTTAGCGAGCGCTGTTAAGATTTGTTTCTTTTGTGCATACTATCATACAGGGGTCTATTAGTAATTTTAATACACTGCCTAACTATTTAATTTAGTGAAGCTCTAGAATCCCAACAGAAAAATAAACACGGTCACTAAATAATTTATTTAACCATGGGCAGTCACAGATCCATGGAACTTTACTGTGTTTACTTACAGAAAAGTGCATTTTTTTTTTTGCCCACTAAAACGTTTATCAAAAAGTTTTCAATTGCACGTTCACATGATTCACTCGCCATTATTTGTACAAAAAGAACAATCACAACTTAAAACACTCGCGACGAGTTACGATGACCTGGAGCAAACCTTTCAACTAACACCTGCATGTACAACCTTCGTAGGAAAACTGTATACATCTTCACAATATCCATAATATAAGACGTCTCATATATTATAAAAATAGGTACCGTCAACATTTGCTCCGGGTTGATTAGGCCCACTTTTTACAAAAACATTTCAGCTCCCCAAAATAACTAGTTTAAGAGCCACTAAAGGCGCTCAATGCACTTGGTTCAATCTTTTCAGCTGTAACTTTGGCATCACTGATTGTTTGGCGCGCTATATATTGTTGATCAATCAAAACAGGTTACATTGTTATAAGACCATCAATTAAGTAAATTTGAGCGACGTGAAACTTTTGATTATGCAGCGCTACTTAACAAAAGGTAGGTTGAAGTGGCTATATTATTTAGTTAGGTATACAATGAATATTAAAAAAATTAATTGTAAATTAAAATGAAAATTGAAGATAGACAAAGTTACCTCTTGTTCCATCATAAAAACGGGATAACTTTGCCCACAATGTTGGAAATTTTGTTATCTTGGAATTGAGGGGTAAGAAATTAGTCAATTATATGGTCGAGATATTGAACTTATGTAACGATGGACACTTAGAAGTTTCTTTTCTGAGAACATGTCATAAAGGAGAAACTTTCAGATTTTCAAATACACCGGAGGAGGCAAGCGTGCAACTCGAGGATTTTTTTTTTTTTTTTTTTGAGTAGCGTTTAACTAATTTACTGCTGAGGCACCACAGGCGGTGTACACTGATGATACATGAGATGAAATGATATATTGGGAAAGGATATTTTTTAAGGAAGGACGCGTTCCAGGCCTAAGTTTAGGGTACCTCCCAGGCATTTGCCATTTATGAGGACTAAGGAAAACTTGGAAGAAACGTCAATCAGGGAGGACGGTCCTGGTGGGATTCGAATCCCAAACCTTCCGCTCACGAGTCCGCGACTTAACGATCTCGGCCACCCGCGGCGGTAAAAAGTAGTATTCAAAACCACCACAGCTCAAGAAAGAAGGGGTGTTTTCTATTTTCCGCAAGATTTGTCATTTTAATGGATTTTACACGTTTCATTTTTAATTTCGCTCTCATGTTTATTGAAGTGTTTCATTCAAATGTTTTGAAGTTTATAAATTATTCTGTGAAAAAAGAAATTAAAAATCATAATAAGACGTTGTTTGGAAGTATGTTCCCATCTTCTATCCTGGTTCATTGTAACACCCCAGAAATTTGTGATTGCCCAGAAATGGATTTTTGCTTGAAATACAGAACAATAGTGGTTGGGCAAAGTTTCCCCTCTAAGGAAGATGACTTTGTCTACTCCTCTTTAATTTTTGTACGCTAGAGAAATTGATTGAAAAAAAATTAAAAGACGCTAAGTGCATTTACTGGCCATTGCAAAAATTACGTATTTTATCCCACCCCCCTCCCAATTCAATCTGGAAGGGTTCTAAATATAATGTAAACTTGAAAAGCGGGAAAAGACACCCCGATTGACGGTATATAGCATTATTCTATAAGCAAAAATAAAATGTAGGACGTTCCTTACTTTTTACATGGAGATATCGCCCCATAGTCAATGTTGTAGTGATTGTTCCGTGCAAAAGGCTTAACGAGTCTTGTAGCGTTCGACATTCCACGCTTTGCCGCATAATGTGGAACCAAGTACTTCAGTTAACGCCTCCCTTCACAAACTGCTGCGTAGGACAGCGGAGAAAACCGAGTAATGGCAGCCTGGCAGGCAGACCTGAACGACAGCAGCACAATTCTTTTATGTTTTATTATATTTTTATTTATTTATTTTTAGTGGGTTTAACGCCCGTTTTTGCTACTGAGGCACCACAGGCGGTGGACACTAATGATACATGAGATGAAATGGTATATTGGGAAAGGATTTTTTTAAAGGAAGGGCTCCAGGCTTAAGTTTAGGGTGCCTCCCCGGCATTTGCCATTTATGAAGACTGAGAAAAACTTGGGGAAAAAAAAACCTCAGTCAGGGAGGATGGTCCTGGTGAGATTCGAACTCCAGACCTCCCGCTCACGAGTTCGCGCCTTAACGACTTCGGCCACACGTCACGTATGCTGCATCGATGCAAGACGGGGGAGGGGGGGGGCGACAGTCGTAAAGCACAAAATAAAAAGCAATTGTACGCCAGAAATTAACATTTTAGTTGGTATATGATAATCACATGGAATATAAAACAGCGAAAGCAAATGGGAAATTTACTCTAGCAGTGTTACATGTAAAGGAAATAATAGGGTCTCTAAAGTGACCTAAGGAAACATAGAAGAGGCGCGATAAGGCCATCATTATTCGGTTTTCTCCTCTGTTCTAGTTGCCATTCGTAAAGGAGACGTGACTTAAATACTTGGTTCCACACAACACGGCAGGGTGTGTACATAAGTGCATATGTACGAGGGTAGGTTCATAAGTTTCCGGCTTGCCGATAAGGGTTGTCGCATTCACAAAATCCTTACCTGGTGCCATACCTTATCTCTTAAGTAAATTGTTGCAGCTGTTACTTCCACTCCACTGTGTTCAGTTATTCAGATATAGTTGCATAAAGAAGGTTATGTGCAGAAGATTGTGGCATGCTCAAGATGGAGTTTCGAGCTGTTATTAAGTTCTTCACAAAAGAAGGGCTTACTCCAAATGAAATTAAACAGCGATCGGTGTATATGGGGAAGCATCCCCCTCATACTCAACCGTAAAAGAATGGGCCAAAACTTTTCGAATGAGTCGAGAAAGCATTGAAGACGAAGAGTGTGCAGGTCGGTCCTTGGAGGTGCTCACTCCTGAAAACATCGCTCTTGTGGAAGGAGAAATTACGGAAGACCGGCGGCTCAAAGTTAAAGAAATAGCAGCAAGGTTGGGCCTATCTAAAACAACAGTCCTTCGAATTATTCATGAACATTTAAATATGAATAAGGCTAGTGCAAGATCGGTGCCTAGACTTCTTTCCTCAGTCCAAAAGCAGCAACGAGTCATCTGTTGTCAGACATTTTTGGAGCTCTTCCGTTGCAACGAGAGAGAAGTTCTGCAAACCATTGTACAGGAGATGAAACTATGGTCCTCTACTATGATCACTTGTCCCAAAGAGAATCGATGGAGTGGCATAAACCTGGCGAAGAACCGCCTCTAAAGGCCAAGGTCACTCAGTCAACCAAGAAGACCATTACCACAATGTTTTGGGACTGAGAAGGAATACTCTTCACTGACTTCAAGAACAGGAACACTGCAGTAAATGGGGAGTACTAAGCTGGCCTGCTGCACAGACTACTGCTTCCTTTAAAGAGAAAAGCTGAGTGGTGGTATGCGCCTTCTTCACGACAATACACCTGTGCAAACAGCTCTTGTTGCAAAGGAAACTGAAGAAATATGGCTTCAAGGAAATCGACCATCCACCCTACAGCTCAGATATAGCTCCCAGTGAATATTTCATCTTCTCAAAACTCAAGAAGTACCTTCAAGGAAGGAAATTTAAGTGTGACGAAGAAGTGATAAATGCTGTTTGTGCCCATTTTGCAGACAAGACTTCTGACTTTTTTTTATGTGGGGAGGGATTGAAATGTTAATTCAAAGATTTGAGATGCAATAAAGGGTAACTATATTGAAAAGTGAAACATAGTGTTTGTCTTTATGATACCTACAAAATGGTTAGGCCCAGAAACTTACGTACCCTTGTATGCTGTTAGCTCTGAGGCATTTTATATGCACAGTTAGATGATAAATCAGCTGTTCCATGGTCATAATGTCATTCTTCAGGGTTGCACATCTTGTCTTTCCAAATATTATGAATCATTATTTTATTTCGGCATTGGATGTTCATGTCATGAGATCCCATAATGAATTAAAACTGATAATAAGTTTACTGATTAGCCTAAGTACCAAGAATTCCTTGAGGAATTTAAATATTTTATGGCAATGTCACAAAGCAATTACATTACTGGAAAAACTTTTTATTCAAAACATGTTGACTTTAAAACAATAACTTACCAATTAATGTGCACTGTACTAGGATATTTATAATAAGGGAAAAAACAAAAGTATTATTCTAAAAACCAGAGTCAGCTTATTCTGTCCCAATATTTCCAAAAGTTTGACAATTTTAGCTAAAATTGAAAGATTTCTAACAAAGTATGAAAAGTTAAGTTTTCTTTATTTTAAGCAAAATAAATATGATACAAGGCACGTGAAATATAAAGTTGAGAATTTACATTTTACATCAACACATGATACTAATAGGAGCAACACCAATAAAATTATTCATATTTGTGATAAAATTTGGATATTTCCTCTGATGATTGCTGACATCTTACAAAAGAAAATACTTTTGATTATAAATTTATACACAGCTCCACATTCTACCATACCATTAATGTAAATGATGGGCCTGACAAACTTTTTCACAGCAATGTAGTTTCCAAGAATACCTAATTTCAAGATGCATTTCTGCAAATGTCATGTCAAGAAGTATGTTGAGGAACTTTCAAATGCTGGATGACACAAATTTTTTTCCAATATGTTATCCAGCTCGACATTCACACTCTTTGAACGATTTTCATTAACATAATTTTGGAGAGCTTGGATAAATTTTTTAAATTAAAGAAAGCAAGGACAACCAGAGATGATTGCAAGTAAGCTTCTTCAGAACAGCATTGGTGACCATTGAGTTTGTAGTGTTGTACTGTTCACATAGGCGGTATGTAGGATTTCCATGGTAAAGTCCCATCTTCCATAGGTATTTCCAGAATGGCTAATGGCCAATAATCATTGCAATAGCTTTTGATTTGTTTTCTATCCCCACTCATTAAGTCTCCTTATTTAGAGAATTCCAAGATGTTTTAATAAGAATTTAACCTTTCTTTTTCTACCAGTTTATCTGCTACCTCATTGCCTTCTATGGCCTTATGTTCAGATATCCAACAAAACTCTAGTTGATTCTTTGTGGAAAGGTTAAAATAGGATCTTAAGAGATATTCTTATATAAGACTAGAGTTGACTTGATGAAATTTAAGTGCATTGGCATAGTTTGAATGTCTGTGGAATGAGTAGTACATTGATTAACATAATTTCTCTCATGTAAGATAAGTGGGGTCAAAAACGAAATTACTTCTGCCTGAAAAAATGCGACAAAGTTCTCAGCATTTATAAAGATCTTTGTTTTTGAAAGTAACTCATAAACTGCAACTCCTGGAAAGCTTCATACTCTTCAGCCATTTGTAAAGATGTCCAGATGACCCTTAGGTACAGTAGGTAAATTATCTCCCATTTAGTCAGATTTTTCTTCAGTTCTAATTCTAAATGGTTATATAAAATTGTATTTTAATAGAATGTACTCAGATGATGTGTCAAAATGGTGTTAGGTAATATTGTGATTCTTATTGAAGAGTGTCCATTTTTATGATGAGCTTCTCCTGAATTACCCACAGTATTAATTCTATAAGCTGCCACTCTGGCCTCTGCTTTAATAATTACATAGGTCTATAGCAGAATTTTAAATTAAATTTCCAGTGTGGCTATTGGTATGCTGCATAATGCATTATTAATGTTATTGTATCTATTTCCACCACACCATAGCTCCATACATTATCTGTGATCTTACCACAGCAAAATACAGCCAATGGTATATATTTCATTTTTTTTGGGAGGGGGGATGGGTTTAATGCCTGTTTTTACTAATGAGGAACCACAGGCACAGATATATGTAATTTGGGATACCATGTAAACTCAAGTATATGTTGCTTGTTATAAATTGCATTGTCAAGGTGGATATTCCAAATCAGTCTCTGGTCTAGGATTATTCCCAGATACTTAACACCCTTTGCATTTCAACTCCAAAAAAAATCTTTGGAACTTTTATAGTTAAGCTAATCATATAATTAAGATAATTATATGATTGAATCAAACTACACACTCTTATTGCTCCACTTTCAAGTTTATAATATGTAGCACTAGTTTCACAAACCATTGTTCGCATCCTCAGCTAACTAACCATCAACTGCTGGATAATTCGTTATGCTGTGGTAGTGTGTATTTTTTGAGCAGAACATGGAAAGATACAAATTCAAAAGTTTCACATATCCAACTTACCACACAAATTCAATAGGATATTCAAAGGATATTAGAGACCTCTGAGTAACATTTACTGGCCAAATAAGTGTACTTACGAAGCTGTTGACAATGGAGTGGTATATATATATAAACAATGTATACAGTTTTTTTCACACTAACTCCATTCACTTACATAAATTTGGAACATATGTTTCGGGAGCGATCCCTCCCATCTTCAGCCTGTTGACAAACTGTCGTTAAACGTGGCGGTTGGGTCTCTTGATGTTCTTGTGGCGGCATCTGTTGGTATTATTAGGAATTTGCTGAGTTCATCCAATGGAGGGATATCGAAATTCATCAAATTATCCTTATTTTTTGTAATGAAAATGTTTTCCCAAGTGGAAAGTTCTATTGCATTATGAAGTTGTTTAAGTAGTTTTATCTCTGATTTAATTTCATGATTTTTATTCCAAAAGTGCGCTGCTATTGCTGATTTATCAATTTGTTTTAAGCGAATATTTCTGAAGTGTTCTTTTTTCCGGATTCCCAAATTCCTCTTCGTTTTTCCAATGTATTTTTTGTCGCAATCTGCATGAAATAGAATGTGCAGATTGCGACAAAAAATACATTGGAAAAACGAAGAGGAATTTGGGAATCCGGAAAAAAGAACACTTCAGAAATATTCGCTTAAAACAAATTGATAAATCAGCAATAGCAGCGCACTTTTGGAATAAAAATCATGAAATTAAATCAGAGATAAAACTACTTAAACAACTTCATAATGCAATAGAACTTTCCACTTGGGAAAACATTTTCATTACAAAAAATAAGGATAATTTGATGAATTTCGATATCCCTCCATTGGATGAACTCAGCAAATTCCTAATAATACCAACAGATGCCGCCACAAGAACATCAAGAGACCCAACCGCCACGTTTAACGACAGTTTGTCAACAGGCTGAAGATGGGAGGGATCGCTCCCGAAACATATGTTCCAAATTTATGTAAGTGAATGGAGTTAGTGTGAAAAAAACTGTATACATTGTTTATATATATTTACTGGCCATTTCATGCCCTGAATTGAATGGGATGCTTATGACCTGAGGTGTTAAAGAGTGTCCATAAATAAAACAAAACAACAATCAAAGAACATAGCATAAAGTTAGCCCCAATGAACAAATGTAATATAAAAAATTCACTAGGCGCTACAATAAAAGACACCACACCAATAGAATAAAAATCAGGAATTTACAAAATTAAATGTGCACATTATAATAAAACATACATGGAAATGAACAGAAATTTAGAAATTCAGAGAAGGAACACGTTAGGAAAGTTTGTTTTGAATAAATTGATAATTCAGCATGGCAGCTCACTTTTGGACCCAAAGTCATGAAATTAAACCAGAGGCTAAGCTGCTGAAAGAACTTCACAACCCAATAGAGTAATTTACTTGGGAAAAATTTTCATCTTTAAAAATAGAAAAAACTTCATGAATTCTGATGTTCCACCCATGGATGAACTCAGCAAATTCTTATTTGAACCATCAGAGACTACCACAGAAGCACCATATCCAGTAATCAGTCAACAGCCGATAATGTAAATTATAATTAATCTGTTATCTAACACGCTCTTATGCTTCACTTACTTTTAAATATGGTGGGACTGGTTTCAAAGAGACATCCTCTTCATCTTCAATCAACTTGACGACTCAGCTGATAATGTGTTGCCCCCAAAACTATCCTAATGTTGCATAAGTGGAGTGAGCATGAACATATTTAATGACTTATAATGGGAAACTTTTGCTTTGTTTATGTAATTAATTATCTATTTGGCAAAAATAATATTTCCATGGAGGAGCTTTTGGTGAATAACAAATGCAATGAAATAAAAGATATAATAATATTCTTAATACATCTATGGAAGCTTGCCACTATATATTCTATTTACAGAATTTTTTATTTACCAAGAGTACTATTAATAAACATACCTTTTATGATAATAGCTTGTGTAACAGTCTTGAACCCAGTTGTTAGAGTTTACTACATCAATTTTAGCTTTGGCTTTGTGAAGAAAATTGTTTTTAATCTGTTTCAGAATTTGGGGGAACTGGTTGCTAGTTCTTATGCATATATATGAATGACTTATTGTTTCTATATTTTCGTGTTTTAGTGAATTGTAAATAATCAGTATCTGTTTGACAGTTGCATTCTCTTTCATGTGGAATGCCAGTATGATTCTGACCTTCTTTCCACTATTTGATTAATATAACAAATATATGCAAGGCAAGATCTGTGTTTGGTGCATAAGTCATACAGTTGCTGTTTGTTTATTTCATAGTGATGCTCAGGAATATTAAATGTTTATTGTGCATATAAATCACAATGATAAATGGTTGTTTAGCTCTTTCTGAAGTAATCTAGGAAGGAAGGAGGATTGGGGGAGGGAGATGAAAGGGTGAAGAAAGACTTCCATCTAATATATAATATGCACACCTCATCCAGAATATGATTACACTTCTTGCTAAAACTCACATATGAAAATAGTTCACATAAAATAGTAATTCGGAAATGGAATGGATGAGCTAAAATAAATTTATTATATATTTTACTGCTTTTGTGTCAATTTACATAATTTATCATTTGTCACAGCAAATTCAAACATTATCATCAATGTTTTCATTTAAAACATAAAAGTTTTGAATAACTGAGTCGATTTTGTAACACTTACATCACTAATAGTTTTAAAAGAGGCAAACTAAGTATCTGGAGCTAATTGCTCCCATCTTCAGTTCCAGTTCGACTGCAGTTATAGTTGCATTAAATATAACAGTTATAACCCAGTTCCTCATAAACATGCAGTAATAAATAGTCTCGCTCACAGGTTGGTAAATGTCCCCATGAACAGAGAAGAATATGATTTAGAACTGAGCAATATAATAAATATAGCTATAGAAAATGGTTTCAAACAAGAAGTGGTATATAAGAAAATAAACAGACCTAGGAACAAAAAAAGAATCAAAGACATCAGTAATCTTATTCCCAACAAGGAAGAAAATAGAATGTACCAAAAATTCACATAACATCTATCAACCTTCTACAAATTCCAAAAGATTTTCAAAAAACAAAACATTATTTTAGCTCCAAAAAACAGTTACTCCATAAAAAATATACTAAATTCTAAACTAAAAGAGGACATTTCTCAAGAGAAAAAATCAGGAATATATCAGATGGAATGTATCGACTGTGAAAAAGTTCCATAGGAAAGACTAAAAGAAACATAAAAACATGAACAAAAGAACACATCAGGAACATAAAACAAAGACAGGAAGAAAAATCAGCAGTAGCTTGGCATTTTTGGAATGAAAAACATAATATAAACAGGAGTCCCAAACTACTTAAAAACATTACAGGGAAAACAGAACTCGCCATCTGGGAAAACATTTATATCTGGAAGAACAAATGTGCGTTTTCAACTTTGAAATCCCACCAAGTGACATTTAATACAGAAGTTCATCCAACCGCCACCAGAGACAAACCAAACCACCACGAAGAACAAGGCTGGCAGTCGAATTGGAACTGAAGATGGGAGCGATTAGATCCAGAAACTTAGTTTTCCTCTTTTAAAACTATTAGTGATGTAAGTGTTACAAAGTCGACTCAGTTATTCAAAACTTATATTAAACATCACTGTTACAAATGTCCACCATATTTAACTAAAACCATAAAATTGATATTTTGTATAAACATGAAACATTAGAAGAACAGTGTTATATGATGAAGTGGGAAGTGACCACAAGTAATTATTCTTTTACACAGAAGTATGTATGATCTGTTGTGTAGGATTTTTTAACTTCAGCATGAGGTGAACATTTTTCTGCTCTTTTAAATACCAAATGTAGACTTGAGGATAAATTTAATGAAGAGCTGTGGTTGGTAGTGGCATACTTAGCAGTTATTTTCAGCTCACTGAATAACTTAATTAAAGTCAAGGAAACAATACCACTCCACTTCTAATTCATGATAAAGAGAATACCATGATATATGAGCCCCAGTTTGCCGAGATAGTACCTGTAAAAGGTAATGTACCTTTCTTCCCACTTCGTCAAGTTTATTCAAGAGAATGACCTCCAATTTAATTGTAAATTGCCATAGAACATTATAGGCCAAAGCCATAAGCTGATTGAGGAATTCACAGTAAATTTATCAGAAATGTTGACTCTCGTGAGTGAGTCAGGGATGTATTTTCTGACTGAGGTGCTTTCAGCAGTTTTGGCAGATGGAAAAAAGGAACATTTCATTGAAATTAATTTGATATTGGATTGAAAATGTCTTTTCAAAACTTCCTCTTCCTAATCTTTGGTTTTAAGCATGGAATAACTACTTAAGCTGACTGACAGACTGTCAAATTTAAAGTGCCCCTTTCATACATTAGTGTGTATGAATGAATGAATAGCATTTATTGCCCGTTTTTGCTACAGAGGCACCACAGGCGATGGACACTGGTGATACATGAAATAAAATGATATGTAGGGAAAGGATTTATTTTTAAGGAAGGAAATGTTCCAGGCCTAAGTTTAGGGTACCTCCCCCGGCATTTGCCATTTATGAGTACTGAAAAAAACCCAGTCAGTGAGGACGGGATTCTAACCCCAGACCTCCCACTCACGAGTCCGCGATTTAATGACCTCAGCCACCTGTGGCGGTATACATTAGTGTGTATGTGTGTGTATGCATGCATGCATGTGTGTGATGCTTTACTCTTTATTGAACAACATGTTCCATTACAACAAATATGGCAATACTACATGTTCTAGCTGTCATATAATGTTATCAGTATACTATATATATTTTTTTTAACTATAAACTACTTGGATTCCCAAATTATTTTATAATGCTAACAGAAATTATCACAAATCCTGCTGGTACGGCAATGATTATAGTTGATCCTGTAAAGTAGGCTTGAGTGTCTACATCTATTCCTACTGTGAATATGTGAAATAAAGACTGTCTGTGCATACACTTAATATACAAATGCCAATTCCTTATGCTGACTAAAATTCTAAGCTATTTATAAATGTACAGTAAAATTTTAAATTATGTTCTCTTTGTTTAATGGCTGCCTAAAAACACTTTTACATAATGTGTCCCTTTGTTTATTCAATTTTACACATGTCTAGATCAAGTGGTCTACCCACTTGATCTTCCTCATTATATGAACACTGAGTACTATCAATTATCTTAAATCTATGATAATAAGATCTTAATTTTCCATGGTCCCTTACTATCTTACTATTGTTGTCAATTTTAGAGTAAATTTAACTTCAGAATAAGTCTGTTTTTCATGCTTGGAAATAATTATTTTGTGATTGTGCCCTTCGTACACCTTTCCCATTCACTTTCCCATGTTATCTTCTGCTTGTTTCACAAAGTTTGCATTTATCCATACTAGACCAACTCTTGTAGCATATTTGCAGGCTTAGATCTTCAACTGTTTACTTTGCCAAATTGTTGGCTACAGGTCAGAGAAATGGTTGCAAATGTGAAAGGAGTTGACAGTAAAGAAAATTTGGGGGGATTCATCTCAAATGAGGAATTTAGGAATTAATTATACAGAATTAAAATAAGTAGATGTTGATGGTTAACAAAGGAATGTCTTGTAGTTTGTTAAATTACTTTTAAATTGGTGCTCATATAATATATTTAGAGTTTATATAATTAATCAGCAAATGCTGCTTTGAATTGAAACTAAGTACAAAATATAAAGTTTTTTGTTAATTATTGATTGATGAACTCAAGAAGAATTGGAACAGAGTGGGAGCTTAAAATAGAGCAATACTGAGGAAAACAAATAAGGAGAAGAATGGAAAGAAAACTCTCTGGTATGAAAGAACTACCTGAAGTGGTGGCTGAACCTCTGTTTTCTGGAATTCCAGTAGGAGACTACTAATGAACTGAAGACAGAGGTTAGAATGGATTGTGGATGTTAGGCAAGGAGTACTCTAATTGTGTTGTCGTTATTTTATTTTGTATTGTTTCATGATTTGGAATAAGACAAATTATCCTACATTAATGTATTCAATCTGCGTCTTAGTGTTATGTAAGTAAATGGAGTTAGTGTGAATGGGTTGAATACATTAATATATGATATATTACCACTGCATTGTCTACAGCTTTGTAAGTACAATTTATTCACTTAAGAATAATTATGTTTAATTTAAAATTTGGTAAGAAACTTATTGTAACACACAAATTGTATTTGTGAGAGATCACACCTAAGAATGGCAGGGCCAATATTCATTTTTATCTGAGGATTTCAATAAATATCAAGGGTACTAAAAAATGTATACACACTTTCACAGTAGATATCTGTTTAATATATTTCAAAGTTGGACCAAAAACAATAGCAATGTGTAGTATGATGTTCTGTAAATAGATGTGACTCGCATACATTAGGATAGCATTGCTATGTGACAGGTAAATCAACAATGAACAATGAAGCCAAGATTATTGTATGATATTCTGTAAACAGATGTGACTCACATTATGATATGCTAGTGTTGCCACAACAAAATGGAGCCAAGGTTATTGTTTGAACAGTGGAACACAATTTGAAGTGGTTTTTGGAAAACCGAGAATGTTGTTGAAGTTCGAAGTTGATGGAGACGTGTGTACAGAACAGAACTGCCGATGCAACTAACAATTGCATGCATTTGAGACAAATTTGAGACTCATGGTACCATATACCATAGAAAACCAGCTACACTGGCAGCACTTCAGGAAAAAATTGAAACGGCATGTGCTGCACTCGCTAAGGATATTTTCGCAAATATTACTCAATCAGTAGTTCAATGTATTCAGGAGTGTATTGATGGCAATGGTGGGCATTTTGAGCAATGGTTGTAATTTTAAAAGTCTAAAATGATTATAGTGCTCATTTTCTGTTTGTGTGGGTTCAGTTTTTAATGTTAACACAGTTTTTTCTTTGCTTGAAGTTTGTATACATTTTTGTCACCTTCTGTAAATCAATAGATATCTCTAACTTCCAGGAAAATTATCTGATATTCTTGATCACTATATTATGTAAACTGTTGAAAACCATGAAATTATTGATAGCAATTATTGGAATATTTGCTGACAATGCAAATACAAACTTTGGTGAAAGGAAAAACTTGAAAAAAATAATCTGTTGGTACTTTAAACTGAAGTAGTATTTTGAAAGGAACATTGCAGGTGTGGAATGATGCCCATATTATTAATAATGCAGTACAAACAGCTCCATACACTTTTCAGTTGGATGTCCAACTGTGATTTTAAACATCATTCATTATTTCCACAGAGGTTGGCAAGTTTGAGATCATTTTGTGAATTTATTAAAGTTGATTTAAAAATACATATCGGTGCTTAGTAAGACTAGGTGGTTGTCTTTGTGACCAGCTGCTAATGTGTTATTTGATGTATGAGCTTCTTTGCTCCTATTTTTTAAGTACTGAAAAGTGTTCAACTGTCATCAAAGTATTTTTTAAAAAGAGAGAACATTTTGCCTATGATGTAGGCTTTCATGACTGAAGTTTGTCATGGTGAAAGTTTTTCAGCATATGCTATGTGAAACTTAATGATAGTACACAATCCTTTGGTTGTCATTCTTAGAACCGTCTCAAGGACAAGTTTTCATCGATCTGTTTGGTAACTTGCCGAAACCTTTTGCCGATACATTTTTAATTTTCCATTTACAATTCTATGAGGGGGAGGACTGAAGGTCCTCAAAATGTTGGATGATATATTTATCACTGAGATCAATGAATGAGATGTAGCAACTGGTTCTGAATTGATGAAGGCAGTAGAAAACTTTCTGTTGAAACTAAAGTCAAGAGAAGAAGTAGTTTACATGAACAGTGATTTTCTTAAGATGGTAAAGAGTCTAGAAGATGAAAGGGAAGTGACTAAAAATGCTTTTAAAGAGGAGGTAAAATTTTCTACTTAACTGCAACTGACTAAATATATATCAGAATGCATTGCACTAATGAACGGTTCAGAAAATGAACTGGAACTCTCTTAAATGCCTCAGTGATTTGAACTGTGACAACATAGAAATGTCTGTGTTGCGCACCCTTGGGAAAGTGTTGTTACAGAAAAAATAAATTAAAGAGTGGGACAGTGCATCTAAAATTGTAACAATAAGATGGCAGGAAACTTGCAACTTTAGTAAGGAAACTTTGAAATGTAATATGTATATTTTCTGTTTGAGTCTACCTGCACAAATGCTCCTATTGAGAGGGCTTTCTTGCAGATAAACACTTTGTGGACCAAAGCAAAAAACAAACTTTAAGTAAAGACTGTCAAGTCTATGTTGTTGTTGAAAACATTGAAGGGTCTTACTTGCCAAAAATTCTTTGAAATTATATCATCTGATGTTAAGCTCTTGAGAGATGCTCCCTTTTGAAAATATATTATTCTCTCAAACTCCAAATTAAATTAATATGAAGCTGAGGACTGTTACTGGATTATGGATAGCTGATATTCAGGACAAAGATAGCACCAGCTTTACTTCATCTTTAGCATGTCTCTATGTTATAGGGACCTTCAGAAGTACTTCACCCATTGCATTGGAAACTCTGTTTGGGCTTACTCCTAAGGATATCTATCTATATTTACAAGTGAAGTAGGACTAACTGCATATCACTTGGTGCATGCAGGAAATTGGAGAAGCAGTCTCTTAGCAACTGGACATATCTTCATTTTAAAGTTATTGAATATTCCAGTACTGAGGATGAGATCTGACCTGATGAACACTCATTGTTTAAGGTAACTCTTGGTCTCAAGATGGCTGGATGGAAGGAACTATGCACACCAAAGAATGCAACCAACTTTGTTTTACTGATGGATCCTGCATTGGGATACAATGTCGGATGCAGGCCTCTCTCCAAGGACCACATTATTTTTAGCCTTGTTAAACACAGTTTTTAAGCATAGTTTTTAAGACAGAAGTATTTGCTATCCTGAATTATGCTTTTAGAGGACTTCAGAAGTTATACCATGGTAAACATATTCTCATCTTCTCAGATAGTCAAATTGCCTTAAAGGTACTCTCCTTTTCTCCACCCAGGTAAAATCTAAAATCATACGGGAATGCCTAAATGCGCTGTCTGCTCTGGCATCTGGCCACAGGCTTGAACTGCAGTGGGTGCTGGGGCATCTAGGCTTCTATGGAAATGAAAGAGCCAATAAGTTGTAAAAAGGGATACTGACATGCCCTTTTTTGGCCCTGAACTCATGGTTGGAATCAGTACATGCACTGCTAACATTCCGCTCAAAACATGAATTGGGGAAAAACACCAAGGTGGCAAACCTATCCTGGACAAAGGCAAGCTAGGTTCTGGGTTCAAGCAACACTCTTTCCACATCTCTAAAATTGGACAGAAGAGGAATAAGGAAAGTAGTTGCATTAATTACTGAACATGGTCACTTCAGAAAACATCTACAGAAAGTGGGACTTGATAAAGATAATTCATTAGTAGAATGTGTAAACAGGATGAGGAGTTTGTCTCTCACATCCTGTTTGAGTGTGCATTCCTGGTAAGAAACAGACTTACTCTTACTATAACCATGGAAGACCTAAGAACGGATGCCAACATTGGAACCAAAATACTGCAACTTGTTTAAGGAAAAGAAAACAATTAAGACATCTCTTCCAATGTGGTTGCACAATAAGTCTTATAGGTTGATGTGCCGGAGGTCATTTAAACTCCATCAAATTCCCCACTATCTGCCTACCTGCTTCACCTTACAATGGTTCTACTGTGATAGTAAAACACTTTGAAATTTCCCAGCTTTACATTTTGAAAATCTGGAATCTCTAAATAAAACAAGACCAGAGAGGGTCATACTAGACAGAAAGATAATGCTAGTTCTTCTAATTTTGACAGCATGTCTTCCATTATCAGTGCAAATTCTCAATCAGATCTAATGACCACAATGCATATGTCAATGTTCCAAGACATTCATTAGTGAGGTATGAGGCAAAGGGTTTAATTTGTTAGCTGAAAAGGAGAAGTTTATTATGTACTTTGCTTTCAGAGTATATAAATTATGAAACAACAAATATAAATTCATTGTTCAAAGGCATGTGCAGAATTGTAAGCACAGTAAGTTGAAACTTTAGTACAACAGTATTCAGAATTCAGTTTTAGGTAGTAAAAATTCTGAAAATTTGCCAATACTATTTCTTGTTTTTGGCAGCAAATGGCAGATTTCAAAAAATAATTTGAGACAAGTGGACAAATTATTAACTTCTGCTAATATACAACTTCATGGCAGTGCGGAAGGTGGGGTTTTCCCTGTCTTTGCCAGAAGAAGCTCCTACTTCATTCCCTGAGAGGGGATCTACTCTCAGATTCAAGCCAGGAAAGAAATCCTCTGGTGCCAAAGGTAGGGTTTTAGTCTTAGCAGTAGTCTTGCTAAGGACATCAGATAAAGACTATGGGAGAAACTGTGGGAATATACTGTTACCAGTATTGTTAAACCCAATGCTAATCTTAGCCATTGGTGGAATATATATCTCAATAAGGGAGAAGATCATAAATTTAATATACTAGGAATATTCTGTGATCTATCAAAAGTTTTTGACTGTATGAACCATAACATATTCTTATCAAATTATTCTAATATGGTAATAAGGGCAAAGGTTATCAATGGATTGCATCATACTCATCATACAGAAAGCATACATTTATAATAATTCTTCAGACAATTGCATGCACTCAGAATAGACAGTAGTGAAACACAGTATTCCAATGATATTTTCAGTACACTAAATAACTGGTCTGACAGTAACAAAATTCACATAAACTTTGAAAAATCAAAATACATTAATTTTCACACAAAAAATAAAAAAATGTTGTAGACCTAAAGATACAATATGAAGGCAATGAAATCATCCAATCTAGTAAATTTCATGGCCTTAGGTTTGACCATAATAGAAATTGGAAAGACTATATTGATTACTTCTTACCCATACTAAGCTCAACATGTTTTGCAATCAGATCATTAATTCATTTTAAAAATGAATAAGCATCCTAAATGGTGTATTATGCTTAATTCCATTCCTTAAAGATTTATGAAATAATGTTCTGGGGAAATTCAGTAAATGCTAAAAAATACTCTTTATACAAAAAAGAGTAATAAGAATAATGGCAGGGCAAAATGATTAACTCATTATAAACCACTATTTAAAATATTTGTAATTTTACTATTAGCTTGCAAGTATATTCTAGCTGTACTTTTATTTGTAGTAAACAATTCAGAAGTATTCATAAAAGCTCAGATGTACACAACAAAGAAACTGGACACAAGAGAACGTATATAGACCAAGTAACAAGTTGCAGGCATTCTAAAGAGGTGTGTTTACTACAATAGTATTATTATTTAATTCACTTCCATCATCTATAAAGGAAGTGCATGCTAATAAAAATAAGTTCAGATTAGCATTAACAAGATATCTTATCACTCATATCTTCCATACAGAGGATTGCATACAATCAAAAAATAAATATACTAAATAAAATACTTTAAGTTACCATTTTGTAAATATTCTATATTTAAGCTACCATTAAATGTATTTTATTATCTGTGACCATCTCTATACAAGAGTTAAAATTTTTAAATAAGAAGAGTGTGACAATTTCATCAAAAGTACATATTGTACATAATTTTTGACAAAATCTATACCCTGAATTCAGACTAACTCTTTAGATATATGATATGGCATACCTTCAAAAGCTAAAAACTCATAGCTGTTGTGGATAATAATTTTTATAGTGTTTAATGCTTATTTTAACTCTACTGTGGCACCATATGCATTGGACACTAATGATAAATGGAATAAAATGATAGATTGGATTTTTTTGGGGGCTGGGGAGGTAAGGAAGCTTGTACACTTAAATTTAGAGTACCTCCCCAGCATTTGCAATTGATGAGGACTGTGGAAAACTTGGGGAGGGGGAAAAAACCTCAAATTAGGAGGGCAGTCCTGCCAAAATTGAACCCTAGACTTCCAGTTCACAAATATGTACATTAGCAAACCTCAGCCACCCTTGTTGGTCCATTTCCCAGTGAAACAAATTTGAGAGAGTATCTCGTTAATTCTATTGAACTTATATGTTTAAATCAAAATGTGAAAGTGAATGTTCTTGTTGTAAAAATAGTTGACTGCTGTAACACATATTATAGCAGATTAAATTGTGAAATGTGGATCTTATTAGTTATCACAGAAGACAGTTTGCTCTTTATATCAGCCAATGCAATTGGCTAGAATTTCATGCTTTTACATTTTACTTTTTGGATATAAATATCACATTACTGTTCTGAGGAAATTAGATGTTAACTGAAAGCTGCTAATTTAAGAATAACTTCATGGTAATCCCAGGCATAACAGAGAGCTGTTTTGATTACATGAAACTGGAATTTTTTTTATCTTCAGTTCTTATAATAATTACTTGGGGCACATGGCATGAAACAGGAAAATATCATTGCATTAATTACAAGTTATTAAATATTCCATCAACCTTGAAGACAAATAGAGTAGCAGAACTGTAATAAGCTTAAAACTAGTAATTGAGAATGAAATCCTGTACTTTCAACTCAAAGCTACAGTGGAAGTCTTCAATATCTTTGTTAACAAATATGGAGATGGGGCTTCCATCCATCCATTGTAGTTTTTTTTTTATAATTTTTATTAGCACTTAATAACTTTCAAATTTCATTATAGAAGATGTTTGAAAGATAAAAGAATTAGTAGTTTGTAGAGACTGCAGCTAGATGATAAAATAATGGTATAGGGAAATATTTTATTTTAGCCTCCTGGGTTGGGTTGGATTCTAGTCTCCTAGAATTCCAGTAGGCTACTGCTGATGAACTGGGGTCTAATACAATCAAGGTTGAAATTTTGTACTTTATTTAATTATTTTGAATTTGATAAAGGGTTAGTATAAAATCATCATTATATTACACTTTCTGTAATTGCGAGAAGGTATACCTAAAATGGCCTGGGCCAGATTGGTGGAGAACCCTGTTTGTATTTTTCCTAGCACTTTCAATAAATTGCAATTTCAACAAATATGGATTTTAGGAATCTGATAAGAATATGCAAAAATATTTAGTTTCTTTTATCATCTGTTCCTCAAAGGAAGCAAATATCTGGTTATACATATAAAAACTTAGCAGTTGAATTGATTTTATTTCCACTTAATAATAAAACAATCTTCCACAGTACTCTTTTACAATTGCTCAGTGATACAAGAAAATACAACTAGTTACTCTAGTAAATCTTCCCGAGTTGCTATGTAACCAAGTGGCTCCAATAGTTTCAACCTTGAGGTTACTCAACTATCAGGCAACTTAAATCTACAAAATTAACTCAATCATAAACCAGGTTAAATTATGTTTCTGCCCAATTTGGTTCCTTATTTCTTACTTATTTTCTTCAACCATTTTCTTTTAACCTTACCTAAATAATTCTAAAACTCCAAGATTTTCTGCCTTGTTTTCATATTCACTAACTTGTTTCCCCCTATCTCTATTGGTAAGTTATCCCACTTCACAATCCTAAGTTTTGCTCTCATTTCTTCAATTAAGTGTCAGTAACTATCTTGTATTCCACACATCGGACATTCCTCTACATTTAAACTTCCTCTTATTCCTTTCAGATTCACTAACCTTATATGGGCCCATGCAATTCCCTCCCCCCTCCACCTGTCACTTTCATCCATATAATTCTCTCTACCCCATATTTCCTTTAACCCCCATCCCCCCCTCAATGACTTTTTATTACTAAAACTACCTAATATCTCCTGTCTTTCCATATCATCAATTCTTTGCAATTTTTCTGCAAAAACCTCTTTCTTTACTTTTTCTATCATACCACAGCATACCCAAGCCAATTTTTTCCATAATTTCATTGATTCCACTAACCCAAGTATTTCCTCCTCTCAGTTTCTCTTCCATTACTAGACAGTATTTCAAAATACAATTTTATTCTAAATTCTTAATCCTAAACTTAATTTCAGAGTCCTTGTCATTATTTTTGGTTTATTCCCTACTCTACCTAATTCAACTTGTGCAACCCCGTTTGACGAGCATTTTGGTAGACCCATAATTTGTTTGCAGAAATTCAATTTGACAGTTACATGAACATCTTACTGCTACAAACTTCTGAAAGGAGTTCTAATTTTCTCTTACCATGAAAAGATGAATAGCAGGTAAGTGCTAAGGACTCTGGACTGATTTGTGTCATCATTTCATGTCTCAAATGACCTTAGCAGGATGTTAACAGTTAACAGTTTATGCAAATGTTAACAGTTTATGCAAAAGAATGCTAAAATTTGTTACAGAATATTAGATATATGCTCCTTTATAATTTTTACTTGCAACATTGCTTTGAAAATACACCCCAAAGCATTAATTTTAATTTGACAGATATGAATAAACAGAAAGATATCTAGTATAACCTAAACTTAGGTATTAATTTCTTACACTAAACTCCACTCACTTACACAAAAGTAAGACATGTTTCAGGAGAATCTCTCCCATCTTCAGTTGCTCACTGAACCGCCATTACTCGAACAACCATGTTGTTGTCCAGCCATCATTTCGAGTAATGGTGGTTCAGTGAGCAACTAAAGAGGGGAGAAATTCTCCCGAAACGCATCTTACTTTTATGAAAGTAAGTGGAATTTAGTATAAAAAAAATGAATACCTAAGTTTAGGATATATTGCCACTCCATTGTCAACAGCTTCGTAAGTACAATATTTAATAAGCAGAATGTTTGTATATCAGTCCATTAATTAATTCCTAGAAACTGGGACTGTTGAAGATCGCCAGAGACCAGGCCATTAACACAGCATTAGGGAAAAGCAGGCAGTTAAAACAGTGGTGACTAGCATATGACAAAATCCTGTGCCAAGCAGTCTGTGCTGGCTCGAGAGCTGAACATTTAAAAAATGTCAATATTCTGCCTGTTAAGTTATGACCTAGGGTTGAAAGCTTACCTATGGATTACAGGTCACCTTTTAATCCAGCATCTGAAGGAGCAGATGATGATAAAATAAAAATGCCTTCTTCAACATTATGCAAGTAATGGCCACAGAAAAATTCCTTTCACAGATGAAAAGATTTTCACCATTGAGGTGGTTTTCAACCAGCAAAACGATCATGTTTATACTAAATCATCTTGAGAAGCTCGCAAGAAAGTTCTGAAGATCCTGCCTCAATCATGGTTTGGTGGGAGTGACATTTGACTGTACCATTTTTGTGCAAAAGGGGTGAAACCTATGCCAAAGTGTACCAAAACACATGTTAGAGACTGTTGTGAAGGATTTGAGCAACACTTTGTTCAGGAATGAACAATGGAGATTCCAGCAGGATTCAACACCCACTCACAAGGCAAAGTCTACCCAGGACTGGTTGTGGAGAAATGTTTTGAACTTCATTGCTTGGATGATTGGCCTTCCAGCAGCCCTGACCTCAACCCATTGAACTACAAGTTGTGGTCCATGCTTGAGGGCATGGTCTGTAAGAAGAGACATCCCAGTATTGGCCTCCTGAATAGCTCCCTGGAGAAGGAAGTGGCAGATTTTCCAATGGAGATTGTGTATAATTCCATTGATGTGTGGCCACAGAGATTTAGGGCCTGTGTGAAGGCCAAAGTGGCCATTTTGAAAAATAATTAGTGCTCTGTGTTTATAATACATATAAGTGACCAGTATTAAAATAATGTTACATTATATTTAAAACTGTGCAAATGGCTCAGGCTCAATGTTGTAACATTATTTATGGTAAAACTAGGTATAATCAAAGGGGAGGTTCCTGCTTGGAGGATACAGTACCTCAGTTGGTAGACCATCAACCCAGGAGGATGAAGGTCTATGGCTCAAATCTGGGCCTTAACTCACATTTTTTAAGTCTGATACTTCATTTCCAAAATGCTTATTGTTTTCAAGTAACTTTAAATTACTTTTGGCAGTGCTTCTAGTTTATTATTGCTTTTACAAACACCAACTGAACTAAATTTAAATATTAATGACTCTATTACAAAATCCACCCTATCCAATGAATAAGATTTATTTATGTGAGTATTTTCCTATAAAAACAATAAAATAGCAGAAAATCATAAAAATGAAGGTATTTCTAAATAGTTTCAATGCTGATTAGGACAATGTTTTTCTCTGTAAAAATAACAGTGAAGCAGATAAATTGATTGAAAAACTATAAGGAACTATCACTATGAAGCCAATTGTATGAATAAAAACATTTGGGTTATGTCAACTTAAACACTCTTATTGCTCCACTTGTTACAAAATGTGGTACTGGTTTCAAAGACCTCAGTTGTTCCGTGGCCGAGGATAAAGACAACGGTCTTTGAAACCGGTACCACATTTTATAACAATAAGTGGAGCAATAAGAGTGTTTAAGTTCACATAACCCAAATGTTTTTAACCAGATAAATTGATGTTCAAATTCCATAGATCATTTTATATATAGGTACTTATTTTCTGTATAAGGCTGGAATTAAGATTTTTTTCATTAGTTTTTCTTCTTCAGGTATGGAACATATCTGTAAGTCTACTTATAACTATTATTATGAATACTGCTTTTGTAGTTGTTTTCTTTTTAGTGTATTACTCAGATTTACCATTCAGAGTTGAGCCAATGGTTCCACCTGCACTTCTGTTTTCTTTTATAGCTAGAAAAACTGGATTACAAGTTACCTGCAGACATACAATATGTGCTCTTGAACTTTCAAATAAAGTGAGTTCAGGGCTTGTGGCTGCATACTGGAAGAAGTCAGTCGCCAAGACTATACAATGCATTTTCAGGTAGCAACTTGTAGTTGGTTTAAGAGAGACATTTGTCAGCCTGCTGTTGTGAGTTAGTGTATTACTTGGTGCTTTCACTACATAAATTATGTGCTAATTGTTCTTTATATGTTATGCCATTACATCAAGTCTTGAAGAACAGGATTTTATGTATGATACATGCGTGAAAACATATTCTTGCAGAGAAGTGGTAAGGCCATGTCATAGAAATCTTGTTCCAGATAGAGAAATTTTGCCAAATTGTTAAAAAATTACAAGAGAGAGGATCTTTTAATGACAAGAAATGCCTTCAGAACTGCAGTGTTCTTATAGAAGAAATATTAGATGAAATACAGGAATTTGCTACCAAGATATTGGCAATGTGTTGCCACTGAGGGGCATTATTGTTAACATGTTTATAATACAAATTAGTGCTTATTATCAAGTTTTAAATACAGTATAATTTTATGCTTTCAACGAAAATATAAAGCCCAAATATAAAAATATTAATGCCATGCACAGCTACTCTATCCACCTTTTTCCAGTTGTAGTGCCTGTGCTTTCCCAATAAGCAATCATGCTCAGGTGACTCAAACAATGTCTTTGCAGGCATTAAATACTTTTAGGTCTGTGAATAGTTTTTACCTCTCAATTTCAGCTTTAGAAGCTTTCTTTCTTTTTCTTTCAGTAAGTTATTAACATATAAAAATTACCAAAAGCCTTTAAGACTTCAATGAAGTAATCATACAAATGAGTCTGCTGGTATTAAACTTTCCTCACATTCAGTTTTTCGTGGTTGGAAAAAACTCTCACTCAAGGCATTTTGTCTCTACCAACAAATGAGCCCAGCTCTCAGGTGACAAGCACATGTACAGTGGACAGTTTTAGCAGCACATAGATTATATCCTTTTCTTTAAATTATACCTAAATGTGAATGGACTAGGGCAATAGTTATAGACCCCACTTTATAAATTATTCCTATAGATAGAACATGAAATTTAGTACAATGAACTACACAGATTAAGCTAAAGCAGCTCAACTGAATTGTGTCACAAACTTTAAGAGAAAATAAGGGGGGGGGGGGCATTGAAATGATTTATTACAAAAATAAAAACATTAACAGGATGCATCAAAACTACAGCATTTTCCTCCCTGCCAGCCACAAATAATTTAGATGCCAATGAACTAAAACAAAAACAGACAAATACACACAAATCATGAATATTATGGAAACAAACAAAAGAATAGAATTTTAGTTTTATATTCTTTTACTTTGTAATCTCGTGATATGTTTAGCTAATCTAGATCACTTCTCCACAAACCACATTAGTGAGTTCAAAAATGTTCTCCTACTTTTGCTGCATTGCTGTCCCAAGCAGCTTAGTGCAACACACCTTCAATCACAATTATATATCTGGATCTTTGAAATTTCACTTAAAAATTGGTACTGTTTATTTTTAAAAATTCCAAAGAAGAAATTGATCATTTTTATTTTAGAAATCACTTTGATACTAGGATGCTAATGTAAGAATTTTAATTTTAAAAAACATCTCATAAAAAATATGGACAATTTCCATAGATCAATTGGCTAGAACCAGCTTGAAAAGTGGAGAGCATAGGTCAGAATTCTGCTTTGCTGATTGATTCTCTGCTCATGCTCATTTTAATTAATTCATTTTATTCAGTATTGCACTTCCCTTGGATGGGATATTAAACAAATACAAAAATAAAAAAATAAATGAGTACTTTTGTTTCATCCTAGAACATGGATGCCTCCTATGTGGAAGGTTTCGATTAACAAGGAGGATTTAATTATGCTTATTTTTCTACAGAAGGCTGAATGACGGGTGGTAAACTCATCACCTGCCATCTGGCACGGAACTAAGGTATTACTTACATGTAAAACTCTCAATTTTGTCCAGATACCTGTTTTTTCAAGTATGGAGTTTTTTAAGGTGCAATAAATTTACAACATGGGACCCATAGTTTAAAGCCTCTCATGAGGGACTTGTGCTTGAGGATTTTACACCCTGAAAATCTACCGATTTCAATTGGGTTTGAACCTATGAACCTTGGATTCAGAGGCGAGTGTGCTACCCTATACCACTGAGGTCTACTTTAAAAAAAAACAACTATTTTATGATTTAATAAAACCATGCTCATTAATAATATGGAAATAATTTCTTTGCCTTTCAAATTGGCTAAACTTTATATGTGTTACACAGCATGGTTAAAGTAAAATTTAACTATTTTACTGCACATATATTTTAGAGAAAGGTGAATATGCAATAAATAATGATAATTTATGCATTTAATATATGAGTCTCTTAGTTTGACCCTATGAGTGCCTGAGTAAATGGGAAAACATTGTATTTTATAGATGCAGTTTCATGTAAAAGGTTTTTATTCAATTACATACCTGCTTTGCTGCCATGGCTCTGGTAAAAAAACTATAATTTTTCTTTTAGGTAATCTTTTTCTTTTTTTAATCTTCATTTAGATTATTCTTCATGCAAACCAATATATTTATATAATCAGGAATAAAAAAAAAGTATAAAATATAAATCACCTACCCTTTATTAAGGGTTACCATTAGATCCAGAAATTACAAAGTTCAAATTACAAAGTTTGTAAGAGTTTAAAATTATATCATTATGTAATAACTTGTTAGATAATGTATAAGTTTACAGAATAGCATTAAATAATATAGCCTATAGCGAGAGATGCCTGCATTTCCTTACTGCATTGTTTTTTTAATTTATGTTAATCAGCAAACTACTGATTCTATAAAGCAGACCCCCACATATATTAGATTTCTTGGCATTAAAATAAATGTATACATTTTTAAACAAATATGTTTATTATTGGACTTGAAACATTTTTGAAAGTTTACTTTATGTGTGTGTGTTAGATATTCAAGACAATATATTTAATCCTGCGTTACTGTAATAACAAATATTATTTATAATACCAGTTTCAATTTAAGTATAGCCATAAAACAAAGTTACACTACAAAAATGTAATATATTTATAAAATTAACTACTACAATTCAGCATTCATTAACAAACAAAATCACTAAAATTGTTTTAAACCATACTGAGTCATTTATAATTTACATAATGTTTAATTCATTATTAGTATCTTGAATTCATACTCGCTACTCCAGAACTATCACCACTTATTTGCTCAATGTGGTGATCCAGCTACAAGGAAATTAATCTACACCAAGAAAAGAAATAAGGAGCATTAAGATTACTTCAGTAGGTAACATAATTTTTACATTGTAAGAAAATAAGAATTCCAATATAGTATGTTGCAGTATTCTTTAGTACTGGGTGCATAATTAAAATACATTAGGTTCTATGTATATGCATTATAAATTTATTTTGAGATATGCAGTATCTGAACTTATTATGTTGTACTTCTATAACAAAGTGTTTTCACAAAAGATAAAGCAGCTATATTTGAGCAATGGTACAGAATGATAAATTATTGAATATCAGGGGACAATGACAATTGTTTTCATCCCTCTTACATCAACAGAAGCTATAATTAGTGTTTATAAGGCAATGGTATTTATACATATGAAGCAATTTCATGCTGATATTATCTAACAGTGTTAGGAAATAAAAATAAGACTGAAAACTAACAATCCATGTAACTTCTTATAATCTCAGCAAGATTTATTTATACCCATAAATTATGAGCTCATTAATATTGATGTTTAGCTACATTTTTAAAAAATCAACACAACCTTATACAGTTTTGTGATATTCTGGAGCAGGTTACATTACCGATGTTCTGATTTAATTAGAATCTCTAATGTAATTTTAGTGAGGGCAGGAAAAGAAAAAAAAAAACAGCACACCCATTACTATAGAACTGTCAGTTTTTTTCTAGTTGGTTAGCAAAGTTACATTTTGAAAAAAAAAAGTGTCTTGCATATGTCTGGTGATCTGTAGCATTATTTATAACAAATAAAGTATTGTTTAATGTTGAACAATTATATGATTTATGTAAGCTGTTATTTATTATATGTGGGTTCGACATATATATATTTTAACATATGCATCTATACAAAAGCAGCAGTTAAGTAAATGCACATTGTCACAATACTATGTGTTTGATGAGGCCACCATATCTATGCTATTCAAAACATAAATCTATTAGCTGATTAAAAAAAAAACTAAGAAAAAGTTAGTTTAAACTATCAAATTTATATTGTTTTACATAATTACAAAACTTTACTGATGTTATCAATATTTAGATGAGATAAAATGCCAGACCAGAATGGTTACTTTTTTCTTTCTGTATATAGTACTGTCTTTCGCAACATGGGCTTTATGCAATTTTAAATCTTCTGCAAGTGAGCCCATCCCAGGTGACTAGAATCGCTTAAGAAATTCTTCAGAACAGATTCTTGCTCTTGCATTTGTTGCTAATTTCATCTCACTTATTTCTTTATCGATTTCTTCCATGAAGTGAATTACAAAATCAACTAATTTGTGCTTGTACATTTGTTCTGTATGGAAGTTTGTGATTAGGAAACTGATATCGTAACCCTCCACTGGTTTGCGTCTCAGGACGATGAAGTTTTCTGCCCGCATCATCATAAAGCGCATAAATTTATGACACAAAATGCGTTCAATCTCATCAGCTTGCTTCACAGCAATACTAATTCGCACTGAATTTATGGACGTCTCAATGAGTACTCTTTCCTTTTCATTACGACTTATGACCACTGGTGTCAGCAAAAGTTCCTTGCTCGTTCTGACTTCTACTTCTGGTTTGTTGTGCCTTTCTACCACCTGAGATGAGAAATTATCCAAGCACATTGCGGCTGTTAAAGTGTGCCTCACAGCCGTGAGGTAGGGTCTTAGGGTTGCAGCCATGTAATACCTAAGAAATACAAATGATAAAGTTTAATCTAAAATATATACTCTCAGTTTTGTAATACATACGAAGTTAACACTTCGATAAGGAAGTGGGTGTGTCCATTTCGCAATAGAAAATTAGTTATAATTTAAAAATAAAGTCAACATACCCGATATATTCTGAATATTTTTTCGAAGAGGCTTAGTTTGAAAAACAAAAGAATGTATCGTTTAATCTTCGTGAGGAAATATACGTTCCTTAATGCGCAGGAAAGAGGTTATATATTTACTCTTCTCACTCTCCGGTTTCCTTCCCTGTTCCTACCTCTTTGCCAGTCTGCTTTTGTCAGGCACCAACCTTCAAGTTTCATTGCATGCGGTCGGAAATCCATTCAGTGGTCTTTGGCACGGCGTGAATACTAATTAGTGTCGTTTTTAAAATTAATTAAATTGGTCAAATATTAATAAAAGTATTATTTAATTTAAATTAATTACCTATACATTTGTTAACACCTAAATATATAAAAACAATTTATACCATTGTTGAATTATTTATAAATTCTCGTCAAATTTGATGTGCTAACTAGGAAGTGCAGTAGATTTTCAGTTATAAATTGGATAGTAAGGGCAGTAATGTCTGATCATATTTGATTATATAAAAACAGCAAAAATTAAATTGTATACATCTTACCAGAATAAAACTATCCAGGATTTAAAAAAAAAAAAAAAAACTTTTATTATTAAGCTCCTGAGTAAAATTGTTATTCATTACTAAGCACAAAGTATTCATTTTAAAGAAAAAAATATATACATGTTAATTTTCATAGCTTAATTTTCTGCTTTTTAGTAAGAACCGAGATTTTATTATTATGCTATATACCTAGCTTTAAACGGGGAGAAATTAACACCTGAACACTTTGAAATTGGAACTTCAAGTGATAGCATACATTTGCCGAGAAATATTTAACTTATAATACAGTGAACTTAAAAACATTGCTACATGTGATGACTCAATTCTTAGACTTAAAATTGTATACAACTCATTAAGCGAGCGTCATATAGTACTCTGTGAGTACGGCAAACGTATTATGACAGAAGGCGACATCTATTGATAATAATGGGAAACATAGTACGCCATATTGAGCGAATGTTGCTCGTAAAGCTTGGGCTAGTTTATTTGGTGGTTCTTCAAGAATTCCAAGGAATATATCCTATATAGTATTAATAAACAACTGAAGATAGGCACTAATAACAATTTAAACGTTTCAGAAATAGAATGAGCTGCTCGGATTCTAAAAAATCAAAGAAAAGAAAGAGCAGCAAAAGTGGAAACATGGGTGACGTTCTTGGGAAAGAATGCGGGGATGGTGAAAAAGATGAAATGCCGCAGGAAACATGCGGCGAAGATGTCAGAGAGGAAGCTGATGGAGCCCCAAGTGGAGATGAACAGTCCTCCCAGTCTAGTGGAGATCCAGATAACTATGAACTCAAGAGGTCGGATGAATTAAAGGTAGTACCATTCAATACACAACCGCAGAATTTGGGCAAGGGTTATATTTGTTACATTTAAAAAAGTAGTATTTTTTTTTTTACTCAAAAGCAGTTCATCTTTAATGGAGATCAAGTAGTAAAACCATTCTCTTCGAACAAAATCATTCTTTTTAGCCAAATGCCAAATACCTGATTGACAAGTAAGTTATACATCTTTACTAGAGAATTCATAGTTTTGGGAGAAACTTTAGGATGAGGCCATAGACTTCTTTGGTGGAATGGAGGTATTTGAAGAAAGCAAGCCTCTTTCATAGATTATAGTATTAGTCATGGCACATTCTTACTTTGAGACTGACTGGCATGGCCAATACAGGATATGTATAGGATCTTCATAACTAGAGCTGTAGCTGTAACTGTTTACAACTGTAGTAACATGCCCAATGTTGAGTAATTGTGTGTCTTGTAAAGAATATATATATATATATATAAAACAAATACTACAAAATTGATAATTTATCTATCCTGCTGCAGATGAAATGATTTCTAGTGCAGGCAACATACCTAAGACAAAACAAAATTAATATTCCATACTTATTACATTATGGTAGAACACCCAAGAAGCTCTAACTCAGCAATTTGTATGAACTATTTGCAGCCTTGTGATACTACTTAAATATCAGCGTTCTAGAAACTAATTGCTAAATCTAAAAAAAATCCAATGATAGGAAAGAGTATTTTGCCAAAGCACTTGTATCTATGGGAAATTGTGAGCCTGGTAGTTAATTATAATTATAATTTAATCATGCATTTATATAATTTGTGCTATAAATTGATAGGCTCTCTTTCTGGTCCCTTCCAGTGTTTACGGTAACACTTGTTCAAGATTGAAGATATAAATAAAGCTGTTGCATAACATGTCTGAATCCATGCTACAGAGACTGTATATGCTCTAATTTCTGTGATTTTCAGTTAGACTTCAACAGACTTAGAATGGATATTTTATAAAAAAACAATTTTGAATGAAATTAAAAATAAAATACATACTCTTCTTATATACATCTGGCATTTTTTTATATACGGAAGGAGTTGCATGGAGTAATGGAGCTTTTATTAAGACAGTAACATTATTAAACAAAGTGTACATTCATAATTTCAATAACATTAATGCTTCCTTCATAAAAATAACAATTATTTATAATTGGAAAGAAATTCATCAAATTTGAATGAAATCTATGAATTAAATATTTAAGATTAGCCATTATGGAAATAAAAGAATAATATACAAAATTACATAACTGATGACGTCTCAGTGCCTGACCAGTAACAGTAGCAGATTCAGTATCTTCCATTTGATACCACAATAGAATATCGGTCCTGCTGGTCTAATTGTAAGCATACTTGCCTCATAGACCCAAAATCATGGGTTAAATTCCGATCATGGATTTTTTTTTATTTGTTGTTTTAGTAGAATGTAACTTGGTTTCTGATTCCCTGTTTATGTGCACATTTTAAATTTGGAATAAGCTATTCAGCGCAAATATCTTAAATAGACTTTCTTTGGAAAAGAAGTAAAGCAGCATGTTCTGTGTCATTGATTTATTGTACAAAAAAGAACAAGTCTGAAAGAAGAGGCCTCTGAGCAAAATTTATTGACAGTTTCACGTCCTCAATTGATTGGGACACTAATGACCTGAGAGGTTAAAGAGAGTCCATAAATAAACCTAATAATAATAATAATAATAATAATAATAATAATAATAATAATAATAATAATAATAATAATAATACAGGTGCACAAGGGCTGGTTTCATCAGCAAATGCTATAAATACACTAGGATGTTGTTAACATGGTGTTACAGTTTTAACAACTTTTTATCATTCCTGCATTCCACCATGATATTAGTTAACATGTTAACAGCCCTGAGAATTGCAAATAGC
Source organism: Metallyticus violacea (assembly GCA_030762175.1). Classification (NCBI taxonomy): domain Eukaryota; kingdom Metazoa; phylum Arthropoda; class Insecta; order Mantodea; family Metallyticidae; genus Metallyticus; species Metallyticus violacea. Next base: position 58,655,864 of record CM060835.1, read on the forward strand.
ATGCATCTAGAAAGCGTTGTTGGAACTGGAAGACTTTTGAATGCACTCTGGTGTAATATTGTATTTATACAAACTTCCTTATAGGTACACCACTGAACCAAAGTTTATAATGCTATAAAAACTTGCAATAAAGTGAGTGTTCACATTATTATACCAACTTCAATTGCAAGATGAGTACAGTATTATAGTTAAGATTTCGTGGTCTCCGGTATCCAGTGGTAACCTTACATGAATGTAGCGAATTTTCACATTATGTTCACATACTTGTCTTTTGTTTTACCACCAGGGCGATTCTGCAATCTACCTTCAATGGTTTGTTATTTATTTTTCAGTCGCCAACACCTATATAATTTTACCGTATAGTACTCTTCCACAGCATGTTATACTTTTCAGCACCAGAGTGAATTTGTGCCTCAGCAAGATTTTTCTCATCAATATGTATCTACATGAGAAATTCCACATTTGTTTTTCAGAGTTGCCAACCTTACTGATATATAAATTTTACGATGTAGCAATATATTCGCATGTATTTTTTACAAATAGGAGTCGAGCGTGGGTCACCAGGCCTAGCGAGTCACACTAAACCACTGGGTTTTCTGGTTTCTAGGATTTACCCGAAGTTATCTCTAGGTTATGTGTGTGTGTATATGAGTTCATTACTAATAGCATTTTTTCGATTATTGCATTGTATTAGGATGTGTCAGTTATTTGTTTTCTGATGTCACTATATTTCAACATGACTATGTGGAATTTTGAATGTTAATAACGCAGCGTCTAAGAGCAGGTAGTTTGCTGTATACCATTTCAGCATTATTCCACATGTATTTTATTTGCTACTTTGGAAACAGTACTTTATCTACATAGCAATAATCTCTGCATCGTTTATTTCAGGTAGCTTTTTATGTGGTTTATGAATTATCTCCTCATTCACCGTTATCCCTTACATTCCCAATTCTACTTTATTTCTTACTGTATGTACAACCGGATTCAAGCATGCTATGCAGTTATTTTCTCCTTCCTTCAATTTTAGCCATACAAAGTAAATGCATATTTTTGGTAGGGCTGGTGGCTTACTAGCTTTTAACCAAGTCAAATCTAATGCTGTTTTTATTAACTCTCCTCTTATTTTAGGTAAATTTAGCTTTAATTTCTGTAGTTTACCCATAAGGAAGTTTCAACTGCGAAATGAATGTAAAAAGGAAAAGAATACAATTTTTTCAAAATTTCTTTTCATGTCATTTGTTATTGCTGAAAAAGGACGCAAAGGCTCTGGAAATATATTCTGATAAATTTAAGTCAAGATGTTACATTTTAATAATGTTCTGTTTTATGTATTACAAAAGGTAATGGAAGTAATAATACTTACGGAAAACAAAAATTGACAAGAACACGTGTACAATAAATAATATGCAACAAAATAATAGTAGTTTTGAAGAGCAAGAATTTTTACAGTGAAATATAGTATAATATAGTCAATTATTTATGAGGAAATCATTCAAATTTCTTTCAAATTTTTCCACTTACTTGGACGCGTTTTGAAGGTTGTACTCTTTATCAGCATGGTTCCACTGTCAGTGTCCCATTGTGGTATTAAGATGTCATTCTGTGGATTTTATGAACTTTGTGATGACATTGTTGTTATTTGGGAGGTCAAAATTAATCAAATTTTTCTTAATTTAATTAAGATCAAATGTATAAGTCAAACTACAAACTCTTATTGCTCCACTTGTTTATAATATGTAGTACTAGATTCAGGAACCCTTTGTTTCCTTGTGTTTGTTTATGACTATATTTTCCCACACCTTAATTCTATGGGTTTTTGAACAGCTTTTAAGAGTTTTGGGTTCCTTTTGGAATTCCTTTTGCCATAAATGATATGCTATTGTTGATTTTAACGAATGTTTGTATTTTATATTTCTCATGTATTCCTGAAACTGTAGGGTAATGTTTCTTTTTTGTTTTGCTTATGTATTTCATATTGCAGTCTTTGCAACTATTTTGTAAATGCCTGATTGTTTTCCTGGCAGAATTTTGTCTTCGTTTTCAGGAGGTTTTTTAAACTGCATTTGTTTGCTGGAGCTAAAATAATGTTTGCATCTTTAAAAATCTTGTGGAATTTTGGCATGCCTATCGGTGGAATATGAATTTCTTTGTAGCCTATGCATTTCTTTGTGTATGATCTCCTTTGTGGTCTTTTAGTGTTGTGATGTCTTATTTGTTTTTGTTTTTTGAATTTTTCTATTTTCTTGTTCACCATCTATTTTGTAGCCATTTTTCTGTGCTATATCTGTGATTTTATGGTCCTCTGATTTGTATTCTTTCTTGCTTATTAGTATGTTTATTAATCTGAATGTGAGGTTATTATGGCGAGTTATTTTGGATTGTGGCTGTTATTTTTTTTATATAGTTATCCATATGGATATCTATTCTGAATATACCAAATTCCAGTATATTGTCATTTTTTATAATTTTTATATGCAGGAAGGAGAGAGCCTTCTATTTTATTGTAAATTTAACAGTGCTGTCACATCAGTTACTAGATAGCCAAGATTATAAAAAATTGAAAACTGATCCTGCCCAAAAATATATTAGTGCAGAAAGTGAATTATAAACAAAAGTAACTATTCTAAGCGAGGAAGGAAAAAAGATCATACAAAACAACCCTAGCACACCTAGAATCTATGGCCTACCAAAAATTCATAAACCTGGTAATAAAATGAGACCTATAGTAAACACAAAAAGTTCACCCACATACAATATAGCCAATTGCCTTTTAAAAATGTAATACTTTATACTACATTAATGTAGTATATATTACCACTCCATTGTCTACAGCTTCGTAAGTACAATTTTTACTTAATGTAATACTTTACTGAAATGCAAAAGCCGACAGATAAAATCAGACATGTGAAACTAGAAAACAGGGATTTGTTAGTTTCGTGTGATGTCTCTTAGTTTCCTAGCATTTTCTAAGAAAATCTAATACTATTGTAAAGAAATGACTAACCTAAATAAACTTACCTAGAGAAGTGATGAAACAATATCTAAACCTCACCAAAATTGCATTAATCAAACCAGTCAAATCATTAATCACAATCAGAGGCAAAATTTATACATAAAATAAGGGTATAGCAATGGGAAACCCACACTAACCATTCTTGGCAGATATGCACATGAATTTCTTAGAAACTAAATTAGTTCAGGCTTTTCTACATAAATACAAATGTACCATTATGTTGATGAATTCCTTGCTATAGTAAATGAAAAATGCAAATAGGATGCAATAAAATAAAAGATAGCACTGTTAAATTCATAATGGAAATAGAAAACAACCAGGTTCTTCCCTTACTGGATATAAAAATTATAGAAAGTGGCAATATATTGGAATTTGGCATATTCAAAAAAGAGACATATACAGATAATTATATAAAAACAATAGCCATAATCCAAAACAACAAACTCACCATAATAATAACCTCACATTCAGATTAACAAACTTACTAATAAGCAAGATAGAATGCAATTCAGAGTACTGTAAAATCATAGATTTAGCACAGGTAAATGGTTACACAATAGATCTAGTCAACAAGAAAATAGAAAAATTTAAAAAACAAAAAGACATCACCACACTAAAAGGCTACAAAGGAGATCATATACATAAAAATTGAAAAATTCAAAAAACAAAAACAAATAAGATATCACCACACTAAAAGGCTACAAAGGAGATCATGTATATATAAGAAATTCATATTCCACCTGTGGACACACCAAAAATTCCAGAAGATTTTTAAAGAAGCAAATATTATTTTGGCTCCAATAAACAAATGCAGTTTATAAAACCTCCTGAAAACCAAGACAAACATCTGCCAGGAAAACATTCAGGCATTTACAAAATAGTTGCAAAGACTGCAATATGAAATACATAGGCAAAACAAAAAAGAAGCATCACCCTACAGTTTTAGGAATACTGAGAAATGTAAAATACAAATACTCATTAAAATCAGCAAAAGGAACCTAAACTCTTAAAAGCTCTTCAAAAATGCACAGAATTAACAGTGTGGGAAAATATATTCATAAACAAAAACAAGGAAACTTTGGTTAATTTTGACCTCCCAAACAATATTAACCTCTTCATAAATTTGTAAAATCCACAGAACATCATCTTAATACCATAATGGAAAGCTGACAATAGATTTATGCTCATGATGAAGACAACAGCTTTCGAAACATGCCTATGTATCGAAAAGTTTTAGTGAAATTTGAGTGATTTCCTCATAATGATTTACTATATTAAAATAATGGTACTTTCAACTAAAGTTAATTCTGGAATTAGCTCTCGAATCTCCCATAAAAGTGTTGCTCTTTCGAAAGAGAGTATTGCATGGTGTACATTACCTTTTGATAATGGTTGCTCATTAATATATGTATGGATGAAAAACAAGGACCAATTTGAACAATATAACTATAATAACAAGAACTAAAGAAGCAGAAATGGATGAAACTTTAATATTCATGCAATTTTCGCTGTATTTCGAACTAGTGTTTTATACAAGGGAGGAGACAAGTGTTTTATCTATTTCTGTTTCTTTAGCTCTTGTTGTTTTAATTATATATATCCAATTATATATATATAGATGAATTTGCGAGTGTTAATGAAGTACACCGAAAAATTTTCAGAGAATGTAGAGATGCCGTATGTAAGCAATTTCAAATAGGCAATGTTTGGTGCACAGCTAAACATAATACAGTTATATGGTGTTAAACATTTTTGCATCAAATGCTAATAAGTCGGTGTTAAAGCAAAGCTGGGTGAAAAAATAGTTTACAATATCTTTAAAACTGCCTTGCAAGCATAGAAATATCACTTTTCCTAAGCTCATCAGCATTTTCAAGATTTAATGCCATAAAAATCCCTGAAATGTGTAACAAATCATGTGACAGTGCAACACTGATCATATATTAACTGGCTTTTTGTATTATGTAGCCTACTCTAGAGGGAAAAACTAATGTTCCACAAACCGGGAATTCAATTCTTGGCATGGAGTTAATTTCATTTTTTATTAAATGTGAAATATTGCAAAATGCATGCTAAAGAATTATGAGTGAAATTTACTTAATGCTTTCAAGTTTTATTCTCATTCTCAACAATGAATGTATTACCAACATGCAATGCCAATAAGCTTACTACTAACATGGTGCCTAAAAGTTAATTTACCTAACACATACTCAGGGCAGGATTCTGATTAGTAAGTACAATAACTACAAAGGTTGTAATTATATGAATTGATATGTTAAGGTTTAAGTATATAAATTGAAGCATCAACTTAAAAGGAATGCTAAAAACAGCATTAATAAGTCAGCCAGAATACAAACAAAATAAAAAAAAAAGTGATAAACGAGAGTCGAACTGGAAAACAAATGACCATCTCTTACTCGGAAGCTAATGTCATAACCATGGCGCCGGAGTGATACATTCAAAAACATGCCTTCATTATTGTGTGTTATGCTTTTGGCGGGCATCTTCATTAGTCAGTGGCATAGTGGTGTTTTAGAAACTTATAGCCATGGCTTCGAAATTTGAACAGATATGCAATATGTTTACTACCCAAATTGCTTATGAATGACATCTCTACACTCTCTGAAATAATTTCGGTGTAGTTCATTAACACCCTGTATATATCGGTGGCACCTTGTAAAGGTAATTAACTGTGTGTATATATATATATATTAGATCTAGCAATTGATTATTTTCATGAAGCAATTTCAGCCAAACTGGCACAGATAGCAAAATGCAGTCACCACAGCAACATGGTGTGCGGGAATTCTGCATTCCTGAGTTTTTAGTCAAAGGTTAGACACTGGAGTGCTGCTGTACTTCATTATATTCAGAAAATTATCTCCTCACATCTTAAACTGGGATGCAATAGACTAAGCTATGTTACCTGGAAGTGGTCCTTGTAAAGTACTGGGAATTAAAGCAGTTAGAGAATACTTCTGCTGTGATGTTCCATAATCTGACTTCTTGTCTTTGATTCACATGCTTCATTTTTTACAAGCATTGCTTGCAAAAGTATGCGTTCTATCAAAGCACATTTTCAAAGATTAGGGAATGAATCCTTGGAAATGTCTTTGTAAAAAGTAACCAAGGGCACATTGAAGAATTTTTCTCTTAAAGAAGAATTGTTTTGAACTTCAACTCCATTCATACTGGTATGCCCAGTATGTCAGCAATATCGATACTGACCGCCCATGGTGCCTCATTAGTAAAAGTGGCATTAAACACTATTTAAAAAAGCTATCGATACTGAATTGTTTTGAAAATAAATCTAAAGAAGACTGCATATTATAAAAATCCCTAAGTCTCTCTTAAAACTTACTTTGGAACACTGTTAGTTTTTTAGCATATTCTTCAAGAGAGATAGTTAGACTCAGCGAGATGCTAAAATTAATTAAACTTTTTTCCGTAAGTTGCACATCCTAAAGTTTGGACTTATGCACAAAAGTTTTGATATTATCTAACAGAATGTACACCAATTGATCTTTGGATTTTAGTCGCAGATATGATGAAAATGATTGCACCTTACATCTACTGGTTGATTGTGAATGGGATTCTTACTAACTTTCAGGAATCTTTGGAATGTATCTGCAAGGCACTGGAACTATCTTTAACACCATATATCTGGTCATCTATTTAACTACATTGTTATAAAACTACTTTAATGCCATTTGGGACTAGCAACTTACAGTTCTAGATAGCACAATATAACTTAATGTCATTGAAATTGTTAATGTGGCCTGCATTGTTTGATGAGTTGAAGGCCCCTGCTTTAGACTCGTGCCTATCAAATTCATCTGTTGGTGTGAAGTATCTTCCACATCATATGTTTCTATTAGCATATGTAACTAACTGGAGATGATCTAGTACAGCAGGCACTTGAAGTGGTATGTATACTATTAAAGCAAACTTTGAACGTTTAGAACCATTTAAAATGATACACTATGGGTAACTTATTTACACACTTCACTCAGTATATTTTCCCAAGTTGGAACAATGTTTCAGGAACCAGCATTCCCATCCTCAGCTGTTGACCTAGTGGTTTCTGATGCTCGTGTTGGTCACTTACAAGTTGTTGTGTGAACTGTTGGTGGATCTGAAATGAATCTAGAAAGGTGATCCCATGGTGGAAGGTCAAAATTCATAGCGATTTTATAATATTTTAAGATGAAAATATTCTCCCAGGCGACCAATTCAAACGGGTTCTTTATTTCTTTTAAAAGTTGTATGTCTGGGTTTATTTCATGATTTTGGCTCTAATAATGAGGTGCCACTGCCAATTTTTCCATTTGTTTAAATTTGATATTTCTAAATTTTATCATTTTAAATATGATGACTTCACTGTAAACAGCTTCAAGAATTATACATATAATTTTTAGAGCCATGTTTGTCAGGCATGATTTAAATTAAAATAGTGCATAAGCACTCTTTGGAGTTGTACTACTTGTTCTTTTTGCTTTTCATTATATGCTTTATGGGAAATTAACTGCTTTCAGTTATGTGAAACAGGGCTCAGGTCTCAGTTAATAATACAAAAGGTTTTATTGAAGAAAAAAACTTGAACTTTTACTGCATGTGAGATATGTGTTATTTACTAATGATTGAACTTCTGATTTAAATAATAGTCATTGTACTTTGTATATGCACATTCTGACTTGTCTCCATAGTTTGGTTAGATTGTCATTCTATAGCTAGCAAGTAAGCATAGAATACACTTTCATATTTTCATCTTGGTTTGTTATATGGCTGAAGTTTTTAATAGGAACTTTTTTTTGTCAACTCCTAATATGGGTTTTGGGTGGTTTTAATGCTTATGGTCATTGATCTCAAATGTGAATATCATTCATATTTCACTACCTCCAAAACCATCATCTAAAATATGTAGATATTTTGATTGAAATGTTAAAGATAAAAAATTTGTATGTGCATTGTTTTTCCCCTGCCCACATACTCTTAACCAGACCAATTAAAATGCTACGAGAATAAAATATGAAATACGTTTGATTAAAATTCTGCAAAAATAAAATATGTAATAGATTTTATCTAAGAATTTTCCTTATTTCAGGAAACAATGCAAGATTGTTACATTAGGTTATAGGCATACAGGACGTTTGTTAATCACAAACAAGCAAGCAGTTTAGAGAAAGATAAAATGGAATATCCATTACTCATTTCCTCTATGTTTCATTTTGGTACTTATATGCTGTATTCAAGAGGTGTTAATTTATTAAAAATGTTTTTGTTATGAGTAAAAAAAAACTGTAAAAATGCAGTATAATCAAACAAAAATCAATTAGTATCTACATATATGCAGAGCCTTTTCAATACATTTACAATCTCACCTTCCTAGTTTACCTGTCTCGCTCACTCCCCGAGGGTATCTTAGCTCAGCATGGTATGAAAACCTTCACAGAATTACATATTTTATGTTCTATTTATACCTTACTGACACATCTGATGTATAAAGGTTTATTTAGAGAACCACATATTTAATAATTCAGTATAATTTGTGAAAAAGAGAGCTCTATTTCTTAAGAGTTTCACTATTTTGATTTGAAGAAACTAAGAAAGGGACTACTTTTTATTTTTCCCAATGAAGTCTTATACCTCAAATTTCAAAAGAAAGCTGTCGTTATTTGGCATGATTTGTTCTGTCAGTGATTTACACACCTTCTAGTCCACTGCAATGGCTCATATGCTAGTGTTTCTACTTGTCAACTGATGGTCCTGGATTTGATTCCCGATTGAGATGTGTTGCCTGAGTTATGATTTTTAGTAGTTTTCCCTTGACCTGAAAAGGGGAATACCAGGCAACTTTGCATCTAATTGATTGTGGCAACATTTCATTCATTCCATTTTTTGTGTTGAAAGCCTTGAAAGTTGGCAGGATGTTAAGTACTTAAAAAAATACAGACCTTCTTTTTCATGCAAAATGAACTAACAGATATATTTTTGTCAAGAAGTAAATGAAGTAAACCATGAGATACGTTCTTGAAAATCTAAGCAGTATGGAATTTAAGCTTAGCTTATTATATAGAGAATTTGTTGTAATGACAATTGAGGGTAACATTTTCTTGTGAATAGAAAAGAAATGCAGTCTACGTTTGTCTTATCTTTATTACAAATAGTATTCATATTTACAAATATGTTAAAATCAAAGTTGTCATACTTATAACCATTGACATAATTAGCTCCTTCACCCTCCTATTGTACCTATTTCTGTAGGTAATCTGTATAAAAGTGACCTATTGTTGTTGTTGTTATTATTATTATTATTATTATCGTCATCAACATTAAATCTATATGAAGAATCCTAATCATTCCTTTTTGTTGGTCTTGGCAGTTTAGCAAAACCATGCTTGCCTTGTAGACCCAATATCACAAGTTTAATCCCAGCCAAGGTTTATGGATATTTTTGGGGTAAAAATCCTGTATGGCTTCCTTTGGAAGAGAAGTAAAGACATGGGTTCTATGTTATAGATTTACAGCATGTAAAAGAATCTCAAGCCTGAAAGAAGAGGCCTCAGAGCAAAATTTGTTTGCCATTTTATGCTCTGAATTAAATGGGACTCTGATGACCTGAGATGTTAAAGAGTGTCCACAAATAAACCAAATAAATATGTACTAACCAATTCAAAATTGTTATTTTTTTTATATTTTAGGTAGAAATTTAGTATGGAAATGGGATGGCATTACTAACCTAAGTATACTTGAGCAGAGCAAAAATCAAACTCAGTATTAACATTACATGCATTATTACTTTGTCACTTGCTCAAATGGGAGATTTTAGGAATGTAATCATATTTTAACGGTAGAAAAATCATTATTGATGTCTTTTTTTAATAACAAATTTTGCATACCTATGTTATCTGATGCATCAGAATTGCTATACATCTGTCTCTTTGCTTTTCTGAAGATAAGCATTCCAAAGAATTGCTATTCAATTCTAAAAATAAAATGTAATTATCACTGTTACTAGGAAATCTCTCATCAATTTCCATATTTTAATGCTTTTAGTACAGTGGTGTGTTACAAGGGTAATAAATTAGATAGGAATGGCGTGTGTGTAAAGTATACACTTGATAGCATCTCAGGAAATGGAAAAATTATTGAGACTGAGTCATTTTGTGATAGTACATTTTTGCAAATTATTATGCCAAAGTGTTTTGTAAATAAATTCTTTATTTTATTGCTAAGCTTAACTAAGACATATTATTATGGGGGAAAAATTGAAAAATTATCAATGTGTCAACTGGTGATTTTTATTTTTTAATGTTAAGCTTCTGTATTTGTATCCCCCTATACACTATTCTAGAGATTTCTAATGAATAATTGTCATTTTTAAAAACATGCATGCATACAAATATGTATAAGCGTCACTAACTTAATTTTTGGAGATGGAAAAAATAGGAGAAATAAAAGTTTCATTTTGGCAGCAGTGGAAAGAGCATGTTCTTATTGGTGAATAATAGTAAAAGATGTTGCACTGCAATAAAATGTCAGTTGATTATGCTTGCTATCTGCTTTTCTCCTATGGAGCTGACAAAAGAGTATTTTCCAGCAATGATTTTGTTTATTATTATAAATAGAAGTGCAGTTTCTGGGACAGTTAAGGTCTACTGCATCACAAATGCAGTTCTACTTGTAGTTTACAGAATTTTGGTATGACAGAACATCATTGAAGGACAAAGTGAGACCTGGGTGGCCTATCATTGCCATGACCAATGAAAATGTGGCAGTTGATGTTTGAAGACATGCTTTGTCTAGATTTCTAATAATATGGATGGTTGCCCCAGTTAAGTTTGGACATTTTTACTTGCATTTTTTCACGATGAGATTCCCTTTCCTCATTACTAATTGTTCAGTTTTATGTCCTCAGGCTTGAACTATGACTCAACAATGTAATTTCCATTGTAGAAGACTATCTTAGAATAGGAAGGGGGATGTTAGCCCATTCCTCCTGGTAGACTTTCCAGAGACCCTGAATGTGATGGGATATCAAGAAACAAAGCATTTCAGCAGACCAAATCTGCAAAAATTCATTAGTGAGGCATCTGGTGACTTCACAGGGATCCTTTTAAACAGTATTATGTTGACACCTGTTTCCACAGCTTTCCTTGTGGATCCAAACATTTTGGCCATCCTCACCATACAACCAGGGGATATTGCATAACATTGCTTTGGTAGAAGGCTGCATTAAATTTTACATTTTTGGTAACTCTATGAATATTAAGTTCCCCCTGAGTGCAGTAACCTGCAATCGCCATAAGCTCCTTAGAAAAATTTTCCAGGTGAAGTTGGAGACCCTTTAGACCCACTTCATGGTATGTATGTGTGTCAGCTAGATAAATTCATGCTTCATCCAAAGAAACTACCCATTGCTGGTTTTCACCTGCCAGATGGTGTTCACACAGTTTTTCTGGCATTGGTGAAGTGTTCTTGTGACCACTATGCCTCTAAAGTAGAGAAATACAGCTACTGCTAATTGGTATGAAATAGTTTTGTCTGCCAAAAGTTAGGAAAATCCGTGAAAGGCTTTTGATGTCTTGTATATCACAATAACACCCCAGCACACAGTATGTTCAGATGGTTGCTCATTCTGATTTGGAATCATGTAATTTCTTTTTATTCCCAAAATGAAACTGAAACATTGGGGGTTATGGCTTGGCAGTGCAGAAAAATCTGTCCAACATACTGACCTGAAGTTGCAAACAGATATGAAGAAGACTGGCATTGGTGCTTTCAGGCATGATTTTGAAGAATGCAAAGCATATAAACCACACAGGGAGATATTTTAAGATGTGATGATTATTTGGAAGTTCCCACTCCTAGCTTTCCCTTGTCAAAAAATTAAATTAGTTATCCTTGTAAATATATGCACATATAAAGCTTATATTTATCAATATTTACACAATAGTACAAAAATCACCATAAGAGCATTATTGGTTCTGATGCTGGTCCAAAACTACTACTTGTGGATGTAGATTATCAACATTCAGATCTTATATTGTTAACTGCTTGGCTGACTTTTTATCTTTTAAAGCTTTTTCATAACTTTAGGATAGTTTATTGGATTTAAAGTATTCAGGTTCATTCAACAAAAATCATTAATTCACAATTACAGGACCAGAACTGTCATCCTGAAGATATAGACAGTTGTCTTAGGATATTAATGATAAATTAACAAATAAACAAATTATAGATAACTTTCCTTATATACAGTCAGGGCAGACTGGCAATGTTCAGACTTGTGATATATTCCATACTCCTAAACTAGCCTGTCTGGGCTAGCCACCAATCTTCTAATTCTGAAATTATAGCTTCTGTAACTACTATTGGAAATTAGCATTGCATTATGACCAACATTCTGAATTGTTGAAACCAGATATAAGAATTGTGTACATCTATTCCATATGACTTACTGGACTCTACTCTTATTGAAGAACTTTATCGATATTTAATTAACAAGCAACACATCATAAAATGTTGAGATTGTGTTGAAATGTTGAGTTTTTGGTTCTTAATGCTGTTTCTACATAAAACTTAACTTTTCAAATTGACATATTTCATTTTTATCATAACCACTTTTATAAGTTCAATAGTAACAAAATTTTCCCTTAGATCTTGCACTAAAACTGTATTTTACTCAGTTTCTATAAAACATCATGAAAAACATATGTGTATAAAATGTGTTGTATAAGGTGTGCAATAGTAGTAGTTTCATTCATGAAGATATATAACAAATTGATGTTTTGTATTTGATTATGTGTTACTCTTCTTGAAGGTATACTTTCAGTTGCAGTGCCAAATGTGATATTTGCTTAAATAAAACCACTGCTGCCTGTGATATTAATATCTTGGATGACAGGAAATATAAAACCAAAGGCCTTCAATAACTAAATAACTGGATCCTATTCTTTAATAGATGAATGCCACAAAAGTTCTGTATAGTATAAATAGCTATATTTTTAATAAAATATTAATATAGTAAAAATAGCTATAAATACTTCAAATTTGAGTATAAAAGGAAAAATTGGAGGTTATGGTCTGGACATCAACATTTTTCTAACTTTAATTTTAAATCCTAGTGAATGTGCCTGTTTTGAATTAAAAAAAACACATCTATACATAATAAATATGAAAATGTTTATCTAAACCCCTTTGTATTTTGTTCCTCCACTTTACACTACTCAGATTTGTTCCACATGCTGTTTGTGCAAACCCATTTTATCACCAAATTTATAAGTAGACTGGATGTTGAGGCATTAAAAATGTGGAAAAGGGCAGGCAAGAAACATCTAAAATATGCAATATAGGCAGTAAAAAAGTGTTATACATCATTACTGGTAACTAAAATTTAATTTAAACAAATTGATTATTAAATTAAACAAAATAATTATTGAAATAATTTTTAAACAGCAATATTGTAAAAAAAATCACAAAATTACACGAGCCATTTACTAAACAACTGATGTTTCTCCTCAATATTTTGCATTAACATTGTGCAGAATGTGAAGAGAGTCTATCCCTTGTTGAGTTAAATAAAGAATCCTGCTGGAAATTCCAAGGCAATAATGTTCTAAGTCGGCATCATTGAAAATTTATATTGACGAATTAGATATAGCAGCCTTGTTTTCATTACGAATACGTGGCATGTGAATGATTTCCCTTATTGCTTCTTTACACAGATACTGCAGTGCTTTTTATTATTTATCAGTAGTATAAATTCAGATGAACACCTCACAAACAAATACCAAACATCCACAATGAAAATGAGAATACTATAGCAACCCATTTACCAGCTTTAAACTTTTAAGAAGTAGGCACATTCTTAGCCACAGAATGTTTCCTTTAGCAAAATGAAATCTACTGCAAAATATTCTTTACAACAATCACTTCTGATTCCTGCTAATTAAGCACTAAACTAAATAACAATAATGGAAAAATAATTGCAGAAATAGGCATCGAAGTACAAGAAATGCAAAAATAAAACCTTTCCAGAATTATTTAATTTGTGCTTAGGAAGCTATGTACAATGGAATGATGATATATCCTATTAGAATTTGTTAAATATGTTCACACTAATGTCACTTATACAACATTAGGATATGTTTTGGGGGTAATCACTTCCCTCAGCTGATGTATGATGTTGTATAAGTGAAATTAGTGTAAACATATTTAATTCTAATAGGATACCTTCCCATAATGTTTGATAGTTCACAAATATCATTTCTGTACACTTAAATTTTTTCTGATGGTCACCAATATAAATTATGCATTAAATATGCATTAAATCTGGATTCTAATTTTAGGTATAAGTCCTTGAAATTGTACAAAACTTACTGCTCCTAACTCTTCAACAATTTGAAATGTATTAGTGTAAATTTAGTGTTACAGGTTCATCGTCTCTTATAGGCAGAACTTACAAATGCTCATTGATTCCTTCTCTAACCTTACATTTATTCCTAAATTTTGAAAACTTAATAAAAAGGAAGCTCATTGAAATGCATGTCATACTAGAGAGAAAAAAGGAGCTCCCTATAACCATATTAAAACCAACAATAGGGACAAAACCACTGTGAAAGCAAAAGAACTATGGTGTAACTGATGACTTTACACCACCTGTTAGTCACAACAGCCTTTTTCGATGTATATTTTTTCATCACCATAACAAACTGCCATGGGTGCCTGAGGTGGTTAAGGCGTGGACTCGTGAGCGGGAGATCTGGGGTTCGAATCCTGCCAGGAACAGTCCTCCCTGACTGAGGTTTTTTCCAGGTTTTCCTCAGTCCTCATAAATGGCAAATACTGGGAAAATACCCATTCCAATTTATCATTTCATTTCATGTATCATCAGTGCCCATCACCTGCGGTGCCTCAGTAGAAAAATGGACATTAAACACTATTAAAAAAATCATTGTAACAGGAAAGATTTTCTTGAATATTGTGTGTTTTAAACCAAAGTTTGAAAGTCTTACAATCTGATAGTTAATAAGATTTCCGGAAATAATTTGTAAAGCTATGATTAAATCTTAAGATGAGACTAATATGTTTTTATCTTTTTAGGAGGAAATTTTGTCACCTGAGGAGGCTGTAACAGTGCTTTCTGCAGCAGCATTGGCAACTGCAGCATCTCAAAGGGAGGAGAAACCATGCACATGTGAAGCATGCAAAGATAGAAGGTTTGTTTTATTTATTTTTAATTTATGGTAATTTTATGTAGGTAGGTAAAGAACAGGGTGAGGTTTTAAATTATGATTTTGACACTACATAAATATATGAAATATAGATATAGTAAAACCCTGTTTAGCTGAACTTCAGTCAGCTAAAACCCATATTAACTGCAACTTGTTTTCTCCCTCACCAAACACAAGATACTGTTCTAAATCAATTTGAGGTTTCAGTACAATATTTTGCAGATTGACTTCATAGTAGATACAGCACCACTGTTCTTGAACAACCTCTTTCATCACCATTGTGTGATGAAGATAACTTAATCCTTTCCATGATTTTTATCTTTTGTTCACTGATATACAGTAGGTGCTAGGACATGTTGAATTGACAATTTGACTGTACCTGCAGTTTGAAATATTTCATACTTAGCAGGTATGAAAATTTTTTCCATGAACATCAGTGTTAAAGTAGTACATATTAAGTGAAATGTAAACACAAACACATAGCAACAAGAGAATATTATGAATATAAAAATGTTGATCAAAATATTGATTACTTTAAGTGTATTATGTTATTGTAGGGTGTAATTAATAAATGTTCAGTATTTGGTAACAGCAAAGATATTTGCTTAACTAAAATGATCTCTGCACCCATTTTTTTGGATAAACATGGTTTACTGTATAAATATTTATTCTTGTGCTAATCTTTTGAAACTAACTTTTTGAAAACATTGAACAGAAAGACCACCACTGTAGTATAGTGCATTCATGCTTCCTATGTGGTGGGCCTGGGTTTAATTCCCACTTGGATAAGTTTTCTGCTGAGGTTTATTCAAGGGGTTTCCCTCAACTCTCTTGTCAGTCCTGTTGGTCTAGTGATAACCATACTTGCTGTGTAGACCCAAGATTGCAAGTTCAATCCTAACCAGGGTTCATGAATTTTTATAGTGTAAAAATCCTAAGTATGCCTTCAGAAGGAAAGTAAAGCCATGGATACCATGTTGTAGATTTATGGCACATAAAATAACCTCAAGCCTGAAAGAAGAGGCTTCTGAGCAAAATTTATTGGCCATTCTATGCCCTGAATTAAATGGGATGCTGATGATCTGAGATGTTAACGAGCATCCATAAGTAAACCAAATCAACAACAATCCCTCAGCTCTTAAAGTGAATGCATGGGAAACAGAGCACAACATCTCCTGAGGTCATTCTGCCGAATAATCATCTATCATACCCTCAGCAACTATCCTTGGGATAACATGGCCATGCCTTCTAGGCATTCCAACCTCAGAAGCTGGCTACACTCTCACTAGGCTGGAAGAGGATTCAACAGGTTTGAGTGGACAGTGGTGGTATTGGGGGAAAATTGAACAGAACTAGTTGCATTTTAATGGGTTGAAATATCTGACTGGCTTTAAGCATTTGGTTAATTTATTTTTTCATAAGATGTAAAATTTTCATAAGTGTGACATTTGATAAATTAGGAAGCTTTTAAAGTATGGCTTATATCAACTCTATTAGTGTACTAAAATTTTTAAAACTAGTTTGAAAAATAGTATGCTAAAATAATTAAATTAGGCAGCGAAGAAAAGTCATTTGCCTATGAACTTTTGGAAAACTATAATGATGAGTATAAAATTGTTTCTATTTCAATGAGATTGATCCAGATAGAAGTGATATATCATGAGAGCAAATTATGGAATGAGAAACCTTCCACAAATAAGTGTGAACCTTCTAAGCCTAGAAAAATGTCCCATACAATAATAATTGTAATTGCCGTTTCCTATACAAGAAAACCAACAAATTTAAATAGGAAAAATCAAAATTCTCTATCTACATTAAAGGAATGTAAATGCACTACAATAAATAAGCTCTGCATTATTTCAAGATGCCTCTAAAGTGGCATATAATGAACTCAGTAAGGAAAGAAATAATAATGGCATTCAAAGCTTCCTGCTAATGGTGCAGCTTTACAGCATTATAACTTAAACTGAGTTATATTGACAGCAAAAAAGCATAATTATTGTATAAGTATCTGTGAAAAATTTCTTTTGGCTCTTCAAAAAGAAAATCTCATAAGTCCCAAAATATAACTGCATTCATATGTAAAAATAATGAAGAGGAAAAGCCATATTAATTGAAAAACCTGTTGACTTCTTTAGGGATGTTAACAGGAGCCCAATAAAGGTGCAAAATGTATATGTAATGCTTATCAGCTCACTTTAAAACATGTGGAACATATAGCAAGTAATATTGTCATATTTTTGTGGTTCATATTTCATCAACTGTCATCTAAGAGTCGTGATTTTGCTTTCAAGAAACAGTGCAGTATAAAAAACACTTTTTGAAGGAAAGCTGATGAAAACTCAGTTGAAAAGATAGTTAACAAATGTTATTTGTTTCTGCTTGTAAAGATGACATATAATGACTAAAATTTTAATGGTGGATAGGCAATATACTATTTATACGACTAGAAATAAAAATAATGTTGAGGTAGGATTTTTAGGTATTTGTAATTTTTGAGGACACTTGATTTAGGTCACAATTTATTTTGAATCCATGCCACTATAAATACAGTAACTTAATGAATATTAAAGTTGTACAAAATGTGGACAAACTTTAAATGCACATTGGCCTGGAATAGTGGACATACAATAAATTATTAACAATCAGAAATAAAGATAATGTTAAGGCAAGATTTTTAGATATTAGTAATTTTTGATTACACTTGAGTCAGATCACAATTTATTTTGAATCCATGCCACTATAAATAAGGCAACTTAACTGAATGTTAAAGTTGTCTCTCTTTGGATGCTTTGAGCAAGTCTTTGCATACAAGTAAACTCCACAGGAAGCAGCCTAATGAACTCAGGGCTGATCTTAACAGTCATTGGATAGTCAAATCTGAAAATTATTGAAGGGTTTCTGTTGAAGTTGTGCCATTTGAATAGTGGCAACATCTAGTTGCATCCATATTTAAGATCAAGCAGTTGCAACTCTTGAGAATAAAGACGATGATTAATATATTGTTAAGCACTCAATGTATGCTGCACCATGCTTGTCTGCCTAATACCTACATAATTCGCTGTATACCACACCTCTTGAAAGTGTAAGGATAGGGAATTTTCTTTATTTGAAAAACTAGTATGTCATTTGAGATATTTGACCTTGAAGCTCACAAGTGCATTGTCCATTCAGATATGTGTGTCATTACCACACCCTAATCCCTCTACCAGGTATGCTTCTCATGGAATCAATTCTCTGTTGTAAATATCATTTACACTTGATCAAGATATTGTAGTTGCCAGCTAATGAAGCAATCAGACAAGTAGATAACAAATTTTGTAGCATGCTCATCAAAACCACATATATTTAGCCCAAGTAGTCTTTAGAGAGATTAATAATTGTACCCATTTGTTGTAGCTGGAGTACTATCTAGAAAATTTTATAAAATATACCTATCCACTCTGGATTCATTTCAAGGTGAATTTAAATCTATTATTTTCTTATATTGACTGTACTATATTTTCCTCTCCAGTATAATATAGCTGTTTCAAAACCAGAGCTTGGCTGATTAACAAGAAGGGAAACTTCATATTTTATGCATAAAGCAATATAGTTGGTCCTGGTGGTGTAGTGGTTACCATATTTGCCTCCTAAACCCAAGATCGTGGGTTCGAACCCGGCCAGGACTGAAGGATTTTTTCGGGTGTAAAAATCCTAAGTATGGCTTCCTTTGGAAGAGGGAAGTAAAGCCGTGGATCCCGTGTCATACATTTACAGCATGAAAAAGAACCTCAAGCCTGAAAGAGAGGCCTCTGAGCAAAATTTGTCTGCCATTTCACGCCTTGAGTTGAATGGGACGCTGATGACCTGAGATGTTAAAGAACGTCCATAAATAAATAAAATCATAAACCAATATTCAAATGAACTTGTGTAAGCTCAAATTAAGAGGATAGATTGCATATACAAATGGAACTATTAAATGGAAAAAGGTAAAAGCATATTCACAAGAAATTGACGAGGTAACACTGAAAGACTGAGAATATTGTGTACAAAATGCTGAAAACTACAAGAAGACTTCATGAATGTGACTTTTAAGTTCTGCTAGTACTTCATAACCAGAGCTCTGATATCACATTTGTGCTCTATTACCATGATTTGTGTTACCATTTTGTTATTAATAAGTGTGAATTCTGCCACCATTTGTTATGTATAATTGATCAGGAGGCATAATATAAGGAATGTAAGCCCTGTATTATTGAAAGTATACTTATTAACAAGGAGAATAAGATAACAGTAAAGGAAGTTTCAATGGCAATTTATTATTTGTAATTAATTGAAACTCTCCCAACACAATAAATACAAAAATGCAGCTTATTGAAATTTATATGACATTCAATACAATTACTGCACCAAAACAGTGTCGGTCCTGGTGGTGTAATGGTTACCATACTTGCCTCCTACACCCAAGATCGCAGGTTCGAACCCGGCCAGGACCGATGGATTTTTTCGGGGCGTAAAAATCCTAAGTATGGCTTCCTTCGGAAGGGAAGTAAAGCCGTGGGTCCCGTTTGGTACATTTACGGCACAAAAAAGAATCTCAAGCCTGAAAGAGAGGCCTCTGAGCAAAATTCGTCGGCCGTTTCATGCCCTGAATTGAATGGGATGCTGATGACCTGAGATTTTAAAGAGCGTCCATAAATAAATAAATCAATCAAAAACCAAAACAGTGAATCTTTAAAGAATGATTTATGTAAAAATATTCAGAATAAAACCTTCACAGATTTCTCAAAATGTTCAGTCCATTTAGCTGACAAGCTATATGAAAAATGAGGCAAGAGGACAAATATCGTAAGCTGGCAAAATTTATGTACATACCTCAAAATGCAAAACTTACATAAAATATAAAAGGTGTGATAATACAATAATATCTCAAACAACATTATTACCCCAGAAAATGCAGTGAAGAAATATAACAAAATTTGCTCAAGAAAATGCTTACTTAACACCATTTGAAATGAAGGAAAAATGATTAAAACTACTACCCTATTTACAATACTTGGTTCATTACTTAAAACCAAGAGGCTCCTTAAAATTTCTAATTAAGATGGAAATTTACTCTTGCTTCAGTATATATCTTAACTGCTATATTGTCAGGCGAAGAGCTTAGGAATGTTGCCTCTCAAATGGATATGCACGGAACTAGTTACCTAGTAAATCCATTAAAGAAGAGGTATAACACCCAATCGGTGCAGTTTTAGAACATTAGGTCACCCCTTTGAACACTCCAGAACAAGCAAAAGAAAGAATAAGGTATCAAAGTACACATTTGCAATTAAAACAGGGAATAAATTAAATAGAATGCAACAATATTTTAGAATTATATTTCACTTACGAAGCTGCTGACAATGGAGTGGATAAATCCTACATTTATGTAATCAATTTGTTTACACTAAAACTGCACTTACTTTAATAAACTAAGACTAGTTTCGGAAGAAGGTCTCTTCCATCTTCAGTTTTTGGTCGAGAATGGAGTGGATGTCGCTCCGAAACCGGTCCCGTTGTTTTCAAAAATAGTGTGAAGCATAAGAGTGTTTAGACAACAAGTAGTTGATTATATACAACCTTGGTAGTGTTAATAAATGCAGGCAGAGAGAACAAGAAAACAAGCAATTGTATGCCTAAAATTAAATATGTAGGTTAAATGTAAGTCATATTTGATTGTACATGCAATTGGAAAGTTAAGCTTAAAATTTAAAGTATAAATAATAATAATAATAATAATAATAATAATAATAATAATAATAATAATGGGTAAAGTAGATACTTTTAAGCCTGGAAGTTATGTTTTTAATATAATAGTAATTGGTAAAGTAGGTACTTTTAAGCCTGAAAGTTGTGTTTTCTATTAAATATACATACATATCTTATTTAACGTTTCTTGTTTTTTAGTACATTTTCTGCTCTAGTGCTCTCTAATTACCTTCACAAATTCAACATGCTGAGGAATTTGCTTAGCTTAAGCAGCTCCGGTGTAACAGACTTTGTTTGTATTTTATATTGTAACAGAGCCTTGTGCTTCTATAAGGACTAATTTAACAAAAGTTATTTGATTAAATGGGTGAGCAACTCAGTCAATATAGCATTATCTTGAATGGCAGGAATCCATGAGTTTAAAATTAAGTTCAATTTTCTGTGAAAGTAGGAATCGTGTATTTTTTATTCAGTTTTGTGAAACTTAACTTCTTCAATTACTATTAGAGCTACATATTAATCACATATACTGCATAGAAATGAAATGCATAGATGTTTTTCTCCTTTTCTGGAAATGCTAATTTTTACCTAGTGCATTATGATTCTAGACATCTCAGTCACTAACTAATGCTTAGTCAGTATCTTATTTAAAACCATAGAAAGTACTACATTTGCCTGTGAACAATAAAAGTTCACAATTTTGCTCTTGCAGACTTCTCTTGAATGAGATCACCTATGTAGAAGCACAATTTGAGTTTAGCAGAGTAATATATACAATACAGACTTGCACTATAATACCAGACATAAAAAACGTAGTTTAAAGCAAAACAATCCTAATATAGCCAGAATATATGGGTTACCTAAAATCCATAACCCGGGGAAGCGCATGAAACCCATCATTAATAATATAAATATCCCTACATACTTTCTAGCAAAATGGCTTACAGACAGATTTACAGCTCTACCAAGGTTTCAAAGTAGAAGCATGAAAACCTCGTTCCAGTAAATAGAAAAAATAAAAGATTTTAAAGTTCTACCCTGTGATATTTTAGTGTCTTTTGACGTAGTATTTTGTTCCCAAGTATTCCAACTGACAAACTTTTATCATTTTTGAATGATTGGTTAAAGGAGATAGGAATTAATGAAATTCACAGGAAAGAGTATGTCCACCTTACTAACATTAGTATAAACCAGTCATATTTTACATTTGCAGGAGAGTTCTATAAACAGGACTCACAATGGGAAATCCTTTGTCCCCCTTTCTGGCAGATTTATTTATGAGTGCATTCGTAATTCACATAATTTCCGCCTTCCCACATTGTTTTAAATGCTGGTACAGATATGTTGATGACATTTTTAGTATATTGAAAAAAGAATTTGTTGAAGATGCTTTGAAACTTTTAAATATACAAGATAGAAATATATCCTTCACAATGGAAACAGAAACTAAGGGAATGTTGCCGTTTTTAGATATAAAAATTAATAATAATCATGGAAATTTACAATTTGGAATCTATAGAAAGGATATGCAAACAGATAACTATATAAAATCAAATGAGTTTAACCCCATAGCTCACAAGCACTCAATTTTCAACAGCTTAACACATAGACTGGTGAATTTACCAATCAGTAAAGAGAAGCACAAAAAAGAATTTAAGAAAATACAGGAGATTGCCATTATAAATGGTTTTAACAAAAATTTAGTAAACAAAAAACTTAATAGATTCCTAAAGAAGAAATTGATGAAGAATACCACCATACTATTAACTGAAAAAGACAGTTTTTTAAAAAATTCACCTACCATCCAGTAGCTATGAATAAATTCCAAAAAATGTTTAAAGAATTAATATTAAATTGGCACCTGTTAACAGATACACTCTGAAAAATGCTTTAGTGGTCAACAGTTTTAATAACATTCCACAGGAGAAAAAATCAGGCACCTACAAAATAACATGTAAAGAATGTGATAAGATATATGTTGCAAAAACTAAAAGAAACATAGGAACAAGGTTAAAGGAACATCTCAGGAACGTTAAGCACAAACAGATTGATAGGTCAGCAGTGGCACACCATTTTTTGGAAAAATAATCACGACATTAAAAGAGAAATAAAGTTACTAAAAGAAGCACACGGACGTATAGAATTGGACACATGGAAGAGGATTTACATTCATAAACATAGGGATCATCTTATGAATTTCGACATTATAGGAGAATGTAATGCCAATTTCCAGTTTATAAAGAAAAAAACACCACCAGGACAGAGCCACAGGTCCTCGTAGATGTTAGTTTCTCATACCAGTCATCAAGTTGGTTGAAGATGGAGAGGATGTCCCTTCGAAACTGGTCCCACCGTATTTAAAGGTAAGTGAAGCATAAGAGTGTGTTAGACGACAGATTAATTATATTTACATATATGGCAAATGTTAAAAAGTGAAACACCTAGAGCAACTGAAAATACTAAAAGTGTCTTTACAAGTCTGAAAATATACTCCTTCACTTTAAGGCTGGCTTATGCATTAATGAGGGAACCTTCTTACATAGAAGAACTTTGTTTCCATCTGCTGCTGCCCTCTACTCTGGAATTTGCAACATATAAGAAAAACTGCAAACAAAGAGGAGAGATATATGGAGAGATTTTACATCATTGGTGTAATGACTTGTTAAGATTGGAAGTGTAGTGACCAGGGGTAGCTTAGGGATAGTGCCAGTGTCCCACGGCACCATCAAGGGAAGAAAGCACAAAAGATAAAAGATTCTCAAGAGCACTTGTGAGTTTATTTCTGCTGGTCTTAATTTTGTTATTTCACTTGAACAAGCTTGTATATTGGTATGCACTCTACAGTACTCTATATGTGGCCAGTTCTGGCTGGCATCGTGACCCATCATGTGATAAGACTACAGGAAGTTGGTATGTATGCTTTTGTTATGGTGGACATAGAATATATAACAATATTTTTACTCATTAGTTTCCATTTCACCAGCTAGAGCACAATAATGCACACATTGCTAATTTAGCAGAAGCATTGGAAATAAGACTATTATGGGCATGTTACCTTTCAGAAAACATATGTATATTTCCACACCAAATCTAAATGCATTGTTACCAACCTGCAGTTGTTAGTTGGTAAACATGGAAATCATATTTAGTAACAGTTATATAACATAATGTGATGATACAATTAAACTTACTTTTTATAAATTGAAATTGTTTTGCATGTATGTAGGTGAGTATTTGCTAAATTCATGGTGCACTTACTTGATTTCACTATAACTGAATATCAGAGAGTTGTTAGTATTGATTCTTTTATACCTATGTCATTAATAGTAACCTAGTGCAATAGTGTTGTTTTAAAGATATTGTACAAAAGTGTTAAAATGAATAAAATAGTGTATTTGCTGCTAACTCCATTTGGTGCTTATTGAAAAACTAGGAATGAAAAACTGAGTAGGCCACTTCTAACCACCCCCTTCCTTTTCCACCCTACTATTGCATTTGAGGCCCTATGAATAGAAAGTCTCTGTATACTCATAAAAGAATCCTTGATGGCTTTTTTCAGCAACAGTTAACATCTGGCATTAACTGCATGGATATTGTACGCTATTTCTGTATTAGTAATTTAGTAATATATAGATGCCAACAGAAACAGCCAGAGATTTATAATTGAACTGGTCATCTTTTATTCAGCATGAGATATTATAAAGTTGATGCAAATACTAAAGCAAACAAAAAGCTTATTAACACTTAATAAGTCTTATTTTTAAATGCAAGAAGTAGCATATCTCTAATGCTCTTTGGTAGCACATTAAAAGTGACACGCTGGTACATAAAAAAATTATACTATATCATTAATCATTTAAATGTCAGAGCTCTGCACTTGGGTTATAGAAGTTAGTATGTTGTCCAGTTTTAAATGCACCTTACTTTAAATTGGATGTTGAAATGAATTGTAGGGAAACGAACATTCAGAGAATTTGTCTGGCACAAATTCCTTTATGACTTTTGGAGTCAAATTGGGTTTGCTTTAATTTAGATGAGCAGTGTAACCATCTAACTTCATTGTGTGTGCTGTTTTCATAAGTATTTTTTGTCATGAGAGTGAATTTCAGAGATGATAAAAAATAAATGCTTTGTTACAAGCATCACTAATAAATAGATATTTATTCATTAAAATAATTGGTACTTGTATGTAACATGAATTTGGTGTATGAATTTTGCACCCTGCTCTGCTAAAGAATTTTTGCTCTCATTATTTCATTAATATTTTTGTGAATGTTTTCTTTTTATGATGTTGCATTATGACTCTGTTATGAGTCTCAAAAGAACGGCATTCTAGGTGAGAGCAGCAATAAGTCAAATAAAATTATACAGGGCGAGTCAGACTAACCCAACAACTCTAAGGCATGAATCAGGGGCTCTATTTGAGTATTTTCTTATAGGGAATGTGTACCTATAAAATTCATGTTATCGAGCTAGAGGGCATTAAAATTTATAAAAGAAGAGCCAGCCAGACTAGATGAAATTTTGCCGAACAGGTTGCTACACATCTTTTGCTACAAGGCATTGGAAGAGTTTTGGAATAATAATAGCCAGGTATGTTTATTTTGAAACAATGCAAAACATTCTTAAATTGACTTAGAAACTTATGAATATTTATTTAATTATCCAACACTAAAATAACAAAACAAGAATTGAAAAAGTGCATAAGTGATTATACAAGATTTTCAAAATGCTAATCATTGACTTTGGAGCATAGTTGGTAGCATCTTTGTAATGACTGCTGAGTTCTTTAAAAATTACTGGGCATATCACAAATAGCATCAAATTCTTCAGAGATCCTGGTCATCAGCATCTCTTCACTATTAATGGAGTCTCATACCCAAGTCTGAACATGTTCCCCCCCCCCCAAAAAAAATCCAAAGGTATTAGATCTGGTGAAGGCACTGGCCATGATATCGATGCTCCTCAACTGATCTAGTGATCCGGATAAATTACACTTAGGAAATTCTTTATATCACTGGAATAATGCTCAGATGCCCCATCGCCTTGGAACCACATTAAGTGGCATATTCCTAAAGGAACATCTTCAAGAAGTTCTGGCACAGTATGCTGTAAAAACTGTAGGTAAATGTTCCCTGTCAAATGTGAAGGTAGTAAATAGATCCTGATGAGTATTTCATTAACAATGTCAGTCCAGATGTTCACCGCAAACTGCCGGTGGTAATTTCTAACTCTAATAACTCTAGGGTTTCTGTGTCCAAATATGACTGTTATATATGTTGATTATGCCATCTCATGTTAATCTTTCTTGTCCATCCACAATATGACAGTTGATGAATGCATTTATGAAAAAAAAAACACTGGACAAACTGTAGTCAGGATAAAGTCATCTGGCCTGAGTGCTTGAACTTGGGTGAGATGATAGGAATATAATTGCTGTTCATGCAGAATTCTAGCAGCCAAAGACTGGCTTATTTGTAAGACTTGCACTATTGCTCTTGTACTTGTCGACGAAGAATTATAGAGCCTGTCAAGAACATCCTCTTCTAGAGCCACTGCTCTTACATATCTTTGGACTCCCGAACGATGAGCTTGTTTTCGGAAAGTTCCTGTTTTTTGCACTTGTTGATGTACGGCAGTCAAGGGGCTGTGATGAGGCAAATGTCTCCTTGGATAAAGCTCAGCATAAAGATCTCATGCCCTTTTCGCTTTTCCTCAAGTAGCACCATAAACGTAATGCATGTTTCAGTTCTGCATACATAAAGTAAACATTTTTACAATAGCCTATAAAACTGAAAGTCCTTCCAGTAAACAGAGCACTTTAGTATGTCCTGCTGCATGCTGAGATTGCCTACCTACACCTCTTGTAGAAATCACAATGTTGCTGCATAATATGCATTGCAATCTGTTTATCACTTAAATGTAAGCAGATTTTAGATTAATGGTGGTATACACACGGTTAAAAACAGAACACAAGCTATATTCCAAAACACAACTCAGAAAACAAATGCAGGGGTGGATCTGTTTGGCAGAATTTTATCTAACCCGACAAGTCTTTTGAAAAATTTTAATCCACTGGAGTTCAATAACAAGACATTAATGGACATATATTTCCTGCAAGAAAATATTAAAATAGATCCCCTGAATCGCGCCTTAGAGCTGTTTGATGTTATTCTGACTCATCCTGTATATAGAAACATATTTTTCTATTATTGATAATAACTAATTCACTTCATCTCAAAAAATATAATGCATTTTTCTGTTAATAAAGATTTGCTAGAAGATGAGCAAAAGATATGCTTGTTATTATTGAAAAGAAAAGTTAAAGTTTTTGATTGCAAGACCATAGAAATGTGAGACTAGACTGTATTTAATGCAAAATCTTTAAGGTATATCACAAAATATCAGTTTATACATAGTGGACCACAGAAAATAGTTCATAAGTAAACTTCTTAAACGACAGGTAACATATATTTACATCAATGTAATTTATGGATCTCAACTCTGTACATATTGCCATTACCAAACACTAAATTCAAGTTCATTTCTCAAAGATCATAGACAAATGGCTTCCATCAACATCGGTAGATGTTTGCAAAAGCTTCTCATGATGTTCTGAACCATTTCCTGAGAACGATCTTATTCTCTTTCTGGATTGCAGCCTTAAACTCAACACTGTGCCACTGCCATTAGAAAACCTTACCTTTGAGGTTACTGTACAGAAAAAAATCACAGTGACTGACTGATCAGGAGATCTAGACAGGCATGGGTCATCCCAGAATACATGAAATTAATGTGTGTTGAAAGAGGCACTTCAATGTTGTCATGGACGTATGGGCCAGAGCCCTATTCTGTTGAAACCATATTGTGAGGGATGACTTTGGGCCTGCAGATGTGGAACAAAAAAGTTCTCAATCATAGCCATCTACATTCACTGCCATTCCAGCATTGTCTTAAAAAAAATGTGGCCTTACATCCCGTTGGAAAGTTTGATAGCATCCTATAAGTCAACCTTTGAACTGTACTGAGGCTTTTCTTGAATGGATTGAGTGTTTCTTTGTGACTAGGAGCAGAAGCTGTCTTTTTGACAAATCCATTAAGGTGAAACTTGCCTCATCAGATATAACCGAGTTCTCAAAATGGTGCCATCACAATAAATTCTTCTGCCTGAATACACACCTGTACTGGCAACTTTCCAGGGCAAAGCGAATGGCAGATCTTGCAGAGTTGCCAAATGAAAATGTACTATTTTTCATGGCCTACCCTGCAAATCCGTAAATGACATTGACAATTAAACAGTTGACAATTAAACTGGAGTCTTTGCATCAAAATCTGCAATGACCAGTCTTGTGAAGTCTCATTGAAGCAACTTAACGTCTCCTGTCACATAGTGGCTCAATAGCATACTTTAAAGACATAAATCTACATTACATAAGGAAATTTCAGTTGTCTTATAAAACTTTTTTTTTATTTATTTATAGAGAGAGAGAGAGAGTTATTGAATGAAAAAGTTATTGGCAAAAAGCATGTAATGGTTCATAGTGCAAGGTATCTATTGACTATTTGGTACAATTTCATTTTATTTTAAATTAGAAAGAAAAAAAAAGGAATGTTCTGCATCATTTTTCAAAATGTTTAACCCACAGTTATGGAACTGCGACATTATCAAAGCCATAGCAGTAACAAAGCACTGAATCATGGAATATTGTGTTACAATTGCATTAAATGTAAAATTGCATTAACATAGGAACTTATAACTAAAATTGCATTTCAGAGAACATGCTGCAGAGCAGTTGGAGGAAATGCGGCGCCTCCAGTCATATTGGATGGAACTGCGCCAGTATATCAGAATGGTTTACAGGATGGTGATGGAAGGGCACTCTGTAGAAAATGATGGTCAAGGGGAATGTGATCCAAGCATGAAGGATCTAGTCCAAAAGTAAGTTTATGGTGAAGAATTTTTATGTACAATTGTTTTCTCATTAACGAAATGTTAATATAAGAAAATCATACAATAGTTATTCAGAGTTTAAGGTTTTTGTTTTATTGGGTGAGTTAACTTGAGCTTCATTGCATTTTGCACATTGCACAATAATTTCTATGGCAAATTAATTAACTATACTTAAACTAATGCTGAGAATGCTCTGTAACAATAAGGTCTAGAATATAATGGTATAAAAAGATTTGATAACTAATTATAGTAATAATTTAAGTAATTTCTAATATATGAATGCATGTATTGCATGTCCTGGAATTTAACCACACAATTTGCAAGGATTGTGGAGGGGTTCTAGATAAGCCTTTTGAGATAGGGAACTTATTCTGTGGTTTCTAAATTTCATGCAATAGCATAAAATCTGTTAATGGTCAGCAAGCTACTGATTAAGTTAGGGAAAAAGGCAAGATGCTTCCTTGTTCAAGGTACTGTTCCTGAATAAGCGCTGTGGTTAAAGGCATACTAGATACAGCAGCATTAGATATTGTGATGTAAAAGGAGGTTCTAACTGCATTTTTTTTTTTTTTTTTTTTTTTTTTTTTGTGGATTGTGTGTTACCATTTTATTTGTTTTGTTATTCAGCATTCGTTCATGCTAACGAATTAAAGAAAATAAACTGCAATATATTTAACTTTTAAAATCCCATATAATCCCAGCGCATAAAACTTTCCAATGCAAACCTAAAACTTCTAATAAGAACTTCATTAACGTTGTTACTACTTACGTGCCTGGAATTGAAAGCATCAGACCTTTTTGAAAGAATGTCATGATACTTTGTTAATGCACTCATCTTTAAATGATTTTTCTAAATTTGTACCCCGCCTTACTTTTAGAACACCCCCTAACCTTAAAAGTATATTTTGCCGAAATCTATCTCCTCTGAATTTACCATGTCCCTTTGCTGGCTCATATCCTTGCCAACGCCCTAAATGTAAAACCTGTATGCTAATTATGCCTTGCCATTCATTCCACAGCCCTAATTTATCCAGAGAATTTAACATTTCTTCATTTGCTACCTGTTCTTTCAAGAACGTTGTATATATGTTATCTTGTAAGCTTTACAAAGCATTTTATATTGGTTTAACTTCTACTGTTGTTTCGCTACGTATGAACAATCATAGACGTTCTGTTAAAACCAAGTCTCCCTTGCTGGTTGCCCAACATGCCTTATCTCACTGTATGGATTTTGATGATGCTTTTAATCTAACACTTATTGATGCGTTACCTACACAATGCTCTGAAAGTTTACTCAGAGATAGAGGAATGGCAGTTATATTTTTACACAAAGCTCGGATATCACCTAGTTTAAATCTTAGGTATTAATTTTTTTTCCCCCACACTCTCATTTCTAGTTTCATCTGTTTCCATGCATAACGTTACCTTCGATACTCAATATTTACATTTATCACCATCGCTTGTCTTCTTGCCATAGAAGGACTCCACGAGTCTGGAATATAGCAATCTCAAGTGTGACTTTTTCTTGGTGTTTCATCCTTTTGTACTATTATAATTACTGTTAACTTTTGTGTGTGTGTGTGTGCGCGTGCGTGCGTGCGTGCGCAACTCTTAAGCACATATGTTGTAACCTAAAAGTTAAACATACTACGTAGATATACAGGAGAAAAATTACATAAATAAAACTAACATAAAACAAATACTGAAATAAAATGCAATAACTGCACTATAAATAAACACACTAGAACTTTCATACTTTATAGCATCGAAAACTTTCGAAAATCGTATGAAAACCAGCCACATGTTTTTTTGTTAACAAAATAAAGGAAAGCTAATAACAGTGCAGGCATTGCTAGATGATCCCTTGCTTGTTAGCAGCCTAGCCACTTGCATTTATTTTCAAATAACTGTGGGAAATATTAATGTAGAATCAGCCCTGATGTATAGGGAAAATATAAGTCTATCTGATTGAAAAGATTGTTGGCTTACTCACCCTTCTCCCTTGTGCTGGACTGGGTGGTGCAACTCCTCCTCTTGCTTTGAAAATTGCAGGTTACACAATGTCCATATTGGAATTCCAGTCAGAAACGTGGCTGTCATGTTCTTTAAAGACAGAAGACATAACTGTAATACATTAGTTTTGAGTGCGAATCCATTGTGTAGTTTCCTGGTAACTCTATTTGAATTTATCATTTATTACATGATAATGCATTGCTGCAATTCTCCACTTTGTTACATTTATTATTGGACTATTATTGTGTTTAAATAGTAGGTAATCACAAAATGAAGAGCAAACAGGAAGAATATCGTATGATGCTACTTGCAAGTGTAAAGTGATTTTTTATATTGATAAAAATGATAACAAAAAGGCTGGAAGAGAGTTTAATTCTCTGTAACAGAGTTCAATTTAGCTGAGAGCAACGTTTGCTTGTGGGGGAAACAGAAATTGGTATTATTTGCAACTAAAGCTAGTAGGAATAAATTCACTTTTACATTCACAGTTTTCAGGCCACTGAAATAGCTTTATACCTTCTTTTATTAAACATCAGTGCACACTATGTTTGCATGATAGTTCTGTAATAAATAAATAAATATACACACACATACCATTTATGCAAACCTTGTACTGCATGCTGACTCCTGGTACTTTATTTTTGTGAACAAGTACTACATGGCACTTATATTTTTTCCAAGATTTAAAAATTTTGTTTTATGTTATGTTTTGGCTCTAATAAGCCTCATATGTTTACATAACAATACATAATATGAAAGTTTTAAATAACATATAAGCTTTAAAAATGTAAAATCATTAATAATGTAAGTGCAATAATGTTCTTCTTTATTTCCTGAAATTTTGGTTTCTTTTCCCACAAACAACTCAAAATTACTTACCCATCAATGCTTTATTCAATCTAGTGATTCATATTCCTATCGCCATATATCACAACTAGTCTAAACTTGTTTTTCCTTAATACCAGTATGACCATTTACAGTGATTATTGAGCTTGTGAATTAGTGATTATTTTGGTGTGAGAATATAAGGAATTCCAAACAATCACAACTGCCTGTTGCTATGATTTTGTTGTTTCCATTTTATCACTTTCATTTTATCATACTTACATTCAGTTGTTTTTATGCAAATTAATCAGGTCATATATACTTGCATTTTTCTAACATTTTAGGTCATAAACATCAGGCCCTATATGTGTTGCACATGATGTTAAGATACTGGGTTTAGTATATAAGAATGTGTTTTTTGAATTGCAAAGCTGAAGAAATATTGCCACATTGCTTAACATCGTTTCTCACCATTTTTACTGCAGCCAGTTACAGTTTTGCTCTTCTTCTGTCTTATCCACTGCCCACCCTAAATGCCAGCAGAAGACATTTAAATGATGAAAGGGCATAATCAAGAACATTTTTAATGCTAAAAGTTTAAATCATTTTTATAGCTGGAATTTAAAAAAATATATTTTTGGATCATTTTTTCATAGTTTTCAATGATCCATCACCTTTATATTAGACACTGGGAAATCCCTTTAATCCAAATTTGGGGTCAGTGCCTGTCTGTTGTGAAATTTTTGGAGTAATGGAAAAAGCATTTCTAGAATGCAGTGTTGCACTGAGATAGCTTCAGTGGGCTTCAGATATTAACTTATACATTAGTAGTGTCCTAGCCAGTGAGTGAAGAAACTGCACACTTTGTTTCCATGTTGCGTACATTATAGTTTATTTTCTGAGCTCACTACACACTGCTACTTTCCAATAAAGTTGTGTGATCAGGGGCAGAATTAGGTGGATGCCATTTTTTAATATTTCTTAGCACATCAATAAATACAAATTCAATTAAGTTGTGGTGAAATAAGAACAATTTTCATACTGTCCCTAATTTTACGTTAATATTGCAACCATTGGACTAATGTTTTGCAAAATATAAAACTTATATATAGAAAAAAATCTTTTTAGGTTCTTTAATGAAAACAATGACCTCTGCTTCAAAAGCTAAAGAAAGTGGAGATTAAGGATGTGTTTCCCTGGCCAGCATAGACAAGAGATGATGTCGGCTAGCATTTCTTGAGGAAATCGTTGAAGAAAATTTCATTTATTCTCATCTATATAGAAAGTCCAGAACAGACAACAAACTTCAATGACATGAGCTTTTTCAGCATATTCCTCACTGTGAAGATGCAAATGAAAATGAATATATGATTGGATCGTAGATTCTTTCTAAAGCCAGATAGAGTGTAAATTATAAGGAAGGTGGGGAAGAGGTGGTGATGAAATAATTAGCAAAATGAATGGCAGTGGAAACTCTAGTTCCTAGAGAAAATTTGCCTAGATTCTGGTTTGTCTGCCATGATTTCTATTTAGGATCTCTGGGATCAAACCCAAATCACCATGGTGGAAGGTCTGTTTTAGTTTTTGTCATTTTTGCCTTATACCTATAAAATAACCAGACTGATTTTTTGTTAGTTACCAATGATAGGTACAGCAGAGGTCTTTGAACTGTATTGTCCATTCTACCCTGATATTTTTAGTCTTAAGGTAAACAGTATCCTTTGTTTAGAATGCACCATGTATATTACCTGGAGTCAATCCTGGTGGTGTAGTGATTACCATGCTAGGCTTCTAAACCCAAAATTGCCGGTTCAAACCTGGCCAGGATTGATGGATTTTTTTCGGGCATAAAAATCCTAAGTATGGCTTCCTTTGGAAGGGAAGTAAAGCTGTGGGTCCCGTGTTGTACATTTATGGCACAAAAAAGAACCTCAAGCCTGAAAAAAGAGGTTTCTGAGCATAAATTGTCAGCCGCTTCACGCCCAAAATAGAATGGGACACTGATGACCTTAGATGTTAAAGATCGTCCATAAATAAATCAATAATAAAAAAAAACTCCAGTGGAAAAATGTTGTGTGTAAATTAGAAAAATCTGCATAATCATATGAATGTTGATATAAATTTATAGTGATGAGTAGGGCTCAGATTTCTTTGTAATTTTATATTCTATCCCTTCCTGTCTGTCCATATCGATAAGTTAAAAACCTTTGAATTAAGCTACTACCACTGATATAATAAGTATAACAACATTTTTTATTTATCACATGCTTCGCTTCTGTAGTTCATGAAAGATGGGAACTTTAATGCATAGGTTTTGTTTTATCATAATTTATTTATTTTTAAAACCAGGAGAACGAAGTAACCAGTGGCTTGGTACTCAGTGTCACACTGTTTGATTTCTTTCTTCTGAACATACCTGTCTGTTGGAATGCTGTCTCCAGTACTGTATCTATGCTTGGAGTGTCACCCATGGCTTCCATATTTTTTACTAAGAACTCTGCATGAATTTCTGGCACACAAGAATTGTCCCTTGCCTTCTCTTCATCTTAACTCATATCGTTTAACTTTTGCAAAGTGAAGCTCTTAGGCTTGGCTTAATGTTTGATACAAAAATGTGCTTACCACATATAGTACAATTGAAAGGCCAATGTGAACATTCACAATGTCTTTTATGAGTATTAAGTGGCACATACTGGGGAGCTGACGTGTGGTTCTATTGCACCTTTATATTTATAATCTGATCAACTTTAAATTATGGATGCTTAGTGTATGATTCAGTGTGATCTTCAGTACTTCATTGCTGTAAACCAATTCAGCATCAGAGTAGCATCATTGTGGTTTTTCTACCAGGACCATGTCCAACATGTGAGCAGAGCTGGGTGGACTTCTACCTTTCAAAGGGATATAGTACTTAGTGGGAATAGCTGTCGATTAGCTGCTCAGCCTTGACACCTCATCTATTGGGTGTTGTTTTTGAACACCTGGCTTGATGAATTATATACTGCTAGACCACAGGGACCAAAGCCATCTGTACATAGGTTTTTAGAGCTCAAAACCTGAACATTCAATTGTGTGTGTGTGTTTTTTTTTGGGGGGGGGGGGACAGCTGGAGAAGCTTGTTCTGGCTGCAAGCATAGGCCCCTATTTATTCATTATGGACTAAAGTTTGATCCAAAGTCCATGACCGCACCATGTTTCTTTATCAAGATACTTTTCCTTTGTGTGATGTAATGTTATCAATCCAGAAAATTCAAAAGATGACACATGTATGGGATGTGTCCTCCTTTTTTAATGCTTTACTTTAGGTCGTAACTCTTGTGACTTTTTTTTATGGCAACACTTCAAACGCTTTATACAGCACTTTTATATATATCTGAACAGCAGCTAGGTTACACAAATCAATTTTTCTTTTTATTCCTGGAGTACCCTTTGAGTATTCATAATTTCTACAGAAGATCCAAGATCCAGTGAATGCTCTGAATGATGGGTTACCTCTTCTTGCAATAATCGTCAAGGAAGTAATTTTAGTACGTTTGTGGAATGAGCATTATAATTTTAGTCCCCGTCACATTATTAAGATTGAACCTTTTACATCTTGCTAGCATAGTGGCCATCGCTTTACAGTGCACCACATTTTAATCAAATTAACTATTTGGCACCTCATCAGATTTCACTGTACTTGATATGTTAGCAGATGAGATCATTGCGTTGGGCATATGCTGCATTTTATTTTTATTTGTGACCTATGGAGTATTCCTGACTTTTTGACAGTCATTATTTTAGTTTTTTTAAAACCTTTTTCGCCTATGTGATTAGCTGAGTGATTTTTACTATTAATGGCCAACTAACCGGTTCTTTTTGTCAATTCTTTTTATGGCTAAGTATTTCTTTTTTCAACCCTTAGTTATGCATTTTGATTTTTTCTATTTTTCTTGGAAATTGTTAATATGCTCAGGTGTTAATTGACATCGTAGTCATATGCCCTTAAACCATAATCTTCATCTGAAACTCCATCTTAATCTAAAAGGCATTCTACCTGCTTTTGGTATTGAATGTAAGGAATATTCATAGTGAAACAAAATTCAGTGCCACCCAACAATATTGTCTTTTTAAAAGGGTTTCCTCTCAAGAATCTTAATCCTCCAAACAAAAAAACTATCATACTTAACATGTTTAACCCTTATTTCTCCCCTATTAATTAATTTATTTAACCATTTCAGTCTTTTCTTCAGCTTCAGATAATTAGTTCGCTCATTACAAAAATGTACATATTACTTTCATTTATTATGGCTCTTGCAGCATTGTCACTTTATGCAAACCTAAAATCATGGACAAGCGGTAATGTATACAATTTGTAATTGAAAAATCAGATGTTCAATGAAATCATCGCTAGATCAATGTATTTTGCTTTATATGTTTAAAGCAAGCAACTGTGACAATGGATGTGACTGGATGCTACATGCTATTCTTATAGTTGAAGCTCAGAATAACCCTCAAGTTGTTTCTGATCTCTGTTCTTTTAAACCATCAACATCCTGTGACCTTGATAGGTTGTTTTCAGCATTCAAACAAATATTACCATATAGCAACTAACAATGTCCCCTGAAAATTTGGAATAGTACTTGATGCTTCACTACACAACAAACTAATGTAAGAAAAGCAATTCCTTAACATGCTATTATTACTTTATACTTTAAATGATTCAGTGCTAATCGAAAATAAATCTCCATTTTCAATGTCACATGTTTTTCTGAGATTACAAATTTGGCCTGTTTTTATTACACAAATATGTACATATTTCATACCATGTTACACCACGGTCCAAGTGATGAGTATTTGTTGGTACTTAATTTTTAGAAATGGTTAAAAGAATTTAAAGAGAGAAGAGTAGAATTCCAAGACATTCCATGCACTGGCTTCTTTGCACATCAAAAACAGGTGATAGCATAAAATAATTTAGATGATTCACCAGATCTAATAAAACCAAGTTAAAACAATTTTGAATGGGTGAAATGATAAACACCTGAAATATGGTAGAATGGTTCCTGGATTATTCACCAAGACATAACACTGCCACAAATACACTGACTGTCAAGAACTTTTTGGTAAAGAACAAGATTCACTTATTGGAATACCCACAATACTCACCTAACCTTATACTGTGCAACTTTTTATATCTGAAGACCTAGTCTACATTAAAAGGAGTCTGCAGATGCAAAGAAGGCAAAAGCGACACAACTCCTTAAGAAAGCTAACAGAAGAGGATTTCCAGCATGTTTCCAAAAATGAAATATTGATATTGGGGATCAGGGAGGGGAGTATTTCGAGGGTTATAACATTTCTAGTGTTTAATCTGTTGTATAAACTCTTTTAAACATTTTCTGGGCATTTTCTAGTATTTGTTGCACATACCATTTATCATACTATTTGTAACTCCAATGGATGCAATTCCATTTCCAGTTAATAAATACATAGGGTAAAGTAAATAAATAATTGATGTTATTGTATAATTGACTTCATGTGCAAGTTCAAATTAACATGTTAATTAAATTAATAATGCTTAACCATTGAAGAATTAAGTAAAAGTTTTTGACAGTGAAACTTTAGCTAAAAATGTTAATTGGAACATTTACAGTGAGGCTAATCATATAATAAGATCTATGTATGATTGAGTCGAACTACACACTCTTATTGCTCCTCTTAGTTGTTCATAATATGTAGTACTAGTTTCATGAACCATTAACATTAACGACAGTTAGCATCCTAAGCTGTCAACTGCTGGAATATTTGTTATACTGTGGTAATGTGAATGAAAACATACATTAGTTCATCACACCTCCACCAGAGCAGAATACACATTATCAAAGCATAACGAATTATCCAGCAGTCAACAGTTAGCTGAGTATGCGAAAAATGGTTCATGAAACTAGTACTACATATTATAAACAAAGTGTAGCAATAAGATTGTGTAGTTCCACTGAATCATACAATGATCTTAGTTATATAATTTATTAATGAGATTAATAGTCTGTAATAATAATGTTATTATGCTTCACTTGTGTGTTTAAAACACAGGACATAATTCAAGAACATGTGCTTCGTGCTTCTATTCTGAACTGTAGACCCACTAATGTCCTCGGGCAATGGCAGGGTAAATTGACTTAATCTAGTGGCAGGCTCTTGAAGTCCAAAACAATACCTTTATTTTTTACAATAAAATTTAAATATTATGACATTAAAAAGGAGCAAAAACTGTTAAAGACTGCCAAGACTACAACAGAAGTGGCAACTTGGGAAAAAAATTTAATTCTAAAAAATAAAGACATCGTCATGAACTTCCAGATCTCACCACTGGACTGTTTAGGTGAATTATCCTGCCATTGCCCAAGAATGTTAGTTGGCCTCCAACTGAGGGTGGGAGCACATTCTCTTAAAGCATTTCCAGTATTTTAAACACATAAGTGAAGTAAATTATAATTAATCTGTCATCTAACACACTCTTATGCTTCACTTACTTTTAAATATGGTGGGACTGATTTCGAAGAGATATCCTCTCCATCTTCAACCAACTTGACGAGTGGTATGAGAAATTAACATCTACGAGGACCTGTGGCTCTGTCTTGGTGGTGTTTTTTATTTATAAACTGGAAATTGTTATTACATTCTCCTATAATGTGGAAATTCATAAGATGATCCCTATGTTTATGAATGTAAATCTTCTCCCATGTGTCCACTTCTGTATGTCCGTGTGCTGCTTTAAGTAGCTTTATTTCTCTTTTTATGTGGTGATTATCTTTCCAAAAATGGCGCCTATCAATCTGTTTGTACGTAACGTTCCTGAGATGTTCCTTTAACCCTGTTCCTATGCTTCTTTTAGTTTTTCCAACGTATATCTTATCACACTCTTTACATGTTATTTTGTAGATGCCTGATTTTTTCTCCTGTGGAATGTTATTAAAACTATTGTCCACTAAAGCATTTTTCAGAGTGTATCTGTTAACAGGTACCAATTTAATGTTAATTCTTTAAACATTTTTTGGAATTTAGTCATAGCCACTGGATGGTAGATGATTTTTTTTAAAAAATGGTCTTTTTCAGTTAATAGTGTGGTGGTATTCTTGATCAATTTCTTCTTGGCAATCTCCTGTATCTTCTCAAATTCTTTTTTGTACTCCTCTTTACTGATTGGTAAATTCACCAGTCTACATGTTAAGCTGTTGAAAATTGTGAGCTATGGAGTTAAGCCCAATCGATTTTATATAGTTATCTGTGTGCATATTATTTCTATAGATTCCAAATTCTAAATTTCCATGATAATTATTAATTTTTATATCTAAAAATGGCAACATTCCCTTTGTTTCTGTTTCCAGTGTGAAGGATATATTCCTGTCTTGTATATTTAAAAGCTTCAAAGCATCTTCAACAAATTATTTTTTCGCTATACTAAAAATATCATCAACGTATCTGTACCAGCATTTAAAATAATGTGGGAAGGCGGAAATTATGTGAGTTTCAAATGTACTCATAAATAAATCTGCCAGAAAGGGAGACAAAAGATTTCCCATTGTGAGTCCTGTTTTCTATTTATAGAGCTCTCCTGCAAATGTCAAATATGAATTTCGACATTATAGGAGAATGCAATACCAATTTCCAGTTTATAAAGAAAAACGCCAACAGGGCGGAGCCACAGGTCCTCATAGATGTTAGTTTCTCATACCAGTTGCCAAGTTGGTTGAAGATGGAGAGGATGTCTCTTTGAAACCCGTCCCACCACATTTAAAAGTAAGTGAAGCATAAGAGTGTGTTATACGACAGATTAATTATAATTTATATTTAACAAGCTTCACTGGGTGAGTTCCAACAAAATTTTTTAAAAATGCCTTATTTTCTGAAAGTTCTTTAAATGACATAAGTGAAGCATAATAGTGTTACTGTTACAAACTGCTAATCTCAGTAATAATACTAAACTATGTTTGTAAATTAATAATATTTACCCATGTTTCAGGCTGTGTGCACGTGACCCACATCAGTTGTTCCAAAGGCTTGAAGCACAGGTTCAGGAATTTGTGATTGAGGCAAAGGTTCGACAGTTAGAACTGTTGCACAGAGAGCAGCAAACACCAGAATTAGCTCAGATATTCCTCACAGGTATATATTTTTTATATATATGTTGTTTTGTGTAAGAGAGCATTATTATTTTATTTAGTATTTGTCAGCATATCTAATTGAGACTGGATATATATGGGTAACTTTTTGATAAAGTAAAAATCATAGGCAATAGAACATATGATCTCAAATAAAGCTGCATATTTGGACTACTGGTGTGTGATGATGGTATGCTTATATTTTTTTATCAAGTTAATCATCAGTGCTAACTTTCTGCAGTAAAACTCCAAATTTACATATAAAGAAGCTGTATTTTATCCTAAGGATGAAACAGCTCATGCGGCATTAATAAAGTTTATTTTACCAAATCTTGATGCTTATGGTTTGCAGTTAATATTAATAGATAAAACCATAATAGGAGGAAAAAATCTTTAAATAACAGAAATTTAATTCTAAAGTTCATGGAGAGTTTATTTTGAGACACAATGGCTGCCATATAGGGAGTATGTTGATAAGAACAGTAAATGCTTGCAATAGCTCATAAAACATAGCTGCTATGCTGTTGAATTGCATCATGGAAGAGCAAGAAGTGTTTGTTTATTGTTTTATGGTAAGAGGGAGTGAAACCGTCTGAAATCTATGAGCGAAGAAGTTAGTAAGGAGTCCATCAGTAAGGACTATGTAAATCAAATGATGAGTCTGGGAACAATGCTGCTAGGAATAATGAGTGAGATTTCATTGTATACGAAAGTATGTTGTCGATGAGCCTAAGACATCTATTTGGTGATCGTAAGCATACAAGAGACAAGAAATGCTAATTGGAATTTGTGCAGTGAAGCTAATAATATAATTAAGATCATTGATTTGGATTATAATGCTTTTACTTGCTGCATTTGGATTGTTATGCAAAAGATGTTTTCTGCATAATATTGTGCAAAAGATAAATTCTATGTGCACCATTATGAAACAGAGTAAGAGACAATTGATGCAGTAGAAACACCCATCATCTCCGTTATGAGAAAAATTCAAGATATAGGTCTCCATTGGGAAAATAATGCTGATCTTTCAAGATGTCAGTGACCCTGTATAGGTGCACTTAGAGGAAAATGGTTAAAATCATGATTAGTACTTGATACAGTGATATGATGGCGTGCAGTTTAAAGCTTGCAGTACAGTTTAAGTGCCAGGAACTTCTTTCAAAAAGAATATTGCTGCTTCATGACAGTGCCTACTGCTATAGGGCTGTGAATATATTGAAGATATTAAATGATCAGAAATTGGAGGTACTGAAACCATACAATCCAGATTTGACATCTATAGACTTCAACTAATTTGAATCTTTTAAAGAACATTTGTAAAATCACATGACAGCTATGAGTTATATAGAAAATGTTCAAAGACCATTAATTCCATCAACAGTTATAGTTCAACTAGCATTGTTGGTAGATGATGTGGAGACATCTGATGGTTTTAAAAAGTTTTGACACAAGTCAATTGGGGAACTTCAAAATTAATTACTCATTCAAGATGTAAATCCCCTCCCAAATTACTAAAACCATTGGATTCGTTACAACTTTCAATAATTTTGCTACTCTATTTAAGTTACGATTTCTTGTCCAAAAATTTGCAATGACTGCCAATTTATCTATTTGTACTTATTGTTCCTAAAATGTTCTTTTTAGAAACTATTTTGCCTCTGCACTTAAAATAACTGTGCCACATAGAAATACGCCATTATTATATTTTAATTTTTTTTTTTATTTATTTATTTATCCTCCCCCTTTAAAATGTTTTGTATACTTTGTTAACAGGATTGTTGGATGGGTATGAAAAACTCTGTCTAGCTGCAAAGCAGTTGACACCTTTGCTGCAGGCCCTGGAGTTACATCACTTACAACGTTTTAATATATCATGGGAGGTTCTAAACAAACATCTCTATCAGAGTTGTGTCTATACTGATCCCCTGGTGCAGAATAATCTTCCTCTTTACATTGGTCAGGTAAATTATATGGTTACAAATTCTTAGAATGCATTTAATTATTGTGTTTGTTTTAATTGTTTCCTAACATGTATTATTCCCAAGAGTGAAGAATGTGACAATAAGGTTAATAAGAAACATTAGGGAGTTTGAATTAACTACTCAGCTTTAAATTGTTTTGAAATTTAATTAAACAGTAGTATAGATCAGACATTGAATTGTAATTAGTAGAAATGTTTGTCATTGTTGTATCTATATAAAATACATTTCTTGTATGTTCTATAGGAATGTATTAAATATGTTTGTACAAACTCCACTTATATAATATTAAGATATATTTTGGAGGCAGTTGCTCCCATCATCAGCTGTTGACTGACTACAGCTGATGATGTGAGCAATTGCCCCAGAAACATGTTCTAATGTTGTATAAGTGCAGTTAGTGTGAACATATTTAATACATTCTTATAGAATATATTGCCATGTTGCCTACAGCTTTGTAAGATCAATTTAATTAAATTATTTCTTGCAGTTGAGAAACATGCTACCAGGAAAAAATGAGGCTTATTCGGAGCTTGTGCATCGTTATTTGGCATTTGACGATGAAATGACACTCATAGGTGCTATGTGGAGAGATGCAGAGACCCTCATTCATGAATACAAGTGAGTAAATTATGGTATTTGTTGTGAATTCCACTAACATGCATTTTGTTAATAGAAAAAGTAAAGGGTAAAGTAAAAATCCAAAATTACATGATTCCACCATTGAAACTTTATTTGCTGTATTTCATTTAGCAAAATGTAAAGACAGTTATTCTTTTTACATATAGCCAAGAAGAAGCAACAAGGAAAGCAAAACAGAGAATGCTTAGAGAAGATTGGGAGTTGTTCAAAGCCCAGAGGAAACTTATACAACAGAAAATGTGGAATAAAACTGCTAGGTACGTTATTTAAGAGTGGGATATGCTATATGAGTGATATCTGTAATAATTGCAAAATACCTTCACCAAATGGAAACAATAGGCATTAGTTATTCCATTATTACAGTTGTAAATTAAATCAGATTATAAACACAATGCAATTTTCAAAAGGGAGAAAATGGGTGGTGAGATATTTGGTTGTATGAAATTATAATTGTACAGGTATGATAATCATGCAGAAATTTTTTAACTATTTCTAAACTGTTAGTTAAATGACAAGGCTGCTTGCATTTAAGAGAGCATCATTATTTGACCTTGAAACTTTTACTTGCTACTCCTACTAACTTTAACATTCAGGTACAAGAACTGAAGCTCTGTTGAGTACATGATGGAACTTTCGTGCCATGATTTTCAAGTGGTTAGCCTTCTGTTTGCCGTTAATGTCATAGTTTCCCTGCAACAGCAGTGACCCATGAAAATGATTGTGCCATGAGCAAAATGGTAGAAGAAAATCCTCAGTTAACATTCTGTGATATAGAAGGGATTGTAAATATTTTATCAACAGTGCCATATGCCATTGTTCATAATTATATAGACTTCATCAAGGTAGACCTGTTGGATGACATCTTTCCTGACAGAGACACAAAAAGACACAATGGTGGATTGGTGCCCATTTTATGTCTGAGGATTTTGATGAAGGATGGTCCAGGGATACCTATATTATCATTAAACATAAATGTATCATAATCCTATTGAAGTGGCAGTCTTCTGTAGGATACTTTCCTAGAGAGGGACCACCAATGAAAGCTCAAAGGAATTGGAGCTCCAGAAAGAAAGTGGCAAATTTCTTCTCTAAGATGGATCATTCCACCTTAGTGATCTTGAACACTGGTTATACACTTAATTAAATGTACTTTATTATATACTGGTTATAGTTAGTTATTTGTGAGTGTATGTAGAAGAAAGCTTTCTAAAAGTCATTGCCACATGGAGGTCACAGCACTCAAAATCAGGCAGCACACTGCTTCTGCTATGTCTCAGCATACAGGACTGTCACAACATTTAATTTTTAGAAGAGGAAAAAGATTATTACCATACCCAGCCTATTCATCTATGTAACTTCTTAT
The DNA here is from genome assembly GCA_030762175.1 of Metallyticus violacea. Taxonomy (NCBI): domain Eukaryota; kingdom Metazoa; phylum Arthropoda; class Insecta; order Mantodea; family Metallyticidae; genus Metallyticus; species Metallyticus violacea. Next base: position 58,699,766 of record CM060835.1, read on the forward strand.
TCCTGAAGACCAAGGGAAAAAAATACTGGCCTGTTTCATCTCATTCCTGTATTCTTGTATTGTGTTTAAAGTAGTAGTTCTTTTAGCCTGTTATCCTAAATTTGCTACATATGAATGGACCAATTTTGTTTGAATCGTATATTCTACATTTTAGATTGAACATACCAAGTCTCTAATTGTTTCACCTTGTATGTGGGCTTTGAGGAAATACCCAGCTATATAGGGGTGGGGGTGAGGAGTGATTTTCTAGTAGGCAGAACTCCAAATTCAAACTCTGGCTCTCCAGGTTGGGGATTTTGCAGTGTGGTTGGTGTCTGAACCATGTACAAAATAAAAATCGGGTTTATCTTAAAGGAAATATAACTGGAAAAAATGTGTGGGCAGCAGTTTTCATCTGCTGATGAAGAGGCTATTGCAGCATATAAACATTTTATAGGTCATTTTAGAAGATAGAAAAGTGCATAAGTGGCATTGGTAGACTGCAAAATAATTTTATCCCATAAACACCCCCCCGACTAAATTTTCTGAAGGGAAGAGTACTTGTATTATAAATATACAAATAATCAACAAAACTCCTTGGAAGGAAAGGCACTAATTGTACATATTCATTAAAATAAGGTCTAAATACAATGTTAAGGTTACACCATGCGCAATGTTGCAACTCTATAACCTCAGACAATGAAACACATTCATTGCAATCTGGCACAGTGCACTATTATTGGCAAACCATTGTTGGAAGTTCCAAAGCACTCCATAATAAAAGCATTGCTGATTCATAGCAAGTGTATAACATGATGGATAACAGTTGAGATTAAAAGAAAGGACAGTCAAATCAAGAAAACTACCTTATCTGTTATGCATATGCATAAGGTTTGGGCATTGTCTCAAGAATGCTGCAAAATAATTGGCAAAACATTTTAGAAATTATTGATAAACTAGTGTAAGCTTCAGTAATACTTGAGAATGGTCTTGAACTAAAGCAAAAAAACTTAAGGTGAAATCTGTTTTAATTATTAACTTTTTTAAAAGCGATTGTACAAATATACAATCAGTACTGGTACTGAATGCACATTATAAATCAACGAGTGATGAAGTGCAGGAAAAATCTGTTATGTATATACAGCAGTGGTGGAGTGTTTATTTTCTAAAGAAAACGTAGTGATAATCCACATTGTTATTCCTGGATCATCAGAAATGACTGCCACCATGAAATTTTTGGCATAATGACAAAAAAATTTGTCCTGCTTAATGTTTAATCTCAAACCCAGTAAAAAGGCAATCTGTCAAATTGTGTAGTGTATGTGTTGCAACAAGTGAGTAAGATTTACTTTAGTGAAAAGAAGAGGAGTAAAGAGTAATATAAAATAATGTGGACGCTATATATAAACATAAAAAAAATGTTATCATTTTGTGCAGCAGGAAGAAATGCATAAAATCAAATCCTAGAAACATCTATGGAAACTGACTGTGAATCGATTGTTTGTCTAGAAATGGACTGCTGCAATGCATCCAAAACATTGACATTTTATACAGTATCTGAAATTGAATTTATTTCTTATTTCCAATTACACAGATATAAATACAAATATTATTCTTTTACAAATTCTCCTACCTTCTTCTAAACAATATCAAAACCTAATATTTATCAAATTTCTCCTATTCATTTCTAAAATATATTTAATTTTAACAATTTCATTTAATTCACTACTAGGCCCTCGTCTTCGGTTCATCAGCAGTTTCCCACCAATATCCAAAAGCTTTCCCCTCCTGTGTGTCTTTGAACTCCTTCCATATACATCTCCTTCATTTCTTCCTTACTTTCCCTAAAAATTCCCCACTCTCATTAATTTTCTGTATCCTCTCCTCTTTCAGTATTTTAATTACTATTATATCATACCATAATTTATCCCATTTATTATTCCAAATACTATCCCTCCATTTTTTACCATTTCACATTTTAATAAACAATGAAACATACTATCTTCTTTCTCAGACATTACGCATCCTACCTTATAATTTTTTCTTATTCCTTTAAGGAATAATATCCCTGTATGCATCCATGCCAGGCCTATTCTTCTGAATTGATCACAATTGTCTATAAACTTCTCTTCCCTAATTTTTCTTTATCTTCCTATATAACTCCAAAGAGCTTTTATCCTCCAAACTAGCCCAAATCTCCTGCTTCTCAATATCTTCCACCCTCTGTCTCACTTCTTTTCAACAACTTTTCCTATTACTTTCACCGAATCTTCAAACATTCCCTATTCCAATTTCTCCTAATATTTTCCCCACTTCTCCAAACCAGCTCTCTCTTCACAAAACATCTCTCTGATACATAAGACATATTTTTAGTATATTATTATTATCATCTAATTTAAGACATCTATATCAATAAGAGTGTGTAGTTCAACTAAATCATACAATAACATCAATTATCTATAACAATATTTCATAAATCTCTCAACTATTATACTTTTCCTTCCTACTCTTCCCAATTCTAACAAACTTACTCCCCTTGGTGAGCTTCTTGGTAACCCCAATACTTCTCTATAAAACATTCTATGCGCCACATCAGTCTTCAAACCTTTGACACCCCCCAAACTTCTACTGCATACATAATCTTAGCTTCAATCACTGCCTCATATAATCTCTCACCATTTCATTGGTAATGTGGGAATTTTATACAAACTTATTCTGTCCTCATCACTAATTTACCTTTGGCAAGTGCACTTCTTAATTGCACCTCCCATCCTCCATTTCTCTAATATCTCCCCCAAAAACACAAATTCTTTCACTATTTCTATTTGATCTCCATTTATAAACCTCTCTCATCCAATTTTGGTCCTTTTTTAAATATTAAAATCTGATTTTTTACTATTTGTTTTTAGACCCCCCATTCTGTACAGTATCTACTAATTTAATTAATGGCATGCTGTAGCTCTATCACAATTACTGCCCCCGCTATTAGATCATCTGCAAAAAGCAATCCTAGTAAGTGTACTTACGAAGCTGTTGACAATGGAGTGGTATATATATAAACAATGTATACAGTTTTTTTCACACTAACTCCATTCACTTACATAAATTTGGAACATATGTTTCGGGAGCGATCCCTCCCATCTTCAGCCTGTTAACAAACATTGTTTATAGCAATCCTAGTATTTTTTTCATTCCAATCATTGGAATCATCCAATCATTCTTCATTCTGATCCTCTCTCTGATATCATCTATAAATTAGTTAAATAATGTTGGACTTGGTTTACATCCCTGTCTCAAACCCTGTTCTTAGCTCGTGAAATCTGTAATTCTACTCCCATCATATCCGACATAAAACCTAATTCCTTTGTATATTTTTTGAAACCCTAAAATAAATGCAATACTGTCTCACTTGCATCTGAATATGTACACTAATGCCTTCCTATTTATTGTGTCAAATACTTTCTCTAAATCCACAAAAAAATTTAATTTTTTTTTCGATAAATTGTTATCCAATATCCAATATAGTTTGAATTATCATAATATTATCCGTTGTTCTTTTCTCTTTTCTGAAACCTGCCTGATACTCTGATAATTTACCTTCCATTTTCACCCATTCTTGTAACCTTTCCCCTAGAATACATGTGTATACTTTACCTAAAATGGATAACAAACTAACTTCCCTATAATTACTATTATTATTAATATTACCTTTATCTTTATATAATGGAACTTCATGCTCACTTTCCAGTTCTCTGGTATTTCCTTCGTCTCCTTAATTCTGTTTAGTAACTTTATTAATAACTTCATAACCCCTTCCATTTCCCCAAAAACTTTACAAAATTCTACTGGGATTTCATTTATTCCAACTACCTTGTTCCTCTTCAATGTTTTATCTGTATCTACCTCCTCCCTACCAAACCCCTTATCTAAACCTTCTATTCTACTTACTGAACTATCTGTGTTTAGTTCACAACTATCTATTTTCCCATCACTAAACAATTTTCCGTGATATATCCATTCCAATGGCTCTATCTTGTTTTCTAACTTTTTCTGCCTCAAAATGTCCTTAACCCCTAAATATACATTTTTGCTATCCTTAACTAGCACAGCCTCCTTCACCTTATTTCCTATTCTCTACAGTCATTTTTCCTTCTTATCCTGTATTAAGCCTTTATATTCCCTTTTCTTCACTATTTGCCTATCTTCCTCCTCTGACCTTCTCCAATTTACTAAGTCCCTATACAGTTATTTCTTTTACACATTCCTCATACCAACCCCACCCCATTGTTTTCCCTGTATACTTCACCTCCATTTTATTTCCTGTCCACTTCACCAGTGAAGTGGGCATTCTTCCATATTGCTTCCTCTATCTTTCCATATTTCAATGCCTCCAAAACTCCATACTTTCTCTTTTCCCCCATTTTGGGAACTAAATTATCCCAGTATTTCTCTTACCATTTAAATCCTTTTACATATTTCAACTCTATTCCTTCCTCCATCCTATAGTCTCCTTTTAAACTCCTCATTCTTATTGGAAAATGATCACTATTCATTATCATATCCAAGATTTCAAACCCCATTAACACTTAATCTGTACCTACACTACACAACATATAATCAATCATACTGACCATTCTTATTCATAAATGTTATACATTATATATGCAAATAACCCCTGCACTTGGATTTTAGGAAGGCAAATTTGGAGATAGAAAAGTTATTTGTATAGCTCTATTAAATATTTATATTGAAAATATTAAGGACTACAATAAATTATAAGTTAAAATGTTATTGCATTTAAGAAATTTGTTGCATCATAACCTTCATAATCACATCATGGATGGAGAACCAACCAATATTCTGCAAGAAGAAAATGTATATACCTAAGTGAGCATCTTAAAGAGTTTTTCTTCTATTTACCATAAATAAATATGATAAAATGTCATTACTTTTATAATTATGCACAACCTTACCTCTACACATCACTTTCATAACTGCAAGGAGAGTCATCATCATTATGATCTCTATCCTCCCACAGTGCATCTCTATCTCGTCCTCTGTTCCACCAATTCGGCTCTTAAAGTTTCTTGCTATCAATGGTAGAGGAATCAAATCTGATGCATTTTTCATCCATTTGCAGATTAAAATCACTTCCGGGTGCTTAATTTTACTGCTCGGAGTTCATGCTCTTCAGCCATCCATCTTATATAATGTTCTTTTAATGCAACTTTAAACGGTTCATTGATGCAGGCATCCAATGGTTGGAAAATTGATGTAAGTCCTCCAGGAATGACAGCCAAGTTGATTCTTCCCTCATTCAAAACTTTCTGTACATTGTATGTAGCATTGCCACAGTAACATAACTATCCAGAACAAGCATGCTATTTAAGTTGATTAATGCTCCTGGGCGACTTTGCTAAACTTGCATCACCCAGTTGACGGCAGGTTCATTAGCCATCCACCCTGTAAGATGAGCTTGTATGATGCCAGCCAGAATTAATATCCTTAACCCTTTTTATTTACTGTGTAGTCTTGCAGCATTTCAAAGTACATTTGGTCTGCCTCACTAATTTGCAACAGTAAATATTGATTTCTCTGGCAAAATTTTATGATAAATCTCTGGAAATTCACTATCATTTCTTCATAATCAGCAGGGAGACATTGAGTGATGCTCATTTTCGTATGAAAACTGAACATTGCATCAAAACTATGTCTAGCCTTAAAACCAATACAAGTTATGTTTAGTTCTCTTGCTATTGCTACAGCTTTCAATTGGCACATTTCATTTGTAACTCACATATAAACTGTCTCTTTTTAGTTACATACATAATCTGTTTTCCATTCTGGAAACTTTGCTTTTTGTCTGTGAAATGCCCGCTGTTTTTCGTTCATCTGCTCAAGACAAGCTTTATTTTTCGCCAGCCACAAATATAGATCTCATCCACATTATGTTTTCATGCAGCAATGCCAATTTGTTCTGCCTCCTGAATGATTTGGAGCTTTTCTTTTGCTGTGAACAACCTGTGGTACTGGGAATGCGAATAATACCTGCACTGCAACTTTTCGCTATTAAATTTTGGACAAAATATGCGGGTATTATTTGTCTATATATCGTAATTACACAACATGTTCATCACTTGAAGCTCAAGATATTTGCATAATGCTTGTGAACTATTCATAAAAACCAATATGACAAATTAGGTACAACATTAAGGTGCTAGGGTTAGTTTATGTGCAACAAAAAAAACTCTTTGTAGATAAACACTATTCAGTACAGGAAAGTAGCTAGGATTTTTAAGCTAAACTTAATTTTATTTTACCTACATTGTTATCATCCTTTAATTTAAAATGGTTCTGTATTTTGATTTTGAGCATTTCAAATTGCTATTTTCCAAATCATTATGCCAAATTACAATTCTCCTCCCCACCAATTTTTTGCTACTTCTCATCTTGGTCCATGGAGATTATTAGAAAAGTTGTTTTCCAAATCACTATGCCAAATTAGAATTCTCTTCCTCATCATTTTTTTACTGTTTCTCATCCTGGTCCATGGAGATTATTAGAAAAGTTGTAATAGTTGATTTGCAAATAAAATAATTTTCTGAGAAGCTGCTAAGAACTTTTGGTATGCAAGTACCAAATTTTTCAGAAATTACATACTGTCCTGTGTGTGTTCATTGATAAAACATCCATTCTACCTTGCATATATTCTGTAATATATATTCCAAATTAGATGGAGTGGTTACTAAAGGAGATTGCATATAAATAAAAGCATAGAGATGATGCATGAGTGGAAGAATAGAATAAAAATGCAGACTAATAAATTCAAGACTGAATTAGATAAGAAGTGTTGAAAAATGAAGAGGCAGGGAAAGGGGAAAAAAAGAAAATTATCAAAAGTATACAGTGTACAGAAATAGATGAATAACTTCTCAATAGCATAATGTATTTGTATCATAATCCTAAAATTACCATACTTTTTTCTTTTACGCACTTAATTAAGCATATATGCACAAGAACTGTACATTGTTCAGCAGCACGTTAAAGATTATGTACTGAATGTGTGATTCATTATAATGAAAGTTAGGGATTAAGAAGAATGGTCATTGTGGTCTGTAGGACTGGGATGTAATAGGTCTAAGATGAAATTTGTTTCTTTTTTTCATAACACCCTCAAGTTGGCCTAAACAGAATTCATAAAATATGTTTGCTGTTTATGTAACCAATAGCTGATTGATAAATTAATTTGCTGTCATGAAGTTAATGGCCAATCTAGGCAAGCAGAATACAAATTTTGCTACTAATGGTAAATTCTATCTTAGTCAACAATTCATTGATGTGGCTATCGTTTTAAGTAATCAACTTGGGATATTTTTTCACCTGTTTGTACACAAAAGGTTTAATTAATATAATTCTTAATTTCAGTGAAACATTTTTCTCAATATATTTACCAGGGGAAATTAAAAATTATCTTATTCATTTTATAACTGAACATAGCTAGGCATAGACATTTCTAAGCACTAAAAGCAGAATGAAGTTACGTTACCTAATGCTTGCTGTATCATTTCCAAGGTCTACAGAGAATTTTCACAAAATCTACTTGCTACGTACTGCTATAACATTAGATTCATGTTGGATATAGTAAACACATCTTCAAGTATTGGCTTTTAACTTACAACTGATCAGCTCCATGTGTAAGGTTCTTATATTCTTCATGTGAGGATTTGACCAATAACAATCATTGAGTTCCAGAGCAGTTTATTAAATGTAATTAAAATATTTCTGTTATTTTTATTCCGTTTCATATTATTTTTTAATCAGGAATGAAAAACATTTGTTTAAATGTGCTAAAGATTTGCAGACATTTAAAATTATATATGATTTATTGAAATATGGTTATTGTTGATAGTGAATTGCGAGAGTTTGATGAGCAGCTGATGACGTTAGCAAGCCTTGGTGGACCAACACCAGGTCCTGGGCCAGGTAGTCCAAGGGACAGTCCTGAAGATGAGAGCGGTATAAACAATGGCTATTGCCCTGGTTGTAGTACACGTAGAGGATGCCCATGTGATGACTGTGCTGTGGCACATCTACTGACTTGTGGGGGGCTAGTCACACCCCCAGAGTCCCCTGGACCTATTTACAGGTAAGGCTTTACACAATGCAGATATTGTGTATACATGTATATACACACATGCGCATGCATACACATACTGATATGGATAGTCAAAGTCCTTAAAAACACAGACTTGTGAATGGAAGGTCTGCAATTCAAATCACATGATCCCTGACAGATATTTTTTTTTTTCTTTCAAATTTTCTTCAATCCCTCATTAAAAGTAAATGTAGATGAGGAATGCTAAACATAGGCCTGGAATGCCTCCTTTCCTAAATTCCTTTCTTTATTAATTATTTCATCTCTTATATTAGTGCCCACTGCCTGTAATGCTTCAGGGAGTTTCACAGTATTAAAAAATATCAATCTATTCATATATATTTTCAATTTGGTAATTCAGACTCTCTTGCCTGATAACATATTTTATTCTATGATCACCTTTGATATGCATGATACTGCTGCCATTATCTACCTTCCATTTTCCACATGTTACATTTTGGTAACATTTTAGAAAAGATGCTATGCTATCTTTCTCGAATGCATGATTCATTTGGTCTTTCATAGAATATGTTGAGGATAATTGCTTGTTGTCAAGGAAATAGAAAAAAGGGGTGGGAAATAAAATAAGCAGCTGGCTAGAAATGTTTTAGAAAAGACTTTTTCACTGCAAAAATTGAGGCAGAAAATGCAATTATTGTGGCAATCAATATATGAAAGACTTTGAACATACGTGAAATTTCAATAGATCGTTCCCAGCAGAGTAAGTAAAAGAGAATTATGAATGGGGTAAGGGGTTCTATAACATGGACATCTCTGGCATGTTAAAATTTAGGTAAGCGTTTATTGATTAAAACGAAAGGAAGCATGCAGAATGCAGAAATGGGCCTTTTTAAAATATCAGAATATTAAAGGGAGTGGCATCCTCTGTCTGCATCAGAGATGCCCTTGGTCTAAAACAACCTTTAGATCTTTAATCAAGTTTCCTAACATACTTCACATAGCGTGCTATAACTTCGTTAACAATAACATTTTTGTAAATTATAATTAATCTGTTGTCTAACACACACTTATGCTTCACTTACTTTTAAATACGGTGGGACTAGTTTCGAAGAGACATCCTCTCCATCCTCAACCAGCTTAACGACTGGTATGAGAAACTAACATCTATGAGGACCTGTAGTGCCATCCTGGTAGTGTTTTTTTCTTTATAAACTGGAAATTTGTATTATATTCTCCTGTAATGTCGAAATTCATAAGGTGATCCCTTTTTTTAAGCAAAAAATAACATTTTTGCTTTTCACACTACATATGTATTGCAAGCACATATAATGGGCATGAAAACAAGATTTCTTGCTGCAAGAATTCATTCATTGCTTTGCCATCTATCTTGTGCATCTTTGTTTCTATTGGCACTTCCCTCCATCTCAAATACATGCCACTATATATATATATATATCATACTTACGAAGCTGTTGACAATGGAGTGGTAATATATCCCAAACTTAGGTATTTGTTTTTTACACTAAACTCCATTTACATAAAGTAAGATGCGTTTTGGGAGAATCTCTTCTATCTTCAGTTGCTCACTGAACTACTGTTACTCAAAATCTTTTTTGAGCGTGTGTGTGTGTGAGAGAGAATAAATTTTAATATTCTGTGCCAAGTATTGTTACGTTTTGATAATGGAAAAAGATTCACCAAAATAAATTATTTAGGTACCTTTGCTCATTAGAGCTTGAATCTATTTGGCATTCATAGTCTCAGAAGAGTATAAACCTAATACAAAATATTGAACTGTCCAGAATATGAAATGAGGTGCAAGAATTAGGAACAAACACGTTATATACCCGAGAATTATTCAAAATTTGTAGCTTATAAATTTTACATCTCTTTACGCTTCTACTATAATACTTTCTTCTTAAATTTTTTTTCCTTTTTTTCCTCTTTGTATCTTTCTGTAAACATTTATTATATCTTGAAAAATTTCATGATAAGAATACCCATACAGAAGATTTGACATTTTAAAAATGATGAGAACAATAATTATTGGGTTGCTTTTGTATTTCAGAGCTGCTGCAGGACCCTGTGTTAGTTACTGATTCTGCAGCTCTACAGAAAGCAAAGATCTGCATCAGACATAAAATAAGACGTGTTTCCGGAGAATCTCTCCCATCTTCAGTTGCTCATTGAACTACCATTACTGGAAATGATGGTTAGACACCCGGAAGTTCTTGTGTTGGCATCTTTTGGCTGAAGTAGGAAATGACTGAGTTCATCTATAGGAGGAAACTTGAAGTTCATTAGGTTTTCTTTATTTTTTTTAATATGAAAATTTTTTCCCAAGTTAATAACTCCATTGGGTTGTGAAGGTGTTTTAGCAGTTTAATTTCTGGTTTTATTTCATGGTTTTTGGTCCAAAAGTGAGCTGCAATTACTGATTTATCCACCTACTTAAGTCGAATATTCCTAGAGAATTCTTTCTTCAGAATTTCTAAATTTTTCTTTGTTTTGCCTATGTAGCTCTGTTCACAATCTGTGCATTTTATTACATAAATTTCTGATTTCTGTTTTGTTGGTATGAAGTCTTTTACTGTGCAACCTAATAAATTTTTGATATTATACTTGTTCTTTGGGGCTAACATTATCCCATGTTCTTTGAGAATTTTCTTGAACTTGTTGTGGTAAATTGGATAGTAGGTGAAACTTTTCAGTGTGGAAACTTCCCTTATCACTTTTTGTCTTTTAGATTTATTGATAATTTTATCACTGTGTCTTTGTTGAAACCATTGGTTATAACTGTCTTTATTATTTGTTATTTTGTACTCTGTTTCTGTGAGTGGAATATTCATCAGTCTGTGTGCCAAACTGTGAAACACTGCAAATTTATGTGGAATGGGGCTATAAGTTTCATTTTTTATGTAATTATCTGTGTGTTTTTCTTTTCTGTAAATTCCAAAATTCAAACAATCTTCATTTCTTGTAATTTTTAAATCTAGAAATGATAGCCACCCATTTCTCTGTTCTTCTATGGTAAACTGTATAGATTTATGTTGCAAATTAAGAAATTTCAGGGCATCTATTGAATGTTTCTTCGGTATTATTGCAAAATTGTCATCCACATACCTATACCATGACTTGAAAATTAAAGGAAAGGCTTTCTTGATATGTATTTCAAATCAACTCATGAATAAATCTGCTAGAAAAGGTGACAAAGGTATTCCCATAGATAGGTATGAAACTTGTTGGTAATATCTTTCAAGCTGAAGAAATTTTGCTGAATGCAAGTATTAGTAAGTTTCAATAAGTCTTATTTCTTCTGTTTTTAAATTTATTTATGTTTCGAGTGACGGTGGTTCAGCAAGCAACTGAAAATGGGAGAGATTCTCCTGAAACACATCTTATTTTATGTAAGTAAATGGAGTTAAGTGTAAAATATGAATACCTAAGTTTAGGACATGCCACTATGATACATCTTTAGTCTTTGCATGCTCCATTCAGCGAGCCTCACATTTCACACATTGGAAAATGCACACCTATCTACAGTATGTGTCAAAACATTGTACTGTGGTTGTAGTAATTTATCAATGATTCATGATTTAAAAAAACCACTTGAAGATACAAGTTACATAAATCAAAAAAGTATGTTCCAATCAATATGGAAAAAGATACTAACAATATGATCAATGCAGGTTTTATTTCTGTTGTTAATAATGAATCTAATGGACCTGGAATAATGATGCTTCCGGGAATGATGGAATAAAGTTTTACTATACTACCTGTAAAAATGATATAAATGTTGAATCTAGTTGTGTTCCATATACCAAGCTTTCAGTAAGCAGCTATGTGAACTTTGGTGTATTTTCTCAGAAACAAGAAATTACTGCTTTTGTTAGATATGAAAACAAATAATTTATACTAAAATTTGCACTATAAACTTCATTAGTTTGTCAAATTATACTCTATATTAAAGGAAAAAGTTTAACAAAAATTATTAAAATATAAATTATAATTTACAAATCATACAAAAGTTTTGTGTTAATATTTCCAAAGTTATAATTCTTTGGGAAATAAAATTTAATTATAGCAGACAAATAGCCAACATCATGCACAATAAAATCAACAATTAATGGAAATATTCAGATTAATTCATTTTTGTTGTTGCAAAAGGTTGTGAAAACTTTTTTTTTTAATTAATCCCATTCAAACATAAAATGAAGAAATTTTAATTGGAACTTGTGCAGTGAAGCCAATCATATAATTTAAATCATTGTATGATTGAGTTGAACTGCACATTCTTTTTTGCTCCACTTGTTTATAATATGCAGAATGGGTTTCATAAGCCCTTTGTGAACATAGGGCTTGTGAAAGGGATAATTTGTATACTGTGGGAATGTGTATTCTGCTCTGATGGAGGTGTGATGAACTTAAAGTTTATAAATTTGAACAGTTTGGGATTTTCACAGTGAAATATAACATATAATATATAACATATAACAAGTAAGTACATTTAATTGAATATAACAAACTATTTTTGAGGAAGTCACTCAAATTTCACTAGTTTTATTCCACTTACTTGGACATGTTTCAAAGGCAAATTTTCTTCATTGTCAGCATGGTTACACTGTGGGGTTGCAACTGCCAGCTTTGATATGATTATCTGCATGTGAACTCTTTCTATATATTCTATATATATTTTAACTCCACAACACACAGTTATCAACTGCTGAACACACTGGCTAGTTAATCTACAAATTAGCAAAGGTAGAATACTTTAAAAAACATAAACAAATAGAAAGAACAGCAATTAAAAATAGTTTTTAAAAATAGTTTTAAAAAAGAACTAGTACACAAAAAGTACAGAAATTCAATAGGCAAAAACTTATTAAAGAATCTCTTTAATAATGTAAATAGTCAAAGTGTAGTTCGACTCAATCATACAGTGATTTCAGTTATAAACTGAAGATTCTAATATTTTCATTTTCCTTGTATGATGAATACTAACTGGATAAAATTTTGAAAACTTTGTTAGTTTTGTTAATACATATAATCATATCTTAATCTAAAATGCTTGTGTTTGCATTCATTGTCTGATTGAAAGGTGTAATATAAAGGATTCCTGAAATTCAATCATCAATCCAAATAAAAATGTTCCTTTGGAAATACTGGCTGTATTTGTATTTGTTTACACTTGTTCAAATGATCTGTCCATGGGTGGAAACATGTTGGAAGCTATTGTTTTTGTATGAATTACAGCAGCTGGAGCATGTACTTTGATTTTTTGGTTGTTGCAAACATTTACTGCATAGCAACATCTTCAAAGCCCAAATCACAAAGACAAGGAATCTGTGGTACCTGTGAGCTCTGCTCAAATTGCAGCATTGTTAGGCCTTCATTCAGAACGTCTCAACTATGACGTACATGTTAAAATGAGATCCCTAAATGAAATGCTAAGTGGTCACTTCTTTCTTTATATAAACACATATAGAGCATTCCAGAAACTTTTTAGATACCTGTTGTTAGTATATGACTTTCAGCTTCATCACTTTTGCTGATATTGAAACATATATGTTTTGTAAATTAAAGCTTACAATTATAATAGTCTGCTGCAGTCTGTAAGTAGCTCTAGTAGTACAAATAATGTACTTTCAATTTTGATATCTCAAGCTCTGTATGGACTTTATTTTTGCACAATAAAAGAATAATTTATATTTTGATGTATGCAAAACTTTTATATCAGTGTTACTACATCCATATTTAAAATATAAATTATTTCAGCTTCATACCTATTAAAGTATAATACATCATAATAATTTCAGTAGCACAATGGTAACTGACTATAAATTTTGGCTATGACATAAATACTACATAGGATGTATATGGTTGTTCATTAAACCAAAGTTCGGAAGGGAAGTAAAGCCGTGGGTCCCGTGTCGTACATTTACGGCACGAAAAAGAACCTCAAGCCTGAAAGAGAGGCCTCTGAGCAAAATTTGTCGGCTGTTTCACGCCCTGAGTTGAATGGGACGCTGATGACCTCAGATGTTAAAGAGCGTCCATAAATAAATCAATCAAAAAAAAAAAAAATTAAACGAAAGTAGTTAATAATTTGCATCCAAAATAACAAAAATAGTTTATAAGAACATTTGGTGAATTACTGTATCATGGTAAACTTTCAAGTGTGCATATCTGAAATCTTGTCCTTAGATTACTATGGCTTTCAAAATTTTTCATGTTTTAGATTCGTCCTATCCGGATTGTCCAGAAAAATAGTACCGGTCAGTTTGTCTCAGCAAATTTGTCACCATAAATTGTTCTTGTTACAAGTTATGCAATTCTTTGGACATTAAAAAAGTTTAATCTATTTCATTTACAGTAGTATGTAAAATTTCCATGGAACTAATACTATACTTTAAAACTACAATATTTGGAGAAAGTTTTATTGCTATATTTAGAAGTTGTAAATAGATGCAGATTCCTAATGCACCAGCAATTTCCATCAACTAACATCTAACTTATTGATAGTCATACATATCTTAAATTACCAAAATCTGGAATGCTTTGATGTGTAATTCAACAAGTGCAACAAAAAAATATGCATCCAAACCCAAAACTTTAATGAATTATTGATATTGCAGATATATTTAATGTTGATAAAGGTGGATGTAATTATTTAATTCACTTCAATACTGAGACAAAACTAGTTTTTGTCACGCTTGACCAACTGCAAGGGTTAGTATAATGCACCTGCTTGATTTTTATAACACCTTTAAATCTACCCCATGTTATATGCCAGTTATACACTGTATATGGGGATTTAAGGGTTAGTGGTTTCAACTATTCATGGTGCTAATGTGTAATAAACTTCAACAGAAATGTGTAGAACTCTTTCAGATGCCTGTAGACAGTGTTGATATTGTTTAGTACATGCATATCACCAATTCTTCTGACAATAAATTATGAGATAGCAATGAATGTCATATATGAAACTCTGTTACAGGTTGCCTGTTTATTTCACCTGACCCAAGCTCTGTGGCACAAATTTCAATCCACTTTTTTAGCAGAACAATATATGTAAGAAGAAAATTATATTCTTACATATATGGTGGCACTTTTATGCTATCAGAGAATTAGTATTTGTTCCATACAGAAATAGCGGCAAGGAAATAAAATAAACTTCCAGCTATCTCGAGCAATACCCTTCATCCCATATGTGGTCACATGGAGACAACTATATTTGAGGGTCTCACAATATATGGATATCGGGGATCTATTTTCCCTATGCAGATATGGAATATTATGAAAGAACTGGTCTCCCCAGAAATTTGACACTATAGACTCAATCTACTTATGAGAAAACATCATTTAATAAATTTCTTTAAAGGTAAAAAATGAAATAGCTACACTGACAAAAAGATAGCAGCATTAGAAAGGGGAGGTTTGCCAAAGAAAAGAAATGTATCACAGTCTGACAGAAGAGTATCCAGAATTATTTCACCTGTTGAAAAATATGTGAACAGAATGATGTTAGATTATAATAATGGGTGATTTTTTTTTCTTTGCAGAATCCCTCCACATATAATGTTTGGTTGGTCGTTCAAGCTGGTACCATATTAAAACCAACTTGAACTAATATTAATTTGATTCTTTATTAAATTGTTCCCGAGGGTCTGAAAGTTTGGAGCTATAGTTGTTGCATGAATTATTCCTAATACTTGAAAGATACATTTACTCACCATTATCAATCAAGATGATGCTGGAATTGCCTCCCTTTATTTTCCGTACATTTCTAGTATTTGCTAATGAAATGAACCCTGAACAGTTCCCTCTGAGAAATGGAAGAAATTTCTTCATGAATGTTATTTTTCAGCTTCTCTAATGTATGTGGATTTGTCTTGTACTCTTTTTTCATTAATGCCCCCCAGAGAACAAAATTCCAGGGCTGTAAATCCGGGGACTGAAAGGGGCATATGTTGTTAGTGATGATTTTTTCATGGAATATTTCATGAATTACATGCAAGGAGACATGGGCTGTATGTGCTGTTGCACAGTCCTGTTGGAAACTCACAAACCTTTATTCCCTCAGAGTTAATGCATGGCAAAAGGGTTGCAAAATATTTGCACATACGTATCACTATTGTTTCTTTAAAAAAAAAAATAGGACCTGTTATTAAATTTAAAA
Organism: Metallyticus violacea; assembly: GCA_030762175.1. NCBI lineage: Eukaryota > Metazoa > Arthropoda > Insecta > Mantodea > Metallyticidae > Metallyticus > Metallyticus violacea. Next base: position 58,716,040 of record CM060835.1, read on the forward strand.
TAAATTTCACATTGGAACTAATACAGTGAAGCAAATATTTATTCTTAAATAGACAATGAATCAATTCAATACTCTTATGCTCTCCTTACCATTGAATTATATAGTTATTATGTTTCACAGGCCTTTGCCTGCATCATCAGCTGTGTATCGACTGCCTGATTTGTTGTTGGTTGGACTTGGTATAGCTCTCGTGGACATTTATTAACTTTTGGACTAATTTGTCTTCTGATGGGATTTTATAACCTTATCTTCATATTTTTTTATAAACATTTTTTCCCATATTCCCAGCTCCAAGGGTCTATTTATGAATTTCAGTGATTTGACTTCCATTTCTATATCATGTTTCTCTCTCCAAAGTGATGTGCAACTGCTGATTTATCTATCTGATTGTGCCTAATGTTTCTCCAGTCTTCCTTCAGCCTAATTCTAATTTTTGTTTTGCCAATATATACTGTATAATTCAAAGGAAAGTAGAGCATAAGAGTATTAGGTCGACTCACCGTCTATTTAAGGACCTGTTATTCTCTCACTGCTAATAGTGCACCATAAATATCTTTTGATCATGCAGGGATTCTTCATGAAGCAGGTTACTTTTTTCTGAACCAGTATTGTTGTGTTGTGAACTAACATATCCATGTAGGTAAAACAAAGATTCTTCCATAAACAAAATTATATTAGGGTCAATTTCTCTATCATGCACACTATTCAAAATCCATTCATAAAATCTACTGCTGGATGCAGGGCCAACCGGTTTGAGTTCTTACATTACATTAATTTTATAGGGTTTTAACTTCAGTAGCTTTGTAGCCATTCAGAAAAAGAATAGGAAATTCCCATTTGCTGAGAAAGATATCAAAGTGAGTTTTTAGGGGAATGTTCCATAGCATGTCCAATCATGTATGTGAGTACTGTACATGGTTGTGTAGGCTTTTTATCAAGAATACTTCCCGTTTTACAAAATTTGATTATCAGTCTGTAAATCAGGGAACCAATCTTTGATAACTACTTCAGAACTACCCTGAAAGCTTTCACTGTTGAACAAATCCCTCAAGTTCCTTTAAGGCGATCGGGTTGAGAAAAAAGTTGCACAGGGCCAGATTCGGGCTATAAGGTGGATGAGGTACTGTGGAAATCCCTTTCCTTGTCAGGAATTCAGTAACTGCAGTAGCGACATATGACATCATGATGGAGCTTCCACCATCCAATAAGGCTCATCCTCTTTGTGGTGATGTGATCCTTCATCAGTTGCTGCAGAATGTTCTTGTAGTGCTCATGTGGTGATTGTACCCATTTGGTGCTGCTCCACTTAGTCTCATGATGGTAACAATACATCACATTTCATCTGAGTAATAATATTCTGCCACCAAGCATCGCCTTCATTTTCAATGCATTCTTTCCAGTAGTGGCACACATTGTGAGTTGCAGTATCCATTGTGCACAAACATCGGACATATGTAAATGCTCAGTTAAGAGTTTGTGAATACTTTCAATTGGTTTTTTTTTAACAGTAAGACATGGACCATTATGAATAATGACAGCCCCAGTGTTAATTGTTGTGTCTGTTAAGGTTCAGATGATACTTCTCTCTTCTCAGCCATCTTTGAATGCCTTATGCCACCAGAAACAAGCTTGACGAGATATTACAGAGTTCCCATAAGCTCTCTTCAACCTTTTATTTGTTGCTGAAGCATTTTTCTCAAACTGAACAGAAAACTTTATTGCAAAATGCTGCTCATGTAAATCACCCTTGTGATATTTAGCAATTAGCATGCGCACTTGCTTTCAATGGCAGCCATAGCTAGACTAACAGAGTTATTGTTATGAAACTTTCTGGGAAACTAGATTTCAGTATGTAGTTGCCGTGTATGCCATAATATCGTATGCACTGTCACTTCTGCAAAAGAAATACTGACAGTATGAGTCTTTATTGAACATTCCTCATAGTACATGTTATTATGCTGCCTATTGAATATTTAATACACTATCACACAACACACAAAAACACGCCCATACATTCCTAGAGTTAAACTTGTATTCTCCTCCCTGTTGACTTCCTAGCCAGTTTTCAAGTTTGGAAACAAGACGAGAACTGTAGAGCTCAACCAACTTCACATGAAGCAGTCTGCACAGGAAAAATCATCCTGTATCAAATCCCTTAGGCATGGAATTTATAAAATACAATTGTATAACATTTAAATACATATTCCAAAATTCCTAACATTTATACTTATTTAATAAAACATAAAATTTCTCTGTATACACTTAGTACATATTCCTTATTTCCTTCTATTGGTACGAAATATTCAGGTCTTTAGGGTTAACTTGGTACAAGTAGACTGGGGAAATAAAAGAACTTGATGCAAATAATTAGGTAACCAGCTTTTTGGAACCAAGTGTAAGTATACAAGATTGTTGGCACAAATTGTTTTAACTTCTTTTTATATAGCATCCTAAATACAATTTAAATAATTAATTTTCATATATTTTCATGTTTGAGAGATAGGAAGAGAGGGAGAAAGTAAATATGAGAGATACGGAAACGAGGGAGAAAGAGTAAATGATAATGAATAATAAACTTATGGATTCACAAGTGATATTTTATGCTATTGTACTAATTGGTTTTATTTACATAGCGTGTGCTTCGTCATCCTTGTTATCTAGTTGTCTCATGTACCCCAGGTTGTATGTTTAAATCCAGCCAGAGTCAATGGATTTTTAGAGTGTAAAAATCCTAAGGGAAGGGAAATAAAGCTATTGGTCTCATATCATACATTTGCGGCATGTAAAACAACCTCAAGCCTGAAAGAAGAGACCTCTTAGCAAAATATATTGTCTGTTTCAAAGATGGAATTGAATAGGATGTTAATTACCAAAGATGTTAAACAGCATACTTAAATAATTAAAAAAACAAATAAAATAAAAAAGTCCATTTAGCTTATTAAGAACTACTGCATGTTCCTACTGGGATGAAACATTAAGAACCAAAATATAAAAAATATGATTTATAAATTTTTCATTGTGATTTGAATAAAATAATGCCTTAAGTGAGAAGGTATATTATTAAGTAAATCTAAGCTCCATAAGATCTGGTTAATTGCTGAATATTTACTTCATATGCTCACAACAGCTTGAAAATCTTAAAGGTCATCTTTGAAAATGGTGTCATAAAATGAGAAAAAAGAAGGAAAGAGAGAAACAGAGTACACTTCAAGCAAACTGGATGATGCCCTTTTTGTTTGTTTGTGAATACTGTTATATGCATGGTGAATAAGTTTTACTTAATTACTGTTGTTAAACAGTCATAGGGTGGATGTGCAGCAGGAGTACCGAGTGGAGGGTGAGGGTAGTGAGCAGCCACCAGAGTCCCCTTCGGAACCTGACCTCATCTCATCTGAAGGAGCAACCAGTGGGGATGTGGAGGGGTCAGAAATTGCATCAAATCAACAGCAAAGCTGTGAATGTCATGTCTGTACTGCTCCTCTCATGACTCCTGTAAGTGTTGTTTTTTTACAAATATTGATTACATATTCACAATTTGGTTTGCAAAGTATTTTTGGGGGGGGGGGAGGTTGGTATTTTTGTATTTCATTTTGCAAACATTGTGCCGGCAAATTTTTGCAACAATTTTTGATGGTTCATAGTAGCACGTTGTGATACTTTGCAATTATATGCAAACTTTACTTATTCAGATATCTGTTATTTTCTTGCACTCTGGAGTTGTGTGCTATTACAAGAAACTTGAAGCAAGGATGTATGCCATAGATAGTGTGGTGATATGAACTATAAATGCCACAATGGACCCTAGTGTGTACTTGGGGCCAAGGAGACTCTTAATGAAGACTTTTGTTTTCAAACTTCCTAATCCAATAGTATAGATGCTGGAGTGAATAAGCATGCATTGCAGCTTATTTAGTTAGTGCTATATTTCAATAATTTTTATGCCTTCACTGGATGAATACAAGCTGTTTCTCTGGCACATTTTTTTTAAAATAGTCATGTTAATACTGCTACTGTGACATCAAGTAGCCTATCTGCAATTTGCTGTCACCTTCAGGATTCTTCTAGTTAGGGCAACAATACTAGAAACTTAAAAATGTTGCAGTATTCCTTTATCACAATTTCAGTACATTATTTTGACTCACTGTATAATTTTCTAATAAGATTTAAGGACATAAATCAGGTAATACAAATTCCAATTTACTTATTTCCCTCATTGGGAATTCATGAAAATATTTTCACATAATCTCTTCTGAGTTGGATCTTTAGAACACTCTTTATATTTTCACTTACACGAGACTCAGGACATATGTTTCGTGGAACTTTTGTCCACATCATCAGCTGTTAAACAACTGTTGGATCATTCATATAAGCTGGGTAGGTAGGTATCTGGGTTGACTCTGGTGGTCTAGCGATAAACTTTAATAAAGTGCTGTCTGCTTCCAGGATGTCAAAATTCATAAGGTTATACTCATGTTTTTTACTATAAATCTTTTCCCATATGTTTAGTTCTTTTGGTTGTTGAATAGTTTTTAATAACTTGATGTCTTTTAATGTTTCATGGTTTTCATTCCAAAAATGTGCTGCAACAGCTGATTTATCTATTTGTTTGTAACGGATGTTTCTCCAATGTTCCTTCAACCTAATGCCTATATTTCTCTTTGTCTTCCCTATGTAGATTTTTTCACAATCCTTACAATTAATGCTTACTTTATTAAAGTTTATCATTCGACCACCAGAGTCAACCAGGATACCTACCTACCCAGCTTACATGAATGATCCAACAGTGGTTTAACAGCTGATGATGTAGACAAAAGTTCCACAAAATATATGTCTTGAGTAAATCTCATGTAAGTGAAACCATAAAGAGTGTTCTAAAGATCCAACTCAGAAGAGATTATTAAATGGTGTTTCACTGTGTTCAATTCCAAATTGAAATCAATATTTAAATTTTCACATTTTGTGGTTAGTTTTTGTATGTGCAAAAATTGTCATTCTCACATCCTCAGTAGCACGTTTCTTGTAAGAAATCATGTTTTCTATGCTTAATATTCTTTAATATTCTCATTGTTTTATTATGAAAGACTACTAAGCTTATCACTTAAAATAGCTCTGAAATGTATTATTTTAATATTTAATCTTTTCTGTTCCATTTTCTTCCCAAAAAAACCAAGAACAATGTATTTAATGTCAACTTCAAAGACAATGAACAAAAAATTAAAATACTTTCAATATATGTTCTTTGACGGAAAAATGCACATGGTAGTGAAAATCAGGAACATGGTTTCAATTAATTTAAAATTAAGCAACATCGTGTAATTCTTGACTATCTATTATAGATAAGCGGTGTCCAGACCTGTTCCATAAATTATGAGAATTATGATAGCTGTGTTTTGCATTTCAGATGGATCTCATGGAGAGCTATGAATGTCACAGTTGTGTTCAACAAGGGGTACCCATTCCTGGAAGTACTCCTGCAGTCAATTTGAATCTTCATGCTGGAGGATTCCACCTTTATCCCCATATCCATGGGACAGGGGGAGGTAAGTGACTTGGTTTGTGACATTCCTTCCTACTGTAAGAATGGAAAATCAATATGAATGGAAGAAAATGTAGCAGCGACTCACTGAATGCAATATTGCACACATTTTTACACCAGCTTTTTAGATGCAGATAATTTTGTAGTTTTATGAGAGCAGATCATTAGCATATTTTGTAATTTCTAATGACCTCTAATCTGTCCTACCAGCATTAGCAAAAGAAGGTAGTCACAGAATTCATTTGGGTCTCATGCCTGGAGGCAGATTACGTTTGGTAATGGTAGTTCCAGCAGGGATGGCAGCAATCACTGTACAACATATATAGTCTGCTATATATATTTACAATAATGTAGTGTGAATAATTGCTAGGAATTGAAATATTAATAAAGATGATGGAATTAACACAGTGAAGCACATGATAAACAAAAATAGTCGGCTTATTTTTAAAATAATCTTTAATACTGTGCAAGGGCAATGCAATCGACTTAATAACCTAAACCTTACAGTATATGCCAAAAACAAATAACAAAGAGTTTTGCTTATTCTACCTTTTGTGTATGTGTGTGGAGGGGGTTATTAATATTCAATTTAATAAATTATCGGTGATAATGAACTGCACTGAAATAATTTCAGAGATTGTAGAGATGTCATATATAAGCAATTTGAGATAGGCAATGTATTTTCCACAACTAAACATAATGCAACTCTATGGTTTTAAACATTTTTGTTTCAGTATATAAGCAATTTGAGACAGGCAATGTATTTTCCAAAACTAAACATAATGAAACTTTATGATGTTAAACATTTTGGCTTCGGATGTTGATAAGTTGGTGTTAAAGCCAAGCCAGGTGAAAATTGCTTTAGAATATCTTTAAAACTGTCTTCCGAGCCTAGAAATATTGATTTTCCGCAGCTCGTTATTAACATTTTCAAGATTTAGTGTCACAAAAATCTCTTAAATCTTGAACAAATCATTTGACATTGCGACAATGTACATCTATTAGCTGTCTTCTTGCATAATGTAGCCAAGACTAACTACATCCAATGTAATTGGTTTTGATATATTCTAATCTAGAGCGAGCTCTTTCACTGCTTGTGTGGCGTAATGCAAAAACTGATTTTCAGCAGGCTGTGAGTTCAATTCTTGTCATGCTGTTAATTTATTTTAATATGAAATGCTGGGATATGCATATTAAAGAATTATGAATGAAATTGACTTAATGCTTTCAAGTTTTATTCTGTTTCTTAACAATGAATGAAAATAACCAACATATAATGGCTAATAAGCTTACTATAATATGATGCCTAAAACCTAAAACTTAATTTATATGGCACGATTCTGATTGGTAAGTACAATAACAACTATAAGGGTTGTAATTATGTGAATTGATATTTTAAGATTTAAGTGTATAAGTTGAAACATAAACTTAAAATGTAGACTAAAAGTTGTATATTAGAGCCTAGTCTAAAAACAAAACAAAAAATGTGATGAACGATACGCAAACTCTAAAACAAATAAACACCTCTTGCTTGAAAGATAATTTGATAGCTATTTCATCAGAGTGATACATTCTGAAATTCCCTTCATTACCATGTGTTATGCTTTCCAAGGGCATCTTCATTAACCATTGGCGTACTGGTGCATTGAAGCTTTTAGCCATAGCTTCGAAATTTGAATAGATAAGCATAAGTTTTCCATTTCAAATTACTGTTTGAGGCACCTCCACACTCTATAAAATTATCTGATTGTAGTTCATTAACGCCCTGTATATTCATAGAGGTTTTCTTTCCATTAAAATTCAAATTACATTGAATTGTGAGAGTAAATACGTTTCACATAAATGCTCATATTGAATATGGTTTCCCAAAATTATGTCAGTGCAATAACAGAGACTAAAAAATGTGCTTTTGAAGCAGTTTTATGTTGTTTACCTTATTTGTGTGCTTTATTTATGGGAAAAGGTATTTTTAGATAAAAAGTAAGCAAGTTAATTTTTGGTAATAAATGCCTTAGATTTCCCGTAATTTTTTACAGTTTACAAATTTTCATTAAGCAATTTGCCATTTTTAAAAATGTTCTAATTAAGAAAATGTGTTTACCCACAGATAGATAATTTTTTATGATTTAATTTTCTCACTAAAATGTAATGAGGTTGGGTTTAATCTCTCATAAAGAAGAAAATAGGAGAAGAGTAGGTATTTTATTAATTTTGTTTGTTTGATATATTTATTACATTAATTTCATTTTAAATGTATTTACATTCATTGCTGTATAAAACATTGTTTCACACTCCATTGTCTAAAAGCATGTGAATATTTTGAAGATCAGCATTCACACAGAAAATACAATCTTCTAATATTGACTGATGATAAAACTTGTAAAAGTTTCTCTCACACTTTTCTTTCTTTGATTTTTGACACATGCAAGTACTTATTTTAAATTAGATTATCAAAGAAGTAGTTCATTTATTTTATTATTAATTAGTATTGTTGTCACACACTTGTTTTTATTGCAGGAGTGAAAGAAACTTTGTCAAAATGCCTAAGTTGGGGCATTTCTATTGAAAAATAAATGGGGTTATCTTTATTAATTGATATCATTGTATGATTCAGTTGAACTACACACTCTTAAAGCTTCACTTACTTTTCATAATTGTATGGAACCGGTTTCGAGAACATTTAGTTCCCATCTTCAGCCAGGCTAAAGTTCAACTGAGTTAAGGGGTTATCTTTGTTACACTAGGACATTATGTTCAACGCTAAAGAGTAAATAATTAAAACTTGTGATTAGGTGGTGATGCTAGCAGCCTGTACCCACACCTTTATAATATTCATCCGTCGCTTTTGACGCAATTGGGTTCCAAGCATTCTCGCATGGGCGTTCATATCCAAGAGCAGCTACAGGTAAGTTATTATGATTCTTTATACTTGAAATGTGATTAAATATACATTGACATAGTCATTGGATGCAGAGTTTATTGTTTATGGTGGCAACATTTCATTGCCCTAATTTTGAAAAGTGAAAGAGTAGAGTTAATAAATTACAAGAACATTTACATTAAACTAAATTGGTGAAGGATACTGTGATTAATGAATTGAAAAGGGGTACAGTAACAGTAGTACTTGGCAAATTTTGTTACTGAGCATCAGAGGACAAAGAACTAGGTGGTAATTATAGTTTCAGGTATGTGCTTAATTTAGCATAATAATAATAATAATAATAATATACTTTTACATAAAAGAGTTGAGTATCCTCTAGTTACTGACATGCTGTGATTCTTATTAGTTATTGATAGTATGAGCATGTTATGGCTGGTTAGCAAATCACTTAGTGATTTACCATGTGTCCCATTCAGCCATTTGCTAATGGATTGACAATGTTGATATTTGTTCTTCTGGTGACCTACTGAATCAAAACAACAATCAGATCTAGCAGATAACTATGGTGAAGGTAGTATAAGGTATCAATTGACAGATCCATGTGAAACTGGTGGTACTTTTGCATTGTCCAAAGCAGTACTTTAGGATAATTCATAGTCGTTGATATAAGTATATTATGAACCAATATAAAACTTGATCGGAATCAACACAGTAAAATGTATATAATTACTTTATATAAAACCTATTTTAACTGGTTTAAAATAGGTTTTACATAAAGCAATATTATGGACCATTTTAAATTGGTATTTAAAGTGGCAATTATGTTCAGAATCATTTTTATACTTTGTGGATTCATGATCATGGGTTTAAGCTTGGAGAGGGTTGATTAATTTTTTGGGTGTAAAATTTCTAAGTATAGCTTCCCTCGGAAGGTAAGTAAAGCTGGGGCTCCTATGTCATAAATTTATAACACATGAAAGAACCCCAAGCCTGAATGAAGAGACCTCTGAGCAAAATATTGGTTCATGCCATGAATTAAATGGGTGCTAATGACCAGAGAGTTAAAGAGTATGCTTAAATAAACAACATAAAGGGGAGAAGAAAGAAAGAAAAAGGAAAAATTAAATGGGTACTAATGACCAGAGTTAAAGAATATGCTTAAATAAACAACATAAAGGTGGGGAAGAAAGAAAGAAAAAGGAAAAAAAAACAGTATTTGTTCTTATGCACCCATTATTACTATGGTTATGTATTTATTTTATTTACTTTTACTGTCTAATAACTCACTTCATAGATAAAGCGGCACAATTCTTTTATCTCCTCCCACAGATCCTATCCATCTTAACACAATTGTCATAAAGGCATCTGCTTCTTGTACTTGCTAATATCTCTTTACAATGATTTTGTAATAATATTACATACAGTAAAACTTTTTTAAATAATTTGAAAGTTTGATTGTTCCCAGTTTGAAATGTAGGTTTTATATGGTTTCATGTTTGATTAATTCCAAATATGGTTAATTTTTATTGTGAATACAGTTCCATGTCCCATTACTATAAAAGAATCCATTAATTAGAAATTGATACTACATTGTCATTGGATACCCCTGGATACTTCCATGAACTTGTGGACCTGAACAATGGTAATGGTATGAATAAATTCATGTGATATGTGTCATACTAAACACACTTATTGCTTTACTTACTTGTGCGATATTTGGAACCGGTTTCGAAGACCGGTGAAGAAGGTGTTCGAAACCAGTTCCAAAAATCACACAAGTGAAGCAATAAGAGTGCTTAGTACGACATATATTGCATGAATTTATTCATGTGATTTGGCTTCACTGTGCTAGTTCCATATATTTTTTTAAAATAATTTTTGAAAGATATTGTTTTAATTAATGGTAATGGAGCTCATCGTGTTTTGTATTATACTCAAACATGATTTGAGTGGAGAACAGTGGCATGGTGTCTTATAGTGAGTGCAACTTTCAACTTTGACTGTCGCATATTTTAGTTTTTCTCATGCATGTGCACAAAGTTGGTGACAGATTATTATTTTTTTTTCTTTTCTGTTTTCTTCTTCCCTTTCTTCTGCAAGCATAAACTCTATCTCCAACCACATATTCAACAAGGATCATATCAAAGGCTTGCTGCACTGCATTGTTTTTGCCTGGGTAACTGATGAGCGCAGCAATAATATAAAGCTGACTTTGGAGTGTTGTCCCTCCTTTCTGCTGGCTTAGAATTAATGGAACCTAGAGGTGAGGCAAAACAAGTTTTATCTCAATAAAAGTATTATTTGCCGATTTTCTGAATTACTTCCTTGATTTGCAGCTCCTACTCATGTTTTTGTAGCTAGTGTTAAAAAAAAGTGATCGTTATGGCTGAACAACAGCATTCTAAAACTTGGAGAGGAAAAAGTTCAAATGTTAAGAAAAGTGAACAAAAAGCAATAAAGTAAAACAGAAATTGCAAAAGAGTTCGGGATTCCATTGTGTCTCTTTTCACATATTGGAAAAATCATGAAAATTTAGAAAACCCCAAGCATTGCAGGGTGTAGACACAAAAAACGATTGCAGATCTGAGTAGCTAAATATGCTGATTTAGAAGAGGAATTGCTAGAATGGTTCCAAAATGCTCACGCTAATAACCCATTGATGAAGAGCTTGTTAAGAAGAAAGTTAATGAAACAGCACTAAAACTTAGGCTGGGATTTAAGTGCTGAAACAGATGGCTTCAGCATTTTAAAGAATGACTTAGTATTAGTTTGCAAGCAATTTGCAGAGAAACTGCAGCTGTGAATCCTAAGACTGTGGAAACATGGTGAGAAAATACTAGTTCTCATTAAAAATATGCCACCAAAGACATTTTCAACACCGATAAAAGGGCATGTTTTTTCAATGCCCAACCAAAAAATATTTTGACTTTAATGAGGAAAAGTGGCATGGCAGCAAAGTATTTAAGGATAGAGTAACCATTCTGCTGTACTGTAACTCTAATAGGAGCAAGAAACTTTAGCCTCTAGGAATGATAACGAAGTTCCACAACCCTCATTGTTTCAATGGTATCTTCCATGTTGCTACAGAATTTCAAAGAATGCCTGAATGACCAAAAAGTTATTCAAGGAGTGGCTTATCTCACTAGAAAGGAGGATAGCATCACAGAATACAATAATCCTCCTCCTTCTAGACCATGTTCTGCACATAAACACAATGTAAAATATATGTGGGCATTGTGCCTCCCTCCAAACATCATAAGCTGCTTGCAACCCCTTCTTTGAAATGCACCTATCAGAAACAGTTGATTTGTTTCATGGTCAAGAAATATGGAACATCCCAGTAAAAGACATCGGAAGTGGTATGTGTTGGATATATCATGGAATTCTATTGTTTCATCAAATGTGGTTTTGGAAACAAGATTAGTGTAGAGGAATAGTGATGAAGAACAGTGGGAAGAACTGCAAGAAACCTTGAACTTCAGTTCACAACACCATGCTATGTGAGTCAAGCAGAGTGAACAGCCCTAAAACAACTGTGCTGGAGCCGTCACAATTGAGACACCTGAGTTGGAAGCTAATTAATTGTTGCACCACAGAAGTCAGATAAATTGGTTGCACTTTCCATTTAATTGAACTTAATAAGCAAATGAGACGCAATGGTGCTATTATCAAAGCTGGTGTTCGTGATGGCTGAACAATTTGTCTGTAATGCTTATAAAAAGAAACAGAATCAGTCATTAATTGATTAATTGTTTTAGTTATGTAGCCTAATTCTTTCTTTTGAAGTGGAGCAATGATCTGAATACATTTGAATGCATCAGTTTTGTCAGATTTTTAACTGTGGTGTTGATGATTATTTACAATTAATACTGTATTCTTTCTTTTAGTAGCTATAATTCTGTGCATAATAAGAAATAATGTACAAGTGCATGTATCACTCGCTCATTGCCCCGTGATTGGCTGCTTGTGCTTCCGTGCCTTCCCCCCACTTGATCATTCAACCAGATTGGATATCTTCTCTCTCTATCTACCACATGAATAACGTGTATTATACCCTGTTATGGCAGGAGCGAGGTGAAAAGTGCATATTTGTTCGTATTGGATTCCTTCCCCATTAATTTTTGTTTTCATAATATTTTTGGTTATTTCCAGATTTGTAATTCTAAGTCCAAAATTTTTGTCCCAAGTACTTTAAATAACGAGGTTCCACTGTACATACTCCATTTTTTCCTATATGATCATGCTTGCTATATTTTTGTATAAAGGCCTTCTACCTCAACGAAAATAAGGCTGTTATTATTTGACAGATACAAAATCTTTCACTTTCATTTAAATAGTTGGCCCTCCTCACTATTTGCATAACCTAATGCTTAATGGATTTCTTTCCAACAGGGAATGTCACTTTGCAATTTTACTGTTTTCTGTGAATGTTTTCTTGATCACTTATGTAAATACTGATGAATTGGGAACTAATGCAATGTGGAAATTTAGTATTTTGTTTAATTATCTAGAATTTAGGTAAAGATCTTAGTATAAAATGTAGTATTGTATCAACAACTGTAATTGTGAAGTGTTTCACCTAAAGATAAGTGGAGCCCCGTTTTAGTACGCATTTAAATTTTTCTTAACACTTTATAAATACCAAATTTCATTTTAGTAGATGTTTGAGAAATAAAAGAATTAGTAGTTTGTAGAGACTTGCTAGCTGATAAAATAATGGTATAGGTAGAGTAATTAAAATTATTTCAGTCCCCTGGGTTGGATCGGAGCCTAGTCCTCTGATAAACGGGGGACTGAGGTCTGATGAGATCAAGGTGGAAATTTTGTAATTTATTTACTTATTTAGAATTTAAACATTGGATTAGTATACAATCATAAATTTCTGTAATCGTGAGGAGGTACACCTAAAATGGCCTGGACCAGATAGGTGGAGACTCCTAGTTTGTATTTTGCTTTGCATTTTCAATTAATTCAAATTAAACTTACATAAATGGTACTTTCAACTAATCTCCTGAAGGAACATCAGTAGAACAGGAAATGCAGCATTAGTGTTTTAAAGAGTGCTTTGCTTAAATGGAGGCACAGATGATATAACATATGGCTTCTAGTGGAGCATGTGGCATACTATCCTTTTGAGTTATTACCTATATCTGATCTCTTAAATGTATTTCTTATCGACTTGATGTGAACACACATACATAATAGTTTTCATATGTCAGTTATCAGAACTGTTGAACCTTACACCTAGTCGGTCCTGGTGGTGTAGTGATTACCATACTAGCCTCCTAAACCCAAGAACGCGGGTTTGAACCCGGCCAGGACCGATGGATTTTTTCGAGGGGTAAAAATTCTAAGTATGGCTTCCTTCGGAAGGGAAGTAAACCCGTGGGTCCCGTGTCGTACATTTACGGCACGAAAAAGAACCTCAAGCCTGAATGAGAGGTCTCTGAGCAAAATTTGTCGGCCGTTTCACACTCTGAGTTGAATGGGACGCTGATGACCTGAGATGTCAAAGAGCGTCCTTAAATAAATTAATAAAAAAAAAGAAAAAAGAACCTTACACCAGTCTCATGATAAATAGTTCAGCTTTTTGTCTCTCTCAAATTACAGAATTTTGTCATTCCTCATGTGATGCCATTTAACCATCAGTAGGCATATAAATAAACTTGATGTCCCAGACATTTCTTTGTATTCTGCAGAACAGTTTGATTAATTTTGTTCTGAATTGCATTAATATGTTTTCATATTTATATTTTAAACTGTTATGCAGTCATTTTATATAGTTATAGCCAAGATCTCAGCTATTATGGCTTACTCATTTAATATTTTTTAAACTGATTCCTTTTTTACTTAATTAGATCTTAGTGGAAAGAATCTCTGAATGGTATTTATTATATCGTATGTTTTTCAAAATTAAATTTTAATACAGAAAGTTATAAGTAAGAGTCTTATATATAACAAATTTATATTAGCTATTATTAAACTTTTTTCTCCATTATTGCAAATAATTATGGTACAAGATTCTAATCAGTTCATTACTCTAATGGTAGATATAATAGTCCCTATTTACTGCTACAATTACAATTTCTTTGTGATTATTGCTTTTATCCTGTTAATGCTCATGTGATTTGTTAATATGTTGTCATAAAATTGTACAAAGTCATGCATTAAGAAACATATTAATAAGCAAATAACCAAAATAATCCTCAGTATGCATTTATGAATAATAAATGGAGAGCAATTTAAAGTCGAAATGAAAGATTTAAAATTTTGTAAATATTTAGCAATCAGAATGCATAAAATATTCAATGCAACTCAGCTTATAGCACAGGCTTGGCATCACATTGTTCCTCAAAATATTGATGCCACACACACCTTACAAGATTTTTGCCTCAAAATCATTCTGAAGTTTAAATTTAAAAAAGTAATATTTTAATTCAGAAAATAGTATATGCATGTTTTATATTAGAACAAGTTTTTTTTCTTTCATTCAGGTTTTGTGGACCTATATTATATTGGACATAATACAGTTATGCATGGTGGCAGTAACATGTTATGTTTTAGACAGCTTGCTTCCCACTGAGGGGGCTCAGGTTTGATCCAGCAGCTGTAAGTGGAATTTATGGCAGACAAAGCAGCGATTGAGCAGGTTTTCCCTGGTACTGTGGTTTTCCATGCCACTCATTCCATCATTGCTCCATCATCTCACTCCAACTTCATTCACCTTTGTCATTAATCAGCATAATGTAGTCTGCCTATTCATTGGTATGCATGTCACAAATGGAGTGTAACCCTCTGCCATTCATGTGTGGAATTCCATTGCTCTGATCAGGCAAATAAGTTGATTTGAAAGAAAGAAAGAAAGAAAAAACATGCACAAGAACAACTTCTGCTGGAATGATGTTAGAGTGACTCAAAATAACAGCACCATGTTCTTTATATGTCAGAGTGAAATGAAGGATCCAGTCACTTTTCGTTTGATATGGAGATTCCATTCCATTCCATATTTTCACATATGCACACCAGTGCTTGCAACTCTGCAATGGAGCAACTGTGTGAATAATTTGAGAACTGCTATTTAATCATAAAGCTAGATAATTTATTGTTGTTATAAAAGTAATTTGTGTTTGACATACAAGTATATTTGAGTTGTGAAGTGACCGTAGGATGCAACATATTACTGGTATGCTTAACCTGTTGCATACACATCAGGCCATTCCATGTGTTGATCAGTTTGTGGATTTTGCAAATTGATCACATATTGAATTTCCTAGAAACAGAAATGTGTAGCATTCTAGAAGCTGAGTAGGGTATAGCCTAAGTAGTATAACAGTCCAAGTAAAGATCTTCAGCATGCATCATCATTTTTGCAAATGTAGAAATTATATACAAGGACCATCAGTAGCAAAATAACAGCCATTACTATGCTATGGATCCATATATTCTAATGCTGGGCTACTTGTCTCTGAAATCATAAGTGCACAGTCAAGGATCTATCAAACATGTGGCTGAAGAACCTTTTACAGAGATGAGGAAAAATTATAAACCTGACTTCTAAATCACATTCCTGTTTTTATCAATACCACTAGTTTTACCACCAATTATACAATTTACTACTCCATTACCGTGCTATACTGTTTAATAAGTGCACCATGAATATTATTTGGAAACTTTTGAGGTCATTGCTTTTATTTGCATAAATCTTATATTTTTTGCATCTGTGAAATGATATATTTTTTTCAGCTCTTGAGATTGTAACTAAAGTATGGAGAGTAAGATATGCAAATCATTTTTACATTTTGCAGTAACACTTATTAATTTTATAAAATAACATTTTTTAAATAGATGTTAGATTCTTTTGATACAGTTAATTATTGTTGCAGTTGACCACATCACCAGCGGAGACAAAGTCATCACATCTTCTTCAGTCTCAGCTTGTGCCCCCCAGTCCTTCTCCAGCTTCATCTGTATCAGAGTTGCTGCCCCCAGGTATGACACTGGAACCCCTCCCTGCCTCTACCAGTCCTCCACACATGGCTGTTGCTGCCACCTCCACTACTCCCACAGCTTCAGGAGCAGCAGGGTTCTCTACGCCTCCACCAGCCACTCTCCCTAAATCCATTCCTGAAGCATCCTCTCAAACTTTGCCCATTGTCACATCAGTGCCCCAAACTCGGAAACAGCCTTCACCCACCAGTATGGTGGGGCCGGTGGCAAAGGATTCCGTCCCTGCTGCTGGTACTGTGAAACAACAGGTAGTTCCAACATCTTGTCGGGAACATACAAAACCTCCCTTGCAGAGCTTGCAGAGTTCGGCTTCCACACAGACAAGTCCAAACAAGGCAAAATCTCAGCAGCAGAAATCTTCGGTTGTAACAGTGGCCACAATCACGAGGACACAGCTCTCTCAGAGTATAGTAAAGAGAGGTCCTGCCACTACACAGCACCCAGTCCCAGCAGCATCACCGCCTGCTACGGCTGCTCGCACTGTACCATCAAATGGAAACTCTGTACGTCATTCCACAACCCAAACCGCAAACCATTCACATGCCTCCTCTCATCAGCCATTGCCGGATGTGGTCAAGTCTGCTGCTACAAGCACAACGCCAACTCAGCATCGCACTGCGCCAGCCTCTTCCAAGGTTCCTGCTCATTCATGCCACAAGAATCTAAAAAATGTGGGAAGCATTGAGCCCATCAAACGAGTGGCCTGCACTGACTGTGAGTACTGCTTAAAGTAATTCATAAAAACTGTTCAGACACTGAAACAAAGTTCAAGGAACATGTCGTTGTGTTCACTATGGATGTTTCAGTCTGTCTTCCTTTGAAAGTTCAGTTTTAAACCAGCCCAATAAAAAGCATAAGCATTTTAGTTATCAGAAGCATGATTACACAGTTGTCCATGTAGACATGTGCTGATGCATTGGGAACTGGTTTCCTGGTAGAATCAATATGTGCAAAATGCATCATAGTATCCCATTAAATATATATATGGAGATCCTCTGCAGGCAGCCATGCCTTACAATTCTTGCACATTTTTCTGGCATTTCTTTATCGGTCTATAGATGGCGATTTTGCGAGTGATCAATGCTGGTAAAGATGTGAAGTTCAGAGGCTCTTCAAGAAGATATCTTTTTAAAATTATTGTAGTAAATATGCACTGTTTTATTCTGCATCTCTAAAGGCAGTGATGCATTACATGGGATTGCTGTTCACTTAGCTCCAAAAGAACACATCTGTGCCAACATAGCAACAGTATCAGTCATTGTGCAGGCACCCACCAAGAGCATATTTTGTCCCTCTTAGTGGCATTCTCACCTGTACTCCTTATTTGTTACATTAATTAACAAATGTGCATATTTACCAATTAAAATACTAATATTAATACTAATACTGTTGTAAAACTAAAACCTTCTTTAACATGGAAACAGTAAGAGCAGTGTTTCACTATTTTTTTCTAGAATGATAATTTTAAGTTATATTGTGCAAATGAAGGAGATCTATTGACAAACTTCATATTAATATGGATTTAAATACTGGGGATTTTCACAGTGAAATATAGTATAATATAACAAATTATTTATGAGGAATTCACTCAAATTTCACTAATTTTGTTCCATATATTTGGGCATGATTTGAAGGTGCTGTTGCCTTCATCATCAGCACGGTTCCACTGTCAGCTTCCAAGCATGTCATTAAGGTATTGCTCTGTGGATTTTATGAACTTTATGTTGAGTTTACTGTTGTTTTGAAGATCAAAATTAACTAAATGTTCTTTAATTAAGTTCATTGTATGCTTAAGTCGAACTAAAAGCTCTTATTGCTCCACTTGTTTATAATATGTATACTAGTTTCACAAATCCTTTGTTCGCATCATTAGCTACTCCTTGAGTTGATGGGTAGCTGATGATGCAAACAAAGGGTTCGTGAAACTACTACACATATTACAAACAAGTAAGTGGAGCAATAAGAGTGTATGTTAATTATATGATTAGTTTCACTGTACAATTACAATGAACATTTCTGGTTAAATTTTCCTTGTTTTCGTTTATGAATATATTTTCCCACACTGATAATTCTGTGGGTCTTTGAAGAGCTTTTACAAGTTTGTTTGTGTGTGTGGGTTTTTTTTTTTGTGTGTGTGTGTGTGTGTGTGTGTGTGTGTGTGCGCGTGCCAGGCATGGTATGCTACTACTGATTTTTCCATGTGTTTATATGTTACATTTCTCATGTGTTCCTTAAACCGTAGTGGAATGTTAGTTCTTTTGTTTTACCTATATATTTTATATTGCAGTCTTTGCAACTAATTTTATAAATGCCTGATTGGTTTCCTGGCATAATTTTGTCTTTCTTGGTTTTTAGAAGGTTTGTTTATGGCATAATTTTGTCTTGTTGGTTTTTAGGAGGTTTTTCAAAATGCATTTGTTCACTGGAGCCAAAATAATGTTGGCACCTTTAAAAATCTTCTGGAATTTTTGGTGTGCCTATGGATGGAATGTTGATTTCTTATGTAGATGATCTCCTTTGCAGCCTTTCAGTGTGGTGATGTCTATTTTGTTTTTGCTTTTTGAATTGTTGTATTTTCTTCTCGACCAGATCTGATATGTAGCAATTTTTCTGTGCTATATCTATGATTTTTTGGCACTCCAATTCATATTTTGTCTTGCTTATTGGATGTGTTTCATAGCATCCCCAAAGAAAAACTCATAAATATTGTAAAAAAATTGCTAACCTCAATAATCCTTGCTGGAGAAGTAATGGAACAGTATCTGAACTCACCAAAATTTGCATCAATCAAACCTGCTTCACATTCAGAGGCAATGTATATACACAAAAAAGGGTCTAGCAATGGAAAATCCACTCTGACCATTCTTAACAGGTATTTATATGAGTTTGTTTCTTGGAAACAGAAATAGTGTAGGCTTTCCCACATATATACAAATGTTGGTAGCATTATGTTGATGATCTGTGCAATGGTAAATGAAAAATAGAAAGAGGATGCAATTAAACTACTCAATCTACAAGATAGCAACATTAAATTCATAATGGACATAGAAAACAACAAGGTTCTTCCCTTCCTGGATATAAAAATTATAAAAAATAATAACTGGAATTTGGCATATTCAGAAAAGCTAACTGTACAGATAATTATATAAAAAACAACAGCCACAATCCAAAAGAACATAAACTCGCAATAATCAATAGTCTCATATTCTGGTTAACAAACCTACTAATAAGCAAGACAGAATACAATTTGGAGTACCGAAAAATCATAGATATAGCACAGAAAAATTGCTACCTAACAGATCTGGTCAAGAAGAAAATAGAAAAATTCAAAAAACAAAAACAAAAAAAGACATCACCACACTGAAAGACTACAAAGGAGATCATCTATATAAGAAATTTATATTCCATCTATGAGCACACCATAAATTCCAGAAGATTTTTGAAAATGCCAACATTATTTTGGATCCAATAAACAAATGCAGGCAGTTTAAGAAACCTGCTAAAAATGAACTCAAAAGACAAAATTCTTCCAGGAAAACAATCGGGCATTTACAAAATCAGTTGCAAAGACTGCAATATTTAATATATAGGTAAAACAAAAATGAACATGACAGTGTGGTTTAAGGAAGACATGAGAAATGTAAAATATAAACAGCCGGAAAAATCAGCAGTAGCACACCATTTCTGGCAAAAAAACCACAAATTCTAAATTGAACCTAAACTCTTAAAAGCGCTTCAAAAACCCATAGAATTATCAGTGTGGAAAACATATTCATAAACAAAAACAAGGAAAATTTAGTTAATTTTAATCTTAGAAATAACAGCAACCTCATCACAAAGTTCTTAAAATCCACAGAGCAACACCTTAATGCCATGCTGGGAAGCTGACAGTGGAACTGTGCTCATAATGAAGCTAACAGCCTTTGAAACACATCCAAATAAGTGGAACGAAACTAGTGAATTTTGAGTGAATTCCTCATAAATAATTTATATTATTCCATACTAATAATTTCCTTTGGCAAATTATTAATAATTCTGTGGAAGATGAAGCCTTAATGTACTGTAAAATAGAATAAACAAATTTTAACAAATAACAAACATATAACAAATTTTACATTATCAAATTTAGGGACAGCATTCTTTTAATTAAATTACTAGTCAGAAATGCACATTCAGCTTTGCTGCTTGCTAGTTTATACTGAAACTATACCATGCATAATATTGAAAGATATATGGGTCAATCAATCCCCTTGCTTGATAGGTATGTACTAATACTAAATGCTCCACAAGAAGGGAAGGCCAATGTAGAAACAGAGATAGAGAGAACTCATCAAATGTCACACATTGTAACATAATTATAAACTAATCGGTTATTTTTCCTTTGTGGGACCTCTCAACAGGTAACAGCCGGTTGGTTGGTTGATTCAAGTGGGTACTGCGGTGAACAGGAGTCAGAAAGTTCACAGCAGTGATTGTCCTATAAGTTAATACTAACACTTGAATACTGAAAGGTACATTTACTCACCATTATCAAGCAAAAGTTGTTGTAACTGCCTCTATTTTCTATACATTTCTGAAATTAGCTTATGAAATTAATCATTACCCTCTGCAGTTCCCTCTGAAAAATGGAAGAAATTTCCTGATGAATGTTATTTTTCAGTTCATCAAATGTGTATAGATTTATCTACACTTTTTCCTTTAATGCCTCCCAGAAATAAAAATTGCAGGCATAAAATCAGGAAACCAAGGGGGCCACATGTTGTTAGTGATGACTTATTATTGAAATATAATGAATTACATGCAAGGAGACACAGACTGTATTTATTGTTGTATAGTCTTGTTGAAAAGTTGTAAACCCGTGTTCCCTCAGTTAATTCATGGAAAATGGGTTGAAAAATATTCTGCATATACTGTTATTTCTTTAAAATAAATAGTTTCTATTATTCTCTAGCTGCTAATGACACACAACACTCCTATCTTTTGATCTTGCAAAGGTTCCTGGTGAAGCAGGTAAAGTTTTTCTGAACTTCAGTATCAATTGTTTTGTGGATCAACATACTTTGGTGGAACAAAGATTCTTCCATAAAAAAAATTAGATTAGGGTCAATTTCTTCATCATGTACACTATATAAAATTCATTCACAATATCTGCTCTTGGATGCAGTTTAAGTTCTTGCACTACAGTAATTTTACAGATTTTAACTTCAGTAAGCTTTGTAGCCATTTGAACAGAGGAATAAGAAATTCCCATTTGCTGAGAAAGACATCAAAGTGATTTTTAGGGGAGTGTTCCCAGAGCGTGTGCAATGTTATCTTTTCAGTATTATATGTGGATATATACTCTTTTTATTAAGAATGCTTTCCATGTCACAAAATTTATTTATGAATGTCAGTAAACTAAACCCCACCTAAGCAGTGGATACTTTCTAGCAATTCTGGTTCTTCATAAAATCTTTACAGCATGCTATAGCAAATTCAACTCTGCATGTCTTCTTCTATAGTTTGATTGTATGCAAGAATTGACTTTTATAGGCAATCTCTTCTGCATGACATCATGTACAGTTGATTTAGGAAGACAAACTATAAAGTGTGGCATGCAATGGACTAAGAAGGATTCTGAACATAGGCCTCTCGAAGTCTTTCAACATTTTCTTCTGATGTTATAGGTCTTTCTGCTGCTTTTCCTTTTTGTACATTACTGGTCTCCTGGAATTGTTTGTGCCATTGTCTTATATTGTTTCCATGAGGTGAATCCTTGTTGTGCTCTCTTCCAAATTAATGTTGTACTAGAATCACTATATGAGTTGGTCCTGGTGGTGTGGTGGTAACCATACTTGCCTTGTAAATCCAAGATCGCGGGTTCGACCCCGGCCAGGACTGATGGATTTTTTTCGGGCATTAAATTTCTAAGTATGGCTTCCTTTGATAGGGAAGTAAAGCTGTGGGTCCCATGTTGTATATTTACAGCACGATAAAGAACCTCAAGCCTCTGAACAAAATTTGTCGGTCGTTTCACGCCCTGATTTCAATGGAACGCTGATGACCTGAGATTATAAAAAGCATCCATAAATAAACCAAAATCAAAATTGTACATTAAGCATCTTAAACAATACATAGAACAGTTCTATCCTGACTGTTTATATGCAAACTGATTGATTTCCATATGGAGTTTTTTTTTATTGTTAAATGCATTTATTTTGACATATAACAAGAAAATGGTCATTTTAACAATAAAAAAACCTTATCATGATTACAATGAGAAAATAAATAAAAACATATCGATGCAAAATGTTTTGAGTTATTGAAATAGGTTGGTAATTGGTATCTTACTACTACTACTACTGCTGCTGCTGCTGCTGCTGCTGCTTTTTCCCCCCCTCCCTCCAGTACATGATCCATGTTCATAATTATGTCTGATTGCATATTATACAGCATTTGCTTTAAGTTTTATTTTGTGCGAGTGGGCTGCAAGGCAGTCTTGACTGGTATTTAGCCAAAAGATTGTTGTAGATGTCAATTTTCTTGCTTTTTTTTATTGTTGTGCTAGAAATCTTGTATGTTTTTCCATGTTTTGCTTTTTGTGAACTGTCTGAGGAATTGTCCTTGAATTACTGTATTAATTAAAAGCAGAGTCCATTGCACATAATTAGTACTGAATTTACTCTAAATGAATTAGTGAGACTCTAACAGAGGAAAATTCCATTATGATTTATCCTATAATAACGGCTTCTCCACTGTGAAGAAGACAGAAATATTATAGGTGAATGGGTGACTTTTATTTCTGTAGATCTATTTCTTAAGTCTCAAATTATATTTATGGATGTTAAATTTTTTTCTCCATTGTTAAATCATGTTTATTCATAATAACTGGGTTTTCATTATTTTGTATTTACAAGATAAAATATGTGATGGAACTAACTTTTCTTCCCTTCCCCCATTCTATTACTTGCTGTACTGAAAACTGTTTTAGCTTATTTGCATATTCTTTCTTTCTCCCTTTCTACCTATATGGTTTATACATTAATTAATATTGACACACTAGCAGTATACCCAGCTTTTCTTTATGTATGACCATACTCAGTATTCCAACAATATTACTGATAAACTCTCTTACAGCTGTAGGTTTTTTCTAATGTTAATCCTAGTGTGCTATTAGTTGAATCTGTTATGCATATTGGTGGAGTTCGTCAGCTGTTAAATCCTAGACTACTATTGTTGAAGCTAAAATATTATTGGTGTGGTAGGACAGAATCTCTGTTGCTAAACAATCAATCTGAAAGGTTCTGAGGAAAATGTGACTATAGGCTGCCATTCAACACCACTGCATGTAGAGTTTATCTACTGTTAAATCCCAGACTGCTATTGACTGAAACTAAAGTGTTATTGATGTGGTTAGACAGAGAATCTCTCTTACTTTACTATCAAAGGTTCTGAGAAAAATGTGGCAACTAACTGCATGCCATTGTTATCTATTCAAAGTAGATGGTTAAGTATGCAATGGACATAATGATTATGTTTGTATGGTTGTTGGCCCTTTCCACTGAAAAATTCTTACATTGTTAAAAAAACGGCACGTTCTTTCTTCCTTTCAATATTTATTGGTATTCCTTGGCTATAACTGTTTTACATATTTTAAAAATCATCTTAAGTAGATTACACCTCTAAGAATGTTGATGAATTCTTAGAAAAAATAATATGGGAGTCACATAGGTTTGCTTAAAAACAAATCTGTGAAATCATTGATCTAAAAAGTATATAAACTGCTAATGTTATTTACTAGCTTTTTTGAAAATTTTAGACTTTATAGGAATCCTCACTTAAATGCTTACTCAAAATTAAGGAACTCTTGTACAGAGTATATCTTCTAAGTTAGGATTGGAATTCCATCCCATCACTTGTTGGTCGATAGTATTATCTTCTAAATGAAGATGCATTGTCATCAGTGGTTTTGAAACAATCCAGTGATCTCACGTAGATATTTCTTTTTTTACATAGGTCCCTAGATAAGTTTTAAGATGTACAATAATGAACAATAAAGAATTGGGAACAAGTATAGCAGTTATTGAAAGTGCTGTTCAATACACTATAATTTGCATCTGCATCTTGCATCTGTCAGAAACCATACTGAAAACTACCAAGCCATTCATTCTCTGGTATAACTTTCAGTCTCTCTTCATAAATAGCAACAGTTTTTTTCCTGGCTGATGTGTGCATGTATGTAGATGATTCTTCATATTTGGGGACAGAAAGAAGTCACATTGTGCCAAGCTCTAGAAATAGTACAATTTTTCTATGTGAGCAGAAGCATTGCCATTGAGCTGTAAAATGCAAACAGTTTTAGTCATCTTTTAATTCTTGAGTGCCATAGATAAAATTGTGTGGGTACAACAGTGGCTAGATGATCACTATTTCGGAAGAAGATGACCATTATTTTTTCCTCGTGTTGCTTGGTCTCTTCCTCTTGTTTTGAAGCTACTAGTCTTGGAAAACACAACCGACAACTGTTACTTGGTTTGGGGGTCAAATTTTAATTCAAATTTGTCACTGGTTATGATAGCCAAAGTCCACCAAGACTGTACATTACTAAATGTTTCCATTATTACCTGCTTTGCGTTTGCCCATCAATGAGGTTGTGCAGCACTCAAATGAAATTTATTTTCTTCATTCATAAATATTGATATATAGGATGATAGAGAAATATGATTTTTAGTTACTGTGGGTGACCTGTCACTACTTTCCTTTTTAACTGATGTTTTTCCTAAATTAAGCAAACCAGAAAAAAAACTATGTACTTAAGAGAGACCTGCAGTAACAATTCAAGTGACAATGACTGATTTAACCCACATTTAAAGTCTTGCACATTTCACAATCACGTTCTCCCTCAAGTACCATTTTACACTTGCAAAGTTTAGATATGCAAAAAATTCCCAATTCATATTGCTCCGAGTAATTGCACCAAATCCTCTCATAACTGTTATTGTTGTGGTATGCCTATAACTAGATTGTCATATCTCAGAATCAAATGACTATCTCAAAATTATTGTAAAGTGAGGCTATTTATTTGAGTTATGGACCAGCAGAGCACAGCTGCATACTAGGAGAAACCAGTCATCAAGGTATGTAATGCTTCTGTAGGTAGCAGCTTGCAGTTAGTTGAGGAAAGCTGTGTCAATGAGTAGTTGTGCATCTCTGTGTTACTCAGTGCTTTCATTGTGATAAAAAGCATACTAATTGTTCATTAGTTATGCCACTACATAAATTTGAATAACAGATTTTTATGCATGAAAATGAATTCTTGCAGAGAAGTGATAAGGCGATTTGCAAGAAATATCCTGGCAATTGAGAAACTGTGCACCAACTGTTAAAAGTTTATTAGAGAGTTAAGCGTTTACTAAACTGTTATGTTAGCCTTGAGTCTCACACTACTCTATTAGTGTCATTTGAACAATAAAACAAACACATGTCTAATCTTAAAGTTTGCTAAAATACTAAATAGCAAAAGTCCATGAATGTTTATGAAGTATGTCTGTACTTCATTTTTGAGATTTTGAGTATATTTGAAGAGAAATTCCCAGTGATCATCCTCCAAATTGTAATACAATTCATAAAATAATTAATAAATGTCATGAATTCAAGATAAGAAGTGAGGAAGATAACTTACACTGCTAATAGAAGAAACTGTTGATGACATTGGAATCTGCTTGGGAAGTTCCCCTAATAATCTTTTAGCCATCTTTTTTTAGCAAATGAGAATTTCTTATGATTCAGAAGAACAGGCTAAGAAGTTAATTAAACCAATACTATATAATTACTTGCTTAAAAACTTTAACTGGGTGATCCATGCTTGAAAAATGAAGTTGGGCATTCCAGCATCACCTTGTGTGAAACGAGTGAGTACATAATGTTTTAATTGCATTAGAATTTATTAGACTGTCAATCTAGATATCCTGGCTGGCCATGAGTGATGGCCTATCGGTTGATGCAGCCCCCACCTCCTGATTTGTCATCAGATTGAATGATTCAATATAAAGCAGAATGCCTACACATGTGCACATGTATGGCCCTATGACTTATTTTTTCTTCTCTCCATTTCTAAACATTTGATTAATCTAAAAGAAAGTTTTTGCAGGTACTCTTTAGAAATATGCAAAACATGTAGATTACCTTAAAATTTGAACAAACCTACCCCTCACATGATGTTAATCAGTGTGAATCATGTTGCAAAATTGCTCTTTAGAACCATGCATATATTTTAGCTGTATGTTGCATCCCCTACTTTTATCAAATTTCATTGTCTAAGAAAGTGGGAATTTAACAAAAAGGTAGTAAATCTCTTGTCCTAACTCAATAAAACTGGATGTCAGATGAGAGGCATACAGAACACAAATATAACATTAAATTTATTAATTTTTTTATTTTATTGTACTTTTATTTATTTACTTTTTTTTTTTTTTACTACAATTTCAATTAGCACCTCTAATACCCCTTAATTCACCAATATACTAGGTGATAGGAAGTTCATCAACTGTTTTGATGCACAGAACTTTATTAATAATGAAAAGTGAATTACATGTCATTTCTAGTTATGATCAAAAAGCAAAGCCATTTAGTAAGCTGCATGGAATGCCGGTTAGCTGCACATCATACTTTTGCTGTAAACTTTTTAAATGTTGATTCTGTAGTAATGAGGCAGCAAAAATTTAAATATTTTATCATTGGAAGGCAGCATAAACAGCTGCATACACAAGTTTTGAACTACACCAGATGTGCAATATAGAGGAAACCAAGGACTGGCTGATTTTCAATGAAGTCCTATGTAATTAGCATGCAGACATGCATAAACACTTAAGCTCTCAAGAACTGGGGTAAATTTTAAACAAACAAGTTATACAAACAACTGTACAAGTTTCAAATGGTGCATTAAATTTCAGATCATGATGTGCTGCAAGGACATTCTGTCAGCAGTTGATTGAGTTGGTAATACTGCACCAGATCTCATTTGGCAAGTGAAGTTGTCCAGCGAAGCAAATTTTGAGTTGTGTGGCAACATTAACAAACAGAATATGACATACTGAATGGTATAAACCCTTATTATCAATAACCTTTCCGTAGTCAAAAGGTAACAATTTAGTGCAAATTTTTGCAAAATTCTGGATTATTGGTCCTTTTTTGAAAATAAAAATGGCAATGTGTTGGGTTACTATGTTCATTATAAAATCTCGGTATAATAATCTAGCATCAGTTTTCTTACAACAAGATAGAACAATGGTGCACATCAGGCTTTATGGGCACCCTAAGGTTATTCTTTAGAATGAGGTTAATTTTGCATAATGGGAAACATTTTTCGACCACCTCATTTTCCAGATCTGTCAGTTTTTTTTTTTATTATTATTTCCTTTGGGGATATTTAAAACACAAAGTCTTTCCACATGGCCAAATGATGTGAAAGAATAAGGCTTAAATTCATGCCATACCAGCAGCCATGCATATACACATCAAAAGTTCCACGGCTGCACGAGTTAGATAAAGATGGAGAGCATTCAAAGGGGGTTATTATAAGAAAAAAAATTTTTTATTGATATTGTGATAAATGGCTAATGTATCAATATTGCAAATAAAGTTCAGGTACATTAAAAAACTCAGATGGTTTCAAAATGGTAGATAAACATTGCCCCACCCTACATGATAGGTACTCATTATAATGCTGTTTTGTTTATTTCCACAAATGTTACACCAACAGCAGATTTGAAGGAAAAGAAGAAAAAGAAACCAAGTCCCTAAATGACTTTTAAGGTAAAACAAGGGAGAACAGCTTTTCCTTTCAGTTCCCACTTCCAAAGTGCCATGAGCATAATGTATTTATAATTTTTCTATTCTAAAAAAGGTTCATGTTTAGTACTTTATTGTTTCATTACGTTTTTATATCTATAGTTATAATTGGATGTTCTGAAGCATTTTTCAATGGTTTTTATTTTAACGTTAGATGGAAAAAATTAGGTAATTATCAGAAGTTCTTTCAACAGTTTATTTATTTTCTAAAACTTAATCCAGCTAGTAGACTCCAAAATAAAACTACCAATATTCTTAAAATGTGAGATGGGTTCAAAATTTTTATAATTTTCACTGTAAATTGCTCTAAATGGGGAACACTTATTAAAATGGCTAGTTTAAGGTGGCATAAAAGTCAAAACTGCATTGGCTATAGTTCATATATGTATCAACTAAGCAGTGCTGAATGTTCCTGACTAGTGTTGCTAATGTCAGTAAAGGGCATACTACAGTAGATTTTGATCAAATAATAGGTTTCCATTAGTACTTACAGTAAAACATTGAAATATAACAGAACATGTAGCATTATTATAATGCAATGTAAAGATTGATATTTAACTTAAAGCATTAATCTCCTTGTGAAACCTTTCTCAAAAAATACATATATAAATGAAAATTAATTTCTGTTTAACTTGTTTACAGACCCTGACAGTGAAGCTGCAGACCTAGAGGATTCATCAAGTCAGGATGATACTTGCTCAGAACGTTCAAGTTCCACTACAACGTCTACTCAGAGAGACTCCAGACACTGTGATTGCTGCTACTGTGAGGTGTTCGGCCATGGCATGGTTTGTACTTAATAAATTTCCATTACAATAATCATTTAATATTATTTTAATTTTTACCATTATTGAGAAAATAGAGAAGTTGTTGCACAAAGCAGAATTTATCATCTAAATGAAACAGAAAAACCTTAGCACTTTGGTAAATACATCTGTAATACTTTTTTGGAGATCTGAAAACATAAATAAATAAACCATATGCACTAGCTTGTGACGTGGATTTCAGAACAAATCTGTCTCCTGTTTTTCCTTCTTCTGACGTGCACAAAATCAGACTTAAATTGTATGTTTTTTTTCTTCCCACAACACAATTACTCATATGAGGGTAAGTGCATAAGTTTCTGGCCTTGCCGATAAGGATTATCGGCTTCACAAAATCCTTATCTGGTGTCATACCTTATCTGTTAAGTAAATAATTGCAGCTGTAACTTCTGCTCCACTGTGTTCAGTTGTTCAGATATAGTGGCATAAAGAAGGCTATGTATAGAAGATTGTGACATATTCAAAATGGAGTATTGAGCTGTTATTAAGTTCTTCACAAAAAGACTTATTCCTAATAAAATTAAAGAGAGATTGGACAGTGTGTATGGGGAAGCATCTTACTCTTTACCGTAAAAGAATGGGCCAAATTTTTCGAATGAGTGGAGAAAGAATTGAAGACGAAGAGCGTGCAGGTCAGCCCTTGGAGTTGCTCACTCCTGAAAACATCACTATTGTGAAAGGAGAAACTATGGAAGACCGGCAGCTCAAAGTTACAGAAATAGCAGCAAGATTGGGCCTTTCTAAAACAACAGTTCTTCGAATTATTCATGAACATTTAAATATGAATAAGATTAGTGCAAGATGGGTGCCTAGACTTCTATTCTCTGTCCAAAAGTAGCAACAAGTTATCTGTTGTCAGGCATTGTTGGAGCTCTGCTATGGCGAAGAAAGAGAATTTCTGCAAACCATTGTTACAGAAGATGAAACTATGGTCCTCTACTATGATCCCTTGTCCAAAAGAGAATCAATGGAGTGGTGTAAACCTGGCAAAGCACTGCATCTAAAGACCAAGGTCACTCAGTCAACCAAGATCATGGCCACAATCTTTTGGGACTGTGAAGGAATACTCTTCATTGACTTCAAGGAGAGGAACACCACAGTAAATAGGGAGTACTATGCTGGCCTACTGCACAGATTGTGCTTCCATCAAAGAGAAAAAGCAAGGAGAGCTGAGTGGGAGTGTATGTCTTCTTGAAAATGTATCGGTGCACACAGCTGTTGTTGCAAGGGAAGCTGTGAAGAAATGTGGCTTCAAGGAGGTCAACCATCCAATCTACAGCCCAGATCTAGCTTTTATTTTTTTGAATGGTGTTTAATTCCCGTTTTTACTACTGAGGCACCACAGGCAGTGAACACTGATGATACATGAGATGAAATACATTGGGAAAGGATTTTTTTAGGAAGGAAACGTTCCAGGCCTAAGTTTAGGGTACCTCCCCAGCATTTGCCATTTCTTCAGTAAGAGAGGACGCTCCTGGCAGAATTCAAACCCCAGACCTCCTGCTAACGAGTCTGTGCCTTAACGATCTTGGCCACCTGTGGCTGTCCAGATCTAGCTCCCATTGACTATTTCCTCTTCTCAAAACTCAAGAAGGGACTTCTATTTGGGGGGGTGGGAGGAATTGAAATGCTAAATTCAAAGATGTGAGAATTTTATTGCAATAAAGGATAATTACATTGAAAAGTGAAATATAGTTTTTGTTTTTATCATATATAGAAAATGATTAGGTCGGGAACTATTGGATCTACCCTTGTATTTTCACTTCATCTTTAATTTTACTGCAGCACTAAAGAGCTAACTATTTACACCATTTTTCAGTACTTTATGTTTACTATCATAATGCACCTTTGGCACCAAGCTTAAACTGAATATGACTTATTTTTGATATGAGAATAGCCCCTGTACAGCACTTAATGGCAACATTACTCTATGGACAGCACTTAATGACAACATTACTCTATTCAGTATATGCTAGAAGTATTAGTACAAATAAATACTACCACAGTAAAAATTGTTAAACAAGTATAAATTGAGATTTATAAAATTTCATTTTATAAAAAAGGGAGTTGGGGTGTGGAATAGACATTAAAAATAAAGAACTGCTTCAGTTATTTATGCTCTTCTTTCACTTAAGTGATTTACTATAATAGAAACATTTATTAGTACATCCATTTTATACCTTCCTATCTCTTCACTTCTTCCATCTATTTACTCTTAGCATCATATTTGCTATACTTTGTACTATCTTATGTGCTACTAATATTCTTAATTAGCTAGTGAGTCAGTTTAATACTCTTATGCTCCACTTGCCATTAAATTATATAGAACGTGTTTCACAGGCTTTTGCCCATATCATCAGCTGTGAATCCATTACTGGATTCATTGTTGGTTGGGTGGACTTGATGTAGCTCTCGTGGACATTTTATGAACTTTTGGATTAATTTAAGTCGACTCTCAGATAATGATGTGGGCAAAATCCTGTGAAACATGTTGTATATAATTCAATGGTAAGTTGAGCATAAGAGTATTAAATCCACTCACTAGCTAATTAAGAATATGTTATTCTTAACATTGTATTAGTTCCGACACAACATTAATTTTAAATTTAATGCTAAACTAAATTTTTCAACTTTTAAATATCTTACCTAGAGGAGATTTGAACCTGCATCATTTCAGTTTTAAACCAAGTGATAAGACCATTACACAACAAGAACCATGCTGAAAATAATTTCAGTATTCCTCATATAGCATCTAACATAATTCAAATTACAATTTATGTAATCTAACCCAAAACCTATCAAAATTTATTAATAGTGTCCAGAAATTACTAAATGGATTGTAATTACATATATTAACTTATAAAATAAAAAAATTAATTCTGAACCATGATGTCACTTTAACATTACAACACAAAAACAATCATCGTTGGATCAGACACCTTATGAATAGAAAAAGATGAGCATTTACTATTGTTTACAGAACGAGAGAGGAAATAAATTCAAAATGAGTGAAAAATTAAGCTCATTAATAGTGAAATATGAAAAAGATAAAGAACAAAAACCTTAGGTAGATTAAAGATAAAACTACTTAAAATCATGTCAACACATTAAAACTCTCTTGACGTTCCACTCTTAAAACGTTTTTAAAAACTGGGACTGGATAGAAAAATCAGGGGTTGCAGCACATTTTTGGAACGAACACCATGAAATCGAGAAGGACATCACTTTATTAAAAGCAGTGCAACACCCAAAGGAACTTTGTATATGAGAAAAAATTTTCATAAAAAATATGAACATAGACTCATGAATTTCTTTAATTCTAGAAGCAGACAACATTTTGTATAAGTTCATCAATGGACCACGAGAGCACTCACAGTCACTTACACTACCAATTTAAATTAGTTCATAGTTGAAAATGTGAGCAAGGTCTCATGGAATATGTCCCCAGTTTTTTAAAAAGTTTTAACAGTGGAACGTCAAGAGTGTTTTAATATGTTGACATGATTTTAAGTATTTTTACTTTTAATCTACTTAAGATTTTAAGATCGTTTCACTGTGTTGATTCCTTCATTCATCATTATTCATAATTAATTCATATACATACACCTTAACCTAACCTCAGATGAATTCTATAAATTGGTGAACCCATTAGTTAGCTGCAGCAAGCTAGGTTGTCCTTTTCATAAGCATAAATTCATAGCAAATTTTATAGTACTAAGTTAGCTGGTAATCGTAAAGTAAAGAAGGCACATTTTGTTCTGGAGAGTTGAGAGTATTGGAAATAAGTAAAATGTTGTATTTGTTTAAAATGTGTACCCCTAACATATTGGAAAATGTGGTAAATGTGTTTTATATTCCTCGTTGATCTTATTGCAATTGAGCCATCTAACCCAATGCACAAGAATTCTATGGTGTTATCAATCAGTGTGAAAATCATATCATATGTGAATGTAAAGTGCACACTCTACATAATATATGGGCATTATGCAGACAGGAACAGTATGCATGTTCGCATTGAAAATCAGTGCAAGATGATAAATAAAATGAGTGAATGCAACCACAACCTAAGTACATGATGACTGTATTCTGGAGGTTAGCCAGACTTTTTTGTGACCTCTGTTTTCATACAATCTTCAGTTCATTTATAATATGTAGTACTAGTGATTAAACTGCTAGTTATTTAATAATATATAATACATGTAAAAGAAAGAATATGTTTAGCATTATAAGTCAATATCTGCAGAGATACAAGTATTGCTATAGTTCAATCTTAGCCTAGTGAATCTGCATCAGCAGAATCTCTTAATTTTTTGAAATCATTGTAAATTGTTAATGAACTTAAGAATGCCTAATAAATGAATGCCTCTCAAAGGTCATATATGAACTATGACCATCTTTGGATATACAGTAAAACCCTGCTTTTATGTAATATTTACATTTTCCCATTATTTACAAACTTTTTCCTCAATTCTCTCAAATCCCTAGGTTCATAATGTAAACTTGTCCCTGTTTTTACACTATACTTTGAATTTCTTGCCATTTATACATCATAGATCAGCAATTGCACTACAAAAATTATGCCTTTGGAAATTGTTTGTGGTGAAAAAATAGTGTGAAAGAAGAAACTGTTCTCGAATCAGTATTCTCCTAAGAATATTTTTAATACGGATAATACTGGTATTCTTCTCCATAATTTCTTTGTCTTCAATGTAATGTTGCATGCATATGCTGATGGCTCTGAAAAACTTCATCCATTCATTATTGGCAAGTACAAGAAGCCAGGTTGTTTCAAAAATGTTAGAAAATTGCCTACCAGTTATGATACAAATGGAAAGCATGGATGACATCTGAACTTTTTAAAGAAAGTGCATGCTTTTGACTAGAAGATGAAAACACAGAGAATCACAAGATTCTTTTTCTAGATTGCTTTCCTGCACATTTAAAAAAATATTAAGATATGTGAAATGCACAAATAAATTGCAGGCAATGGATTTTGGAGTGATACATGCTTTTAAATCTTATTACAGGAAAAGTATAGTATAGAAAACATTAAGTTTGGGAGAAGCTGGAAAGAATTTAGCATCCTTTAAAGTTTATTTTCTTGATACATGACAAGTTATAAAAAGGCAAAGTGAAAGATTAAAGAATCTAACTATTTCTAACTTGTTTCTTGAAAGCTGCTTCTTCCAGCTAGATGAAGAAGAAAGGTAAGAAAAAGAAGTGAAAGTGATTGTGATGATGACAGTCATCTGACTATTGGAGCAGATGTAACCGGATTCACTAGAAGAAGAAGAAAGGTAAGAAAAAGAAGTGAAAGTGATTGTGATGATGACAGTTATCTGACTATTGGAGCAGATGTAACCGGATTCACTAGAAGAAGTCAAAGCAATCTTTTTTTCAGTTATCGTTTTGATTCTTTAATTTTCTGGCAAAACATGTAAGGGCTTTATGAATAGCATTGCAAAGCTTGGATTGTAAAGGGTCCCTTAGCTTACTAATTGCATTCAGTTGCCAAACTTTTATGCTCATACATGCTTAAAGTAAAATTCTAATAACTATCATTACGTCTCTTTCAACTTCACAGCAGCCAACTTTACGAAACAATTGTTATTCACTCTTACAGTGATCTTTGCTGAAAACTTCAATTTTTGTGCAAGAAGACAAACATTAAAAATAGTAATATATTACAACACTTTTTTTTATTTAAAATTATACACTGTGGGTAACTTATTTACACACTTCACTTACTATATTTTCCTAAGTTGGAACAATGTTTCGGGAATGCTGGTATGTTGCATTATATTCCATGATATTCAAAATTGAACACACATCAGTCATTCAATTTTTAAGTATAGAAAGACTTCCACCCAGTGATGTTACTAATGGTATGAATGAGGAAGCTTTTCCTTCATATTCTGCGCTGTGAAGGAATGGTCAAAATTATTTCATTTGGGCAGAGAGAGTCTTGAAATTAACCACATAAAGTTAGACTTGTGTATGTATCATCTCCCTTGTTGAAGAGGAAGTTGTGTGATAGGCATCTAAAGACAAAAGAAATAACTACAAGGTAGGGTCTTTCTAAAATAACCATGCTTTGCATCCTTTATCATATTTATATTTGCGTAAGGTTCAGTGCAAAGTAAGTGCCCCTAATTTTTTCAATAGTTCCAAGTGCAAGTGCATTTGGAATGTTATCAGAAGTTGTTGAACACTTTTGCTGTAATAATAAGAGGAGATATGAAGGAAGTAGTTTTTTGTGTCATATGTGAAGGAAATAGAATCACAGATTATACAATTCAAAATTTGGATTTGAGATAGGAATGTAAATTTAGCCTGTATTATTTAATTTGTTTATAGATATCCTCGATAGGATTAAGGGAAAAAATAGGCATTGTCTAATTATTGGGAAGAAGGAAATACCAGGATTGCCTTTTGCGGATGGTCTCATAACAGGAGCAATAACCATGATAAGTACTACATGCCATTAATGAAATTGTTAGATATTGCACAGAATGGGGCTTGAGGATAAATAGTGATAAATCTAAGATAATAGTATTTAAAAAGGAACAAAATTAAGAAAAAATGAGAGAGAGTTTATAAATAGAAACCAAATAGAGGTATCAAAAGAGTTTGATTCTTTGGGGGTAAGGGGTTCAGTCTAAATATGCACAAGTAAAAGGTAAATTAGCTATGAAAGCTGTTAGAATAAGTTTGTATAAAGTTTCCACGTTGCCAATGAAATGGTTAGAAAGGTTACATGAGGCTGTGATTAAGTAGATGCTGATGTATGCAGTAGAAATTTGGGGAGTGTCATAAGAGTGGACAAAGGTTATGTAGTGCATAGTGCATAG
This sequence comes from Metallyticus violacea, assembly GCA_030762175.1. NCBI lineage: Eukaryota > Metazoa > Arthropoda > Insecta > Mantodea > Metallyticidae > Metallyticus > Metallyticus violacea. The sequence goes on from CM060835.1 coordinate 58,751,968, forward strand.
AATGTTTTGTAGAGAGGTTCTGGGATTACCAAAAAGTTTGCCAATGGGAATGAGTTTGGCAGAATTAGGAAGTGTAGGAAGGAAAGGAATAATTTTGGAGAGAATCTTGAAATATTGGTATAGATGCTTGAAATTTGACAATAATAATGTACTAAAAGAATGTCTTATGTATCAAGGAGATGTGTTGGGAATAGAGTGTTAGTTTGGGGAGATGGGGAAATTACTGGAAGAAATTGGAATGGGAGCTGTATGGCGACTGGGTGAAAGTAATGTTTTTGTCAAACTTTTTTAAAAATTGTAAATCTTTAAAAAAGTTTTTATATGGAACTAACACAGTGAAGCTCATGTGAATTGAATCTGTCATCTTAACACTCTTCATGCTTCACTAACCTTAAAAATATACAGAACCGGTTTCAAAGATATGTTATCTCCATCTTTGAAACTGGTTCCGTATATTTTTAAGGTTAGTGAAGCATGAAGAGTGTTAAGACGACAGATTCAATGTTTTTTGTATTTTGACAAAAGGCGAGGCAGAGGGTAGAAGACATAGAGGAGCAAAAGATATGGGGCAGCGTAGAGGATAAACATTCATTAGATTTATTTAGAGTACAGGGTTATCCTAAATTTGTTGGGGATTCGTGAATTTTTTTTTAGAAAACGTGGAAATCATACCATTTTTACTGTCACAGTAACAGTTAAACAAACTGTCGAGGTTTTGTTTTGTATCAGCTGTAGTGACATCAGTTACCACCAGATGGCAGTAACAGCAGTGTTGAACAAAATGGTGGTTAGCTGTAAGGAGAAAGCTTTTTGTACACTTGAATATCATCAACACTTGAACATCATCAACACCAATCCGTTACCATAGTCCAATGCCATTTTCGGACAAAATATGGGAAGGAGCCTCCTTCTGATAACTGTATTCGCAGATGGTACGCACAATTTGTGGATACAGGTTGTTTGTGCAAAGGGAAAAGCAGTGTGGCCATCCTGCTGTGTCAGAAGCGGATGTGAATCAAATTAGGGATGTTTATCTCCGTAGTCCTAAGAAATCAACTACAAGAAGTAACAGGGAACTGCAAGTTCCTCAAATCACAGTGTGGCATGTGTTACGAAGGCGCCTAAAGGTAAAGCCATGCCGCCTACAATTGCATCAAGCTCTAACAGCTAATGACAAAGTCCTACGTTTCAACTTTTGCATGGCACTATAGCAACGTTTTGAAGAAGATGATGGTTTTCTTGACATATTAATTTTCAATGACAAAGCTACTTTTCATGTGAATGGAAAGATGAACAAGCAAAATGTTTGCATTTGGGGTACAATGAACCCCCATTGTTATGTGGAGCATGTGCAAGTCTCCCCTAAGATGAATGTGTTCTGTTCTGTTTCAAACACGGTCTAGGCCCGTTCTTCTTCAATGTACAGACAGTGACAGGGCTGACTTACCTGTACATGCTCATAGAAAGGCTGTTACCCCAGTTGAGTGACAACAAGGATGATTACATGCTGCAACAGGATGGTGCACCATCTCATTTCCACAGGGAAGTCGGAGCATTTTTAAACCAAGAACTTCCATAGCAATGGATGGAACGTGGAACAGAAGGTGATCTGATGCTATTACCCTTTCCACCACATTCACCAGATCTTATACCATGAGATTTCTTCCTGTGGGGATATGCTAAAGATCAGGTATTTGTTCCTTCTCTACCAGTGGATATTCAGGAACTGAAGCAGTGCATCCGAGCTGCCTTCGAAACCATTACCATTGCCATGTTGACTTGTGTGTGGGAAGAGATGGACTATTGAGTATATGTGTGTAGAGTTACAAAAGGCACACATATCGAGCATTTGTAATGTATGTAAAAAAAACTTTGAGTTATAGTACACAATAAAACAAGATTCATATTCCTACTTCAATTGCACTATGAGTTATGAATTTTGTAACCCCAACAATCATTTAGAATAACCGTGTAGTTAAAAGAAATTGGAAGCGAGAGAATTGTGACCAATTTGAAAGAATAGCTTTTGCATGGATGCATACAGGAGTATTATTTCTAAAAGTATTAAGAGTAAATTATAAAGAAGGGTGCATTATGTGTGGGAAAGTGTATAGTTTGTTCCATTTTAATTGAAGGTGAAAAGGTAAAAAGGTGAAGGTTGGGATGGGTATGGGGATGGAGATTTGGGATGGAAAATGGAAACTACAACAAGAAATAATGCCAACTAAAATGTTATAAGACATGAGAGTAGAGAAAATGAATAATATAGGGGAATTTTTAGAAAAAGTAAGGGATAAGTGGAGAAGAAGTATAAGGAAGGAACTTTAGGCTCACACATTGGTGAAAATTGGTAATTTATTTTAGGGGTTCTTTACCATACATATAACCAGGTTGTTAAGATATGGGAGTACCTCAGTTCTGGTACTGCTAAACTTTTAGAAAATTTGTTTATGTAATTTAATGGTAATGTTGTTTGCTGACAGTATTGAAAAATTTTAATTTCTGAATTGATGTAATTATGAAGTTGTGAAATTAGATGTAAAGGCAGGGAGGAAAATGTAAATTTAATTGTAAATTATTTGCTGAAATAAATTCATTCATTTGTTCATTCATTCGTTCAATAAGAGGGCAACATTAAAATTCATCATTACAGGGGATGAACCAGTGATTCTGTAAATAAATAGTCGATGGAATGGTAATATATAACAGACACAGACAGACTTAACTTTGGAATGTATAGAAAAGAGATATAACAGAAAATCACCTAAAAATAAGTTATAATCCAATTACACATAAGTATGCAGTGTTTTAAAGCTTGGCATGCAGAAATAGAGTACAAAATGAATATCAACATATAATTAAAATCAATGGTTTCGACAAAAACACAGTAAAAAAAAATATTAATAAATTTAAAAGACAAAAATCTATAAGAGAAGTTTCCTCACTGAAGAACATCAAGGAAAGATACAAATTCAAACATTTTCCACACCATCTAACTTACCACAACAAACTCAAGAGGATATTCAAAGAACATGATAATGTAAGCCCCAGAGAATAAATATATCAAAAATTTATTAGGTGGCACAGTAGAAGACATCATACCAACAGAACAAAAATCAGGAATTTATGAAATCAAATGTGCAGATTGTGATCATAGATACATTGGAAAAAAGAAGAGACTTTTGGAAATTTGGAGAAAAAAACACTTTAGGAATATTTGTTTTAAGCAAATTGATAAATCATCACTGGCAGCTCACTTTTGGACCAAATATCATGAATTAAACTTGAGGCTAAGCTACTGAAAGAGCTTCACAACACAATGGAGCTATCTACTTGAGAAAAAAGGTTCATCCTAAAAATAAGAAAAACTTAATAAATTTTGATATTCCATCCATGAATGAACTCAGCAGGTTCTTACTAGAACCACCAGAGACTGCAACAGAAGCACCTTGTTATAAAGATTTAATGCTATACAGAGAAATTTTGTGTAACAATTGAAGTTAGGAAACCATATGTTTCTTAGTAGGAAATAGACATTCTGATCTGCTAACTATTGAAAACATTGAAATTGTGTTCGCTATTGGCTACTCTGTTCACATAAACTATTTTTTGGCTCAGTTTATTAGGGGATTGGTTTAAAATCATCAGAAAAGGGGTAAATGGTTTTAAAGCATTCTTGACAGGTGCTTTTTAGCCAGGGTTTACATCAGGCAGCAGTATAGAGTCAATGTATTATTTTTTTTCTCTGAATTTGAATAGTATGAATGCAAATCCATCAAAATTTTGTTGTAACTGGTGCTATACAAGTCTAAAGAAATTTGTGTTCTGCTGAAAAATGCAGGTAAAATGAATAAGTTTACTCTTTCATTTCAAATAGTTATAAATATGTGATAGATACATTTAAGATAAGTTAATCTGTGTGGTAAAAACTTAGTTTCGTCTCATTGGATATTTCATAAAAGGTGCATAATTGCTAAAAATAACATGTAAAACAAATAATCATTGAAATATGTACACTAAGTTCTTGTTAAGCATGTCCATTATACACTGTCTTTGTAGCATACACTTTTGTGGGCTCTTTGTGCTTGTGATACTCTGAATGCATTTACTTCATTTGATATATTTTGATGTTACTAAACAAAGAGTGATAGATTTTAATCCTAGAATGCTAAAAATAAACAGATTTGCTATTTATGCCTCTTGCATAATAATAGGCTAAGAAACTGTTGCCAATGCCAAATTTTTCCTCATTCTTGGTATTTTGGTGGTAGATTGGATAGTAAAGGCAAGTTAAACATGGGGCTGTTCTCTCTTGTTCTCATACGCAAGAGTGGCTGTGCGGAAGTGTACTATGAGAATCTCATGCATTAAGAGGGATCCCTCAATAACAAGTTGCCTCAAGTAGTCTTGCAGCCTGTGCATAAGCAACCACAGTATAGAATTAGTCTTGCATTGTGCATGATACCGTACAGGAAGAAACTGAAATATAGTGCTGAAAAAGTATGAACACAAAACATCATTTCTCATTTATCAACATAACCGGTTCCATACATTTATGAAAAGTAAGTGAAGCTTTAAGAGTGTGTAGTTCAACTGAATCATACAATGATATCAATTAATATGATTAGCTTCACTATGCAAGTTCCAATTTACATTTTAATTTTTAAAGTTATATTTGCTTGAAATTTTATAAGTTTCCAGTAGTTTTAATGAATACTATGACTATTCTGAAGAACTTCTATAATCTTTGTCTTAAGCTCAAGGAAATTTTCACAGGATGTTAATTATTACAAAACTAATAATAAATAAGAAAGTGTTATGAGTCTCATAACTTTAATTTGGTGACTTGTTATATATTGTGCGGTGCTAGCACGCAGAATCAGAACTCTTGGTGTTTGTTACCATCTGATATACCGAGGGTCCAAAAAAATATGTATACACACATTCACAATGGATATCTTTTTAATATATTTCAAAGTTGGACCGAAAAACAACAGTACTGTGTAGTACGATGTTCTGTGAACAGATGTGACTCTCATACATTATGATAGCATTGCTACAGGGAAATCAGGTAAATGAACAAATGAAGACAAGGTTATCATAAATCAACAATAAACAAATGAAGGCAAGATTATCATATGATGTTCTGTAAAATGTGACTCACATTACTTTATGCTAGCATTGCTACAACAAAATGGAGTCTCAAAATGATCGTTTGAATAGCGGAAAGCAATTTTGAAGTGGTATTGGAAAACCAAAAATGTTTATGTTGCAGTGGAGATATGTGTACTATGTTCTCTGGATCTAACTTTGTTGGACTCCTACCTATAGGGGCTCTTAATAATATTGTATACTGTAGAAAACTGGCTACACTGGCATTACTTCGGGAAGAAATTGAAACAACATGTGCTGCAATTGCTGAGGACACTTTCGCAAATGTTGCTCAATCAGTAGTTCAACATACTCATAAGTGTATCAATGCCGATGGTCAGCATTTTGAACAACTATTGTAACTGTAAAAGTCTAAGATGACTAGTACTCATCATTTTCTGTTTGTTATGTTAACATAGTTTTTTTGCTTGAAGTGTGTATACATTTTTTTGGCACCCTCTACATATGATGCTCATTGCTCAGATTAATTGGTTATGTTTCCAAACTTAAATAAAACAATTTGGTCTGGCTGTTAGTATTCAAGAGTTAAGCAAGCAGGTTGTATTAAACTGATGTACATTCTGCCACCTCAACCATTGGCACTACCGCCACGGGTGGCCGAGGTCGTTAAGGCACGGACTCGTGAACGGGAGGTGTTCGGTTCGAATCCCGCCAGGACCGTCCTCCCTGACTGGGGTTTTTTCCAGGTTTTCCTCAGTCTTCATAACTGGCAAATGCCGGGGAGGTACCTAAACTTAGGCCTGGAATGCTTCCTTCCTTAAAAAAAAAAAAATATCCTTTTCCAATTTATCATTTCATCTCATGTATCATCAGTGTCCACCGCCTGTGGTGCCTCAGTAGTAAAAACGGGCGTTAAACACTACTCAAAAAAAAAAAAAAAAAACCATTGGCACTGGAGCCATTGAATAGATGAGCTGATGGAATTAATGGTCATTTTTAGAATTGTCTTCCAAACTGAGGAAAAAAAAAACTCCTTAAATCTAACCAGACTTTAGGAATGCACACACTCCTGATATTAAATACAAAAGTAGACGATGTTAAGTATAGAATCTTATAAATTAAGCATAATCAGAACTGAATAAATAAATATGCTAAAGGTGATATTTGTCCTAGCAGAAATCACTAATCGTATTTTTGAGATATAATTGCTTCTAAGTTTAAGTTAAACCAAAAAAAAAAGTTATGCAATGTTCACACACTTTGACTTACTCTCGGTATTAGTATTTATAGATATAGGTGTAATAAGCAGAAGTAATTAAGTTCATTAAATGATTTCTGCTTGACTGAAAGATGTAAAATCTGCACTTTATGAAAATACGAGGTTTCTGTCGTGTAGAGACATAGAAATGTAACTTTTTTGAGTTCTGCCAGATTATAAAGATCCCTTTCTCTAATATAATTTTGTTAATACCATGTGATCAGTTTTTTGCTCCCCCCCCCCCCCAGAAAGATTTGCCTATTGGCAAGTGCACCACTCATTAGCCAGTTAGCTAGTCTTCGTGATTAGCTGGAGGGTAAAACAGTAAAACAAGCCAATCATACAATACACAAACCAATTTAAGAGGCTCATTACTTAGCAAATTATCAAATGAAGTGTTGAAAGTGCCCACCTTCATCCTCCACGTGTTTTTAACATCTCTTTAGGAAATTATTCTTCACCAGCTGTAGTTCATTTTGAGAAATGCAGATAATTTCCTAATGAATATTATCTTGGAGTTTTCTTGTATGCTGTGCAGATTTTCTTGTACACAGAATTTTTTATTTACTCCAGGGATAATAATCAGCTGTTAAATCAGGGAACTAAGGAGGCCACAAATCCCTACTAATAACTCTGTATTGTGGAAACACACAGTGAATTGCTTTCATAGAATTATATGCATTGTGAACAGTGGCAGAGTCCTATTGAAAAAATGCATAATCATGTTCCCTGTCAGTTAATTCTCTGAAAAAAAATGAGTTAATTACTTCATGTAAGTAACAGAATCAGCTGTATGCTTAAAAAAGTACGTCATGTGATTCTTTCACCACTGAATTAGCACCTATGAATTGTACATGAAAACAACAAATTATATTTATTGTACATTGTACATGAAAACTTGCTATGCCTTGTAAACATGAGGCATAATACGCTTTATGTATACTGTCAAATTAAGAAACAAACAACACGCACCCGGGAACAGCTGTGTTACAACTGCTATACTCATAAGTAGCAGGCTTGCTACCCCCTCCATCACAACATGGCAAATGAGTAGGGAAAACCCTGGCTGCGAGGGAAAGCATCTCTGTCTCAAAACAGTCAATTTTGAACTTGGTTACTTCTGCGAGAATGACATCAATATATTCCAAAAAATTTTGTTTGGAATGAAGAGAAAAGCAAGTAACACTTTATTTTTTATGATATAAATAATGTAACGTTATGATCAAAGTCAATTCAATTCGATCTTTTATGTTAAAAATAATCAATATATTAAATATAAAATTTAATTTTGTGTCGGAACCAATACACTGCAGCGACTAATGTATTCTTATGAGTTGATTTGATAATCTTGTGCTCCACTTACTGTTGAATAATGCAGGCTTTAGCCTGCATCCTCAGTTGCGGGTCGACTCACTAGATAATTAAGAATAAATCAATATATTATTTATAGAATCAAGATTATTACAATTTCATTTCTCAGATTCAGTTCAGCTATACTAAATTTTTTTCACTAGTAGCACTGCTGCTAATTTATCACAAAATTTTCTCACTGCTATTATACAATTTCTGTTCATTTTGTGTACTCAACTGTTATAGCTGCCAACATATTTAGTCGATTGAGTAATTCTTGAGCCAAATGTGCTCTTGTAAGCTACCATTGATGACCCCTCCCTGCCTACTACTGCGTGTCTTACCCTTCTTGTGGCAGCGATAGTGAGCGATCAGGCGCCAAGATACAAGTGAGACTGAAAGCTTATTTGACCGGCTTTAGTGGATAGCGTGCTGGGTAACAAATTGGCAACATTTAGCAATGTGAGATTGAGTTCTGCATGGTAAATTTTTGAGTGCAGCTGTGTAACTAATAACTGCAGTTTAAATATCTGTGTAAACAGCACTTAACAGATTAGAAAAGGTGAAACAGGAGAATAATTCTTTTTCTTCTCCCTATCACTTTTCCATACTCTTCCTTCCCTAAAATTCCCACTTGACTAGTAAGATTATGTTTGCAAACAACATGGATATGACTACATGGCCATACTTAACTAGAGTTTTACCAATGTCTTGTTGATCCCAAATGTGACAGTAGGTTGCACAATATACATAATCATAGCAGTGTCAGCAAACATTTTATAAAGTAAAGTATTTCATTGTTGTGAAAGGTAATTTAAAACATTAATTAAAAAGGGAGTGAGATTACAAAATAAAAACTGTTAAATGTACAGTAAAGCTTTTCTGTGTTACAGCCATCTGTAGCTCCTGTAAGTCGCAACTATCAAGAAATGAGAGAGCGCCTTCGACTGCTGTTAACAAAGAAAAAAGCTAAATGTAAGATAGGTGGTGTAGCACCCAGTTCGGTGGGAAATGGTACTCCAGTGCAACCCTCGAGTGCTGCACCGCCTGCAACACCGGAAGCTGCAGGGAAACCTAATACAGGTCCACCGGGAGCACCAGTAGCTCCCCCTGCTCCTGCAGCTTCAGGCAGTGCTGCACCTGTGCTGGCTAAACAGGATTCTACAGATTCATTACCCCAGTCCAATGTGAAAGATCCTAGGGATCTGGAGGCATTGCTGGACTTCATTGAAGGCAACCAGTCAGCTCGTTGTAAGGATGCTAAGAAGGCTGCGAAAAAAGCTAGACAGAAACAGAAAAAGGTAATAGTTACATTGTAGCTACTTTTTCAAATTAATCTAGTCTTATAGAACGTGAACATATTTACACTTATAATCCTGTAGTAGTCAGTAAAAGTTTCCAGAAGGAAAAGAAACATTAATCAGCATGTGATTTATTATCAGGATTAACTCCTGTAATTGTGCAAGTGTTTCAGTATGTTAAAGCTTGTAACAGAATCAAAATAGATTATGTAAATTCAAAAAGCAGGCTGAAAGCTCATAGTCTGGCACAGAACATCAGGGAGGATGATACTGATGGGAATGGAAGCTCAGACCTCCTGCTCAAGAGTGAGATTATTTTCAGGTTTTCCTTAGTCCTCATGAATGGCAAATGCCAGGCTTGAAATGCTTCCTTTAAAAAACATCCTTTCCCAGTTTATCATTTGATCTCATGTATCATCAGTACTCACTACCTTTGATACTTCAGTAGTATTAGAGCATTGGACACTGTTAAAAAATTATCTTAGAACTAGTGCTAGACAAAATATTTTTGCCATATGAATTCCCATATGTCACTGTGCACATCTTTTTAACTCTAGGCTCCTTCATTCTGTACAATAGAGGCAAAACATGTTAAGACCTAAAATGACATGTATATACTAGTAATTTATTTTCTACTGTTGATTCCCCTCAAAAGATGCTTCATTTGTCCAATATCTTCTTGCCTTTTGGTTTTACCATAAGATCCATGGGAATCAAATGAAAGCTTTCACATGAAAACTATCCAGCACACACAGCATTTGATTCTCGGCAGCTCGGATGTTGCACTACTGGGTGCTGACGGGATTCAAAACACTGTGCATGCAGTATAATTTTATGTAAAGCTCTGTAGCTGCAAATATACAGAGTGGGCAACTTAAAAGTATATATTCTTTGAATATCTCCTAAACAAGTTCAGCTTAGTACCATGGAGTCAAGAAGGCTGGAAGCTTGGTGGATAATCAGGATAGCTGTTGATATCCTGTGAAACCATCATTAATTTCTAGCACTGAGAAAACTTCAAATTTTTAATATTAATGAGTTGTTTGTACAGGATGGATCAGTAGAGAAGACCTCATAAACTTGAATTACAGACTTTATGGGAAATGAGAAAATACATTTTCAGCAAACTTGTTTTTAATGGAACAATCATAATTGATGAAATTAGAATGATGATGATGCTTGTCACACATTTTAAGGGAAGAGATATTGCTAGATTACCTCTCTAGTCTAGTGGTTAGCATTGTACCTACTTGGAAATTTCTTGAATTGGGAAGCATGGGACAAAGATCACCCAGCCTCATGAGAACAATAATGTTGCTGTCTGATAAGAGTGGTGGCATCCTTTCAGTCTGACAAGCCTTGTGATAGTGACTGGCAAGGTCTGGCAGTCCATGCCAATAGTGAGAACTGTTCTACCATAAAAAGGAAAAAACAGTAATTTAAACTTTGCCATTCAGACATACTTATTCATGCTTTTACATTGCATGAAATATATGTGAATAATGTTGAGAGAATTGTAAATAATAATATCAAGAGATCTGAATTCAGGAACTGTTAAATAAAAACAAGTTAAAATGACAAAATGCCTTTATTTCATTTAGCTAGGACTAATAAATCAAAAGATATTGTAAGAAAATGCATGAAACAGAATCGTGGTGGTATCCTATTGAAAGTATATCTCCATATTGAAATTTTTTATAATGTTATTTATTGTTATCACTCACACAAGAACTTATCTTAATTTTTTAATAAAGTGTTTTCTAATCAGTTGCCTAAGATTAACTCTTATCATTATTCAAATAGAATTTCTCTGCCTAAATTTGTGATTATGTTAAAGGAACTGATTTGGTTTCACTATGCATTTAATGTAGTTAATACAACTGGTTTCGGTAACTTCGAAAAAATTGATTTAAAAATAAAACACTAAAAATGCAGTATCTTCTTGCAGCTTGACTTTTTAAGATCCATATTTCCCATTTACTCATCACTTGGTTTACATTTCATACAATAAAAGCTCCAAAATTATATCAAAATTATGAACAGTTAATAGCAGCATTTTTTATTATTTCCACTAGATATATGTAATTAATGGAAATTATTAGAGTGAGTTTAGTAATTAGTACATGGCTGACAACACATATTTTGGAAATATTCAAGGAAGTTCTTTTAAGTGCCTCACCCTAAATTCACTGATGACCAGTGCTGTTATTAGAAATGAGAGCCATTATCTTAAAAAGATTGCGCATGTCCAAATCCAAAATATATATACCTGTAAGTTGACAACATAAGCTTACATTTTAGTATGTAACAAGTACAAAGACTTTAGTGCCTTTGTTATAGCCAGAGACTGGGGTTCATAACATTTTCAAAATGGCAAGGCTTATTGAATACTCAAGTCTAGCTTTGGTGAGCACCTACCAAAATGGAAACATTCCAAATTGCTGACAAGGTAATGAATAGCCTAGACTTAGACAGTTCAATTATAGAAAAATTCTATCAAAAGAAGTGGAAAATGTGCCACAACACACCAGAGCAACCCTTGTTACATATTGGCTCCACAGCTGCAGGCCAGTTTGAGTGCTCATGTTAACCTGTGTCCATTGCCAAAAGTGTGGGCAAGTGAACATAGAAATTAGATCAGAATGAAGAAGGTGCCTGGTCATATAAATTTATTTTCTCCTGCAAAAGGCTAATGGTAGGGTACTTGTACATAATGTACCAGAAGTGTTGACCAGCATGCAGTGTCGGAAGGCAATAAGCTGGTAGTTTGGGTGTTGTAATACTGGGAGCTCTGGTTTTTGTTGTTTCTGTGAAGATACTTTGATTCATTTCAATATTAAAGAATAAGTACTCATTTTCATGATAAAAATCTTCAGGAATAAGGGTGGCATCTTTCAATAAGATAATGCAACCTCCCACACTGTTTGGGTTGTTTCAAAGTAGTTTAAGGAACAAATTAGTGTTTCTTGGCCATCATTTTTCACCTGATCACAATTAATTTGAGAATTAATAGGATATCTTGGACCCAAAAGTTTGTTCACTTAAGCCCCTTTTAGTAACATAAATAAGGATTGATATTATATATAATCTTAGCACCAGATCACTTGAAATAAATGTAGATTATCTTGTAGGATACAAACAGTTTTTGGTAACATATGGTGAACCAATGAAGCAGGTAATCATAATATTTTACATCATCAGTGTAATATTGCTGTTATTCTTCTGTTTATTTAAGAGAGAATTCTAATAGCAATCATTGTTCTTTACTGCAGTTATTCTGCCAATGTCGCAACAGTGTATTACCATGACTAGATGCAAAAACTGATGTCAGTTGCTTGAGGTTGAGCCCTTCATCCTTCATGACAATGCTTGCCTGCATAATGGAAATGTTGTGACCAATAACCTATATGAATATGAGTGTGTTACCTCATCACCCTATAGCCCAGACATGAATCCACAGATTGACTTATTCCCAAAGGTGAGAAAACCTATTTGTGGATGTCGTCGTCCTTCTCTTGAAGATTTCTGCTGCCATTACCCAAACAATTTGACAAATGAACAGAAGTGAATAGCACAGCTTCCCAAATGCTGGAACTTAGTTGAAAAGCAGGAAAACTATATTGAAATACTGTGAAGAGATACCATCAAAAAGTAATTGCATAAGTAAAAAAATAAGTGTGTATTGTTAATGAAATGACCCTTTTAATATAAAGTTACAAAGCAATTTTCAACAAACTGCTCCCCCCTTCTCAGGAGTGAGGAAGTGATTCTATTTTTTAATAACAAATGAAGTTGCCTAACAGACTTGAATACTTCCAATGTTTTGCATTTTTCATGCTTATTTTTCTGAATCAACTAATAGTTAATCAGCATCTTTACATAATTGTGTAAAGTTCTAACCATTTTTGAATATGACAAGAACTTTTTAGTGAATTGCATATTGTTGCAGCTTGAAGAAAAGGAAAGAAAAGACCAAGAGGAGGCAGAGAGATTGAGGCTGGAGGAACTCCAGAACAAAACCCCTGAAGTGACAATCACAGTGGTCAATACTCCCCAACAGCAGCAGCAACAACAGGGTAAAGGCGGTAAGAAGAAATGCAGTGCAGAAGCAGCCAACAGTAAGAACAAGGCAGAGAAAACCTCTTCAGCATCAGTTGCTCCATTACAGCAGTCTGCTGCTATAGCTGGTCCTGTCACCTCTGCACAGTCATCATCACCACAAATGGTGACAATTAAGAGGGTGATGGAGTCCAATGGTGCAGAACCTACTGTAACCATCACACTTAAGGGAGCAACGCCTGACAAAGACAAGGTTCTCTTTACCTTGGTCAACGGACAAGGTGACTACCGTACGTCCAATAAGTTTATATTTGCTCTTTTGTTTGTGGTTTTAGCCAAGCTGAATGGTTGAATTGTTGATGTTATAGTTCCAAATCTAAAGTTTTATATCAGCATGAAAATTTAGTGCATATTACATTTATCCTGCTGATTTCTCAAGAGCTACATATTCACTTCCACTTAATACATTCATGGTTGGCAATTTAAATGCTCTGTTACTTACAGGTTACACTAATAGCCTTTTAAATTGGAATTGCATGTAAAAGTACTTGAATGAAATGAACATTTATTGAAAATATATCCCAACAGGCTACATTATATACTACACTCAGTTATGCATGTTTTATCAATCCATTACAAAATAAAATAATACTAATCTTTCTTATCTCCTCTAGATATTTTCTTTCTAGAGTTGCTTGCTCACATTCTGATCCCAATACACACAACTCCAGGCTGTTAGTGCATTGGTGACTATCATATTTATTGTTTATTATTCTATCCTTGTTTATACTTATCTGACCTATTGTATTTCTAAGATTACATTTCCCTCTATCTTTCTCTTAATCATTTTTAACCATTTCTCTCTAACTTTGCCCTAATAGTTCCCTATCATTTTTATATTCTCTCCTTTTACAGTTAAAATCTTTCTAATTAATATTTTCCCATCTAAATTCTTCCATTTTTGTTGCCAAATTTGTTCTCTCCACAACTTAGCTTGCAGATATTGGGGGGTTGATTTGATGGAGTTTGAATCCTCCAGCACATCAGCCTTAAGGCTTATTGTGCTATTGCTTGCAGATAATAAACTTTGAAAATCTGTATTGGTTTCTCCACACATTGGACATTTTTCTACATCTTTATCATATCTTAACCCTTTTAAATTCCTAACTCCAGTTCTGGCCCATGCAAACTCTTCCTCACGTGCCTTATCACATTGTTCTATATATTTTTCCCTACCCCATATAATTTTATTTCCTTATAAGTCTCAATGAACTCTTTTCTCTGATACTACCAAATATTCTTTTTTACTCAATATCTTCCAATCTTAAGTTTATTTTTTCCCATACCTATCTGTTGCAAAATTTCTTGCACTTTGACATACCATGATCCTTTCCACTTATATTTCTTTTGGATACTGAAACATTCTTTAATAACATCACTCTTCCAATGTGGTAATTGTATATGTGTATTTCATAATTCTTGTAATAATTTTTATTACTGTGAAATGCCTATCTAATTCTAGTTGCACTACACCATTTGGTGATGCTATTGGTAAACCTAAGATCTATTTACAAAAACTTCTATTTATTTTATCAACATCTTTCCATGTATCCTTCACATTCCATATTTCTGCCCCATATAATATTTTTGCTTCTACTGTAGTTCTGTAAATTTTTCCACAATCTGGAATTTTTCTTAAACGTGCTCTTATAATTAAATTAAAATGTAAATTGGAACTTGCTTATTGAAGCCAATCATATAATTGAAATTTTACTTATGAAACTGTTGACAATGGAGTGATAATATATCCTAAACTTAGGCATTCATTTTTTTACACTAAATTCCATTTACTTACATAAAAGTAAGACACGTTTCGAGAGAATCTCTCCCATCTTCAATTGCTCCTGAAATGCATCTTTTATGTAAGTAAATGGAGTTGAGTGTAAAAAAAATGAATACCTAAGTTTAGGATATATTATCGCTCCATTGTCAACAGCTTCATAAGTACAATATCAATTACATGATTGGCTTCACTGTGCAAGTTTCAATTTACATTTTAATTTAATTATAAGAGCACGTTTAAGAAAAATTCCAGATTGTGGAAGGACATATAATTGATATTATTGTATGATATAGTTTAAATACACACTCTTAATGCTTCACTTACTTGTCATAGTATATAGAACCGGTTTAGAGAACATTTTGTTCAGAAATGAACAGAACAAAATGTTCTCGAAACCAGTTCTATATATTATGAAAAGTAAATGAAGCATTAGGAGTGTGTAGTTCAACTAAATCATATAATAATATCAATTATGTGCTCTTATAATATTTACAGTTGCTTTTCCTTTTGTTATTACCATTTTTTTCTGTTAATTCCAACTTCCATTAGAACTTATTCTTGTCCCTAGATAAATAAATTACTTTATCACTTCTATTTCTCTCCCATTTAATTGCCATTTCTCATCCTTTCTCAATTTATAACCTTTTAAAAGCCATGATCTTTGATTTGATTTCATTTATTTTCAATCCCCATTCATTACAAAAAGTACTACTTTATTTGCCCTTCTCATTTCTCTACTAGATATAGATTCAATTACTAAAGCAACTGCAAACAGCAACCCTGGCATTTATTATAATTGCTGGTAAATGTATCTTTTCTCTTTGAGTCTCGTCCAGAATGTCATCAATATAGAGATTGAACAGTATTAGATATAATTTTTATATGTGTTATTGCATATTAAAAATATACATTTCCAAAAAAGCAGAATCAGATAGCAAAAAGTTGAGATCATGGCTGAGACTAAAACTGCAAATCTTCAGTTTATTGTGCTGATGCTATAACCATTTGAGTTACCATATACTATCTATCCTGCAAACTTTTCCCATATGAGTTTCTATATATCCTGGAGGCCTTAAAGGTTGTCTCATCATAGAAATTTTATCTCAGAGGCAACTCCACAAACATTTGAGCACTTAAGACCCAGACTTCTAGTTAACTACATTATTAGGTTTAATCAAAAGATTTGTCTTCATTGAATTTTTCCTATCTAATTCAAATTTGAAATTGAATGGGAACAGTGGAACCATGCTGATGATGAAGGTAACAGCCTTGAAACATGTCCAAGCAAGTGGAACAAAACTAGTGAAATTTGAGTGAATTCCTCATTAATAATTTGTTATATTGAAGTTGAATGTTTTCTGGTGGCAATTTAAAATTCTAGCGCACATTTGACTTTTTGTGCACATCTCATATGATACAAAATTAAAAAAAATATAGGCTATATATAACTTTATTGAGATGAACATGTTTTCTGAACAGTATTTAAAATCTTGACTACACTTAGCATAAGGATTCCATTTTGAAGTCTGTATTCAAATCATGGCTTTTGCAATTTGTTTTCATTTATAGATGCAAAGTATCTCAGATTTGAAGAACACAACACCATTAATATGCTAAAATCAATGACCCGGGACCCAAGATAGAAATAGAATTCTTCCACAAAGAAATATTTATCATGGCATATAGAAAACATTTAACCTGGGAGAAACAATTATATCCCTAATTTTGCAATTTTTTAATTCTTATTGTCTTCTTAATGATCATTATGTATTTTGTTCATTGCAAGCAGGTGTAAGAAAAATCATTCAAACCCACCACTCAGGTTGAAAGACAGACCTTTCCCTACAAACATTCTGTCAAGGAAAGAAAAATGTGCAAATCATTGATCTGTACTGTGTAATTAGGAAGATTTTTTGTAAAGAAATGAATATCTGACCAAAGCTAGGATTTACCCAAATTAATGCTCTGGCAATAAGATACATGGCTATGTCATTGAGAAATATAATGCTGGGCAGAGACAGTAGGCACAACCTTGCATGATGTCAATTTTGATATTAGATACTTAACAGTATATAGACTAAAAAATGTAAATTAATTGTTTTATTATGTAAAATAGAACTAACCCTAATTAAATGTTATGTTAATGTAGGGTCCTCAATCTGTTATGCAATCAAAAATTGATTTTGTTGACAGGAAGTTACTGTGTAACAGCCTTGCCACCTGCTGAGGAAAATCATATTGCATGGAGAAACTCATAGCATGCATTTTTTTGTTTCAGTTGCTATATATTAGAATAGAATAGAATAACTTAAACTTAGGTATTCATTTTTTCACTAGACTCCACTTACATAAAAGTAAGACGCATTTTGGGAGAATCTCTTCCATCTTCAGTTGCTCACTGAACCGCCATTACTGGAAATGATGGCTAGACAACAGCGTAATGGTGGTTCAGTGAGCAAATGAAGATGGGAGAGATTCTCCCGAAATGCATCTTACTTTTATGTAAGTGGAGTCTAGTGTAAAAAATGAATGCGTAAGTTTAGGTTATATTACCACTCCATTGTCAACAGCTTTGTAAGTACAATATAGAATAGAATATTTATTTCAGTCTTTCATTATACAAAGTATAACAATGATTTATATATTTATTACAATTAGACTGACCCAATTTTTCTTAAGTCTGTAACATGTGTTGACTCCCTGATCTTTAACATGTGTTAGAACCCTATTTCACCTACTTTTCCTCTCCTCTCTTTACTAATCCACTTTCCCCTTACTGTTCCTAAATTTTCACCCATACTCCTAGTTCTTTCCCACCCTCTAACTGACAACATTTTTATTGCTATACTTTCTTGATCCCTATAATGAACTCCTTGCTTACCCCCTTTTATTAAAGGTGATTAAGTTCTCATTTACAACTTCACTATATAATATATAATCTATGACACTTTGCCCATTTGCATTTGCAAACGTAAATTCACCTTCCAAATCTTCTCCCCTTGCTCCATTACACACTAACAAATTATTAACTTCACAGATTACTAACATCTCCCTATAATATATTTTATCCCTATTTTTCCTTGTGTTTAATGTCTTTCTCCCATCCACTCTTATTTCTCCCTACCTATTCTTGCATTCAAGCCCCTCCCCCATTAGTATAAATTCTACACTTGCATTTTGCTTATTTTACTCATCCATATCTTCCTAGATGTATAAACAACATTTTATCAAAGAAGTGTAATACCTCTGGAAAATTATATCACCAAGTGCATATTTCACTTCCACAACTTTTATTTTATTGATTGTTAATCATAAAACTTTTCTTAAAGAAGTATTCTTAAGAAGAGCCCTAATTTATGTCTCAGCAAATTGAGCAATTCTGTAAAATACTAGATCAATATCAGCTGAGTAGTGTAACTACTATTTCCTCGCTCACACCTATTGCAATACTCTTCTTAATAAACATACCTAACCTTCCTGAAGCTCTCTCCTTGACAGTTCTTCTGCTAGCTCCTCTCCCTATATAAACACAACCATCCATCTCCACACATTCCTCTTCATCACTCCATGTCTCTACCAATGCTAAATCACCCACTTCTAAAACCTCAGACACTTCATGACTAATTATTTTGCATTTTATTTAAAAGTAGATTTTGCCACTGGTTTAAACCTTTCCAACAGCCTTGTTGCGACATTTCGCCTATATCTGCATTAACTGTATTGTTTCTGACCTCCAGGATCCTCCCCTCAGGTGTTGACACAACTTTTAACCCCTTTTATGCCTCTGTTTACCAGCTGACACCAAGGCCAAGCCTGCTGCTTCTCCTCTCTCTTTCTTATCTGGAGTAAACATTTTGTTATATATTATTAGAAAAAGTAATTCATATTGTATTCATCATAGCAGATGCTCTTATCGACTTCCATTTCTTCAGTTCTATTAAATGTCATCTTTCATCATTTTCCCACAAGAATCTGTGGAAAAGAATCTCACTGCCTGGTTCCAATAGCAGCCCAAAGAATTTTATGCAGCTGGATTTCAAGGGCTTGTGAAATGATGGGGCAGTGACTCAATGTACAGGGCAATTATATTGAGATACAAAAGTAATTTTCAAATCAGTACTCTTAATTTCTATATCCATTTGTAACTTACTTAATGATAACCCTCATATATTTCATTACAGTTTGAAATTTAAATTAATACCTGGTTTATAAGAAATATCCCTAAATTTAAATAAATATTGGCAAATGTGTGGGATTGGCAGGGACATTAAAAGCCTGAGGAGGGCTAATGGTGGAATATTATTTGACTAAGAATTGAAACAGCATAATCCACAGGAACAATTTTTCTCTGCACAGTAGGGTCTCCAGTGTGTATTGAATTTTTAAATCTTTTCTAATCTGAACATCTTATAAGCTTTAGTATTTCTATTTTGGGACATTACTCAAATTTTACTTCAGTCATGATGTGCTGTACTACATTAAACATCTCCATATATTAGAGAAGTTACTGTTACATTTTGGTATGCATCTTTTTTTCTCTCTCTCTGCCTTCTTTCACCTCCCCCCCAAAAATGTAATAAATGGTAGTGTGCATAAATTATCAGTATTTAACTAAAGCAGTAGCTCCATGACATTAAATTTGACGTACAATTAATATTACCATGCTGTTTTCACATTCAGTATTGCAAAAATGGAAGTGATTTCCTTTTCAACACCACCACCACTGTGCATTGGTTATCCTCAATTCAAAGCAGAAACTGCTTAATAAGTAGACAAAGACTATTGCATTTTTTAAGTCATAATAAAAAAAATTGTTCAGAGCTGCAGAAATGGTACATTTTATCCAAGGAGCAGCAATAGTGGGAAATTGTAAGTAGGAAGAAAATATAATATATTGGTATTTATGTATTTGCTAATATTAAAAAAAGGGGGAAAACATATCATTAACCAGCTGTAAGAGAATTTTGCTTGCATGTTATTTTAAAACAAATATTTTTAGATTCCTTGTGTTATAAGTTTGATATTTCTAGCTGATTTTTTATTTATTATTTTTGTGTAAGCTGCTACAAATGTATGCATCACCATGTCTCCTTAAGATCCTATGCCATTATTTATGTCGGTCCTGGTGGTGTAGTGGTTACCATACTTGCCTCCTATACCCAAAATCGCAGGTTCGAACCCAGCCAGGACCGATGGATTTTTTCGGGCGTAAAAATCCTAAGTATGGCTTCCTTTGAAGGGAAGTAAAGCCATGGGTCCCGTGTCGTACATTTACAGCAAGAAAAAGAACCTCAAACCTGAAAGAGAGGCCTCTGAGCAAAATTTGTCGGCCGTTTCACACCCTGATTTAAATGGGACACTGATGACTTGAGATGTTAAAGAGCGCCCATAAATAAAATCAATCAAAAAAAAAACATTGTCAGCATTTCTATCATTGCAATCAGCTACATAGGGGTTTTTCTAGAAATGCAGGATTACTGTAACTGAAATGGACATCCATTAACTGAAAGAGTTTTTTATTTTAACGTTCATTGTTCCCCAAAGCATTCTTACCTCAAAATTCAGTTTTCTTTTGAAAACTTCAAGTGTGCTGTTAGCCAAAAACAGCTATCATCATTCTGTTAAAAATATTTTCCATTTGTGTGTTATTTTTGCTTGATATTCATGAATTTTTCAGTTATATGATTTTTTGTGCAAAAATGAGTAGAGGGAGAAAACTAGTTGAATTGCACTAAAACAAAATAAAGATAACCTCCACAATTTCCTAATTTTTCTAGACTTATACTGTTAAAGCAAGCTCATGTAAAGTGATAAAATTCTTATAGGTATGTCTAACATAAATTATTAATTTGATTTCCTGAATATTAAAACAGTATGCAGAAAAATAAACAAAATGCTCACACATAGCCACTTGCGGAGCCTTCTGCCAGCAGCCAATGCTCATGGGTTAACAGGCTGCAAGAGGTTTGCAGGTTTTGAGGTCAAAAATAAAATGAAATAATATGAGATAGAAGAAAATTTATCTATCTGCTTCAAAGAAAAATTTAAATATTTAATATCCACTAAATGTAAAGCTATTACTTATTACACCTGGCCATCCCAAGCCTTATGCCAGTTATGGCACAAAGACAGCATATAGTGAACATATATGCCAGTGCATCATTAAGTTAGAATTGGTTCTTCAGTTTTATTTAATAAAATCAGTTACAAGAATATCACACTTTAGGTTAGGGCTGGTTCTTTTATTTCATTTTTAAAAAAATTATTAATTCATAGTTTTTAAAGTATGTTTTGCTGCAAAATACTAAGTACTTATTTTAATGTAGTGTAAAGTTTGCCCCTATTGTTCTTGATAAGTAGTATTTCTAATTGGCATTGTTGCTGGAGTATTTAGAGTAACAGAGTAAAGCTTCGTTCCGCAGGATATTTTTTCACTTTGTTGTCATTATTGTTCTTCCTATTATTATTATTATTACTACTACTACTACTACTACCACTACCACCACTACCACCACCACCACAACCACTACTACTACCACCACTACCACTACCACTACCACTACTACTACTACTACTACTACTACTACTACTACTACTACTACTACTACTACTACTACTACTACTACTACTACTATTACTACTACTACTACTACTACTATTACTACTACTACTACTACTACTACTACTACTACTACTACTACTACTGCTACCGCCACTACCACAGCATCACCTACCTAAATCACCACCACCACCACCACCTCCACAGCATCACCTACCTAAATGATAATACATTTTTATTTTATCAACATAAAATTTGATTATAATTTGAGGATTATCCTTATGTGGTAATTTGGATGCAGAACAAAGTGGTCTGGGTAGACCAATTTTGAGATGATCACTTTATAAAGGCTGCATCTTCACATTCTTCCATACACACGGTTTTCAACAGTGAAGGACTTAATGAAAATTCACACCTCATTGTTTGATATACCCATATTTTGCCCGTGTATATGATGGTAGGTCCATATGTTTCTGGCTAACCATTTTCCAGGTATGATAAAGACAAAAACTATATTGCACTTTTCAATATAGTTACACTCTATTGCAATACACTTCTCACATCTTTGAATTAACATTTCAACCCTCCTTCCCCCAAAATAGTCGGAAGTCTTGTCTGCAAAATGGGCATAAACCGCATCTATCATTTCTTCGTCACACTTAAATTTCCTTCCTCTAAGGCCCTTTTTGAGTTTTGAAAAGAGAAATAAGTCACTGAGAGCTAGATCTGGGCTATTGGTTGGATGGTCAATCTCCTTGAAGCCACATTTCTTCACATCTTCCATTGCAACAAAAGCTGTGTGCACAGGCACATTGTCATGAAGAAGGCGCTCAGTTTTCCTCACCTTTTCTCTTTGATGGAAGTGCATAGTCTTTGCAGTAGCCCAGCATAGTATTTCATAATTTACTGTGGTGTTCCTCTCTTTGAAGTCAATGAAAGGTATTCCTTCACAGTCCCAAAAGATTGTGGCATGATCTTCTTGGTTGACTAAGTGACATTGGTCTTTAAAGGCAGTGCTTCCCCAGGTTTACACTACTCCATTGATTCTCTTTTGGACAAGGGATCATAGTAGAGGATCATAGTTTTATCAGGAGTATAACAATCGTTTGTAGAACTTCTCTCTTGCTGTCGAGGCAGAGCTCCAAAAATACCTGATAGATCACTCCTTGCTGCTTTTGGACTGAGGAAAGAAGTCTAGATACCAATCTGCACAAACCTTATTCATGTTTAAATGTTTATGAATAATTTGAAAGACTGATACCAACCTTGCTGGTATTTCTGTAACTTTGAGCGGCCAGTCTTCCATAAATTCTTCTTTCACAAGAGCGATGTTTTCAGGAGTGAGCTCCTCCAAGGGCTGACCTGCATGCTCTTTGTCTTCATTGCTTTCTTGACCCATCCCATTTGTAAAAGTTTGGCCCATTCTTATACAGTAGAATATGAGGGAGATGCTTCCCCATATACACCGTCCAATCGCTCTTCAATTTCATTTAGAGTAAGTTCTTTTATGAAGAACTTAATAATAGCTTAATACTCCATTTTGAGCATGTCATAATCTTCTGGATGTGCAACTATATCTGAACAATTGAACACAGTGGAGGAGAAATTACACCTGTAATTATTTATTAAAGGGATAAAGTGTGACACCAGATAAGGATTTTATGAAGGCGATAATCCTTAGGCCAGAAACTTATGGATCTATCCTCACATGTTAGCATGCTTTTAAGGCCAGTAAATCTAACTGATGGTTTAGATTGGATGCAATTTCATGATAAAATGTTTAACATGCAATTTTTTTTGGAGTATTTTCAATTATAATTTTTTCTGAAATGCTCTTCAGATCTCCTTATTATGATTTTATGCTACCTAAAGAAATAAACATCCAGGGTGGAATGATTTGAGTTTGAATATTTTCCACCTAAAATCCCTCTTATTTAGTAAATATTCAATATTCTTTTGCCCACTTCAGGAAATATGTCATGCTTAATATTAGGAACGAATGCATTCATTATAATTCTTTTAATGTGATCCTTGTGAGTTTGCCATAGCTGCTAGTGGCTACCACAGTGTCAAACAAATTTTCTTTTTTTAATAATTGCTTTACTTCAAGGCTAAATTGTCCTCTTGGTTATTGTAAGCAGATGATAAAGTTGTGTGTTGTGCACCAGCTGATGACATATAGACTGGAAACATGTAGGAATAGAACCTGCTGTCATTGACTGTACATCTGCCAAAATGTGTTTTTCATGTGTGTCTGATAAGGTCTTGCCAAAATTAATTTCAGGGCCTGATTGATCTGGGTATACAATCAGCTCTCCATGGGGTGTCTTTAACAAGTTTGTTTGCTTCTCTAACAATTTTTTTTACTTTTTTTATTAAGTAAAATTCATCTTATGTCTTTTCTAAAAAGAAATTTTGTTGTCTTTCGGAAACTTATCCAATTTTTGTTTTTGAAATGTTTGCAAGGAAGGAGAGGATAATTTTATTTATTTTTGCTGCTGTTACATCTTCTGCTTCAAGTTTTGGTCATGAATATGCAGACCATCTTGGTGAAAACTTTT
Source organism: Metallyticus violacea (assembly GCA_030762175.1). Taxonomy (NCBI): domain Eukaryota; kingdom Metazoa; phylum Arthropoda; class Insecta; order Mantodea; family Metallyticidae; genus Metallyticus; species Metallyticus violacea. Next base: position 58,776,011 of record CM060835.1, read on the forward strand.
GAATGCCTGTACCATTTTCTTTTATTATCCTGTACAAAATATGCAGTTCTATGCACTTCTTTGTGATTTAAACTTTTTTGTTGTAGTTGTAATGGGCTGTTTATGTTACCTTTTTGCTGTGAAGTTACGACAGTTTTTATGGGGGGCAGAGAAGGAAGAAAACAGATGGAATTTAATTGATCAGAATACCCATAGTGTTTTTTAGAATCAGTGAAGTTCTTCTTCTCTCCCGCCGCAGTCTCGATGTGTTGTTATGCCACAGCTAGATTCGGTAGAGTGCTGGAATTTTGTTACCTTCTCAGGCCAACAGGGGAAATAGTTGGGAATTAGGAAATGTGTAAAATCAAATCTTAGGACTGGAGATGATACTATTTATTTGCTTTTGTCACTTGTTCAATATTAAGGGTCGCTTTTTTATGTTCTGTGAGCGGTTCTTAAATCACACTTGCACTAACCGAACTAATTGTCTATCAAAATACTCTCCCTTTTATTGCTCTACTTTCACTTTTTATAGCTCAAAGACTTTTCTCTCGATAGCTATAACTCGATCTCTCTGATGGTTAAACTCACCCTGTCTTATCATAAAGTCATATTCCACTGAGAGCTTATCTACGTAACTAAACTTATATCCCTCTGTGATGGCTCAACTCTTTCTTCCTTCAGGGCTCGAAATCCCAATCTTTTATCAAATATCCCCTCATCCAGTCATTAGACCATCTCCTACCATTTCGGCAATTATTCCTCTAAAAAATTTCTCTAAATTCGCCAGGGCGTGCATATACTTATTCTAAGATTCCAGATTGGACGTTTCTTAGGCCTTAATTTAGAGTATTACTTTCTTTTTCTTTTTTTCTCTTTTTTTTCCTCCCATTTGGTTCCAACAAGTGAGGATATCTGGTTTATTTCACCCTCATGAATTGATTCTTTTGTCTATTCTATTTTCTGCATGCCATCGGATTCTAACATAGTTGAGTTTTTCCAGAAACCTAAAAAGGGGTGACCCTTTTTAACACAAAAGATTCTTGGAACTACGTACAAAAGGAGGACATATGGTCATCTGTTCTTTGTCCAATACACAACACATTCACTATCTACATATTCTGGCTTATTTCTAAAGTTTCTGTCAGCCAGATTTTTTCCTTCTTACTACCCATGAAATATAAAATAATAAATACACAATACACAAATAACTTTACTACTAACATGAACACACATAAATTGTACACATTAATTGTAATACTATTTATAATATATGTAATTGATTATGCTAACATTTTATAATATTTTAATTGGGGACGGCATCTCATTAATACTGCTTCAAAGTTTTCAGCATATCTTTGATTTTCTTGTATTTGCTTATTGTCTCCTTAACAAACTGACTTGGAGCTTTCTTTTTACCAGACTTGTCAATTTGTATTTGCTAGTGGCTGAATTTGATTCATATTGCTAATCTACAATTGCATCCTCCAAAATATCACACTTTTCATTGTCAGAATTGTTGTCCATTTGCAGTATATATAATATTTCACTCCACATACTAACCATTAAATTTGTTGTTTATTAGTTCCAAAACTTTGCTCACAAATATATTAGTTTCCTCTTCCACAGTATTACTATATACCTTTTCAATTTCTTGCTTAAAAATGCTCAAAACATTGACAGGATTAATGGATTTATCCATTATTTTGTTATGTACAGCAAAACAGGATCAAGACTGAAAGACACAGACAATCACTATCGATTGAAAGATACAACTGCATATTTTGGCCTGTGCACTGTGCTCTGGACTGTTAGAATGTGTCATAGTTAATCAGGAAGAAACTTTGAATTATTTGAAAAGATTACCAGCTTAAGATAAAACATTGTCACTTATTTTAAGCTCACCACCACCACCACCACCACCACCACCACCACCACGGGTGGCCGAGCTCCTTAAGGCGCAAACTTGTGAGCAGGAGGTCTGGGGTTCGAATCCTGCCAGGACCGTCACCCCTGACTGAAGTTTTTTACAGGTTTTCCTCAGTCCTCATAACTGACAAATGCTGGGGAGGTACCCTAAACTTAGGCCTGGAACGTTTCCTTCCTTTAAAAAAAAAAAAAAAATTCTTTCCCAATTTATCATTTCATTTCATGTATCACCAGTGTTCATCGCCTGTGGTTCCATAGTAGTAAAAACTGGCATTAAACACCATTCAAAAAAAAATTCTAAACTTGCCAAATGATCTCTTAAATTTAGACCTTTACTGTAGTTCATAACTGTGTGCATACGATGACAATACTTGCTTTCGTGGACTGCAGAACAAAGCCAAATTTGCTGTCTTTCCTCTTTTGTACTGCTGTATTTAGATAACCAGTTACCAAGTAATGATCCTCAGAGATGTAGTCAATATTTATTTTTATCTTTGCTACCTAAGTTTGGCCAGTCTTGAAGTAAGGCATCACTATTGCCATTCTCTTTCTCCATCTCATTATCTTTCTTATCGTCTATAGCATCACAAGATTTGGTATATGAACTATCAAAGATAAAACCCAGTTTTGGTGACAGATCATTCCACAGTTGCTGTAGCATGAAAGCAAGAATGGAAATCAGCACTTAAAACTGATACTTAATAGCTTATCAAATTTGTTCATGCATTTTACTTCTGTAAAATACTATAAATCATTATTCTAATTGGGACCGATGTGTCATTCAACTGAGGGCGAATACGTCAAGGTGGGAGATAGTATTGGGTATGTGACATCATTTGATTTGTCTCACACTTATGGTGATTTAGGTGTGGGTCATCGTCAGTTGTGCCAGCAGTATTAGTGTCCATGCAGAGCTGATGTTGCCTCCTGCTGCATAAGTTCTTGTCGTGATGCCATGACTGCCAAAGTTCATTTACTACTCCCATTTCAATAAGGAGTAATAAATATCTTGGGGTACTCTTCCTATTTTATTGGCATTAGGTCAGTGGGAATGGGCCAGGAAGAGGTATTGCTGAGATAAATGAAGATGCGTCGAAAAGTTGATTGTGTTCCGAATTTATTGAATAAATTCTTTCAAGTGGCTAAGTGCCGTGTTGATTACCATAAGAGTGAATATGTATAGATTACACTGATAAATTTGCAATATTTAGTTGCACTGAATCAAATGAATAAGCTGAGTAAAACCTTAATATGAATTTAACATGTCCTACTGCTGCCGAAGTTAAACTCAAAGTATTTAACATGTACTACCACTGCTGAAATCGAGCTTAAAGTCCATGTAACATGTCCTACCGCTGCGGAAATCAATCTTGAGGTGAATGTAGCATGTCCTACTGCTGCCAAAATTAATCTTGAAGTGAAGTTTGCAGCTTCAGATGGTATATCTATACAGAATTTGAATCTGTTAAGCTAGGAAGCTTATGTCCCTCCAATTTTACAAAAATATCATTTTTGTAAAGTTTTAAAAATGTAAGTTTCAACCCAGCTCCATGACTGGCTACTCTTAAACTTGACATGGCTGTTCTGAATTGTTATTTAACAAGTCTTAAAGAACATCTTTGTGAGGGTTTTTCAAATGCCCTGATGGTTTGGGTTCTTCACCGCTAAGCATAGTTTTTAATTCCTACATATACACAACTTTCTTAAAACAGTAGCTTCTAACTTAAAAAAAGGTCATACAATAGCACAGCGACCTTGCTAATACAAAGAGAAACCCTGTTTCACCTGCTTGCTATTGTGAAAGATTTTATGGGCAAATGGCGATAGGCACTTCCTAAGTTACAAAAACCTTCTCTGTCTAAAATATATACAGTAATACAAATTACATATGTCACTAATGAAGATAATGGAAACAATAATAGTGGTGATAATAATCTTAATATTAATAATAATTATAGGAATATTAATGTTAATTGCAAGAACTACAATAATAATGACAATGGGAATAATAATTAGGATGAGGGGGTGAAGCTGGCAATACTGCTTCATGGTTTTCCACAATTGATCATTGTAGCAAATGGTGAAGCAGTCATGAGTTTTGAACAATATTGGGATAAAATTGTAGTTTGAGGCTTTCAACAAAAAATATTGGGGACTAATTCCAAGAATGAGCTAGATTAGACATGTCAGACACAGCACATTGTAGGACATTTGCACACTGTGTAAAGCTGTAAACGTTAGTTGTTGCTTCTCCTCCTGAGAAGAGGCAGCAGAGTGAGTCCAGGGGTCGAACAGATATTTGTGAATGATCAGACGCAATGTTCTGTAAACAGAATGTCAGGGGAAAGTAAACATAAAGCATTGAAAAAAATTCAATGTTAAGAGGCATTGGATGTTTACCATGCAGATTAATGTGCCAGTATCCTTGGCGAGATAGAACTAAATAGCTAATGCAATTGACAATGCTGTAGAGATATTCGATATATTCTAATAATCTGTGTTTGCTTGAATTAATATAACCATAAAATAATGTTCCTATTTGATTTGAACAGAAGTAGTATATTGTTTCCTTCTGTTTTGTATATCCAACAGCCTTATTTAAATTTCTCTGAACTATTCATTTAAATCTTGTTTTTTGTAGCATGATTTACAGGACGAAGAGTTATTATATCTCAAAGTTTTCTCTAAAATGTATTGTGAGTTATCATTTGTCATATAAAATTGCTCTGGGCAGCCATTCTCTTGCATAGAGAGATTTTATCAAAGATTGTGTTGCAGTTGCAGTACAAATTTTTATCACAAAGTGAAATTGAAAAGTATAATTGCAAGTGCAATTAAAATGTGAATGTAATCAATTTGTAGCCTTTAACTAGCAATGGATGAAACCATCAATGTTGCAAATTTTGCACAGCTATTGATCGTTACTGATGATAATGGAGGAGTTATTGGATTTCATTCCTCTCAAAAATTTGAAAACAAAGGAGATATTGTACATTGTTGAATGGATGGGCTGGCAATGGTATAAACTTGTAACAGTAACAACAGATGGTTTTAACTGTGACATTGTTTGATTCCTAAAGAATTGTGTGAGATCAGTGAAAATGAGTTATGTAATGAACATTGTAATGCAAAGCATGAACTACATCATATCTCATGAACTTTATCAACATTTTAACGGGTTTCTTGATTCCATTGACTGTGAACAAATGGACATACCATATTATTGTGCAGTATGTTGTTAAATTGGGGGGAAATCCTACAACAGTTGCAGCCCAATTCTTGTATGAAAGAACTGGGGAAATGCCTCAGCTCAGTGATCCAAAATGGATTTGTTATCTAGTTTTTCTTGCAGATATTACCAAATATCTTAATGTTTTCATTCTAAAATTACAGGGCACAAAAATCATTTCATTATTGACATAATACTGTGGATTTGTTTAAATCAAAGTTATCTTTGTGACAGCCCAAATAGTGAATAATTTCTGTTACTTTTCTCTTAACACTGTGAAGAATTTGCAGTTATGCATTCATATGTTTTGATGAACTTTCCACTGAGTTTCATGCCAGATTTCAAGATATTGAAGTCCTTCAATAAAAGTTACAACTGTTAGTGTCGAACCGAAAAATGCACCTTACAACTGGAACTCATTGATTTACAATTTGATGTTCAACTAAAAGAAATATGTAAAGAAAGAGGTACTATCGGGTTTTACCAGATCATTGATCCCATTCTCTTCCTGAAATTTTATACATTTGTACTGACATAATGCCACTATTGAAGTGCATACAGTTTTGAGCAGTTTTTTCAAAAATGAGGCTCAAAAAATTTGATTTGAGAACCTGATTGACAGGCACACACTTAAAGATGATAATTGCTTCCACTTCAAAGTTTACAGGTAATTTTGAAAGACTAGTTACCAAGAAATGTCAGTATGTTTGACTCACTGTACCTGAAGTTAGCCATTACTGTGATTTAAATAAGGGAGTAATATTAATTATTCCACTCAATGTTGTACTTGTTTATTTAATGATTAGGAATGTGATCATGATGATATAATCATGAATAGTTAATATTAATTAAGTCAAAAATAAATTTTTAGAGTGTGATTTAGTACAACAGAATTGCTGTACTATACTAATAAATTACTGAAATAAAATTATTATTGAATCACTGCTGTTTATATCCCTGGTATGTGCCTCTAGTTCTCTCCAGGTCAGGTCTGATCAGCAGCAACACGCACATAAAAGTAATAAACATGCATGGCAGTCATCAGCATGCATTTAAGTTTGACATGTTGAGCTGGACTGATAATCTTAAAACAACAATAGACAGCTATCTCATGCATCACCTTCTTGATGTGGGTTTATGCATTGGATCCTTCATGGTTTTATTGCCTGTTTAACTGCAGCCATTGAGTTGGCAGTTAATGCAGTAAATCCAAGCAAAGTGGATGTAACTTTAGTGCCACTGATTCAAGTTCTTGCAATTGTAGCAATTACAATGAAAATACATATTAATTATGACAGGAGACATTTGAAATGTTATCCTACCCTTTCCACACTTTTTGGGCACTTTTTAGAAACTGTTACTCACATGCGTCAGATCATTTTCCAAAATTGAGTCAGTTTCTCACCTGATATTTTCTAAGTTCTTCCAATGTGTGGGAGTTTGTTCCATATTCTTTATTTTTCAATTTTTAACTCCTCTAGCATATAAAAGATCACATACTGTTAGATCAGGGGATTGTGCAGGCCATAATCCCTAATTAATAAACTGCATTAAAAAAAATTCCTGAAATGAAATATATGACTCAAGCTCTATGTGTGGTGGCAGAGTCTTACTATAAATTCCCAAATCAATATTCAGTAACAGTCACTTGTTCAGCAAATGGTGCAAGTAAGTCATTTTTCTTCCTCTCTGCAGTTACGCTATTCTCAAAAAAGATCAGCCCTATTACTGTATGCAACTACTTTGTACTATATATTGATTTTCTCATCATGCAAGCATTTCATGTATAAAATCAGGCTTTTCTGTATTCCTGTAATAGCTGTTATTTTGCATCAACACATGATCACATAAATGGCATCATGCTTCATCAGTAAATAATATTAAACATGGGTCAGTTACTCTGTCATTAACATTCCATAACCTCCAAATACAACATTTTTCTCAAATATCAGATATTTGACGTTTTTTCGTGGATAACAGTGACCTTGTATGCTCTGAACTCAGTTTCTGTAGATGAATGATGTGTGCGAATTGCAGTTTTCTAAAAAAGATGTGTGAATGTAGCAGGCAGTATTTTCAACATCCCCTGTCATTAGATGTGGTTATTTTCATTGTAGTTATAATTTCCAGAACATGAAGAATCACTTGGATGAATATCAAATCCGCTTCACCAGGAGTTATCACTCTTAACATACACCTGTTTTTACTACTGAGGCATCATGAGGTGGACACTGATGATACATGAAATGAAATGAGAAAGGAGTAATGTTTTTTTTTTTTAAGGAAGGCAGCATTCTCCAGGCCTAAGGTTAGGGTAACTGCCCGACATATGCCATTTATGAGGACTGAGGAAAACCTGGAAAAAAAAAACCTGAATCAGGGAGGATGGTCATGGTGGAAATCATACTCCATACCTTCTACTCACCAGTCTGCATTTTAACAACCTTGGCCATCCTTGGCAGTACCACTCTTAACTGCCAACCTGCAGATGCCATGAAACAGGCGACAAAACATGAAAGACCCAGCATTTTCACAGTTTTTTCCCAGGTCATCTCTCTCTTGTTTGTGCATTTGTTGTTTAACCTAACTTGGAATGAGAAATCCTGCATCTGCACCAATAACATTGAGATCAGATCACAAGCACATAAATTCATCAATACAGTAATTTCATAATTAGGCACCACTGTTCTAGCTTTTGCAAACTACAAATTTTTTTCTTTAACTCTATGTCTATGATTATAGTAGCATGACTCGAGCATCCTTGTTTTTTTTTTTTCCTCCTTTTCTTCTTTCTTCTTCCCAGTTCTTAGAAGCATGTTGATAATTGCCATATTATCATATGGAAGAAAGTTGTGCCTTGTCATGGAACTCCTTTCAATTGAATTCTAGGTTTGTCACTTTGATCTGCATTCTGAAATTAATGAAATTAGACCAAAAAAATAGTAAATTACTTAAATTGGCTCTGAATTGAAACTTGTTTTTTTCTGATAATGACATTAGGGTATGCACATTAAGATGCCTTTATATCTTTCAGTATTTTCCACTAGTTCTCTTTATTAAAAATATCAATTACAGAAACTGTTTTTAAGAAATGCATTTCACCTTTTCTACATTATTTACTTTTAAGATCTTCCCTTACAAAAACAAGAACTCAAAACTACTCCTCCTAACCTCATTTTCTTACCTTAGCACTAATAGCATGCAACTTCTTGCACAAGCATTCAATTCCTTTTATCATATAACGATTCAGGGCAATGTATTTATTGAAGTTGCAGATCTTCAACTAACTCGTAAGGAAGCTTAAAAAATATGGCAGTCATGTAAAGCTTGAGGAGAAATTTGTAAAGAAACACATTTTGAAAAAATAATCCTTTGTTGCAACGTATGCTAGATTCATATATGTTACTATCTAAAATTATTGTGAAATTTAAAACCAAAAATATATTTGTATTATTTTTTAAAATTCTTTAAACACCCCCCTTTTTTTATTATTTCAGAATATTGACAGTAAAATTTTGAATAGCTTGAGAGTTTACTCAATGTATCATGTCTGATCTTTTCCAGTCTGTCAGGCGCAAGAAAACATTAAGACTACAAGCCAGCAATCATCTGGGAATCAGACGAACTCCACTAAGAATGGCAATGTAAATAGCAAGAAAAAGAACAAAAAGGGTAACAGTGGTAATGGCCCTCGAAACTCTTCCTCTACCTCAGGAGGCAAACCTGTACATTCCACTGCCAAGAATGGATCTGTGATGAAATCTTCTAATGCAGCAAATGGTGCTAGTGGTAACAATAGTAAACAGAACTGTAATAACAATGGTGCAAATAAACCTGGTGCAGCGCAACAGAAGACAAGGCCATCTTCAGCGGTGGTACTGAATGATAGTCTTTCAGAGATCTCTCCATTAACGCGCACACCTTACCTCAAGCAACTATCATCTAGTGCTTCTGTTCAAATAAATAATGTTATCAACAATATATCATCTGGTAAATCAAGCTCTATGAGTGCTACGCAAAAGCTGAAATCAGATTCCAATAATGTGGGTGGTAATCGTTCCTTTAGCCTGGAGAATCTCAAACTTCCACCAGGTATAACTATCACCAAGGTAGATGGTCCCTCATCTGCATCATTAAGAAAAACTCAGTCCAAATCTCCAGCAGAGAATCCGAAGCCAGCTTCTCCAATGATGTCCAATCACAGTTCAACAACAATAATAGCTGCTCCAATGGTTGGAGGGGGTCCAAACAAAGCTGTGGGCTATAGCACAGCAGTCTCCCAAACACTTGGTGGTTCTAATGTTATTGTTGTGGATACAGGAAAAATGAAAGAAGTTGATGCTGCAATGACTAATGGTGATGATTCGACACACAGTGCTGGGAACAATAAAAAGAAAAATAAGAAGAAAAATAAAAACCAGGATAGTGCAGGAAATGCAAATAGCAAGATACAACGCCAGCAACAAGTTACAAATGGAGTCACTATGACTGTGAAACAACAAAATGGAGTGTCTTCAAATAAAGGCATGAATCCAACTCAGCAGCAAAATGGTAGTGTAAACATTAAAATACCACAGTCACCAGTGCATCCTCTGTTATCAAAGCATTCCATTCGTCCACAGGCCTTAAACACTCCGCCTGCCATCATAAAAGTTAATGGTGCAATGGTCACAATTAGAAATCCTGCATTGCAGCAAGCTATGGCCTCTGCTTCAGGTAGCAGATTCCCGGCAGCACAAAGACCTGAAGTAATAGTAAATGGAGAGGCAAAGCAGCCACCAGTAAACAAATCTGGAAAGAAATCAGCAACAACTGCTTCCAATGGAGCGAAAGGAAAAGAAAACAGTTCAACAGTACCGCCACGCTTTGCTAATGCTGAAAGCAATGCAGCTGCAGCAGCTGCTATGCTGCGTAACAGATTGGCTTCAGATTGCAATGGTTTGAACGGACTGCACATCAGTAAAGTGAACACCTCTCCACCAGATGGTATTGCTCTACGGGGTACAGCCAATGGACTTCCACCTCGCATGATGCGTCCACAACAGCAACAGAAGATTGGGGTTATGCAGAATGGTCCTGCCCATCCTCAAGAGAATTCTTTGGCTCCCTCACACTCACCAATGACTCGTTCTGTGATGCAAAATCAGTCAGTTATGCGTGAAGCAATGGCAGCTGCTAATGAAGCAAAAAAGAAAAAGAAGAAGAAGAAGGGTGCTGGAGGACAAGGTCATGCAGATGACTGGAACCTTGTTGGTAAGTGGACTGTTGGTTCCTTTTATAAGCTTCATACTTAAGCCACACATTTTTAACATTCTCTTAGAGCTGCATCCTAAAATATTAGTTTTAATATTTACATTCAATAGCTTTTCTCTTCTACAATAATTGTTCTTAGTTATTAAATTGCTTATTCCAATTTGGCATTGTATTTCATGGGCCGAAGGGTTGACCTATTCACCCTTCTCAATACCACTGCAAAACAGCTGTATGTGGTATGTTTGAAATGTCAGAAAAGTAAAAGATTATACACAAGAAACTGTCATAATTGATGACTTGTTAATGATACTTACATGTGTAGGAGAGTCAGAAATGTTGTGTGCCACCTGGCATGTAGCATTTCTGGAATCATCTTCAGAGGATGGTGTAATCTTCCATCACACCTTGGCTTCATTCTGTGGTCTTTGTGCATACACAATTATTTGACATAAACTCATACAAAAAAGTGTGGGCTGTTTGCAGATCATGGAATGGATCAACCACGACCACAAGCAATTGTTGAATGTCTGGTTTAATTTTAAAAAAATATGGTACTCAAAATTTCTTATGTTAAATGGCAAGTGAGATGCTATTGCTACTCTGTGTTGATCCTTAATGAAAAGGAAGAAAGAACAGCATGACAATGATTTAGCATATTTAATGCAAAAAATGTTGAGTATCAGAGAGTTTTCGTGTGTTTGTATTGCACACTGCACACGCGAGTTTTCATGTGTTTATATTGCAAACTACACACTGAAGCAGTTGGACCACTTTGTGCATAAAAATAATGATGATGATAATGCTGAGTGATAAGGGCACACTTGGGAGTAATAACTGGCAGGGGAAACTGGAATGCGTGGAGAAAGCCTGCCAAGATACCACTTTGTCCACTTACAGATTCACACATGTCCATGAGACCAAACCTAGGCTATGTCCATAGAAGGCAAGCAGTATCAAGTTTCTCTCTCTCTCTCTTCATTCATTCATTCAGTGGATTTATATAGAACCTTAGCTGCCAAAATATATATATTAGGAAAGTCTTCCTACTGTTCTTCCTTTGATAAAAAAACTCCTGTTACAGGCTTAATATCCAGGTAACTTGTTCACATTTTAAGAAGGTATAAGGAATAAAAGATCATGTGCCACCATAACAGATTTTAAGAAAGACATTACAAGTTCTTCAGAAGTTGTTAAAATGGCATAATGGTCTACATTGTACTGAGCATTAATAGTCAAGACAGAATACCATTTCAGTGATGTAGTGTAGATATAATGTCAATTAAAAATTTCAGATGATAAGGTAGAGGAATGTGAATTAATGGTTTCAGTAATTCATTTGTACTTATTGCATAGCAAGTGATAGATGCTTTTCAGGGTGAAATTTGGCTTTATTATTCCGACTAACATCCAATTTCACACATACTATCAACAGAGGAAATCTACATATTATGAAAGAAATAGGATTTAATTTTAGAATTTGAATCACTGGTTAGCACACATTAATATAAATTTGGCTTTTGCTAGTAGTAAATAGCTGATTTTGAATTGTAATAGATTTACCTTAAAGAACAAAATGGAGCTAATAGTGTCCACTATTCCAGTGCTGATTCTTAGTAACTTTGATGGTCTACCATTCAATTTCTTTTTGATATGCTGCTTATTCTTCTTTGTGTCAAAACTACCCAAAATAATGAGCAAGATAAAGACTTCTGAAATGATTTGTATATATTCATGTTCCATTAAAGCAAGGCAAAGATAATTGTAATGAAGTATGAATGAATCACATCAATTTTAATATGTGCATTTGGAAACATTTTCAGTATGCATGTAGTTAGTATGAGATTGTTGTCAGTTCAATGATTTTTTATTTTAAACCAAAGTGCTACTTTGCCTCACTGGTTTTTCAACCAAATACCACAATGATCAAACTAGTACATCAGTAGCCAATGCTATCATTTATTTCTCTTACTTAATGCATTACTATATTGATTATGGAGGGTTTTCTGATATTTATGTTTCATATACTGTTCTTCACCCACAAGAACATCCCTGCTATGGAATGCAGGAGAAATAGATAACTTGCACAAGACACTGTACTTCCTATTGACCGAGATTATGTAACGAATACCTAGCCTGGCCTAATCTTTTGTCATTTCTGGTGGTCTAGATAACCATACTTGCATCACACACCCAAGGATGCAGGTTCAAACCCAGCCTGGGTCAGTGGATTTTTAGGACATAAAAATCATATATATGGCTTACTTTGGAAGGGAAGTAAAGCCATTAGTCCCGTATTGTAGTAAAAGAACCTCAAGTCTAAAAGAAAAGGTCCCTGAGCAAAATTTATCTGCCATTTCACACCCAGAATTAAATGGGATGCATATGACCAAAGATATTAATGAGCATCCTTAAATAAATCTAATAATAACATAAGTTCTGATAATGCAACTGCTGCTAAACTCTGCCTATTTATTGTTCAGTTCAACTGCAGTGAAAAGAATATGTCAGTTAAAGGCTTAGTCATGAAATGGGGAGATTATGAAAATTGCATTGCTGTGTTAACTGTCCAAAGGGTTGGAAAATTAGCATCTGAGATTTTCAAGACTGTAAAGAAGCTGAAAATTAGCAGGATATTTGTGTACTGCAGTATCAAACACTTTACTGAAGTTGGTGCCTTCATTGACCATCCAAGATCTGGACATACATATTCTGTGAGGAGTAGCACAATGGTGAAAGTAGTAGAATCTCATATCAGGTGAAATCCAAAAAGTGATGGCATGCAAAATGAACATTCCAAGGAAATCATTGTTCAGATTGCTCAGGCAAGAACTTGTTCTGAAGACTTTTTGCCAGAATATTGGACATTTTTAGCTCCAAGACCTAAGCAACAGGAAGAACTGAAATGAAAATACCTACTTGTATGTTATGCTAACAATGGGCAAAACAAAATTCTTTAGAATGAAAAAATGTTTAACATTGAAGAGAACTACAACCGCCAAAACGATGTGTATGCTGTAACTTCCCAAAGATCTAGAGGAACTACCATCTTGTCTCGTGTATGATTTTGGTGGGGAGTGAGGATAGTATTACAAAGCTAAATTTCTGCCAAAAGGGGATAAAGACGACAGTCAGAGTGTATCAAACAGATTTCCTTGAGTCTGTAGTGAATGAGTACTGCAGCCATATGGCAGGGTTCATTCAATCTTGGCTTGAGAGAAATATTCCTGATTTTATTGCTGTCCAAGACTGGCTCTGTAGTAGTTCTTTGGACTACAAGCTGTGTGCGTTACTTGAGGGTTTAGTTTGTAAGAAAAGTTAAGTCTCTCGAGATATCCTTGGGGGCAGCAGTTCCAAATTTCCCTTTGGAGTTAGTGCATGCTGCCATTGATGCATGGCCCAATAGATTTAGGTCCTATATTAAGGCAAACAGGGTTCATTTTGAAAAATAATATGAACACTGTGTACAGAATGAATGTGGGTACTAAGTATCAAAGTAAATTTTTGAAAATAGCAAAAAACATGTAATAGAACTTATGACTAGACTAGGTATATCTACTAGCAATGTTAATTCTTTTAGTGAGTGCAAAATACATATGGCTTAATACTAGTGATGCAGGAAGAAGATTTTTCATAGTGAGCACGTACCAGCATCAGCATGTATTTGTTCCAATTATGAAAATGTCGATGCATTAATTTGAGATTCCAGACATGGAAAGTTTAAAAAATGCTTGTTGATTTTTATGTATAATTTTATCTTTTCTGAGTACTTAAATCCATCATATTTGAAAACTTTCTTTCTAACAGCTTATATACTGTACTTTTTAGAATAATGTATAATTTTTTGCATGTGTTAACTCAAACAAGAAAGTTCAAATATAGCTAGGCAGCATAGCTGATAAAGTCACAAATCTTGTGGCATTTGTCCTTTAGTAGTTTTATTCAAGATGAAAGAACTAATCTGGTATTTTACTCTCATTTGCAGAAAGTGTGTTTGCACCAAAGGATATAGATCTTGAAAATGGTGATATAGATGATGATGAAAGGGAACTAGAAGCATTCAAGAGGTTCTGTTTCAATTCTGTACCTCCAAAACGTAAAGAGAAGGTTCATCTCAACATCAAAGACATTGTGCTGAAGAAGAAGTCTTCTGCAATTGGCTGCAGTTAGATTTGCTAAAGACGGTCACAAGAAATAAAACTGCCTTGAATTGAAAGTGGCTTCTTTTTATTGTAAAAGAAGAAAATTTGTTGATCTTAGTAATTAAAGGAAAATTGTTTTCATTTGTACCCTGTGATCCATACCTTTTCTGTGTTTGTAATTTTTTAAAAGTGCTAAGTCATCAGAGCATGTTTGTTCAGATCCTTAAAATGTAAAAGATATTGGTTGGAACTAATATTGTAAAAGTTTTAAGATTATTAAGGAGTCATAAATAATTGTGAAGTGATGATTTTAAACAGAGCAAATCCTGTATCATGTTATGTATATGTGAGATACACTAAAAAATGATTGCATATTTTGTTTTGTCATTTCTCAGCTTTTAACTGGAGTAGTTTCTCTAGGAATGCTATCTGATCTGTTTGTTAGTAGGTTGATATGGGGCAGTGTTTGATCTCAAAGTTTTGATACAGAGAGCTTAATATTTCAGATACAGAACTTAATAGCTGCCAGTAACAGCATTGGAAATAATAAATGAGTTATTAAAGAGATTTCCATTTATTTGCAGTGCTAGATAATTAGTATCACTTTGAAAAAGTGAAGAAAAAAGTATTTTGCTATGTCCGCACAACTGTGCTTCCATATTTAAGCAGCATGATTTTTTGCATTAATAGACTGCTTATAAGAGCAGGTTATCATAATTTAACAAGAAGTGATGCAGCTTGATATATTTTGTGTATATTAAGGCAGTGCGATTATTTTTATAATTTTTTTTTAATTTGTGGAGATGAAATGACATTCACTCTGAATTTTTGGAAGCCTTTCAGGTATTTGCAGAATAATTTCACTAAGGGAATTATTTCAATAAGTTCCTTGCAATATATTGTAGTTTGAAGAAATATTTTGTGACTACTAAGATACTTTCATACACATGATATTGCATATGTTTTCTTTTTGTTATCTTTTTTTATTCCTTTTCGCTCTGTATAGTGAATATGATGGAACATTGTATTAAGAGAATTAGCCACTAATACACAAGAGGCAGAGGCAAAGTGCCCACAGCTGCATCTGCATTGTAAGACATAAGACATGCTGCTTGTCCAGCATCATAAATGACTGTTCATTTTGATTTAAATGATGTCAGTCTCTGAAAAGACTGAGAGAGAGAAAAAAAAACAATTATAGGATCTCTCGTGAGATCCTAATTTTTTTACATGTTGCGCCAAGAACTCCAGTGGTCTGTGGTATTGTATTTGTTACACAAGATTTATTTAGCCAATTAGATTAAAACTTATTCAATTATAGATTGAAACTGTGATATATGTTCACTGTCCTTTTATAGACACCCATTCAGCATCCTTTGTGTTATATAATCTTTGTTTTGGAACTAGAAATATTAATGAGTAATCATTCTTAAAAGCTGTATGTTCTATAGCAGCTTGGTACATGATGCTTGAGTTTATTCAAGCTATTGATCTCTTAAATGTTTTTATTTTTTCCATTTATTTGTTATATCTGTACCATCCTACTTTCCTGCATCCTGTCCAGTTCTTTTTACAGTACAGTATTTATTGGACCTTTACTTGATTTTTTACATGCACATTTTTCTGCAGAAAGTTCTTCTAGTTATGGCAAAGTACAATATCTTCAGAGTATATTGAGTTGGTCATGCCCTTCTGCATTTGAAATGAATAAAGTGCTCATTAAATTACACATAAAGTCTGAGCTGTTTGAGAGTATATGGGAAGAATGGAAAAAGAATTATAACTGCTTTCTCCAAGTGTGGTTAAAGTGCTTTGATGATTAGTCAGTCATATGGCAAACAGAAATTTATACTTTTGATAATTGGAGATGGGCATAATGATGGAAGCATGCAATAAATATATGGACTCTCAACCATCATAAATAGATTTAAATTATCTCTCAAAGCACTGGTTAGTCTATGTACATAAGAGAACCTGTGATAGAGGACTTTAGGTTAATAAATAATCAATAACAGTTCTGCATCTAATTTTGCATGTGCACTATGATTATCTCAGTAGCAAATTGCTTGAGAAATGAAAAGCATAAGAAAAAAAAGAAAAGTAAATAGAGTGAAAGGCCACAGATTTATCTTTTTGATCAAGAAAACTTACTAAAATCTATTATAAGTTACTTTAATAATATGGAATGCACAGCCTCTGAATTGTAAGTTTTTACATAATGTGTCATCCTGGTGGTATGGTGGTAACCATACTTGCCTTCTAAACCCAAGGTCGCGGGTTAAAATTCGGCCAGTATCGATGGATTTTTTCGGGCGTAAAAATCCTAAGTATGGCTTCCTTCGGATATAAAATAAAGCCGTGGGTCCCGTGTCGTACATTTACGGCACGATAAAGAACCTCAAGCCTGAAAGACGAGGCCTCTGAGCAAAATTTGTCGGCCGTTTCACGTATGGGAACGCTTATGACCTGAGATGTTAAAAGTGCGTCCTTAAATAAAACATAAAAAAAAAAATCAATTTTCATTATGTCTATCAAAGTTTCCCCTGTGTGCCTCGACTGCACAACAGAGTGAGCAGAACTATTTGTCTAATGAATGTTGAGTATTATAGCCATGTTGCAGCTAGCAGTGAGTCTGCTACCAGTCAGTCTCTGGCAGTTGCTCTGCAGCCGTAACATTTCACCATTTTTTCCCCCAACAGCTGCTCTTATTTCAATTCGCAAGTAATACAGTGAGAAATTTATTCCAATTCACAACTAAGGAAGTAAATTTGAGTGGCAGCACTGACTGCATGCCAAGTGTATAGTTAATGTATTCACTTAACCACCAATGCAAGCACACAAAGTTCAAACCTTCGCAACAGTAGGTGGATTACCAGGTAAAAACCAGCTTTGAAGGAAGGAATGTCAAAAATATAGGAGTAACAACTTTCTCTTGTGCAATACACATCACATGAGTGCAGAGAAACTTGTCGAGGATCTGTTAGTATTTTTTTCAGGCCCATTCATTTAATGGTATATTTATATATAATAGAATATTTATAGTTTTGTATCTCTGCTTCTAATGCAGTAATGGGTGCAAAACAGCTCTCAGCTGAAGGGAGACTCATGCTTGGACTTCATGTATGTCTGTTGTATGTAGCCATGATTTACAGGTTTCAAGGTGGACTACTTTTGAGCTAAAGCAGGCATTAACTTTGTTGCTGCCTGTGGTCAGACCAAAATGAAAAATGAGTTCAAGTAGTTCAAAGAAAACTACAATTGGGACTGATAACAAAGCGATGACCAATCCATTGATTGCAGCGACAGAGTTGAATACTCATATAAATGATCTATAACTGCTCACAGGAATTTCAATTTGGACCATTTACCATAGGCTACAGGAGGACTTAGATTACCAGATTGTTATGCTGCCAAGAGCCCTCTTCTAACTGCAGCTAGGAAGAAAAAAGGTTACATTTTTGTGCAAATCCTTTCTCTAGTTCCTCAGAGAACTAGAGAAAGGTTTCAGATAAATGCACTTTCAAACTGGTCAGAGCAGAGTGTGAAAGATTATATTTTCAGATGAAAGCACTTTCAAACTGGTCAAAGCAGAGTATAAAATGGTTAGAAGACAAAGTTGTTATGACACAACCCCAAATACCCAATCAAAACTTAACATCCAGATGGTATGTATGATATGATATGGACTCATTTAGTGTTAATTGAGCAAGAGGGGGCTTAAATTTTCTCATTAAGAATGTCATAAGGAGAGAAGGGATGTTGAAAGAATGTTTGCTGAAATTTGGCCAATACTTCATTTATGTTGTCCCTGTCTGCTGGTTCAGAAGTTGTTGAAATAAAATAATATATCTGTCTGTCCTTGGTTGGCCAGGTAACTCGCCTGATTGTACTGTATAGTAAATACTTGGGACCACATTAAAAATAGGTTCTAAAGGCAACAATCATCAAGGAGCTATAAACTTTGATAAAGAAGTTATGGGGTGACCATGGGAAAGATCTCATTTGAAAATATGGCTATTCAATGGCCTCAAGATCAAAAAAAAAGTTGTTGAAACTAAGGGAAACATGAGTAAGTATATTATTGTTATAAGTAGCAGAAATAAATAATGTGAAGTTAGCATTTTTAATGCCTTTTATAATATAAATACTTTCATTATGAGCACTATACAAGCAAAACATTGTAAATTGAAAGGAAGCAGTTGCCAAAGAATGTCAAGGAGCAGGAATAGAGTAAAAATTAAGTATAAAACTATATTGAAAAGACACTTTTTGTAGAAGCTATCACTGAAATATAACAATAATTTTGAAAAATGTAATTATGTTGTAGGGCATAATTAATGAACTTTATGTACTAGCAGGATCATTTATTTTATTTCCAAAATTTCCTATGTGTATTAAATTTGTTATCACTATAAATTTTTCTATTCAGTCCATACGTTCTGTCTTAACTTTGAAGATAAATTGCAGAAAGTAACAGAACTATATACCATTTAATAAAGTACTTTTTATTACATTTTGCACCATAAATTCATTTGAAATGTACTAACACAAGTTTTTAGTCCTGGTGCCTATTCATCAAAGTTGCCTATAAGTTTACATCTAAGTTAGCAACTGCCTGCCTTAAGGGTTTTTAAGGGACTCATTATGTTCTGTTTGGAACAGAAGACCTTATTCTCTAATATGTTATACAACTTACACTCAAGTTAGTTCGGGTTTCGGCTTGATGATGATCATTGTTCATGGTTGAGAAGCATTAAGGTACAATTGCAATGATCTTGTCTTGTATGCTGGTGCAAAATCTTGCTGGAAGATCCTAGTATTTTATTGCAACCTTCTTGAGGATGTCATCCTTTTTATAAATTCTTGCATTTGTTTTGCTCTCTTTTCAAGAAAATGGTCTTTGTTTGGCCCATTATAGAACACTTCCAGCATAACCATCACCAAAGCAGATGGTGAGCACTGAGCACACCCTATATGTTATGGCATAAATTTTCTTTGCATAATTTCATTTCATGCATTAAGATTTTTTCGCCTGTGAAGAAATTTTTTGATATTTATGTGAATACTTACAAAGAACAATCCGTGTTCTTTCCAACCCGATTTTTAAAGGCAAGATATGAGCAAGTAACCTTAGCTTAAGTCCTTAACATAATATCTGGACAAACTATATTTCAAGCTGCTATGATGTGATCTGTTTTCTGTCAGAATTGCCAGAGATTCACCTCTAGCTTTCTTCATTACTTTTAGATATGAGTTGAATGAGTACAGTCAGGTCTCATATGGTTATCTATTGTGAAACCTTTTTATGATACAATATATATGATTCTATGTCTTTACAGGATACCACATCTCTTTCAGGTAGCTCCCCAGATGTCATCACAAGGCTGGGTGAATCCCATTCCAGAACTCCTTAGCTTAAACAATTTCCAACCAGGTACAGGATCAAACCCAGGACCTCCCAGCCAGTAGCCGGCAATGCTAAACCACTGGACCAAGGAGGCAGTCTTATGGTACAGTTTAAAGATCAAAAATTGATTGCAGTTTTAGCAGAGTAAAAATTGTTCTTGGATCATTTGTACTTGTGCAATATGATTTTCTTTCACTGACATTCCGTGTTATAGCTGCAAACAAGAGGCATGGATAAATAGTGATGCAAGAATCTTATCCCAGTTATACGTGTCCAGATCCTTCTTTGTTAGAGAAATAAACAAAGTTATAAAGGTACCAAGAGTGGCAAAACTCACAGCTTGATATAGTATTCATAGTTAGAGATTCCTTAAGAACATTATACAATGAAATTAATATTAATAGTTATCTTAGCTCCATGCAGATGTGGTACATAGATGTTAACAATATGCACAGCTATTGGCAAAAGGATTAGTAAATATTACAGTAGTTTTTTTATTTGTTTTGGAAAAGATAAAATTTAAAAAAAGAGCTGTATATAGAAGGGGGATTAATACATGCACTTACAGACAATAGAATAAATGAAATCAATTATAAATATAATAAATTTAAATTCAAATTCTATCTAATCTGTCGCCTAACACACTCTTATGCACAGATTAGATAGAATTTACATTTAACAACCTTCATTGTGTGAGTTCCAGCAGAATTTTTTAAGATTTTCTGATAATTTTTTGAAAGTTCTTAAATGAATATTGAATTTTTTTTTACATTTAATTAGGTATTTGACCTTTATTGAAATACATCTATTTAAGCATAATTTATGATAGATGTATGATAGAGCTAAAACAAAATAAAATACTTCACATTCATAAACAGCACAAAAATGTATATTGAGCATAATTATGTACTATAAACAGAAGCAAGCTTGGCTTAAAATAACATCATCAAATAGTAAATGTTGCTAAACACATCAGGAGCCTGCATAGAGCTCTGTGCTTTATTTTTATTAGGTTACAACACTACTGACTTTTCTCAAGCAACAAGAGATACCTGTTTACAGTTATACACTGAAAAAATATATATCATTGCAAGGATAAGAAGATACATTATGATAATAAGTAAGTTTTCAAAGTGTGTTTTAAGTAGTAGGAATTTTTACAGTAAAATATAGTGTAATTTTTTAAGAAAAAAATCACTCAAATTTCACTAATTATGTTCCACTTATTGAAGTTGTTGCTTTCATCTTCTGCCAGTGTAAATAAATAAATTAGTGTGGATTTACTGTCAGCTTCCCAGCATGGCATTACTATGTCACTCTGTAGATTTTGCAAATTGAATGATGAGGTTACTGTTCTTTTGAAAATCGAAATTAACTGAATTTTCTTTGAATCTGTCATCTTAACACTCATCATGCTTCACTATCCTTAAAAATATACGGAACCGGTTTCAAAGATATGTTATGTTCATCTTCGGCTGTGGATGACTGGTGTGAAAGGTTGTTGTTGCGTAGTACCAGAAGCAATGTTCCACTCTGGTGAAACTGTTATGAACTTAAAATTTATATTTTCTTCTTTCGGAAAGTCAAAATTCATCAAATGAACCTTATATTTGTAGATGTAAATCTTTTCCCAAATATCCAATTCTACTGGTCCCTGTACAGCTCTCAATAATTCAACCTTTTTTCTTTATATCATGATTTTCGGTCCAAAAGTGATATGCCCCCGCTGATTTTTCTATTTGTTTGTATTTTAAATTCCTCATATGTTCTTTAAGACGTATCCCGACATTCCTCTTGGTTTTTCCTATGTAGATCTTATCACATTCAGCACATGAAATCTTGTAAATTCCTGATTTTTTTTTCCTTTGGAGTATTATCTGTAGTATTGTCTTTCAAAACGTTGTTTAGACTAAATTTATTAGTGGGAGCCAATTTTATATTAACATTTGTAAATATTTTTGAAATTTATACATCACTGTTGGGTTATATGTGAAATTTTTAAAGGACATTTTTTCTTTAACTGTTGATAATGTAGTGCAATTTTCAATTCTTTTCTTCTTCTGGAATTTTTTAATCTTATTATGTACTAAGTCTTCATTAAAACCATTTAAAATTGCTATTTCTTTAATTTTCTTATATTCCATGTTATAGTCTTCTTTACTGATTGGCAAATTGATCATTCTGCATATCAGACTATTAAAAATTGCATGTTTGTGAGCCGCCATAGGATTAAAACCATTTTCTTTGATATAATTATCTGCATGTGTGTCCTTTCCATATATGCCAAATTTAAGGTTTTCTTTACTTTTTATAATTTTCATATCCAAAAAAGGCAGCATATTGTCTGTTTCTATTTCATGTATGAATTTTATATCTTTATCTTGAATATTCAAAATCTTTAGTACATCTTCAATTAACTTTTCATTAACTATGGCAAAAACATCATCAACATATCTGTACCAACACTTAAAGAAGTGTGGAAAGGCTGAAGTAATGTGTGTTTCAAAATTACTTTTACAAAATTTTACAAAAATGGTTAAAAGAAATAGGAATCAATGAAACACACAGAAAAGAGTACATACATATGACAAACATTTATATTAATCAGTCATATTTTACATTTGATAAACATTTTTATAAACAACAAACAGGCTTGACCATGGGCAGTTCTCTATCTCCTTTTCTGGCAAATCTTTACATGAGTAATTTTGAAACACATATTACTTCAGCCTTTCCACACTTCTTTAAGTGTTGGTACAGATATGTTGATGATGTTTTTGCCATAGTTAATGAAAAGTTAATTGAAAATGCACTAAAGATTTTGAATATTCAAGATAAAGATATAAAATTCACACATGAAATAGAAACAGACAACATGCTGCCTTTTTTGGATAAAAAAAAATAATAAAAGTAAAGAAAACCTTAAATTTGGTGTATATAGAAAGGACACACATGCAGATAATTATATCAAAGAAAATGGTTTTAATCCTATGGCTCACAAACATGCAATTTTTAATAGTCTGATATGCAGAATAATCAATTTGCCAATCAGTAAAGAAGAATATAACATGGAATATAAGAAAATTAAAGAAATAGCAATTTTAAATGTTTTTTTTTAATGAAGACTTAATATTTAATAAGATTAAAAAATTCCAGAAGAAGAAAAGAATTGAAAATTGCACTACATTATCAACAGTTAAAGAAAAAATGTCCTTTAAAAATTTCACATATAACCCAACAGTGATGTATAAATTTCAAAAAATATTTACAGATGTTAATATAAAATTGGCTCCCATTAATAAATTTAGTCTAAACAACGTTTTGAAAGACAATACTACAGATAATACTCCGAAGGAGAAAAAATCAGGAATTTACAAGATTTCATGTGCTGAATGTGATAAGATCTACATAGGAAAAACCAAGAGGAATGTCGGGATACGTCTTAAAGAACATATGAGGAATTTAAAATACAAACAAATAGAAAAATCAGTGGTGGCTATTACTTTTGGACCGAAAATCATGATATAAAGAAAAAGGTTGAATTATTGAGAGCTGTACAGGGGCCAGTAGAATTGGATATTTGGGAAAAGATTTACATCTACAAACATAAGGATCACTTGATGAATTTTGACTTTCCAAAAGAAGAAAATATAAATTTTAAGTTCATAACAGTTTCATCAGAGTGGAACATTGCTTCTGATACTATGCAACAACAATCTTTCACACCAGTCGTCCACGGCCGAAGATGGAGATAACATGTCTTTGAAACCGGTTTCATATATTTTTAAGGTTAGTGAAGCATGATGAATGTTAAGACGACAGATTCAATTCACATGAGCTTCACTGTGTTAGTTCCATATGAAAACTTTTTTACAGATTTACAATTTTTAAAAAATTTTGAATTTTTTTTTGTTTTTGTTTATGAATATATTTTCCCGTACTGATAATTCTATTGATTTTTAGAGTTTGGGTTTGAAATTTGTGAATTTGTGAATCCCCTAATTGCCAGAAATAGTATACTATTGTTGATTTAACCATTTGTTTATATTTTACATCTGTGTGTTACTTAGATTAATGTTTCTTTTTGTTTTACCTATAATCATTTCATATTGCAGTCTTTGCAGCTTATTTTGTAAATGCCTAATTGTTTTCATGGCAGAATTTGTTGTACCCATGAGCTTTTTTCTTTAGGTAGAAGGGCAAATATAGACATCCTTCTGCAAAACTCAAAAATACTAAAAGCATGCCAGAGATATCTGGTGTCCACTTATGAAATTTTAATTTCATTCATAATGTATCATATATTGCAGTTACAATTCACTCTCTTTCTTTATTAGATGAATTCCAGGAAAAAAAAAAAAGTTGAGTAAGTTACTTTTTAAAATAAGCTAAGTAACAGTTACTAGCTAGAAAAAAAGTAACAGAGTTTGTTACAGTTACTGTTCACAAAAAGTAACCGAGGTACAGTTAATGTTATGGTTTGATGTGCAGCTTACAGTGGGATCGGTTTTGAAGATGGAGAGGATGTCTCTTCGAAACTGGTCCCTCCATATTTAAAAGTAAGTGAATCATAAAAGTGTGTTAGATGACAGATTAATTATAATTTAATTTAACAAGCTTCACTATGCGAGTTCCAAAAGAATTTTTTAAAAAATGTCTTATTTTTTGAAAGATCTTAAATGAATTTTTTTCTTTATTGTAAATGTTTTATGAATCTCAAAGTAAATGATGGATGCCTATAAATTAACTAGGTTGAAAAAGAAAGAATTGCAATATTAGTGGTGGTGGTAGTGATGGTGGTATTTATTTTTCATGGATCAACATACAGAATTTTTTAACAAAAGAACACAAATAAAAAAACATTACTTTTAAATATAAAAATTAGGAACAGAGCCTTCTGCAATTCCAGAAGGCACTAACTCTACTCAAAATGTATTCCAATTTGATTGGCTCAGCTCTCCAGTCCTCAGTTTATCAGCAGCTACCTACTGGAATATCCAGGGGACTGGGCCCCAATCCTACCAAAAACAAAAACAAAACACAATATTAAAAATAATTTATACATTCAATACAATATTAAGTTATATTTCCTATAATCCTAAACCTTCTTTCTTTTTTAATTAAACCCATTCTGCTAAATTTCTATCCTTGTGAGTTGCTTATTCCTTAGGACCTTATACATACTAATACTGGTTTTAGTAATAACAATAATGACTTGCATATGTATAAAATTCCAGATAAGATAAAAAAATTTAATCTCTTCCCTGATTCCCAAACATTTTATGGTCATGGCACCTTGGAGCATATGCTGACCAAGGCATACGTTTTTCTGCTTCTTTCTCCATGTCCAATAGAAATTGAAGTGAATGAAATATTCATGATCAGATTAGCTTGAGTCATTGTCTTCTTTACCTATTGTTGCATATGACATTATCCAATAGAAAGGATATAAGTGGAATATCATAGTTAAGACTTGAATGCAGTTTTCATAATACTTATAATTTGGATATTATATATATATATATATATATATATATATATATATATATATATATGTTATATTGATATAACAATGCCTTATTGTGTGTCATTTTGAAAAAGTAATTTTTATTAGTAACAGTGATATTTGTAGTGCGTGACTACCCAAGTCTGAATAATACCAAGCAGTTTCAGACTCATTTACATACATTATCATATTATGAAATTGCATAAGAAAGGAAAGTTCAAATAATGATAGTACTACTGGATGTGGGAAGGTACAAAACATTTTAAACTGGTTTTTTGGTGGTGTACTCCTTTATTTTTCCTCTTTCTCAATTATTACTAATACCTCCAACAGAAGGAATCTCTTAGTTTTCAGTTTATATTTGCTACTTCAATCCTTCCAGAGGGACAGCTATTATCACATCACCGTAACAATTATCATCATTATTACCTGTTGGAATTGTGCCTAAGACCTATTTTGAATCTTTTATGGATCAGATGAACCATACTAGACAGGGGATAAACTTCATGACAATGTGATCATTAGTCATAGCACTGACAACTAGACAATAAGAATAACATATGGCTAATGGTAAAAAATTTAAATGTAATTAAGGGATGAAAAGTTTAATAAAAAATTATTTTATTTATGTTGGTATGTAAATGAATGTAATTATAGCAATAACAGAAATTAAAAACCCAGAAAGAGGAGGATAAACTGTTCAGCCAGTTCCATTTCCCCTTTCAAAAGTTTTTCTTAAAGTTCAATATTTCTAAGGCTTTCAAGGTGGCATATTATCGTATGTTTAATTCCATTCATCACCATGGAGGGATTTGAATGATTAACCATCTATCTCGTCAGCAGTTTTTTGTTGCAATAAGCAATGATACCAGGGATGGCATTATAATTATTGTTATTGTTTTATGCCACTTATAGTTTTTATTATAATTTACTTATTTTTTGAAACTGAGCAATACCATTAAATTTTATAATGATTAGGGCTTGTTTTTTTAAAATTCTGTATCTTTCTTTTAGTGGGTTGCAGATGTTGCTTAATTGTAGATACATAAACATGTTTCATGAAAAACTAAATAATTTTGCTGCATTGTTGTTTTTTGTTTGTTTGTTTGTTTCTTCCCCATTTTGGAGCATTTTCATAAAACATTGTTTAAAGGTATAACATTTTAGTATTATATGGATTTCACAAAGTTTGAAAATCATTTTTAAGTACCCAAATTCTATTCCTTAAGCTTACTTTATTTTCTTTACTGACTTGTGTTGATAAACATAACCATTTAGACCTGATATGGTAGTATATGGTAGTATTATTATTATTATATGTTTATGATCACTTAATCCATCTGGCAGTTATCTTTCAGCTTTCTTTCTTTTATACCAAAGCTCTCCAACTGTTACTCATTCAGGCAATGATAACCAAAACATTATTGTATATGACCATATTTGTTAACAGAAAATGCTTTGCATTCATTTAAAGTGTGAGCTTAAATAGTAACAGTTGTAATCTCTTCTGAGTCAAACTATTTAGAACACTCTTTATGGTTTCACTTACATGACATTTACTAAGGACATGTTTCATGGAACATTGTCCACATCCTCAGTTTTTAAACAACTGTTAGATCATTTGTAGAAGTTAGGTAAGTAGGCATCTGGGTTGACTGGTGTTATATGATGAACTTGAATAAAGAACTGTCTGCTTCCAGGATGTCAAAATTCATAAGGTTTTGCTCTTTTTTTTTTAAATATAAACCCTTTCCCACAAATTTAATTCTTTTGGTTGCTGAACAGCTTTTAATAACTTGATGTCTTTTTCTATTTCATGGTTTTCATGCCAAAAATATGCTGCCACAGCTGATTTATCTATTTGTTATAACGAATGTTTCTCCAGTGTTCCTTTTACCTAATGCCTATATTTCTCTTTGTTTTTCCTATGTAGATTTTTCACAATCCTTACAATTAATCTGATAAATATAAGATTTTTTCTCTTTGAACCTGGAATCTTTTTTTTTTAATTCAATACTTTTTTTACACAGTGTCTCTTTTGAGGTGCTAAAATGATATTGTACTGCTTGAAATTTTTTTTAAATTTCTTATTGGCTGATGGGTGGTAAATGAACATTTTAAATAATTTTTTCCCCTGCAAAATAATTCAAAGTAGAGATTTGTTTAATTCTTTTTTGTTTCTGGAATCTTTCAAGCAATACAATATCATCTTAGTCACCACAAAACAGATACACTGCAAAGTTTATTGAAATTAAACAAAACAGATTTCAGGCTCAAAGAGAAAATTCTGGTATTTACAAGATTAGTTTTAAGGGCTGTGAAAAAATATATCTGGGAAAAACAAAGAGAAATATAGACATTAGGTTGAAGGAACATTAAAGAAAAATCAATTAAAACAAATAGATAAATCAGCTGTGGCAGTACATTTTTGGAAGAAAACCATGAAATAGAAAAAAGCATCAAATTATTAAAAACTGTTCAACAACCAAAAGAATTAAACATATGGGAAAGGGTTTATACAAAAAAACGTGAGCGAAACCTTATGAATTTCAACATCTCAGAACCAGTTAGCTCTTTATTCAAGTTTATCACAAGACCATGATTCACTATCTACCTAATTTATACAAATGATCCAATAGTCGTTTAACAGCTGAGGATGTGGACAATGTTCCAGGAAACATGCCCTCAGTAAAAATCATGTAAGTGAAACCATAAAGAGTATTCTAAATATTTCAACTCAGAAGAGGTTATTAATGCATGTTTCACTGTGTTCAATTCCAAATTGAATTAATATTGAAAGTGACAGTTGTGTTTTAAATTAGTGTTCTCAGCATGCCTAAAATGAATGAAAGTGCTGCATACAAATTAAAAAGCTTTGGGTCCCGGTATGGTAACGAGATATTTAGTACTGATGAAAAGCTTTTATACTGCAAAATTTGTGATGTGAGAGAAGCCACTCAGAGGAAGTTTGCTGTGATGCAGTACATTCAATAAACATAAATGTATGGTTCAGCATCTACAGAATGAGAAGAGAGCCCAAACAATTATTATTTGACAGTCTTCTAAATGAATTCACAATTCTCTGAAGATCTTTGTGAAGTATTCATCTGTGCTAAACATTCCTTTAAGCTCAATAACAAAGAGCTGCAAATTTTTTTAAATATATACAAATAAGTGTCTGCTTGATTCTTCTGTATTAAGAAAAAATTATTTCATTCATTGTTATAAGAAGAAAATTGAAAAAAATAGGGTAAATCCTGGGAAAAATTTTGAGTGTCTATAGATGAGATGATGCTGTAGGATGTTATGTGATAAATGTAATGGTAGGCCTTTTTTTAATGAAATTGAAATCTTTATTCATCATTTAAGAACTATTTGTGGCAATAGATTTAGTCAAATGTGAGGAAGTAGAGTCATGAAGAATTTATCTTTTAAACTGTGGGAAACTTGAAAAGATTAACTGCTCAACAGCCTGTAGATTCTTTGACACATTTGGCACATTCTGGCCAAAAAAGTGGAGCATAATACATGCTATAAAGATACACCACCTTGACCATTGTAA
The DNA here is from genome assembly GCA_030762175.1 of Metallyticus violacea. Lineage (NCBI taxonomy): Eukaryota > Metazoa > Arthropoda > Insecta > Mantodea > Metallyticidae > Metallyticus > Metallyticus violacea. Next base: position 58,805,015 of record CM060835.1, read on the forward strand.
AGTAAGGTGGTACAAGTAACTTGCTTTGCATATGCCTACGATTAAGTTGCTGAGGATATATAAAGTCAGTTATTAATTTTTACACTAAACTCCACTTACTTACATAAAAATAAGACATGTTTCAGGAGAATCTTATTTTTATGTAAGTAAGTGGAGTTTAGGATATATTACCACTCCATTGTCAACAGCTTTGTAAGTACAATATTTATTTAAAGTCAGTTTCCCAAGTTGGACAAGATGATTGAAAACATAACAAATATGTTTTATTTAGTATTATTCACTCTTGATGTCCTCTTGCCATCTGTTGTTGTTCGCATAATATGGGAAACTGGACTGAGGCCTGGAGCTATATAGTGAGTAGTTCAATAAAGTAAAAAATGTTATTTACAGTCCTCATGGCAGTGAAGCAGCATATATTAAAGAAACAAAGAGACTATTTTAGGACCCAGAAATGGAATATAATTTTTTTTATATTTTGGTTTTCTTCCAGATGCAATCAGTTTGCTTGAAAATTTAAAGGTCAAGTTTAGTTTTCTTTTTAATAGGGTTTACCAGTTGTTATTACTGCTGAGGCATCACAGATGATGGACACTAATATTTGAGGTGAAATGATAAACTGGGAAAGAGTTTTTTTAAAGAGGAAGCATTCTAGACTTAAGTATAGGTAGGGTACCTTCCCAGCATATGCCATTCATGAGGACTGAGTAAAACCAGGAAAAACACCTCAGTTAGAAAGAATGGTCATGGCAGGAATAAAACCTCAGATCTCCCACTCACAAGTCCATGCTTTAATAACTTTGGCGGCCTGTAGTGGTTGTTAATTTAGTACACAATTAAGTTGGTTTGTAAGTAAGTGGAGCAAAAGAGTGTTAGTTCAACTCATTCACACAATGATTTTAATATAGTTCTCAATATTGAAATGATAAGAATGTGATTAATAATGTGGATAGTTTTTCTGGCAAAAAGGGGCAATAAAACAAAAGGAGAAGCAGGTAGTAGAAAAAATGTATAGAGTTCAAAAAACTGTTTCTGATAGATATTCTCTCTAAGGAAAAAAATTACCAGGGAAAATTTAGAATTGAAGGATATTCTTTATTGAATATGTTTCGTTTTTTTCTGTGCAAGCAGAGAGGAGCTTTTCAATGTATAAAGCTGTACTGCCAATTAATCACTAATCATTTATTTTTGATAACTTACTTATAACTATAATTTTTTCTTTTCTGTCAAAACCTTAAAGTATTGTATGAAAGAGGTCTCATATAGCAGTTATGAGGGACAATTTTTCCTGAATCCGTGCTATGATTCACTAAACACAAACACAGTATATTGAAAAAAAATTCAAGCAACTGATGGCTAATACTTTTTCATAGATTTTAGCAAAGACTGGGTTAATAATATAATTGGTCTATAAATATCCATTTCCACCATGTAGCCTCTTTTAATGAACAGCTCTTATTATGCTGATTTTTAAAATGTTTCAGCATGCAAGTATGAGTTTATCAAGTGTATCAACATAACAATTAAAATAGCTTTACAATATTTAAAGATGTTTGGTATTGGCCATATTTTATCCCATCCAGATGTGTTTTATTTTCAAACTCAATGTTTATATTATCAATCTTTTCACCAGGAATATATATATGTATATAATTTTTCCTTACTTTCTGAGGGATATAGTTCTAATAGACATCCCAAAGCTATATGCAGAGACAAAGAGCAGCAACAAAGAGGGAATATTTTAACTTAAAATGCATGGTCTCTAATAACCCATATTATTTCATTATAAATAATCAGGTTACCCTATAATGTTTTTACCTTAAATCAACTACATGAACGGCTACCATAAAGTGATATCGACACATAAAGCTAACAAAGTCTGTTTGCACTGCAAAAAGGTAATCAAGTTATTGCCTTTGAAAATGGAGGGTAGGCGCCTATGCGCGAGGGGAGGACGTATTTGTAGAACGAAAAGGGAACGTCGGGGTTGTTAATTTCATCTACCAATGTTTTACTTCCTTCCGTCCTTCCTTCCTGACTTTTTCCACTTAATGCTTAGATATGTGAACGTTAGAGCGAAAAACATTCTGTTATCCGTAAACATAGAAAGGGAAGGCTTGCATGTATATGGGCCACTTCCCAGATCGGTAAGGATAATATACGTGCCAGCTAGAGCATATGGTCGTAATAACAGGATTACGGGGTAATGAATTGAAAGGCACAGATTTGATACGCAAACTGTTAATATAAGCTTTTTCGTTTAATTAGAGTTTTAGTGGGAGATCTAATCTATTGGTCGCGGTCACCAGAATGCGAATTTTGTTCCACTACACCGGTGAATCCTCGCAATACTAAAATACGAAATATATGCAGCGTATTCAAATATTGTTATTTCTTTCTGCACGCCGTCGCTACTATGCTGTTTTTAGACTATTTTCTATCTTTAATGCCTTCATTTGCTTTACTATGAGGAATTATAACTTTATGGCCTATTTTTCACCAAAGTGGTTTCGAAAATGCGTCGTATGCTTCAATAATGCTTATTATTTAGCTAGCCACTGAAGATTAATACATTTTTATCATATTTTTGCTATCACCGCTGTTTCATTTCACCTGCCTTAATTTTCTTCTTTTTTTCTTGCAGCCTTTGCTTCCACGTGTTTAAACAGTTATGACTATAAAATTTAGTTTATATTCGTCATTAACATTTATTAAACATAAAAATATTAATATTCGTATTTGTAAGAGTTTAATAACAGTAAATCTCTAAAATTAAAATTATTAATGTGCTCTATTACACTGTCTTAATGATGGGTTTACATATACTAGGATTCTTGGAAAGGCTATAGTTTTTTTTAAATGGAAAAAAATTAAAATACATTAAAAAGAAATGCTGTTGCTAAGTTTGAATAGAACAATTCGAAATCATTCCTAGGAACTTTTGGAAGAGAACAATTTAGGAGCACGGTCTAGTTTAATTTTGGTATAGACTATAATGGAATTTACTATGATTTTAAGCTATCGAAAGAACAAAATAAATTATTTTAAAGAATAATAAACGATTCTGAAAAAGTTGGACAGTGAGAAAATTTTACTTTTATCGTTTACATATTTATACGTACGTCAAAATCAAAGCAAGGAACTTCGTAAATGTATGTATATTTGAGTGACAAACTTTTATTTCAGGCATGTTTTGAACATTATTACAAAATTTTTAAATGTTTATTGATTGGAGGTTTGTACTTCAGGGAACAGATAAGTTCTTCCTATCATTTTTCTTTTTCTGATAATGGCTTAAGTGTCAAAGACAGCCCATTATTAGCTTTTGATGGGTGCTGTTGCGTTGGAGCGTTTAAACGTTTCATAAACATTTAGAACGAAATGTTAACTTAAAATCTCATAAGTTATTCTGCTTTGACAAATGGTTACAAAGTTTGCAAGTTATCAAAAGATTCACTGAATTGTATAGACAATTTTGGTACATGCTCGTTTTTTAAACACTGACGAAATTGCAGATTTACATGCATTTACAAACATAAGGACAATTTGCAAAATGCCCACATATGTAACGGTGCATATAATTACCTTACACACAAAGAAAAATGCCCGATAAAAAAATCTACAGAAAATATATCTCGCACCTCTACAACGTGACAACACACATATATGCGTGGCATTTTCCACTTATTTTCAATTTCCTATTACACGAACATATATTATCGTTTGACTCCCACAAACCCACATGCAACCTTCGTGCATTATGGAAAATATTAAGCAAATGAGTGGGGTGTTCTGTTCTCAAAGATTATTAAAATATGTACATCACACAATTGTAAGATGAATTTAGTTAAAGTTAAGAAACAGAGACGATACCATCACGAATGCCCCCTCCCAAAAAGTATTGGGTGTTTATGGGTATAGTATTAAAAACTGAAATTAGACCTGTATCCAGCAATAATGATATACATAGATTAATTGTCCAATTACGAGAAATAAGTTCCTTTTCAGCCATGGAAGACGCAGGAGGTCGGTCAGTAGGGCAGGAAAAAATTGTACCCCAAATTATTAACTATGCCTCCTCTTCTCCTTCTTGGTCCGTTTTCAGCCGTAAGTCCTCGAATTCTTTCGGAACGGTGAATGGATATCAAGCTTTGAATACATTCTCTTTATTTCCTCTTGCTTACCGCTGTTCTTATATGTAACTTTTTGCAACATTTTGTACTTTTTTATGATTGGGTGTTAATTTTGTTAAAAACACTAACGGGAGAGGCTGAGTTGCTGTTTAATGCATTTTACAGTTGAAAATGAAGTTTATATTTGTTATAATTAAAACATTGGCATTTACATGATTAGTTTATTAATATATTATGATCAGATGTGATGCTAATTTCCTCTCAGAAACAGAAATCTATCATTCAAAAATTAAAGAAATGATAGGTTATATGCTAAAGTAAATTTTCCCTGCTTGCTCGTACTTTAAAGAAAAATCAAATTACAATTTTAGAAACCTCTATTAAAATATATCTTCAGTCTTGAAATAGGTATCATGTTGAAACACCTTCGTGGCTCATCTCGCATATGACAGCTTTCGAGAGAGATTGTGGATGAAAAGAAAGAAAATAAACATTTAGTAATATTCATCATTCTCCATTTTGTAGAACAATTTCGAAATTATGTGTTGACAGCCGCATCATGTTCACAATAACCTAAATGCACCTCTTGTAACCCCCCCCCCCTAAAATCATAGGAGTGTCTGAAAACAGATAAATATCTGTAAAATAAACGGTCTAATTTTTCCTTCTGTATATTTAATGAAAGGAATAATTACATACGTTGTAGGCCAGGAGTGGGCAACGCCGAGCGAAACTAAATGTTTACAACTCGCATCAATTAATTTCTAAGTGGCGGACATAATCCAGGGTCGTCATAACTTAACTCCATCGATGGGACTCTTCGCTGCTGTGCTGTACGGGCAATGTAGTGTGCATGCCCCTGTCGTAGGCACTACTTTTTCTAGTCATCTCTAATTACAAAGCACTCTGTAATAAATATTAAGCAACTTTTCATCTTTAGCTTAAGTACGCTTTATTATAGCTAAGTGTGAAGTCAGCGATATTTGGCAAAATGCGATCTTACCTGCATTAGCAAAGTTGGGATTTAGGTCAGTTTCATTGTAACTGTTAAAATATAGATATTAACATTTTGTTTAAACGTTTTTAGTTTCTGGAAGGGATATTGTTGGATAACGTTATTAAAAGGGGAACTGGTCAGAGGATAAAAACTTATGAAAATTCCCAAGCGAATATAAACTTCACCACTTTGCTGAAAACAGTTAACTATAAAAAAAGGGTTCATGGACTTTAAGTGAGTTTTTGAGTTTCGGGAATGAACTTTCTCTCGGTTTTCCTATCTGGAGAATTACATCTAAGCATTTCTTGCACTGATCTTGGGGTTGAAATGGCAGTGGAGTTGACACTGGAGAAGGGGACGTGCTGGGGTGGAGAATAATGAAGGGGAAGAAATGGAGCCAATAAAAGAGACAAGGGGAGAATTGCCAGAGACAAACAAAATATGTGGGGGATGAATAGATAGGAAAAAGGATCATCAGTCAATGGGGGTGGAGCGAGATAAAGTGTCCTAGACAGTTGTCTGCAATTTTTGTTTCACAGAAACCTCCCCTCCTGTTTTCGCTGCGCTCTTTCATGTTTTGACTTGACAAGTCCTGATTCAACACTCCAGCGCTCTCACTCACTCTTTTTGCGGGAATTACATTTTTTCATTACATAAATTGTTGGGGAAGAGCTAGACAGGACTGTTAGAGTGATTTGGGTAGGTGGAAAGGAGATGATAAATCGCGCCTTCCCTACACGGAATTAAAAAAGATATCACGTTAGTTCAACTAGACAAGTGGAACATTTTTAATTTAATTATCATCTCTTAATTTTTATTATGGAATTACATAGGACTGTTTACTTGAAGTACATCTGCCAGTTACTGTATGCAAATTCGGAATGCAGTGAACTGGTGACATTTTCTTTCTGAGGGAGTTTATAAATGTCATAGTGTCATTTAGAATATTCAAACAGAATTCGTTTTACTACCACTATTACTACTACTATTACTACTACTATTACTACTACTATTACTACTACTATTACTACTACTATTACTACTACTATTACTACTACTTCTACTACTACTACCACTACCACTACTACTACTACTACTACTACTATTACTACTACTATTTCTACTACTACTATTACTACTACTACTATTACCACTACTACTATTACTACTACTATTACTACTACTATTACTACTACTAGTACTACTATTACTACTACTACTACTACTATTATTACTACCACTATTACTACTACTACTACTACTACTACTACCACCACTACCACCACTACTACCACTATTACTACTACTACTACTATTACTACTACTATTACTACTACTATTACTACTAATACTATTACTACTACCACTATTACTACTACTATTACTACTACTACTATTACTACTACTATTACTACTACTACTATTACTACTACTACTACTACTACTACTACTACTACTGTTACTATTACTACTACTATTACTACTACTATTACTACTACTACTATTACTACTACTACTATTACTACTACTATTACTACTACTATTACTACTTCTACTATTACTACTACTATTACTACTACTATTACTACTAATACTATTACTACTAATACTATTACTACTACTACTATTACTACTACTACCACTATTACTACTACTATTACTACTACTACTATTACTGCTACTACTACTATTACTACTACTACTATTACTACTACTATTACTATTACTACTACTATTACTACTACTACTATTACTACTACTTCTACTACTACTACTACTACTACCACTACCACCACTACTACCACTATTACTACTACTATTACTACTTCTACTACTACTACTACTACTACTACCACTACCACCACTACTGCCACTATTACTACTACTATTACTACTACTATTACTACTACTTCTACTACTATTACTACTACTACCTCCTAAACCCAAGATCGCGGGTTCGAACCCGGCAAGGACTGATGGATTTTTTCGGGCGTAAAAATCTTAAGTATGGCTTCCTTCGGAAGGGAAGTACATTGTCATACATTTACGACACGAAAAAGAACCTCAAGCCTGAAAGAGAGGCCTCTGAGCAAAATTTGTCGGCCGTTTCACGCCCTGAGTTGAATGGGACGCCGATGACCTCAGATGTTAAAGAACGTCCATAAATGAATCAATCAAAAATACTACTACTACTACTACTACTACTACTACTACTACTACTACTACTACTACTACTACTACTACTACTACTACCACCACCACCACTACTACTACTACTACTACTACTACTACTACTACTACTACTACTACTACTACTACTACTACTGTTTTTATTACGAGATACGGCCCATAAGTTTGCGGCCTGACATAGAAGGCCATGATTCATTGTTGTTATGTTCATGCTGTTATATATTCATATGTTTCAGGAGTGTAAAACTACATTTCCTTTACGGCCACACCATTTATTTACTTGGAGAAGCTCAAATAAATCAGAAGTTTTGTATTATACAGCGTGCTATTCAGAATTGAACACAGAGTCAAGATTAACATTTTAACTAAAGAAGAAATTTCACCCAGTGACATTAAACAATGCTTGACGGTGTGTAAGGAGGAATCTTCTTCATATTGCACTATGGAGTGGTAAAAATTATTTCGTTTGGGCAGAGACAGCCTTGAAGATGACCCACAAGAGGTTAAGTCGGTGGTTGTGTGGCACAAGGAGAAGGAAGTTCTGAGTGGCGGCTTCTGAAGACTAAAGAAACAGCAGTAAATTTGGGGGCTTTCTAAAACAACTGTGCTTCGTATCCTTCATCAACAATATTTTGCATAAAATTAATTGAATTGAAAATTTGAGAAATGAAAGTTGTATTAATTTTTTGAAATGTATAAATATAATTAAAAACTGACTTTTAAGTCAATTGGAGTTTATTGTAAATCCTGTGCATAAAATCAGTGCAAGGTGGTCGTTCCGAATTCCTGAAAACCACTCCAAGTTTTATATTTAGTCCCTAATATATATATTTGAAAGAAGGCTGTGTCGTCCTTTGCTCATTGGAATAAATTTTCACGGCGCTCTGTGCATCAACTTCAGCGGTTCCCCCATTATATACATCTTTAACCATATTCATTCCGGAGCAACGGTACTGAAATTGTATAAATATGCATACAAGTAAAAGTATCGTTAAATCCGCTAATACCACTCGTAAACTTAAAACTAAACGGCGATTGAAAGACACAGCGTTAATTTTGAGTGTTCAAAACTCCATAAAACATTAATTCATTTTCCAAATTTGTTTAATGAAAAATAAAAGAAATGTGTAAATTATGCGAACATGCTCTCCTTCGCTTAACTCAAGGATTTTACTGCCAATTACTTATTTATTAGTTTAAATTATTTATTTATAAAACTCTGTTCAAGATCAATCGGGATAATAAAGGATATCATCAGGTTATTATAACATAGAAAAATAAAATAACAATAACATTGTCACGGAATATTAGTAGTTATAAATATTAGAAGTTGTAAATTTATATGTATACATATTAATTGAAATATAAAAATACAATAAAATATGCAACATTATTATGCATACGATTAACACTGAGACCTTCCAAAAGTATATAATAAACTAGAACTCATGAACTATATACAGAAAGGTATCAATTATAAGACTACATAATATGCAAAGGACCATAACCTTTAATAATATATTCACAAACTAAGTAGCTCACACAGATACGAGCGAAAGTTCCTAAGTTTCCGGCTTAACCATTTTCTAGTTATGATATAGACAAAGACTATATTTCACTTTCAATATGGCTACCTTGCTGCAATACACTTCTCACATCTTTGAATTAACATTTCAATCCCCCCCCCCCAAATAGTCAGAAGTCATGTCTGCAAAATGGACATAAACAGCGTCCACCACGTCTTTGTCACGCTTAATTTTCCTTCCTTGAAGGCCCTTCTTGAGTTTTGGGAAGAGGAAATAGTCACTGGAGGCTAGATCTGGGTTATAGGGTGGATGGTTGATCTCCTAGAAACCACATTTCTTTACAGCTTCCTTTGCAACAAGAGTTGTGTGCACAGGCGCGTTTTCGCGGAAAAGGCGCACACCACCACTCACCTTTCCTCGCCTTTTCTTTTTGGTGGAAGCATGTAGTCTGTGCAGTAGGCCAGCATAGTACTCCCTATTTACTGTGGCGTTCCTCTCTTTGAAATCAATGAAGAGTATTCATTCACAATCCCAAAATATTGTGGTCATGGTCTTCTTGGTTGACTGAGTGACCTTGGACTTTTTGAGGTACTTCGCGAGCTTTACGTCATTCCATCGATTCTCTTTTGGACAAGGGATTATAGTAGAGGACCATAACAATAGTTTACAGAACTTCTCTCTCGTTGCTACGATAGAGCTCCAAAAAACGACTAACAACAGAAGACTCATTGCTGCTTTTGGACTGAGGAAAGAAGTGTAGATACCCATCTTGCACCAACCTTATTCATGTTTAAATGTTCATGAACAATTCGAAGGACTGGTGTTTTAGAAAGGCCCAACCTAACTTTGAGCCGCCGATCTTCCATAATTTCTCCTTCCACAAGAGTGATATTTTCAGGAGTGAGCATCTCCAAGGGCCGACCAGCACGTTCTTCGTCTTCAGTGCTTTCTCGACCCTTCCCATTCGACAAAATTTGGCCCATTCTTTTACGGTAGAATATGAGGGGGATGTTTCCCCATATACACCGTCCAATCGCTGTTTAATTTCAATTGGAGTAAGCCCCTCTTTTGTGAAGAATTTAATAACAGCTAGATACTCCATTTTGAGCACATCACAATCTTCTACATAACCTTCTTTATGCAATTATATCTGAACAACTGCGTAAGTTACAGATAAGATATTACACCAGATAAGACTTTTGTGAAGGCGATAATCCTTATCGGCGCGGTCAGAAACTCACCTAAATTGTAACTGTACCAGATCTTTAGACAGGAATTCATGAGCATCGATTAATAACCAGTGTGAAATAACATTTTTGACTTTTTGTAATTTGCTTGCCTGTCCTCTAATAGTACTTTTATTAAAGTATTTATATTGCATGTATATTAGGTGTTTTATTTCTGCTAATAGAGAAAACGGCAAGTTTAGATAATTTCTGTATTTTTTTTTTGTCTGTAATTATGTACATTGAATCTGCTGTCATATTTATCTAGATTCCTTTTTTACTTGCTTTAGATTTACAGATATGAGGACTATTCGCAAGAACTATGATACTTTTTTGATAACATGGTTTAACTCATTCTCATAATTTTGATGAACTTTCTCCATTTGGATACAATACACCTGTTCCAGCGTTTTTGCCAGTCTTCAAACACATGCTGGAAACCATTTTTTACATCTCCTTCAGAAGTTCCTACACAGCCTTCACCACTGACTGCTTCGGGTGAGAGAAAATGCCTCCTAAGAAGATGTCTCTTCAATTTGGAGAAAAGAAAAAAGTCATACATGGCTCAATCTGAACTTTAGGGAGGGCATTTTGTGTTTGAGATATTCAGTTTCAACATTGCGATGTGCTTAGCGTGATGCAGCATCCAGTTTGTTGCTGTTTGTTTGTGAAATGGCCTTGTAGAGTTTTCAGGACATCTCTGTAGTACTGCCCAGTTACAGTTGTTTGTATGCAGGTACGACATGCTGGCAAACCATTCCTTGACTACTGAAAAATGAGCTGACCATAACTTTCCCGGTAGAAGCAATCATTTTTTGCTTTTTGGGGGGGAGGGTTGGTGATGAACAATTTGTTTGCTCTCAGGATCGAAATGATGTGGCCAAGTTTCAACAACAGTGATTACCTTTGAAAGAAATTCCGCATTTTTTCTCTAACATCATCTAACTGCATTTTGTTTGGGAATCAACAGACTTGGAACCCATAAGTCTCTTTGCTACTTTTCAGTTACCAACTTGTTGGTGGCATCCAGTGAATTTTTCGTAATTTCTGAAAAATATCTTAGTGTTATTCAACGATCTTCTCTCACTATGACAGCAGCAGTGTTAATGTTTTCTTCCGTTATAGCACAACTGGGGCTCTGGGCACACCTTACTTTGAAACTGATTGCCTCCCCTCTTTAAACAATTTAAGGTATCTTCCAGCTGTGCTATAGGGAAGAACAAATATTGCATAGACCTCAGTTGAAGATTTATTGAGACGAAAGCAGAATTTCAGAGCAACATATTGTTCGTCGCGTGTCACCTCCATTTTATTCAGTACCGCGTGTACTTGTGCATTAAACTAATAAAATATTATAAAGTTAAATTTTAGCGCGAGAAATAATGCTTGTAGAAAAGTATGATAATTTTTATCGAACAATCCGCATACATTCAAGCTATAAAGTGTCATAATGCTAACTTTCTAAATTAGTAACCTACATAGGTAACACTTAGTGAACAATTCTTAACATCTTTCTTTAATTGTTCTATAACCTGGTGTTTTTTTATTTCTGAGTGACCAAAACGACGACAAAGAAAAAAAAAGAAACACAAGTATGAAACATAACAAATGAAACGATATATTCATAAAAGAACAAACTTAAATCAAGTATAGCAGCTTGAACAGAAAAAATTGACCAATAAAGACATGTTATGAACCGGTAATTTGAGGCAGAGAATCGTGTCTCAATTTACATTCCTAAAGTAACTTTGTTCGTCTCTCTGTAACCTACGGAAATTCAGTTTTATATTTTACATAAAGCTAAAAGCGTGGCTAATGTTGACATTAATGAGCTTCTCTCTTCCCTCCCAAAAATGACTAGAAAAGTGCAAATATTTATAATCCTTGAGAACGTTTCTGAGGAGATTAATGTTACTCTTCAATGCATTAAGTTTACCTCGGTATATTTACTTTGTAAGCAAGGCAAATTTATTTTAAAATACATCAAGAAGGTAAACAAAATATTTCTTATCTTAAGATCTTGGGAAGCAAAACTTAACAAAGGGGAAAGGGAGAACAATAACAACCAGACGAATTTTTTTTTCAGTTCACATTTGTGATTAAAAGGAAATGTGCTGAAAGATGACAAGCCTTAACATTTTCTCCCCATATTGCGAAAGCTTAAGAAATTAAGAACTAAACATCGAAGAGATTTTATTGTATATTCATATTCTTTTGTAAAATAAGAAGTAATTTTTGTCAATAACATAGAAAACCCAAAATATTTTGCGACAAATTTTATTCAAAACGGTAAAACGAGAAAATATGGCGCTTAAAAATATATAGCGAATGTACAGATATCACTATATTACTGAACTCTCCTTTTGTGACCATATTATATTGAAAGAACTCTATTTAATAAATTGCAAATTAAAGAAAGGGAGAAACCTATACATACCAATTTCTCTGGCACGCTGTTGCAGATCGCCAATCAACCATTGTCTGTAAAACCTGTGCATTTTAATATAATTTTCTTTTTGTTATGCCTGTGTTTACAGTAAATTTCTTGCCTACCTCTTAATTTTAACAACCTTCACTTGTTATTGTAATTGAAAACCGGTTTTTCGTTGTCCCCCATGTGGACCAAGGAATTTGCAACGTTACTTAAAGTTTTTTGGAAAGAAATAATTGCCATCGTATTCTTTTTTATTTGTCTTCTTTATCATATATCTACCTAAAATTGAAATTACTTTAAAAAAGCGTCACTTTTAAATTAATGTCTCTATAATTCGCGAAATAAAAACAAAACATAACCCAATAAGTTCTGTTGGTTTTTCGGATGCTCAAATTTTAAGCATTGCCAAAAATTAAACGTGCAATAAATGTAATCAAAAGGGAACAAGAGTGCACTATTTAGCTGGTAAGTACAATTTTTCATAGGTGTTAGTTAGTATTCCGAGAAGCGCAGTCATACATGATCACATACCACCACGGTAGCCGAGGTCGTTAAGGCGTGGAGTCGTGAGCGGGAGGTCTGGGGTTCGAATCACACCAGTACCACCCTCCCTGAATGGGTTTTATTCCAGGTTTTCCTCAGTCCTCAAAGCTGGCAAATGCCGGGGAGGTACCCTAAAATTAGGCCTGGAACGCTTCCTTCCTTAAAAAAAATATCCTTTCCCAATATATCATTTCATTTCTTGTATCATCAGTATCCACCGCCTGTAGTGCCTCAGTAGTAAAAACGAGCGTTAAACATTACTCAAAAAAAAAAAAAAAAAAAACACGAACACCTCAAAGATGGTTATACGAATTGACCAGTCTTCCAGTGCAGATGTTAATAAACGAATGGTTCGTGATGTTCAACGAAATCCTCGAGCATGGGCTACAAACAAGAAGAGGATAACGAGGCTCTCTTAGCGACTATTGACCTATGAGGACGTGGGACAGCAATTCAACGTAAGTGCAGAAACCATACGGCTCCATCTATATCATTTAGGAAAAAGACAATAACTCAATCGCTGGGCTCCATACGAGTTGACAATGATTCAGTGGGCCGCACGAGCTGAGGTGTGCTTTGCATTGTTGTTACGTCAGCAGAAGGATTCCTTTTTTTTTTTTTTTTTTTGATAGTCTGCTGACCTGCAATGAGAAGTAGATCCTTAAACTCCAAGATGCCGTCAGCCTAGTTGGCAGCCCATGAATCTGTCCCCAAGCAACCGAAACAACCACTGCGCCAAAAGAATGTTATCATCTGTGAACTGTGTGCATCGTGAACTGCTGCAAGCCGGCCAAACAACCAACACCACTGTGTACTCCAACCAGCTGTAATATGTCCACGAAAATCTGAAAGCTAAGGAAGCTGCGCTCGTAAATCGAGAAAGTTTTATTATTTTCTGTGGTAAAGCAAAAAAAACAAACAAACAAAACAAAAAGCAGCTAAGATTACTCGTGAAACTATTGGAAGACTCTGAACCATCCATGCATATTTTCCAGATATTGAAGCATCAGATTATGCTTTTTTTCTTCTTTTCTTTGGGAAATCACATTCTAGGGCAGCAATTCGATCTGAAAACTGTACTCATGGACATTTTGTTTCCCACCCTAAGGAGTTCTTCACAAGGAATGCACGGTTTTCTGTTATGCTAATTTTGTTTAGGGTACAAGTAATGTTTTAAGATATCCACTAACAATTATCACATGATACGTCAACATATAAAAAAATCGACGTAAACCCATGTTTATTTATTTTAGTGTTTTCCATCAAAACGAAAATACACTGCCTTACATTGTATCGCTGTAATTTCGCCATTGGCAGCATTATCGCGCTGACACCCAGTCTTACATTAAAGTAATTTAACATTTTGCAAAAAAAAAAAAAAAAAAAAATAAGTATATTTCCATGTTAAAGTCTGCAGGCCTCTTAAATGTTTTTCGTGTGTTGCTATTTCCTCATATGCATCAGAAAAATCTTGGAAATAACTACTGATAGAAATCTATCTGTTTTCATTCTTGCTCGCGCCATAGTTTCTATTACATTTCTCCCGGAAAGATAGAAAAGATGGCTATAGCAGTTCCGGAATTGTTGGCCGTTCATATTATTTTTATTCTCATCATAACTATATTTTTATAAAGTTTCTTCTTTAAGATGTAGAACAAACACATACCTAAAACGCATAATACCGATAGAAAGTGGGAAGAAACTAATCTAAAAGATGCATCTCCTCCAAAACCCGTCGGGTGTATGAAATTCCAAGCAAAATAAACGCTAAAGATAAAAAATAGACTAGAAAGTGATTCTAAAAGTCCGAAGAGTTCGGATTAAATTAATGAATAAAAGACTTGTTGGTCACATAAATAATGCAAAAGGATGCCTTGGCTGCAGGGAGATGTTACAAAATTGAATTAAGAGCTTCAGGTTTAATGGGAACATACATCCTAAGATAATACTAAATATTTTCGGTTTATTTAAAGCTTTGTAATTTTTTCCCCAAAAATAACATTGTGATGAAACCTAATTTAACTTAGAATAATATCTGTTTTTCTTACTGCTTACTTTTACCTTCACATACTTCTGGATGGAAGAAAAGACAAGGACCTTGCAGTTTTTTTTATAAGTAATGTTTATATACATATTTTTTTTCTAAAACCAAGAAAGGAAGAATTAAAATGACTATTTTAACTCGTTTAATTAAAATGTTGTATATTTCCGGCAGTGAAAACATCAGGCACATCTGTATTAAATTTAACATATATTTTATTCTACAACAACACTTGAACTTTTCTGTATACGTGAATACCACAATTCACAGTGTTCAATGTAAATTATTATGTTAATGTTTATTTCTTTAACTTTTGGAATTTATAAATATTTTCACTAAAATATTATCTACTATTATTGTTAGCACACATTCTTAAGATGGAAGGAAATATTTAATATCCAAAATTCTTTTGTCCCAAAAGGTATTTCTGGTTTGAGGATATCCAAAGTCATAAGAAAACTCATCCCGATCTATATGAAGGACGTGAACAATTTTTTACAGTATTTTTATTTTAAAAATGTAATATTGCTCCTATAGGCCAAACTTCAACATATATCCCATAAATCACTTTACATATGACACAATTTATAGTGTTTATTTAGAGACTATTATGTAATTTGTTATAGTAAATAAAATTTATGTTGCAGGTGAAAATGACTGTTTTTCAAAGATTTTCTAAAAAGTACTGTACTAGGAGAGTTATTGTTATAGAAAGATTGCTCATACGGACTGCGCAACGGTCTGGCATTTGCTATTCTCAGGGTGTTGGTGCTTAACTGTCATTGAAAATGAACGTACTGTTGACCCCACAGTTTGGTCAGTTACTTGTTATTTGAATGCTGAAAACATTATGCTTATTGGTATTTATTGGGAATCTATTGCAGTTTATGGAGAACGTGTTTTGAAAGAGAGACTAATATCTTGTATAATTTTTAAAAAACGGAGAACAGAAGTTCATGATGCGGAGAAAGCAGATCCTCTAGTGGTGACTTAA
This sequence comes from Metallyticus violacea, assembly GCA_030762175.1. Lineage (NCBI taxonomy): Eukaryota > Metazoa > Arthropoda > Insecta > Mantodea > Metallyticidae > Metallyticus > Metallyticus violacea. Next base: position 58,821,096 of record CM060835.1, read on the forward strand.
ATCTGATGTGAACTGCACTATTTTTAATTGCTAACAAAGGGGCAAAAAGAAAGCAAACAAATATACATAAGTTATAAATATAATTACTCATTGTCGAAAAATGAAATCCATACGTGGCTATTTTCTACTGAAGAATTTGCCAGTTTTTCTCGAGTTGAATCCTCCAGTGTTGGCAACCACATTATTCTCAATTGACAGATTGCAAGTGCATTAAGCTGTTGTTCTGACACTGTGTTACAAAGAAAGATCTTTATTCTCATTTCCAAATATCACGTTCACATATATAACTGTTTTCGCACATTTTACCATTAAATTTTCTTGTATGTGCACTTTTCTTTTCTCTACCTATAACATTTTATGTTAAGTTTAGATCTGGAGTAAGTCTATCCAGCTGTCTTGTTTTCTAGATTCTAGCAGAAGCGAAAAAAAAAATGTATTTTTAATACGCACTCAAACTGCAACTTTTTCACCTCACATGAGAGCTGCGTGATCTGTCAGCTCATGCAATCAAGGGCCTGCCTAATGACGTCAGAGCCGCGTTCCGCACGTGCAGTGAGCTCCACGCAGTCTTCTGGAATATTTCAGTTTTATCCTCAGCGATGTGGGCTATTCAACCTATTATTTTATACGGAAGCGCTTTGTCCTGTTCCTTTCATAGGACCACAACCTGCGGCTTAACGACCTCGGCCCCCGTGGCGGTTACTGATCATTATGAATGAACTGAAATAAAAAATTGGTCACGTCATTCAAGAGAATCGATTTTTTACGACTAGCGAAATGCATGCACATCGGAAATGTCTCGTACTATTGTGCACAAATTATCACCGAGCATTTGTAGCAGTATCGGAAAATCCGTGTAAAATAGATGCTCACAAATGGGTATAAGATATTGCATTAACTATTTTCGGACGTTATCATCATTATGGCGATGATGTCATAAATTATATTGTTACATGGGATAAAAATAGTGTCAGATAAAATTCCTAAAGAAAACAACATATAATAGTGGTATCATGCTCACTCGCCAACAAAGTCATGTAAGTTTAAATAAGATTTGCCATAATAAAAGTCGGTCCTGGTGGTCTAGTGGTCGCGGGTCGATGGATTTTTTTCGGCCTAAAAATCCCAAGTAAAGTCATGGATCCCATATCGTAGATTTACGGCACTTAAAAAAAAAACAAATCTATTAAAGAGGCCTCTGAGCAAAGCGTATCAGTTTTTCACACTATGACCTGAGATGTTAAGGAGGTTCCGTAAATAAACAAACAAAAATGAAGTCAATACAGAAACTCATTGAAACTGTTTTCTGAGGCCGTAAAATGGTCTAATGTGTTGAGTTCTTGTTAAGCAGCACAAGGATAAGAACTGATACCAAGCGTGCTATTCTTGAGCAACATAGTGCTCCCTATAAGAAAAGGAATTGCTACATGCTGCATTTTATTGGAAAATGTTTGATCGTTTCTCCTATAGCGAGAACTGAGTTTCGCTTGCTTCTAAATACGGACGAAAGAGCAGGCAGCAGAAAGTAGATTTGAAAATGACGAAGACTTAGGGAGTGCTATCATGAACTAACAGGCAGTCAGTTTTTTACCACGGGAAAATATTTAAACTGGTTTAGAGGTGCAAGTGTCTAAATGTGGTTAGTAGTTAAGGTATGAGGCAAAACCAGCAGCCACAATAGAACCGCGATTATCCACCTCTGGATTTATCTGCCATGCTATTATCCGACCGTCTTTCTGCTCATTAATTTAACATTATGTCTAACAAAGAATGTTGTTCCAGGCAACTCGGCGAACTCGGAATGCATGTACAACAACCCCTTCTTTTAACACTTTGACAAGCTCGTAATCCAGTTTTTCACTTTGTTGTGGAAATTCTCCCCACGATGTCTTCACTATCAGCTAAGATAAAACGCAAAGTTTTGAATATAGAAACGAAAGTGAAAATTATAGAAAAAATTTATGATCGTGCAAAGTTGATGAGATTAGTGTCGGTGTCATAACAGTACGTACATCATTAAACCAGCAGACACCTTAAATAATTTTTGGAGCAAAAAGATAAGAATTCATCCTCGTATATTGTTTTACTGTGTAGAATTATAATGGACATCAGAGAAAATAAATGTGGCATTTAAGCTAAAAGAAAAAAAACTTCTTCAAATGGATATAAAAGTAAAGTAAAAATAACTAATTGTACAGATTATCCCTCCTCGCCCCTATTTTTTCGATTAACTGCTCCTTCCCTTTATTAGGACGGATAATTGAAGTTCCACTGTATTCCGTTTTCTTAAGATTATAACAACGAACATATGCCATATGTGTTGGATATATTTTAAACTATACATATTTCTATGAAAGAAGCACTTTTATTTCATCTGAAAGAAGAATATTAAATGTAATATAAACGAAATTAATATATATATATATATATATATATATATATATATATATATATATCACTTTTTCAAAGTCACACACTTACACGCATTGCTAATTTTTGAAATGGTATTTAACGTACTTTGTGAGTACTCCAACCTTTCTCTTTTTCTTACTTTTTCTTTTATCAACTTACTCTCTGCCATTTTATTTCGTTGAATCCTTTGAATTAATTGGGTAATATTTTTTAAAAATGTTTCCAGAATGCTTTTAAGGAGCGCTTATTTGTTAAAATCTTATTTATTTGTTCTTATTATTTCAGTTATTTATAGTTCTAAATGTTGTAACTGTGCAAATATGCATTACATTACAAATAACATACATTACAAAAGAAATGCTGTAACGATCCAAAATGCTTATTTCATAATCAATACTGTTTTTATGTTTATTGTTACCTTTTCGGGGTTGGATTATTACTGATTGGTGTATTTAGCGAAAATATTAAAAATAACTTTTTCAGCCGAATATTGGATTATTCAATTATCTCATGACCGTCGCGGCGGTGGGGGAACTGCTTCAGCAGAAAAGCCATTACTCAAGACTAGATGGGTTTACTAAACAAACTACTATGTTCCCCTTGTGTCTCACGCCCCTCTGTATCGTTTGGACAGAGAAGGAAATGATCTATAAGTGTGCTAAGAACATTAAATGGCAAATATTAGGTCTATTTATAACCAGTTTTTATTTGTGATTCGTAGTTTGTACCAAGTTCGTTCGTTCTGTCAGAAGATTATTTGAAGAGCAATTATTAAATGATGGAGTTCCTAGCTTAATCATAAACTGGTTAATACATTTCGCGAAACGGGAATTGTTCGAGATGAAATATGTGGAAAATGAAGGCAGGCAGTGCCAGCATTATGGGTGAGTACATAACTTTTTAAAAGCATTAGAATTTACTATACTGTCACTCTTAGTGTTTCTATCACCGACTCTTGTGTTGTTTCCCGCCCGCCCCGACACTAGTCTAGCCGTACTGGCTTTTAGCGATGGCTTATAGGCCCATGCGGTCTTCGCCGCCGCATCGGTCATCAGATTATTGGGTGGCCCGATAGTTCGTTTTCTCAGAAACTTTAAAAGATAATGAATTCTAGAGATAAAATGTAAAATAGTTTTATTGTTGGAAGCTTTGAAATGAATGAACATAAATTGTATGGAATCACATTAATCATAATATTGGCAACTTAGTTTACTTTATATATTACATGTGTTTTGTAGTGTTTTTAAAATGCTCGTTTTTGTCGTACTTAATCTAATATACTACTTCTGAAAATAAACGTATTCAATAATTATAGAATCAATATGATTTGTAACACTTGAAATACCTGCGCTGAAATTTCGGTTTCAATTTAGCTGATCACGCTTTCACACGCTTTAACCCAGTTATGAAGCTATTGATCATCAATTCGCTAAACGAGATTAATAACTATAGTAAACTATACCAAAGTGAATACAGGGAAACAATATGAACTACTATGTGAATATGCGTTCTTTTAAACACAGGAGAATTTACACTGTCACCCAATCAATAAACCCATATGTGCTTCAATTCAATTTTCATTGTGTTGTTCATGTTTGCTCTCGGTAGAGTCTACAGTGCATGTAAACACTCAAACCTAATGATATCAGGACGGGTAAATTAAACAAAACATGCCCAAAACGTTCGCAATAATAATAATAATAATAATAATAATAATAATAATAATAATAATAATAATAATAATTCATATTTATTGATATAACTTTGAAGATTTTCTGCGTTTTACCTCTCTTGTGGACGAATCTTTCATCATCTACCCTGAAATCTTTTAACTTGTGCAAATTTAACGAGTAAACCCGACAATATACTTAGGACAGATTGTTCACTTTACAATTATTTTGTCAGTTCATGTTCCTATTAATACTAATTTTAGGCTCTGAAATATATTTTATGATTTTAAATAAATATGAGTGCTGTACATTTTTGCTGTCCGACAAAGCAGAGATGAGACAAATGCTACTTGAACACGACAGCAGCATAAGCACTTCGGGGTTGGGATGCGTTAGGTCAGAGGATTTATTTATTTGGTTTATAAAAGGACGCTCAGATCATCAGCGTTCCATTCAATGTAGGGCGTGAAACAGTCAATAAATTTTGCTCAGAGGCCTCTTTTTTCAGGCTTGAGGTTCTTTAACGTTTCGTAAATGTACGACACGGGACCCACGGCTTTACTTTTCTTCATAAGGAAGCCATACTTAATATGTTTACACCCGAAAAAAATCATTTAATCTGGCCGGAAATGAACTCGCGATCTATAGTTTGGACCACTTGGACTGACACGTCAGAGAAGGGGATGGAGTCAGGGTGCATATGCTATCTTTCACATTTGTCATTTATAGGTGTAAGTTTATATGATTCGCGCAGCGTGCAAACTTTGTCTTTCATTAAAGCATTCGTCTCTGTACCTCAAAAACCTATTTTGTTTACAGCCGCAGTTGCATTGTGTTGTACGATGATTTTAACATTCGTTCCATGACTCGATAACATTTTGTGACTTTTAGTCATTGGCGTTATTTCATGATAACAACAATAATATGGTTTTTAATCCGCTCTCTTCTTTAAACATTTATCTGTATCAGATTCTCCGTTGTCTTTTTTCTTCTTTTATATTCGTGGATAAGATCCCACAAAGCATCTGTACAAGTTATTTCCGTTGTTTTATTTTACCAGCTACTCTCCAAAGCTATAACCTACTTTTATTTTTTAAGAATGAATACATCATAGTATGTGATGTAATGTAAAACTTTCAAGTCTGTTGATTACACTAGTCAACAAAACTAAACCGTTTCGCTGTATCTTTGACGAAAACAGCTAATATTTATATTTTTGAGGATGCTGAATACAAAAATGGTCATCAAAATACATCTTTAGGTCTAGTTATTTTAGCTATTTCAACTTTTCAGAATTACCCTTAAAAGTGTGTGCATGTTTTCTCCCTCGTAATGTCACTAAAGGCGCAATCACGAACCACTCCACTCTTCCTGGTACCTTTCTTCCATTTTCAAAATTCCTTGGTGGAGACGTTTCCCATGCTCTCGCTTACAGCACCACAGTTTTCGGGGAAGAAGTCCAAGTGAGGATGCAAGAAGTGTAAGTTTAAGGACATGTTATATCCAAGTCTCTCGCGCACTGCAGAAGATTTCCCAGTAGACCCTTGTAGATTTCTTCTTTTGTACTTAATTGGTGTGGACACTTTAACAAAGGAATTCCAGGCTAACTTGCCATCACCTGTGAGAATATTATTGAAATGTCCATCCTTGAACAGGTCGCTTATCAGCCGACCAATGAAAGCCCCCTTCTTTATTTGGCTCAACGAAACGTGGAAATTCCTTGCGTAGATACAAAGAGGCTTCCCCAGTTTTATCCATGGCCTTTACAAACGTTTTCTTAAACCCCAGTTTTATAAGAAGAGCAAGGAATATTGCTGGTTTAAACAACTGGTTTGTTAATTGCATTCTGTGTTCCAGGTTGAAGTGATTAACGCAAGGACCAATCTTTCTGTTTGTTAGGGACATGCCTTGGCATGGCTGTCCCACAGATACAAACAGCAACAGAATTTGGTCTAACCCAGTTACAAGTCAAGTAATATGACAATGACTATGGGATCACCAGAAATCTGCCACTTAAACTTGTCATGGTTTACTCTGCTTAACAATTACTTCATGTTGTGATGTGTTTCCTTCATGTAGGATGCATAACCAATTGGAACCGATGGAAACAAGTTGGCATTATGCGGAAAGTTAGACTTTAGACTTAATTTGTTTAATCTATAAACATCATTAACTAATACTGATACACCCCATATCTTTTGTAAACTAGAGTTAACAGGAGATTTTCATGGTTGTTTTCGTGATCAGCGTGATCCATTTAACTGATTTTGTTCAAGATACATTTCCACTGTTGACTAGTGTTGTTTCAGTGCTACATGCAGGTTTAGCCAAAAATTCCAGGAGTTTTACAGTGTAATTGCATACACGCTAATAAAGCTATCATTACTAAGTAAACACAGCAACAAATACAGTTTTTTTTTATTTCAAAGATTTTCAATGTTGTTCTTGAGTGATCCTAAGATATGAATGACTTCGCTGTCAAGGGGAATAGATAAGAACGCGCATCGAAAGTACCGACCAATTAAGTGATATTCCTGCAAAACGCACATGCTGTATATGCGGCAGCTATATTTTAATGTCCCTGTACAATCCAGCGTAGTTAAATCATGTTCACTTAATCATCTTGTAATGATATAAAATTCTATACAAAACTAGTTAATATATATTGTACAATACCTAACATTTCGTGAGATTTGTGTATTATCAAAAAGATGTGACCGTTTATCATATCAATTCAAAACCTTTCTGAAAACCCAATGTGGTCCGAGTAGAAATATGGCAAATTGCAAGGATGATCTTCAGAATTTCTTAAATCCAATTCCTTTTGTTACAATTAGGGTTTTCTATATAGTACATAATTTGAACTAGGTCGTTAAACTATTTAAGATACGAATCCCATGTTGTAGAAGGACAGTTGCGGCCCTTCCCCTTTCTTAATTATGGAGAAAAGTTCTTATAAACATTGGTATCTTACAATAATACTACGATTTATGAGAAAGACCCATGTTTCCAGAAACACTAGAAAGCATGGTAAATGGAAGACCAAGCACGTAAGGGAAAGTGAAAGAAGTGAACTAATTTAGTATTATATGATCAAGAGAATGACCCAGGAACAAACATAAATACATAGAGGGTTAATGTAAACACAAGTTATTCCCTTCTCCCACGTATTGTGGACACGGTTATGCCGTTCCACCACACTCAAACCAGTAGATTTTGGAGATATTAATGCAGGGTTGCAATGGCCGCTTTCACCTCCTTGAAGTCATACTTCTATTTATTTCAGTCTTATAAGGTATCGTGTTTTCTTGCCATGCACGACGTCTATTTATTTGTGAATTGGAGTCATTTCGCCTCTGAACTTTCAATGGGTACCTCTCAGCTCCATGTAACTGAACACCTTAGCAAAGAACAACAAACAATTGATGCGCATGATGACCTCTAAAGAACTGCTTACTTTAACCAGTTATCCCTTTCATTGGGTGTACACAATCGCTTCAAATATGAGGTGCATTCAAGTTATAACATCTCCGATTTTTTTTCCCCCTCAGGACAGGAAACGGAAACACGAAATTTGTTTTAAAATACGCGGGCATTCGTTGTCGATGCGTAACAGAGATGGCAGCACCGTATAGCAGACAGAACCCTAGCGGTAGCGGCGAGAGTGAGGACTGTTTTTGATACTTAAAAATGACGACGTTTTCATTACAAAAAAAAAAAAAAAAAGCATGTAATCATTTGTTTTCTCCATTGCGTGGTTTGACACTGATTGAAATTCATCGCCAGTTGAGTGAGACATGTGGTGATGGTATCATGGATGTGTCTAATGTGCGTTCATGGCTGCGGCAGTTAAGTAAGGTAGATCGTCGTGTTACATCAAACCAAGGCAATCTCGACCTCGCACAAGCCGGTCTGATGACATGATCCAGAGAAAGTTGTTTTGGAGGTTCGCCGAATGAGTGTGGAACACGTCTCCTCCAAAGTTGGCATCTGTGCACACAATCCTGCATGAAAACCTGAAAATGCGAAAAGTGTCCTCCAGTGGCGCCACAAATGCTGACGGACGACCACAAGGCTGCGCGCGTGGCATGTTGCCATGCAATGTTGACGCGTGATTACGGCGTGAATGGGACGTTCTTTTCATTGATTATGGCAATGGATGAGACATGGATTCCGTTTTTCAATCCTGAAACGAAGCGTCAGTCTGTTCAATGGAAGCACTCATATTCATCGTCGCCCAAAAAAAAAAAAAAAAAAAAAAAAAATCGGGTAAGCGCCAGTGCAGAAAAAATTATTGTGATCGTATTCTGGGACAGCGATGAAGTAATAATCCTATCTCATTGCGTTCCAAGGGACACTACGGTGCCAGGTGCATACTACGAAGAGTTTTGAAGAAGCTCCTTCCAGCATTGCGTGAAAAACGGCCGGATAAGGCTGTACGTGCGCTCTTTCAAGACAACGTCCCAGCGCATCGGGTGAACGTGATGCAGCAGTTTCTTCATGAAAACAAATTTGAAGTAATTCCCCGTGCTTCCTACTCACATTGGAGGTGTTATAACTTAAATGCATCTCGTATAGACTAATCACAGTCAACAATTTCAGGCATCTGTAAGCTGAAGTTACACTAAATTACGCCTTCTGCTTTAATACTAAAAGGAGAGAACGAGTAATTATACTCTTAAAAATAGATATAAAGAAGAAACAGATGAAGATCTGTGGAAATATGGTGGCTGAAAAGAAGACCGTTAAGACAATCATGTGCTTTCTTTGGAAAGTAAAGGGTATAAGTGCACTTGTATCTCTTGGCTGTTAAATGACTGCAAAGAGTTATTTGTTTTGCTGGCGATTCTTTGAGAAAAGAACCTGTTTAAAGTTTATTATTATTATTATTATTATTATTATTATTATTATTATATTTTATACACGATTCTCTAATGTTATAAATGTTTTAAACTTCAAATAAGTACATAGTAATGGAAAATAGTAGTAGAAACGGGAAAATGCCTGAAACAGAAGAAAGTGAACATAACCTCATTTTAAGTGATAGCAAGTGCTTTTTATTTATTTATTTATTTATTTATTTATGGACGCTCTTTAACAGCTCAGGTCATCAGCATCCCATTCAACTTAGGGCGTGAAACGGCCGACAAATTTTGCTCAGAGGCCACTCTTTCAGGCTTGAGGTTCTTTTTCGTGCCGTAAATGTACGACACGGAACCCACGGCTTTACTACCCTTCCGAAGGAAGCCATACTTAGGATTTTTACGCCCCGAAAAAATCCATCGGTCCTGGCCGGGTTCGAACCCGGGATCTTAGGTTTAGGAGGCAAGTATGGTAACCACCAGGACCGACGATATAGCAAGTGCTTTATAGTGCTTTATGTTATTATATTTTATTAGAATAAATTTACAAATAAATTATTATTGAACATGTATGATACATATATTAATATTTATCTCTAGCTATTTTATAACTAAATATGCAAATGTTATACAAAGTATTAATTTCTATAAAATATTATGGGATTTAGTGAGCGAATTTGGAATACAGTGTACTCTCTACACTGTACATATTCATGGTATGGGGACAGGAACATTTTATAAATAGAGAGTGCATAATATTGTTTATTTCTTTTGCAGACACAGATGAAGATAACGTTTTTAAACCTGGTGCAAAATCTTATGAATTTACTGGCAATGAATTGCCACGTCAAAAGGAAAAGAAGAGATTAAGAATGCCAGAGAACTGGAAGAGAAATAAAAGTTCTAGACTTTGAAATGAAAGAAAACAATATACAGGGGACAGTTCGTGAAGAGAAGAGGTTAAGGCCGTGTGTTCACAAATGCAGATTTAAATGTAATAAAAATATTAAAGAAAAATGAAGGACAAACATTTGATGAATACTGGAAGCTAAGAAGCTGGAATCTCCAAACACCATTCAGCAATTCATCCATTTCAGTCCAAGAGTCAATGCGGCCTAAAAGAGGTGCCATGCATGCAAAAAAGTAAGCTGCACTTATATTCTGAAATAATTCAGGGTATGTAAACAATTTGTCTTGTTGGCGTTGGATATAGTTAACAAACTATAGTTACCAATGTTTTGTCCAAGAAATCTCTCTGAAGATTATCTCAAGGACTCTGTGAAAGGCTTGAGAAAAACGCACTGGCTTGGGAAAGCACATCGTTGCGGCAGAAATATTGGTATCTACCCTGCTCTAAAAATAAACAATAAAACGCCTAAGTTAAAATATCTGAAGTACAAAGATCTGCATACTCTTCTTCCCTTTGTGTCACCACTGCATCATGAGTTTTACCAAAAACTTTCACAACACGATGCTTCAAGAAAATTGGAACCAATTAATCAAAATCATGAAGTAGATGATCGTCATTCAGAAAATGAACATGACAGGATGTTAAGAACAGATTCTCAATAGACTCATAATCGTGTTCAACTCAAAGTATTAAGTTATCTCCATTAAATCCTTCCTATTAGTGTCACTGTGATCTATGACTTAAAATATTTGTTCAATGTTCAATCAGTCATTCTTTATTCTTAAACAATAAACTTTTATTGTGTTAAGGAAGGACATAGATTTATTGTTTAGTTAAAGTGTTAATGCTTTCTGTAAAATAGTACAGTAATTGTAATAAATTGAAATGAAATTCAATAATTTTATTTCATTTTCCCAGTTACAATAGATGTTCGTTGGAGGCCTAGGGGTATAAGTGCTACTATGTTTTAAATAATCAGTGATAAAAAAGAACTACCTGACAATTCAGCATTGAATGTCCTGAGAAAGTTAGGCAGCGGAGCTTCAAAGGTGTGCAAATTAACTCTTTTTTCCTTAAGATGACAAGGGAATTTTCTTAAGTGTCTCAACTTTGAACAACATTTACTCAAAACTTACATTTTGTTTCTAGCCCCTTGGCTTCTAAGGGTCTCATATGCCTTTTTAATGTCAGATTGACTGTGAAAGGTCGTCCTGGTCAAGACTTTTTAACAACGTGCTTGTCTGTTTGAACGTATTCATAATTTTCCATATATTTTTATTCGTTGGTCTAATCTTCCCAAATTCCACGGAACCGTCATCAGAGCCGTTTACAATAGTAATATGTTCAACAGTGATCAACATCGTGCCTGGTAATTAACTTTTAACATAAACAAATGCCTGTGATAGTTGTAAAACAAGTTAATAATTTTATAAACATCCTGTATATTGAACATCTTTACAGTGTCTAGTCTTCTTCAATACTGTGACGGTAATTTTTTTGTTTTCGTAGCTTTCGGCATTAGTATCCTCAGGTACAACCGCATTCCTCTGCCAAAGAATTGTGAATTGTGAACTATTTTGTCAGAAATATTTGATACAGCTCTCGTAAAAGCGTTGCGATTTTTTTTTTTTGGCCTTCTTTCTCTTATTTCAGAGGCATATGTTTAAAGTTATATGATCAAAAGCCTATGTGAGATGTTCCTTTGTGCACTGAGCTGTAATTACGTTTGGTGCTTCATTTTATCATTTATTAAAGCGTCCAGTATATTCCAATTAAGTAATTTGTCTTATAACTCATGCAATGCTTTCATATGAAGCGTACAGGATGAAAACCTGATGTCAAATTTTACTAATTTTACAGGAGAGCAAAATAGAATTCCAGTTTAAGTTTATTTTATTTGGTTATTATTTTTTTGTTTTGTTTTTATTTATTTTTTTCCCTTTAAAACAGCGAAGTGTAACAAGAACAAACTACATATTGCTTTAAGCATAACAGTGGTACACTCAATTTTTTAAAGTCAATATAAATTTTACAAAACACAAACAGTCCTCATAATTTTGGTAGATATAGATGGATGGTTGAATGGATGGATGGATGGATAGATGGGTGAATGGATGGGTGAATATAACGGGGGTTCAATAGAGATAGGCACTTCAGTCAAAAAGGCTTATTGTGCTACCTTATTGGGAAAGACACCTTCATTGTTTCTCAAAATCTGTTCCTTGAACAAGTTGCAGTATTTTGGTTCTAATCTTAGCGTTCGTTCCCAATTTTTCCTTGGCTATAGAAAGAGTAAGTCTCTTTTAAACCAGGAATGGACACTCAAACACGATAAACAAGGCAGATTCCTCATCCTATTTACACATTCTACAAGTGCTTTCATCTTTATAGAACCCCACTTTTTGTAGACGTTTCATGAAGTAATTAGCGTTACTACTTTCCTTATTCATCTTCTGTACAACTTTAGAAGAGATGTGGAAAGAGTATTACTAGACATAGACCAATTTCCTACCTTGCTTTTGTCCAGGATGATTTGCCACCTTGGTGTTCTTCCCCAATCCATGTTTTACCTGCGGTCTTAGCAGCACATGTACTGATTCCAACCCCGTGTTCAGGATGCATCTGCATCCTTTCTTGCCAACTGATCTGCTTATTCAATCCATAAACGCCCCGATGCCTCGGCACCCACCGCAGTTGAAGCCTGTTGCGAGATGCCAGGGCAGACAGGGCATTTCTATGCCCGTTTACATTTTACCCAGTCAGAGGAAAGTGTTTTTAAGGCTTATAATCCCGATAATTTCTTACACTAATTAATACTTTTTATAACATCTTTTCCAATATACTTTGGACCTAAGTGAACAATAGACATTATTGTTAATAATGTAGTTAACTACAAGGCTATAATAACAAATGCAATAAATTCAACAACACACTTACGAAACTATAAAACATTTTTTCCGTTGTATTCTATATATTTTTGGAGACATACTGTTTTAATACATTCAAACTTCTCTGGAGTTATCGTGTTTTTATTCTGTACAGTTAAACCATATATAACTATACTACCTGAGCTATCGAAAGACATCGAAAGCAAAAAAGAAATCGTCAATTTTTTCTTATCAAGTTTTAAGAAAGTTTTTATTCTGGTTCATGTTTAAAATTGTATTTTAACATCAACAGCATAAGAACAGATATAGGGCAAAAATTATATATTTTACTTAAAACGTTGATTAAGTGATATATATATATATATTGCAGAAAATTTGGTTATCATAACCACTAATAATTCTAAATCATGCAAGATGAAAACTAAAAGAACCAGTTTACGAAATAAACACAAACAAAAGAGACAAACAAAAGAGACACAACCTCCTCTGATAGTAAACCTTGAATTTAAAGGTTCCACAACATTTGCCACAATTTATTTTATTTCTATTTTCGTTGAGTATATCACTTTTTATTAAGAGAGAGTTTCAGATTTATTGCCAGCCGTGTCACTCTCTTGTAATGAATGGTACAATAACCTCGAGCTATAAAAATAAGAAACGTCCCAGTTATCTACAATAGCACAGTAGTGACTCAGCACTCCAAGTCGGTAAAGATTCTGGATTTATGATGCGTGGTGTGGTGTTACTGCAGATCCGATAAAGCCGGAGGGATGTGATATGACTTGTCTGGGAAGTGTACGATTAGGCATATGATAGTCGTCTGTTCCCTTCATGTCTTGTGGATGCGTGTGGAATGCTGGGCTTTATTGACATGTACGATTCTCTTTTGCCTGTAGCTAGGGTAGTCTTTCTTTGTTCTTGTCTTTCTGAATGCCTGGCGACAGCACCCTTGATCTATCAGATAGATTCTTTGGCTCCTACAGCGCAATTGGTTTCTGAGTGAGATAATGGCAAAGCAGAGCTGCGAATTTTAATACAAAATTATGATGCAGAGTTTAAACGTTATAGTATATGACTGAAGTTAAAATGCTGTATATTTTAGTATTTTTCTCTCATCTGACCAAAAAAAAAAAAAAAAAAAAAAAAAAAAAAAAAAAAAAAAAAAATGCTTGTCAGTAATGGAATAGCATTTCCGGGTTCAATCGCTAATACCTACTTAGAAAGTTCTAAGTTAGAGAGGTCTGGAACAGGGTCCACCAAGTCTTAATGACAATTGGGGAGTTGCCCCATCTCGGAGCCGTGTAATAGAATTGGTGGGGTGTGGGCGTGCCGATCACATGCTCCCTGCGATATTGCCCTACAATGATGTCTCAAGACGAATATAGAAGATGCAGCGATCGCTGCGGCGGCCTAGGTTCACACTGGACTGTCGCGCCAAAAGGAGAGGATGTAATTCATATGCACTCAAATAAACAGACAGCACAGTGATTTCTCCACCTGAGATTTTGACTTTTTAACTATTTTAATTTTAGAAAATCAGAGCTTAATTTAATGTAGTTTTAAAGGCAGAATTAAATATTAAGAAGTGAAGCTATAAAACTTACAAGTTATTCGAATATTTTTGTATTCATCTCTTTAATACTCATTGATGATTTCATAGTCCTTGATGTTAAATACTTCATATTCAGGGTGCAAATTCACGAGGGGAGGGTATCGTGGTCAGTACACCCTTAGTGATTGGTAATTACAACGGTTCCATGGCGCTTTTATTTTTACCGACCTGGGAACATTATTTATCTCGAGTTTCCTCTCTCTATTTACATTTAAAACGTGATGCAGTTTTCACTGGTTCATTTGAGGTACGCAGTAATTACAGAACTAAATGTATTTAATTAATGTGCCCACACTTTTTAGCATGCCACAGTGACGATGACGTCAATGGAAATGGTAATGATTTATTTTTAAAATGTCCTCTAAATTCGAACTCTATTTGGTTTTTTGTGACCTAATATTGATTTTGGCTATAGAGTCTTTCATCAGAACGTAGAACGTGAATTTGTTTTGCTTTGTGAATGGCGAATAATATAACAAATTTATCTACGGGATATGTAAAAGCCATTAGAATGTCATGGCTGTTGTTAAGACAAGGCCAGTTCCGGGGGGAGGGGGAAGTGGTGTTAACTGTATTGTAGACTTTTTAAAGAAGGTTCAAGGATACTCCGTCTAATAATGCTTTCAATGGAAAAATCTACATTTTAAACATTTTAGAGCATCTGTAAAGCTTTACTGCAAAAAGCACTACTTTGACACTCGAAAACGTGCGCCAGCACATGTAACATTGTCTTGTGGCAAAATATAAGGGGTGTCCCAGACCTCGTTTTGGAGAAGATAATGTACAGTATGAATTACTGGAACGTCTGCAGGGTGTCTCAGACTTCGGTTACAATAATACAGATGATAGACGAGTCTAAACTACTGGTCGGAGATATGTGATTATCAATGAATGTGTGTTTGAGGACTGTTTTTGCAACTTTAGTTTTCGTAACAAACAAATGCCTGTCGGTCGATGTTTGGTGGCGTTAGTTTGCAAAACAAATGCACAATCGCTTGTTACGTTCCCAGTGCTATTTGTGTCTGTTTACTGTTTGTGCTGGTTGTTAGAGATGAAGCATTGCATAACGCCGGGACTGGTAGACACATTCAATGCACTACAGGCGCACGAAGGGAGGACGGGGAGGAGGGAATTGCAGCTCCACTGCACTATACTTAGTACTGAAAACATTGCTCGCATACAAAGGTGCATTAGCATTAGTACATGAGCCCAAAGTTCGCTGTTTAGAGCGGGGTGAACTACACTGGGCATGCCCGACCATATCCTTCTCTCTTTTCCTCCATCAAGTGCTTCGCCGGCCCAATGTTCCCGGACTTGACTGCTCGTCACCATTTTCTATGAATTGAGGTAACAACATTTTTATTGGGCTACTCGCTACTTTTCGGGCACATTTAAAATTATCTGATGCTTTTTTCTGCCTTTTGAAATAATATCCAACATTAATATCCTCACAACTGTAATAAATCTACATGCATTGAATCGTAGAACTTGGAGTAACACTGCCTCATGAACCTATGAAGCAACCACGGAGTTTCCATCATGTGAAGTTTTGCACTATAAAATGTTTACTTAAGATATAAATTTATCTCTCACAGGCATACAAACTCTGCTGTAAATTCCCCCAACCCTCATTGGCTACTGCAACATTGTTAAGAATTAAAAGAAGAAGAAGAAGAAGAAGAAGAAACTATGTTATAGATGGATTTTATAATGTAAATTTTAATGTTTTGAAAAAGAAATGGTTTTAGTACTTAATAGGTTTTAATTAATAAATAAAATTTATAAATATAAATGAAATTGTACTATTACCGCAGAAATATCGTCAAGTAGCTAATCATCGTTGGGTATTGAGCAATTTGGCGGGCTTATTGCGACTTATTGGTGTAAAGTTAGCGACAGTGGTCAGCATTCATCTGGCAATCCTGTCCCGGCCATCTCTTCGCGCGCCTATAGTATGGTGCAGGAAGATAAATGCTCGGAAAATCTGAACGATATACAAAGAAACGTTTTCCCTCAGGTGTTATCTGAATTAGAAGATATTTACTCCCGTAAATAGAACTTACGAGATGGCCAGGATGCTAAACAAAGAACTCTTCACACAACAGAATTTGAGTAAATTGCATTGGATTGTGCAGCAAAAGCACCATCAACAAAACCTACAACTTTCCCATTAAGTGTATGCTTCCAAAATTTGTGTATAGCGAAAACTAACGGACTAGTGATTTTACTCCTGTTACTATACAAGCAATTGAGCTACATTATGCCACACACACAGAGATCTGTCACTGGCTGCTGAGCTGCACTTCCTACAGCATGTACTGTTCGCGGACTCTGTATCAACTTGTTAACTGGTCCAAGATCACCTAATAGAGCCTTATCTCATGACGGCTCATTTGGATACCACTTTACCTGTGGATCATTTGAGATGTGCTGCCCAGAGTTGTTGGACTTCGTACCTCTTGTTGCTCGCGAGAGGATGTGACTCCAATACGATGGGGCGTCTGCCCACTTCGGTAGTCATGTCCGTGAGCACCTGGACAACAGATTCCCTAATCAGACGGGATCAAATGACCATTGATGTAATGCGCCCCGGCACCATAATCATCCTATCATTCCTAATCAGTGGCCTGAGGTGAGGTCTAGTCCCTTAGCAGATGCGACCGTCGGATCTCAGTTCTCTGGAAGTTTTGCCTGTGGGAGATATCAAGTCTTTCGTATATGAAACACCAATAAAAACCGATAAAGTACATGCAGGGCCCTAGCGCTGTCAAATTGTACCGCACACACCGGTTTCCTATCTCGAGTGCATCTATCATCTGTATTAGTGTAGCCGAAGTCTGAGACAGCCTGCAGACGTTCCAGTAATTCTTACTGTACATTATCTTCTCCAATTTTCTCTGAGTGAAATACAGTTTCCGAAAAATATTTGCAAATCCTGAAGAAGATGAAACATATCAAGACTTCTTCGAGTCAAAACCAAAAACCTATTGATTCGAAAGTTTTCCTAAAGACGACAGATATAAAAGCAGTTAATCCTATTTTGAACAGTGAACATTTAAGTTTTTCTTTCTTTCTTTCTTTTTCTTTTTCTTTTTCTTCTTCTTCTTTTTGCATCAAAAGAAGATGGCTTTTTTAGGTAGTTCAGTAAGGTGAAATACAATCCAAAAGAAAGTCGAAACCAAATGTTTTCTATTCTGCTTATGTTTGATAGATACAAAAGCTTTAATGCTGAAATTTTCGTCCATCTTATGTCCCTGAAAAGCAACAGAATCTTCTCATTTACATCCTACATGCACTTTAATGGAGAAAGGGGCTTGCTTATACCAGAGCCACGCGGGAGGAAACGATCTGCAGTATTCACTCCCCTTAATAATGTCGCGTGTGACGTCATTCTGCAGTCTTGACGGATGGTCGCTTCAAGGGGAAGGAAAGCTTCCCCTTTTCGTGAGGAGAGTTGTAAGAAGTTCAAGATGACAGGGAGGGATGACATGATGACGTCACGACATCTCAGAGCTGGCGTAATCTTGATAGCTAAAATGCTGTACCTCCGAACAATTTGTGAACATTTTCTTGCTCTACTGCATTTATATGAGAGTTGTAAATAATAAATTATCATATTTTTTGATATCTTATCTAATTTTTATGGTATTTTTCAAAGTATTTTTCACTAGTGCAGCAATAGCGTCTGCTAAACTTCGTCAAGGAAGGAAATACTTTAAAACGTTTTACAAAAATCACTGCTTCTGATAAATATTTAAAAATATTGTTATAAGCCGGGCGCTGATAATTCGGTGTACTATTTTGTAGTTAGCTAAGCACGCACAAGCCACCGACACTAACAGTCGAGTCGGTGAGGAGTCGCCGACTGTCTATTTTCTAGGCCCGTACTTAATTTAAATAAAAATTCCTCCGAATATTGGAACATTACCTAATTTCCATTTATATAATTGTAGCAAATTCTAACCTCCGTGTAAGTCAATGTTAGGGCGAAAAACAGTGCATATGAACTATGTTTCACAATAATTATGGTAGCAAACATTATTTTAAGCACATGTAAAGGAAACTATGTTAAAAACATTATAGATTACATTTAGAATGATTTAGAATGAACACACGATGTCTGATTCATATTTATGCAGTTGTCTTTCGTATTGCTTGTTTCACTGCAATTTATCGTTGCGTTGAGAAACAACATGTAAGTCAATAAATTGTCAGGTTGTAAACATACGTGTGGGAAAGCTCTCCAAATTGATAGAGGGCCTACAAACAAGCAAAAATGTTCCCATAAACATATAGTCAATTTCGCCTAGTTTCTGAGTTATAGTCGTTGTTTGTAGTGAACTGAGGAAAAAGGCACATTTCTCCGTCTCTGTTCAAGTTAGTGGCCATTTTTGTTTTTTACGTTATATCTGTGAGAAAATTTAATTCACAATTTTCACTTTACTTAAAAGAAACGTTCACAGAAAGTGGTCAAAATGACCAGCACGAACTCTAATACAGGTTTCAAAGTACCGCCTCATCGACTAGCTTACTCTCACGAAACATGCATATAGTGTAATGTTTAAATAAGTAAAAATACAACGAATTGAGGTGAGGAGAAGGAGCAGACTAGGATGTCGGTCCTATGTATTTGTTTGGAAATCGCTTATTAAACATTCCTCAAGCAGCAAGAGGCAGTGTCCCATATATGTATATCTAGATGAAAGAAAGGAGAACCCAGTGGGAAATAATTTCAAAATAAACGAAAAAGTAAAAAGTGCACTATAAAGATTTCACATAAGTCTAAAAGCATCTGACTTTTACAGACGTTTTCAAAGAATGCTAAGCGTGAAAAGAACATGTCCAGGAAGAGAAAAGCATTCTATTCATGATTTAACCATCTTTAAACATTTAAATACAGATATTGTGCAATGAAATCTGGAATGTTGATGGACAATTAAAATAAATTAGTATTTGTTTTCAAAGGCCTGTCATTTTTTCGGATGCACCGTAGTCAAATTGTGCTACCTGTCTCATTTTATAACCAATTCGTTAAACCTGTGTCCTTTATCCTTCATCAAGAAATACATCCCTCTCACAAATATTGGTTCAAAATCTTCTGGTTTAAACTTAGTTTCCCAAAAAATACAATATCTTTTTGGAGATAATGGCTCAGAGGAGCACACAATATAATGAAATGTTTCAGGCTATTTCCCACAGAGACTGTAGTCCAAGCAATCTCAGAACAAGCCCATTAAGATACCTTTTCACCTGCGAGGCGAGAAGTGATTTTTTCCTGCTGAAATCTGCTACAACGAAGTAAGTTTTCAGCTGATTTATTACACGGTCTCTTAATGAATAGTTTAATCACAAAGTTTGCATACAAATTTTATAATATTGTTCTTTCGACCATTCTTAATAACTTATTTAATAAAACATCTAGATATTTCGAGAACGGTTCTAGTCCAATAAAGATTGAAGCTGTTCCTTGCCAAGCAAGTTCATCAGCTGTCCAGTGACTTGGCACCCGAATGAACTACACGTCATTCTATTCTGCTAAGTTCAGGAAATTTAAAACTAGCCTTGGTGTAACTTTAGGGTAGTTAAGAGTCTAGTTGTCTGAAAAAAAAAATAACTTCTTTAATAAAATAGTATCCCATATTTTCATGTAGGCACTGAATTATGGCGTATATTTCCGTTTAAAAAACGTGACATTTTTCTTAAAGAAATCCAATGGTCTTATTTCTATTGATCAACTATGCATCATCAAGGCCAAAATTTCTATTACATGAAAAGTATGTCCATTACATATTGTGGATTCATCTCTAAAGCAAGGAAGGCAACTGAATAGTATCGTGCTAACGAATAAGAATTTTACAGTCATGAGTTGAAAATAATGCAAATTCAGGTTAGTACCTATAAAAAGCGTCATATCTATAAATGAAAGAACATTTTCCATCTGTTTTAACAAATTATTTGGGTAATGTTCTTTGGATGATGATTAACTGTTAACTTTTCTTAATACCAAATACTATTTTTTTTAAAAAAATAGTGTTAAAATTTAAGAAAGTAGTTTTCAGAGCTTCTCTACCCAAATATTTCTTCAAAAAATATCAAAGGAGAAATAAAAATGGAGTAAAGATATGTATTAGGTAAAGTAGAACTGTATAAGTAAATATTAATCGTTTAAAAAGTTTTATGTCGATTTAAGAGAATGTGCAACTTGTTTTACATTTAGATACCTAATTGTCCAAAATAACATTCCACTTATTCTTTGTTTTTGTTTACGATTTCTTATTTATCAGTCTAAAAGCTTAAAAGATACTAATTGTTGATTAATTCTTTTATTAACAACAGTTATATAATAAAAGTGATGTAAAAGAGCTAAACGTTTAGGCTCGTGGGCATAGTATTTATGTTACCAATTATAAATGTAAAGAAACATTTACTGCCAACATTATATTATTCCATATTGTTTAATCGTGTGTTTAAAATAAATTATAGAAATAAATATCTTCTTGGTACTCATATCAAAAGTATACTCCCAAGAAAAATAATAACGATTGCTACAATAAACTTAAGTGTGAAAGTTACTAAACGAAGAGTTTATTGTTAATAAAAACAGTACTGTAAGTTATTTTAGTTTAAATGATTTTTACATATTCTTGTTATATTATTAATGTATGAATGACTGTGCATTTTCCTGGGCGAGTCATCTTCACCTTTCCCAAGAAGAAGAATACGCATGAAGCATTGTGTGGAGTTAGTACTGTTTTGCCAGTCGGTTGGTATCCCATTACGCTGCCTTCATACATATTACAGGTGGCAATGCTCAATAGCATTCTTTTGTTTTGTTTATGAAGGTGAAGTAGTAATCCGTTAAACTTTCTCAAGAGCAGTGAGTGGGAACCGTAGAGATTTGAACCATGGCGTGTGTAACGTAAGCAATTCGAACAAGATGATTTTATCACGTTCATTTCAATATTTGTGATTTCGGTTTCGGATGATTTTATATAATTTAAAGTGATCTATAGTTGTTGAATTGGAATTTTAGACCAAGTGAACGTTAACTAACTTGTGATCCCATAGTATTTGACCAAGAAGAAAGAGTTTAATCTTCTAGTCCAGTGGTCCTGTACGAATGTGTTTATCCTGAACTTCAAAATGTATTTAGCAGGTAAGAGAACAAAAATTGTCTGATATAATTCACTTGCTTAAACGATCTTGAAACATTTAACTAGCAAGTAAGCGTAGCTTTAACATTATGTGATACAGGAAGTTGTATGTATGTACATATCTCATTCTGTAGATCCTGAGTGAGAGCTCTAGGAAGTAAAACATGTCAAAAAAACAAAACATACGTACACAATTAAGATGAGTTAAATCCAAAATATTCGTACATAGTGAGAAGGTGTAAACTATGAAGAATTTTTAAGAGCATAAATTTACGATTATTCCCTAATAATTTAATTCTGTTGTGTAGGCCATTATATGCGAATATTCTGAACTGCAGAGTAGTAGCCACCCCCCTGGAAAGACTGTACTGAGCTAGCGCTACGCCCTTTACAAATCACTTCTGCTTCTGGTACTGACAAACATGTACACCGAAATGAAGTTACAACTTTCATTCAGTGAATTACTTACTTTATTCAAACTGAGATCTTTTCAGTATTAAAATTGGGTTAAAAAGAACAAAAGAGGGAAGTAGTCTTCCTTATTTTACAATTCTAATTTACCTGTATTGTTCGCTCATTTGAAGCAAGTTAACTCAAACATATGTTACTAACTTTAAAGCTATCTAATACTTTGTATTATGATGTTCATTGCCGAGGTCATTATCGACTTGAAATATTTTCGTCTTACGAGGACTTCGCTTAGGAAACAAAAGACATGGTGCCGGTTCATCGATTGATGGTCAAAATTAGCAAGCGGCTATATTAGAATAACATTAGAATTAACGGAAAACTGTTTCATTAGCCAATATTACCTTTAATAAAATATTAAATCTGTATTAAGTTAACACATTGTTTTCCTTTTATTAACGTTTAGTAATAAATTGTTAACAGTTGGAAAACGGCGGCCAAAAATCTAACTTATATATTGATGTACATTTGAGCATTTTAAATGTGGTTCCTAACAGACTGCAAGATGCCGCGGATGTAATTTTTATGAAAAAAGTTCCTTTTTCATGATGTGAAAAACAGTCGTCCAGGCTATGAATGAACTATGAGAGGGGTTATATGTAGATGTCCTTGTTCATTGGCTTCCCTGGAGAGCAAAGTTTAAGGATATTGAACATGTCATACAATTATAAAGATTCAACTTATGAATAGGTGAACCATCGTCATTTATAATAAGAAATAAGTCATACAACTTTATAACCACTGGCAATGAAAACCTACCACCATATTAAACAACACTAACTTAGTGCAATAAGACGATACATTAATTAATTATACCGAAACTAAAATTTTCCTCTCTATTATAGAAGGCGTGAGAATTTAAAAATTTCACTTTAATTTCTCTTGAAACGTTTGCATTTCTGTAAAAGATATCATCACCATATTAACAATGCAAACTTGGTGAAATAACATGACAAATTCATTAATTATGCTTTACTGAAATTAAAATATACGTTCATATTGTAGAAGATGTATTTAAACTTCCTTTAACTTCTTTTTGGTAAATAGTTTGATTTCTGTGAGCTGTGAGTTACATAACAATTTCAATGAAGCTGAAAGACTGTTATATACTTGCACTGCAGAGTAAGTTGCTCTTCTGCAAAAGTGTCAATGAATTTATTGATATATTTGAGTCAACAGTACGTCTAGTGTTGTGATTATGTACAGATAATTTCAGTTTAAAGTTATCTAAGTTGTCAGTCACAAAGCTCATATGTATTCTTCAGTAAGGATAAGAATATTCAGCTTTTCAAATAATGGTTTACACGATTGTTGAATACCAACACTTCATAGATTCTTATTGTTCTTTTTTGCAGGATGAAAACTCTTACTATGAACAGAATTACCCCATAAAACTATTCTATATCTCAAAATGGAATGAAAATATGCATAATATACTAATCTTATGCATTTTGGTCTTATGCTTCTTAAACCAAAGCCTAAGAGTTGAGCTTTAGAACTGTGGTCTCGTCAATTTCTAGCCCCAAGAACTGGGTATGAGGAATTTTCCTAATAGTGTAATAGTGGTGATACTGGTTTATTTTTAGTTGTAAATAATATAAAATTTGTTTTCTCAAAATTTAGTGAAAGCTTACTAGCTTCAAAACTTAGTTTTTAGCCCTTCAAATGCTTCTATGGCTTAATTTGGAAGTTGAGCATATAAATTCCCAGGAACAAACACTCTAGTATCATCTGCAAAAAGCACTGTTTTTTATTGTTTACTTAAGCTGCAAAGGTAAATCATTGGAGAAACAGAGAGAGAAAGAGAAAATAGAGCCCAGTATTCAGCATTTTCTTTTATCTACCAGATATTTTGGTTTGCATTCCTTTTAGTAAATTCTAGAGCCAATAGCAGCAAAGGTGAAGGGCAAAGTGAAAAATGCGACTAATATTTTACTATAAAATTATAATGAACAGATAATAATGCTAGACTGACAATGCTTGATATTCCCTCCTTTCGTGTATACTTTTTACTGGTTGTTTTCTTGTTGTAATATAAGATTTAATCCATTTTCAGTGCACGTCCCCTGATATCTATTTTCCAATTAGAATTTCATTATTTAGTGCCAAAGGCTTTTGATAGATCAAACAATATCTTTGTAATATTGCCTTTATTGTGTATATTTTTAAGGTGTTCACAAAGTGATGCAATGTACACGCGCTATGTTGTAGTATTGTTATATTACTTTTTGGACGACCCTATTTTTTTCTTATTTACCATTGCTGTTAATATGCCTCTGATTTGAGATTACCATGCAAGCTTTCTAGTTTAGTTTAGTGTAGTTCCTGGAGCATTCAGTGAGTTCACGAAGCAGTCATAGAGACCTATAAACTAGAACTTGTTATATACAAATACCACAGTAGCATTCAATCTACATTTACAATAAAATGGTCTACATCTACATTAATAATTATAATAAAAATCAAATAGTATGCCTAGAAAAACTCAACCAAACAACAAAAACAGACAAGTCACTCAATCATACAAATTTTATTATATACATGTTTACATATACATTGATATAAAAGCATTGCAGTGTTTTTAACTCAGTATTATATTGTCACTTATATATTTCTTTACAGAATAATAGGCATTTTTACTTGGGTATTTTCTAAGTGCATATTTAAAGAAATTATCAATGTTTATTAAGGCTTTTAGGCTAGAGGGAAGAGCATTGAGTACTAAAATGCATTCATAATAAATGTCTTTTTGATAGCATGAAAGCATTGAAGCAAGTTGATGTAGATTTGTTTATTGTCTAGTATTTTTGTCATGTATATTTTGATTTTGAACAAATTATTTATTTCTTATATAAAAGTTCATGAGGGATAAAATATATTCACAAAGAATAGTTAAAATTTCAAATTTCCTAAAGAACTTTCTGCATGAATATCTGCTATGTGTACCAGCAATTAATTTTATGACCTTTTTCTGTAACAGAAAGACACATTCACTTTTAACTGAATTTTCCCAAAATATTACCCCATACTTCATAATTCAATTGAAATAAGCATAATAAACTAGTTTTAAAGTCTTAATTGACTCCAGCATTGCTAATACACATATTACATAGAATGCACTGCTAAGTTTAGGTATGATAGGAACAAACTGATATTTCCAATTCAGATGTTTATCAATTATTAAACCAAGGAATTTAATATACTTGTTTTGTAGAAGTACACTGTTATAATATTCTATCTGTAATTGTGGCTCTGGAGATCTGTGAGTAATGAATTTGATAATATTTATTTTATCTAGAATTAGAGACAATTTGTTTGCTTTGAACCATACACACAATGAACTCAGAACCAGATTTAGTTTAATCATTAAGGCTGTTTCCATTTATCAATATGCTTGTGTCATCTGCAAATAGAACAGTATTTCCTACATCTTGGATAGATAAGGAGAGATCATTTATATATATCAGAAAAAGAATAGGGCCCAGAACAGATCCTTGATGCACTCCATGGTTAATCATTCCCCACTCTGATGCATTGTTTTTATTTTTAAAGTGATAATTTATCACTACTTTTTTGTTTCCTTTTGTCAAAATAGGATATAAACCATTTTAAATATTGGTTTTTTATGACTTTGCTGTTGATCTCATCATAGCCAGAAGAGTTTTTGATTTTAGTTTTCTAATGATATTACCAATTTCTAGTGGGGTAGTGATACCTTGTTTGAATTCATTATTATGACAGGGAGTTGATGATTGTAAAAATTTTAATGCATCTCTGTTATCACCAGAATATAAATTGAAATTTTTTGTTACATTAAGAAAGTAAATTAAACACATTTGGTACATCTGCAGAGTGTTGTATCTCTTGATTATTAATACTAAAGATTATTACATCATCTTGTTGCAAATTTTTGCCTGTTTCTTGTTTTACTATATTCCAAGTAGTTTTTATTTTGTTTTTTGACTGACTGATAGGTGTTTGGTAATGGAGGCCTTTTGCTGCTTTTATGACTTTCCTAAGTATCTGACAATACTTTTTAAAATGTGTTTTTAATTTAGGATCTTATTATATAATTGTCTTTTATGTTGACAAGATTTTTTAATATATTTGGAAATTTTTTTGAAATTACTATAACATTATTTGTTCTGAAGACACTATTGCACCATTTTTGTTGAAGTGTCTCCACCATTTTACTAGGTTTGCACATTAATGTCTCTATATTTCATATATTTATAACATTTTTTGAGTTTTATTGTAGAATTTTTTTTCAGTATTACTTGAGCATCATCATCAAAGAGACCATTGATCAATGAAGACACAGAATATAATTACAGTTTGTCTGAATTTACAATTATATTATCTATTGCTGTACTAGAGTTTTTATCAGTCCTGGTGGGAAAGTTAATTTTATGCACCATATTATATGCAGTAAAAAGGGAATTCAGTCGATTCATTCTTACACTTCACATTAAGTAATCAATATTTATGTTCCCACATATAATTCTTTCATGCTTAGGCTTAAATAAAAAGTTGAAGGTCCCTTCAAGTTTCATCTAGAATGCTTCAAAGTTTCCTAATAGTGAGCAATAAGTAGCAATTACAACTATTTTTGTATTTTTGCTATCTAATTGGATTGTGCATAATTGAATGTCCTATGAATAAAAATTTGATATATCTAATATTTTATTTGGTATATTCAGTCTGACATAAATGCAAACTACTCCATTATTTAGTTTTTTCCTTGAAGCTCCTGCCCCCAAACATTAACCATGTAATGATAATTGTAATAATTCCTGTTGTTTCAAATGATGTTCAGATAGGCAGATGACATGTGGTTTTATATTGTCACAAGTTGAGCTATTTAATAATTCATCTGTTTTACTTTTCAGTCCTCTAATATTTTCATGAAATACATAAAGATTGTTTATTGCTTGCTGAATATTCTTCAATTTTATTTCATTTTCTGTGCAATCATTATCATTCATATGAATGAAGTTTGAATTAACATTAACTGCTATGATAACAACAGGATTCTGTCAGGAATATGGAGCGAAAGCAGCTTTTTAGCTCTAGAATTCAAGTGCAGGCCATGTACAGTAAAGTTATCTCTACCTAGGTGATTTACATCTATCATAAAAATGTGGGAGTTTGTCCATGTTGTCAATGCATGCTCAATTCTCAGATTCATACTCCGCATTCTCCTATGAACCTGAGGCTATCATGCCTATCTAATAGACCCAGAAAATTTACATTGGTATGCCTGCTTTTAGCGCTGGTGTCACCAAGATCTTGCTCAATTTAATAATTATTACTTTTCTCAATGCTATTTTCTGCACCACCAACAATTACATGACCATCCTTACTGAAATCTGCAGTTAAGTTTTCCCAAGTCTTCTGTGACATCAGCAATCAAGCACTTGGCTTCAACATGCTCACAGCATCATCATGGCTGCCAAGTCGTCCTTCAGTAGGGATGCTATGCCTCTCCCATGACTACTACCTAGCAACAAAATCTTACTCTTCCACTTAGGCTTAGCATCTGCTACTTATGCTTTGGTGAACTTCCAATATTCCAATGTTGAACCTGTTCACCAGAGGAGTATCATCATCAGAGAATACTCTCCTCCCCTTGCGATTGTTCCTTGGCACAAGCTTGAATTCAGGTGATTTACTATTGACTTTAATTGGTGAGCATTAGCACTCAATTTGCATCTTTGCAAGTGCCTCTCGCAGTTGGAGAATAGTTTCCTCTTGCTTCACAACTAGGACTTTATGTTTACAAAGTTCTCAATACCACTGGTCAGAAGTAGCAACCATACCACTGTTAGTTTTAGCATTAGTCCAATGAAACCGTAACTAACACCCATCACAAAACACGCCTGAACTCACCTTCCTACGACACGCACCACAGTTAACGCTCATATCTCACTAGCACTTATTTTCACGCTTTGCACTCAAACTCAGACACAACATAGATTAAACTACGTAAGCTACACTTAACAACCACACACAACACAAAATTTCTATGTAGGCTAAACTTGCCCTTCACAGGCCACACAAAACTACACAACACAAAATTCAAGATATTATTTCACACCAACTATGAATCTGATTTAACTCGAGACTAATAAATCATTAGCCATGGGTTTAACTACACTTAACGTGAATGAAAAAAGAGACAGAAACGAAAAACAGAATCTATACTATATACACAAATCAAACCAAACCAATATGGCGGACAATCAGCTAATTGTAACGATAGTATGATTGTTTTACAAAACCGGAGTATAAACACTAATAATAATTCAATATAATAGATAAGAAAAAGATACTTAAGCTACGTTCTATTTAATATTTCTAAAACAAATTGATACTATAAGAAATTTCAGCGCTGTTATAATTACTTACCGCACTAGTGTAGTAAACGCAAACAGATTTAGAAAAATTAAATATATTATAATTTGTTCAACTATTGAATGTTTTTTTTTTTTTTGATTCGTTTTATTTAAGGACGCTCTTTAACATCTCAGGTCATCAGCGTCCCATTCAATTCCAGCCGACAAATTTTGCTCAGAGGCCTCTTCTTTCAGGCTTGAGGTTCTTTTTCGTGCCGTAAATATACGACACGGGACCACAGCTTCCAAAGGAAGCCATACTTAGGATTTTACGACCGAAAAATCCATCGGTCCTGGCCGGGTTTGAACCCGCGACCTTGGATTTAGAAGACAAGTATGGTTACCGCTACACTACCAGGACCGATTTTTTTACTGCTGCTACCAGAGCAGTACGACCCATAGCTTTAGGAGGTTTTATTATTTATTTCTCGAGATGAAGATGGGTCTGCTACATGTTTGTAAAATGGAAGAATTTCCTTCCTATTATGCAAAATCTTGTCGTAGAATTTAATTTTAGTCTCTTCTGAAACAAATCAACGTCTTTATTGTTGTAGTAACGACATTCACAACTCTCTTATAGGAGAGAGTTTGTTGCATAAATAAAAATTTATGAAACAAATATGTGCATGCAATATCTAAAAGTTGAAAAACAAATCTATTTAAATAACACATGGCCAAAAATAATGTGCAATACAAGCGCATTAAGTATGCCTAACAGATTATCGGAAATTAAAAAAAAAAAAAAAAAATCTCTCTTCTCTTTTTTTCAAACTTTTCCTCAAACCTGTTATTGTGCATTTACCACACTTGTATCGCAATGTACTGTTGTTATACACTACTTCATTTATAGTTAATGTAATTTTGATAAAGGAATGGCAAATTAATATGAGCAATTTGTGGAAAAGGATACACATCATTACTAATAACATTTCGATGTGATACTTTTCTGTTAATGTGCCAGGCATTAATGACATCACACTGACGTCACGTACTCACTAGCTCTGTGGTACTGCACTTTGCACTACTTGACATTGTACTCCACGCTGTATCTCAATTTGGAGAGAGAAAGTTATAAGTAAAGTGCTCAAAACCTACTGCTTCCAACTCTCAGAGTAAAACCTTTCCAGTAACATGTACAACAGAGCCGTTCACAGCATACTTGAAAAAAAAAACTAAATCCCTTAAGATAACGTATTACGAATATCATATCATGATCTTTAAGGCATTCTTCTAAGAGCATAAAACACCATAGGTTTCTAAAGATAAGCGCTTTCTCCCTCTGAGCTCTCCGTCCTGGAGGTCTAGTGATAACCGTATTTGCCTCGTAGGCCCAAGACCCTGGCCAGGGTCAATGGATTTATAGGGCATAAAATTCTAAGAATGACTTCCTTCAGTAGGGAAGTAAAGCCACGGGTTGGTTCCATGTCATAGATTTACGGCACGTAAAAGAACTTCAAGCCTGAAAGAAGAGGCATCTGAGCAAAATTTATCGACCATTTCACGCCCTGAATTGAATGGAAGGCAGATAACCTGAGATGTTAAAAAACGTCGGTGAATAAACGAAATAAATAAAAATATTCCTCTGAGCTAGAAAGCGACTGAAGGGCAAACCGCTCTTCTTGCAAAAGTATCGAGCATTCTAGATGCTTGCATAGTGTTTCTAAACGTAGACATAACAACCCCTAATTATAACATGACTATGATGGAGGAAAGATTTCAGTACGTCACATATTTCTACTTTATGACTGAAAACGAACACTACTCGCTCCGCTCAGCTGATGACTAAATCTAATCTAACCAGTTATTCGTAAAACCTAAAATTCCTTGATTACACTTAAACGTAATCTACGGGTTACATGAAAAGCATCATCAGGGTTGTTTATGATTAATAATTTGCTGTCTTCCCAACGCTAACCAAACCACTCGTTCTTTGTTGCAAGAAGGTTCGTCTAACTTAATGTAACCTAAGTGCTAATTGTTGAAGTAGAATTAAATTGAAAGAAGAAAGCCTTGAGATAACACAACACTGACAATTAACCTGTATATTGCATACTCACAGCATTAACCGCTGTCAGTTCCATGGGATAGGTATCTGTAGCCCTGGCAAAGAGTATTAAGTAATTTAATTAACAAGTGCATGATATTTATTTTAGTACAAAATACCAAAGTTATGCAATATGGAAGTTCCCCTATTGCGGAAAATATTAAATTGATGTTCATTTTAGATAGGTATATTCTACAACTGAATTATTTCTCGACATAATCTTTTTTCCAAGCATTTGATGTATTATAATATCACGGGACAAGCCTTGATAACCTCTTTGGCTGGAACTAACATTACAGCTATGCAGCTGCTTATAAATGCTATATTGATATGATTATGTTTTACCATGCCATGCCCCGTTTGTGCAGGCGATTTTCACTTCATTGTTTTCAAGTCGCTGGCCTCCGAGTTATTGCCTCCATTTCGGTGTAAAGATAGAAATCGCTCGGGCAAGACCAGGAGAAATAGCAGAAAATGGATGGCAGAAAATTCCCTTTTGAATTTCCTAAGCAAGTCCTGAGTTCTTTCAGATGAGTATGGGCGAGCATTGTCATGCACAGTTCAGGGCGTTTCCATTTGATTGCGGTTTTAATTTGCATCAGAACCTCGCAAAATCCTTCAGCATTCATTCTAGTTCTGTAAAGCAAGTAATGCCCCAGGAAAATCCCAAAACACCGACCCTCCGCTGCGTTGTTCGTCATGCACACTTTTACGTCGTTTCATGAATCATCGAATGCTCATGCAAACGAATGGTATTCACCTTTAAGGGTGGCCGAGGTCGTTAAGGCACAGACTCGTGAGCGAGAGGCCTGGGGTTGGATTCCCATCAGGATCATGTTTCCGACCGAGTTATTTTCCAGTTTTTCCTCAGTCTTCATACATATCAAATACCGGGTAGGTACCCTAAACTTAGGCCTGAACATTTTCTCCATTTCCCAGTTTATCATTTCATATCATGTACTATCAGTGTCCACCGCAATAAAAATGGACATAAAACAGCATTAAAAATTTGACTGCACGTAGTTCACTATTGAATACGCTCTGTATAATCGTGAACTATTGTCAAAGTAAGACCATTCAATGAAACTGCTTCCAGGCTGCCAACACACTAAGGCAAGTTCTTATCCAAAATACTTAATTGTTGCGTATATTTTTTAGATATAAAAATATAGAAACTTGTTTATTGGATAACTCTCGTATGGTTTTAATAACGTAGTATTTTTTATAAATAAAATGCAATTTTTAAAGCATTTTAAGTTTAAAGTTTATTTTGTTTTCATATGTTTTATGGCAGAAGTTGTTCAATTACAGCAAAGTTTACCCTCTAACGTGTAAGAATGATATATCTGTGTGAGAAATTATTTTGATGTCTGAATATAGATACTATCATAAATACTTAATTCGGATTCACGCCAATAGCATTACTACTTGCTGCCTTATGACTGCTTGTGCAGAATTCATAGACAGTACCTGAGCTAATCGCGTACGAAGTTTGTCTTTGGTGTAGTTTAGAAAACTTGCGGAGCGTTCTAGAATATTGTTCACTGCGAGGGAAAGAGATTTGGTATGAAAGGGAAACTTTGCAGGCTCAAGAGTGCTAAGTGTGCTGGGACGCTGTGGCAACGGCGGCATAAATCCCCTTCAGACTTTCTTTCTATTCTAACTCCCTCCAGCATTCTAGAGAGAGAGAGAGTAAGAGTAGGAGTAAGAGATGCAGCTTTTTCTAAAACCCGCCTCAGCTCCCAACTATGGAGGAAAAATAACCCCCACCTCTAACTCCATAACAAGGGAAGAAATTTCCCCCGCCCCCTTAACCCCCTTCTTTTTTGTTCCTATGCCCCCTTTTTGACGTCTGTGAATACAGATGTAGTTACTTTGCAAGGAAACTTGATCTCCATCCTCGTCTATCTTCATATGCGGTTAGAAGAACACAGGAATCTAAAGCACTGCGTATGAGCTTTTGAGTTTTGCCAGTTGATTTGCCTGGAAAGTAGTGTTGTTGAACATCATTAGAAAAATCTGTAGCACAATATAAGAAAAATGTCAATTAAGGTTAAAATGGGCATTTATAGCCACTGTATCGAGAGCTGCACGTTGTATTCGAATACTTGTTCTGTGAACTTTTTATTCGATTCAGTGCTCGCTTCTTGCTGATGCCAGAACTCGAGAACTTGCTGTAAACTAACTCTGTCTTTGTTGGAATGAATGAATAGTGTTTAACGCCCATTTTGCTACAGAGGCACCACAGGCGATGGACACTGATGATACATGAGATGAAATGATATATTGGGAAAGGATTTGTTTTTAAGGAAAGAATCGTTCCAGGCCTAAGTTTAGGATATCTCCCCGGCATTTGCCATTTACGAGGACTGAGGAAAACCCGGAAAACACCTCAGTCAGGGAGGACGGTCCTGGCGGTATTCGAACCCAGATCTCCCGCTCACGAGTCCGTGCCTCAACGACCTCGTATCTTTGTTGGGTTGTTGTAGCATAGAGACCTAATTTCGACTGCTGCCCCGGACACGAGCATGTGTATTTATTGGTACCAATTGACCATAGATACCAAATTAAAAGAGTTGAATGAACCAAAGGGAAAGGGGGAAACTTTTTGAACGACTCGATGGCACATCAGTGCTCAGTAGGTACTGGATTCTATTTATGTCATTCCTTTTTTAATTTTTCTGCGAATTTTATTTACATCTCTAAAGCTAAGGGTAGCCGGAAGAAATAATAACTTGGAAAAATTGTTTTTTTTTAAAACATTTTTTAGTTTTTGAAATAAATTATGTGATGATTTATATTACGAAACTAAAATAACAGCAGCACGTTGCAACAATACTCCGTAATATTTACATGTTTTCTAAATTTAGATACTTATATTATGAACCTTTAAATTTAAAAAAGAGACTTGCTTTTTATTCCACCGCTAGAAAAAAGCTGTTCCCTTTGTTGGATATTTTGAAGTCAAATAAAATGTCCCCTGGATATTCACTAATTTGTGATATATACTTTTACCTATATTTGAGGATTTTACCGTGTTCATTTTTAATTCTCAATTACACATTCTTTAAATATTGAAAAAATCCAAGTTTCATAGACATTAACAAAGAGGTATGAGTCACTGAGCGCTCGTGGATAGCACCATGATCTAGAGATACCGGGTATTGTCCGGGTTTGTTGTTGATTTGGTTTATTTATGGACGCTCTTTAACATCTCAGGACCAGCGTTCCATTCAATTTGTCGGTCCTGGTGGTATAGCGGTAACCATACTTGTCTTCTAAACCCAAGATCGCGGGTTCAAACCCGGCCAGGATCGATGGATTTTTTCGGGCGTAAAATTCCTAAATATGGATGGGGAAGTAAACCGTGGGTTCCATGTCGCACATATACGGCACGATAAAGATCCTCAAGCCTGAAAGAAAAAGAGACTGAGCAAAATTTGTCGACTGTTTCATTCCCTGAATTGAATGGGACGTTGATGACCTGAGATGTTAAAGAGCGTCCTTAAATAAGCCAAATCAACAACTTGAAACCATTCAATTCAGGGCGTATATTGGCCGATCAATTTTGCTCTTCTTTCAGGCTTGAGGAACTTTTTTTGCCGTAAATCTGCGACCCGAAACCTACGGCTTTACTTCCTTTCCAAAGGAAGCTATACCTACGATTTTTACCCCCGAAGAAATCCATCGACCCTGGCCGTAATTGAATCCGTTATTTTGGATTTCCGAAGTTTTTCCTTTCCCTGTAACATATAGTGGCACGGAATATTTTGATTTCAAAGTAGCCACAGCTAAAAGTACCACTGTGATTTCAATGAACAGGTACTGTTAATGAGTAATAAGACGGTATTTAGAAATGCAGATTCATTGACATTCTGGAAACTTCATAAAAATTAATTTGCTAATTAATGACATGCGCCTGAAGTACTTATGTTTCTAGAATTCCCGTTCGATCTGAATGAGTTTTTTCAAAAGTGGAAAATGCAAGGATAAATACTGTGTGAATATGAGCAAATTATGAGTTCCCTTGCGGGACTGCATAAGCCATTCGGCAAAACTACTTCACACTTTACCAAACTACAACTTCAAGCTGGAGACACTGGCTAATAATAATCGCTTAAAAACATGTACTCGCTGGTATCATCCAAGGAGATATTGAAACTGCTTTTCTTCATTTTACAAATATTTCTAGCTTTGACTAATGAAATTATCCATCACTCTTCTTAACCCCCTTTGGGAAAATGAACTTATTTCTTGACGCATGCTCGTTATTTAGTTCTCCAATGTGTATCGATTTGTCCAATATATTTTAACTTTTATTGAACCCAGACATTATAGTCTCGGGGAATCGAGAGAGCGGACAGTCCAATTTTTTTTTTTTTTTTTTTTTTTTTGCTATTTCATTCATGGGGCGCAATCTTCAATCGACTATTGAAACGAAATAAAAATTTAGTTTTGACCAATCACAGCCGGATATGTAGCGAAATTATCGAAAAGCATGACCAAATTCGTTTTATCACGCGACGTGCATTTTGTCTTATGGTCAGTGTAGCCAACTCGATACTTCTACATATAATTCCTGAAGCATCACCGACCACTTTTGCTAGAGGCGGTGGGGAGCTATTGATAGCAACAAAAGCATGGGCAATGGACAATCATAACGCAAAAGGGAGGGTTTTTCAAAGCGTTTTGGTGATGCGTCAAATGTGGAAATTAATCTTATCATTAGGAATTCCAAAACACAGAATACAAAAAAATTAAAAAAAAAAAACCACACTACATGTTGTCCTTTTTTTTTTTTTTTTTCAGTTGGTGTTACAAAATCGAACGTAGCGATTGTAACAGTCGACTTTTGTCCTTTTCAGTCTAGATATTCATCCTACAAGTATTAACATTCTATGCGCGAATTTCAAATATATATATCACTTTTATTCTTATTCTATTCAAGAAATAATCCTAAACCTGTATTTTACTCTCCTCTCTTAGCATTACTGACAATCGGTATTCTTTTGTCGCAAGATTGCTTGAAAAGGTCAAGTGTATATATATATATATATATATATATATATATATATATATATATATATAAAATTATTGCAATTTTGTAAGCGAAATTTAGAGGAACTACATTTAAATTCTTATTTTATTTATGAAATAGGTCTAATAAATATCACTCGAGGGTCGGAGTTTTCCAGATAAATTCACTCACTACGTTTGTGAATTTATCGGTAATCTCGGACTCTCTCGTGATATTACTTGAGATAAGTCTATTGTTATAAACTTTCCCAATTGCTCGTATTGAAACTTTGACTGCTAAATGAAATTAAATTGAACTGGGGTAAAGATGTGCATATCATTTTAGGAGAGATCTGTGATTACTTGTTTGAATGGAAAGGTGGAAGCCCCAAAAATTACAGACAATTCCTGTAACAGTGTTTGTCTATTTTGTATTAGGAATACAGAATGGATACCTATTTTGACCGAATGAAACTAGTGGAAGGAATTTAAGATTATTGAGTAGTTTTTATGTCAGATGAGAACAATTAGTTGTTTTAAAATCACGAATTGATAGAACATGTGTGCACTTTACTAGCTATAGAGCGCTAGAATAGAATTAAAATATTTATTTCGAATTTAATACGTAATACATGGAAAAGCTCCTATTTATATTTATAGTAAATATTTGCTTTTTCATGCATAATTATATAGAATTAAATATATATTTACATAAAATTCATAATATAAATACCTAATACATTTTTATTTGATATTAGCCCGTTTAAGTTATCTATAATGCTGGAAAATAATCTTATTTTAAATAATGCAACACCTCTTTTAGATAATAGATTTAATTTCATGAATATTTAACGAAAGAAGGTACAACTTTCAAAATGTTCTTAGCTATTCTTAGCATCACTGAAAACCACCAAAGGTGCAAACAAAAAGTGTAAAAATAGTAATGGACTATTCCTGTTGCAATATGTAACATTAACAAGCAGCTAATGAGTGTTTAGGATAAGTCTACCAGAACTACAAAGGGTCTTTAATGTTGGTCAAAATCGTTAATAAAAGCTACACTACTTAGTAACAATTACGTCATTGAATTTTCTCATTGGTAAAATGCCGTTATCATTGAATGTTACATTATGATAACACCGTATGTTCAAATTTAAATGGGAACTTACGCCATTTAATGTGATATTCCACAGATTACGCCTAGCCAAACACTTGATAATAAAACGAAAATTATGCCCGAATGTGTTTTCTTTTGTTTCAATGAATTAAACAAGAGTTTTGTGCTTTTATTATTAACTAATATCAATTCGAAATTGAGCATATTAATAAGCGATTTAAATTACTTATTAGACATTATTTCAAACATCAATCGCTTAGTTATGAATATGATTAAATTGAGATAACTGCTAATACATTTTAGTGAGCTGCAATGAAATAAACATACTATGTAGTTGAAAATACGCCCAATTGGCCATGATTTCACTCACACACTGGATTTAATTAAATTTTATCACAGTAAAAATATGGATAAAAATTATTTCCAGCTAAGATGGAGATAACTAAACAAATGAACAGCATCCCATGTCAAAAAAGAAAAAGGCATGTCCCAGCATGTCTGGAGGGTTAAACTCGCTTCGTAATAATTAAAAAAAGAAATACAATTTATATTTGAACAAACGGTATTAATGAACCACATTATGTATGGATGAAAACAGAACCATCTTTTCAAAATACATAATTATTTTATTTATTTATCCTGGCAAGAATTCTTCCTCTCAACCAGGCAGAAAAATCCAGCAAAAATGCAAAGTTCAATATATATATATAGTTATATAAAAGACAGAAAAAATCCAAATTAACGCCAAATTAGTTAGAAAATGGACAAAGATGGTGTTTGAATTCCACTTGTTCTTCAATATTTTTTTTTTCGAGTACAAGGTGGAGCAAGGAGGAGAAAGAGAAGAATAAGCAGAAGAAAAGTAGAAGGAAGAAGAGGAGGAACAAGTAGAATAAGCGACAGATAACTGCTGGATTCCTAGAGTTGAGACGACAATTTAATCTACGTTTAAATTTTTTTATTATCCGACAATCTTTGACTTCAGAAGGAAAGGAGTTCCAGATTCTGGGAACTGACACGCTGAATGAGGTTTAGTAGACTAGGGATAGACTGTAAAGTCATATTCCGAATCACAAAATTAATAAAAAATAATAACTTAATATTAGCTACCAATAAATTAGTAGAATTTGATGATGATGATGATGATAATAATAATAATAATAATAATAATAATAATAATAATAAACATTCTGAAATAACGAAAGCCAACACCAGAGTTTCAAAAATAGCATTAATATGTTCAGCTTGGCTAAAATTTATTACGATAAATCGGTCTTCGCTAACAACAATAAACAAATGATGTAAATAATTTCCGGTGATACAATGACATAAGTGTAATAAAAGAAGTCATTAATTTCAAAGTAATTCATTAGAAAATGGATATTAATATTATTTTATTTTAAAATATCATTTAATGCGTTAATTGTGGTACATAAAAGTAGTATATGAGAAGCATTTATCCTGTTAATATTGTTGTTGCTTTCGTAAAAAATATTCATGCAATAAGGTACAATATTATAAACTAATGTCACTATTATATTATTGTTCTATAATTCATTACTTTCTGTGAATGTCTCTTGGAAGTTTGAACAAGAATTTCGCACACTACGACCAGGTTACAGGTGTATCTCATCTGATGGGATCGAATATGCCCAGTTTTGCAGATTTTGCTTTTTTCCGGGTGTTTCTTTAACTCGGAAAAAAATTAACTTTTCGATCATTAGGGTTCCTTGTTCACTTTTATCATTAAAGGGGGTGAAATAGCTATAAATTTATTTATTCACATGTTAAAAGTTTTGCAAAATATTGAGTATATTGACTTAGTTTGTATTTTAATTTTTTCTTACTTTTATTCATGACGCCTATCGTGTAGTTGATAACATGACCTGGTTTTACTTGCAATGTACAGAGGGAATAGAGACATCTACTGAATTCCCGGTAAGCGACATGAAAGGTAACAAAAAGCAGTACATTGGAAAGCTAAGCCGGGATTCTGTCTTGTGATGTCGAGGGCCAATACTGTCCCGCACTGCTCATTAATCATTACTAGAGGGTGTGGCATCACGGAACGTTGTATGAATACTGCAGTAGATACAGACCTAGTTCAGCTTCTTTATATATAGTACATCGCCACAATGTGCAAAATACTTCTCTTTCAACCAACTTTTTAGATGGAGCGTTGTTCATTTATTAACGACGCTAATCTTCTAACACAGAAGGACCGAACACATCTCTTGTATTAATTAGCTAACGCCTCATCCAGATTTCGGTTTAAAACTCACATTTGTAACAAAGAATTGTCGCTACAGGAGAATAGTGTTATATCTCCACGTTGCTTCATATCGCAACTTTCCTCCATTTCGTTTCATCAAATGCATTCGCTCAAAAATTGATTTGCAATGTAGATAAACGTTGCATTGCTAATGTTCACTAAATGTCAAGAAATAGTCTGGTAGTCTTCCTCGTCAGTGAAGAGTTAAAACGTAATTAAGAATCTTTATTAGTTTGTTCTTTTACACTAGTCATATTTAGGACATAAGTTGGAAATGAAGAATCAGACTTGGAAAATTCGGGTCACAGTCGGGATTCGAACCACGAATCTTCATCCTTACGGGTTGACATAACTGAGCTACCGTACCCTTCGAGCATGGAAACGCGAACTTTTTTCATCTGATTCTGATTGAATGGAGTTATTTACGGACGCTCTTTAAGATCTCAGGTCATCAGCGTCTCATTCTATTCAGGGCGTGAAACGGTCGACAAATTTTGCTCAGACTCTTCTTTCAGGCTTGAGGTTCATTTTCGTGCCGTAAATGTACGACACGGAACCCACGGCTTTACTTCCCTTCCAAAGGAAGCCATACTTACGATTTTTACGCCCGAAAACATTCATCGGTCTTGGCCCGGTATGAACCCGCGATCTTTTGATTCTATATACTCCTAAGATGTGCATAATGTCTGTCTACTATGAGAGATTAATTTATTGCCATTTGCAGTCTTTTCTTTTCATGTATTCAGTCATTTAAAAAACAACATTAAGCACTAAAATACAGAAATTAATCAACAGCAAAATATATTTTATGAGTGTTCACAAATCACTCCAGAATCTCTCTCTTGTGATTCAGCACATTACCCTAATGTGGCTCGCTCTGACGATCTTACAACCATTATGGCCTGCTTGAATGCTTTAGAACTGAAGAAATGCACATTGCCATAGAGAAACAAACGCAATTTTACGGGACTTTATAATACTATGATGATGATGATGATGATGATGATGATAATAATAATAATAATAATAATAATAATAATAATAATAATAATAATAATATTTGCTATATTAAAGGATAATAGCAGTAAAAACGTACAAGAGCTGTAGTCTTTTCTTAACCCTGGACGTTCTACAAGCTTGGAATGGCACTTCACTAGCCCAAAGTTTAGTTAAACTACCCAGCTTGGCGCCAACATCTGAGGCAATTATTATTGCCTGAGGTTATTCAGGATTATTTGTAATGGAATGCATAGAATACTTTTCATAATTTCTTGGCCAGGTGTTTATTATTATTATTATTATTATTATTATTATTATTATTATTATTATTATTATTATTATTATTATTATTGGTAGTGGTGTATGATATCAGTGCTAGTATAGGTTGTTCTAAACTTTCCATACGTATCTACATTCTTTTTTTACTGGAAAACGCCGAAGTATATCGCCTTATTCTGCTACAAAGTTATAACATTTTATTTCTACATAGCTTATGAAGTACATGCCGTACATGCATCAATTGGGGAAGGAGATACTTCATGTTCTGTGAAAAAGGTAGGTATGGTTTGAGCAGTTTGCCAATCGCGCGGCGGGTTGAGTATGGGCAGCTGCCCTGTGTGCTCCTGGCTGCCGGTTAAATCTGCGTGTGGGGGAAAAACAAAGATCCGATAACTGACTAACCTTTTTTTTTTTTTTTGAATTGTGTTTAATGCCCGTTTTTACTACTGAGGCACCACAGGAGGTGAACACTGATGATACATGAGATGAAATTATATATTGGGAAAGGATTTTTAAGGAATGAAAGGTTTCAGGCCTAAGTTTAGGGTACATCCCCGGCATTTTGCCATTTATGAGGACTGAGAAAAACCTGGAAAAAACCTCAGTAAGCGAGGACAGTCCTGGAGGGATTCGAACCCCAGACCTCCCGCTCATGAGTCCGCGCCTTAACGACCTCGGCGCCTCGTGGCGGTGTGACTAGCGTATAAGCATATTAACAATAATGTGAACTGCTGCAATGAATATAGTTGTTTTGCTGCTGCATATAGCTGATGAGCTGGATTCGGTACGACTAGGTGACAGAGATATTTTTCATGTAATCACATTCACTTTGAATAATATAAACTGGAATATTTTGTCGACTATCTTCTTTTTTTTTTTTTTTTCAGAGAAGTTGAAGGTTAACATTTTCTTAGAAGCGTGCTTTCTTGGGGGGGGGGGTTATTACCTACGAGTAATTCTTTAGTGGTTTCAGCTGCGTTTCTAATTTCGCTAATTTTGTTCATGTCGTTTATTACGAGACTAAGTCTATTACTGGCACGGTGCAATATTTTGGAAAGTTACATATAGGAATTGTTCTTATATAGTTTGGTGATTAAATTAGGATCCTGGGCCATAAGTACTTGTAGCCACCTGGATACTTTTCTTGTGAGGTGTGGAGTGTAGAATTTGCTCTTGATCCAAGTTCTAGCTGCAGGGTTTTTCTCCCTCTTTATATAATTCTGTTTTGCGCTTTATCCCGCTTCGAAAAAGAGTTTTGCTTGCTATTTTGATATGTTGAGAACTATCTGGATGAAGTGTTAAAATCTACAAAGTTCACACAGCATGAACAAGCATGTGCTCCATATAGAAAATGCTGAATTTTGTTACCTGATCATATTGGTAGGCAACATGATTGTCTCAACTCGACGGAATTATAAAATTTCCCTTCACTATTTCTTTATTCTGGCTCCAGTTTTATTGAAAAACATCAAGCTATCCAATTATCTGATGACTGATGTGACTACGCGAACCGCATAGGCCAATAAGCTGTTGCATATGGTCAATCAGGCTACACCAGAGTTGGGGCGGGTGGGGCAAGGTTTGAGTCGGTGGTAGAAACTCTTGTGATAGTTAATAAATTCTAATGCGCTTAAAAAGGTATGTACTCACCCATGTTCACGCAAGAAGTGCTGCAACTGACTGCCTCAGTTTTCCACACATTCTGGCATTTGCTTTTGAAATTATCCAATACCCTTCTTAATTCTATTTGAGAAATTTAATTCATCACTTGAAGGATGTTATCCTTTAGTTGTATAAAGGGTGTGGACACTACTAATTTATGAATCGCACTACAATTTAGAACTCGATCATTTGGAAATGCCTCTTCAAATCTCTTTCCAGCACGAGCAACTATAAACACTTGTTGTGGAACAGAATAATTAGACATAGTATTTACTATTTAGTATGCTTAGCAGACTTTATTCGAAGATTAGGAACATGTTGTTTCCTTTATTATTCAAAAGATGCCGAGTAGCGTGAGGCTCAAGGCCAATGTAGCAGTTCAATAAACACCATGCGCTTACTCTTCCCGACACATTTCGCCCAGTAGGTCTTGAGGTATAATCGGCCGATGGACTCTCTGCCATAAGATAATTGGATGACTGGATATTTTAATATCATTTTTGCATTTCTATTAATGTGTCTCGTGATTGTGATACTTAATAGATGAGATATTCTTGCTTTTTATTGACTGTAAATACAAAGGAGATAAATCAAAATATGATTATCGTTGACGTTTTAAGATCCCAGAATTAAAGAACAATGAAAACTGAACTCTACAATCCGATATCTTGACTTAGACCTTATTGCAAATTATCAGTATCGCGAATATGGGGAAAAAATTATTAGCTCTTCAAAGAAATAAATGTGGAATAATATTATGATTTAATACTAATGGCAACTATTACTGCAACACAAAAATTATTACAACTCATTGGATTGAAAGAGTATAAATAATTGTTTTAATCCAAACCATTGCATTACATGATGTACGAGGTGCTGTTAAAAGTTCCCGAACTATTTCTGTTACCAAGAATATATTAATTTTGAACACCATTCCTTCGAAATCACTTTGGAAAATATACCTGCCACTTTTGGAATGCGGCCTCAAAATTGTTGTTTTTAAGTGACCGGAGAACGTATCTCGTGTACGTTGAAGAGGCGACTTTTGAGTTATATCTTCATTTTATGGAAAAGGAAAGTGATTGTTCTCCTATGATTCTCAAGAACAATTTTTCGATCTTTTTTTCATCTTCCGGGGACGTTCTTCCACTTTTGAAGCGCCCGTACATTGCTTCAATTTCATCGCCGTAAGCTTGCCGAATCACGTTTAAGGTCTCTGTGGCAAATTTCCCAAGTGTAACGCAATTTTCATGCTGCTTTGCTCCAACTTGCTGTCCATGACGAAATCGCAGGATAGCACACAATCCTACCGATTGCACTACTCCCAATGTAAATAATACGATATCGCTTTGCACTTTGCTAGTTCAAGGTTATAGCTATATAGCGCTGCACGCGCAATCCTGTACTGCCATCAGGCTATGCAAAACTAGACCGGAAACCTTTTGGTACCATCTCATAATTATTCAGCAACAGCAATAGTAATCGTGGTATTATTTTCTATAATTGTGCAAATTACATATTGTAATAATTTTTATTTTAACTTGAGTAAAACTTCAAAACTTGGCTAAGGATGTAGCGGGATATTTAGATGGATTTAGTCCGCTTATTTATTTATTTATTTATTTATTTATTTATTTTACTTTTGTTGAAGAGAGCTGGGAATTTGTTTCAATGTGTGATTTAACTTAAAACTATGGAAATTTAAAATTAGGAAATAAATTTATTACTTCACAGCGAGGGCCTATACAATGAAGCACAACTCATTTTTATGATTATGTTGCGTCACGAAATGTCCAGCATACTGTAGAACACGTTAAATTTTTGACTTCAGTGATGATTAAAGTTTCTGTGGAAATCGCAGGAGAATAAATTGCATTGCATCACATAATTTTTATTAAATTAATGTACACGTTTTAAGTTGGAGATGGCATATGACAAATGGATTTCCTGTTAAGTCAACATTATCTCTGGTAATAAAAATCGAGATCAGAGATTAGTAAA
Organism: Metallyticus violacea; assembly: GCA_030762175.1. NCBI lineage: Eukaryota > Metazoa > Arthropoda > Insecta > Mantodea > Metallyticidae > Metallyticus > Metallyticus violacea. Next base: position 58,864,857 of record CM060835.1, read on the forward strand.
CAAACAAAACATGGCTTCAGGTAGCATTTTCATTCGGTTTATTTTTTATGTTTATCAACTTTACTCGCATTAATTCTGATGATTTGTGTAACAAAATTGATGGATATAAAGTAGAGTAAAAATAAACTCAGTGGCTTAAGAAGCAAATGGTACCTCTCAAACTTTTAGATATTCTTTTACATGCAATTAGTATAGACTAGATAAATAAAAAATATAAAATAAAATAAAACAAATAAAATAAAGTCTGTATACGCCACCCTGGTACCTGGTTTCCTAAACCAGGGCGTGTATATCAAATTTTCTATTTATTGTTATTATAACTATACAATTCAATAATATTTTAATACATTATTTTACAGATAGGAAATCAGTATAGACAGATACGAGTAGTATAAGCCCATTTGCATTCATTTTCTCATTAAATTAGCTCTCCAGAAATCAGTTCAACCCTTTGGTAAACAAAGTCGGCCATAAGAGTATTTTATGTTCCCGGGCTATTTCTGTTACCAAAAATATACTTAATTTTGAACACCATCTCCTTCGAAATCTCTTTGGGCAAACATACTTGGTACTTTTGGAATACGGCCTCAAAATCATTGTTTTTACGTACTGGTATGAGATGCAGGAAGACCTATAACTAATGTTAAGTATGGGTATCATGGAAAATGGCACAGATCTATACCTTATCAGTGTTCAAACTGTATACTTTTATTAAATGTTTAAATTGTACAAATGCACAAGTAATCTAATTAAACTACACCCCGGAGGAATAAAGGTTACCGCAGGACCGCTGCGTCCTCTGTCTCCGTCTTGCGACATCAGGACAGGGTGCAGTAATGCAGCGGGGTATGTGATCAGCGCACCGCACCCCGCCGGCCGCCGCAGCTTGGCATTCTTGGTCAGGAGCCTCTATGTCTTCATTAGGTAGTTACCCAATTGTCATTATGAGGTAGGATGGACCCGTTCCAAACCTCTGACTTACATTTTCAAGCAGATATCAAGGGTTGAACGTTAACTACCAGACGAAGGAGGCGGCCAAACAAGTAAATATAAATGCATATTTTATTCTGGATAATAGCGTTGCAATGACAACTAAAACCAACGCGTAAAATGTTTTCGCTGAACTTGATATTCGAGTCATTGTCTGATTGTCCATTGTTGAAATCAAACATGTCGATGATTCTTCTATGCTGTAAACTCAGTATGTCGCTTACCTGCTTGTTTTGAAACCAAACTTGTCTATAGCTTTCCTTATCTGTATTTAACACCAGTGAAGTACTTCTGCAGTATGTATTGAAGATAAAATACCGTATACAACGTTTGTATATCTGGCATTAAGGAAAAAAAATCGTGGCAAATCACATCGATTTTTTTAATTCTTATTCTGATTACTGAATTTGGTGCTGAGAAAATACGTGATTTAGATAACTGGTAGTCTAAGATTTTAGAAAAAATGATATCCCATCAAAGATTGCAAACAGAACAGCGTAATAACAAAGTCTTCTTTGCATCCAGTGGTTTCAAATAAATTAAGATTGCTTCAAAATACAGATTTGATAGAACTTCCACACATTGACAAGATAGTAAAACACACCTTTCATCTACTTAAAAAATCACGGAGCCATCATATTAGATCTTACAAACATATTCCATCAAATCAATAGAGTGCCTATTTAAATAAAAATATTTGATAGATATGAAGAAAGTAACTGGATATGCACCGCCTGAAAAGTGCTGCTCTTGGCCAGCTACCAATTAAATTCGTTGTTTCAATGCTCAGCTACCAATATTATCTTTAATATATATACACAATGTGTTTTGCATATCAATATCCGTCTTTATTCACCTTTATGGGGTTAATGTAAAATAAAATAAGATAAGATAAAGCTGTGTTTATAAATTTTCGTAAACAACTAAGCCAGAAGAAATAAATGTATTATATTTAAACAGTATGCTCTAATTTAATTATTTTTGCTTGCATGTAAGCAAAATAAAGTTTACCTTTAAAGTCAGAAAAGTTTATTTTTCGCAGTATTAAAGCAATGACTGAGTCTTTTTTCTTTTTGTTCCTGCGGAAAAGAGTGAAAAAATACAATTGGTTTCAAACTAGCGATTCATTTATAAACAACGAGACGAATTATGTCTGCACATTGAGGCCAATATGGAAAAAAAAAAGTATGAAGAAAATAAAATAATGAATATGTTATGTGGTATCCAAACTTACAAGGATATTTTGGAGTTAATATGAAGAAATAAAACATTTAAAATTTATGAACGTAAAAATAGTCCTCATATGTAGTTGTGCACATCAAATATAGCGCTTAATTTTTAAAAAATATTGTACTAGTGACCACATAACTGCACCAGTGCACTAATGCTATGTTTTGAGACTCTGATATCTTGTAAAGATATATTTTCTTATTCTTTTGTTTTGTCTGTGTAATCATGGAGAACAAAGGAAATGGTTCATATCATAATTTATTTGATTTATGCAATTAAGAAAATACACTCTAATATGCCAACAATAATTGTTCTACACGTATAATTCATAAACTCAAGTTATACATAGCCAGAATATTGAACATTATTAATAACAGCAGTGTGATATAAAACTTAAATAATATTTCGCAAAACACACTATTCTAATTTAAGTGGCTTTCACAAGACTTAAACGTCAGGTATGGATGTAAGAGTGAACCATGGAAAGTATAATTACTTATCGGAAGACGTAAAACGTTTTTTTTATACTGAAAATATACTTTTTCTCCTTTCTTCATATTTTATCTTTTCGGTTCGTTTAATCGATAGTAGGAATTTCATCTCTGCGAGCTGTATTTTTTACTCTTTCTACCTGTCCTTTCTTGTCCGTATCCCAATGCTGTAATTTAACATTTCAGGAATGCTTTCTTTTTTCTCCTTAAGTCTTTTTTATTCAAGTGCAGATATGTTAAAATTTACTCCTCAATTTCTATTGTTCCATGAGTTTTTGACAAGAACATGGATGAATGGACAATTTTCTGCATGAGTCATTTCTAAAAGGTATTAGCGAATTTCACTAACCCGTAGTTTATGCCAAGACAAATGCAAGTGGTTAGAATAACTTGTTACTTCGAAATATTTTTGTGAATAAATTTAACCTACATTGCTCGCTCGCTCACTTATGTCTCTTGGTGGTTGGAAGCTAATTAATTGTGTGTGTTCCATGCTTTACCTTCACAGAGGTCATTTATTCAAGCACAACATTAAATTCAATAATCCCATGCTGCATAATTCTTTTTACAGATGCTACCTGAAACAAAATTAAATTTCCTTTTACTCCAATAAAACATCAGCCATAAAATGTTAATAAAATTCGACTTCAAATATATACAGGTTTTCATATTGAGTTAAGTTTGTCTTTACAGTCTGTTTATATATTATATAAATACAGTATATATACTTTTAACTACTTTTTTCAAAGTGCATTTTCCTTCGCCTCTACCATAGTTTGACTATATGTTTTCTATTGAGGCGCCATAAAACGTTAATTTCGCACAGGGTAACACAAATATAAACTGAAAATGGTATCAAAACTATTGTGCAAAAATTTAATAGTATTTACTATTAAAGTTTCAAATGATTAAACTAGTCTTTAATAATAACCTTGTAGACTCACGTGGTGTATTAAGTATCGACTACGTACGTCGCAGTCATCCTATGTCATGACCTTGAACGCCACTTTCTGCATCTGTATCTTGATTGTTTCATGGCATTTACCGTGTATTTCATTCAGCTACGCAATCGGAATTTGTATACATGGGGAAACCGATTAATCGTCAGTGTATGCGCGGTTCCTGTAAGACTGGAGTTTAGCTGACGAAGGCAATTGAGCTTGTTCAATCACGTTTATCATGTCAACATTTTCAGTAGTATTTCTGTAAGAAGTGCGTGTTAGACTTTCTACTGCGCATATGGAGTATGTTGAGAGTGAGATTTTCACAAGAACATAGAATATTTATTTATAAAAGAACATAAGTAATGTAGAAGAGAATTTCGTTCTAAATTTCCATCGGGAAATAAAATTTTCAAATTGGTGAGCACAGTTCGAACCCAGGCGTTTTCATTGAGAGGAAATCGCGACCTAAATCGATGAGAAGCTTGATGAAATATCTATTAGAAACTCTTCTAAGGTCTTCAACGCAAATACTCCAGTAAGTTAGTGTATCTATCGGCAATGCGCATAAAGCTACTCCGCTTTGAACTTTCACTATGTAAAGTTATATATGAAATAAAAAAGTGGAGGCGCTGAAACAAAATATCCGGGAGACAGTTTACAATTTTCTGATGGATGTATTATGGTGAGTGTTTCAAAATCTTTTCAAAAGGATTCAGGCATGTCTCGCAGCAGAGGGCAGGCACTTTGAGCATCTACTATTATAATATTAATTACTATTTACTACTCATAAATAACGGTTGAAACAAAACATGCGCGCTATGAGTTCAGACTGCTAATCGTGATTACCCTCTGCAGGTGGCTGGGCCGTTAAGCACTAACTTCCCGTTGGCAAAATGAATTCCCATTAGCATAGCGGAATGAGGACGTGTATATGCTCCATATTGTTATCAGAAAAATATTAGATGGTTTTTCATGTAACAATACTGTAGTATTTAATCGCAACAGTTTAAAGTATCGTAATAATAATCGTAATATCCAATTTAGTTATAAACCTTGTCCGCGGTGGTTTACTTCTTGGCTACTGCGTGTACTGGAACTGGCAGGATGCGTACTTCAGTTCAGATTCCCTCCTGCCACGTTCTTGAACTTTCTGAAACTATTCCTTGCCGGTCTTAAGGCAGTATACGTTCATTCGTGAAAATGATTGGACATTTTACTCTAGAGCAACAAATTTTACGTGTAAATTTTATTTTAAATATGATTCGGCAGATTGTGTGCGAGCAGGATTTACCCAGAGCTTTTCTAACCAATTACCGACCTTTTTAAACTGCAATTCATGATGTTGTGTTCAACTTTGAATCTACTAAGAGAAAATATAATACAGTTTTAGCAAAGGAAAAATACACGAATTTGGCACAAATCACTTCCGAAACTAGCAAAAGTGAGTGTTTCGAAATACAGTGGCAGTATTTATAATGGGCGCCCCGAGAGTAATTTGATAGTTATGTTTTGTAAATACCACATTGATTTCATTGTTTTCGGCGGTTACTTATAAGGCTTTATTTAATTATGCTAATAGCAATGACAGCCGCAGTGACTTGTGACGCTTTATTTAATTGTAAACGTAGAGATAGATTAAGCTCATTAGATTGGAATCGGAAAATGAATGCTACTATAACACCCGCAAGTTTTTCTTGTTATAAGAGCAAAAGTGAAAGGCGGACACCTGGCTAGTCTCAGCTATGTAATGGGAATTTCCTTAAGTCAGCAATCATTGGTTTTTACCGGCGTACGTTGAGCAGCTACATTTTCGCGCCATTCCAGAATATTCTATACGAACCGGCCAATCAGCAGTGAGTATTTTTAAATTTTGGAAGACGGTGATGCTCTTGATCTTACTTGGGTGAACTTGAGGTTTCCCACGTGAGGACCCAAGCCAAGAGGTAATACAGGTATAAAGAAGCGAAATCGCCCAGCTTTCCCCCCCCATTCTGAGACATTCTAAGCAATCTAGGGCATTCTGGGCACGTCTCCGAGATATCCACGCGCTGCAAGATCTAAAGTATCCTCAGGCATTCTTCATTCGGTCTGCGGCGGAAATTGGTAATTAGACGCGTAAATCGTATATACAGTGTGTCCGGGAAGTCCTTATAACCCTGTATACTTTACTAGTTTCTTATTAGCGTATCATATTAAAATATTGTAATTATTAGAAATATCGTTGCTGTGTTGTTTGTTATTATTGTTGATTGATAATTAAAGTATAGCATATAGATACGAACTTCCCGGATACGCAAGTGGAATGCATCGCCGCGTGATACTAAGGTTAAACTAACGAGTTGCAAACAGCGAGAATCAAGTGCGAGTTTTAATTCCTACGAGAAAGTCGAACTAGATCAATACTTGGCAAAGCGTTGCCGCAACGTGTGAATGGAATAATGAAGTGTAATAACTGCTTTGTAACTTGTCTCTTGCATTCTTTCGTGTGTTAATATTTTGAACGTAATTTTTGTCCCCTTCCTGTTGTGTGAAGACAACGAAAACGGCTGAAACCCCTGATATAAGGTAATTGATGAAAACTAGATTGCCTTCTACACCCACGCATCTAGAGATCTAGACCCTTTCGTCGGAGCCCCGACGGAAGCCCACAACACGACAACGCTTTCAAATTTGGCGCAACCAAGATGGGTTACGATGCAACACGTTGTTGTATGATGCATACAACATGGGGAATACTGAAACATCAGTGCTTCATACCCATTTCTTGTCACCTAGGCAAACTCCGTGAAAATGCTTGCGACTCGTGCTGTTTGAAATGTGTGCTGGTATATGCATCAAATTATACTAGACCGCCACGGTTGCCGAGGTCGTTAAGGTGCGGACTCGTGAGCGGGAGGTCTGGGTTCGAATACCGCCAGTACCGTCCTCCCTGACTGAGTTTTTTTCCAGGTTTGCTTCAGTCCTCATAAATGGTAAATGCTGGGAAAGTACCCTAAACTTAGGCCTGAAAAATTTCCTTCCTTAATAATAAATCCTTTCCCGATATATCATTTCATCTCATGTATCGTTAGTGTTCATCGCCTGTGGTGCCTCTGTAGCAAAAACGGACGCTAAACACCGTTGTTTCATTTAAGTTAAACTAGAGTACCGCCTATTGCTATGTCCCAAATGTGGACCAGCGCCGCTTCGTGCTATTGAGCTCATGAGAGACAAACACACAAAATGGAAGCAGCCAATCATGGACAGCAGTGGACAAGGTGGTTACTGTGGACGGAAGGAGTGACTGTTTCAGCACTTTCGATGAACTACAGAACGCAACAGGTCTAGCACGGGGAACTGTTCACAATCATCACCCAGAAGGACTAGAAGATGAGAAAGGTGTGTGCTCAATGGGTACCTCATTTCCTCACTATTGCATAAAAACAGAAGCGTGTGGAGCCCTACTAAACAGGAACCATACACACAGGTCCGGGGGGGGGGGGGTTGTTTGAGCGTTTGGGCACCTTGAGCGAGCTTCAAGCAGTTAACCACCAGTGGCACCGGGATACCTCCATAGAATGGTTAATATGCAAAAATGGAGACTACCAAAAGGTGGCAAAAGTGTATAGGCATTGGAGGGGATTTTTATTTATTTATTTATTTATTTATTTATTTATATTTTTTAATGTCTGCAATACTTACACCCTGATATCTGGTACCTATAAATGACGTACTATTCCAGCTTCTTAATTTCTATTTCATTGCACATTTATGTTCATTATGTTCATTTTTAATTAATTAAGTGTACAGATCTAAGTTGCTAAATAACTAGATTATGATTGATTTTATTTTTGGACGCTCTTTAACATCTCAGGTCATCAGGGTCCTATTCAAACCAGGGCGTGAAACGGCCGACAAATTTTGCTCAGAGGCTTCTCAATTAGGCTTGAGGTTCTTTATCGTGCCGTAAATGTACGACACGGGACCCACGACTTCCCTTCCGAAGGAAACCATACTTAGGATTTTTACGCCCGAAAAAATCCATCGGTCCTGGCCGGGTTCGAAACCGCGATTTTGGGTTCAGGAGGCAAGTATGGTAACCACTACACCACCAGGACCGACTAAATAACTGGATTAAACTAACAAGCTAAGCAAGACAATTTTACTCGTAACCAGTGTTTCGATAACCTTAAACAACATACTATAACTACTGGTATCCAGTAGTAATTTAAGTTTAAATGTTCACAAACATTTTATATATTTGGTTGCTTATTGTAAGATGTTTCAATTTTGAGTGTGTAATCTTCAATGTCCCTTCTTGTTCTTGTTCTTCTTCTATAAGCACTTTAGCTGTCGCTCGTCATCTAGGCTGCACCCTGGCGGAACCTCCGGACATAAGAGAGGTAACTGCCAGTCTCAAACTTCAGCTGGAAATTGTGATAAAATTTAGGTTAAGGTTACAAGGTTACAATACGTTTCTTCTTTTTCTGTGTAGTGCAGAGTTCTCTCTGTGTGCTGTGTGCTCTTCCATTGCTTCCTTCTTAGTGTATTTCATTATTAATTGCTTGCTTGTCAGTTGCACTTACATGTTCTGTATTCTGATGATGTTCTTCCGACTCTTTTCGTGTATTCCTTGTGATGTATTCCCTCGCTTCTTCTACTTTCGGCTTCCTCCTGCCTACTAGTGGTCTGCCAATTTATTTTCTTCTGTTGGTTACTTCTTATTCCTGCTCAGTTTCGATGTTGCTAATCGCTTCTATCACTGCGCTTGGGGTTGCATTCATTTCTTCAACTCTTTCTATAAGTCTTTGTGATCTTCTTAGTTGATTACTTTTTGACTCATCTGCTGTTGTTTTCCTTCCACTGTTATAGTTTCTTGTGTTTCTATAATTTTCCTTTTCTCAGATATTTTTGTAGGTTTTTTTTTTTTTTTTTTTTTGGTAAAATTTTGAGCTCTTCTTGATTTCTTATTATGTTAATTGTACTTTTCCTGCCAATAATCTCCCTTTATCATTGAGTAACTGGGATATTCAAATATTGCATGCTCCGGTGTATCTGCAATTGTAACACTTGCTACTGGATTGTAATGTCATTATTTCACGATAAACTAATTATATTATATATTCCTCGTCTCGCAATAAATTCCTACTGTTGAGGGAGGGGAAAAAATCGTAGTTCCAGTCATTTTGGAACGCGGTAATATACACAATTATGCACATGTAACAAGAGAGTAGTGTGTTACTATGGCCACGAGAATGAAAAAGAAACATGTATACAAACAGTGAAAAACATATAGAACACACGCCAGTAGTTATAAAAAAGGTAAACTCTGGTAAAAATGTTACTAAATTATTTCGGCTACCTTTACTTGGGGGAGGGGCATCCCCTAGCAGAAAGGTAATACATACTTTCAATTAAAATTTAATGAGAAAAAAATTCATTTGAAGGAGAGAAAATTTCCATCAACATTAATATAATCCTTAATTATAGGATATGTGTGAAGAATAGTGTCTGCTTTAAAAATATTATAGATTTGGTCATAACTTTCAAGACAACGATCATAACATATCGAACTTAATATTTGGGTTGAATTAAAAAAAGAAAAACTAAATTGCCAAGTTAAAAGTTGAAATATCACAGCCATTAATACTCAGCTTTCAACCTTTTCTTAATTTTTTTGTCAAAATATGTGTGTCTAATATTGTACAAACACATCATTAATTTTAATTAAAAGTATTTGTTACTTTTGAAAACTCCCATTGTGTGCCAAAACAGTGTAAAAGACACCGAATAACCTTGTTGAGATCACTGGAAAATATGAAATCCTTTGTCAATTGCTATATTTGTTTCGAACTACAGGTTAATTAAAAAACTGAAACAAATTTATGTATTATAGTATGAAATAAATATTATGACATAATAATCATTCGACAGAAAAAGTTTAAAAATATTTACAAACATTCAACGTGAAAACTCGGTCAGGCGATTTGCATATCACGATTTTCCCATGAGATTTTTAACATTAGCACCAGTCTCTTACACATTTTTTTCTGCATCTTGATGACCGAAAATAAAACAGGAAATAGGATGCAAAGTGAACGTCTATTTGTACACTGACTTATCAATTACTAGAATGTTCTAAAAATTGTTACAGGACTGTTTGTAATTGGGGTACGACCAGTACTACCAAAATATTTATGATTTATGCAGAAGCACGCCTCAGTCAATCCAAATGCAACTGCACATTACTGTCTCAGAAACTCATTGGCACGTCGGAAGAGAATCAAAGGAGAAGGTGTCCGTTACTCCTTGCAGCTGAGTGTTAGCAACAACAAGTGAATAGAAAGAATACGTGTTCGAAGTGGAAGAACTTATATGATTAAATTTTCACAATGTTGATGAATGTCCTGGGAAGAAGGAAAAAAAAAAAAAAAAAAAAAAACCCTTAACAAAGCAATAATTGAAAAAATAAAAATGTAAAATAGTAGCATATGTTAAGTTGGTTAAAATATTAAAAAAATTACAAAACCTTATGAAACATTAAAAGTTAAACTGCACTTGTTGGGTTCTACACATACTAAAGCATACAATACTATGCTTCCTAGTACTTCTACACATACTAAAGCATACAATACTATGTATGCTTCCTAGTACTCTGCAATTAATTGTCTAAAATATGAAATTTTCATAATCTTCCCTCTCTATAGCAGGTTAGATATAGAGAGGTTCTCATTATCGAGTCCTATTTATCCGTTTCTTTATCATAGTACAGGTTAAGTGTTTACAGTAAAATGCTGCAGTTGGTCCATATTTTACTGATTTAGATGGTAAATGCATTTTGAAAAGTACGGCTTCTTCCGAATGCTATTAGCAATTCATCGACTATAACACGTAGTTCTCTGAGTCAGATAATTTTGTTCCCCTTTGTCATCAACGTTATGAAATCTTAAACAGCTCCAAAGCACTGTAAGCCTTGCTGGTGATATACAATTAAGAAAACTGCACATCCTGTTCTGTCAGTGGAGAAAAGATAGACTTATCTTCACTGTTTGACTTCAGAATACATGAGAATAACAAAGAAGGTGTTCATTTCAATTATTGAACAGAGATTTTAGTTCACCTCTCAAGACAGCGTTCTTTTATCTCTCTTTATCATTTTTATTTGTTTACTTGAGTATTTATTTTAACAAGCTATTAGAGAGATAAAGTAGGTTTCAGTTCATCTTTCACCTTCAGTACTGGACCTAATGTATGCATTATGATGTTCCTTGGAACTTTGGTCGCTGACTACTCCATTTTTATCATAAAATTGCTTGTCTAATCACTATTTAAACCTAGATTTTCACCTTATCACTGTATGGTTCGGTGTCACTTTCAATGTGACTAAATGTTGCATTCTCATTATCACAAAAGTATTTGTAACTTTATCAGTGTCCTCATGACTAAAGATACTGCTTTGTTAATATAATACTACCAATGTCACAACAATGATTGTTGACTGTACTGACAGAAAGTAGATTAAGATTGGTGAGGAAACTGGACCATCAAATGAAGTCGTAATTAGGGAAAACGAAATATGTGAGGAGTAAATTGACATTTCACATAATTATTTTTAAAAATTAATTGCATTTTCTTTCCCTGTATTTTTGATGGCCCTTTTTTTTTTTTTTTTTTTTTTTCCTTTTAAGTCAATGGTGTTTTTGTTCGCTAGGTCTACTAAATTTGTCTATATCCTTAACGTTCATCAATTGTTTATTCTATTGCTATGCATATTTATAATGCTTTGTTTTCAATTTCTTAAGGTCGATGCTATAGAGAGCGCTAACATAATTGTAATACTTTTCTCGTATAATTACCATTATTATCTAGATATTTCCGAATAACAGTTTGAACAATTCTATCGATATTCTTTTATAGATTTATTAGAAAACATTAATATTAAGAGTTCTTGCCGTTGCATATAAAATATTACATGTAACTTAATAAAGACAACAAAATTGATATTCTTTTATATCTTAATATAAAGTCATAATTTCGTGTGTTAAAAACCCCGAGATAGAGCCAAAAGCCAACAACGATGGTAGAAATATCACAGTGCTTGGCCAAGTTTCGTCAGTTTTTTTCCCCTCCTGTAGAAGGAGATGACCCCGGAAAAATCCGCGGTGCAAAAAGATTGGGTAAACTTGGTCCGCTGCCAAAGTTTGGACGGGTCAGATGACAGCCGGAAAATGTCTAGTCCCTCCACCGCGTGTTTCGCTGCATTTTTTCCCCCCAGTCATTTTCTTTGGACAAGTAACATTTCCGTCAGATAAGGAGCTCTAATAAAAGGAACTAAAATCTCACGAAACCGACATGTATAATCATTTTACCATCCGTTTTCATTAAATTGTGTTTAGAAAGTCTAAAGAAAAACAGAAAATTAGATTGCTAGCAAAATAACGTTTTCATATAGAATATGATTTTTTTTTCAACGCTCAGATAGTTTACCGATTACATATTAAAAAATATCCCTAATAAAATAAACGCAACACATTAAAATGAGAAAAAAAGCTTTAAGTGTGAGATATACATATAAAAGTAAAGTAAACGATAGACAGTCGGTATTATGAATAGCCGAAAGCATCGAGGTCGATGGAAGGTACGATTTCAAAAAGTATATTTCTAAGAATTCATTTTGACAGCAAATGACATTATATCTTTATAAAAAATGAAAACATTATTTATAATGTATATATAGTGTATATATACATATATACAGTCAAAATAAATTACCGTTAAATTTTATAGAAATTGAACGATTCTTGTACAGAGTATCCCAGAATCTCCGTACATTTTTTCAAGTTATGCTCTGATGTACTTTCATGGTGTGCGTGCCATATTGGTTGCATCTTTCTGGGGTTTTAGGGATGGCGGTTATGTCCAGTTTGTTTCCTTTCATTTTCACATTAATTGTTTCCTTACCAACTAATCAAGAAATATAAATATAAAATTTATTTCTGTAGAATAAGGCTTCAGTTAAATTAAAGGAAAGGAGAATTCAATCTTCAAATACAAAACGTTTATGTATATAAAGGTTGAATGCTTTTGCATACTGTTCAAAATAACGATATATGTGGTTTTATATCATCAATAAAAATATATTCACACACGCAAGAGAGAATATGAACAAAATAACTCCCAAAGCTAACATAATAAAAAGGGCAAAAGAAAAGTTGAATGATGCTATAGTATTGATGGGAGTCTATCAGCCGATTCTTATATTGAAAAGAAAAAGCATTCTATTGCAAAACATCGATTTCAGCATTTGATATGCTTATTCGATTGTTAAATGGAGAAATGCGTTATTTGAATGCTAATTTTATCAGATGACTAAAGACATTGTATTATCGATCTTAAATGATCAAAGAACAAGATATTGTTTGAAAACAAATCCTCGCGGCTTTTTCCTTTTGTAGAATGCATGGTTTAAAAGTATCAATACACTTGAAATCAGTTAATTAGTGTAATAAATACAGGTAAATAAACCCTTTAATACAGGGTATGCAGAAAATTTAGTGAAAACTGAAGGTTCTTAATCGACGTAATACTTCCATCATGCAAATGAGCATTGTTCTGTCCTAACATATTATTTCAACATTACCCATTTAAATTCTACAAAATTCTTTAATTACACTTAAGGGTAAATTTAAAGTATTTTAATCATTTGAACTTAACTCTGTTTAAACATCACAGCTTTCAGCATTTCCATCAAAAGATTTGCACCAAGCAAACTTAAAAGGTTTATTCCAAATTTATTATAGTCAGGTTTCACTTTGGTTTCTGCCTACAGTGTTTTGCTGAAAATAAACATTTTTGAGTCGTATAAAGTGGATGTACAAAGCATTCAAATATGCATTTTTTAAGTAAATAGTGTTTAACGCCGTTTTTATAAGACATCACAGGCGCTGTACACTGTTGATATACGAGTTGAAATGCTTAGTAGGGAAAGAAAATTTATTTGGGAAAGAAGCATTCCAGCCCTATGCTTATTTCGCTATCTTCGATGGGAACTGAGGAAAACCTAGAAGAACTTCGCTCATAGAGAGTGTTTCTGGAGGGAATTGAATCCCAGATCTCCAATTCACTAATTCGCGATTTTTATGCTTAAATGAACTGCGACCTGCACAATCCAGAATAAATTAAAAAAAACCTTATGTTTACACATTTTAAACCAACAGTAAAACAAAATTACAAAACACTTACCATGCAAGTTTTCATTGTATTAAATAGAAACTGCAGACCTTTCAGTATCCTAAACTCTCATTTATACCTATATATGACATGTAATTTGTATATATTGATTGTCATGGAAGGTAAAATGCAATTAACTTAAATTTGAATGCAGAAACATTTTCTTCTATTCGGTTCTAATCTTTTGCTCGTGTTTAATATATCTTTAAAAGATACGTACAATTTAAAATGAATCTTAGCGCATACACTTATGAATGTTTTGTGTTAATTTCACACTACACTGTTTCCAAGGCTTTCACGGCCGGTGTCCATATTGTCAAAATTGATATCTATAGGACTGTTGGGCTGTGGTCCAAGATTTTCTTCGTAACGTCGCAAGTGAAGTGACCTATGATGTTTGCGGTTAATGTTAAACGATTTTTAATTATTTTATGGGAGGGCGGTTAGTGAAAACTGAAGACATTTATTCTTGAGTATTGGTTTCCAGATATTATTTAAGCACAATCAATTTTAATGGGGAGCGCTGCATAGCGTCCATTTTGACTCGGGTTTTAGCAAATGCTTCTCTTTTGTGAAAATGACGCCATAACATTCTTTGAGAGCATGCTCTACAACAGATTTATATGAAAATATTGTTGATATTGTGATAAGACCTTTATTTTTTAATGTCAATGATGATGTTGATCGCAGTTGTCAGCAAAAGCTCTGTTTCTGAACTAGACCGATAACACACCGCTCAATTTGAAAATGTTGACAGTAATTTTGCATTGCTTTGAAGTGTTTTTTTTCCACATAACATGTAGCTTTATGTTTTATTGACATTATTATTATTATTATTATTATTATTATTATTTTACTTTTGCTTTTTTCCTTCGTCGCAATTTCATTTACGGATCTCGTTTCTTTCATCAGAAAAATAATAAAAAATGTAAATGTCTCTTTAATTGTAATAATATTATTAGCGGTATGTAACAAGGATATCCAATTATTTGCCAAATGAAGTGTAGTAGATAAATTGAAGAAAGTTTGTAAGTAGTAAAATTAAACTCTCAGAAATATCAATAAAGGATCCACGTTTATTTTTATTTCAACGTTTTCAATCATTTTGAATAACAATTTCATAGGTTTATTTCCATCTATGTTCACTAAAATGTATTGGTTGATTTTTTTAGTATAAAAATTTGTATAAATGTGTGGTTTGCTTCATTTATTTCGGAACATTGACCTGGTGAAGAGTAAAAGAGTAATAATTGGTTTATGATGTATAATTTATTATAACAGTAGTTTTCTTTTTTAATCTCTTTTTATGATTTTTCTTTCATAGAAGTTGTACCCTCAGCTTTATGTGAAGTGAGTATATATCTTTTTTATATATTGGGATAATTATGATATTTTATTAAAAATACCTATGTATTTTGTTTATTTATGAGAAAGTCATATCTTAACATCTAGCTGTATGCACGATATACTGACTGAGCACATAGCACTGCAGCATTGTTATTTCCGTTTGCAATATTATTTTGTGATGCCTTTTAAGTTTCAATTGCATAAATTTGTTTGTATATCGCCCTCTGATAAATAATAGTTCAGTCCCCTTGTTGATTATTAGGTTGTTTTGCAAGAAACGTGTAAGATATACCATAAAAGGAAATTCCTTTCTTATTCAATAGAATACAACTGGAGAATAATGTAATGGAGCTAATGTATGTAGAATTCGGAAACCTTTCAGTATGCAGAGGTAAAAGAAAGAAGAAAAAAAAAACGAGAATGTTTTTGTGTCCCATTCAGATATATCCCTCTACCCTAGCTACATTTCCCTACTGCCATTTGTTATAAGCTGTCCATCTCATCCCCTCCTTAGTTTTACACTTGGTCTACCCCACATCTTTTGCATATATGCTTATCCTTACTTTCACTCAAATCTCCCGACCCCACCTTTATCCTCAACTCATCGCCGGCTTTTATGTCTTTTCCTTCTTCCGTCTCTTAGTAATATTAGATGAGCTGAATTCGAGAGAAAGGCGGAGGGATGTGATAAAGCCACGTCAGTTATACTTTGTACAAGTCACAGGAAGCCCAGAGGTGATGAACTGCAGGTTTTTCTGCATTCAGACGAGAGCTGTCAATAGTTTTATGTGAAACGTAAACTCTTTTTATTTGCTTCTGTTAATTCTATTACGAAGTAATCACATATAAGATCTAATGGTTAAAGAAATGTACGTTCCAAAACGGCAATGTCACAGATCAAATGTATAGCTACAAAGAGAAGGGTAGAAACTCATGAGTGTTCTTTGCAATTGCACATTCTTGGAAAATTGCTTAGATATGTTGCAGCAGAATGTGAAACATTTGGTTTTAAAATAATGTATGTTTATCAGAGAAAAATATAGTTACTCTATTAATAATATTTCTCTAGAAAAAGGAACATTGAAAATTACAAATTTAACATAAGATTTGAGTTATGCATCCACATGAGCTATCAGCACGGAAACTGCCTGTTATATTAACTTTGTAACAGGCGATTGGTGTGAGCTTGGCCCAACGCGTGCTGCGCCCATTTGCAAACACAATTTTCCGGTCCTGGTGGTGTAGTGGTAACCATACTTGCCTTCTAAACCCAAGGTCATGGGTTCAAACCCGGCCAGGATCTATGGATTTTTCGGTTGTAAAAATCCTAAGTATGACTTCCTTCGGAAGAGAAGTAAAGCCGTGGGTCCCATGTCGTACATTTACGGCACGAAAAAGAACCACAAGCCTGAAAGAAGAAGCCTCTGATCAAAATTTATCGGCAGTTTCAGGCCCTAAATTGAATGGGAAGCTGATGACATGAGATATTAAAGAACGCCCGCAAATAAATCAAATGGACAGCAAACACAAGCCAATAAGAACCCTCGGTAATAATACGAGGGTAAATCATTAAATAAGTTATAAATTGATGTAGTGAACTACATGCCCGGATGAGGCGCCTAAGGCTATTGCCATTAGATGATAGGTTATATCGCGATCACTGCCACAATCCTCGAGTAGCCCACCGCTTTGCGATTTTTGTGGGCAAAAAGTGAGGAATCAAGGAATATGCACAATCAAATTCTTCCATTTTCGAAGAGAAGTGCCTGTCTCGTCAAGCTGTTTGCAATTGAGTGCAGAAGTTCTCTGAAGGGCAAACACGTATCGAAGATAACACAGAGATTGGCATAGAGACCAACTTGCAACAGAGTTAAATACTTTCTGAGCAGACACAAAAGGACAACTATAGACACTGTAGCTGCTGCTATTGGTTGTTCACACGGCTGTTAGTCTTTCACAAAGTATATGCACTATGGGGTACCGCGCATGCTGATCCCACAACACAAAATGCAAGAATGGGTCCGGCATTATAGCATCTCAATCGCTACTACGAGTCCTAGGTACACCATTACTAGAGACAAATCATGGGCCAATGGAGTGGAAAAATCCTGCCTCAACTGCAAGAAGAAAAAAGTTTAAAGTGTCACCATCCACCAGGAAAGCGAGCTCACAGTCTTCTGAGATCACGAAGGCATACTGCTCAAAACATTCCAGCCTCAATGACATTTCACACTATAACATCCTCAGGAAGCTTCGTAAGGTCATTCATCGGAAGCGACCAGGCTTCTTGTAGTGTTACTCTTGTGTGACAACGCGCAACTGGAAGGTCTCAAGCATCCTCAAGCAAGCTTCGACTTTGTTCCAAGCGACTTCCATTTGTTCGGCTCTCCAAAACATAATCTTTAGGTTGAACGTTTTCCCGCTGATGAAGCTGTAGGAACAGAAGTCACCGCCTGCTTCCGACAGCAACTCTTAAGAATTTTATGCTGTTGGATTCCACAGCTTGTGAAATAATGGGACAAATGCTTCATTGTACAGGGCGATTATGTTGAGAAACAAAAGTATTTTTCAAATCATTTCTATATCTTGTAACTTACTTAATGATCGCTCTCGTATTATGGAAGTTAGTGGATTAATTCCATCGATAGGATTATTATTATTTTTATTATTGTTATTATATTTATTTTAAAGGTTAAACACTTTTGTGATGCCTGAATGTTACGTCGTATACCGAGAAGGAATGTCTATTGTGCTGAGGAATTGCACGTTGAAGTTTAAATTCTTCCAATAAAGATAACATAATTTTGCATCAAAAGCATCTCCTATTCTCGCCGTCCATCAGTTAACGTCCTTTACAATATAACACTTTAATATCTCTATTGTATTCTGTAGTTGCGTAATTAACTCAGCTGAAATGAAATGTGTCATTATTTATAACCTGCAACTTCCATGCCTGTTTTAGTTCTTACTAGGAAAGTGTCATTCTAATTATTAAACCCTAGCTGTATTAAACAGTTAAATGCAAATATATATATATATATATATATATATATATATATATATTGGAGATAATAGAATTTTCCTAATAAATTAATTACGCCCCGAAAAAATTAGAATAAACTGAAAGCTAAGCAGGCAGGGTTTCTTTTCCTCTTCCTCTTCTTCTTCTTCTTCTTCTTCTTCTTTTTTCCTTCTTCCAAAAGGTATATAGGCCCGTCGACCAGTTCCATCCTCAAACAAATCACTTCATCTTGTTCTTTGTCTTCCTACTTGGCAACATCCTGTAGGTTTATAATTTCTTTCATTTGTTAATATATGCTGATACAAATTATTTTTATTTTCATTAATGTTTTCATTTAAATTATATACATTTACATTTAATTTCTTCATTTCTTTGTTTGTCTAAGATTGTAAATCCAGCTACTGCTCTTAAAAATCTCATCTTTGCGGATTCTATTCTTTTCCTGTCTTTTCTGATCATACTCCAGTTTTCACTTGTATATGTTGCCATTGGCACTGTCATTGCTTTTGTGTTGCTTTTGACGTCTTGTTCTTGAATATTCTCCTCATTGTTTCATTCATTTGTCATAATTTATTTAGTTTTATATTCAGATTTTCATTTTTACTGTATGATACATTAAATCTAGATAATTAAAACTAGATATTCTTTCCAGTAAATTATATATCTGATAGTCGCGAAACGTCAAGGGAAGTTAGGCAAGCATGTATTTTGTCGTCTCTATTGTTTAATTTATTTATGACATTAACATTACATTACTCTCGGAGGAAACGGACGCTCAGAAATAAACTTCACTAAGATTCCAGTTCTTCCGAACACCAGTGATTTATTAATGTGCTCATTATTTGTTGAGGGTCTACAAAAACCTCTCAACAAATTAGAGGGCTATTGCGACAAATGGGGAACGATTGTGAGCGTCAACAAAACTAAAACTCCCACTTTTAAAAATGGATTATTTTACAGTGAAAACGAGGAAATGAAATGTCAGAGCAATGAAGTAGAGACTTAAATATTTTGATATTATCCAGGTGTATGAAAAGAACAGGTACTAAACACTTAGACATGGCGTCATTCAGAGCCAGGGGGCGAATGTCATGGAGAATGTGGTAAACTCTGTCATTTTCTATGGCTCTGAAATATGGGGCTGGGAGAAAGTGGACCGACCGTATAAAGTGCAAAACGAGCTTCTAAAGAGAGTTTAAGTAGCTGGGGGGAATATAGCTAACTGTGTGGTTTACGAAAACATAGACGCTATAAATATATCTAGTATTTATTGTAAAATTAGAGTAATTAAATATTGATTACGCATAATAAAAGATCACTCTACATTGAGGGCTTTATGCTATAAACATCAGGTAATTGGGATCAAAGATACTGGGCAGCGAAAATTAAAAAAAGAGCACTGGGATGGGATGGGATGGGATAGGTGTGGAAAAAGGGAGCAAGAAATGCTAATTACTTTTGGAGGAAAGTACAAAAAAAAAAAAGACCTAGGGAAATTAACTAAAAGAATATAGAGTCAGAATGTACAGAGAAAACGTCACTTATTTTAGGCAACGAACTGAAAATCAGATGGGACACGCGCGCGCGTGCGTGCGTGGGTTTTTTTTTTTTTTCCCACGAGTACAAAATAGATCGGGTTCTATCGTGGATTAAATGAGTGGCATGGAAGGCAACTAAAATAGCAGATGAGACCGGACCGAGAATGTCTTTTGTGGAGACAGAAAACTGGAAACACATTCTAATGGACTGTTTGGGTACCGAATAGTAGAGCTTCACTGCTTGCGAGTTAATTTGCTAAGTCGAATAGGGATAATTTAGCATATTTTGCAAAGTGCGCGTTTTAAATGTTTATGCTTATATGATATTATTGTACATATGTTGATTTGAATTGCATTTTTTTGTATAAGTATATGGTCAAAACGAAGTTGTACAAATAAGTTTGTAGAAATGAGGAAAACAATACTACACACATACACATACATACTACCACCATCACCACCATTAGTTTTTGAAACATTATTATTGCTTTATAGAAACATTTGATAAAATCGTAACTTCCTAAAATTGAATTAAAGGAGTAATTTATACCCCACGCTGTTAAATACATCCAAATCACAATTTTGCTGATTACTTTTACTTTCCTAAGAAACCGAGGGATTGGCGTTTCGCTGCGAGGCCAAATTTAGTGACCGGAAATTTACCCAACGGATAAAAAAGGGTTTGCTAAAGCGGGAATGGGCAGAGCACGCTAAATTATTGCACTGCATCCACGCAGCGTTCAAAGTTTCACGAGTTATTGACTGCGGTTTGAGAGGCGGTGAAAGTGGTGTCCCAACTTTGCAGTCATTCATATCCTGGCAAATGAGCCAGCGTAATAGCCGTCACTAATACACCGCATCTGCTGAAATATGTGCACTCGGCCATTATGCGCGCTATGTTAAAAAGAAGATGCGTTCTTTTCACGCTATAGAACTACATTTTCTATGTATACTTACTTAGAAGTAACTGTGAAATTAATTTGAGCATGTGCCTATTCAAGTGTCCGCACAGAGATTTGCAGTTTTCCTTCGCTGTAAAGGGCTTGTATAGCTCCTCTTGTTTACTTCCCCGTCATTTGTTTTATTGCAGTTTGTGTGCCGCTAGCACTCTCACAAATCCGTTACCCAATCTAGGTTACTAACAGTCTCTTATATGGGCAAACATAAAAATAATGTTATTGAGTTGAATTACTTTTGGCCACATGCCCTAATGCTTCCCAAAATTTTTCGATTCGCGAACCCCCTTCTTAAAAAGTATAGTTGAACGAACCCTTTATTCATATACAAGCTATTTAACAACCTGAAAGGTCTTGTAGTTGTCTACTTTTTAGGATTCCCCTGCAAAAAGAAACGCTTAAAATATTGAAACAAAGGAAGTTCAAATAATTATTATATATTTATTTTACACTAAAAACATTAAATTCCGAGTTAAATAGATAAATTAATAATACAATAGTGTCTTTCCGTATCTTTAAAATTACATTACTTTTTATATTTAAATTATTTTAATCCATATCGGACATTGAAAATTAATTTGTTGATAATATTTAAATATTTTATGTAGTTATCAAATTCCATGCGAGCTGAAGTCACATAGTTGCGGGCTTTTATCAATATTTTAAACAAAACAGTGCATCTTTCTCATAGAACTTCAATTGAATTTTAGTAAATCGAAGACTTTACCTACTTCCTGTTGCCTGGCACGCATCTTCATATCCATAATCAAAGTCTTCTTATAACGGACTAAGAAAATTAACTACTCCCGGAGACACTTTGCCTAATTTTAAAAAACAGAAATAAGTATATTTAATCCACATTGGCTTCAGTGTGAAACATCCCTGGCGGATTTGGGAACTACAATTTGGCAAACAATGTCCCTAGATAACAATAAAGAAGATATTGATGTGTTTCTATCACTGTAAGAACATTTATATACATTGACGACACCACCAGAAGCTGGCAACTTCTTTTAACTGATAATTTTAGAATACATAATTTAAGATTGAATATTATACTTTTTGAAGATCTCAAAGTAATAATAGCATCTTCAGAGGAAAACTTACAGAAGGTCGTTTATCGGCATAGTGATGTAGTTTTACTAGGGGTGCACTAAAAGTTACCGGCCTGACTCATAGATTTCGTGAAGGTGGCCAAATTATTATGATGGTTGTTAAGTATCGCGCGCTGTAAAATTGCAGACGCGTAAGTATAGTCGCTTGTTTGTGACAATCATGTCAAGATTCAACATTATTTAGTCATAAATTTAACCTGTGGCCTACAGAGGACGGCCTTGCAGGTTCAGTTTACATATAGCTATAATTAACAGTTATTGGTGTGTCTAGAATTTAATGAAATAAGGTAAATCCATACGGACGACCTGTATGGTTGCCGGCCGAGAGAGAACAATTTACCTTTGACAGTTTATATGTTGAAATCTAACCTAGCATAATTTGTTGTATTTAGATACTTTTTTTTTCAATCATGTAAACAAACTTATGTTAACATTTTCTATAAAATGAAAACTGAAATACAAGCTGTGATAAAGTACTTCCTTTTGAGGGTTTAACCCCAACAGAAATATAAAAGGATTTAGATTCTATATTAAAAGATTCTTCCCCTTCGTTTTCGACGATTAAAAAGTAGCGTAGTATAAATCCATTCGAGATGATGAGCGTTCTGGGCGTCCCAAAACTGCCAAGAGAGTGTGGCACACATTTACAATGCCGTACTCGATGATCGTCGATTGAAGGTACGTGAGTTGGCTGACATTTCAAAGATATCAATAGACCATGTCCATTACATTTTAAACGAAGAAAGCTTTCAGCTTTGAGGGGATGAGAAAGCTTTCCGCTTGATGGGTGCCGCGTTTGTTAGCAATGGACCAAAAACGCATTCGGATGAAAATTTCGAAAAAGTGTTTAAATTTGTTTAAATAAAATTCCAATGAGTTTCGCCGACGTTTCATAACAGCTGATGAAACATGGGTTAATCGCTACACACCAGTCGGTCCTGGTGGTGTAGTGGTTACCATACTTGCCTCCTAAACCCAAAACGCGGGTTCAAACCCGGCCAGGACCGATGGATTTTTCGGACGTAAAAATCCTAAATATGGCTTCCTTCGGAAGGAAAGTAAAGCCATGGGTCCCGTGTCGTACATTTACGGCACGGAAAAGAACCTCAAGCCTGAAATAGAGGCCTCTGAGCAAAATTTGTCGGCCGTTTCACGCCCTGAGTTGAATGGGACGGTGATGACCTGAGATGTTAAAGAGCGTCAGTAAATAAATTAATGAAAAAAGGTACACGCCAGAGATGAAGAAGCACTCCAAACAGTGGGTGGAAAAAGGTGAAGGTATGCCAAAGAAAATAAAAACGGTTCCATCTGCAGGAAAATTCATGGCTACGGTTTTCTGGGAGTCTCATGGTGTGAGTCTCGTAGACTACCTGCAGAAGAACAGAACCATCACCGGGGAGTATTTCACTTCACTGTTGGACTAACTGAAGGACGCTGAACGCCCACACTTTGCGAAAAAGGAAGCCTTCACACACTTCTGGGATTGTTGCTGCAAAACTACATGACCTTCGCTTCCAAAGGTTTCCATCGTGCATATTCATCATATTTGGCTTCCAGCAATTATTTATTTTTTTTTTTTCCCCAAACCTGAAGAAATGGCTGGGCCGAGGAAGATTTGCATGAGACGATGAGGATGAAGCTTAGACAGACGCCTATTTTTCGCTTATTTTTGGTGACTATGTTGAAAAAAATTTGTCTTAAATCTTGTGATTATCTTTGTCAGAAAACGCCTCTCATATAAATTAAAGATATTTTTAGGAAAGAGCCAATTAGATCTAAAATAAAATTAAAAATACTCCTGTCCAATAGAGGTGTTTTAATTACTTATGAGTATACATTAGCAAAGATAGAGCCAAAAATAAACAGAAAGATAAGTTTATTTAATAACTTTTACGGTACAATAAAACTAATATTAAAAAGGAAAGTGCGCAAAGACATGTTGCTTAAAGTTTATAAAATGTTTAGCGCTGCCAGTATTGATATACGGATCGGCATGTTGGACTTTAAATAAGCGTTTATTGAGACCTCTGGAAGTATCAAAGATGAAGTTTTTGAGATTCGTGCCACAGGATAGACATGAAACTATTTAGCAGGAATGAAGAATATTCAAACTTCAGACAAAACTTAAGCATACGAGAGAACAGAATGCCTATAGAGCATTGAAATATGGTCCCAGAGAACCATGAAAGTAGGGACGACTGTTAGAAGATGGTTCGAACAGCTATAGATCGAAGCCGGAACAGATCATAGTTAAATTAAATCTTGACGAAAGACTGCAATGATGAGTTAACAATAGGATTGGATTGATGGGGACGGAGGAGGAAATTCAGCCACACAGAGGCTGCTCGTCTCTTTGCTCCTCAAAGAAAGGATGAGACGAGGGAGAACATGGGACAGCCAGAAGCCAGGAGGGAACTTCTCCAAGAGGTTTGAGTCCCTCAGAAGGATGTCAGATGTCAGTGCAGAACGCTTCCCAAAGCGCGAATACACCATCCCGCCTTGCCAGGCACTTTCGACCCTGCAACCAGAATGCAAGGAATGAAACTAGGTGAAATGGGAGAGTGGAAAGGAAAAGTCCAGCCGAGCATTCGCCTAAGCGACCAGAGTTCACATCATCAGACTCGTATGGAAATTTCTCCAAGCTCTCATTAATCTTTTCTCAAAGATCTATTACAACTTTATTGGGCCTAAGAGGTAATGAAACAGCATATACTTGTTAAAGAGGGACTTATAGGACCAGAAAGTTTCTGCGCATTAAAAAAATAAAACTCCACAACTGCAGTATATCCGTGGACTAAGATTTGAACATAGGCGAGATAGAAGAACTTTCCCCGTCAAGAACTGTGTACAATGATTATTAAAATATCATCCTAGCTAAGGACTACTGATTAGAAACAGAAAACAAACCAGGAAAACAATTGGAATGCTTAAAGTACATGAGCCATTCCGGAAACACCTACGGACTATGGGACTCTACAATGAAATCCCTCATGTCGTCTATGTGAAGATTTAGTAAAAGTAAATAGGATTGGATAATATTGTGCCAGCATCCGCGGTTATACAGTAGATTGAACAATCTGAAGAGACTGCAAAACACGTCTTACAAGAGTGTGAAACTCTGGAAAGTTGGGGCTAAAGGAGTGTCTTAAGTGCCAAGCTGTATTTAGGTACACACTCCAAATTTATTAAATTGATGCGTTAATCAAGGGACCAGGCGAAACCACGATAATAACCCATTATCAGGATGACCGGTTCCAAGAGGTTTGGACCTGGGACCTGCCGAATGCGATTCCTAAGCGTTACTGTTACGTCATTCGGTTCAGGAAATATATGCCCCTTATCGCTGCTTGTTACTTAATGAACTTGGAAGTCATAGATACTTAAAGTGAACATTTGATTAATTGCGTCAATGTTGATAAAGTTAATGTTTTAAAACAGAAAACTCTAATTAACTTATAAATTTAGCTACATAAAATAAAAGCCAACTAGGAATAATTATAAATGTATAATCAAATGCATTTATTTTTCATGTTAATTAATATGTGTACTTGTATTTATTCTTAGTTTTCAAAATTACATTTCATTCGTAAAGTAACAGTTTATAATGCCATTTTGAACGGATTACATCGATATAAAATTTTATGTTATTAGAAATGTAGAGTTCTTCTATCCGACTAGATTTAGGAAAACACAATTATATTTTATATAGCTAGATAATACATAATTTGTTGTCTCCCAAAATTTAAGTTTCCCATTATGCCCAATCGTACAATGAGGTTATCTGAGTTACGAGCCGGCAGAGTATGATCGTTTGCTGGGAGAAACCAGTCGTCAAGGCTATATGTTGGTAGCAGCTTGCAGTTCGTGTGAGTGAGGACTCGATCAAGTGGTTGTTCGTTGATTGTGTATAATTGAGCGCTAATTGTCCTTCGTTAGTTGTACCACTACGCAAATGTGGTTTTGAAGGAGTTATTTTATATACCATACATGTGTGAAGATTCTTTCAGGCAATTTGCAAGAAAATACCCCGACAATCGAGTTCAGGTAGAGAAAGGTGTTGTCAACTGGACAGTGTTCTTGCGCAAGAAAAGTTAGACGAAATGCAAGTTTCCTAAGCATATTTTGGCAACGTATTGCCTCTGAAGGGCATACTTTTGAACAACTCATAATCGCTAGAGTTTTAGGTGTAAGAATTTCTTATACTGTTTCAAAATATTTAAATTATGTTGCAGTTAGGAAAGAGCTTATAAGTTTCGCCTACCCAATTGAGAAATAAAATACACAAACATACCCAGTTTGTATTTTGAAGCTTCGATTTCTTGCTGATAATGGAATATTTCACACCCCATTTTTACCTAATATGAAACACATAAATGAAGTAACAAGTTCATTGTAGCATAAGTTCTTTCTTGTACATGTGAAAAGCAATTGGCAAAAGTTCTCTATCCATTAATTTCTTTCAAACAAAGGGTGAAGATTAATTTCTCTAAAATATGAATATAATGCTGCGATTTTTTTATCTTTCTTTTAACAACATATTTTGAGGATTAGCTAAGAATTTGATGATATTCTTTTTACAGAAAGGCACACTATTTTATTAGAATTAGAATTTAACCAAATATATTAGCAAATGAAGGTTTTTTATTTAAAAACCTGTATATTTTAAATACAAATACTCATTTTGTTCATAGGGAAATCAGTCATTCCAAATTTTTGAAATAAAATACAGCAATCTCAGAGATGCTCTTTGAGTTATAAATGCCTCAATCTCTTTACGCAAAATTTATCTTTAGCTCTAATCTGACTGCTCATGGGAAAACCTCAATAGAATATGGTTAGCAAATGAGATGGGTTTGAAAATGAACTGCCAAGTATCTTGTTTTATGGTGTGCACTATTGTGTAGTATTATAGGAAAAAAATACGCAAGATAAAATAAATAGCTTACTATTAATAAAAAGAAATATTAGCCACAAATGGCTATACTGCTTTAATTAATGGCCGAACCGGAGCACTAGAAATAAATTGCCTGAATGGATCTAAAATATACGACAAAAATAAACTAAAAGCATGTTTACGATTAATTTATACGTTGTTTTACTAATTTGTCGGACAGAGGGCAGCTGCGATACCACATTTTGGCAAGAGCTATGGTGTTATGGTTGGCCACTTGTATGGTGTCGAAGCACACTCCAGTAATGACGTCACGCAGTGTTATCGGTTGGCGTGTGGTAATTACACGAAGCAGTCAGGCGCCGGCGCCCTGATGCTATTGATTGTGAGACCGACCACACCCGACTAGCGGTCCATCTCGCAGCATCTTCAGCATCCAGTTCTCGCTAGTTTCGTTCATTTTGCACTTGGTGCTGTTCGAAAACATTCGTAGTTTATGTGATGCGTTCAGGGCTGTTGAAACATGGAAAGTGCATTACAGACTGTAGCACTAACAGTACAACCCAATATTAGATATGTCCCCTTCTATTGTCATTTTAGTTATCCAGCGTGTTAGAGCGTAATTGCGGGACACCTCGAATATGACACTAGCAATTAGAGAAAATGAATGCCAACGAAAGTCACGTCGACTGTTCTGAATTGGCAATTGCTGCTATTATTGGTCTCATACTTTTCCCTCCTTTCTCTTTTTACACGCAAAATAAACAAATATTAATATTTCTGAAACTCTAATTGTATTTTTTTTTGTTTGTTTAAGGACTAGCTAACTGAAATAAATTGTAGGTATTAAAATAACAATGATAGATAATGAAATCAACATACATCATCGTAATCATCATGGTTTAAACTACGTTTAATATGTTCTGGTTTCAAGTATTTGGAAATTGGCAAATCTAAACTTTTTTTGAGCTACCCATGTTTCTTAGTCTTGATGCCTTGTAATTTAATGTCGTTTTGGAATATGTAAGTCCTCCATTCTAGTTAATATTTCACGAATTTTATCCTGTTTTTCATTATTTGTTCTAATATGCTGGTTATTTTTCTTTTTGTTTTACATCTTCATTTCTTTTTTGATCATAAAGAGTACAGTCTGCCATGCTTCGAAGAAATCTCACTTTTGCAGTTTCTATTCGTTGAATTGACTCAGTTAAAATCCAATTTCCTGACTTACTATATATGGAAGAGCGAACATTGCTAATACTTTTTAAAACTTAAAGTGTGTTTCTTTTGTGCTGATTTCAGGTTTTATGTGATTATTAAATATATTTATTTTATTTAACATATTTTATTATGGAAACTTCATAACCCATATAGTTTAATTTATTTACTGCTTTATAATTACGTTTTCTTTAACTATAATTATTTTATAAATATAAAATACAACAGTTCGCGGCAGAGAATTCAGATTGTTCCTCTTCCACATAAACAAACATTTTTATTCCCTTCTACATTGCAGTTCTTTAGTATAGGCTTAAAAGAAAAAATCCAGATCATTAATCCAAGAACATACTGGACAATATGCAAGCCTTTCTCGCACTATCGAGCTTGAAGATATTTCTGTACTACACCATTATATTTGTCTGTAGATCAATAGGAAAATATGTTCTGCATTATAAGGTAAATGTAAGCAAGATACCGATTCATTCGCAGTGAGATATTGGGACATGTAGAAACATCTACTATAGATCCGGCATTGCAAGTGACATTGTGTTATCATTGGGTGGGATCAGACCATTATCCGTAGGCGTCTTAATCTCCGAATAATGGAGTTTGACGAAGCATGTAAATATAAATAAACTACTAAGAGAAATCAAATGCCATAAAGCTATTATGCACAAACACATTAAACAGGCTTAACTGAAAGGTTTAAATGTCTATCTCCATTTTAATATGCTTTGTCTGTGGTATTCTGAGCGACATTTATCGCGCACTCTGTATAATCTAACATGCTGGGTTTCGAACAGAACAACTGCACCTTACCATCTTGCTCAACGCGGTAAACAATCTTCTCTCGTCTGCTGTGGTTTGCACTTAAATTTTTTGGTGTGTGTACGTCATCGGGATTGTCTACACCAGCAGTTAGAACTTTTTCCTCAACAGCAGATCCCCTTTAAGGATCTCGCGCTGTTGAGAATCTTTTAACATTTAACTCAAAGTTCAAAAACCCTACATTTGCATCCTATATGTTTTTAAATTTTTGCAACACTCTTTTAAAACATTATGTATGCCTTTCGATTGTCGTGCATTCCTACACAATAGTAATAATATATACTTAAAGTATATAAAACGTGTGCATCATTAATAAAAACTAACAATATATGATGAACAACATATGATGAACTTGATTTATGAATGAAAGAGATAATGATACAAGCTGTGATATATTGGGTTTAATAAGAGAAATTTGTGTTCTGAGTATTGCTTTTATGCTTTCCAAACGGTTTCTATACTTATTTATTTGTTTTTTTTTTTTTGATAAATGAGTGAAGAGAATGAGTTTTCACAGAAACAAGTAGTTACAATAACAGCAATACATACATGGCCTTCTTTGATAGTCCGGTCTCATATATCTCCCCAACCTCCCTAGTTATCTCTTGCCATGGAAACTATGACACATACCTCCAACACGTTCTCTACCAGTCTATTTGAAAGTTATCTCCGGAACACACATCGCCTTCAATTTTATTCTGATTTACTTTACCTCAATAAAAACACATCGTAAATTCATATCATTCGTTTTCTCGTGAACTGTTATACACAATCTACAGTGTTGAAGCACAACATAAAGTCCATAGATATTTTAAACAGTTGTGAAATATTTGTAACATATTCCTCTGATGCATTTGTTTAAGCGTTACTTCAATATTCTGAAACCTTGAGAGTTTGCATACTAAAACACTCCGAGTTGAATAATGCATTGTTTACAGTGCTTCGTTTATGCATTTTCCCGAAGTTTCTCTCAAATGAAACGAGGAAAATCGTCAGGCGTTGATAGATTCCAGATGGATGCATCTCTGTTAACTTATTTTACTACAAGAAGAGTGCCGGCAGTGACATGAGATTTAAATCATCTTAAAAATTAAAAATATAAATACGAGTAAAACTGCATTCATACTTAAATTGTAATTATAATACTTCAAAATACACTTATAACTTATTATTTTCAGAAGTTCAAAGTTAACAATTATTTTTCTAAGGATAAAATTTTATAAACAAGTACAAAAAAATCAAGCTAGCATATATATGAACAGGAATATTCCGTTACATACACAACGATAATTTCAGAAATTGTAGAGGTTTTAAATATGAATTTTGAGGCAGGAATGGTCTACCTATTCCAATATCAAACTTAGAGCGTTGAGTTTCCAGAGAGTCATTACACCACTGATTAATGAAGCTTTCATTCGCAATGATACTACACAATAACAGACGAAAGCTATGCCACTTTAGCGTAGTCCGTGTGATGCTGGTGTATCTAGTTTGAGTCTCATTCATTACTTCATTTTTCCTCGTAAATCTTGTGCATGAGCATACTTCAGCATAACATTTTTTGAAACTACAGTCTGCCGCTTTATCCATTAGGCCACACATTCAAAGGGGTAGCTCCTCCTAGACCAAGCTACATAACACGGTAACTCAGTTATACGCCATTCATTGCGACATTATCAAACGATTAATCCGGGGTTTTAGAGCTTTTTACAGCACTAAATCTTAAAAATGCTGATAAGGTATTTCCTTGCTTGAGATGCAGGTTTGAAGATATTCTAAGCGAATTTTTATCCTATTTCGCTTTAATATTGATGACTTATTAGTAATCTAGTTTCAACTTATTTATCACCACATAAGGTCGCTATTTTTCTTTAAGGACTGCAGATTTCCAACTTTAATTGCTTGTCTAAGATCCCTCTACCATTTCTGAAATTATTGTAATGTGGTTCAACAATACCTAGTATTACACAAGAAACATTTTTGTTGGAACCAAGGAAAGATTACGACATATATTAACATTAATTATAGAAGCTTCAAAAGGACAAAACACATAAGATAAAGTCACACTTGAAATCGCTATATTTCGAACTCGTTGAGTTCTTCTATGGCAAGAAGAAACATATATATGAAAATATTTTCCAAATACACTGATCTTCTTTATAAGCTGGAAACGAATATCTTCTGGGTGCAGAAAACTTCGTGTGTAGCCAGCACATAAGCTCTGTCGAAAATATTCCTTAAGCCGTCATTCGTAAAAGCAAAAATTAACCATAAACTTGCACAATAGTGCTGCGTCGAGTAGTCTAAACGGTATCTGAGGAACATTTTGCGATCCGACCATGTATGATAACCTTTATACAGATATGCGTTGCGTGAACTAGGCTCCTCAACATACTGCAACAAAACCAAAAACAAGCTGTGATTTATTTTTATTTAGGCATATACAGTGTTTTCAATTCAAAACTTGTCATAAATTAATTTTTAAAAAACGTACATTTATGTATTGAGCTGGAAGTTTTAAAAAAATGTTGATTACATTTTCGGTTTCATTTCCTCATCCCAGTCATCTCTATTTTAAATTTCAAATTGCACTCCTTACAATTTGATACTTAACTTTTAACGAGCATACAATTGCTATGACATTTTTTGTTTTGTTTTTAATCGCTTCCTGGTTACCTGGGCTTTTATTATTGTATGAATTTGGATATAAGTCAGTTGTAGGTGGAAACAATTTATTTTAGGTAACATTATAAATATTACAATAATATAGCCTATTCCGGAACTCCTGACTAATCAGCTTACATTATTTAGACCATTTTGAAACAGTTTATTACGGAAAAAAACTATTACATTAAATGCTCAGTTATTTTTATAGTGTTATCATGAATTTAAGTATCAAAAGGTGAGAGTGTTATTTGAAAATTCCAATTGTCAATGGCTGGGGGGAGAAACTAAAATTTATTCAATCTTTTTTTTTTAAACTTTCCGCGGCTATCTAAATTTGTGTGTTGTGTTTAATTTAAATTAATTAGATAGTTATTGAGACTGAGAAATTATGAAGCGAAAGTCACATATAAGTACTGTCCATATATAAAGCTGTAAGTGTGTTTAATAAATCTATTAGTTCTTAAAGAAGTATGTTCGATTACGGATGCGAACTTCCACTCAGTCACTAAATAGCAGCCAATAAAGATGTTTACGTAAACGCCAGGATTTGGTGCGGCTGACTCGAGAGACAGCTTGCAGCGGGTCGATGCTAAAGCCATTCTGATCACGTCCGGGAGGCAATAAACAAGTAACCACTGACGTCAAGTTTCTTCCGCAGGCGAGTGTGCCTCTGCAGTACAGGCTTTCAGCACGTCCCTTGTAAAGAACGAATCTGCGATATCCAGCCGAGATGCGTGTAAGCAATGAATTATCTAGGTCTACTAGTTGAAACTTCATGATCTCGAATACACCAGATGTACAAATGTATCTTCTTGTGAAAAAATAACGAGTTTACGCTTACCATTTAAGCTATTTGGGTAGAAAGGGTATACATTTAAACTCGTGAAATTAGGCACTTCTAAAATATGTTACTTGGTGGCCAAGGTTCCCTGAAACACCAAGACACTATATGAGTTATACATTTTTATAAACGTTTTAAATTTTGCCAAAATAGCATTATATTAACAACACAGTAAAATTGTTTTGTAACTTAACATTTTGCATATTGCTCACAGTATTCCTGGAGCTGCCTTGTATTAAAATGTGCGTGATCTAAGCAAGTCTATAGTTTCCTCCTCAAAATTGACTAATAAAAAGTCCTAACTTATTTCACTAATTAAAAATTGGGAGAACTGAAACTTCCAGGTAGAATGGATATATTGCAAGATCTGCGTTGTTTTCATTTTTTGCCATCACATATTTGGTAATTAAATGCTTTAAGAGTAGCAGATACATGTTGCTTTTGTAAAACATATGTTTACTAGTTCAGTTTGTGTATAATTTAAAAAGGGATGATTATTCTTATCTAACAATAATGAACGTATCGGAATTTAGTTACGAGGCAATAAAATAATCAGGACAAATTACCTGAATATTTAATATGGTTGGACATAATGTCATAAAATTACTACAGCATATATGGAAAAGTCTGACAATATTTAATACATGTGTGACAGAACTTAGGCAAAACAAAACACAATGCGAAAACATTACTTCCCCGCGTAGAGGGCGGTGCAATAAAGATTTTTGTAGCCAGAAAGGGTAAAACCGTAGGTGTTTAAAAAAGAATGATCCGTACAAGCTGTGTACGTGGAAGGAAAGTGTACTAATGGATAGAGAAGAAGGCCGGACATCTGTTTTTGATAAACAACATCCGGGTTGTACGTCGACAGCCGTCACTGACGAAAATTGTGCTCATGTGGACGTTCTTATTCATGAGGCTTGGTGGATTTGTGCGACCACTGTTGCTTAGTATAGGATATGTTCATCATATAACTCACAAAGCATTAAGTTTTCACTATATCTGTTCCAAATAGGTGCCAAGACAGTTGAAGCGTTGCGTGCATATCTTTGCACATTATCATGCTGAAAGTGAAGAATTGTTGCGCGTTAGATACGAAATGAAATCTGAATTCATAATTATGAGCTAGAATCTAAAGGACCATTCATGGAATGGAGACATGCCCTTTCCGCCAAGAAACAATTCAAAGCAGTAACCTCTACTGGAAAACATGTTGATATTGTTCAGGATATGAACACTATCAAGAGACAACAGAGACAATGAACAGTTTTACCTAACATATCATTCTGGATGACTACACGGTTGTTACGCGGACAAACGACATAGGAATCAAAGGATCGAAAAGGCTTACCTCCAAAACCTTTGATCAGTTTAAATACCGATGACGACTTCTGGCCGTCCAGTCTAGGTCTAACAAGAGAGACATCCCAAGTAACGATAATTAGAGTAAGGCATCAAATCCTCACTCCCATCTTTACCCTAAAAGCTACGTCTAACATAAGGTGTACCTTATGGAGATGAACCTATCGTTCTTACGGAGCGAGTAGCATTGGGGATAGTGGTGGATAGGGGTGATATTCTGAGGGACGATGAGACTTGAAGGAGCACATCCTTTCTCTGTACGTATAAAATACCATCCAGGGATTAGCTGGTCTGGGAATAGTTCTAAATCAGCTGGTCCTGATACTTCCAAGAAGAAATAAATTGAAACCCTTCATAGAATTTCTCACTTTACTTCGCTATGATTTCATTGCGACATTTAATGATTTTCGAAAATTTCAAATTTCGTTTTAATTAATCGAAAATCCTGGTTATTAACGATAGCATGTGTAACTGGGTTGTCAATTTTTGGACTTGAGATCAGAAATTTAAAAAATGAACTTATTGATCTCCAGCAGGATTCAGAATTGGAAGACATTTTTAAGAAAAATTAAAAACTAATTCAATATAAGAGTTTTGAAATATACTCTCAGAAAAACAGTTTGAAAACTAACAATGAAAGGATATAAAGTAAATGATTAAGTTTGCATGTTGCTAACACTATTGTACTGTGAAATTTGGTGCGGTTCTCTTAAAAAAAACTGTTCCTTATATTTGAGTCTCCTGTAATTTTAGTGAGTTACTATTGCTCTAGAGTCAATGATCTTCGAAATGAATGTATATTGTCGTGAGACCGGCAGGTCAGTAAATGACATGAAATGGGGAAGCGTAGTTAAAGTATGGATGCCGCCGGCTGCGGTACGGCTTGTAGCCGAAAAGTAAAATACCGAATGAGTGGACCATATTTATAATTAAAGCCCTATATTTACCATACCAACATTTTTAAATCAGCCCAAAAAATCTAATACGTGATATTAAGATACCCTTTTTAAAATCCATGGAACGAGCCGGCCACTTATCAGATTTAGATGGCGAAATAATACACCAACTTAAAAACATGAAAATAAATTTAAAGAATATATTTATGTATGAAATGTAGCACTGCTGAGATCATTATTTATAATCAGCACATGAAAGATGCATATTTGTTCTGCTGCTTCTTTCTTCGGTATCTAGTTCTTGTATATATCTCCTTTAACAGCTCCAAGATTACAAGGATATTCTCGTACTGTAACATGCCCCGTGAGAAAGGTTACAGCCCTTTTGAACTGATTCGTTCCACAATGAAATCTTTTGCATGTTAAATGCTTGGAGGGTTTCCTAATTATCCAAGTGCTCCTTAATCCTTCAAGATCTTACTATCCTTTTGGGTCTACTCAGCGAATTCCCTCAGTAGATCCAGATCTCTGGAAAGGATTTAGTGAACTTTTTCACTTGAAAATGCCCTTTTTTCTTTGCCTGCAATTCTAAATCCCTGGTACGTATAAAACGTTTTTCAAACGTCAAACTGTCAATCTTCTTCACTGTGTACATTGTATGTTTTTGACACTTATGTGCATATATATCAAACAAAAACTTTAAAAAAGTTTTAACACTGATACCTTTAGCGTGCTTAAATCTGCAGTAAATTCTTCATATATTCCTTATAATTAACTACATGAGCTAAATTAAATGTATTATTAATTTATTATTATTATTATTATTATTATTATTATTATTATTATTATTATTATTCAACTCAATACTAACACATCGTTTAAGATATCATGTATTGTCTCGATTATCGTTTTCTAGTTCTTTCTCCTGAACCATTTATATTCCGTATTGTTGTGAATTTCTTGTTTCTTCAAGAATTTCTAGATAATGTTTCAATTTTGCACATATTATATTTCATTTGGATTATTTTAAAACATTTAAAAAGTTTTTATTATTTATGTTCGGCTTCTTTGTGCAACCTTTCACATGTCCTAAAATCAATTTTCGAGGGCTGAAATAAAGTAGTGTTAACCATACTGCTAATGAGCAAGTGTGGATGGTGTTCACAACAGATCTAGAGGAAGGACTTATCTGTTCAACACACTCAGCGTCACTGTGTGTAAATGAACAAATAAGCTGTTAAGTTATGGCGTATAACTTCTAAAACTGAATAGCATGCAGGAACGCGAGAGAAGTTAATGTGGATCTCCGAGAAGTCTGTGTCAATGAAACCTTGCCATATCGAACAGTGATTCATTGGGTGTCAGTGTTTCGACAAGAATATTATGTGTAAGATTCCCCATGACAGATTATCCTAACCCAAAAGCACATTTACTTGATTTTATATAATTATTGCTGGAGGTGGATCAATGATGATCAACAAGGAGTGAAACGCAGAAGTCTAAACAAAAGCCATACTATTGTTCCAGTAGTGATGTTTTTTCTTTTTTATTTAAAACCTTTTGAAAGTCAATTTACATAGAACACTCTGAATTTCGATCCTGGCTTCTAATATTTTATATCTAGTGTAACTTTTCAGATTTATGGTAATTCTAATCTAAATTGCCATTTCCAAGCATCACTTTATCTTTCGAAATTGAGTCAATTGTCCACGAATTGCAGGCAGGTGATTATGATATTCGAGTAAATTTGTTTAATTGTTATTACGGAACGTTATTCGTCAACAGCTTATCTGTTCATATTCTACTATCTACTGTACACATTGTTATCTATAAATAACAAAACTAGAAAAAAAATATATATATATAATCAGTGTCCAAGAGGTCGTAGGTTAAAGCGGACATACCGAAAGTGTTGAGTGATTTATTTTATGGTGATAAGTTTGATCAGTTCGAAATATGCTTGCGATGATGTTTCTGGAAACCACACATGTGTCAACGACTGACGTCTACCTCGGAACAATGCCGCCGCATAGGAAGACGTTCTCTCTGCTACGAGGGATTTCTGACTTCTGCGGAATGAAAGCTTACCACGACTGATAATTACCTTGCTCTGTTGATGTCACTGTATACACCTACACAGACAGCGCAGTTTGATGAAGCCTTTCGCTTTGATAGAGGCGGCAACTATTTATTATACGCTAAAGGGACAAATTGGTCTGCAACAACATGGCCTTTAGAAGAAGTATTTACCTCTCGCCCAGAAAATAGAGCGTTTCAATGCTATTGCTCAGACGTACTGTCTACAAATAGCAGACCAGGATTCGGTGCCCATGCTTATTATTTTTTATGACGCTTCTTCTAACATTGAAACATTTCAAACACAACACGTTTCAAACTCTTTTGCACCTTTATTAAGTTGTTTTATATATCATTCAGAGTTCTGATTTTCAAAATGGCAAGTTAAAGTTTAAAACAGACTAAAACGTATACACACAACTCGCTTTCCTTCCCTTTTGTCATCATAATTTCAACAAGATTAGATAATTACATTTTGTGCTTCACGTTCACCTTTCGGCATCTTGCCAAAATTCAACGGAAACTGTAATTGTATCAGGGAATGGAAGAAATTATCGCTGCACTGCATCTTCATATAGTACAGAGCTCTGCTGCTTTTCTCCAAGGATGACAACTCTATAGGCTGATGCCATGAGGAAAGCTACTTTTCTGGAAACATAATTTTCTGCTGAAAGGGGTGGAAAAATCATAGAAATTTGCGTACGTGAAAACGTTTCTTCTGCACATTTGGCATGTTAGATAAGTAAAATAAAGAGAGAGAAAATAATTTTAATTTAGCGAAGTGATGAGATTAAAACTTAGTTTCCTTTTCCCCTTTATGCTGTCATTGCAAATCCATTCATCCAATATTTTTCAGCATTCATATATACGATGGCGAACTGGTTTATTCTATACTTCTTATTTTGAAGGACCAGATATTTTTACTACTAGATCAGGGGTCTTCAACCCTTCAGACAGTGCGAGCCACATTCACTATTTCAATGTCGCTCGAGGGCCATTCAGCTAGAGCTGTAAGATACTGTCGTCTATAAGCACCAAACAATAGTGCATCTAATGTCGTAGTTAGATAAATGACTAGGAAGTAGTTCGTTAGTAGTATATATCCCTCCTCGCGTGATTTTAATATAAAAGTGATATCAAAAGTGGTGGGGGGTGATATCAAAAGTGGTGGGAGGTGGGATGTGGTGGTGGTGGGAGGTGGTGGTGGTGGGAGGTGGTGGTGGTGGTGGTGGTGGGGGTGGTGGTGGGGGGGGGGGTGGGGGTGGTGGTGGGGGTGTTGTGGGGGTGGGGTGTTGATATCAAAATCTCAATTTGAATTGATATCAAAATTTCTGTTTGATTAAGCGATAGGAAAATCTCTGTTTGATCGAGTGTTGGATTTAAATCTCCGAAAAAAGTGTGTGTGATCAATTAATTACGTTGTAAAAAAATGGAGAGCCCTTCCGCCACTGCGTTGGCAGTTCGCCACTGCTCGCTCCCCCCACCGCTCGCTCTCGCCGCTCGAGCGCACAATGCTTTTTGTCCCCTCGCTTTGTTCGCCCCCGCACAATGCTTTTTTGCGTGAATTCGGGGGCATGTTTTATTCTTCAATGGGCGGTTTCTTATTCGTTTGTATATATTCTTTTTAACAAAAACTCTGTATTTTCTCACACAGGGTTAGAAAAGTCAAAAACAATATGTGTGGGTTTTTCTTTTACAGAGCCAAACTAAAAAGTTCTTTAACACGTTGGCTCTCTCTGTACACCACACAATGCTTTTTGTTCCCTCACATGGGAGTTGACACGGTGTTTTCAAAAGTCGAAAACAATATGTGGGTATTTTAAAAGTTTCTTTTCACGTTGCCTTTTCTCTGTATTTCTAAAAATCTATTATTTTCACAAGGAAACAAAAAACATTCTTCTAAAATCCTATCTTCAGAGACATTTAAAAGTTCTTTCTTTCGGGGGGAAAAGACATTATTAATAAAAGTTCTTTCACATCGACATGGGTGGTTTCTTATTCGTTTGTATATATTCTTTTTAACAAAAACTCTGTGTTTTCTCACACAGGGTTAGAAAAGTCAAAAACAATATGTGAGGGTTTTTCTTTACAGAGCCAACTAAAAGTTTCTTTTTCTGTATTTCCATGCTTTGTTCACGCGTGTTTATAAAAGAATTCGGGGGCCATCTTTTCTTCTTCTAAAAAACCGAGTCAATGGATTGTTTCTTATTCGTTTGTATATATTCTTTTTAACTTGTATATATTCTTTTTAACTAAAACTCTGTATTTTCTCACACAGGGTTAGAAAAGTCAAAAACAATATGTGTGGGTTTTTCTTTACAGAGCCAACTAAAAGTTTTCTTACTAACACACAGTGACAGAAAAAAGTCAAAAACAAGGGGATTCTTTTTTCTTCTTCTAGCAAACTCACACCGCGTACCCGATGGAAGATTAAAAAAACCTTCCCCCACCATTTGTACGACGATTGGCTGTAGGGTTATGCATGCGCAGTAGAAACCTCACTTTCTCATTGGTTGTGGGCGTGGTCTTTGTTGTCTATTGGGTGTGGGCGTTATCTTTTGTTGTCTATAAAAGTTCAATCGCGACGAAAGATGCTTATATCACGTGGTAATCATGTCTGCCAAGGTTGTCAACTACGGAGACGAATCTTCTGCCGATCAATCTTCTACAAACACTTCCATCAGTGACCAGGGGCCCGAGTCTTCGAGGAATAACGGAAACTCCGGTACTGGGAGTCTAGTTGAAGGGTTCACGTCGGTTTTAGAACAGTTCGTCAACAAAAAGAAAAGTTGTGATCATCGCAAGAGAACACGTTATGGGGGCAAGCTCACTCTTAAGAGAACACGTGGCTTCTCGGGCGGTGTGGCCAGCAAAAGTGATCAGACCGGAAACGGTGAACCATACCGTCCTGCTGCTTCGTCTTCTACCGGAGCTGCTTCGCCTTCTACCGGAGCTGCTTCGCCTTCTACCGGAGCTGCTTCGCCTTCTACCGGAGCTGCTTCGCCTTCTACCGGAGCTGCCTCGCCTTCTACCGGAGCTGCTTCGTCTTCTACCGGAGCTGCTTCGTCTTCTACCGGAGCTGGCTCGCCTTCTACCGGAAATGGTGTACCACCTTCTCTTGTTGACAGCATTGTGCCACAGGTAAGTGCAACCTTGCAACCATCTTTCGAAATTATTAACCATAGCCAGAGGGCAACTAAAAAATTTTATTCTGGGTACTCTGAAACTGAAATTATGGTGAGTTCGATGCCTAAAGATGCAGATCCTGACCAATGGGTTTCCAAAGTGTTTCATGATTATTTATCATTTGTTGATGACAATCTGCTAAAAAACCAACCAGGGTTCGTAGGAATAACCGTTCATGATACCAAAAATCCTGCTAGACCTTTTAACATGAGTGTACGTAGGTTTGATCAGGTAAACCCCGAGGCCGTATTGAAATCAATGGAGAAAATAATGCAAAGTAACAAAGAATTTTTGTTGGGAGGGGCAATCAAAATTTCGTGTATTTGGACAAATGAAATATCAGGTTCATGTTACAAACGCTGCGACGACTGTAGTAAAAACAAAGGTATTATAGAAATTAAAAACAAAGACAATCTTTGTCTACCTAGAGCCATCGCAGTGTGCAAATCCAAAATTGACGGGGATGTTCATTATGGTTCTATTACGCGATATGACCGTCTGCAAAAACAAAAAGCTGTAGAGTTGTGTGAGAAAATAGGCAAAACCGATGGCCCGTTTACACTTGACGACGTGAAACTCTTTGAAATAGCGCTAAAGGAGTATCCTATCACTGTTTTTGGTGGTCATAATGGTAAAAATGTCCTCTACAAGTCGGAAATTAACACCGATAAACACATCGACGTAATATTCCACGACAGCCATTTTAATGCAATTGTAAACCTACACGGGGCATTCAAATGTAAGTGGTATTGCCGACATTGTAATTTTCCCTCACTTAATAAAAAAGAAACTCACAGGTGTGATCTAAACTGTGTCAAGTGTCGACAGAGGTGTCCAACATCATTTGATAGGTATGTGAAATGCGATTCATGTCATCGCGATTTCAACGGGGAGACCTGTTTTAATAATCATTTGATTAAGGGGAAATATTACCCTAAATCCATGTCAGTATGCGACGTGGAAAAAGTATGTCCGTTGTGTAACAAACTTGTGAATATGAGGCTTAGGAAAACTCCTCACCAGTGCGGAGAAATTTATTGTGTTACTTGTAAGGTCCATGTGAATGCCAACCACGAGTGCTACATTCGACCGTACAATTCACCAAATTTGCGAAAGAATTTCGTGTTCATGTTCATAGATTTCGAGTGTACTCAGAACACGCTTTATTCCACAGACGTGTTTGAACACATTCCTAATCTATGTATAATGCATAAAAGTTGTGGTCTGTGTGTGGACAAGTCTCATAAGATGCCCTATTGTACACAGTGTGGTGTTAAAGAATGGGTATTCGACAAGGAGCCTGTAAAAGAATTGTTTGACCACATCACACAACCAGGGTTCGAATCCCGTGACATTATTGTCATAGCACACAACTTGAGGTCGTATGATGGCCAGTTTTTGTTAAAACACATGGTGGGCACCCTAAATTGGGACCCCGAACTCATTATGAATGGAAGCAAAATTTACAGAATGAAGTATAAGAGTGTAACTTTTCTAGACTCTTTGAATTTCATTCCTATGCCACTGTCTCACTTTTCAAAAACCTTTCAACTCCCTGAATGTAAAGGTTATTTTCCTTACCTGTTCAACACCAAGGAAAACGAAAAGTATGTTGGTCCTGTACCTGAGCAAAAATATTACTGCCCAGATGGCATGAGTGTTGATGACCGCAAGACTTTCGAGCAGTGGCATAATGAAAAGTTGTCCTCAAATTATGTCTTTGACATGAAAAAAGAAATGGTTACTTACTGTAAAACTGACGTTTATCTCTTGAGTCAAGGTGTTTCCAAATTTAGGAAACAATTTATTGACGAGAACGGTATTGACCCGTTTAGAGAATGCGTCACCATAGCTCAGGCATGCATGAATGTATATAGGAAACGGTTCATGCCAAGAAATAAAATACCACTCATTCCCGCAGGAGGATACCGTTTAGCTGATAAGCAATCGCGGGTAGCGTGTATCTGGCTGTCTTGGTTGGAACAGCAGCAATCAACCATCATACAGCATGCTTATCGGTGTCGGGAAATTAAAGTTTTAGGGCATAAAGTGGACGGGTACAAAGAAGAAGGGAAATGTGTCTATTTCTTTCATGGATGCTTCTACCACGGTTGCACACGTTGTTACCCGAATAGGAATTCAAGGTTATACAACACTGGCAACCAGACCATGAGTTCCAGATACGAGGACACCGTGAAGGTCACGAAGATGATGAGGCATGCTGGGTATAACGTGACCGAGATGTGGGAGTGTGAGTTCAATGGTTTGATTAAGACCAATAGGGTTTTGGCTGAATTTGTCAAAAGTTTTCCCTACCCCGAACCTCTCAATCCACGAGATGCCTTCTTTGGTGGACGTACAAATTGTACGAAAACCTACTGCGAAGCCTCTGGAGATATGAAAATGTTTTACTATGATGTGTGCAGTTTGTACCCGTTCGTAAATAAGACCAAGGCTTACCCTGTTGGACACCCAAAAATTCATGTGAATAATTTACCAAATTTGCAAGATGTTGAGGGCGGTATTGTAAAGTGTAAAATTCTTCCCCCAGAAAGATTGTACCACCCCGTCCTGCCGTCGCGCATTAACGGTAAACTTATGTTTCCGCTATGCCGAACATGTGCAGAGATGGAGAATCAGACAGAGTGCACGCATACAGAGGACGAAAGATGTATGACAGGAACCTGGGTAGTGGACGAGATTAAAGTCGCATTAGAGGAAGGTTATAGCGTGATTCACGTGTATGAAATATGGGAATATGACATGGTACGCTATAACCCCATCACTGGAGAAAAGGGGCTTTTTCAGGACTATGTGAATCAGTTTCTGAAAATTAAAACCGAAGCCTCCGGTTGGCCCAAAGACTGCGACACTCCTGCCATGAGAAACGAGTATATCGCACGATTTTTGGAAAAAGAAGGCGTGGCACTGGATAAAGACGCTATTGAAATCAATCCTGGCAGACGTGAGTTGGCCAAACTGATGTTAAACTCCTTTTGGGGAAAATACGGCCAAAGAGATAACTTGTCCACGTGCGAGCTTGTGAAAGATTATTCGAGGCTCATAGACCTACTTAATGACCCAGGTGTAGAGGTAGTCTTACCTGCCCGCTACAGAGGAGGTAATGTATGTGGTGTGGAAACATTGCGAACAGAATCCTAAATTGAATTTTACTAGTAACACAGTCATAGCTGCATATACAACTGCCCATGCAAGAATCGAACTCTATTCCTACCTTAGGAGATTGGGCGAACGCGTGTGTTATTTCGACACAGATTCTGTTATAGCCACGTACAGACCGGGGGAATGGATGCCAACCACGGGGCCATTTTTAGGCTGTATGACAGATGAAATAGAAAAGTACGGCGATGGAGCGTATATTTGCAGATTTGCATCTACAGGTCCAAAAAGTTACACCATAGAGGTTAAGTGTGGAGATAAGACGCACTCTGTCTGTAAAATTAAAGGCATCACCCTCAACTCGGGGAATTTGGAAAATGTAAACTCCGACGTTATCAGGAACACCGTGCTGAGGGATAATTCAATGTCGGTAGTACTTGAAGGCACACAGATTTCTAGGAAATTTCTAGGAACTGTGGTAACTGAGTCTTCAGTGAAAACCTATAGGATGGTGGTCAACAAACGTGTGCAGTGTGAAAACTTTGATTCCTACCCGTATGGGTATAAAAGAAGGCGTGTCTAAATGAGATCACATCAGTCGCCCACAATGTCTACTAACCAACACTTTAAATTTAATTTCCCGTGCACTATGCTAATTGCAGGTCCGTCGCGGTGTGGTAAGTCTACATTTGTGAAAAATTTAATTAGTAATGCAGACAGAATGTTTGACAGACCCGCGAGAAAAGTGTTGTGGTGTCATCCATTAGAATATTCTCCTAAACCAAGCCCGTTCTTCGCAACCCATGCAGGTATACCAGATTTGGACACTGTTAACGAGGGGGATTTAGTTATTTTGGATGATTTAATGTATCAAGCCTCCGGGGAAAACGTGTCAAATTTTTTCACTAGAGATTCACATCACAAACGCTTTGGGATTATTTACATATTACAAAACGTGTTTCCACAAGGAAAGAAATTTCGAACTATATCTCTAAATGCAAACTACATTGTCGTGTTTAAAAACAATAGAGATAAAATGCAAATTCATAGGCTTTGTCAACAGATCGAACCAAAGAACTCTAGGTTTCTTTTAGAGGCATTTGAAAAAGCTACTGAAAACCCACACGGGTATCTAGTGTTGGATTGCACTCAGTACACGCCAAATCAATACAGGTATCGAACCGGCGTCCTACCAGGGGAAACGCCTTCTTATTTTATACCCAATTGTTGACCACTTTTCTGAAGGTTTTATTTGTGTGCTTCCCAGAGAGTTTAAATAAACGAGCAACGATCACACTTCAGTCATTTAATCACAGACATAGACAGGATGAGCATTGCCAGACTGAGTAGCCCACTGATTGCAAGGCAACATGCAAATTTGTCAGTGCTAGCCAAGGCTAAACCTATTTTGCGACAAAAACTGTTGAAAAGTGCTAACCCTCAGCTAATTAAAGCCATTTCCGAGTGTGTACTCAACGTGTGCAGAGGTCATGTTAGTTTACCTATAAATTGTTTAAAACGCTTAAAGAAGCATAAAGCTAGCTGGAGAAAATTAATTAACAAACGACTTTCCTTAAAGGAAAAGAAAAAGATTCTTTTACAGAGAGGAGGTTTTTTACCTGCTTTTCTACTCCCGATATTGGGTTCACTCGGTAGTGCACTCGTGTCAAATTTGAGTTAAATGAAGCACGGTAAGCAAATTATACTAGCTTCACAGCCAAAAGCTGTCGAAAAGCTTCACCTCGTGGACAAATCACTTAACCAACTCATCAGAGAAATGAATAAATTACAGCGTACACATTTACCACACCCTGAAAAATGGCAGTTGATAAAATATAA
The DNA here is from genome assembly GCA_030762175.1 of Metallyticus violacea. Lineage (NCBI taxonomy): Eukaryota > Metazoa > Arthropoda > Insecta > Mantodea > Metallyticidae > Metallyticus > Metallyticus violacea. The sequence continues at coordinate 58,909,626 of CM060835.1, forward strand.
GTTGGCCAACTATCTCGATCTTATGTCACAAGTGAGGGAACCATACCTTGAAACCAATGGTATCGAGTCACAAGTGAGGGAACCATACCTTGAAACCAATGGTGTCGAGGTAAAGGAGGAAGAGAAATCGACAAAGACGAAAGTAAATAAAAGCCGATTACCAGTAAAAAAGTCTTATAACCTTCGCAGACAAGTGTGGGAACAACTATGAACGCACTGAAGAAAATCTATTTCAATCCTGAACACTATGCTGGTTTTGGCACTGCAGACAAACTTCGCAAGGCCACAGGTATACCGAAATCTAAGATCGAGTCGTTTCTTCAAACACAGGATAGTTATACATTTCATAGACCGATAAGAAAACGGTTCCCCACCAGAAATTATCACGTGACTAACATGGACGACCTTTGGGAGGCCGATTTAAATATTATGAGTGGCGTAAAGGAGCACAATAAACCATACGTTTACATCTTGACGGTTATTGATGTTTTCTCGAAATATGCTTGGGCTATACCATTAAAATCAAAAGTAGGGGGTGAAATTACAGAAGCGTTTAAAACTATATTCGCTCATCGTACCCCCAAGATATTGCAAACAGATAAAGGAACGGAGTTCACCAACAAAACCTTTCAAACATTTTTAACCAAACATGGTGTAAAGTATTACACTACAAAAAATAATGTCAAAGCCAGTGTTGTAGAACGTTTCAATAGAACCTTAAAGACGAAAATGTGGAAATATTTCACACATAAAAATACATATAGATACGTGGACGTGCTTCCTGCACTTTTAAAGTCTTACAATAGTTCCTTTCATAGGTCCATAAAGATGGCTCCAAAGGATGTCAATGAAGACAACATTTTGCATGTTTACGAAAATCTTTATGGTCGGAATGCAGACAAACCACGTAAAGTTAAATTTAACGTGGGAGACCATGTGCGTATATCTAAGGAGAAAATGAAGTTTGCCAAGGGGTACGAGCAAAATTGGACGGACGAAATTTTACAGATTGACGAGGTGGTATACGGCTCCCCCGTTGTGTATAAATTAAAGGACTTGGGTGGGGAGGCCATAGACGGTATCTTTTACTCCGAGGAGATACAAAAGGTAGCTCCCCCGGCATCATTCAAAATAGACAAAATACTCGACACTAAAGGCCGCGGTCGAAATAAACAGTTTTTGGTTAAGTGGAGAGGTTATCCGACCAAGTTTAACTCGTGGGTACCGGGTTCGAGTATCAGCTCGATATGATTAGAACAAAACCATTTTCCCTCATTCTCGTGAGTAACGCCTCTATGGACCATTTCACTGACAATACAACTTCCAGATTTTCAAACATCTTACCCGAGAGAATAGTATTGCAAGGAGAATGGGAAGTCGCACTGCAAAAGGTTAGGTACCCTGTGAAATTCTATAACGTAACAAATCACGAAAATCAAATCATTGGTACAATGTATAATATGGTAGCACCAGTGACACATTCAAAATTTAACTTACAATTGCCACATGGCATCGTGCACAATTCTAAGGATTTGGTACATGCTGTCAACTCAGTTATACGTGAAAATTTGCAAGTCGAAGACTTTTTCATTTATAACGAGAACAAAAATACTGCCAGCATCAACATCAAAGTCGCACAGAACAGTCATATCCCCAGCAGCAAATATGTAGGATATATAGAAAATGCTGAGTCCTCTAGGAGATCGAAAACAGAAACTAAACCCCCTGAAGGCGCGAACCAAACGTTAAAAAACAAAGCTAGAAATATTGCTCCTACTAGAACTCCAAAACCTATCAATCCTAAACCACCAATCCCTCGTAAACCGGGCACTTCTCCTACGGTAGAAACGCAGGAAAAACCTGACATTCCTCCTAAAACCACGTCAAAGAACCTAATACATGTGCTGGTTTTGTCGCCATCTTTGGCCAAGATGATGGGGTTCGAACCTTACACAAACGTGGTTGAACAGGAAATTGGCAAACACCCTGTAGATCCGTACATGGGTTTCCCTTACGAAATGTTCATTTACTGTAATCTGATAGTACCACAAGTGGTGGGCAACACGTTTGTGCAAGTCATTGAAAGCGTCTCTGTAGAGTATGAAAAACGTGACAACACCTGCATGACTATTGAAAAGTCGTTCATTCCACTTAACTGGGTACCTTTGATGCAACAGGACTTTAAAATCGTGAATATAGATTTAAGGAACGGTTATGGAGATTTCTTGCCATTTGTAGACGGACTTTCCTCTACTATAGTTCTAACGTTTCGTCCGAAACAGACATAATGGAGCTGGATACTGTCACCAGATATTACTTAAACCAGGCAGGAGGAGGATTATACAATCAAGATTTTCACCTGTATAGAGGCAAGCGTTATCAAAAGGGTAGCGGCTTGTTCTCTGCTCTCGGCGGTCTTTTCAGAACTGTGCTACCGTTTTTCAAGAGCGGAGTGAAAGCTATAGGTAAAGAAGCATTGAAAATGGGTGCCAACGTGCTTGCAGATGTTGCAAGTTCGGGGGTACCGCCAAAAGAATCTTTAAAGACTAGATTGAAGGAGGCGGGAACTAACTTGAAAAGGAAAGCTGATGTAAAGATAGACTCTATGATAGGCACGGGTCTATTAAAGCGCAGGAAGGGTGAAATATATAATCAGTTTAAGACTAAACGCCGAAGACGTAAGGTGCTAGACGTATTTTCATAATGGCTGACGAATCGTTGGTGCACATGAGTTCGGAACTAGACATCTTTAAAGACTTACCCGTTCAAATGAACGTGGAGGAGTACCGTTACATTTCTCTAAATCCACAAAATACACTTATGAAAAATGCCCCCATCACATTTCATTACTCTGGCAATGCTGACGATTACCTCGATATGACTTATGTAGTACTTGAGCTGTTCGTGCGAATAGTGGATGACGGTGGAAACGACTTGAAAGAGGACAAACAGGTTACCTTTGTAAACAATTCCCTAAATTCCTTGTTTCAACAATTGGAAGTATCACTCAACAATGTCACAGTTTCCATGCCTCAGCCAGGCTACCCCTATAGAACTTACATTGAAACGTTACTCAATTATTCGGAAGATGTCATGAACAGCAGACTAGAGTCCACACTCTGGAAAAAGGACAAGGGAGGAATGATGGACACGTATGTAACAAATGATGGAATTAAGTGGCGTAACGACTATACCAAAGGAAGCAAAGTTGTACAGCTAATGGGCAATCTTTCCAATGCACTCTTTAATCAGGAAAATCTGCTCTTGAACAATGTTAGCGTCACCATCAAACTCTCCCCCTCTTCACCCAACTTTCATCTCTTTTCGGATATAAAGGACTTTAAAGCCTACACAGAGATTCAGTCTGCTAGACTGATTTTGAAAGCTGTGAGGCCGTCCCCGACCATCAAACTTGCCCATCAGGCTGTGTTAACAAAGAACAATGCAAAGTACCATCTCAAAGATGTAGGATTTCACGCTCTCAACATTCCAAAGGGGGTTAGTAATATGACTTTCAACGACGTTTTCATTGGGCAAATACCTCGAAGAGTGGTAGTGGCGATGGTTGCAGACCAGGCATACAACGGCAACATTAACAAAAACCCATACAATTTACAACACTTTAAAATGAATTCGTTTCAACTGTATGTGAACGGCCAGCCTTTTCCCTCACAACCCCTACAGCCCGATTTTGATGCAGGTCACTTTCTCCAATGTTTTCAAACTCTTCAAGATGGTCTCGGAATACACTTTAAGGACGAGGGGCATTCAATTTCCAGACATCAATATTCACACGGTTACACCATTATGGTGTTTGATCTTACAGCCGATATGAGCGCTAACGAGTCTTACATTTCAGGGCAACGACACGGTACTGTGTCTATAAGTGTAGGATTTAAAGATCAAACTCCAGAACCTATCAACCTGTTGGTGATGGCAGAAGTACATCGCACTATAGAAATTGATGCTAACAGGACCATTTTGGTATCATGAATACGCTGCAAATACACCGACTTCTGTCTAAATGTACACCACACTTTTTAGGCGTGTACGCTTGCGACCAATTGTCGTCGATAAATTTGTATAATAGACAGCTTCCCATAGCAGTTGTCATTAACACTGACCCAAGCACGAAACCAGGGAAACATTGGATCTGCATCTTTGTTGCAAAGAACGACCGGGGGGAATATTTCGATAGCTATGGTATAGAACCTCTTTCGGGGGAAATTCTAAATTTTTTAAATCGATGTTGTGGTACAAGATGGACTCACAACACTAGAAGGTTGCAAGGCGATTTCAGCACTACCTGTGGCCATTACGTCGTTGCTTACCTATCCCACCGCTTCCAAGGTCTGCGCAAGGAGAAATTCTTTTCAAAATTCAGCATAAGTGATTTTAATCATAACGATGACATCATTAAAAGAACCTACAGTCTTGGCGGGTGCTCACAAACTACACATCAGAGATGTATATCGTTAAAGGTTAGTATTAATACAAATTGTGGATGATCATGCATGAATAACTCTGACACATTTTATGTTGCTAATTCTTGTATTTTTTTTTTTTTAGAAGGCGCATTGACATGATCCGCTCTACCAGTTGTTCCGAGAGAGCTGAACAGGTAAGTCGCATTCAGTATGTGTGGTTAATTGACGAATGAAAAAAAGAGTGTGCTACATAAGGGGTGTTCTTGTTTTTACAGTGACATGGGGCCGCTAACGGATGTTTACTTCCTGAACAGCAAGCAGTCCAAGTTTGCAGCCGTTGGGTTTTCACCTAAATCTCCTCACAAGATCGTGGTGACCATTGGAGGGCGACGCAACACTGTGGTCCTGGGTTCGACCGAGTGGCAGAAGCTTTCAGAGACGATGCCGACTATACAGAGCTTGACCTTTCATCTAAGAGAGTGGCAGATAACCAACCGACTATCCATAATTTTTAAACGTTTATTTGGCACACAAAATATTATCATCAAAATGGACGGTCGTTGTACATCGTTGAGTATGCAGGAATGGAGGACGCTAGAAAGCCTACAGCGTATGGTGACCGACATCATCTATCACAAGAAGAAAGAAGAGTTCGAAGTACAAAATCAAATAGCAGCCTATCGCATGTATTTACTTCACGCCCACGATTCCGGGGAGAAAATGAACTACACCGAATACACAAGATACATCCGTTGCGCAACCTTTAGAGTGTTCCTAGAGATGGAGCATTTTCTAAAACCGATATTCATCAGAGAGCTGGAGTCCAAACAAGGCGAAGTTCAACCATGATGACGTCACGAAGACAAGTTCAATCACGATGGACAAGTTCAGGGGGCCGTGATGACGTCACGGAGGGTGATGACGTCACGAAGACAAGTTCGATCACGATGGACAAGTTCAGGGGCCGTGATGACGTCACGAACACAAGTTATGGAGGGTGCGATCACGATGGACAAGTTCAATCACGCCTGCGACGACGGACATGGACCTAGTGATAAAGTTTCTGAAAAATGGTCGACGCCTCACAATGATGGACCCAAATGAATGTCATCTACTTGCCGTGGAGGGAAACGCCATCTTTATACATCATTCACCAGAAGAAGTGGACGCTGTATGGGCAGTGCTTACACCTGAAGCTAAAATAATTTACGCCCCTTACCGCCGCTGCAACCAGCACTACAACCTCCCCTCCACTACCACACACATCGATGGTCCACCCCCTCTCTCCAAAAACTGCCCAATGTGTGTCAGTAGCAAACGTTCTACAGAGAAGTCAACATGATCAACGACGCGTTACGCCAGCTATCTACAGTAGCGAGCAGCTCGGAGTACGTGTCAGTGTCAACGTTACAACCGAACGTACCATACGTTGTGGTAGGGGTCCGGAACATATCAACAAAGCACGGACCCAGGGAGCTTGTTCGCCTCGAAAACGGGAAAGAAGTGTTTCTACCTACTAGATTTAACAATCTTTCCGCAGAACTCATCAACCAGCTCAACTCGTTCGATTTTTACATCGTGTACCAGGGTGAAGAGGTCCTCAGAAACGGCTACCGGAGACACGTATTGAAGTTTACACCGAAATAAATCAACATGGCCTGTCAAACAGATCCGGTGGGGGTCGGCAACAATGTGTTTGTCAAACTAGTTTTTGACAACCAAAATCACGTCACAAGAAGCGGCAAGCACCCTGCAAACATCAAACTCATCTCAACTGAAATCTCCTTCTTTGGCGATGACAAAACTGTCACCGTCAAATTAGCAACCAACAACTCCGACGTCGTGGAAGTCAAGTGCACCCCGTCTAAAATACTTCACTACGGCATAGACGCACGCTGCACCATCTACCTCGGCACCATCGACAAGACACCAGCCCTAGAGTACAAGGTCACATCGGCAGGATGCTTCACAACACCATCGATCAACGATTTCGTCGTCCCCATCGCCACCCCGTCGACCCAGGAACCTCTCAACATCAACTTTTCCCACATGTCGCTCACCTGCGTCACCACACCATACGAGGAGGAGGAGGAAAGCAGCAACGACGAAGACTGTGAAGTGTTGTTTGTCAAAAAAACATATACCACACATTTTAAAATAATTTTTGTGAAGGGATAAAAACATTTTTTGAAAACCCTCACCAGTGAGACAGACTTTTTAAAAATATTGCATTTTTAATTGTATTTAAAACAAATTCTTGTTTTTTGTAGACCACCATTCCAAGTTAATTTTTGTGATCAGTGAGCACCATTTACCGTCATTTTGTATAATTTTGTGTACAATAAAAAATCTAATTGTGTTTAAAATTTTGTAGACAGCCATTCCAAGTTAATTTTGTGTACAATAAAAAATATCTAACTGTATATGTTAATTTTTTTCTGTATATATCCCTCCTTGCGTGATTTTAAAAAAATTGATATCAAAAATTACACCTCACCATCCCCACCACCTTTCCCCGAACATACTAAGAAAGAACTTTTAAATGTCTCTGAAGATAGGATTTTAGAAGAATGTTTTTTGTTTCCTTGTGAAAATGATAGATTTTTTAGAAATACAGAGAGAGCCAATGTGAAAGAACTTTTATTAACAATGTCTTTTCCCCCGAAAGAAAGAACTTTTAAATGTCTCTGAAGATAGGATTTTAGAAGAATGTTTTTTGTTTCCTTGTGAAAATAATAGCTTTTTAGAAATACAGAGAGAGCCAACGTGTTAAAGAACTTTTAGTTGGCTCTGTAAAAGAAAAACCCACACATATTGTTTTTGACTTTTCTAACCCTGTGTGAGAAAATACAGAGTTTTTGTTAAAAAGAATATATACAAACGAATAAGAAACCGCCCATTGAAGAATAAAAGATGCCCCCGAATTCACGCAAAAAAGCATTGTGCGGGGGCGAACAAAGCGAGGGGACAAAAAGCATTGTGCGCTCGAGCGGCGAGAGCGAGCGGTGGGGGGAGCGAGCAGTGGCGAACTGCCAACGCAGTGGCGGAAGGGCTCTCCATTTTTTTACAACGTAATTAATTGATCACACACACTTTTTTCGGAGATTTAAATCCAACACTCGATCAAACAGAGATTTTCCTATCGCTTAATCAAACAGAAATTTTGATATCAATTCAAATTGAGATTTTGATATCAACACCCCACCCCCACAACACCCACACCACCACCACCACCCCCACCACCACCACCACCACCCCCACCACCACCACCACCACCTCCCACCACCACCACCACCTCCCACCACCACCACCTCCCACCACCACCACATCCCACCCCCACCTCCCACCACTTTTGATATCACCCCCCACCACTTTTGATATCACTTTTATATTAAAATCACGCGAGGAGGGATATATACTACTTTCGTTGCAGTGTCTTTCCGATATATTGCGAAGGATCTCTAAAGTTGGTTATTTTGATGTGACTACAAAAGGATCCCACCCCTATAGGTGCAGGCATTTTGGCCGTGTCTGCGGATATTATTGTTTTATAATGCCTAAATTTTTGTTATTAATGTGAGACATTCAGTGAATAATGCCCATGATGAATTGAAGACTCACCTGTAATCACCGGGCAGCTGCTAGTAAAAAGCGTTGATAAAATTATTCATGCCGGGTTTAAATTTAATATAAATCATATTGTACTTTTTGTGCCGATAAATGCAAAGCCAATATGTTTAATTTGCTATAAATCAGTACCAGCATCAAAAGAATACAATATGAAATGACACTATGTAGCAAAGCATACATCTAATTTTGCCCACCTTCAAGTACAGGTTCGAGTAGACAAAGTGAACGGTCTGCTAAGACATTTAAAATGCCAGCGATGTTTTACAAAGGCCGAGGACAGAGATTGAAGCGTACGTCAAAATAATTTACGTAGTGTTGCTAACAAATCAAAAACATTCTTAGAGAGCGAGTTCCTTAAAGACTGTCTCATTGCTGTGTCCAAAGAAATATTTTAAAAACTCTTTGTCTGGAGTACAGTTACTCGTCGTGTCGAAGAACCTGCCATTTGCAATGAAGGAACTGTAAAAAACTGTCATTCGAATTTACCTCATATTCACTTAGATTAGTTGAGAGTACAGATGTCAATGACACAGTACAACTAGATATATTTATCCATGCGTTGACTAACAGTTCTTAATGACAGAACTGCTAGGAACGGCAAAACACGTTGATGTTGTTGAAGCCGTCCAGAAAACGCTAGGGCGTTTATTTCAACTTAAACAACCTTCAAACTGCGGTAAATTTGGTACCACTGCTATGTTGGGAACGAAATAATGTTTTATAGCGCGGTTATGGAAAGAGCAGCAAGTAGAATTTATTTATTTATTTCTTTTTATTACCATTATTTATTCCTGTAGGAGAATTTTTGCAAGCTTTTGTGACGGTAAGGTTTATTAGGACAAGAGGATTGAATCATAGGTTGGTTGGGCAAAGAGCAGGTTCTTAAAAGAATCCTTGACTTAAGGACCGAAACATAGCAGTTCAAGGAAAGCAAGGGCAAGCCGATTGCGGAATCCGAGATCTGGTGTGGATGACTGACTTTTGCCTTTGTGACCGACATTTCGATGCATTTGAATACGCAGATGCATCCAAAGATCAACTGGTGTACACTGCTTGATCATATCAAAGCTTTTGAGGCCAAATTGAATTGAGTGACACATCTCTGAAAAAGGAACTAACCCACTTTCAGCATCTCTCTGAGTGCACCTTTTCACCTGTTGAGTATGTACAAAATTAGACGTATTGCGATGTTAGATGGAAGAGAGATTTAATGTTTTTCCAAACATGCAGTGTTGATTAGATTTATTTTCGAAACCATTCATTGTCGATGCTGCCGAGATACCAAAGTCAGTAGAAATGGAATTTCTTGAGCTTAAAGGAAAATGTTCCTTGAGAGAAAAATTTTTAAAGTACTCTTGCTTACATTTTACAAAGACTGCGCTTCTGAGGACGCATTTCTTAATCTTCGCCAGCAAGCTTTGAAAATATGCGCTTTGTTATGTAATTTTTTCCGAAAATGAGATTTGTGAAGTCCGAGAAAAGAGGTCGGAGCAACCTCTCGATCCCATATTGGTGTCGATATCGACAAGATAGTCAAGGAAATCTATTCCAAAATATTCATTGGTAATGTAAAAATGAGTGTGTATTAGTTGTTTTTAATTGTTTATATTTATTAAAATATGCTTAATTCAAATGACTTTTTATTTAATCAGTTTTCATGTTAAGTATATAATTCTTAAAAGGGGCGCAGTCCAGGGCAAAGAAGTTTTCGGCCGTCTATGCGTTGAAGATCCCTGCTCTAGATTACCAAGATATTTTAACATAGTTCTGGTAGAATCACTACAAATAGTACGTTAGCTTTATTTAATTTAAGAATCTATTGTTGCATATTTGGTTATTAGCGTCGTATTTAATGCAGGACGTGAAACGACCTATATAATTTTGTTCAAAGGCCTCTTCTTTCAGGATTGAATTTCTTTTACGAAAATCTATCTCATGGAATCAACGGCTTTCCTCCCCTTCTCAAGGAATCCGTACTTGGATTATCCATCGACCCTCGGAATTTGAACCCGCGACCTTGTGTCTGCGAGACCAATAAGCACAAATACGTGGACAGTCTGAAAAGTTCTTGCCCTGGGTTATAGATGACAATGCAATTGGCAAAATTTTTTTTGTTTGTTTGTTTGCATTGGTAGATCTATCTTAAACAGTCATTAGAAATGTCAAGTTATCGCTTCAAATTATTCTTAAATACAGCTTTATGGAGTAGACGATTGTGGATATTCCAAAAACGGATAAAATTAGTATGGTGCAAGTTATTTTTAGAAGATGGTTTATTGCTATTTATTTTAATAAAGCTTATGAGGACACTTCTCTTTTATTTTCAACGATTAAAAATATGCATCTGAATTTAAACACAATCACACCAGGCTTGATGACATGCAAAGAATGTCCAAAAAAATGTAACAACAACAGAAATCATTGAACAAATGCATCATACGATATTACATGCCAGCTAAAAAGCTGACACCTATTTCTGAGGCTATAGACATTTCACAGGAACGTGTAAGGTATATTTACATAAAGAATTACACATGAAAAAGACTTTGCACACGATGCGTGTCCCACTTGCTAATAGCAGATCAAAAAAAAAAAAAAAGTGTTCTTATGGAAATACATCAACAGCTTGTGCGTCAGTTTATAACTGTGGGTGAAACTTTAATGCACATCACCGAAGCAGCAATCAGAACAGTTATCAGAAACTGGTTGTTCAGCGTCAAGGAGGACAAAGTGTTTACATTTGCAGGAAATGTTGTTACATCAGGCTTTTGGGACGCTAAAAGAAATTGGCTAATATATTATCTTCAAAAACGTGAAACTATAACAGGAGAGTACTATTACAATTTCTTAAAACTAGTGAAAATTGTGAAAATTGTTGTACACCTGTTCACAAAAGTGTTTCATTCGATCTTGGTGGTATAGTGGTAACCATACTTGCCTTCTAAACCCAAGATCACGGGTTCAAATCCGGCCAGGATCGATGGATTTTTTCGGTCGTAAACTCCTAAGTATGGATGGTTTCCTTCGGAAAGGAAGTAAAGCCGTGGGTCCCGTGTCGTGCATTTACGGCACGAAAAAGAACCTCAAGCCTGAAAGAAGAGGCATCTGAGCAAAATTTGTCGGCCGTTTCACGCCCGCAATTGAATGGGACGCTGATGACCCGAACTGTTAAAGAGCGTCCGTAAATAAACACATCAACAACAAAAAAGTATTTCAGCAATGACAAAACTGAGAAATTTGAAGTAAGGATTGTTCAAGCATTCACTCTTCATGTTTTTGGTTTGCTGGAATTAAGTGACCTATTACTGTGCAAAAGAGATTTATTCACACATTCAATAACAGGCAAGTAGTGCACTACGCTTTCTACAATCTACCGACATGAAATTGTACACAAACGATTTTGGCTTAAAGATTACAAGATTGAGTTGTAGGAAAATGAAAATCAAACCGAACAATTTCGCACTCTTATAGATGAAAATGCATTCTTCCCTTGTGCTGCATTCTCTGACGAAGCTGTCTTTTATACTTGCCTGCTATACAAAAACGAAAACTCAGACCTAGAACACGAGCGCAACAATTAACATGTGTAGCTTGGCCACGGGTTGGAATACTACAACTGCTGGGATACCTAAAAAGTGCTTTCTAAATTCATAATGAAACTCGTCATGTATAGAGAAAAACTTAAATTAAATACATGTGAACTTAAGTACATCAAATTATATAATCTTTATCGTAGGACTAGTTACAAACAAATGCATTCATTGCACACAGATCGCAAGAAGAAAATAGTTGTCTTGCAAAACGATAAGAACGACTGAATACTTCGTAACCTTTATATGCAAATGCTTTCTGAAACTGTGGAGTAAGCAGCCTTGTGTCTGCTGTGCTTGTGAAGAGCGCGCGGTTAATGAGTATGGATCATAATGCAGGGTCGAAAGAAGTCGGGCTAAAGCCTACAAAGAAGAAGGATTTTGGTCTCGGGATAGCAAGAACGCTTGGCGGGTCATTATGAGTGATAAATAACTTCCAGAAGCTTTGACATAATAACGGAAAGAAAACATTGCCTGGAAGATCTCAAAAACTCACTCCTCGACAAAAGAGACCAGTGATCAGAAGGCTCAGTGCATGTGCATCATCGCTGGGACAACTTGCTCCTGATTGCACTATCAATGCTCGCAAAGCAATTCTGTACAGGCTAGTCAGACAAGCATATTGAAATACAAGAAAAAGAATAAGCAACCTCGTCTGATGGTGCACCATAAACAGAGAACACACCACCTTAAAGGAAGAATATAAGCGATTAATGTTTAGCGAAGAAAATAAATTCAACACGGGCTGTCCTGGTGGTGGGCACCCCACCTACATGACCTCAGAAAAGAAGAGGAACTGTTTGCAAAGAGGCAGCAAGCAGGAAAGTCTAATGGTTCGGGACTGGGTTCGGGTATGGAGGGAAAACTCATCTGTTGCAGAAAGGATTGGAACTTAGAGTTGGATGTTTCGGAAGGAAAATGCAACCATTCACACTGCCAGGTCCACAAGGGAATGAATGATTCGCCGCAAAAATGTGTCGTGGATGGTCCGCTAATTCACGGGACCTAAACCCTATGGAGAATATATGGGAAATCTTATGCTGGTCAGTTTATCGCGGTGAGAAGTAGTAGGCCAATGTCTCTATTTTATCTGCATGGGATGAACTTGAACTGTCTGTGTTACAGAAGCTTGGAGAGGGTATGACGAATCGTGTGATTTACGTTGTTCTATAAAAAGGTTCATTTATTGCTCTTATCATTTTGTAACGGACTGTATTTTGTATTCGGCAGTCTCTGAAATGAATGTGTTTGTTTGTAACTAATTATATTATAAAAATTATATAATTAATTAAAACATGTTATATTTCAGTTTTTATCTTTACATGACGAGTTTCGTCAGTTGGTGTTATCATTTTGCAATGTATCTTATTTTCAAAAATATGCTAATGTGGAAGGGACTGTGAGGCAACAGTTAGGAATCAGTTTTAAAGCTTTTGATTAGTTCCACCTGCCCATATATTGGCCCATCCTGTGGTTTATAAGTATATCTATGTGAAAATAAAAACATTCTTGTACATACCTTGCAGTTTGCATGCCTAACTCAAGTGAATATTTAACTAGCAAACTTAATAAACAATTTAACGTGTTTGCGAGCTATAAATGTTGTAAAGTGAAAAATGTGTAAATCACAAGAAAAATATTTTATGTCTCAATATACAGCAACATCAAACATTTATGTTTTAGCGTAGGCGATTTAACCGAAAAAAGCATGGCATTATAGCTAATAGGCAATTTGTTTTTTTCGATGAATTATTTATGCAAATCTTTTAAGAAGGCAAGCATCCATTTGTAAAGCTACACTTTTCACAACTTGCTATGCACAATTATACTGTCAGTTTCTGAACCGGATAAAATGCCGAAGTTTGGCGAGCTTAAAAATTACCGCCGGGACCCGAAGTTCACTTCGCTCTCGCACGAGTTCGCTTTACACTTACTAGAGCGCGTGGGCATCGCGCTACGCTAAAATCTCACCAGTCATCATGCTGTGGTATACAGGTGCGGGACTAGCTCAGTGCAGCTTGTGGTTTCATGAATTGGAATCTGGTAACTCTTTTCAAAGGAAACGAGGAACAAAATATTACAAGAAAGAGCAATTACTTATTGGATGGCAATAATACTGAATGACATCTCGTTCAAACTATTACTTCTTTGTGTGATAAAATCATCAGTAAAATTATGAATTAACTATGTTTCTACAGTGTTCTTAATAGCGTTTAACGCCCGTTTTAACTACCGAGGCACCACGGGCGATGGATACTGATGATATATGAGATGAAATGATAAATTGGCAGAAAAAGATTTTTTTTAAGAAAGAAAGCGTTCCAGGTCTAAGTTTAGGGCACCTCCAGGCCATTTGTCATTTGAGGACTGAGGAAAACCTGGAATAAACCTCAGTCAGGGAGGGAAGATCCTGATGGGAATCGAACACCAAACCTCCCGCTCACGAGTCCGCGCCTAAACGACCTTGGCCACCCGTGGCAGTTTCAACAGTATGAAATACTTACAATTTTAAATAATGATTCTTGTAGTTACACAATGTAGTAGAGAAAAGAATACAGGTAATCGCACTTGCGTTTTAATATTAGCATTTATTACACATATCTACATGATAATTTTTCAAATTATCCGCTCTAACTGATATAGTTTTCATGATAGATACATTCATTGATACAACAGGGGCGTACTTGAATAGCCACCAGGTCCTTATTAACATAAACATATCGTATTGTATAAACTTTTCATTTATTTTATTCTAGAACAAGACTGATAGATATTGCTTTATTGCATTAAAACTTATCTCTTGTTTTCTAGATACTACCTCATTTGCTTATCCAATAATCTTCAAAGCTGTATCAGAAAGCGCTTTTTCTTCGTGTCTGTTGATGCTTCTAGAAAGAACAGCGATAAAGGCAAATTTGTTCTGGATTTCCACTTCACTGGAAAGTTTCTTAGCAGCGTATAATATTCTGAAAGTGTATTGATTCCTTCAGGCAATATATCTCATACAAAACGCAGTAATCCATGTCCCTCTTTTCATCAGGATTGATTTTGAAGAAAGAGCGGGATCATGTGCAAGTTCTTCTATCTTACGGGCTCGGAATATACTTTGAGGGAAATATTTAGTGCAGGAGATCAAATGATGGAATTGCGAAAGAACACTATATGGGTCCATGTGCGAGTTAAGATTATAAAGTATATTTGCTAAGAATCCTTTATTTTGTTTAATTATTTTTGCTATCGGTTTAGTTCACGTATTCGTGATCTAGAAATGTAAGACTATTATAAAATCCTTTCCGCGGTTACAATTAGGGTTATAATGAACAGCTAATCATTTATTGCAGGTGTTTTATATTTCTTTAGAAGTTAGAGGGAGTAATTTAGAAAAGTCCTCATAGCTATCTGTAGTTCATTAGGTAAGAATCCTAAGTATGACTTCCTTTGTCGAAAGGGAAGTAAAGTCATGGGTCCCGTGTTGTAGATTTACGGCACGTGAAAGAACCTCAAACCTTGAAGAGACTTTTGAGCAAAATTTATCGGCCATTTCATGCCCTGAATTGAATGGGACGCTGATAACCTGAGATGTTAAAGAGCGTCCATAAATAAAACAAATCAACAATATAGTCCACCGAGCGCGGTAGCTCAGGCGGTAACGCTTGGAACTCGTAATTAGGATGTCCCAGGTTCAAATCCCTCGGGGCCGTCCATCCGTTTAATCTCTGGCTCCCCATTTCATATCTCCATAAACTAAAGAGAAGAAAACGTCAGGCGGCGTGGCGGCGGATTTTCTCCTGTTCTGGCGTGTAGCCCCCTCGGGATTTACTGAATGATAACGCAGACATGCCGGTATCTGGAACTTTCCATTTAGGAAACGTTAGGGGCAATAGACACAAAAGACGCCTTCATTGTGTCCAAGGTGCCAAATATATTCCTCCGTTCAGACTATACTTTCGGTAATTCCATTCGATATATTTTCCCTTGCTTCTTCTTTTTATAACTTTATTCAGGATACTTTCTTAATGTATGTACTAACTAGTTAGTAGTGTACTTTTCTAAAACTCCTTCACATAATGCATATATTTAGGAAAATGTTTGAACAAAAGTAACGTTTTAATTATAAAGGAAGTACAGTAAAGAACTTACAACTACTTCCTTATTGCTTACTAGTATTTTGAAATGTTCACTGTGGTCCTGCAACACGGCACCCGTGTCTGTAAGAGATATCATTATATCATTAATGATTATCCTGAACTGCGACTCGTTTACATTTGCAGAAAGATAATTTTATTTAACAAATTCCAAAGCACAGAAATGGCTTTGGCAGTAAGCAATATTACCATTATATTTGAGCAAAGAATTGCCATTTTTTGGTATTTTTATCCCCCATTTTAGTATATTTTAGATATACAGCTTTTCGCCTTTCTTCAAAATAAAAGGAAGAAAATAAAATGAAAGCAGCAGAAATACGCTTTTTACCATCTACAAAGTTGTACGAAAGAAAATCATATAGTAAATGAGGAGGTGAGAGAAGAATTAGAAGTGCAACCAATATTACAACAATTATAGGCTTATAGTCAAGAATGGACAAAACACTTGAAAATAATGACAGTATACTAAAAATATGTTGACATTTTAAATTATTGAATATCCAATATCGTAACGATAATTTGAAAATAAACTTCAGATATATCAAAAGAAGAAAATAAATCTAAAAGAAGTTTTAGATGTAATTTTATAAACAATAATATATAGCAATGAAAGCTGAGTTAATACATCGTATGTTACAAACAATATAGACATCTAATCAGCAATACCTCAAAATAATAGCTGTCGTCATTATCTTTTTAAATTTAGCCATGTGATCCTCCTTTTTTTTCCTACGAAATCTTTCACCTGTAATTTACCTGCTGTTTTTTTTTTTGGAACATTTAGATAATATTTCTGGCATTCCCTATGTTTTAAGTAGTATTTATAACAGAACTGCTGAACAGTTCTATTATGTTCAGTGGTTTTTGCATATAATCTCTTTCAATAGCTGAGGAAATTTATTTCAAGCATTTATATTATTTCTAAAATCTTCCCTTGTTAAACAAAAATGACGCTGAAAAATAATACAATTGAAAATACATTTCTTTGAAAATTTGAACTTGCATATTTTTCCCTATTTTTTCTTTCCAATATTTTCCTAATTTCGAATGTATTTTTGTCATGCCACATTCTAAATATTGGAATCTGATCTGATCATTATTTTTATCTCGCTCGATCATTTCCATTGAAAGGCTTACTTTAGATTAGTTTAAAGAAATATAATGAGATAACATGAATAACTAGTAGGTTTTAGATTTGTTTATTTATTTAAGGACGCTCTTTAACATACCTATTTCTTAGCGTACCTTTCAACGCAGGGTGTGAAAAGGTCGCTAAATTTTGTTCAGAGGCCTCCTCTTTCAGGCGTGAGGTTTTTTCTTTACCTGATGTAAATCTACGATAGACCAACGCCTTTGCTTCCCTTCCAAAAGAGATCATATTTAAGATTTTTACACTCTAAATAATCCATCGACCCTGGCCTGGTTTGAACCCACCACCTTGGGACTACAAGGAAAGTATGAACCGGCGAGCAATTAATAGCTTACTTTTATCGCCCATTTTACTGTGTCAATAAAGGTTATGGTAGTCTAAACTTTTTCCCAGGTTGTCTATTCTGTGAAGTTGTAATGATATAGGATAAAATATTGCCTTATACGCAGCCGTTTTTTTTTTATCAATTTTGCTCTCAATATAAAAGCAAACTACAGATATACTTCTCTAGTAAACTGTTTTAAAGAATAACTTTGGGTGCTCGTTTTCCACACCACATTAAAGTTCTGGAACGGAATTATTGCACAACAAACGAAATATTTTCATCACAATGATGCAGTTTTCTAAATGTTGTGGTTAAATTGCAGATTTGCAATATTAGTAGAAGTATTTTATAAAATTAGTTTTGTTTAAATAAATGGTTTTCCTCAAAAAATTCACATCTGGCTTATTCGATGTTATTACAAGTGTGGACCTAATTTTTAAGAGCCTACGCCTGTGTTTTAGTTCTTTCCATAGATCCCAGATATTAACCCAGCAGATTGTTTGTTGTGCAGTTATCTGAAGGGAAGAGCGTTCGTGAGCAAATCCTACCATCAATGATTCTATCGCATACGCTGTTATCAGATATTCAAGAACACGAACTTAGAGCTGTTGTGCACAAGAACAAGAACAACTGAAGAAGAAGAAGAAGAAGAAGAAGAAGAAGAAGAAGAAGAAGAAGAAGAAGAAGAAGGTGTGGTTAAGGCATCTGAGATGGGAACAGACACATTGTCTTATTAGTGAAGATGAAATAATAAAACAAAGAATTACTGTAATCTCTAGGAAATACTCCATCTCGCCAACATTCTCTATAGTTTTTATAACCATGAATTAATTCTTTTTCATTTTCTTCTTCCATCACGGATTACGTTCTGCCTGTTCCGATCTCATTGTTTCTATCCTTTTTTGTCTTAGAATTGATCTTCTTTTCGGGTCATATGTCAACATATTTTTCTGGTACTATATCTTATGTTATTCTTTTAAGTATTTAACACATTCTTGTCTATAATTCTCTAATTTCTGTAATATTGGTTGCACTGTCTTACATGATATTCTTTTGTGCAAACTCTGACAGATCGTAAAAAGCGCATTTCTGCTGCTTTAATTTTATTCTCTTCCTTTTTTTTTATAAAGTCCCAGTCTCACTTCCTTAAAATAACTGGTAAGGCCATGGCTGTTTTGGAGGCTTTTGTATTTTTATATAAATATCTTCTTCATATGTGACATAGAACTCCAAATATTGAAAGTGTGGTACTTGTTCTATTATTTTTTCTTCAATCACATTTGTTTTTCTTATTGGGTATTTCCCTCGGAACATCATTACTTTCTTTTTAGTCTTTGAAATTATGACATTCTTTCTTTTATTTAATTTGTATATGCTTTTGTGGTCTATCTTCTTACCAAAAAAAAAAAGTAATATTATATCGTCGGCAAATAGCAAAAAATTATTGATATATGCTGTCCTAACTCTTTTACTTTATGCATAATCTTTTCCCATTCTTTTAGAATGTTGTATATATGTTACATAATATTAGAGGGAAACTACATCTTTGTTTTAGACCATAATTTGTTTTTTTATTATTTCTGTTTATTTTCCATTTACATTTAATATTTTGTATTCAATTATTTAATGAATATTCTAATTAAAAAGGGCAAAAGTAAATGAAGAAAATAATCATATAGTGTACAAATGCTTCACACACTATTAATAACGCTCTCATACAATAGTGGTTTAACAGATAAAATAAGAAGTATTGAGCGAATAGTATAGCTAGATGTTGAAAGAAAATATAGAACTAATTTTGAAGAACAAATATAGAACAAATATTATCAATAGTTAAGACTTTTAAATAAAATATCAATATATTAAGTAGCAAGATACATAAATGCGTATGTGTCATTTACTGTAAACGAGTAATTCTGACTTGTATAAAAAACATACCGATATTTCAAACAAACTCGAGAATATGCGGTTTTATATTTTGAGTTTCGTGCTAATGAATAAAAATTAATTAATTAAATGTACAGAAAAGCTTATAATTTTTATTTTGCTTATCAAATGCTTTCTCTTAATTTTTGTCACAAAAGAAAGTTATAATTCGTAAACAAGGAATTGTCACCTAAGATGTCAACAATTTTAAAAGTCATTCACTTTTCATTTGAAGTGAGTGTAGTACATGTAGATTTTTATTAAATCTGAAGCGATATATAAACGTCGACAACTTTCTTTCTGCTTTTGAGTTAGAGGCGACGAACGAAACACCCTGAGAACGCTCAGTGAAGGAGAAGAAAAGAATGTCACAGTTCCTGCTTTCTCTTGGCATCGGAAGGCTGCATTACGTCGTCTAGGAAGTGCCCCAAGATATCGGGAAATAAAGTGAGGTCTTCGCAGGCAGATTGGCTAGCACAGCTCCATGAAAAACTCGTCCACCTGCTTCGACCCTTTCAATTTTTATTCATAAGTCGGAGAGCACTAGAGCATATTGCAACACAGCTGGAAGACCGACGACCCTTAGCTAAAGTACCTGTCGCTCATGGATGTACTCACTTGAAAATTGAACAGCATTCAGTTTGAAAACAAATTTAAATTATTTGCAATAACGTTCGAGAAGTTCTATCGAAAGGAATTTAAATGCACTAAAACTTTTTTATACTCTCTGTTCTCATAATGTTGACACTTTCATTGTGTTTACTCTAGCCACTACAGTGCTGTTTTAAGGTATGATTGGAATTGGCTTTCTGCTTTCCCTTTTCATTTCTTTCTGTTGGCTCTGTTAGTGCCGGGCGAGGTGCTGGTGCTGTGTGACAATGGCTTGCAATTTTGAAAGGTCTCTGATCCCCACCCTGGTGTGCAGTAAATCTTTTAAAGGGCTCAAAATCCTTGAGGGGAGGGGGCTCTGAGATGCTATATCTGGAAACAATCTCCTACTCCTGTTTCAGCTTTAGTTCATTCTTCTACTTTGGTAACAGCAGGCATTTATTTATGTTAATGTTCATGTCTCACCGCTTCATGATTCTGGGTGCCCGGTTTCTCATTCTTGTGGGGCATAGGCACCTGGACAGGCTCAAGTACTGAAAATGTGTGTTCTTACCAATCCAATTAAATCCAGTTTAACATTTTCTTGTTCAATAATATTTCTTAACTAACTTTTAATACTTAAAATATCTCTTTTTTCTAAATTAAATACCTGTGATGTTAGTTTTAAGTCATTCAGTTCAACAGATGGCTACATCCAGTTTATTTATTTACCCTGGCAAGAATTAAGCTTATGCGCCCTTCTCTTTCACTCTACCAGTCGAAGAACCAGCAAAAGTATAGAATACAAAAGACATAGTTATATAAATTACATAAAAAGCCAAATTAATAATTCATGTAAATATTACACATTTTAATATAGTTGCAGATTCGATAAGCTAGTGTTTAATTTTTATTTGTTCTTCAATAATTTTTCTGGAGTACAAGGAGGGAGAGAGGAAGGAGGAGGAGGGGAAGAAGATGAAGAAGAAGAAGAAGAAGAAGAAGAAGAAGAAGCGAGAGACTAGCTGTTGTGATTCCTAGGGTTGAGATAATGATTAAATCTACGTTTAAATTGCTTTATAATTCGACAATCTCTGGCTTCAGAAGAAAGGGAATTCCAGATTTTGGGAAACGACATGCTGAAGGAGTTTGAGTAGAAATGTGTTCGGGGACTAGGGATAGATAACAAAGTCATATTCTGGGTCAGAGGTAGGGACAGGTATACGAAGCGAGAGGCGATATATTGAGGGATGGATGTACGGAGGATTTTGAACAGAAACCCAAGGGAATGGAGAGTCCTACGTTCTTTTAGAGGTAGACATGAACAAAACTACAAGTTTTGTTTCACTTCTGATGAACTAAAACTTGTAAATGAGTGTTGAAGCATATTTACAAGTATTTCAGTACATGCAGTAACAGAGATAAGATACTGTGTGCTGTTAGGCTTTAGTTCAGACGCCACCATAAAAAGTTATAAAAATAATCTTATGAAATGTTACACCACACATTCTTAAACTATCAGTGTTGAAATACAAATAGTTCAGATATGTAACTTAAAGTACATAGACGATAAGAAAAAAGTAATAAATAACTGCTTAACTGTAATTAAGATAAAATTTAAAATGTTCTAAGTACATTCTGTGTTTTTAAGTAATGTATAAGCAATTGTGTTAATTTTTGCTTCAGTATTATTAAATATAGAGAAATCTGAAGAAATAATGAGAAATATTTCCGGATATTTTGTTGTTTTAATACTTTCGTTATACTCTTTATTAAATGTAGAACTCCATACTACGAACATCATTAAGATGACGAACTCTTGAATTGTAAGCGAGTATTTTTAAACCAATAAACAAGGAACCTGCTACTGTACCGGTGTCGTTTTCGGAGTTTTCTGTATTATGAAGCAGTTGAAGCCATGCCTTCCATACCTAACTCGTTCACTTGAATAGATTGAGAAAATATTAAAAACAGAAGATTTCTTGAAAATGATAACTTGGAAATCAGATTTTTTCCTAATAAATCTTTGCTTTATTACAAATGTTGCCATATTTAAAAAATATCAATGACTACAGGTATTTGTACAGTAAAAATTCATGAAAATACTGAACTTCAGTTATGAAACTCATTAATGTAACATTGATTTCAGATACTACAATTTGGATTTCGAAATGGAATATGTTCATTTTGCGTGCAACAATTTTTGGAACAAATGTCAGTTCGTTAAAATTCAGTCTTTATTTTCTCAATAATATCATAAAAGATACATATTAAGCTTGGATCTCTACCCTTCGCTTTTTCAGAATCCACTGCACTTTCTCAGCATTAGGAACTTAATGTTCAGAAGTCTTTGAAAATAATATCAAGCAAAACTGAGGAAAGATGGAATGGAATGTAACAGATATCGGGGGAATTTAATTTCTCTAAGCTCTCTGCATTTCATTAAAACTTTTCTTTCCCTTTGATTATGAACATTTTTGTAACTAATATCTGACCACCTCCTTGGTCTAGTGGTTAGCATTGCTTGCTGGCTGGGAATCCTGGGTTAGATTCCCGGTACCTGCTTAGGAATTTTTCTAAGTTAGGAAGTACTGGAAATGGGTGCACCCAGCCTCGTGAGGAGAATTGGGAAGCTGCCTGATGGAGAGGTGGCGATCTTCGATCTAGTAAGCCGCGACATAGCAACCGGCTGGATGAGGTGTGCTGATCGCAACCCCCCCCCCCCGCAGTACTGCACTGTACCAATTATATCACGTGATGGAGGTAGAAGACGCAGCGGTCATCGCGGTAAGCCGAAGGTTCACATGGGGCTGTGGAAAACCAGGCTTAGAACAATATTTGATATCTTAATCGCATTTAGACATTAGATTTGTGTTGAATTACTTTGCAAGATATCATTTTGTACTTTTCTTGCTTTTTATCATTGTGAAGGGGGGTCTTAACTTATAAAAACCTGTCTTAAATTCTAAATCACACTCTGTTTTATTTTATCTAAGCTGATTTGTCATTATGTCTATCCAATCATAAGCTGAGTTACGACATCCTGTTCGTTTATTTCATATGAGCAAAATCCCGATCGCATATCATGACGAATGCTCAGCAGTAATGTTTCTGTTTAAACTGACGGTATGCCTGCTTTCCAGAACAATGCAAGATGGACTTGTGTTCTTATAAAACTCATAACTAGGTAACACGTGGATTGTTCTATTTTGAATGTCGAATATTAGAGCTCAGACAGTTACAACGATAATGTAACGAATGTCATATAGTGGACTTGTGTTGTTATACAACTCAGTGCTTCAATTTCAGTGCCTCGTGTTTTCGTTTCCTTTACCTTGTAAAAGAAAATCTAAAGTCACTGCAAAGTGAATTATAATTTAAAGTAACCCAACAAACCAACTTCAGTAACCAAGAGTTTTTATACATGCTCGTGTTTTGTGATTTGCTTTCTTGACTTGCGTATAAAACCTTCCACTCCAGTAGTCGTTAAAAATCCTTTCCCAGCTTTTGATAACGTAATTGGGATACAAAAATGGCAAAGAAATTGATAAAAATGAGATTTGCTGCACCTAATTGGTATGTCATATATCTACTATAAAAGCTTGAATAATGTTGAAGTATCATATATTTTCCTCTTTCAAATTATAATCTTAAAAATGTATAAGAGATGATAGTTCACTTCCGGATCCATAGTATCGCACAAGACTTGGGAATTCTGTTTTATATTTTGTTATAATTTGTGGAATAAATTTCTATCGTACATTGTTAAAAACACTGATAGCAGGCACAGTATCTTCGGTGATTAAGAAGAAATAACTAACAGCACAGAGTGTTTATAACTATCTTTTAGATATTTTCGAGTGTATGCTCAATATACAGGGAAAAATCTAAGAATGAGAAATACTATACGAATACTTATGCGTGTATGTAGGTGTAGTTTAATACCATCGGTAAATGCAAAGGTTAATAGCAGCTCTTTGAGAAATAATAAAGTGAACAAATTTTCAACTAGGACATAGAGATGTGAAAGAAAATTGGAAAGAAATGCACTAGTTGCATCTATAATTAAATAGAAATGTAATATAAATATCGGTATATGTTGTAATACTTGTATTTGACTTGATACAGTGAAACCGATTGCAACTGGCAGTTATGCTGCCCTCATTTACAGGTACGTCAGAGAAGTTGCCTATGTAAAACGCGCTCTCTGTATGGGTAGCCGCAAACACTAGAGCACGAATTAATCCTTCCAGGAAGAAGTTTTGGAATAAAAATTGTCACATAAAGGATTGTTTACACAAAAAGAGTGCGCAATTTGTGATAATAACTGATAAATACTTGGTTTAACATTACAATTAATTATAGATGATAATCGAAGTGGCAGTGCAAGACAAGAAAATTTAAGTAAATAAAATAATTGATAACATAAAGGCATTGCTTTTACATTTCGGAAAAAATCAGATGGATCGTCAACATTAAAATGTTTCATTTACTCATTATTAAATCTTACATAGTTCAGTTCTCATCGAAATCTTTGCAAGGAATAAAAACCTGTTGGCCGTGATAGGCTACAATTGTTTATTCTTTTAGAAGCCATCTATAGCAATTAAGTCTAATATAGCTTACTAGCCTATAGGAATTTACTTGTTAATTAATCCTCCACATCCAAATCTTTACACTTCTACTTATTGCCTTTGCAATTCATCAGGAAGTATTTTATTAAGCTAATTGTAGGCTAAGTGTAGGCTTAATTTCCAGCTACCAGCTCTGATTTTGCATCCCCACTTTTTGATTACCCATACAAAATTACTGATTTTCTACAAAATATTTCCAATATTTATATTGGTGCCATCCAGAGACTTCCTTTATCTTCTAACCCATAATTTTTAAAAGTGAAACAAAATGTTTCGGAAACTGCTCGAGGCTGTCGATATTATTTGTATTATTCTACGTGTTTATTGATAAGGATGATATCGATTCTGAATTAATATTTTGAAATTAATAGCATTATAGATGGGTGTTTCAAAGATGGTCAGAATGGCCACAGCAAAAATGAGAGGAGGGGAAAGGGAATCTTGCTCCAGGATAGTGACCAGGTAGATGCTAGCAATGACTATTATGGATATTGCGAAAAGTACGAGTGGCTGGTCAAATAACACAAATAAGGTTGTATAAGGAAAACAAAAACTACCTTCGGTCTCAAAATAATGATGGTATTCCCTCAACCGCATTGCTGGCTCTAAAAACGAAAGTTAAGAACCAGGTATGTACAGAGCATTGGGCTAGAGGCAGTCATATATGAATATGAACGTTGAGTGAAGAGTTGGTGGTTCTTATCTATTTGAGCGTGCAGTTCAGAACATTAGGCAAGTGCAGTACTATTTCGAGAATCTGAAGGTTTGTTGACATACATCGGGATATTACTGTGCAGTTTTGTGACCAGAGGAGCGTAGTATTCAAACGTTGGGAGGAATGAACAATATTGGAGATGAATGGCGGCGGGCCGTTTCTGGTCACCTGCTTCGTAACAGCAAAAGTGGTGCCTTCCAAAGAAATGCCTGATTATGGAAAGTGCTGAGAAATTTTCCATACATTCTCTCCACTATCAAGTCACATCCACAATAGATGAACTAGTGAAGGCCTTCGAAGATCTTTCTGCGGACACATTGAAGGTATTCTTGAAACTCAAAACATCATGATTAAATAAATGAAGGTTAATGGGAAAAACTGATAAAAATTACCTTAAAAGCAGAGTTTACAACGTCAGGGGTGTGTGTCTTTAGTTTTCCATTGCAACCCCGGCATTGTCATCTCTGCCCTGCTGCTGTACGCTATGTCGTGTGAAAATACTGTTAATACTATCATTTTAATCAGTATTCTCTAATATGATATATATATATCATTCATTGAAAATAAATACAACTGTAAAGAAATGCGACTATTACAAGGGCTGTTCAATACAGCAGTTTATTTATTATTATTATTATTATTATTTTTTTTTTTTTTTTTTTTTTTTTTTTGCAACACACCTTTACTCATCTTTATAATTTTGATGATCTTTCTCAAGGTACTCCCCGTTGGTCCCAGAGTTCTGTCACTCTGAAAAACCATGTTGGATACAAATTTTTGACATGTCCTTCAGAATTGCCTCCTCAGCCTTCACCACTGATGATAGAAAATGCCTTCCATGAAGGTTTTTATTTAATTTTGTAAAAATAAAAAAGTCGCATGGACTATAGGGAGGGTGAGAGACACATTTCACATTGAGTTTTATGAGATATTCGATATTGAATGGAATTGTGTCCTTTTGCATGTTGCAGAGTTTTCAGTCGTAGTTATACGAGGTCTCTTTAAAAGTATCGCGAATTTTGAATTTCCGCGGGCTATTAGATTTTCAATTGTTTTTGTGGCGTTATGTTGGTACTCATGTCCCTCATTTATGTTGACAAGCTCGGCTATTTTGAATGTTCAGTTAATTGTTGACAGCTATTTTGCTTGGACGTGTTTTGACCCGTCTTCGATTTTTGCCTATTCCAAAAAATGGAACAAAGAATCTGTATCAAATTTTGTGTAAAAACAAAATTAAGTGCGCGGATGCATTCCGAATGTTGACTGTGGCATATGGTGAAGCTACCTTGGACCAAAGCAACGTTTATCGGTGGTACAAAATGTTCTCAGAGGATCGAGAAGATGTGAACGACGAAGAGCGTCCCGGACGCCCTAGCTCGTCAACAACAGACGAAAATATTGAAGAAGTGAAGAAAATAGTATTGGCCAATCGTCAAATCACCGTTAGAGAAGTTGCTGAGGACCTAAACATATCGATTGGCTCGAGCCATTCGATTTTTACCAATGATTTGGGCATGAGACGGGTCGCCGCAAATTCGTACCAAAGTCGCTCAATTTCGACCAAAAACACCATCGCATTAACCTTGCTAAGGAGCTGTTCTATAGGCCTTCCGTATCATTGCTTAGCT
Organism: Metallyticus violacea; assembly: GCA_030762175.1. Classification (NCBI taxonomy): domain Eukaryota; kingdom Metazoa; phylum Arthropoda; class Insecta; order Mantodea; family Metallyticidae; genus Metallyticus; species Metallyticus violacea. The sequence continues at coordinate 58,936,384 of CM060835.1, forward strand.
GAAGATTTGCTGAGACGAAAGCAAATTCATATTGTTCAAGGTAATTTCCATTTTGCTGTAGGCGGAACTGCACAACTGTGCCAACTTGCATGCCTATCACAGGCAGGAACCGGAAGTGACAACAATGAAACTAGTTCCACGCACAACATGACGCATTATGGTAACAAAATATTTTAATATTAAATTGTATCTATAAAAATTATGGTCATTCTTTTTTGAACAGCCCTCTTTTTTTGGCATAGGGGTAGTATTTATTATGCAGGCAAGTTGTAAACTCTTCTATAATAGATACTCAAAGGCTCCCCTCTCCTTCTGGTTACAGAATGTTATTTGCTAATCAACAACCTATATCCATGAGTGGCCGAGGTCGTGAAGGCGCGTACTCATGAGCAGGAGGTCTAGGGTTCGATTCCCAGTAGGATCGTCCTCCCGGACTGAGGGTTTTTTTTCCAGGTTTTTCTCAATCCTAGTAAGTGGCAAATGCCGGAGATGTATTCTAAACTTATTCCTCGAACAGTGCCTTCCTTTAAAAAATTCTTACGCAATTTATCATTTCATTTCACTTATCAGGGTCCACTGCCTGTGGTGCTTCAGTAGTAAAAAAGGCGTTAAATGCCATTTTAAAAAACAAAAACAAAAAACCAACGAACAAGAAATATAGGCAGGAATTTATCAATTTTAATAATTCTCTCTTCTGTGCTCACCAGCACTGTGATCCGGCGAAGTCTTACAATGGCTTTCTCGATGCTGTGGGCATACGAATTTTTTCATATAGTCCCACAGGAAAAAAATCTTAAGGTTCAGAACATTAGTCAGTCTTTGCCAATTCATCAATGGATATCCAGCTCCTTCTACGTGCAAAACTGTAGTAGGAAGATGTCTGATCATTCTGATAGAGTACGCTTCTGCCTGTGGCGAGGGACATATTTTTGAAGAATTAGAAGGCAAGGAGCTTACATAGTGCCCTTGAAATATTTTTGGTGTCTCTATTCTGATAACGAGAATTTATTCCATACTAATCGAGGCCGCTCATCGGGAGCACGTGGATTTTTCGCGGTTTTAAATGTGACTGTTGTGGGTCCTTCTACAATGTTGTCGTTAACTACCAACAGAAGTGCATCTAGGACAATCAGCAGGGAATTGTACAGATAAAGGTACAAATATTCACTGTGACAGAGTCGCACAATAATACGTGAAGTTAAGGTTGGATATTCTTCAGTGACTCACTGCAACTGACACTTGACCAGTATCGGTAGTACTGGGCTGGGACGATGTGGCCTATCGCTATAAGTCGAATATTGTAACCTTCGAAACTCATGTAGACATTCAACGCACTCGAGTGGTTGCATTGAAGTTGCTATGGCACACTCCCAAAGCAAAATAATTGTTGAAGTACACTCTGTACGCATCTATGTTTGCGTATGAAGCGAGGAAATGTGCCGTACACGGAGCACAGCTAAAACAGGTCTAGAAGTTTAAACAGTTGAAACTTGTCCACGCATGAAGTTCGATTGTGGCCAGTTGCCTCAAGTGCGCATATAAATTACATGACGTATAGACAGGTGATGCAATGAATGAGGAAATAGAGCTATTTTAAAAGCCGGTGGTGCTGTATGTGATATAAACACTGTCTCTTCAAATGTCCATTTGAGATAGATTATGACTTCAGATCTTCCTCTGTTTTGACGCGGGCTTTTACCTCCTTATAAGTTTGCTCGATCAATATCGACCACCCTGTATAAAACCAGTCCATTACTTAAAAATGAACAATTATTCAGATGATTTAATGTCAAAGCATATTCAATTTATTTCCTGTCAGCGAAATCGAAAGAAAATTGGAGAGCATATATATAGCTTTAGTTTGTTAATACAGAGATAATGGGATTAATTTTGATTAACCAATAAATCAAATTTAACCGAAAACGTTCGCTTTCATTCAAAACAAATTAATTTCCCATGATCTGCTCGTTTTGTTTTCATTTGGCATTTGTTTTAAAATACATTTATGCTTGAATGCTTCTTTTAAATTAGATACATTTTGGGATGAAATTGTGTTATGAGCTGAAATTTCGATGATAGCATATAATTTATTTTCATTCCTCATATTCTGAATATCACTCCTACACAAATCTTTGGTGCAAAAGCAATTTCGTCAGAGATAGGGATGTTCAGACCAGTTCAATGCATTTAGATAAAGCGATAGTCATATTTAAAAAGAGTTTTCCACAACACGCGTTATTTTACTAACTTTTCATATATTAGGGAGTCTTGAAACTCTTTGAACTGACCAAAGGAGTTTCTAGGTTGCTTACTACTTGCAGAATCAATCTACCTCGTAATTGTTTCTTTCGGGTACGATAAGTTTAACTTTCATGGTTGTACAGACTGTTTTGAGTAAAATACCTTCTGAAAGTGTTTACAACAGGTCTATATGTTCCAAACTTTTTTACTTTTTGTTATACTCTTCAAGAAATTTAAATTTAGGCAAGTAACGGCTCAAACACTTCCCAGGAATTCAATTTAACTACCAAGACAAAATAGTCTGTATTAACTTTTGGATTTACTCTAAACATATAATACCTCTCGTTTTACCAAAAAAAAAAAAAAAAACAAAAAACAAAAACAAAAAACACTACTAATTATGACTGTATATTATGGGTACATGCCAAAAGTTTCATTTTTTTATCGCTCATACTTTAAATGTTATTTAATGAGCAATTTAGCCTGTATTTAAACGTTACAGTGTTAGTGCCTACTACCAATTTTTCAGTGTTCACGATTCGAAAAAATATCTATGAGCGAAACAACTTTTATGACTCTTTAACTAATTTAATATTATTGTGAAGTTTCAACTTTAAGTTATTTGAGCTGTGCAGCCACCACATTATAAAGGAAATATTTGTTCATAGAATATACTTACTTCGACCTTTTATATCCGCTTTGGAAGAGTGTGTAGAGATGTAAATAAAATGATGGTTAACATAAAATTAAATGTACGTTCAAACAGCGGCTTTGATCTCGGTTGTACAACTTACTCCAGAACATCATAGGTTTCTGTGCACTATGGATGCTGTCAGGTCTAGCTTGAAATTTTATTTCATGTTCTCTTCTAGTGAGAGAAAGAAAACAGTCAGTTACGTAGTTCAAATATGCGAAGTTTACCTGGCACATCCCTAGTTCGATAACAACCAAGGAAAATTGCGTTATTTTTCTCTCATTTATTCACCCAGGATAAAAACTTGAATCTACGCTTCACTCTGGGCTTAAATTAGATGATTGAAAAATTATGTTCACTTCTGTATAATTATGGACGCCCTAAACGAAATGAAGTAGGTTTCATGGTTTTTTATCATATTACCCAAAACAAGGCAAAATGACATGTAGTCTTCATAGCCACCCCCATGAAGGACATTTTAAGTTCCAATGTTCCAGTATGGCTTCCTTCGGAAGGAAAGTAAAGCCGTGGGTCCCGTGTCGCACATTTGGGGCACGAAAAAGAACCTCAAGCCTGAAAGAGAGGCCTCTGAGCAAAATTTGTTGGCCCTTTCACGCCCTGAGTTGAATGGGACGCAGATGACCTGAGATGTTAAAGAGCGTCCGTAAATAAATCAATAAAAAAAAAAAAAAACCCAATGTCCCAACTTAAAATGTACAAATTCTCTCAAAATTTTGATTTCTACATGTTATATAACAGTATGCGTGATAGACTGCGTCTTTTGAGTTTTGTTTCTTAAAAAACTAGAAAAAGTTATGACTGCCACGAAGCTGTTATTACAGAAATAAATAAATATCGCCACTGGCAGCCGAGGTTGTTGAGCGCTAATTGGTGAGTGGGAGGTCTGAGGTTTGATTCCCGCCAGGACCATCCTCCCTGACTGAGGTTTTTTCAAGTCTTTCCTCAGTTCTCATAACTGGCAAATGCCGGGGAGATACCCTGAACTTAGACTTGGAACGCTTCCTTCCTGAAATAAATCCTTTCCCAATTTATAGTTTCATCTCGTATATCATCAGTGTCCATCGCCAGTGATGCCTCAGTAGTAAAAACGAGCGTTAAACACTATTAAAAAATAAATAAATATATTTTTTCTTGCAACATAATTTATCATTTTAATAAAATAAAAAATAATACGATCATTGTGCATCTATGCAAAGGACTGTAAAAACAAACTAAAGGAGAGAGTTAATGTAATACTAAGAACATGTATTTTATAAAATAAACACACTTACAGAATGAGTCATTGATACGGTTAAGTGACTGAGGAGTACCGAGCCAGGTGGCTTATGCGATAAGGCTTGGGACTCGCATTCGGGAGGTCCCAGGATCAGATCCCTTGGTGCCCACAATCCTGACCTTGGTGTTTTGTCCTCGTCGCTCAGACGGATGCGAGGATGGATCTTTCCTTTCCAGGAGTTGTCGGCTCTCCCATTTCATTTCATTCCATACAGATCTGAAGCAAAGTGGCCGGTACTGTATGCGGAGTGACTTGCGCTTTTTAAAATGTTCTGCCCCGGCTTATGGTATGGAAGCGGCCATTCTGAAGAGCTCAAATTTCTTGGTGGCAGAAAAAAACTCCGCAGGTATCGGAATGTTCTATCTGGAAACTATTTTAGGGACCATGTCTATGTCCAGCCTCACTTACCCTTAATCTTGGCACCCCGATATCTACTTCATTTAATCACTTCCTCAAGGAGATGTTATCATTGAGGGCGTAGACACAAACGGCCAGCCTTGAACTGGGCTAAATTATTGAATTACTAATCAGTCCCTACCAATTGAACCGAAGAGTGCAACACCTGCAACACTTAAAGTAAATTGTTTTCCTTTTTATTTTAAATTATTTTGGTAGCTCTACCAGTTTCTTAAAAAAAGTTAGAGGAGATGAGAAATAAAAGAGAATGCTAAATAAGATGCCCTAACATTTGTGTTAGCCTTATAGAAAAAAAGTAAATATGTTGCTGGTTAATAGAGAAAACTGTCAAACATAGAGAGAGATTCAAAAGGACAATGTAGAAGAACAAGGAAGCATATTATGTGAAAAATTTCAGTGAGATATTATCCAACAGATTACTATAGAAGAATGGGGAATTTCAGTAAAAAAAGTATCTAATATAGTGAAACTACTAAAGCCTGTAAGTTATCAAGAAGGGTGACAGTATATTGAATTAATAAAAACCAACTTTTATATATATATATATATATATATATATATATGAAGTATTTCCTTTGTATTTATTATGAAAGGAAAAACAATAAGATTATACAGTACGTTCGAAAAGTCTCCCTTCATTTTGGCTACGGAGGTAAACTTGTATGCCATTATCGAAGTATTAAAGATTATGTTTCCTTTTCTCTTGTTTGTTGAAATTTTACTGTATGCAGTTCTCCTGTTGTCGTGTAACATTAAAATGTTTTAAGTTCATTACAGTTATTAAATAACTGTTAAGTAGCAATGAATTGTTTAATTTAGATTCTATTATCTTTTTCAACCGAGAAATGAGTTTTTCATTTTGAAAATTTCTTTTGACAAGGTGATAAATATCCTGCCGTACTAATTCGTTGAAAATTCCCAGGTATAACTGTACCATGTCACAATGCAATTCATAAATTTAAGACAAATTTTTGACACAGACTCAAGTGTTAAGACACTGACCAAGACCGCCTAAATATAACGAAGTAAAGTTGTTGGACATTCCTACTCTGTGCAGGGAAGTTCTGCAGTGCAAAAATTTGCAACGAGTTAGAATATGCAACAACTGCGCACATAACAAATATATAACTGCTTGTGCAGTGTAGAAATTTGTTTGCAACTCTTATAAGTGCATATAAAGTGTCTGAAAATAATATTAAACGGGCTCAGGTCTGTTTAGTTAACATTTCCAACACCTTTGTAAGTCGCAGCGACTTTATGAACATCCTGTATAATACAAATAGATTCATCGGCAACCATATAAGACTCGATCGACATTGTGTATCTGATATTTATTGTTTTTAAGTTGCACATACCTGTTTATATACGAACGCAAGCACTCATTTTCTAGGCGTGATTCAAATCGCAGTTCGCATGTGAGAGTATAATCAAAACACTCTTAACGACGCTTGCTTGGATACCGGCAATAAAGTTAGTTAGCTATGTGATTTGAGAATTGTAAAAATGTGGCAAAAATTACTTTTTTTTCATTTGATAGCTGCATAATATCCTTCTCGAGCGAGTAAAGAGTCTGTTGAAGTTTTAGTTGGCTACATGATGAGCTATGCAATCAATACAAGAAACGATGGATGATGTGAAAGGGACGGAATGTGGATTTGCGCTTTATAACACACACACATGTTAATTGCCAATTATTAGTGGTATTAGTACACAAGATTTAAAGTTGTAATAGAAATATCTGGTTTACCTTCCATCACCTAATCAGCCCATTAGGTAATCACTTAAATATTCAACCGCCACTCACCTGTGAACAATTCGCAGCTTTTGCAATTTTTGTATGCCAGTTTTCTATGGCTCATTTTTATTATTCGGCCAACAGTCTTGTTAACTAATTGTGGTATATGAAACGTTTTAATTGGTAGTAATAGAAGAAATGCTTCCAATAATTCAACAACTCAAACTAATTTTGAATTATATTGTTGTAAAGTTTTCTGTGCAGTTACTGCATGACTTGATATAACGAAGACATCTTTCAAGTGACAAACCTCACTGCAAAAAGTCATATTTGATAATTTCAAATAACATTTTATAGAGGATAAATTATTTAAGATTGCTCATACAAATAAGAACCGCTGATCACGATAATATTTCATAAGGACTCAATTATGAAAAAAGTGTAGTTATTATTCTAGTTACATTCTTAATACAAAGTTAAGCCATGTGATATCAGAGGTATTAATATAGCAATTAGTATTCTTGCATTGGTTTAAACATATGTAAGGATTCTTATAAAATTTAGTTAATGGAAAAGGCAGAAAATAACATTGGGTTACGTTCAACTAGCAGTCTTTTGGAAATGTCCGCTCTCTTGGTGTCTTACATAACCCACAATTCTCATTAAATACAAAGAATAAGATCAGAGCAAAATAATTGATAAAATAGAAAATTTTATTGGTTTATTTATGGACGCTCCTTAACATCTCAGGTCATCAGCGCTAAATAGGAAAAAAAAATGTTAAATGGATTAAAATGAAACACGGTAGCCTTTATTGCCACAAGTATTGCTTACCTAGTGAAGCATTGTTCTGTCCTCGAAGCGTATAACAATACGAAGTTTTTCACTATCCTATCATAATCTTGCATTTACAAACGTTACAAGCATATCGCATTCTGCTTGTTTTTATTTCAAAATATACTTCATACATTTAACCTAATGAAGAAGGACGCGTACGAAAACGCGCAATCCAAACGACGTAATGCTCCTGAAGTTCATTTTCCTTTGAAGCATGCGCAGTGAAATCTCCCGGACATTTCAAGTTCCTGAAATAAATTTGAGTTCCTCTTTGGTGAAAGATATGCTTTACAGTTGGCTGCAATTACTTCATGCCACGCCACCCATGCACTTTATTATGATAATCTTATAAAATATACATAAATACCAAATATAAAATATTCATAAACATTTATGATTGATGCGTTATTCAAGCATCATGCTAGCTTTGATGAAAATAGTTCGATAAGCTAATACATTTTATAATTTCCAATTATTTGTTGGAGTAACACCATTTTAAACGTTAGTTTTTACAACAGTAAGCAGGCAAACTCCATACAAAGGAAAATGAAAGAAGTTACATATTACTAAAACACACTTTAGTGCAAATTAAATTACAAATAAAATAAAGAACTCAGAAGCCAGTACCGAGAGAAACTCTAGAAGTAAAAAGTAAACAAATTCCTCCTTGCTACACAAGACTGTTTGCATTTGGGACAAATAGAGCCACTGTAGGAACGGAAGACTGCAAAAGTTTCCGTATTTACAGATTAGATTTTTTTTTATTAATTAAATGGCTTATAATCATAAACACTCAAACAACTTTAATTGTTTCTCTTTTTGAAGTTTTAGTATCCAATACTGATGCACCGCTGTTTTGTGCGGGCAGAAAGTTTATGAACTTTTGCTTACAAACTTGTTAATCTAATTACGTTGTAAAGATAAAAAACTGTTCAATGTTTCACATTAAATATTCAAACGTTTACATTTAACAAATTGAAAAGAATGTCTGATGAGACACATTAAGTGACGGAGTGGAAGCCGTTTGGAGGAACAAAGAGGGGCAGGCCAGTGACCCTGCTTGCAAAATGTACAAGACAATAAGCAATAAGGATATAGAAAATGATGAAAGTCTGGGCTCAGTGGAGGTAGAAAATTAAAATTTAATTGGGCTTCGGAACTATTATATGTCCAAATAAGTGAAAATAGAAGTGTTCATGTACTTGCAGTTAATTAGAAAAATTGCCTCTTTATAATACTGGTTAGTCTGGTCACGCGAACTAAATAATGAAGACATACTTGTGGAAAGGGATAAGGAAAAGGAATTGTGTTATCGCAACACAATAGGTCGTGGCTATTTTAACGTCTGTGTTATTACGAGGAAGTAGTTTATGCCGTGAAGATATGTTCACATCCATCTCGTGGAGTTGTATTCTCTGCAACAAAGAATCATAATAGTGAAAGCCTGCATGCGTACCGATGCCATTAGAGAGAGAATTTTTCAGCCAAATATCGCAGTTCCTGCAACATATACAAGATTTGTTGAAAAAGTGGCAACAACGGGATTAGTCAATGAAAAAAAAAAAACTCATGCTCATCTGCTGTGGTCGCAGATATTCAAAGAAGCCCTAATAAGTCCACACATAAATTAATGTACACTTTTGTTTGACTTTTCGTGAGCCACCATATGCTTATAAGACGATAGAAAAATGCAGATCACAGCTACAAATCCACTGTAGTTATGTGGATAAAATATGCAAATTCAATTCTTCAAAAATACAGATTAATTTATTTAACACTACAATTATTTTAAATTTTAATTTATTATTTTGTATTTTTAATAGTCATTTATATAAACTGAATATAGTAATTTTGTTTTGAGCCTTCAAAATGGAAACTAAACATACCACAAGGACTCAACCTTATATTTAACCAAATAATATACTTATTTTAAAATATTAATAAATGTAGGCATATTAACAATTGTTATTTATTTCGAAAGATATAAACTTTCCTATTTCGGCCCATTTCTAATAATTCTAATAATTAAGTATAATATGCTAATTAAGCTGCCAAATCTAATTTTTAACAATTGTTATTTATTTCGAAACATATAAACTTTCCTATTTCGGCCCATTTCTAATAATTCTAATAATTAAGTATAATATGCTAATTAAGCTGCCAAATCTAATTTTTAACAACTGTTATTTATTTCGAAAGATATAAACCTTCCTATTTCGGCCCATTTTACATATTCCAATAATTAAGTATAATATGCTAATTAAGCTGCCAAATCTAATTTTTACGAAAGTACAATTTCCAATGTATATCATTTCTAATATGTTTTTGATTTAACATTCTGTGTAGTCTATTTAATAAAGTCTCGTTTAATAAACCACTAATAAATAATTTATAAATAATTTATTCTGATACATGTGAAATAAGTTTTACGAAAACCTGCAATTGGTTTATGTGAATTTTGCCATATTCTACCTACTGGAAATATAGCAGTACCCGGTTCCAGAATGCTGTTCCTTTGAAATGGATTAATAGGGTAACGACCTCGCAAGTTTACGGACACGTTCTCCTCTGGATCCTAGGCTCGCGGGTTCAATCTCGGAAGGGATTTGATACGTAAAAATATTGAGTGCAAGTCCTGCGTGAGGGACTTAAGGCCGTCGCACCTGTGTCGCAGATTTACGGGACAGTAAAGGAAATCCATATCAAGAGGTTTCGGAACAAAGTTATCGGCCATTTAACTTTCAAATAATATCTTAGCATTATATAAGGCGACATTAAATCATTGACTGACGTCCTGTCCTTCTGACACCTGTTAGTGCTAAGTGTAACCAGATACTTTATAAACAACAAGCAAGAATAAAACTTTAAAAATAAGTAAAATACTAATTACTTATCTAAATAACAATTACTTTCTTATTACCAATAAAAATAAATAATTAAAATACTTTAACAACAAAATAACATGTAACACATTGCCAAATAAAAGGACAAAGTAAGTAAATTGCAGGGGTTCACTCAACAAGGATGGATTGTAAACGATCATATTAATCTTTGGCTTTACTTGCATGCAGGCGCTGTGTAGTAAGTAGTGTTTCCACCTGCATAGATTACCTTCCCATTGTCGTCTTATTTTACTGCATTCTCGCAATGTGGTGTTTTTTTTTCTCTTGTTGCATTTTGAAACACAACGACTGTCAAGTTCTAAGACATAAATTAAAAGATGAAATGCACAGTCTTACGCCACAGTGAAATTATTACCAATTTTATGCACTTTAAATAATGAAGCAAAGCATCAAGTCTTCCAAAGTTATATTAAGTTTTGTCTGTTATTTATCCCAATATTTACACAACACTGTTATAGAGGTTTTCAAAGAATACCGTCGGTCCTGGTGGTGTAGTGGTTACCATACTTCCCTCCTATACCCAAGATCGCGGGTTCGAACCCGGCCAGGACCGATGGATTTTTTTTTCGGGCGTAAAAATCCTAAGTATGGCTTCCTTCGCAAGAGAAGTGAAGCCATGGGTCCCATGTCGTACATTTACGGCACGAAAAAGAACCTCAAGCCTGAGAGATAGACCTCTGAGCAAAATTTGTCGGCCGTTTCACGCCCTGAATTGAATGGGACGCTGATGACCTGAGATGTTAAAGATCGTCCATAAATAAATCAATAAAAAAATCAAAGAATACCGGATTTTTTAGGTTTCAATATTTAAAAATCTAAAATTGGTTCTTTGTACACTGTGGCTTCAAACTAATCAGTGCATCTTTTATGAGACCCATCAATAATTATTTTGCAAAATGCAATAAGAGCTTAAACAAGCTAACATTACAGAATTGGCTTGAGTAAATAATATGAATGTACGTAAAGAATGCTGAGATATAATAGTAGCACTGTATTAGATACAGATAAATAATATTAACAGCAATGATGAAAACTAAATTGAAATAAGTTTTGTTAAATTAATTTATAAACTATTATGCCTACCAAGTTCAGAAGGGGGGGGGTCTAAATTCCTGCAAAATTTTCAAGCACTATTAAGACAAGTTATATATGTTTAAAAATCTAATGGTGTCTCCTTGATGCCATTTCTCGATAAACAGACAACTTCTTGCAAATTTTCAATCACCAAACCGATTAATTGAATTTTGTTAAATTACGACAACTTTATTTTATTATTTTTTAATGGTGCTTAACGCCCGTTTTTACTACTGAGGCACCACAGGCTTTGGACACTAATGATACATGCGATGAAATTGATATATTGGGACAGGATTTTTTAAGGAAGGAAGCGTTTCAGGGCTAAGTTTAGGGTACCTCCCGAGCATTTGCCGTTTATGAGGAATGAGGAAAATCTGGAAAAAAAAAACCTTAGTTAGGGAGAACGATCTTGGCGGGATTCGAACCCCAGACCTCATGCTCATGAGTCCGCGTCTTAACGACCTCGGGCACCCGTGAGGGTACGGCCACTTTATGAATACTGCATTCTTCCAAGCAAACTTCTTCGGTTTGTACAGATCCTTCATTTGGACGCGTGGCCGGCGTAACGGGATTTGCCTTGCCCTCTTTCTAACCTCTTCATTCTCCTCTCTACTTTCCGTTGAAGTCTTTATGCTGTACAGGAGTTGAAAGTTGTGAGACCACGCGTTTCAATGTTATAGTGTGTTAATACTGTTATAATGTCAAAAAGTCCGAATACTTTAGCACACAGAATCTTCATGCACGATTCCTATGTGACGGCAAACTCGTGAAGAGGAGATGTTTATAGACAGATTCCCTGCTTTCGTGCGCCTCACAGAGAAACAACTTGTGAATAAATGGGGTGTGTTTTTGATAAGAAACCGAAAGTAAAACGCCGTGTTCTTACCGAGGAAGAACTCGATAACATTGGAGAAAAGTTAGAACGAAGTTCAGAGAAAGCTCTGGGAAAGCTTAAACAGCAATCAGGAATTTCGCAAACCTCGGCTTGGAATGTCACTAAACTTTTAAAATTAAAACCCTATAAGTTAACCGTAGTTCAGGAATTACAACCACGGGATAATGTGAATAGAGTTAATTTCTGCAATTGGGTGCTGAATAATGTTAATGTTCGCTCTGTTGACCCACGTTCAATTTTTTTACGGACGAAACATGGTCATGTAGCGATACAAAACAATAAACACTGGAGTGCATAAAACCCCGACCTTGTACACGAAATGCCCTTGTATGACTAAAAAATTGGCATTTGCTGTGCCGTAGAAATCTATGCGCTTGAATTTAAGGGGTATGAATAGCCGACTCCGCCGGCAAACAGCGTGCTTCCCGGTGCCAAGCAAATCCCCGTCACACGTTCAAACGAGCGCTCTAAATATGGTTCGTTATAATCCGGAAAGGATAACCACTAACAAGTGGAGGGATAAGCGGAATATAAGAGTTTTCCAGAATGGCAAGTTGTAATAACGTATCTGGAGGCAAATTAAATTGAATGTAATTTCCAGTAACCATATGGATCCTGTATATAGTTGAAGAATAAAATGCAAGAAATTGTCTGCATTGTTGGAAACTCGAGAGGTTGATAATGTGTGTTTTGCTTTTGATTGCGATGCTGGCTCATTATTTCAACAAAGGAACTTTCTTTTGCAGCTTTCATAATCATCCCTCATGTCAGATAATGCATCTTATTTCGGTTCTCTGTTCAAAGATTTAATTTAAATTGCAAGAAGCGCATCAAAAATTTATTGTTAAAGAATATTTTGTTAATTGACGCATGCTGCTATATGGCGTACTACTAATCTTCATTCCAAGAGTCATATTACGAGTTATAAAATTCTTACAAGTTTTTCTTTCTATATCATACTGGTCTACAAAAAGAGGTTTATCCTTTGCCTCTTTATTTTCCCACATGGATATATGTAATTTGAATGCCCTGAATTGAAATATATTTTTAGTTTTACTCTATCAGGCTAGGTTTTAAACAAAATTACATCAAATGTAATAATATACTTATATATTTTAATAAATATTGTTTTAAGATATATAGCTAAGAGAAAACTATTTTCGTAGGTTTCATTTTAACTTAAATTTTAGTGAAAATTTGAAAAAGAGAGCTGAGTCAATAATCAAGAATTTACAACATTTTTTCACTATAGGGAGATTTTTTTTTTTTTTCGAAATTCTGATATGTCATTCGCTGGTGTCCCTATTCAAACACCAGCAGTAGTCATCCAATGTTTACACATCCCAATGACCTTGATAGCGGTTCCCATTGTTTTAATGTCTTTATGAAACCTCCCATCTTCTTCTTCACTTATTGCAATTAGATTCGCAGGGAAGAAATCAATATGGCTGTTGAGAAAATGCAGTTCAAACATTTCAACATTTCTTCGACAATTTCTTTATAGTTCTCAGAAATTCTGTTTTCTGTCACTTTTTTGTATGCCAACTCCTCTAAATTGGACATCGACTGAGGAAACATCTCATCCTGCATAAGCTCATGAAGATGGAATCCATCGAAAATACCTGCTGCTATCTTAGTTTCAGTATTTTTGTGGGAACTTTGTGACAAGAAAGTTGAAACAATCGCTATCCTTATTCAGAGCAGTGAAAATTTGTTTCATCGTTCCTAACTTAAATTGGGATGATGAAAGTATATTAGAAAGAGAAACCAATGGTTCATACTTGACATTATTTTCTCCAGAAATAAATTTATCCTTTATGGTCAATTTTTTCTGGTCCAATGCTCTGATTTAGCCGTACTCTCCCATTTACAAAGTGACCCGTTTATTATCTTGTTTAAATCTCTCAGATTATTGTTATTGTTATTTTATATAATACCGATTTCTGAAAAACTGCAGTCCGATGAAACAAAACTAAGACCTGTTTGAGAGATTCCATGTAGTAAGGAATCAGAAAATATGAACAGTTTTCATTCAGTGAAAGTATGTAGAGCAGTGCAATAGGATTTGTGGATCAAGCTTTCATAAATAAAAACAACAATAATAATAACAATATTGCAATTGAGTCTTGAACGTTTGTCACCGGAAATGAGAATAATAGACAACAGTATTATGGAACGCTCACCCTGTTATATTTTGTAACGACAGAAAGCAACTTCCACACAGATGTTAAGTACTAAAATGAAAATATTTGCGCACTAGCTGATGGTAGGATTTTATCCAACTCCTGCTTTTGCGATTTTCACACTGCGTCGGCTCTCCGAGGATTTGGACTACGTTATCACGATTTATGTGTAGAGTACATGTCGGCCTCATATTTCCCACAACACAAATTAATCCCATGGAAATGTTGTGTGGATCTAATCAAGTTTGGTTGATCTGAGGGAAGCAATACAACTCAGTTTAATCTCATCAGGCATTACATGAACGTTATGATAAATCGATAAACGCTCCTGTGCTGACAGAGTTTTGTGTAACTTCGCCAGGCATATATATCACACGTGGACCCTGTATCCAAAGAATTAATGCGTAGCTTTAATTTAACAGAGAGGTTTTGGTCACGGTTGCGAAGCAAGGGAGAAGCTATACATTTTAACCTGTCTGCCCATCTCTTCCTTCTACCTACATGTGTATTAATCCCTGCTAACTATGGCTATAATTTTCATTCAAATGTATCGGCCATTCGTAAGAAATATAGATGTGAAGCAAAATGAGGAATGCACTAAATTCAGTTAACACGAAGCCGATAACGAACTCTTATTGGTCACATCTATTGATTCTCATGGAGTGGTTTTAATACATTTTAGTAAATTTATTGTCTACACATAAATCTTATAATGGCAACAGAAAGGGTTAGCTGCCAATTGGATTAGCCATTTAAGTAATTCTTAAAAAGTTCACTGATGAATGCCAGGTTACGATATCAATATCTACAGCAGTACAAAATTACAGGACTTTGAAGACAAGTTAGAATTCAGAACTACGCCTGAACAAAGAATAGTTTTCAAGTGTGTCAACTTTAAAATATGAGCTGTGAATAAGTCAACACTTTAGAATTTATAGCTTCTACATCAATCAAAGTATTTTAATGAGAAAAAAGGATTAATAAATAAATAAAATAATGTTTTTATGCGGTGCGTTCAGTTTAAAAGAGAACCGCCCCTTAAGTATCTAAGTATGTGCACGTTCTGTTTGTCGTGTGGATAGCGGAATAAATTGCTGCGATGCAGAAACTGTGTTATTTCTGACAGCTCTTGCTAATATAGTAGGTACAATGTTGGAAAAAGAATTAGGCGGGCTCTGAAAGACAGTTCATTTTCGAACGCGGTTCTCATGGATTGATATCGCCTAGAATGCCACTTGTTTTGTTGCACTACACCAGATTTGTAAATTGAAAATTTATTTGGAGGAGAACGTGGCTGAGAGGTAAAGCTCGCGCAATGGCAATGGGAGCTCAAATTTCGGTGTCGATAATTTTTTTCCTTTTCCCTTAATATCGACAATATCGTATGCGTAAAAAGTATTTTGGTCACCCTTATTTTGCATTCTTACATTCGACTAACATATATTTTCCCAATTTTCGTTTATAAATTGCCTATTATATAAATATATTATATATATATAATGTTGGCTATAATATATTATAGCCAACGTTTCCAAATATAGGCGATAAGGCCTAAGTCCTATGTCAGTATTTTTAATTTCTTTTTGTTATGTTTACAGATTTATGCTCAGTTCAATGTATCACCGATACAGATATCTTACTCTGCAACGACGCATCTATTCCATTTCTAGCAATGGCAGAGGCAGTTATAAACGCGCTGCTGTTCTCACCGTTATTGGATTATACGACTATCAAAGAGACAGCAATTGTGGCGTCCCATCGTCCACGCTATTCATAAAAGTGAAAACTTAATTTTGGGGGAGTTAAGAATAAAATGTCTAATTAAATATAAAACTATAATTTAAATGACAAACAGAAACATAATTGAGAAGTTGTATACTTCTTTTTTTATTCCCTGTTATAAACGCGTAAAGGAAGAGAGACTTATGTGTGTGTCGTGATATACTCGGTTTTTAGCCAAAGCCTTCTTGCCCCGTCCAGAGTTTCATTCTGTTCTCATCTTTCAGCCTCAGGAGAGGCCCGTGCGAGAGAGGTCAGCGGAGCTTAAACAAGGTTCTGTGAATACCCAGATGAAGTAAGCAGCATATTTCACTTCAGTGAATGTAGACAGATAGCGGCTTCTAGATCCTTCTTGTAATCGGGCAAACCAGAGATAATGCGAGGCAGCGTAGTTCACCTTTTTTTTTTTCCTTCTTCTTCTGATTAACAACGACGGCAACGAGAAAATGTTAGCAGAGCGCTATGTGTCCACGTGACACAGTGACGTCAGACACAGCAGGCGAGAGAGACAAAGTCACTTCCATGAATATTTCATGTTGGTGGGCCAAAGCGAGGTTTAAAGAGAGAGAGAGGGGAAAAAAAAAAGGATGCGAATGTCGCCAGTCATGCTCCCATGGTGCGTACACACCATGTTAACACACTTGTTGTTGCTACTCTGAGAAAATTGCTGCACCCAGTGATGGCTTGGCCGATCACAGGTGGTTGTTAAAAAAGAAAATATTCAATGCTATTACTGCTGAGCAAACTCGCCTAGATTAAATTCTCTGCTATTACTTATGAATAAAGATGAGAGAGAGTACGTTTGTCAGGCGGATATCAGAATGACTAGTAGAACTCACGTGTAAATGAAATAGATATTTATAACATCGTTCAATCCAGTTATCTCTCTGGTTTGGTTCGACCAAGAGCATTTTATGGTGGTTAAAAACGCAAGATACATTGCAATAGTGAAAATGAACGTACCAATTTGCCATTCTTGCAGGACTTCTTTGGTATTCCGTACTGTATGAGATTTAGCATTATAGGGCATTAGAAAAATATTAGGGTACATACCATAAGCATACTCTGTGGGACAACACGCTCTGTCCGAGACGATAGTAATGCCAGCCTGAACCATAATTGAACCTCCTCCAAGTCTGTCATGTTCAATAATGGTGACTGGAGCAAGACATTCCCCAAGACGTCTTCCATACACCTGTACTACCATCACAACTCGTCAATCGAAATCTTAACTCATCTGTGAAGATAACAGCCTTCCAATGGCGGAGCTGCCAGGTAAGATGGTTCTGAGCAAATTTCAACCGGGCTTATCCTTGTGTTGATGTATCAAATGAAAGGCTTGAAAGAGGATTCTAGATCTCATCTCTGCATTTCTCACTCTGTTCTTAACAGTCTGATAGAAATCACAACTCCAGTGGTTGTTCGTACATCATTTTGTAGATCTTTGACTGTAGATCTGCATTTGTGCAAAGTTGTTTGAACAAGATATTATCATCTATATTGTATTCTTCTTATGCCCTTGTGGAAGCCGTCTCTTGTATTCATCTGTCCCCTATGCATCGCCTCAGAACACTATGGACGACAGAAGGGCTGATACGAAGAATGCTACCGCCAAGGGTAGCCGAGGTCATTAAGGCGCGGACTCATAGGCGGGAGGTGTGGGTTCGATTCCCACCAGCACCGTCCTCCCTGACTGGTTTTTTTTTCAAGTTTTCCTCAGTCCTCGTAGCTGGCAAATGCCGGCGAGGTGCCCCAAACTTAGGCCTGAAATGTTTCCTTCCTTAAAAAATAAATCCTTTCCCAATATATCATTTCATCTCATGTGTCATCAGTGTCCACCGCCTGTGATGCCTCAGTTGTAAAAACGGGCATTAAACACTACTCAAAAAAAAGAAGAAGAATCCTGGATACAAAGTAAATGGAATGGTCTTCTTCATTCCACTTAACTGCTTGCGCGACTATATTTCATATATGACTGATAGGCTCTATATTAGCCTATAAGTAATAAATTACTTATTTATTTAGAGAAAAATAAACAAATTCTAGAAGATTTTTTTCTACTTTTAAACAATAATTCAAATGAAAACATCTGACTTTCAAAAATCACACTGTATAGTAATAGTAATTTAGTAATTTATCTGGAGCCTTTCATTTAAACGTGTGTTCCTCTAATTTTTTGAGCAGTGTAATAAGATATAGTAGCTAAAGAAGAGCGGCATTTGGAGATATGCAGGTACTCTCCACAAAGCGACACCGCAGTGGTATCGAACAAGCAACAGCTAAGTAATACGCAGGTTTCAGTGGTGGTGATATGATCAAAGGAAGGAAACATGGGGGGGAGGGCTAAAGGAAGCAGCAACAGTAGCGTGCAGCAACACCAATTTATAATTAAGCGCAGGAATATGGTCTTAACCAGTTCCACATAATCTCTGCTAATGAAACGTCACACTATCTCCACATGTTTGATTTTGAGCTTCAAAATATGTGATAGAATTCTTTAAATATTTGGCAGAAAACATTGTTACTGCTTTTATTGATGCTACATCGATGTTAATTGACTGAATTTAATATTATGATAAGAGTTTCGCCTTGAGATTCAAGGTTTGCTGGTTTGATTCCGGTTCAGGACGTGGAAAGCCAGGGCGCAAGCCATGCATTTTGTGTTGTAGATTTACGGCACATTAAAAAACTCAATAGATGAAAAAAGGTCCCTGGACAAAATATCAGTCATTTCAATCCAAGTAATGCCTTAGTTTTTTACTAAAGGGCGATCTAGGTAATGCCCTGACCATCTAATACTCTGCCCTCTGTAGGAAAAATAAGCGTAACTAAATGATGTAATTTCTCTCACTCTCTTAGAGAGGAGCCAAGATTCGAAATGGGTGTGGTAGCACAGTAGAAGAAGAAAACAGAGTTTGCGTACTTCGAGTACTTGATATCTTAAATCATGACTCCGGTTATTGAAAGGTATTTTGCTATATTACCTACTTTTAGTTTTGGGTCTCCATTTTTTGTTTGTTTAAATAATTGCGAGTGTTAAAAGATTCTTGGGCGTTCGAAAAGTAATAATAACCATGCTGGTGGTGTCATTGAAATCTCGCATTATGTTTAGGGCAGGCAATTGTTTCATAAATCTCTGCAGTCGATCCTTGGTTTCGTAGCCCCAAGGTCAGGGATTTAAATTCGGCCAGTGTCGATGAATTTACAGTGTGTAAAATCCTAAGTATGGTTTCCTTCGGAAGGGATGTACAGCCGTTGGTCCCGTATCGTGAATTTACGACAGGTAAAAGAAACCTCAAGTCTGGAAGAAGAGGCTCCTGATCAAAATTTCGCGGCCGTTTCACGCCCTGAATTAATTGAGACGCTAATGGACAATCATGTTACGGATTTTCCTTATATAATAATAATAATAATAATAATAATAATAATAATAATATAAATATGCATATTCAAAATCTAAGTAATCTATTTTTGTATATATTGTTACTATTTCTATTTCTGATTCTAGAAGTAATACTGTACTAAAAATATTAAGTAGATGTTCTATAAAAAGTCAAGTAGCAAGAGGAAAAATATAACCCGATGCTTTAGGCCATTTCAAGAAGTTTTTTTTTTTATTGTTTAGTTTATTTACAGACGCTCTTTAACATCTCAAAACATCCGCGTTCTAAAACGGTCGATAAATTTTGCTCAGAGGCCTCTTCTTTAGTTTTGACGATTTTCACCCGCGATGTTGAATCTACGAGGCAATTTTGATTATCACTAGACCACCAGGACCTACTACAAGAAATTTGTAGTGGAGAAGTCCTGCCACCAAACTATTGCAAGATGGGTGGAAGCATTGATCATTGAAGGAAGAATTATGAACATAGACCACGCACTGATATATCCGCCTGTATTCCATCTTTTTAATAAATATTAGGGAGTACTGCAACACCCACCAAATTTACTACATATAAGCACTTATGAACAGACTCATTTTCGAAGATCAAAGAACCTCTGCGAGGCTTTCAAACCAAGAGCTTAAGATTGAACAGTGAGAGATCCAGAAATGATGCAGCAGATGGAAAGCGCCATCTTCAAAGGATTTGGCAACTATTATTGACACTGCAGGGAATTAAATGTTAAGTATGTTAAGCTACTAAATTTACTGTGAAACAGTAACTATGTTATCATAACTTTTGCAATGTTCTTAACAGTGAAAACTAAACGTTTTCGTTAATGGTGACCTGCTTATTGAGATAATTAATATTTATAAGAGAACAGTAGGACGGATTACGAAGTTGTGAATAATTAGGAAATATTGCATTTTACAGATTGTGAAAGCCCACCTTATTGCTAGAGTTTTTTTCAAAGAGGACAAAACAGAAGTGAGGTAACAAACGTTGGACTAATTGTAGTATTATTTAAAAGCATAATACTTAATTACATGTAGATAGCATAGCTTTAGCATATGGTATTTTCAAGTTTTTAATAGTAGTGTTACTGAAGTGTAACACATCTTCCATCTGGATTCTGGAAAATAAAAAATATTTGTAGTTTGAAAAAGTATTTTAGGAGATGTACTGTTAAAGTTAACCTAAAATAAATAAATATTAACACACGAAATCGGAAGATATTGTTTTGAAAAACATTTTGATGTTTTTTTTTTAATTTGGTAATAATACCAAATAAAATTTGGTAATAAACTTAATGTGTAATTGAATTATTTTCTAGCGCATAGCGTGTCTGAGAGAACAGTTTGAAATCCGATGCTGAAACCGAATAAACTTTTTCCAACAAAGGAGATAGCCATCGAACCTTAGCATTGCCTGATCATCTTTTATTCATGGAAAAGACAAACTCTTCGCCTTAGTTGGTGATGATAATGTTAGCTCACATATTGCAAAGTCTTTGCAAAGCTTCTCGCTAGAGAGGTTTCAGCAGGGTGCTATCCTTCCTCAAGATCGAGAAACTGACAAGAAAGGAGCACAACAGTTGTTCTGTTGAGAACCGTAAACAAAACAAAAAATACTTGCAAAGATTTAGCTGCTATTTTGCAAAGGTATTGAGAGCGAAGTGGGCCAGGTAGATTTCCCTTTTCTTACTGCAAGTAGCGTAGAAGTCAGAATAAAATTATTATAGTAGAACACACAGGTAGTGTGTTTACAGGAAGTTGGTCATTTTGTACTGTACGGGAGACAGGCGTTAACTCTAAAATTCTTGTGGATTACTTTGATATTTCTGAAGATACATTTGCTGTTGTTTTCGAGCCAAGAAGAAACATATTTTTGAAGAAAGTGCTGTTGAAGAGGTTTGTACACTTTTAATCAATGAGGATCAAATGAAGAAAATGAGGATGAGGCAATAGCATTAGTGGTGGAAGTCCAGGGAAGCATCCACTTTCACCTCCAAGAAATACGAAAACGAAAATTTCGGAATATATTCTGACTGATGCATACATGATATGGACAAAACAACCAAGGGAAAAAATGGAAATTTTAATCCTACTCAACTGGTTCTCCTGGATTAGCAATTGATGATACCTCGCTTGAAACTCAAAATAGAAAAGAAAAATAAAGACCAAGCTGTGTTACAAAATTCAAAACATCAGTCAAAAAATGTCGTCCAGACCCAAAATTCCTGCAGAAGGTGATATTTTATAGCAAAGAAACAGGAAAACATGACATACATTGAGCCTCTGGCAAATGGAGTATTTATACGTCATGTTATTACGTTTTGTGTAAAATAATCTATTATTTTCATAATATTCTCATAGCAACTTTGAAGACCTGTATCTTCTGGTCCGTAGCAGCTAAATATTGTGTTTCTCTGTTAAATGTGCTTTATAGAATATAGTTGCGCGACAATATATTGTAACACTTCCTTGTGAGGTTATAGAATTAGTAGCGGAACCTTACCATGGAATAGAACACACAACACTGAGTACTCATGGTACAGTAGTATTTTGGTGGAGAATATTCGGAGTAATTATATTGACAGTTGTACCTTTTATTTCTGCATTTATTGCATTTTGACAATAATAATTAACAATGCTTTATATCGATATAAATTGAAAAGGAAGTGTTTCTATAATTCAAAGTACAGAGGTTGCCAAATTATTAGACTAAAAAGTGAATAATTACAACAACATAATTAATTCCTTATTTCTGTACTTGTTTTTGCGCGGAGCTTTAAAATAGTTGGCATTAGTGTTCCCCTTGGATATTCTTTCTTCCAAATTTTCCCTTTCATTGTTGGTATTGGGAATTACATCATTCATTCATGCTGTAATATCTCAAACAATTTAATAATTTATTATTTCCTGCTGATTGTGCAATTGTTGAGGAGTATTCAATCATGACTAATTTGTGTTATGTGCTGTATTTTTCGTGAATAAATATTTGTGCTGTACCAATGTTTCTTCGGGTTACAAATCATTTTTCTTCCCATATCCCCCCTTTTTGTAGCTTAAAATAAATGAAATTTTCTACCTAGAAGATAAGGCAGAATTAATAATCTGCCCCACTTTATGGGCGCCAGCGATATTTACCTTAATAACGATAAATTAATTATATTGCTTCACTTGTGAGTCTATCTGAGAGTCTGAAAGTGAGATGTTTAGAGAAAGAAACACTATTTCGTAGTTGACATTGAAGTTTATTATTACCGAGTGTAAGTAGTTTAACGAATAACTCACAGTATAGATCTTAGATACACTAGAGGGACAATACACCATTAAAGTTACATTATTTTTACTGTAATTATTTATTAATTGAAGTATATGAACATTCAGGAAGTAAGAGAACATGTCCGCTACACATCCTTGTCCCGTCCTAACGTGTCACAAGGTTATGCATGCTGTGAGCGAAGATCGTCCGTGGTTGACTGCGGAACGGACTCCTCTCTCTTGGTAACGCGCAATCACCCGTTCACCTTGCACGTAAACCTTGTGCTATCCCAACCGTCTGTGAACAGTTCCCTTGCCCAATGACAACGTTTCTGCTATCCCTCAGGATTCGGCGATTCTCCCTTGCTAGGTTGTCTAGGTTGCAATCAATTCCCCGGTGATGGTTAAGTGAGTCTGACCAGGTTCAGGTACGTTCTCAGTGCGCGCACGTCCGCCACGAAATTCACCACATCTGAACACTGTGCTGCATGCCAGACACTCATTCCCATCACACTGTTCACCGGCGATAAATTTCGACTCCATTAACACCTTCTGCCTCGGAAAATGGAATTACTGCTCGTTGCGCCATCACTGTTGCGAGCCAACGAGCTCCTATACATGTAAACAATACACTGCGCCTTAGGCCATATCAGTCAGCTTACTTACATACAACGCCACTTACCAGAGTAAGCACAAAGCTCTGCGTAGTTTCGCTACGCGCTACGACAAAAATCTTAGTTTCTTTTGGCAACTCTTACACACATGTACACTATACTTTCCGCTTACTGGAGACGCTTTGCCGCATGTACATAGAACACTGTTGCATAAATGAGCGCTTAAGTGGGCTTGTGGTCAGCTTGTCTGCCTTGGTTTCGAATCCTGTAAGCTCAGCGGCCTAGGTAGGGTTTTTCCGCAGTTGTTCCTTATCCTGTAAAGGGCAATAGCAGGTAACTTTAAGCGTTGTGGACTACGGGTTCATTTCATCAAACATTCTTTCATAATCTCTTTAGACCTTCGTAGTTATGAGGGATGTTAAATTGGAGGGTCAAAAAAACCAACACAGAAGTAAGCAGACATGTAGCTCAACAAAAAACCGTATTACACGTCGCCACTAGGTAGATGTCAAATATGTTCCATAGCGGTTAATCAGCATGTAAACCGTCGCCAGGAAAAAAGTAAGACCCCGAAAATGCCCCTAACTACCTTTTATATACTGTCGCTACAGATGAAACAATTCCGTTGTAAAGAAGATATCAGCGTATGGTTGACCCGAGCTTTGCACATGATGGTAGAGGGAGAAGGGTTAGAACCGGATTTCGTACAGTCTGATCACAGCTACAGTGTCAAAAGGGAGCGAGTCAATTAGTAACTTGTTATGTAGTGTTTGCCTTAGACCGCTGTGCAACGTTCAGAACTGAAGCTTCGGCAACCTCATATCCATGAAAGGAGGGGGTTTCGTGCTTAATTATCACAACCCCAAGCCTTTGGGATTCATACACTTCATTTTACCCCGGTGAACTGATAGTTTGAATTTTTTAATATTATTTGACACTAAAAAAGGTTATGTTAATACAAAGTGGGATTTTCGTGTCAGCAATCCTTTAGATGAAAAGGCTTTTCCATGAAATTACCAGGCGGTCCATTCTTTACCCGAGCCATATTTTCTCATTGCTAACTCATTCTTCAATAGAATTATTCCCTTTTACTACTTACAAATGCTACTAAGTAAATATAAAGTATACAAAGTAGATATAATATAATAATGAACTATAAATATATAATCGGAAATTAAATTTCAAACGTAAAATTGTACTACCTTTAAAACTCTTAGGAGTCGAATTATTAGTTTAATAATATCTTAATTAAATATTGCAAATAATTTGCACTCAATGAACAGAAACTCAAAAAGAGTATTAACAGTAGAAATATCTCTAATAACAGAAAATAAGTACCATTGAATATAAGCAATCATTCTACCAACACATACCGATAAAGTTTACCACAATGTGTACACAATTTTCTTTACATTTGTATAACCTCTGGATATTTTTTATTACACCTAAAACCAATTCTTTGCTGGTATTTTAAAGAAAAATAATTCAATGTATATGAAAGAAGAATGCTGTTTTATCGAACTGCAGGCTTTTAAAGATATTTCAGAGATGAACTGTAAAAAGAAAACTTCAGAGAAACTGATGCAATGGAACAATCCTTGCTTGTGTTCGGCCCGAGTTGTTCTTCTGTGTTGTTTTTCCAATAAAAGTTGTATTCTATGAAATATTAATATGATGTTGCCATTACTTTCTAAAGATTGCTGGAAAAAGAAAAGCAAGCACTTTTTTGGGACTTACACAAACAAACACCTTTCTACTGTTAGGCGTAACCCGCTTGAGTTCTGTATACATTAGTGAACCCTAACTAATGGATTAGAAGATATGGGTGCGCAGTCATTTGAAATGAATAATTAATTTCCAATCTCAGGACAAGGAATCATAAAATTAACCACGGAATTATCAACAGTTTAAACATTAAGCAATATAATGACCACCTTTTAGAGAGCAAACATATAAAGCTAAAAACTGCAAGTGAGAAATTTAATTCCTTCCTCAACATTGTTATACATAGCTACAGTTCAAGTTTTTTCTTGTGCTCAAAAACAAATATATAGAAATGAAAACCAATGGTGAATGAAAGTGATCTAGATATCTTGCAAACACGAAAGAACTTTATGGTTAGTAGAGAAAGTAACTGTACTAAACTTAAAACTATAGCACATACTGCAAGATTCTACATCTAATCTCATATATATTTACATTCTCAAAAAGTTTTTCTTGAATTGAGATAATACCTACAAACCCATTTAAAATAAATAAAAGAATTTGACCCTTAAAAGCAAGAACTTAAGATGAAATAGCCATGAACAAATTAAAAATACGCTTAGAAAGCATTTGACAGGAGCTTTCCAGACAGATTAAAATACCTGATTCCCAAACCGTTATATGCGTGCATATGAAAGGGACCACTTGGGGTTATTAGTGTTTTATTATTCCTTTTGTGTATTTGAGACAGTTATTTAGGAAAAAATATGAATTAAAAAAATTAAAATACAAAAATTAATAATAACGCTTATAACAAAAAATGTTACCTTTAAAATATGGTCCTTAATATCTAACAACGGCAGATACAAATAACTGTTAATGTACCTAAAGGTTATGCTGATAGCGCTTTTTGTTTTCTATTTATTAATTATAATGCAAGCCACTGATAACATTTGTCATCAGTTATAAAATCAAATCTTTGAAAGAAGAATATTATGAATTCAAAGAAATTTAAAGTACAAAAGTTAACAATATTTTTCATGTTTGTTTATTTTTTCTTCATAGATAATTAATAATAACATTCATAACGCAAAAAATATTATTTTGTATTAATATCTACACATTAAATATTTTTAATAGGCACTGTGAAGAAAACTGCTTAATTCTCTATGTACTAACTTCATCTAAACCCACATGTTATTCCGATTCAAATCAGAGCTTTGGGCAGATATAACGACCTGGACTTTCTGATCTCTGTCTAATCTCCCCCCAGGTGGGATAAACTCTCTTTGGGGAGAACGTTTTCTTGGTGTTGGTGGTTTTCGTTATTTATTATTTTTTTTCTGTGAGCAGCCTTTGAAGAAATTATCATGCCAGGTGTGGGTGGTGGGGCTTTTATATTCTAATGTTTATGGCCAAGATCTCCTGCTTCCACCCTCCTAAAACACCTTATTTAATGAACGCGAGACATAACTCGCAACATTAATCTGACGCAATACTATTCATCATTCGTGAATAAAAGGGGATCATATTGAGGAAACATCAGACTTAGGTATTCACGGAAAACACAAATATAATTTAGACATTGATAAAGTCGTATTTATAATATTTAGTTACACAAAGCAAGACTTGTGGCCCCGTTTTGTTTGGTGTACAAATAAACAATTTAATGTGATATAAGATTTTAATATTCATTTAGTTGTTAGTTTAAACCACGAAGACTTACATAAAATAAAAGTTTCAAAAAAATTATATATTTATATGTTAGATATTATCTTTTAAGTTAACAGCTTCCAAATAGTCCCTTATCATATACATTCAAGCATATAAAGGGGGTAAAGATCGCATCAAATTATAAGCCTGTTTTGTTATTAACTCCATGTTTTTTAAGAAATAATGTCAAAATATATTGTCATCTAGATAAAACAAGATTTTAGCTAGTGAACTGTTTAGATTTAGGAATAGTAAGTATATCCATTAATAATACAACCTTTAAGCTAACTAATGAAATTTCCAAAATCCTTAATACTGGCCTAAATATACTTGAAATATTTTATGACATTTCAAAAGCTTTTGAGTGTGTAAATCAAAGCATACTTCTTTCAAAGATTTGGTTTTGTAACACTGGTGGCAAATGTTATCAGTATTTTGCATTACATTATTAAGTATAAAACAAAAAGTTGTTATAAATTCGTTAGATAATTCTAAAACATAATCGTAATGATGCCAAGTTAAGTTTGGTATCCCACAGTGTTCAATTTTGCGTCTCTGATGCTTCTAATGTATCTCTATATTAATGATTAACTCTTGAGAATAAGCAAAATTATTTTTCCAGCACACGGTGCTATAAAACAAGTGTTGTCATCAAAGAATTTCAATTTAACTGTTTAGCAGATTTCTCCAATTAATGTATTGTATAATAAATTATTGGTTTGATAGTAACCAAATCAATATATACTTGAAAAAAATTAAATATACATGTTTTCAAACAGAAAATGGGAATAAACAATTTGATTATTCAGTGCGAGGATAAAAAAGAAATTAATCTAGCAGTATAAAATTCTTGGGTTCATTATTGATCATAATATGAACTGAAAAGATCATTCTGCTTTTAGTTCTGCATGTTTTGCAATTAAGTCATTACCTCATTTTGCAAATACGAACATTCTAAAATAGATATTATGGATACTTTCACTTATTAATATCGTACACAATAGCGTTCTGGGGATTGCATGACAGGAGCAAAATACATAACTCATTCCCCTTTTCAAAACATATGAAATTCTTCCACTAGTATCGAGTAGATTTTAGATGTAATGGTAGTTATAGTACAAAATCCAAAAATATTCATTAAAATTCAGATATCCACAGCAAAGAAACATCTTTCGAGCATGTGTTATTCAGACCAACACATTTTAATAAATTCAGATACATTTTAACATTAAGAAAGTATTTGCCCATCTACAGTGAATGGATTCATTAACTTGAAAAAACAGTTATTCTAAATTCTCTTACAATATTTTTTCCAAATATGTAAATTTATAAAACATGTAAACATTTGTCAAAATCCTGTGATTATTGCCAATGTAGCAATAAATAAACAAATAAAAATAATGAATTGAATAGATGAAATAATTTTACAATTGGGTTCTTGAATAACCAGGGAGCATCAACAGGTAATGCCATTTATATTATAACTGTCCTTTTTGCATACGCCATCTCATACTGGCTAAATCAAAAGAAGATGAACTTCAAATAAAATTAAATAAATAAAATTACAACTGTAAAATTTTGAAATTTCAACAATAAACCAAGATAATGGCATTCCTGGGAAAGTTACCCTTAAGAAGTAGCATAGTTTTAATTAATACTTTCGTAGAACAAATGAACAATTTATTTTCTTGAATCTGTATGCATTAATTGTGATAATAAAAGCAATTATTAGATAAATAATTTTCAATATACGTTGTTTTAAGCCTTTTGGACATTGATATACGGCTCGGAGACGAAGATAATGAAAAAGAGGGAGAGACAAATTCTAAAAGCAAATCAGTTAAATTAGTTCTTTCTCTTAATGAAAGTATACAAAGTTAAAAAATAAACTCGCTAGTGACTCTATTATATAGAACTTAAAATTGTTCACAACGGAAGGAAAAAACTGATGCATACAGTTAAAACCGTAGAAATAGTTGAGATATTATGACTCTGGATCTATTTCCAAAACAAAAATAGAATTATCCAATTATCTGATGATCGACACGGTGGTGAGAGGCAAAATCGACCGATAAGCTAAAGATCAGTTGAAATGTACCAAAATGCTACATTGGCCTTGAATCTCACGACACTTAACATTGCTTGAACTGTGAAAGAAAGAACGTGTCTAATCCAGAGCAATATACTAAGAATACTAAATGGCAAATAACAGGCCTAATTATCCCATTCCAAAACGAGAGTGTACATGATTCGTTATGAATATACCAAATCCCTTTGTGCTCTCATGAGATTATTTCAAGAGAAATTTCCAGGTAATCCAGTTCCAGTTTAAGTCGTAATGCAGTTCATAAGTGAATTAATACATTTTGCAAAAGGAAAGTGTTGAAGATTAGCGAAGAAATCGTGCAGTGCTCACAGAAAAAAAGAAGAAAAAAAAACTGTAGATCACATTGGAAACCCAAATGTTTCCTAAATATCTCTAGCCTTTTTCTCAGAAAATGGAAATTTCTTATGTTTCTATAAAAGGGGTAAGAAGTTAATTAAGCCATTACTGTGGCGCAAGAACTAAAACCTGACGATCCCGTACTTTCATAAGTAGATATAACAATTGTGTGAAAAATGATATCTTCTTGTGTACATGGTGAATACGCAAGTTTTTAAGCATGTTGCAATTTATTAAGTTGTCACTATAGTTTTCCTGCAACCATTTCTTGAGTTCCCCCATTCGCCCTCTCCGATTCTAGTGCAGTCGGATGGCGTGAACGTTAGCTTATCGGCCGATACGTCCCAGCCACCGCGTCGGTCATCAGATATTTGGATGATCTGCTATCATATAACTCTAAAGATCTGTTTGGAATAGAAAATAAAACTTAACCTTGACAGTATGTTATGTTGTGATATGATTTGATGTTGGTGCTGATGTAATTATTATTTAAGGAATAAAAATGCAACAGAAAACCAGCAGCATGCAAAAGAAACGACAGAATTTTAATGGTACGCGAATCTCCATGTCGCAGCTTTAACGTGGTAACGTTAAGAAAATTTAAGTTGACGTTTTGCTTAATCTCACATAAAATCTCAACTTCTCTCTCAGGCTAGCGTTTGTAAAGACCATTTTTTTTTTTTTTTTTTTTTTTTTTTTTAAACTTTACGGATTTCCACAATAATGTCGTCATAGCTCTACACAGCTATACCGTTGGAGTACCAAACAGATTATTTGAAAGCAGTGTTCATAAGCTTTTAGAGCGTATTTAAACTATAATGTTAACCATTTTCTTTGCTATACTAACAAAGGTTGTAGACAAATTCTTGTTCATATGGAAACGCTTATTATACATCAAACATATAATATATTTAATAAAGTGATACCAGATGCTGTTTTGTACATGAAGGTGTAATGATGGAGGCAAATATGTCATTGAGTGTTCATTAATGTGGTAGAAATATTCATAGGCTGTCGTTACCAATCAGCCGCAGTGATGGATATACTCGTATGTTTTGCAAGGCATGGCATGTCCCCCTAGTTGATACAAATTCGTGCCAACCAGTACCCCCGCGATAAGGCACTGCGCATGGATTGATATGAATCCTTTATATGAACGTCCGTGCTTGAACAGAGAGCAGTAGAGCATCAAATCCAACAGAGGAGAAACTGCAGGCATTCCAGCAAAACAACAAAGGCATTACAAGCTGTGTGAAAAGGTGCCACATAATATTCTTTTCAGATCTTACAACTTTTCTTCCTCTTTAATTCATGCATTACACATAGTTAACAATCCATATCTTTTAATTCCAGCATAATATTGATTGCCCGGTGTTTCTGTTTGTAGTCTCGAAGCAGTATGCTTTTATCTATCATTTCATTTTCTGTATGCAAGATGATTATTTGGTTATCGGTACTTTGCTTACATAATTCATTGTTTCTATATCGTTTTCATATATTCTGCAACTGCTCTTTTTCTTTAACGTGTTTTTTTTTTTTTTTTTTTTTAAATAGCGTAATTTGTTATGATACGTTTCGCTCTTATATATTTCTTGCTTTAAACTGCCATAATTTTGCCTTTATTTGGAGGTGATATCGTATTACATTCTGTTTTAAATTAGTTCAATTTACACAGTAAGCTTAATTGAGTTACGGGCCGGTAGAACGTGGTTACGTACTGGGAGAAGTCAGTCGTCAAGGTCGTATAATGCACTTGCAGTTGATTAAGTGAGATTTTGTCAGCAGCAATGTGTTACTCGGTGCTTTCATTGTGTGCTAGTTGTTCATTAGTTTTGACACAAGATAAATATAGTCTTGAAGAACAGATTTTATGTACGATATACATATGAAAGAAGTGATAAGGTGATTCTCAAGTAAATATCTTGAAATCATGTTTCAGATAAAACAAGTGTTCGCAAACTTGTACAAAAGTCAGGATCTCTCAATGTAAAGAAATGTGTCCCAAACTATAGTGTTCTTACGAAGAAAAGTTAAATTAAATACAGGAATTTCCTATGAGATGCCGGCAACATATTGCTGTTGAGGGGCATCATTTTAGTATTTATTATAACAAAGATTGGAGCTTTTATTAATACCAATCTAAAATACAGGATCATTTTATTCTTTCAGTAAAAATTAATTACACCGGAGACTGATCTGCCCTTTTCCGGTTTTGGCAGCTACACTTCCTCGGTATGCAGCCATGCTTTGGTGACCCAAAACTCAAATAACCTCACTTTTATCAACTACTCACCTTTACTTAATAAAAAGTATCTGTATACCAGAAAGAAAAGTATCTATACACCATAAAATAGCATAAGTACAAGTAAACCTTCCTGTAAATTAAATAGCCGTTCACTCCTTTCTTCTGATATATCGCTCTTGTTTCATCACTGCTATATTCTTATTTACATTTCTCATGTATCCTTTGTCATCACCAGCATTATCACAGCCATCAGTAAATTCAAAGAGATCATCACCTATCCTGCTTCAAGAAGGCATCTTTTCATTACATTTCGGTCCTCAAGTTGCAATGTTCTAGTTCATTCCAATAGATACTTTTCTGTATTCTTCTCTTGATATTTTCATTTTTCAGATCACTTCCTTGGTCTAGTTGGCAACCATAATCCGGTGATCCTGGGTTCGATTGCCGGTTCGGTCAAGCTATCTGGGTAAGGTTTCTTTTAGGAGTTTTTTACTTACTCTGAGAAAGTGAATGCCAGATAGTTTTGAAGAGCCAAGGAATCCGAGCTCATTTGCATCATTAGTAATTCATTTAATTTATCCATAGGTTTAAGGATCCCTCTTGGAGCATCAGAATCGTATCACCTTCACTGGAACAAAGTAGCGGCGCTCTATGGGACGCCCCGACCTCAAAATTTTGCTGCAATACCTCCATACCAAGGGGAATGCTCGTAAGTTAATGAGACAATGGGTTGGCTTGGAAAAAGTTTGATTTGGTTTTCTTAATAGCTCATATGAAACTTTAGATTTATACTGCAACACGTATTAGACGCTTCATTTCAGTTGGTTCTATTCATTTCCTAATCTACGCATAATTGACTTAATTAACACAGGAAATGGCATCATAATATAAACCTTTATTATTGTGAGCAGACTTGCTTTTACATTTATTTTTATGTCTCACACACGTTTATTAAGGAATTTCTTCTTTCTTCTCATTGAAAACTATCTTTATGGATAACTGGCGGAGTAAATATACATATGTTGAAGCAGTTCTATGTTTTACCTGTTCTTTCCCCATTTCTTTGGTTCCCAATCATACACTATTCTATCCCTCTTTCTCCTCATCTGCTCACGTCAGCATGGAACTCCGTATATGTCTTATTTGCCATTGATTTAAGGTGATCGATTGTTCACGAAGTCGGTGTTGTAGCCATGCTAGATTGAAGTGCTCACGAATATTTCCTCGACTCAGAAAGAAGATCTGCGTGGGGTTAGATCTATAGAAATTTAGATTCTTCATTTTAAATTTCTCCTTCTTCATCACATGTATCTAGTGACCCAAGTAGAATGTTGGTTTGAAACATTTAATGGTAAAGTTCTTGATTGTATAGAGTTATATTGACCTAAAGTTTCTTTTGTTGTAATTTTTGATCAGCAGCGAATGTTATTTGTAAGTTAATATATCGAAGATATTGTAATTAAGGGAAATCATTATAAGTATTTTATTCATTGTTAAAGCAGAATCTTTTTTACAACATATTTGTGCCCTAGAAATTATTTGTCAGTAATTTTATTAATAATTATATAACAAATATGACAAAGGTTTAAGGCTTAAAAATTTAAAGATTCAAAATTTTCAAGATTTATGGTTTTAAAACTTACATTTAATATTCCGGTTGTTTTATAGCTATTAATTTGTATATTGCAGAGATGTGTTAACACCATTTGCACACTTAGAGTTGGTTTTTGTTTTTACCACAGTTTGTCGTTATTCTGAATTGAATAACAACTTGTGATACATACATTTATTACTATTATTCAATATTTTTAATGATTCCCCTGTTAAAATTGCAAATTCTTTTACTTCTTCTCCCTTACTGCAAAGTTACCATTTCATAGATATATTCTGAGGGTTTTCCTTCCAGTATACCTTCAAGGTTTAAAACTTGTGACGTGCTATCGTTTATTATTAACCATTTTTCATAATCTTCTTTCCCTAAGGGTAAAACGGTTTGTTTTTGCTCTTAAAATTTCTAGGTTGTATTTAGACGACTTATTGAGCTGTGTAAAGGCTGTCAGACATTTCTCAACTAAATAAGAATGAATGTATCATTTCCTCAGACTGATAGTTTCCTCCCTCTTTTTTTTTTTTTTTTTTTTTTCAAGTAAAGTGCTGTATTTGTTCTTGAGCATACTTTCTTTTTGCTTTTCTACTTGTGCCACAAGTCTTGGACTTCAGTATACTGTACAAAGTTATGTTTTGTTTTGATGATTAACTAATGCTTGTATAAAAATATTACTTATGTTTATCTTGAAACACCAGAAAGAATATGCACTCTATAACACCAGTACCAAAACTTTATAAAAGCAACAAGGTAAGCAAAGAGGGAAGGCATTATGTGAATTATATTTAGTGTTATTATGAAGTTTACATTTTTAAAACTAGTTTTCAGATTAATGTTAGGTTTAAGTAGCCTGCTTTAGGGATAGTCATGTTAGGATAAATTGTTCTTACCTGAAACAATTAACTAAATGGGAACATCTATGTCGTTTGTTCAATTCTTGAGGATGGCTGTGTGAGGGGGATAATGATATTGGTAGAGTGAATGGCAAAGGAAGCCGAAGTGCTTGCAGGAAACCTACTGAAATACTCCTTTTCCAACACACGCTCCAGGTCCAACCAGTCGTATCTAACCTGAAATGCAAATGGGATGTTTTGATAATGAGGACCCGGAAGCAAACGGTGTCTTTTGATGATAGAATCCGAGAGACCCCATATGATAATTGAGCTTTGAAATTTAGTTTCCGGGGGAGTAGAAACATGTGGTTTCAGGTTAGCCGGTAGAGAGGACAATGAGCGGGTTTTTGCTGTAGAAACTGCAAGCTTTATTCACTTTTGTTTCGACTTATCAATTCCTCTTCGTACCATACCATTAACCTCATTAAGCGAACCGAATAAGCTCTCCATTTTAATGGTTTCGTGGGATAAGAAAGTTTGAGGTCTAAATGCAAAGCTAGATATCGAAATTGTTTTGGGATGTTGTCAAACGAATGAACAGTTTCCATTAATAATAATATCAGATATTTAGAAAACACAGCTACAAATGAATGTATCTATACATTACCTGCATGTTCCTACATCATGACAATCTGCAATTCTACACTCATTTAAATAGGAAGAAAGTAATAGAAGGCTTCTTACAGTCAGACAACTTGTGATTAACTACGTAGGAAAATGTATTTTGGAGGATGCTGTTAGGATCTAGAGTAAAAAGAGTAGGTTTTTTGAGTAGTGTTTAACGCCCGTTTTTATTACTGAGGCACCACAGGCGGTGAACACTCATCAGTGTTATACATGAGATGAAATTATATATTGGGAAAGGATTTTTTTTAAGAAAGGAAACATTCCAGGTCTAAGTTTAGGGTACCTCCCCGGCATTTGCGAGTTATGATGACTGAGGAAAACCTGGAAAATAAATCTGTCAGG
The DNA here is from genome assembly GCA_030762175.1 of Metallyticus violacea. Taxonomy (NCBI): domain Eukaryota; kingdom Metazoa; phylum Arthropoda; class Insecta; order Mantodea; family Metallyticidae; genus Metallyticus; species Metallyticus violacea. Next base: position 58,971,278 of record CM060835.1, read on the forward strand.
GAGGACGGTCCTGGTGGGATTCGAACCCCAGACCTCCCGCCCACGAGCCGCGCCTTAACGACCTCGGCCACCCGTGGCGGTTGAGAGTAGGTTAATAATTTATGTAATGATATAGGTTTTGTAAATAAAAGATATTAAGTTGTAACAAATTGTAAAGCTAATTGTGGAATATATTCAATAAGTTCACTCATTTGAATCATTACATCCAATATGCTCTGTCTTTAGTTATTCTTATTAATAAATAATGCATCCCTCAAATTTATAACATCTTTCCTTTTTGTAGCCATTGTCTCTTAAACTTCCCCAATATTATTTTATGATTTTACGTTTTCTTCTTTATTTCATAATATCTCATCCCTAATTTTTTTTGAATGGTGTCAAACGCTCGTTTTTACTACTGAGGCACCACAGGCGGTGACACTGATGATACATGAGGTGAAATAATATATTGGGAAAGGATTTTTTTAAAGGAAGGAAACGTTCCAGATCTAAGTTTAGGGTACCTCCCCGGCATTTGCCATTATGAGGACTGGGGAAAACCTGAAAAAAAACTTCAGTCAGGGAGGACGATCCTGGGGGAATTCGAACCCCAGATCTCCTGCTCACGATTCCACGCCTTAACGACCTCGGCCACCCGTTGCGGTCTCACCCCTAATATTATCACATTTCCTTTGCCATATATTTGTTCCCATTTCTTAGTCTATTCTCAGTGAAATAAATAATGAAAGTTATTTATTTCTCCACACATAGGACAAATATCCACATTTTCACTATTTCTCAGAACCCTTAAATGAACCACTCCTGAAAATACTTCTCTCTCTATTTTTTCCTTAGTCCTTTTATTTCGGGTCATCAGCATCCCATTCAATTCAGGGCATGAAATGGTCAATAAATTTTGCTCAGAGGCCTCTTCTTTCAGCCACGAGCCTGAGACACTGGTCTCAAGGCAAAACTTCACTCCGAAAGAAACCCTAATTGTTTTTACGCCCGAAAATATCCATCGAATCCGTGATCTTGGGTGTACGAGGCAAGTACAGTTTCCTCTACACCACCATTCTCCATTTTTGTGTTAAAACTTGATATGATCTTGAAATTTCTAATTACATGGGATACCAACTATCTCTTGCCTTTCGATTCTAGGCCTTCCTCTTTTTAATAGCTTTCATATTGTATTCTTTCTCCTCCCATACATCAACCATTCCAATTCTTTGCCAAACAAACTATCCTGCCCTCATTTGTAAACCTACCTAATTTCATCAAAGCTACCTCATTAGATGATACTCTAGGTAAGACATGTCCAATTTTAAACAGTGGTGATCTACTTTTTGTTGTCAAATCCGGCAATGATATATTACATTCCCCATTATCGATAGTATTTAACGCTCGCTTTTTACTTCTGAGGCAGCACAGGCGGTGAACACTGATAATTAAGCATGAAACGTCTCCTTCCATGGACGAGGTTACCGAAGCTTCAACCATGGTATAGGTGACTCTGAACGTCGCATAGCGGTCCAAGGTAAACTCTACACAACAGGTTACCAATCAACTCGCTCACTTTCGGCATTGCAGCTGTGACCAGACTGTATGAAATGCTGTTCTGACTCTCCTTCCTTTGCTCGGATCAACCATACGCCGATATCTTGTTTACAACGGAATTGTTTCATCTCCACTGATGAAATGGTAAATTAGGATTTTTTTTTTAACGAAGGAAATGTACAAGCCCAAAGTTGCTTACATCTTCCTCCCCTTTAGAAAAGAACTTATTTCACTTGATAAACTTCGAAACATTTGCAAAATTTTGTACCTGTGAGACACCTGTATGTAAGATGATATCAGGTGTGCATTTCTGAAGACTGGTCTTTGGAATGATTTACCAAAGACTGCGTTTACATTTTAAATGCAATGTCCACGATCCTCTTTGTATTGAGTCTCTTGCTTGTCAAAACTTGCTAGTACTCTCGACAGAGGCCAGAGTTACATCTATTACTATGGCCTGTCATGGTTCGCTCCATCGGTAGTGCTGGCAGAATATTGTGTAATGGTAGCTTAAGCTTTCAGGCAAAACAATAGAAAGAATTAAATATTTTCTAATCTATTCCTCTGCCTTCCAATGAAATCATTCCAAGAAAATTTTCTTTGAGGTTGAAACCTTCAAACATCATTCGGATAAAAACTAATAACTAAGGCATGTCACTGATGGCAGTCGATTAATCCAACCGGGGTTAGAAAGCAACACATCTTTAAAAATTTTTTCACGCACTTTTTCCATTCGTTCTGGATAGTTGCAGATCTTGGACAGCAGCCTTAATCTCTCTTTTATTAAGTCCTTTAAAAAGATGACTAGCAATTTCAAGAAAATACTTATCGAACTCCCCTTCTGTAAATGGTTTACTTTTTAACTATCAAATTACACCTTTAGAAGGATGAAATTGTTGCACTTGGAATGAGATTTTGGTTCTGTTAGCAACTGCAGTTGAATTCTTGGACCTTGAATTAAACCCAATGAAGAGCACCTTAATGACGTTCTAACTTACTTTTTGGCAAGATACTGAAGCACTACAAGTTAAACAACACCTGCCTTTCACCGTAACAAAGAAACACTCAACTTCCCATTTGTCACGAAAATAGAAAGTATTGGCCTTTCTTGCGCTCGTGTTCACTGTGTTGAAACAATTAACAATGATACACGAATAATTAACACTATAGCACAATAAAATCAGTAGGCACAAATTACGTGAACAGAGCCACGCTAAAGAACTTAGCTTGTTGTTTGGTGATTATCCAGAGATAATCTCATTCATAGTATCTGAAGCATAAGACAGCAAAATGTGACTTTTTCTCTCCCACCCATATCTTTATACGAGTAGCTATTGGAGAAGAATTTCCAAGGAACGTGTTTACATTTTACTTTGTTTCATTTAAGAGAAAATTCATGCTAATGAATAATTGCTGACTCCTAACTTCCTCTAGGCATACACGATTGTTGAACATGTCTGCTCTAAGTAATCCTAAAATTTGTTTGCAAGAAACTTTGTATATTTGCTCAACATGTTGAACCAAAAACTTCTACCTCGAATAAAATAAAATGAAATAAAATCTTGCTTTCCATCATAATACTATTTAATTCCCTTGTATTTTTTCAAAACAAGTTTTTACTACTCTTATGGATTTAGGAACCAAAACAACGTTTGTAGGATGATTCTTTATGAAAAAAATTATATTTTTCACCTATAACTTCATAAGTAAAAGAGAGAAATATCCGGTGATTATTAATAATAAAAATTAAATTGCATATATATTATATGAAGCACAACAAATGTTTCCATGTAAAACTATCGATTGAAAGATGTAATTTACTTTTATTTCCCTCTTTTGGGATTTCATCTCACTGGTGGTACTCAGTGGGATTGCATTATTACCAGAAAACATTTTACACTCTAGAGAAGAGTGGATATAGGAATAAAGAACTTGTAACCCGAGGGGGCTGGCGTCTTGTATACGTGAAGTGGCAAGTTCCTTGTTCTGGTACTAAAAGATGGTGTGTTAATCCATCAACGTGACGATATTGTACGTCTGCTCTCCATTACAGCTGGAAAAGGAAGAGTTTAAAACTTGAACTGTTCATTCAGCACAACCAGGTGTATCAAGACGAATTCCATACAGATGATCGTTATCTACTAATATTTAACAGAGCGGTATGTTTACTAACTTGGTAGGAGATAAGCTTTCCTGAATTTCCGGGAAAGTTACGCCTCATAGTGACCCTTTCAAAATTAATTTCTAGTTTGGCATATCGCCAAAGTTGGGGACTGGATCGAGCCCAAGATACCGGCAAAGTTATATTGTCTTCAGTTAGTGATCCTTTAGAAAACAAAAATGTATGGCGTGCCTTAATTGCCCCCAAACGATTATAAAAAATGGGTTTGTTGTTATGTAATAAATATGAACTTTTCATTTCCATTTTTACAAAGCTAATATAGACACAGATAGGGACAGGCATATATTACTTTTAGAACTGTTGAACGAATTTCCAAAGCAGATTTAGCAAAGTTAAGATCCCCTCTTCTTTTTAATTCTTTATCATCATTTTCTATGCCATATCCTAATATTTGCATCTCCTGCTCATTTATGAGTCTTTGTGAAATGCTTGCAGCATCTGTTAATACACCAAACAGTACACATGCTATGTATGTTTATTTTATTTAAACAACCCCCCGCCAATCTTTCTGTTGATTTGTCTCCTCTTGTCGGTATTACGAGAGAAAAGTATAGAAAGTGGCATTCTCATTCAAACAACTTTTCAGTTCTGAACATGCGTTCGTAACAGACTCCTAACCAGCGAACAATCATTAATAGTTTGCTTTTGTAATTTGTAGCTCATATGCCAGTAATTGTTGTAAAGTTAATTCCACATTTGTTTATTTTCATTTGAGTTTTACTATAAACATGCTTCACTGCCCCAAGACAGGACTTTATTATTGGGAACTTCACTGAGTCCTTTCGTGTTCGTACTTTCGTGTTCTTAAATAGCGTTTACAGTAAGAACCAGAGCACTGAATGTTTGTAACAAAGTACCTAACGGGTTTCAGACACCTATTCCATGCCAACTATTATTTCAATGCTGCTGTTACATTTTTTCAATTTATACATAGTTCTTATAACTTTTTACTATCCTTTGTTTCATCGTTGAGCATTTGTCGGCCGTGTTCACATCTCCTAATTATCTGAAAAAATAATTATATCTATATTTTACTTAAGCATGTCATCTTATCTCTTAAAAATGTTATTATATATTTAACTTCAACATGGCGTCCTATCTCCTAAAATTTTATTGCTAGATGAAAACACTTTTTTGGAAAATGGTTCTCTCTTTCTCTTTTTTATGGAAATGCGTTGTCAATTCTTTACTCCTTTTTTATATAGAACTTGCTTTTATGGAAGCGCTATGTGCTGTTAAATATTATCGTGCTACGTTTGCTTTTTTATATTTTTCTTTAATTGTTTGTCTTTTTTATATATAAATGCACTGTGTTCAAGAAATATTTAATGTACAGATATTTATTTAACAAATAAATAAATAGTTGTTATCTTGTACATTATTTCAACTGCTTCCTCGTTTGTTTATTTATTTGCAATTTCCTAGGCACTGGAATGTCGGGGAGCACTAAATAATCTTCCCGAGTCATAATCTAACCTTTCGTACTGCTAGTTTGAATGACAAGGAAATATGAAATCACTTCTCGATTTACGATCAAGAAACACAGGACTTGTCATATTGTTCCAGTAAATACTTTGTAATAAATAGATATATCTTTTCATTGTCAACTGAGCAATATTCGACACCATAATGTGCTTCTTTAAGAATAAATTAGTATTGTTATGGGGAGTTTAGTGAATTAAAGCAACTATGTCCTAATTAATGATATACTGATTTATACATAGTCTGTAAAAGTACTATGCAGATATGAAGAAACATTACTTTTAATAAATGACTCATTATGACTATGATTTAAATAGGAATGAAAGGGCAGACTAGATTATTAAATACTCTACTGACCAGATAAATATGTTAAGAAATGCATTATTTCCTAATTTGTCGTTCTTTTCAACCTGAAAAATTAGATTTGAAAACTAGAAAGCTTTGAAGCCTGTTCTTCCTTTCTTTTTTCCATTCTTTTTGTGTGAAATTTCAGTCTCAAAATCAATATCATATTAAGAAAGCCAAATGCAAACATTTAACTGCTAGTTTAACTCAAAGGTCGCGAATTCGAAGCCTGATTCATGTAATTAATGTAGCACAGCTGAATATTTCTACTTCAGCCTTTATTTCTGCTACCGATTTGTTCGCGCTTTCCCAGTCGACTTGAACTAGAATGGTCCAGTTTGTCAGTTCAACCAGAGGCTTTTAGCGGTATCGTCCCATAATTTATTTGAGTATATTAGAAATAATTTTCGAAATGATAGGTTGAACTGGTAGGTCATTTACTTTTTCATTATCAGCTTTTTATAGCACACAAATTCTGTCATCGAAGTTTCAGGGTTTCTAGACTAATTATATTTTTTACTGGGTTCGGTATGTCTTTAATGGTTCTAGTGGTTTAGCTAATATTCCATAATTGACATTTTTATTGTCAATTTATGGTAAAGAAAATAGTTAATGTATTCACACTTTACTGGACTAGACATTCCTAATTGATACACATGCTGAAACCGCTTCTCAAGCACAATTACCTAGCTTCAGCATGTGACAAAATGAACAAATTGTTAGTTACTAGAAGTTTTAGAACATATACACTCGGCTAGGAACATTTCGAAACTTCTAGTTATCTAATGTAAGCAGTAACGAAACAAGCAAATGAGCTATTCACTCACTAAGGGAGTGTAGGCAAAGAGGAGTTTAACGTTTGTGTTTGCTCTTGAGTTTTAATTGGATCAATCCGTAATAAACGATGTTGAGTATTTTCCTTAGTATAGAGTGTAACTACAGGTACGACCAGACTAAGCAGAACATTCCTAACACACACAGATACCCGGAAATGAAGTTGTTTTGGAAACTGTAGAGCTATGGAGAACAGAAACAGTACACATTTGCAATCCACATATATTTTTATATGATGCTGATGGTCCTTTTGCAATGATCTACAAAAATAGAGAGTAGAAAGTAAACAAAATACCTAAGAACTGAAAGTGCTCAATCTTTTGCGATATTGAAGTTATAAAAATGCTCAAAAAAGTAGGTTACCAGCTTAAACTCGGCCTTATGTTGACTAAAAACGTTATCAGTTACATTAAAATGGCAGAAAAGTAGTGCATGCAGTAAACACTTAACATCTAATATTTAAGCACTAAAATGAACATGACTGTTAAAACTGAGAAAAACTATTAGGTTTTTATATACTTCTGATAATTGGACGAATTACATGTTTCATTAATATATATCACTTATTAAACACCTTTGAGTTTATTACCATGTATTTAACTGAGGTCTAATAAACACTTATTAGTATTTATACAAAGTTCATATAATGATAAATATTAACTTTTAGCTTCCTGATCTAATTGTGTTAAAAGACGTTTGAGGAGAAGTTTCTAATCGATGTCTATTTCATCAAGCTTCTCCTGTATATTTGTGGCTTCTTGTCAGTGGGTTCAAACCCAAACTGAAAAATGCACGTCACGATGAAGATGCTACTCCTGGAAATTTAGCTTGAAATTCTTTTCTACAGTACATGTACAATTTCTTTTGCACATAACAATCTTAACTCTATGTTCTAGAGTATATGTCACTCTGGCATACTCCACAATACACAGTAAGCACTACTGAAACGCAGCTGAAACACAACTGAGCTAGATCATTTGTCCTTGTCAGCCGAACTTTAAAACTCCAGTCTTACTGGTTTCGCGCTCCACTCAAGCTCAATCGGTTTCCACTAGTGTATACAAAACTCCGATTGCGTAGTTGAATGAGGGCACGGTATATGCACTATAAAACTTGTCTTTTGTTTGAAAGCAATATATAAATCGTATTTATGATTTGGAACTACGGGATAAGACTCCTTAGTCATCAGTATCACCGTGCAAATTGTCTCACAGTCTTCCACTCTCGCAGTAGTTGTATATTTATTTTAAATGGCACAAATGGATTTATTGTTTGCTGCTTTCAAGTTGGTTACGGATTAATATCCAAACAAAAAAGTCCCTCACGCAGGAGCTGCGTAAACTAAATAAATTCCTCACCTAGTAGAGTAACTTTAAAAAAGAACATAAAATTCAAATTATGAACTTATTAATTAATGGAATAAGTTTTGGCATTCTGTGCGGTGTTAGGGGAACAAAATTAGAATTCTTACGACATTTAAGTATCAAAAAATAAACATTTAAAATTATTATTATTATTATTATTATTATTATTTTTATTATTATTGAGATTAAACTACAAAAATTAATGGTATACTATTAATTAAATGAAATATATGACCAAGCTATACTGGTATTTTTAAACATTTTAAATGTAACCACGTTTATGAACTGCGCCCTCTTTACATCCACTAAAATAGAGAAAAATAACAGAAAGTTCCGAATTACATTCTATATTTAAGACGATGATATTCAATATTTCAATAAAACAAAAACGTGTTACTATTAAAAAAATGACAATTTACAAGGCAAATATACACAATCAACAATCGAAAGTTTCATCGCTTTCCAGTAGCTTAAATATTTAGTTTAAATTTTATAACTGTAAAAACGTAACGCAAACGTTTTATGAATGTTATTACACAGCTCCCTTACATACAAATATAATTCTCAAACACATAGTAGATTAACATTTCACATTTGGTATCTTCACGACTATGATTTTGTTAAATATAAAACATGTGCTCCGTTATAAACACAGTTTATATGCAATATATAATTATTAACAATTAATAACAACAATCAATAACAATTAAAAATTAAACGTAAGAGTGCTTTTTAAATTTCGATTTTCAAGTACACCCGTACTTCAAATGGTTCAATTTCCCTTATTTTCAAAAGCAAAGTTTTTAATTATTTTGTTTAAATGCCATATACCGAATTTTGCTGCGAAGAAACAAACATTGGTACGCTAGAGCGATTTTTGCATTTTGGGTTTCAGGTAAACCCCCAGTCCCTAATAACCCGATTTCTCTGATTTTCAGAAACTATATTTATTATTTTATTTAAATGATATATGCTAAACTTCGTTGCGAATAAAGAAATATTAATGCCACTAGAACGATTTTTAAATTTTGGGTATCAAATAAACTCCCCTTCTTCTAATAGTCCGCTTTTAATGGTTTTGCAGAAACTAATTTCCTTTTTATTTCAATGGCATATCCTGAGTTTCCTTTAAAACTTTAAAATTACGACCCCTAAAGCGATTTTAAAATTTAGCTTTAACCCACACTTATTTTTTCAGATATACCCCACTCATAATGCCAGATTGCTCTAATTTTCGGAAACTATTATTATCAATTTATTTTAAAGAAATATACCGAGTATAGTTGTGAAAAAAGTGTTGCCGCTAGAGTGATTTTTAATTTTTTTTTCAATATTCGTTTTAAGTTAACCCCTATCCCAATGGTCCAATTTTGTTGGTTAACGAACTCGACAAACTTTTTCTTAATTGATGACTATATGCAGAGTATACTTGAGAAAAACAATATGACTGCTGGAGCGTTCACGCATACATCTCGTATATAAATTTCACTGATATACCGCAACCGATTTCTTCGGAGTTCGCTAATAAAATAGGCCTGTGCATATACCATGTAATGAATTGCTTAGAAACAAGTTATCTTTTATTCTATATTATATTTGGTGGCAGTAATAAATTATCAACTAAAGTTTAAAAAGTTGTTTTTGAGTGCTTACAATCTTAAGGTAGTTGTCGAGTAAATGTATACATTTATAATGCTATATGTTACTAGAAGTACCAAGACTGACCATGTAATGTACCTGCCAAGCCTTGAGAGGTCGTTTCAACGCTATTAACATTTAAACAGGAACACTGCGGCGTTTATCAAGTAGAGGGAAGGAGAATGTTATGTTCTTCTTTAAACTTTTAATAACATCTAAGAAAAGTTGAGGCAGAAGGAAGAACTTCAACTTTCCAACGACAACGAAAGTCAGAATCGCTGCTGGGTACGAAACTCGACACTTTTGCATGATTCATGGATCTTTTCCCTTTCCCTCCTCTAAGCCCTTGCCATTTAAAAACATTTCTCTGTAATCTTGTGCTTTACGGTATTTAAAACGGCGATGAAAATAAATCATTTAGAATAAAATAGAAATGTAAGCAGAAATAATAACTCTCTAGATCACAATTTTAAATGTTGAACAAAATTAATATTTATGCTTAATGTCATCTCCTTGCAAATTTAAGTAATAGTATATAATTTCTCAGTATTTTGGAATAATATTTTAAAACTATTAAATTTCTTTATTCATATCTTGAGATGATGTTGCTTTTCCGATAATTCTAACATAATGCATGGCATATCATAATTGAATTGTCATTATATGTCAATAAACAAAGTTCGGCACGTGTCCAAAAATCTATCAATCTTCGTATTAATGAGCAAATTTGCATGTGAGGTTAAATTTGCTTAAAAATTAAATTTCTTAGAATACACATAAAATGCATTTATTGTTAACAAACTACAGATTGGGCGTGAAATAACCTTGCAGATTTTCAGAACGAATTTATCATATTGGATATAACAAAAAAAAATCTAACTCGTATCGTTAGACATTTTATAACTCTTTAAATTTTTTATTTTCCGAAAAAATGAACACCGTCTTACGGGATAACAATTGCGTATACGGCCTTGACTTCTGTATGTTTTAGATATAAACTTAATAATTATATATATATATATATATATATATATATATATATATATATATATACATATATATATCTTACTTGGGGTATTTCACTACAGTGGACAAGTTTAGTTTAAATTAAAGCAATAGAAACACAAATTTTAGATTGCGCCTGGTAATAAAGCTCAGTTATCAGTACTTCTACCAATATGAATGTTACCTTATTAGCAGACAGGTGGTTTTTTTTATCAGTATTATGAGAATAGTGTATTCGAGTCTGTTGATTTTCAGTCAAGCTTGTTCTAGTGAGACTTGTGTTCATTATAATTCCAAGCTTTTCGAACTCGGAATATCTTGATATGATTTTAACTTACGGGGAAACCAGCTGCGTAGCTTCTGTGGGAGAAAGTTTACCGGGCAGGTCTTCACCTCTAAATCTATCGCATCTTAAAATCATTTTCAGTGCCTGAATCTTACGATATATGTTTAAATTTCTTACAGTAGTAGAGGAAGACTAGTTCCTAAAAGTAGTTTCGATTGTCTGAAAACTCTTTTCTTTTTCGTTCTAGCGATGTAACTGAAGAACATTTGAAATAGATTAATATTCTAAATACTTTCCTTTTTAATGGATTATATTGTGTTACAGATATTTAATGATAGTTGCATTTACCCCTTAATGAAACAATGTAAAGATCATTCCAATGAAGATGAACAAAGGATTTATCAAGATATACATTAAAGCAACATATAAACAATGTCTACAGATCATACGTAGTTTTGCTTTACTATGAAACCGACTCTTCGGTTCCTTGTGCACATAAAGCAGTGATTTGCTAGTACCCTTCATATGGATAAACTCTGTTGACTCCACAAATGCTTTTTCACTCTTCCTAAGTGTTAACGTTACAGGGGAACGTCTGGCTTTGTATTGAATGCTGGAGTATTTCCCACCTAAGTATGAAATAGATGCAGTATAGGGGCGAGTGCTATGAATTATTTCTACAGAGAATAGCCCAAGTAATTTGGTCTTGGTTGATGATCGTAAAGGTTTAAAATATTTTTATGTTTTGCATATAGAGAAATGTTTGTAACGTTCCAAATGGAAGAAGCTGAAGAGCTTCTTTGACTTCGTTTGCATTCAAACTTTTTAGTCGGTCCTGGTGGTGTAGTGGTTACCATACTTGCCTCCTAAACCCAAGATCGCGGATTCGAAACCGGCCAGGACCTATGGATTTTTTCGGGCGTAAAAATCGTAAGTATGACTTCCTTCGGAAGGGAAATAAAGTCATGGGTCCTGTGTCGTACATTTACGGCACGAAAAATAACCTCAAGCCTGAAAGAGAGGCCTCTGAGCAAAATTTGTCGGCTGTTTCACGCCCTGAGTTGAATGGGACGCTGATGACCTGAGATGTTAAAGAGCGTCCGTAAATAAATCAAAAATACTTTTTTAAAACTGAATTAGTCGCAACAAGTGCACTAAAAGTTTTTATAGCATAAAACGCAATCCATAGCAACAACTATAATCCACCAACACATACAGAAAGAAGATCTACTTCTGAAGCCCTGTTAAACATTTTAAAAGCTTTGTTAGTTTATTTACCATGATACAAGAAAAAGAGAATAGGGAAAATAGAAGGGCAAACTGTTCTAATTAGAAATGCTCTAATTCCATGAAGTAATGATATTACAATTTTGCACAAGAATATAATTAACAAAGTTTTGCTGGTCCCAAGGCAACAGTAACAACGGTAGGAGTTTTCTGTATCATATTCAGAAGTTATGGCATTTGCGTTTCTGTAGTATTAATACGAAAAGTCCTTTTGTAGCGATTTTCTGAACCAGTTGTAATGAACTCCGTCGACTGCAGGGGAAAGAAAGATCTGGACATAGGTCTCTCTTGTATAGAAATTGTTCCCTCGCTGGACCTCCTAATGCGGGCTATTTACTGCCCCTCCCCGAGTTCCCTCCACCCTTAGTGGCGCCAGAGCGCGTCGTCTGGTCTCAACACAAGTGCACGGTCTGATGTGAATGTTCTGGTGGACGACTTGCTTCCAAAGTATGTTGTTTACCTTTTCTTTTTGGCACATTTTCCTCACTTTTTGTTCCCACTATTTATTTGGATACCGCGTCTCTTGAGAATCCAATTGAGAGTGTTTACTTCCTCGAAAAAGCCACATAAGGCGATTCAAATAACAAAATAATAAAAGAGATGTCTTTAACCAAGAAAGTTGATACACAATGGTGATAAAACTTTCAAGAAGAACGTGAGCCTGATTTGACATCAACATTCCGAATTTTACTTTAAATATTGCTATTACAATTAATAGTCGTATTTTCGAATATATTGCACTAGAATTAGTTTTTAGAAACCATAACTATAAACATTCTCGTTGAAATATTGAACCTGTAAGACTGATGACCCATTTGTTTCATATGAAAGCAAATCTACAGACTTAAGCGGACCGACCTGTGAAAAACATGAAAAAAAATCTATTTTTTCAGATTAATTAAGATAATTTGTTTTAGATTGATATAACGGAGCTATTTTGTTCTACTTTTACTTAAACGGTTGTTAAGTGAGTATTTATATACTCCTGTCCACAAGTAATTATCATCTCTTAATTATTAAATATCGTTTGTCTTTTGGTAGTACATATGGAAATTCAAATTGCTCCTTGCGGTGCTAAATCTTACCAATCAAAGTGAAAATTACAACAAAGTCCTCGAGACATGGAAACATATAAGTAGACAAAAGCAATTTTAAACAGATAAAGAAAACATATATTTCCTGGTGTAATATTACATTTTTACTTATAATTACAACAAAATGCAACAAGTAAGAATGAGCATTTTTATAAAAGATTACTTTATTAAAATAAAGTTTATGGAGATAGTTTGTCTCTCTTATACGTTTGGAAGGTTTTGAAAAGTGCACCGCAAGGAGTATATTATTAGAGGGCGCATAAATATCTCAATACGATTTTTTTTCTCTGGAAATATTTGATGAATTTGTCTTAAATGGCATATCTTATTTTTATTAGAAAAAGTATGTAAAAAATGAAGTTAATTGTTTTCGATCATGAAGTAGATTAATATAACCTTGAAATAGTTAGGTAGCGAAGAAACTAATATATGTAACCTGATTCCGAGCTGCAGATATGTTAGATGCGTTTATTTTGTCACCAGCAATTAGCTACATCACGCCGTTTCAAAGCGATATGCCAGAATAAATAGGTTCAAAACAGCCCTTCCTTTAAATAAATCTAAAAATACTATATTATTCATCTTATAGAATGTAAAATTATAGTAAACTACGTGTTTGAAGGATGCACAGTAATTATATGGTTATTAAAAGTATTCGTGATATTTTCTGATGTATAAATCTATCGCTGCCAAACAATTTACAATTGAAAGAGAAACTCATTAAGTGTAGACAGTCTCCATGAAATGGCTCGAGTTTCATTGCTGTTGTATTTCTCCCAACAGATAGTCGTTTTATGAGAAGATGCTGCCGGTAAAACACAACACCTTTTATAAGCTACAGTTTTCTAATTGCGAATCAGTAATTACAGTGCAACCTTATTTTATGAACTAATCCACTGAGCGCTCGATAGCATCGTCACTTTGTAGAAAAAATGATTTTTAAGAGCATGAACAAAAATATGATAGTCGAGAACATGTGCCCACGAAACTCCCAGTGGGTATTGATCCACACTTAGAAAAAGTTTATATTTTACCGCACGCGTTTTCAAACGAATTGACCATCCGTCGCACAGCAACAGAATAATGATGACAGTCGCGGTGACTTGTATGAACTCTGTTGTAAGTTTTCCTTTTATTTTAGAATATACAAAACTAATGTACGTTTGTTGGGTACGAAACTAAACTTATTTGAATCGAGTGAAATTGTTTTGAATAACCGTAATATAAAAATAAATCAATAAATATGTCAAAACAAGAAATTTGTTTTTTTAATTATCCCTACATACATATATTCTTAAAAAAATATAAGTTATTTTAAAAATATGAAGCTTAAACTCAGGTCGCAGATATCATATGAAACATCCATGCAGTTACGAGTACTATGTCCATTGGTCTAGAGTGAGTTTGAAGCGTTCACTTTATTCATTGTTCAGTTCGTTAAGATTTCCGCTAATAAAAATAACAAAGAATAAATCTAAGTTAAAGATGATAAACAGATATTGGGTGACTCGATTCATCCAGCGAAATTGAAAATGTGAGGTAGTTAGAGTAACACTGGATTTACACTGTGAAGCAGCGGAGTTCACAACACAACATACAATATATTTTACTTTTTACATAATTGCACGGATGTCACTAGTTAGTTAGAAAACAAGCAAGTAATAAATGTTCTATGAAACATTTAATGTACAGCCCTCAATTAGTAATGTACATTTCAATTAAACTACAAGCACAATAAGTGTTGACATATGTTTTACTGGGTAAAACTAATTATTTTTCATATTACTAACATGAATGTAATATGAAGTGATACAAAAGAAGCACTAGATGATCTTTTACTCTCTACAGACGTTCTTTAATGCCAAATAGAGCAATGGCTACGAAAAAGTAAAATCACTATTTTAAAGGTTGACGTACATGTTTAGGATATTCCACATGCGTACTTGCATTACTATAGAAATAAGATCCATGAATTGTTCCCAGCTTAGAACGTTCTCGAAAGCACACAAGGAATTTGAATCTGTAACATCTACTAACTGTATTGCTGGCATAGAGGCGCCTAATCGAGACGGATCAGTGTTTATGTATGCCTTTGGTAGAAAGACAGGTGGGGTAAGCAACATTAGAAAGCTGTAAAATTAGTTTAAATTACTGATAAATGCCAAAACCTGTGAAGCCACAGTTCATAAGTAAATAATAATAGCGAATAAACACACACTTTGCAGCAATTCTGTTCCCTCGATTTAAAGAGAACATCAAAAGTACACGAAATGTATGTTCTCACTAGCTGAGTGACTAAAAATTTCGTTATTATAATGATAAGGAAAATTTAAAAATAAGCAGAGTCGAAAAATTTTGGACGTGATGAATGAACATATGAATATAATTAATCATTTTTAACAATCGCCCTACTACAATTATAAAATTAATTTAGTTATGATAAATAATAAATTTAAACCTTAAGATCCATTCCTCATTCTATCCGCTACTGCCCTAAATGAGGTCTCAATCAAGCCTGAAATTGCCATAAAAAGTTGTGTATGACAATAACTACTATAATTATTAAAATACAATACACGTTTACTTACAAATTGTCTATTACATCCCCACAAATTTTATCATACTTTTCAAACCGTTTTCATCAAATATTGAGTCAGCCGTGTTTAATTTTGAAACAAACATCTTGTCGCGATAATTCACTAGCATAGTCAGTAGCTTGGAAGTGCGAATGGTGTATCATTAGACCATTTGAAATTAATAAATGATGATGCATTTCTTTGACGATTAATTTTGCGTGTATTGAAGATTAGGCGTGAAAGCTGCGACTTGGGAGTTTTCTGCCTAGCCAATATCCAATACTAGGATCTATCTTTCGCGCAAACGCTGATCTTTTAATTGTGAGTCAGATTTTTGTTGTTCAAATCACTGCACTAGACAATTCTTTAATATTGTTTAACAGCCATTTTAACTACTATGGCATCACAGGCGATGGAAATGATGACATGAGGTGAAATGATAAATTGAGAAAGTATTTTTTAAAAGAGGAAAGCATTATATACTTAAATGTAGGGACCTCATTTGTCATTTATGAAAACTGAGTAAACGTGGGAGAGAAAAAAAAAACTCAAGTCAGGGAGGGCCATCCTGGCGGGAATTGAATACCAGAACTCCCGCCTTCCCTTGCCTTAACTCTGCTTCAGTGTGTGTAAATACATGCATTAAGATTTAAAGCAAAACAAATGGCCATACAGGTCTTATACTTTTATCCCCAAAACATTTATGGAATTTATGCGCTTATAATAATTACGTATCTTTTGAGAAGTGTAATTAATATATATAATTTCATTTCGTATACGATTATAAGAAATGAGTTGCATAGATAATTTATGCCATGGTATCCCAGTTAACTATTGGCAAGTCCAAAAGAAAGTCCTTACAATAATACTGATAAACTTTCCCACAGCTGTAGGTAAGCTGCCATTCGACACCAATTCCTTATGAGTTAAGTCCTAAACTGCTATTTGGCACAAATATTATTAATGCGGTCAAATTGTCACCGTCGTTAGGCGAGTAAATATTTGATAACGTTCAAAAAAGTTCTCCTGTTGTTAATGAGGACAATGTAGCGAGTTTGTTATAAGATCCAAGAAAAGACGATGGTATTTTTTAATGAAACCAATAAAATAACTGATGTGCATGGGAAGTGAAGAAGAGTTTTAATATGTATGTCCCGTAACATTAACAGTAAGTAGCCTTTTGATATGTGTGTTTATAGCAAGGATGCCATAGAATTTCACCTCACCGTATATTGCAGCTGCGCAAATTAAACAATAAGTGTGCATGTTGTAGACAATAGGATGGCAGATTAAACACAGACAGTTACATTTGAACTGTTTTTAGATCATACAGTAGCATTGGAATATCCTGTCCATCTTTCGGATTTAGTTTGAGAAATTCGCGATTTTAAAATGCTGTTCCTTCTTATCTGGCATTATATGGCGGTCTTAGGTTACAGAATGCTGAAAATAGTACTAGTGCTAATAATTCATTATAGTGGCAAAAATATCGGTAAAGAGGTTGGTGAAATCGGCAAACATGTGGGACACTATGCAAGTAATCTCTCAGAATTCTGTGTAGTGTGTATGAATATTTAAAATTCTCATCTAGGAAAAGGCCCTATTGTTGAAAACGCAAGGTAGTGGAACTTGGCTACCAAATATTGGTAAAATTGTCGGCAGAGGACCTGAAACTCCAAATAATGGGAGATAACAGCATTCGTTTGGAATGATTGTCAACTTGCATAGCTTGCTCAAAGTGCGGAAAAAACATAAAGAATTTACGAGTAGAAAGGAGGTCGAGATATAAGACTCCTCAAGAATACGAACATTGGTCTCAAGACGCCTTAAAATCTCCACGAAGATATGTAAACCGTGTGACTTGTGGCTAGAATGAGGTATCACAAATTTATGACTGCTTCTCCTCCAATGACGTGTGCTTATATTTGACCGGCTATGAACGCACGTCACATCGCAATAGAACTATGACGTTGATCGACATCAATATCTGCAACTACTTACTGAAGTGTCTGATACTATTATTTTCACTATCAAAATACTTAGTGTCAAGCCTCTTCTCTTAAAGTAAATGTTTGTACATATGGTTCCGCGACCTATACATTAAAAACAAATAAATCCAATTTTAAATAAAAATTTGTCATTTTCATATCCAAAAACGAGTTGCGTTAAATTCTAAAGAAACTAAAATTTACCTCCCCATGCTGAGCAAAAAACGAGTTATGAAGTCTACATGGATAGTGGCACGAAAGTACAGATCGATAGGTTGACTCGGTATCAAGTCATTTTCCAAATGAAACCTGATACAAAATGTTGCGAGAAGAATTGAGACAACCTGATACAAAATGTTGCGAGAAGAATTGAGACAATGGGATTGTTCTTATATTCAGGCACCAGTGTCGCGCCAGAAACGTATAATGTAATTGGGGCTAGGTTTCAGAATACTTATATCTCTCTTCTGAGAATATTGGCGATTTTATAGCGAACTCGCTAATGAGATAAATTGTGAAATATTAGAACACAAACTTGCAACGTTTGAATACAAATATTAACATAAAAATGTGTAATAGTTCTCATTAATGCAAGTTACGACTCAAAACTAGAATCCCACTATTTTGCCAAGAAAGATGACCTAAACTGTTTAATGAAAGATATTTAACTCTTCCAGTTAAGGTGGTGGTTTTAGAAATTATTAAAAGCAACGAAACTAATATAAGTTTTTTATACTGTAGTATTTAGTGTAATCGCCTACTTTGTCTAGTGGTAGCGTTGTTGACTGCTGGCTGATAGAAGGCGGGTTCGATTCTTGTTTAGAAGGAGGTTAATGAGGCCTGGAACGGGATCCTCCCAGCCTCATGAAGATAATTGGAGAGCTGACTGATGGAGAGATGGCACCCTCTTCTAGAAAGCCGCGTAATAGGCGACCGGCAGGGTGCCACTATGCTGATAGAATGCCCTACATACTGCCCTCTATCATTGAAGTCGTAAGATGGAGGTAGAGGAAGCAGAGGTCGCTAGGGAAAGCATGACACGATCTCGGATTGTAGCGCCATAGAGATGTTTGTGTGGTAACCTTATGCCATTATAAGTTAAAACCGGTTGAATATACTTGAATTCTGCACTGCACTGAGTAAAAAAAGTATAACTTCTTCTGTAAGTGACAGTTTGTTATTAAGTTTCTATGTGAGTATGTGAAAAATAGAGGTGTACAAAATGTATAGAAAAGATTGTCAGTATAAAAATAATAATACACAGGTTCTTTTAAAAGTAAATAGCCAGTATAATATACCTGGTGACGTCAGGGGCCAATATTAAGTTATGTAAAATAAGGACTTCAGTTTATAATGTATGCGCTATAATCCTGGACTGGTAAGGAAGTAATAGCAACAAAATAGACTAGTCATAATAAATGTTAAATTAGCATTAAAATCGTAGCAACACTAGTTCTCTCAGCAGAAATATCCGGCTGAGCAATATAATATATACTTTCATATGACGCATTTTGTCATGATCGCTCCGATAATATTATTAAAATAATAATGGAAAATGTCGGTCCCTTCTGATCTCCTAGGATATGGTGTATATGCTTCGTGTAGCATATGGATGTCAAAGTAGTTGCCTAGTAATCACGGCGTTACAGTGTATTGGGCAACTCCTGTGGTTTGAAGTAGTATTTAAAGATTTTGAACTTATTTTAATATTTTATCAAATAAATAACAATTTAGAGCTAATGCTGAACTTCTCAATATAGTTGATTGAACATTGTCATTATAGGTATTAATTATTATTTTAATTTTGTTAATAGCTCTTTCCTGACATTTTTATTTTTATACTGTTTTTCATTGTTTAATCTTTTATGAGTCTAAGAAGTGCCATTTTTCTGCCTGAAAATTCATTACAATTTTTAACTTAGATAAAATATTTTGTATATTTGTTATTTGTTGTTTTTCTGTATTTTTTTTTTCCTTGACTTATACTTTGTTATTTAACTTTTGAGAAGCTAATGCAATAAAAGGGGAATACTAAGAGCTAATTAATTTCACAACCACCTTAAAATTATTTAATTGAAGCAGCCGAGGTTCGAAAATGGTAATTGTGCTCCTATAGAAATTTCAAATGTTGGTGACTCATAAACAACATGGCACTGTTCCAGATTTCGGCCAGTTCCTTTGTTGCCATATCTCGGTCAGTAAATCACATATGAAAAGTTTTTAAGATGAAGGTCCGGCAAACTCTGTGGATTTATGACTTCACCAGAAATTTTCTTAGCTGTTTCTTTTGCAAAATGGTCACTTCTTATTTCAACACTATTCAGAAATTGTATTATTCTTCAGTGTATTAATTTTTTGTCCACACATGCAGATTATATACGCACCAAAATACTGTTATCTGGCGTCCACTTTGCATTTAACATTTTTATGATAAAAATTTCGCAAGCCAGTTTTGTCTTAGGGATCATAAAACTCATGGAGGACTTGCTGGCAATTTTAGAGAAGCTCCTATCTTCATCTGTTTCACATACATGTAACTGAACTGAGTGTTAATATGCTCAGATGGGGGTGTTAGAGCTAATGCGTTTTTGCAATACTTCAATAATTCGTATTTTTTTCCTAAAATATTTCTATTTTTAAAAGTAAAGGTTCGGCAAGGTTTGATCCTAGAAAGATACCATCTACAGCTCAGGCTTAAAGATAAAATTTTAGGTGGGAAAATTTGAAGACTTTCATTGTTGACAATATCTTAGCACATCATATTGTCCTGGTTTCGCATTTCTATCTCTCTATTTTCAAGAACATTCTTCTGTATTTTTTCGTAGTTCGAGGTTGCTTTCTTCGGACGTATAATGTTATTCAGTCAGGCCTCGACATTATGCTGTGAGATATAAACAAAGAGATAATATAGTTTTCATAAAAAGACAGGCTTATCAATGCTGCAAAACGCACGATTTGATATCTATCATAAGTAGGATTCTGTTTATCATGCACTAACAATTGTTGAAATGTGCATGCATTAATATTATTTAAATTTTAAATATATGCATAATTAAACATGTATATAAAACCAACCTGTGGCCTATTTATATGCTCTAGAGTGAGTTAGTTTTTTTATTTCTTGACTTAGTCATTCTTCTTCTGTAGTTTTCTAGGATGTGCATATACCGCTAGAAACTTCGTTTAACCTCATATGATGATAAAAACTGTCACTTATTCCGCTGTTTTTTCCCTTAAAATTACAGCAAATAACAATTCCAGAATTTCTTATACTGCACATATTTATTCACATCTTGGGTTTTTGAATATAACGTTTTGAACTTTTTTTAACAACTTAGCCCACATTTCCAGGAACTGGATTTAACTTGGATGTCTTAAACGCATTTAACAACTCTGACATTTACTACTACTTACTTCCAATTATTAAAAGATGGATGAAATGTTCGACTATGAAACAAATATGAATCTCCAAAGTGAAAAACAAGAAAAAAATGTGCCAGCCCTTCAATCTACAAAGGGGAGTCAGATTAATTCAATCTTCCCCAAAACTCTTCACCTGCGTGTTTGAGGACATTTTCAGGAAACTTTAGTGGGACAACAAATATGGCATTATCATAAGGGACAAAACACTGACTTCAGGTTACACGATGATGTAGGGCTATTTGATAGATCACTCAGCGATCTACGATAGATAACTCTCGAAATGGTACAGCAATTTCGTTGGCCTAAACAAAACCCAAATAATGTTAAATGAACCATCAAGGGCAATAAAGTAAACGAAAGAGAGATCAATATGTGAACGAATAGTTATAGGAGTAACAAAAATGTACATCAAAACTTTAAGGACATATCCCTTTCATGTAGAGGATAAAAATGTGTTATATGAACATGGGTGCGGAAATGCTTTATTCTCTTCTTATGGTTATTTTTCTACAACTCTATTTACATTTATGATGGGCTAGCTAATCTATTATTATAACTTTTTTGTAGAATGGCATTATAGCCATCGTGCAACAAGTCTTGCACTTGAAGAGTCAGATTACAAATAGACGCTCTTGTCTAGTTAGAATGTCTAAGAGTTTAGAGCCGAGGTGATGCATATAACAATTCGTAATTCCATCAAAGAAAGATTTGTGTTCCAACGGTTTGTACTCATAGCCATCTTATCATTTTCTTACTAGTACCGAGTATATGCATACTAAGTGTCAAGTGCTTTATGTTCATCACAGACTTGGTTTGAGGTACAGCGCTATGGAAGGGTATGGGAAAGCAGTCGCCCAGTGTTTGCACCAGGAGAGATTTCTAGAATGACAATGCCCGGAGAGAAGAACATTTCAAGCACTTGGTAGTCGTTTTAGGGAGCAGAGGAACTTCCAAGCCTGCCACTCGTGACCGTAGATCTAGAAGGGCGAAAACAGCACAACTGGAGGTGATACTTCATGCGGTTTAGGACACTAGAGCAGGCACAATTGACAGAGCTGCACGAAGTAATGTTGACTGCATGACTGAATGAATAACAGTACATGAGAACTTTTGTATCCGTACCATTTATAGTGTGTACAGACACCTATTTTTATACTAAGAGGGGGATAAAGTACCGCATCGTACAACATAAGTGGAATTTTGGAAAAAAACATCTGTGAAAGTGATGAACGCAACGGGGCCCGTTTTCATACATCATATTTTCATCCTCTAATGAGAGGAATATGCCAACAAAGTTTTGACATATATTTTTGTTACACTCTGTATATATGTTAACCAAATCTCATTCTCCCACAAGGTGGACAAAGAAATAAAAAGGGGAATAGTCCATGCTTGGAAATCCTTATGATCACTCAAACTTGAGAAATATTTAAACCGAAAACTGAGACTCATTAAGACAGGATAGACTCAACACTGCTGTTGCTATACAGATGCCAAACTTTGTCCCTTATAGACAGACAGACAGAGAAAGAGAGAGGAAAACATTGAAACATACCAAATAAAACAGAGAGGAAGATATTGGGAATTTCATTATAAGGAAAAGTCTCCAATAAGAGGCTTGAAGAAATCTTAACTTCATAGAAAATGGGTCAAAGAGCAGCAGTGATAAAATGGAAGTGGATTGGACACGTGGCGGGATCCCTATGCACGCAAGAGGATATAAGGCAGTTCAAGAATAAGATGAGCAGATTTATTTACGCTCTATGTGCTCTAGATTCAAAGGAAGCACAGCCATCAAACATGCCCAACGACAAAGTCCTAGAGTTGGAACTTTTCGCAGTGCATGGCTACAGGTACTTGGAGTTTAGAAGAGGAAGATATTGAGAAAGAGGAACAGTGGAAGAAGTTGACAATTGTGAGGGACAACTTTGACCGATTAGCCAAAGCCAAACTTGAATCCATTCTGGATGTGGAAGCCTTTACAACTCCCTTTCGTGTGTTCACAAAAGATGCTCCATTGGTTTCAGATGATGCTGAACGGAGTTTCTCCACATAAAGGATCTTCTGAGCTCAAAGCGCCAGCGACTTAAATTCGAAAAAATAAACAGGTGCGTTATTCAGTGCAACAAATTGGTTGAAACACGTTTACTTGCTAAATATTAGTTACTTTATGTTTTTGCTACAGTTTTGAATATAGATCTGAATAAAAGCATTACCTCCCAGTGTTTGTATACACGTTAACCACTTTCCAACCATAATTTTGCAGTTTAAAATCCGTTCTCTGATCATTACTACAAATCTTAAATTAAAGTAGCTGATACTATGGGGGCGTGATGATGCTGCTGACCCTGAAATATTTATTTCAAAATACTCAATGAAGCGGAATATGCTTCACAACTTTGGATACTAAAAATAATAGAAAGTTTCTGTGTATCTCTCGTCAACAGTTATAATTTTGTTAAAACCAGCTGCACATGATCAGGCTGATGTTTCATTAATAGTAATATGTAGCCTAACTTGACGTTTCAGTAATAATAATAATAATAATAATTCTAGCTTAATGTATTTTATACATTTTAGACAAGAGTTTTTAAAGTTTGTTTTCACCGTTCTTTTCTATATATACTGCAGAACTCGGCTCCATATGCAATTAATTCTAGGTACACATCTTTATTTTTAAATCTTCCAACTTGTGTTTGCCTAATCATAGTACTAGTTTTCCACAAATAGGTGTGCAGTTTAAAATTAAATTTAACTTTGCCTATTTTTTAACTGTGTGGAACATAGAGTGCGATGTGGTTGTATACATTTTTTATATAATCATATATGACTGGATACCTTTACCCAGTGGCAAAAATCGCAAACTGGCTATTTAATAACCGCCGACACACATACAAGAACGCTTCACACTCGCACACCACAATCTGAACATAACAAGGAACCTTCTTAATGAACAAAAATACTTGTATCCAGCCGGGAATCGAACCCAGGACTCTTAAGCACAAAAGGAAGGTTAACGAACTACATACCTTTATTACTTACTTGGTCATTTATAACAGGGATAGGTTGTTGATACCGTAATAACAATATATGTATCAACAGTACCATAAATTCCAAATGTTATTATTTCGTAAATTTAGCTTATTTTTATGTATATTTTTCTTGGACTTGTTCAAGTCATCAATAAAATAACACGACGAATTTTTCAAGTGGTATTTGTTTTTGGAAGGAAATTCTTTTCTTAACTTTCTAACTCTAAAGTTTTAAACTGTTCAATTTCAAACTTGTCATAAGATGAACCTTCGGCATTCCCATTCCTTTAACTTTTAGTTACCTTCAATCTTTTATGAAAGCTTTAACTTGTTTGCTATGATAATTATTCACAGACTTCATTAAATCAACATCACATTAATTACCCAAAACAGTGTTTATTAAACAGTACCTATTAAATCAATATGCATACATTAACTCAACCTAAATAGAAAAACTGTGTATTTTCGTGAAAATTTAAACACAAAATATAATAGAAATATTAAAATAAATACAGTGGTTTGTATTAATTTCCATTCATTTTAAAAATTATTATTGTAAAACATACTGTGAAAAAAATATTTGTCGAAAAATCCTGGCCTCTCAAACGGTTCGTGAACTTGTGAAGAATACAGCCCATTTCGCGTTGTCTTTTAATTCTTGCAGTACTCAGAGTTAATTGCCTTCTGCGGATGTTTACTGTGGAGCTTTAAGAGTATGCGATGCAGATATGGTGCCTGTGACGTGTTGTAGCTACACATAAATTTTTACATTTCTATTGATTCAGCCCATGGAAAATTTCCATCTTAATAAATATTTTGAATATGGAGCTAATTAATATTTAGTTTTATTCAGATAGAACCGTCCATTAAGTAAGTACCTCTGCATTTGAAAGCAGAAGAATAACCGGCTAGGTTTTGTGAGTTATACTTTCATTGAAAATAGTGGAACTCATTTTTAAAATTTGAGCAATAATTTTCACCAATAATGACAATATATTATAGATATTAATATTTTTTTTAAAAATGTTGGATTAGTATTAATACTTTCCCAGCTGAACCCACACAAAGAGAGAGAAAATAAACGCCACTTTTCATTTTATGAATCATAGCCCTGAAGGAAGAGGCAATTTAATACGTAACCATTACCAGAAATGAAACTGGGCAATTAATACCGGAGAATTTCGCTTGGAGATCAAGCAGTGTGCTTAAAGTGGGGCAATATTTGCTCCTGCAATGAGAGACTGCCGTTGATTAGAGAACAAGATAGTATATTTATATTGAGAGTAGATTTTGCTTAGGGTCCTGCTTTAGGCTAAAAGCTATTTGCACTTCTTGTTAGCTAAAAGCCTCAAGGATACCCTATCGCATATCATGCATATTAAAATAGGCATTAAATTCTCTACATAATTGTTATGACACAAGTCATCTTTCGGGGTTATTAGGCCGTGGTCTTTCAAATGTTTCGACTGCAACTGCTGACAAGTGTCCTATTCAAGATTTCAATAGCGACTGATTAGAAGCTACCAGTTATTTTCAAATATACTTCTGTGGCCTTTTATGCTATAGTTATCTTTTAGATATAATTATTAATTTTATTCAAAAGTGTGTGTTTTTGTTTGTTAAATTTAAATCCATTTCAGATGAGGATTGAGTGTATTTACATATGGTTATACACTACTTCAATTTATTTACACCATGTAAAGCAGGGGTGGGATAAGGGAAGGGGAGAAAAGGGGGTGGGCTTTTTGCCTTTATCTACAAATACGTATTTGCACATTATTTATCAGAAACGGATTTGAAAATATTTTATCCTCTTAAGTTTCGCATGAAATGGACCTGCTTTTCCAATATTTGTATAGTGCTTTCAAATAGACGTTCATCAGCTAAAGCATGACCAAAACAGTGGAGAAGCATCTATTGTTAACCAGTTGTCCTCGCGTAAGGCAGTTGAAGCGCTATGCTGCTCAGATATTCTTCAGCTAACAAATTGTGAAATGAAATGATTTTCGATTTATTTGGCTATAGTGTGTTATAACATCATACTGTCAGTAAACAGAATACATTCTTTGCGTGTATGATTCGTATGTGAAAAACTACCCTTGCAGAATGAGGCGGCGATTTGTAAGAAAAGCTGTTTCTGCGCCTCACAGATGTACTATTCCTTAATAATGTGAAATAGATGAATAATATTCTTCATAAACAGACAACTACTATAGATTAGTTAATTTCTTGCTCACGTTTTAGCTATGTTTTTACTTTTTAATTTGCACTTCCATTTTGTGATGTCTGTATGTTTTGCTCAGCACCTCTTGATATTCGAACACGGCCAGAACCGATGGATTTTTTCGGGCGTAAAAATCCTAAGTATGGCTTCCTTCGGAAGGGAAGTAAAGTCATGGGTCCCGTGTCGTACATTTACGGTACGAAAAAGAACCTCAAGCCTGAAAGAGAGGCCTCTGAGCAAAATTTGTCGGCCGTTTCACGCCCTGAGTTAAATGGGACGCTGATGACCTGAGATGTTAAAGAGCGTCCATAAATAAATGAATTAAAAAAAAAAATCTCTTGATAACTATGGCGTAAGGGACCGAACATTTGGGAATAGGAAAACACCTAGGAGCTTGCTCACTTACAAACGCAGTTCCTGAAACGAATGCTAGAGATATGGTGGGGTAAAGCATGTTATGAGCAAGAGTTGGTATCTACCTGTAAATTTATAAATAACATTTAAGTATTGATGAACAATAATACAGCCTTTGAGCAGCGTGCCTGGGGAGCAAATAAGGGAAGGGTGGGGTATGTGTTGGACATCAAAAATAAGGAAAAGTAGATCAAAATGGACTGAAGCATATCTGGTTATGGAGATGGAACATTACGCTCAATAGCTGGCAGATATTTAACAGGTGTTTGAGGGGTGTAGATAGACAAGATATTGAGGCATAATGCGCAGAAAAGGTCTCGGCTTAACCTGCAGGCTCAAAAAGTCAAATGTGCGGGAAGGGGGATTACTTAGTTGTCTTTGGGAGAGAAGAAGGAAGTGGTTTCGCATATGACTCGGATTAGACGCTTGGAAATGAAATGAAATAATTAATGTTTCCAGAGAAAGCGATAGCTGGAGGCATATTCTGGCAGCATGGGAAACAGATATTTTAAGAAATGAACATTTACACCACAATTTCTGGATTACAACGGAAGTTTGAACGTTGGTGCATGAGAGATACACACAAAAATCTGGAATGTTTCTGTCCAAAATCGGAAAAGAGGACTAATGGCTATAGAGAACAGAGGGGAGTTGGGTAGAGGGTGAATAACATGAAGGGAGCTTAGAGTTAAGGTTTCTACGTATGTTTATATATATATATATATATATATATATTAATGAAAAATAAAAATAAAGAAACACTATTAACAATGTAACAAATTAACACTAATAATAAAAGTAGATAAAGATAAAACACACAGAAAGAGTCACACTTGAAATTGCTATATTTCGAACTACTGCGAGTTCTTCAATGGCTAGACCAATGGTTCTTGCCATTGAAGAACTCTCAGTAGTTCGAAATATAGCAATTTCAAGTGTGACTCTTTCTGTGTGTTTTATCTTTATCTACTTTTATTATTATTGTTAATTTATATATATATATATATATATATATATATATATATTGCGTACGAAACTATACCTAGTAAATGTGTGATGCGTGTTTGCATCTACAGAGATGAGGGCAATGAGCATATGTTGTCGCTCTTGGGTATAATATCATTGGTTGTTAAATGGATGGTATTAGCATGTACGGGCGTAAGGTTCGTGCGACAGTTATAATTATTTGTGTACTTATAAATATGTCACAATAAACGTTCATTTACTATTACTAGTCATTTCGTGCCACTTATCTTTCTCTTCTTCAATATACACAAATCAACTGAAATGTCAGAAAAAGAGTTTCTGTCCTCGCCTGGTAAATATTGAAAGTTCTTATCGGAATCAAACAAAAGAATGTGCATCTTTTGAATCATTAATATTCTTTTACTGATAAATAGCAATCATTTTCTCTGCTCTCCAATCATGTATAATGATACATTAACATAATTTTACAGAGAAACAACATTGTTATTTATTAATTCATCAATTGCACACTACGATGCATTGTTATTAGTTACATAGAAAATTTTTCCTAGGCATCTGTTACCACGTTTGTGAACAACCATACCAATCTTAAAATTTAACGTTTCTCCCCCATGCCTAATTAAACATTTCAAACTTTTACAACTTTTAAAGTGACTTAAATATTGTAAAAGTATTATCATATGATCAAATAATTAAATTGTTCCAAAATAATATAATTATAAACCTAACACAGCATGAAAAAGGATTTAAATTTGCATAAGTAGATAAATTACACACACACACACACACACACACACACACACACACACACACACATCTAATCAAACTTGTTGCAACTATCGGTTTTCAGCCCTTTACCCAAACACCATCGAGGCTCTGCAGCTTCCATAGAAGGCTATAAAACGGTCTGCAGTCTTATTTATTGTTGGTACCATTCCATCTTGTGCAAACAAATACATTTGCCAAAAGTCATCAATACGTTTTGGGGATTTTTGGGGGACGTTACATTTCTTGCCAGGAGTTTCAAATGGTGTACCCTATTTGGTGTGATCTTTATAATTATTGATCTCACTAATATTCCAATTGCCTTGAACTTTTTTTAACTTTTTGAATTTTCTTATAGCACTCTGGTGAACATATTTTGTCTTTATTATTTGCCTCCTTTCTCATAAAGTAATATTCATTATCGACAGTTTCACAGATAATTTTGGCTTAGCAGTGTTTTCCTTTGCAATTTTAAAACAAATGGCTGCATGATTCTAATTAAATCGATGCTCTAATACGGAAATGAAACATTTTCTTAAGAATAACGTTCCATTTGTAAATTATCACATACTTTGTCGTGCTATAAACTAAACCGACAAAACAAACATTAAGTAAACCGCACACGAGCAAATGCTTTACAATGTTTCAACAGAAGCTGTGATTTACAAAGTATGAAATGGAACTTCGATAAGATAGATTCTATTTCTAAACAGTGCAGGGTCTGCTGACTGTCAGGCTCCGGTATGGTTATCTACCACAAGAACCCTGAAGACAAAAATACGCAATTGTTTTAATAATGAATTAGAATTTAATGAACATTTTGAGTGAGAAATAATACAAATAGTAAATAGCTGATCCATCGCAATACTGATGAACATACAATATTAATTAGACCTCACTAAATCTTAATGGAAGAAAAGAAATGGAAAACTAAAATTATGGTTGTTTTATTCTAGGATTGAACGAAGCGTGTTAAAATATTTGGGATAAATAATAAGAGTAACAGATACTGCTTTAATGTTTTTAAAGGCCTGGAGTTAACTTTTTTTGAAAATCTGTTAAGAAATGTGAGTAGATAGTGTTGCAAATCATATGCTTTGAAAGAGGATATTTATTTTAATATATTAAATTAGATAGTGCAGCAGTATAACAATTTAAGAAAAAAGCGTTAAATATGCACCTCATGTGTTTTTCTTTATCGCAGTAATTAATTGTTTTTGTATGTAATGAAAATTTTGAAAAAGTTGCTCTGCACAAATAAAATTTATCATTCTTCTCAGTACATTTGAGAAAAATCTAAAGAAATATTTTAGATTCCAAATTGTTTCAGTGAGAACCTTGCACACTTTTCAGGGCTATTCTAATACTTAAGTTTATTTTTGTGTGTGCTTTTTGACTTGCACACACAATTTCTTAAGAGGTCGTTTTTTATTAAATAAATAGTAATTTAGTTTAAAAAATCTTGCCAACTTCTTTCCATATCCATTTTTGGCCTAGGGTAAACTTTGGATACAATAGCAACTATAGTAAGAAGGGCAACATGTTGCGGGTTTCTGTATAATTCGTTAATCTCTTGATAAGGAAAAGTAAGAAACTGGACATTGTCTACACTCCGCCTAAGGGGGAGAACAACTTGCTGATGCTGTTTCGGGGAGTGTTGCCATGACAACAAGGCGTCATCCGGGCCGACGCTAGTCCTGCCGTCTCCCCGCTCGCGGGTTTGTGCGTGTGGAGGGGAAGAGCATATATTAAAATGTCTGCCAAGTCAGTATGTTACTGCAAATAAAGTAACAAGATGAAAAGAAGGAACTTGAAAATGCTGGATAGATTTTCTTGGCTTTTCCTCCCCAAGGAGGAGTTCTGGAAATTATTACAATAAATCCTCTTTAGCACAAACGCAAGGAGTGCATATAATCGACTCATTATATTATCAAAATTAACATTAAAATTAGTTGTGCATTAAATGTCTTTGTGACTGGAGTTTGATATATATTCTGCTAAAAATGTTAACATTTTAATATGTGATATGATCACCAAGAGGCGGCGCTGAACGGGCTTGGATAGTTCCTGACCATGTAATTTATTTTTACACTCTCGTAGGATCCCAAATATGCTCCATTTTCTCGAAAAGTGCTTAGTGCTCTAATGATGTTTAATTTACATCAGTGACATCGAAGCTTATCTTCTTGTAATTACAGCTAGTGAAAAGCTTAAACTTTTGAACACCAAAAAATTATATGCAAAATAAATTTATTCCAAATGCTTTGGAAATTCTAAGTATATAGAAAATAAAAAGAAAATAAACACAAATAAAATTATAATAAGACAAGCAACATTTTTAGATACTTATTATATATTTTATTTAAAAATAAAGTTATGGTTACTTGTAATTTTGAGTTACTTATTGTCTCCTCTCCTGTTTAAATGGTATTGTCACGTGCTCTAGTCATAAAACCTCAAAATTAAAGAAAATAGTTGAATGTAGCTAAAGGATGGAATATTTTATATTCTTTCGAATTACTGAAAATAGCAAAGGAAATTATCTAGGAAGAATGTACAGGCACCATGTTTCATAACAAAGCGGACTTGCTTTCAACGGAGTCACTAACCACGTTCTGTTTGTCACATATGCACAACAGAATGGGTGCAATTTCCACATATTCATTTGTTAATCTTATTCCAGGAAAATTTAGCCACAAAAAGCACATTTTAAATATTTGCATCCTAGAGCCAAAGTACGTCTAGATTGTTAAAGGACATCATTTTTTTACATTTAAAATTATTGGGCGTTTAAGGTAAGAATAAGAACACACGGATCAATTTCTCACAGGGAGGGGCACAGAGCTAATACAGTCACTTCCGGTTATTGCCCTGTTTAAAAACAGGTGATAAGGGCGGCTCGATAGAGACACTAGAGAGGACCTAGATAAGCCACTTACCGCGACAAACCCAGCAAAAGGGACAAGGACCCAGCCGAGCTGGGTCGTCATCATTTATTTGGCTTCAACACTGCATTTCCTACGATATAAGAAAAGGTATTAATATTATTACTAAACATATATTCCTCATTATTAAAGATTGTGTCAATAAATAGTTCTAGTATCATGGAAGGGAACTTTCTTTCATTCCATTGGAGTTATGTTCCCATTGTTCACTCTAAGGATAGCCGAACTAGCTTACTGAGATTGGTCGTGATATTTGGTGCAGTCGTCAGCTTTTGTGTATTCTTTTACAGGAGTATGCTCTCGATGTCCGGTCCTTTACTAGCCGTGACAGTATGGATCTGCTGGAGTCCAACAAAACAAAACATATTCATCTTAATAAATGAGAAAACTAGCTGTTATTTTTAATTTTTTAAACGAAATTATTCCTCACTTAGAGCTCAATGTTCAAGTGTTATTGTTTAGCAGATTTAAGTAACATTTTTGCCTGCTTTTCAAATTGCTGTTATTGAGTGTGCAGTTTTTCTTCAACAGAATATGTATAAGGAATTGAGTAGTGCTTATCTTTTCTTACCGTGTTTCAGATATAATTTGTAAAAAATTAATTTATTTGCTACAAACAATGAAGGGAATATCTAATTAAAACATTCAATTCCCCAGCTCCTACTTGATGTTTATTAAAACGAAGACTAGTCATGAACACCAGATATTCATTTTAAGAGCTTATGAAGAATCACTCTTATTGAAGTTAGAAATTATTAGCTTGAGGAGCATGGGTAATCAAATATCTGATGAGAAAAGCTGGAAATTGGTGTTACCGTCTAAGAAACGTACACTCATGTTTTGTTTACACTTGAGTTGTGCAGATATAGCACATCTAAAAAAAGAATGGCAGTGGCAACTTGAGGAAAGACTGTTATTCTGTTATTCGCTCAGAGTGCTCTTATTAGTCAATAGGTACTTCTGTTTTAAACTTTCTTTAGTGTTCTATGCATTCGATTCAGTTCTGCACATTACTATGTCTACTTGGCCTATTATTGATCTTATAGCGTAATTATTTGAAAATTTAGCACATATGTAACTATGATATCTTTATCTATTGGATGGTGGACCCCCCCCCCCTTAAATGAATTACTATTCAACTAATATCCCAAAGTTTCTTACCCTTTGGAGAATCTTATATTTTGTTGTTAAATTTTATTTATTTAGCTAAATTAAGTATGTTTGAGTTATGGTATTTTATTGATTGAATTAGTCATTCCAGATTTTACATTTAACTAGAAAGTTCCGGAAGTTTGGCCATGGTACTGATAACTATACAGAAGGTTTGAAAAGAAACTGATGAGCATATTTATAAGTTCCAAAACATTTATTCTAGAACCTGAAGATTGTTTTATTCCCCTTCAATGTAAATGTAGTCATATTTCTGGAATATTCTAGACACCGGTAGCTAAAGCCATTTTTTCTGATGTAGGAGAAAGAATTGTCTATTCCGACTTACTCCTTCGCTGTCCATCGCTGATCCACCTCCAGCAATTGGATGCATGTGACCTATCTTCTACACCTTCATGTCCTTGGCATGTCGAAAAAACAAGATTTATTGCCAAGGCTTCTTACAGATCCGTATGACATTCATTCTCGTTCCTGTCACGTGTCATCTCAATTTCAATACAAACACGCTTCTCATTTTTATACTATCACTTTAGGACAGTCCAAATTTACTTGGCAGCTTTGTATTCGTCCGTCCACCCATAGTGCACAGTGATGCTGAGTGTGTTCATAGCTATGCCCTATCTCAAACAGCAAGTCTGGTGATAGTGTTGCCACTATTTTCTTTCCAGCCCCCATAATGCATATTCTTTAGTCATTGTTAATTTTTGCATACCGTCGGTGAGACTAGATTGCACATTGTTGCATTCTTACTTCTATTCTACCTATGTATTTTTCGGAATGGTTAAGCACGTTTGAGGCCTAGAACTCGGAACAAAGTACCTGTAAGCTAGTAGTAGTGGTAGTGGTAGTATCTTTGTTTTAAAATTATATATACATTTCAAATATATTTTATGCATGGGTCTTAGATCGTACATGCTTAAGTATGATATACAATTAGAAAGAGGAACAAATAAAAATATATATAAAAATAAAATAATAATAATAATAATAATAATAAATCATTTTTTTCAAAAATGGGAAGGACGGTATTTACAGATATATGAATGGAAACATGTTGCATATTATTTATAATTATAATAGTTATTGAGTTCTAACCAGAAAATAAATTACTCCTACCTTCGCGAACTTTAACTTGGAAAATGCCCATATTCAACCGAATAGTATGGCTCGCCAAAGGTCCCGCATGCCAATCATTCTGTAAATGCTTTTAAAAATGTTTCTGGGAGCAACGTTTTTATCATTACCAGTGGGTACATTGGACCAGAATATGTACCCATTCCTCATCACCTGCACAAAATGGGAAGATTCTCCTACCAGAACTATACGTTATTGTTTAAGCCTTCCAATCTCCGAGTCTAAACCAGACTATTCCTGATCTAGGCTTTCCCCCTAGAACAAACATATATAACTCTTTAAAGATAAAGTTAGCTTATTGTGTCCCTTAAGGGCAAAGGCCTCCTAATAAGTAGGGAAAGGTGCTTTTTCCTAACGCGGTGAGCTATTCCACGCTAGTTTTTCGTATGCTGTTCAAAATATCTTCTTCTTCTGGGTGTATAACTCTTTATCCTAGGTTAATTTCATTTCATTCGACAGGCTCAAGGAGACTTTCGTATTACCTTCTGCCTCGATTTCCTACCTGCAAATATTATCTTAGCGGACCAATGGAGGGAGCCGCTGGGCCTATGGACAAATTGGGGAAATAGTTCGGAATATTGCCGTACAGATTGAAAGGGCCAGAATAGAAGGTATTACATCATAACGTTCCAAATAGTACTAAAATATTAAAAGTTGTGACGTAAATAAAGCCTTTTGTCATAAGTGATTTTTAAAAACCATTAAAAAGTGAATATCAAATTAGAAATAATTTAAGCAAACGGTAAATGAAAATGGCAAGAAAACTTGTGGTATGTACCAATGAAGCTTTGGATTCACCTTATTGTTCTGTGAAAATATGATACTCGTATGTCTGGAGTGTTGAGAAACTGTATTCGTAGAACATGCTGGAAAAGAAATAGGGTTTATTAGGTGTGTTAAATTAGTGTAGGACTGAAGTTGATTATCGCAAGACTCTTGCCAATTACACAGCGTGGCTGCAGGAACCACTGATCCCAAATTTACCACGTTATGGGATTGCTGTTATCCACAACGTTTCATATTACATTCTTCGAGAAAACCAGGCATCTATTCTTCCTACAGAAAGCATCGTGGTTGAGTACAAATAAAGTTGCTGGGACGAAAAACTAACCAAAAGCAAACTTCTGGAAAACGTTAAGGCAAATAAACCTCAACCAGTTTATATATTACATGCGACTGTTTAAACTTTACACAATCATGAAGTTACAAATAGGACTGAAAGGAAGGAAGAACTCATATGAAACATATTAAACGAGAATCCTGGCACCGAGATGCGCTAATGAAAGAGTAAATAGATTGAATTGGGATCGACTTGGGAATATTCAGCAGCGTTGATGAGTGCAGTGAAGATGAGAATAATGAGAAAAAAGAAAAAGACAAAAACTTTACGGATATTGCAAGGGGCATAAATAGACTCAGCTGTTGAATAGGGATGTAAGTTTGCTAAATTCTTCTGTATATCAAGCTATCATATTGAGAAGGTATTAAACATATGTACAATTATTAGGAAAACGAATACAAATCAATATTAATACAATAAATTAATGTTGAGAAAGTGTGCTAGCATTCGCTATCATCTCTTCATTACCTTATATATTTATCAATGACACAAACGAATAACTATCGCGCTCCCCTCGAGAAGCATATAGATAGCACTTTTCTTCATGGCCGGTGTCAACATGGTGCGCTTCAGATAACAAAACAGAGGAATGCATGAGTTAATTGTTATTCATAGGTTCTGCTGGTAAGCTGTTTAACAGTGTAACGCAGCATGTTTGCCTCTCTCTTCCTGTCAAGCGTGAGTGTGCGATGGCCCCCACCACTTTACGCTCACGCAGGTGAGCGGCAATGGAGGGAAAAAAAAAGACTATACGTTCTGGTAACGGGTATTGTCTGTTGTTACATTTAGGCATTTGTATTTTCTGGATAATTAACATATGATCACGAATAACGAATGTCTTTTGCACTAGATGAACACATGTACCAAGAGCATCTAAAGCTACAGGCAGTGTTTCTTTCAGGAAACATTGTTTGTAGGTTCTTACTTAGGAGGATGGAAGAGTTTAAACTGTTTAAACTGTTAGGACGTTTGAATATAAATTTGCACCACATTGCTGTCATGTAAGTAGAACTGTATTGCTATAAAACATTAAATTTTTATTCATAAAATAACTCAATAACACGATTTAAATGGTTTACTTTTGCATAAAAACTTTACTTAAGATGTATTTTTTTTTTAAGTTTTCTATTACTATATACTGTTCACATCATGTTGGTATATAAAGGGAATAACAGTTGTCGGTTTTGGTGATGTAGTGGTAACCATACTTGCTTTCTAGACCCAAGGTCGCGGGTTCAAACTCGGCCAGGATCGATGAATATTTTTCGGGTTTAAAAATCCTAAGTATGACTTCCTTCGGAAGAAAAGTAAAGCCATGGGTCCCGTGTCGTACATTTATGGCACGAAAAAGAACCTCAAGCCTGAAAGAAGAGGCTTCTTAGCAAAATTTGTCGGCCATTTCACGCTCCCGGAATTGAATGGAACGCTAATGACCTGAGATGTTAAAGAGCGTCCT
Source organism: Metallyticus violacea (assembly GCA_030762175.1). NCBI lineage: Eukaryota > Metazoa > Arthropoda > Insecta > Mantodea > Metallyticidae > Metallyticus > Metallyticus violacea. The sequence goes on from CM060835.1 coordinate 59,007,565, forward strand.
TAAATAAAACGAATCAATCAAGAATAACAGCAGTAGATGAAATAAAAAAATTGCTGTTGGAAGATGTCGAAGATGATGAATTGTGTCTGAGCTGCTCCTCTGATGAAGAACATTAAGTAGAAGCATTAAATAAAGTGAGACAACATAACTTGAGGATCATTAAATACTGTTAATTACTCTTCAATGAGCAGGCTTTTTGTAACATAGCTGCAAATGCTGTGGCTATCTTGTGTGAAGCATATAAACATGATACTATTTGTTACATAGATGGTGGAATCAAAGTATCTTAAGGAACAGTATCACAATACCCGGTGCGTTCTAGAAAATTTCGGCCATAGAAGAAAACACAAAATTTAAGAAAAAACTTTTTTTTTAATTTTTCAAAATAGTCATCTCATAAATCAATACATTTAGTCCAAAATTTCCAACTTTTAATACCCTCAGTAAAATAAATTTTGTTCACTGTGACAAATAAGTTTATGTCTCAGCTTCCACCTCATCATTTGATCTAAATTTTCGTCCACCCAGCCATTTATTTAGATGTGGGAACAAATTGTAATCGCTGAGAGCCAAACCTTGCTAATATGGAAGCGAAGGCAATGCACTTTTGCAGCAGCAGCCCCAGACGTTGTGTGAAGGATCATAATCGTGATGAAAAAGGATTTTATTTTACCAAGGTTTGGATGATTAGCCTGAATAGCACCCTTCAGTTGGTCCAATAGTAAAGCTAATACTCCCGGGTAAGGGTTCTGCCCTTCTGGAGATAGTCTACGAGCACCACACCATGAGATATATTAAAAAAAAAATTTTACCGCAAGCGGAACAGTTTTGGCTTTATTTTGTGCATTTTCACCTCTTTGGGCTGCTGCTTTGTCCCTGGCATGTAGTGAAGAATCCATTTTAATCTACTGTTATGAAGCTGGAAATTCACTGGAAATTCGTTTAAACAATTTTAAACGTTCTTGTGAAATGTTCATTCGAATGCGTTTTTAGCCAATTGTTAAAAAACGCGACATCCATCGAGCGGAAAACTTTCTCATACCGAAAACTTCGTGTAAAATGTAAAATGTAGCGAATAGGGGGCCTTTCGAGATCTTTGCAATGTCAGTCAACTCGCGTACTCTCAATCGGCGATAATCGAGTACGGCATCGCGAATTTTGGTCACAATGTTGTCTATCGTAGCAGTTTTGGGACGCCCTGAACTCTCAACATCTAGATGGATGTACGACCATGCTTAAATTCATTAGTACACTTTTTAACTGTCGAAAAGGAAGAGAAAGAATCCTTTGATGTGGAGTATATTTCTGTTGAGGTTCAATCCTTCAAAAGGAGTACTTTATCACAGCTTGTATTTCAGATTTATCCATTTTGTAGAAAATGTTAACACTAGTTTGTTTACACGCTCGTCACATACACGTGACTACACTTGACACGTCTGAAATTTTGCAGCGCGCCATTTAAAGGATGATACTTGACAATTATTATAGTAATTCACGACAGACTGAGAACTTTTAGATCACACCTCATACGCGTGTTGCATATGAGTGCGATGCGATTGCTAAGGAAATTAGGGTACAATTTCCTGAAGCCGACATATTTATAGCAAATGTTAAAGTATTTCTTACGGCACTAGAAACAGTGCCCTACAGTATCTCTTCCTCCATTCTAGTTAACAAGAAGTATACAAGCATTAGAAATAATACAATTTTCCCTTTGAAAGTAATTTCTAATCAATCAGCTGTATCTATCAATTCAGACATCGAACATCCTCCTACTCTTAAACTTTCCCTCATGGTCGCTGTAGATGTATGAAAGGCATATCTTGCAGCTCTGTAATAGTGTTCGTATTTTGATCTTTAGCAATGCTTTTTCAAAAGTATAGTAATTAAAACAAATTAAACATATATAGAGCTAACACTGAACGTCCATTGTAAGGGAATAAAATATAAGGATAAGAATTTTTGAGACGTATTTAGATGAGATGAAAAGGACGAAATGCCTATGAGGCGTAGTTTATACTTTTTATACTTTTCATTCAAGTAGCTGTTTTTATTATGAAAGTTGAGTATTGTATATTTTGTTATTTTTTCTTCCTTAAAGGTCTATAATTTGTTTCTTTACAATCCGCTTCTTGATGACAAGAGTAAGAAATGAGAAAATCCGCTGTTTGACTGTACGCGCTAGTAAAGCACGCATGTTTATTTTATATTGCTGAAGAACCCACCATCAAGTTATATGCATTATTAGGCATTTCTTTTTCTCATTTTCTGAACGGCATGTTTAAATGGGAAGCCATAAAATAAAGTATTTGCTTTTGTTTAAGTTTTGAGCTGAATATTTGTATTTGGAGGGAGGAAACGAAATTGAACTCGGGGAAATGCAGAGTAGATTAAGTACGATGAGAAAAGACAGCTACATCTGTGCACAGGCTGGGTGTAGGTTTAGAGTATTTCAGTATGAGAAACGCAAAGAGTGTGCATGGAGTTATTGTTGGAAGTTATTTATTCATATTCATTGTTACTTTTAAATCATTTTCTATTAAGACAAACTGCTGAAAGAATTCTTTTGATTTCGTTTTAAAATTAATATTAAAATGTTAATTATAATATTGTAATGATACGTAAACACGCGATATTTTGGATAACTGAGCAACCTTCTGTAAAGGCGAGTCAAGTAACAGTACTCAAACAAATCGCTTGCTTTGTGTGTCAACTTTCAGCATATTTTTGTTCTTTTTAACCACTTCTGTCATTTTTCACAACTTGTATGCTGTGTTCACATTTTACATCCTGTCCTCCATTCTCATTAATCCATCTATAGATCTTATTCTGATTTTCGGGCGCCTTTATAGTATAGTGATTAGTAAGTATGGTTAATATTTACATACATAGTATGAAATAAGTATGAAAAAATCAGAAATATGAAAAATTGCTCTGGTGAAATTATTCCAATGTGAGCAGTGGCACAGTCTTGCAGAAAATACGCATGATCAAGCACTCTGTCAGTTAATTCTTTGAAAAAAGGGGGCTAGTATGGTTTTCACATAAGTAACCTGATGGCGCACCATTTCATCGTGGAGAGGCACTCAGTTCCGAAGTCAGGTTTATCAGTACTCCAGTAACGATTATTTTGAGTACGCACGTAACCATGGAGGTGGAACCAGGCCTCGTCCAAGAAGAGCATTACATACAAGAAACAAATCAAACATTACATAAAGGAATACAAAGAAAAAAATCAAATACCTATTTTATTGGAATTTTACTAGGTTGGGTTGGGTTAGGATTAGTTTCATATTTATTGTTTATTTATTACATATAATAATATTTATTTAATAATATTTATTAGTTTCATATTTATTGGTTATTTATTACATATTACAAGATGCAGGGATATTAACTGCATTAAGGATGATTTGTAAACTTATACTTATCCCATGTACACATTTATGTGCCACAGTTATTTTATACGATTTAAAGTGCAATAATTTAGTAGCCTTTTGCACAGACCTATATGAAATTCCCACTTGATGTGCAGACGAAGAAAGAGATTTTCTAGGGGAAATTTTCCAAACGATTACCAATGTCATGCGATTTTTCTTCGCTGAGAACTCCACGCTGCCTTTTTGGTTCCTTAGGGGGGACACTTCTAATTTCCTGAAATTTATTATACAGATTAAGGACTGTTTTACAATCTGCAGCGTCTACATCCCGGAATTTTGCTTGAAACAGTTCTCGAACTTCATGAGCTGACTGAGTTAACGCATATAAATCGTATATAAAGACACGCTGTGCTGTTGTAAACACAATACTCCTTATGCATACTTTCGAATTAAGAAACGAAGAACCCGGGAACATCTGCGACAGCAGCAAGGTCAACAATTAAACAAGCAGGCTTGCTACTCCCTCCACGGCAGGTCAACGAATGGGAGCTCGCTCAAAGGAAAAGCCCTGCGCCACGAGTGAGAGCATTACTAATCTTGTACTTTCATTACCTATATCAAGTCCCATTGCCTCCAACACACGGAAAATTTCGTAACTATTGGGGAATGGAATTATCTGCGTCACATAAGCTGCCATTTCGATTACTTCATAATTTATTTTACCTTCTGCCTTGTCATTAGTTCTTTCTTAATTTTTTTGGCATATGTGTTTTAGGGTTATCCGCCTGATATTGTTATAATCTACTTTTATTGTAGATGGTTTATTTTCTGTCTAATTAGAATAAAAATATAGTTTCAGAGAAGGGTACTTTTTAGTTGGTGTGCCTATGCGTCTTAGGAGTTAAAAATAAAAGAACTTAGGAATGAGTACTACAGCATATTATTTATTTGTATTCTAAAGTAAATAAAAAGCTAACTTGAAGGCATGGGAGAAATGCGATAATTTCGCTATATGGTTACTAGCGAAATATTTTCTCTTTTGTATACTAGCAGATCTGAATGAATGTGTCTGAAGGGATCATAGCTTATATTTGTACATTCTCGGGTATGCAATAACTGGGGATTTGAAAGGTAATGTTTTAAATATTGCTTAAATGAATATTTTGACTTTGAACCCCGCTCTTTCTCGGTGTCAAATGGGGCACTTTCTTCAATCTTTAACTATTATATAAAAATTGTGTTTCTAATTAAATACTTATATATAATAAACATTCTGAACAATTCGGTTCAGCTATCGAACGACATTTAATTTACCAAAAAGAATTTAAATTCATTTATGATCTGTAGTAATTTTGACAAAAAGAAAAAAAAAAAAAACGCTTAACCGGAGTTACTCTGGTGCAAGGAAGTGAGATGAGAATACCCGATCCTAACTATGAATTAATTAAAGAGTAATATAGCTACCCTTTAATGCATATAAATAAAATATTTATGCCGAAATATGGAATATGAATGAGTTCTAATCCCAACTCGCTTGCCGGTCACGCATTAGAGTTCCGCACTCGGGCGGAAGAGGGCATTAGCGTAGTCCATTAGAAATGCACACACCTAGAATCGCTGTTGATTTTGGTTTATTTACGAACGCTCTTTAACATCTTTGGTCATCAGCGTCCCATTCAATTCAGGGTGTGAAATGGGCGATAAATATTGCTTATAATCCTCTTCTGTCAGGCTTGAAGTTTCTTTACGTACCATAAATCTACTGAAAGAAGCCACACTTAGGAATTTAGGCCCGTAAAAACCCATACCCTCGCCAGGATTGAATTCGCAATATTGGGTCCACGAGGAAATATGGTTACCATTAGACCACGAGGACCTACACCTAGTATCGGCGGACTACATTACGCTAAATGATGAAGTTGAAGATGAGGATGAGATGATGGAGCAACAGTAAAATAAGTGGCAAGTGAACCCCAGTAACCCAGAGAAAACCTGAGCAAGCCCTAATTTGTACATAATAAATTTCGCATAAGGCGGTTGGAATCGAACCCACGCCATCACAGAAGCAAGCAGTTTAATCATAGAGTCACGGAAGTACCAAAACTTTGAATATGTGCGTCAGGAAAAATAAAATTTCAATTCTATAAGATGTTACGAACATGAAGTGTATCCGGTATAAACTTTAAGATAAAAACTTACTACCAAATTCGCATTAGCCGGCAATACAAAATTAAAGACTTCCAGTTATTCTCTCAAAACGTGAAAGCGATAATATAAATATTGAGGAAAGCTAAAATATTTACGGCTGATGAAGAGCCATTAGAGAAAAGAGAGGGAAAACTGAATATTTCAGATGAATAGCCAGATAACTTAATAAAATAACTAAAATATGAGCAGTTATCTTCTCATTCAACAGATTATGTAGTAATATTAAAAGAACTGTGCAGAGATAAAAAGAGAAGTTCCGCAGAATTAAGCGCTCGAGATGGAAGAAAATTAACAAGTGACATTGAATTAGAGTGAGAGTTAAATTTAGCAAAGGGAAAGTAAAACAAAATTTAATAACTGAATGTGAGCGACTAAATTATTTAAAAATCCTGGGAAAACAGAAAAGCTGGTGCTCAGCTGAGAACGAAGTTAAGATACATTAAACATTAGATTAACGTCATGTAAAGATAACAAATTTCTGACAAAGAGTATATAGATAATCCTTAAACTATTTAAATTGCACCTTAAAATGTCATAAATTCCTTTAATGTTTTGATTTGATATAGTACACGTAGCTTTAAAAGCTCCTATAGACACCGCAATAACTAAAGAAACTTTTTTCAAGTACACATTGTGATATAAAGCATTTCAGCAGACTAAAGACAATAGTAGAAACAGTATTGTTTTCGCAAGAGAAGTCAGTCCTGGTGGTGTAGTGGTAATGATAATTGCCTCCTAAACCGGGATTGAATCTTCGTGAGTTCAACCCCGGCCGGGATCAATGGATTTTTTCGGGTGTAAGTATGGCTTCCTTCGGAAGGAAGTAAAGTCCTGAGTCCGATGTCGTAGATTTACGGCATGTAAAAGATTCTGAAGTCTTAAAGAAGAGGCCTCTGAGCAAAATTTATCGGCCGTTTCACTCCCTGAATTGAATGGTAAGCTGGTGACCTGAGGTGCTAAAGGGTGTCCGTAAATAAACAAAATACCTACGCTAGACTGCCGACTGACGATATCATTCTCCTACGTAATGCAAGATATGAAAACATACAACATACAAAACATGTACATATACTATATTGACTGCGAATTACTCATGGGAACCAAACTTTAATTAGAGTATCGTGCTCCAATGTACAGCTAGGGATGGAATGGAACTTTACATGGGCGTCCAAATTAAGAAAGGAACTGGAAACAATAGAGCAGGTTTTTATTTGGATGGTGGGTCAGGGGAATAGAAAGAGAGCATGAGGGAAGTTTAAGAACTGTTTAAGGAATATGGATAGGCAGCGGACAGTTACGCAATGCAGAGAGATTTTTTTTCGCTAGAAGTACAATGGATCTAAAATCTGAATGGTGAATTAAGCAATACACTAAAACGGGTAAAATTCACTAGACAGGGGCTCGCGTGGCTTAGTTTAAGGGATTGGCGGAAAATTAAGATCGCCGGAGACTATGAGAGGAGAATTTTCGCCATGTGGCTGAATGTAAGGAGAAATGGAGAGAAGTATCAATTGCATTCCTTTACGAGAGAGAGGGAGATCGTCATGCTGAACTTTGCTGGTAGGCAAGGAAGGGAAGAGAGATTGGGTAAATTTCTGATGAAAGTAAGACAACTCAAGTTTAAAAGGCTAATAACCCTGGAAGGGGATGGAGAAGAAATTTGATTTAATCCAGATGTGTGTGTATGTGCGTACGTGCGTGTGTGCGAATCCTAACGTGACTTCTTTCTTCTTTTTTGTGTATATTTTTGTATATTATATTTTATGTTTGAATTTTTATTTTGTTGTTTTAATATATGTATGCTTTATAGAGAACTGTGAAAGATCTAATCTAATATCCTATATTGAATTAAATGAGCCAGATATAGTGTATCATAAACGCAGGGATGGTCTGTTACACACGTACACTTATTGAAGTTTTATCTTTGCAGCATAGTAAGGGAAATGTTAGCTCTAACCTCCTAGCAGACTTTCCAAAGGCCCTCAATGATGGTGGGATATCTAGAAGCAATACCTTGACTTGAGCACTACTGCTGCAGTTCATTTTGGATATTATCGTTTTCTTTTGCTTTTTCCTTTTTCCTTTTTTTTTTCTTTTTTCTTTATTTATTTTTATTTTATTTTTTTTTTAGGCATTTCGGCTTCAGCTAGGAAATTATACTTGTAAAGTTGAGTAATACAATCCTTACACGACTTGATAATGGTGAGGTCCTTCTCTTTGCAAACCCTTTACAATTATTGATAGATTATAACCAGTGTCGGAAAGTCCAGCAAACCTTGGCACAAATGCGCAACTTTTATGCTATTGTACTAACAATGATTCCAGATATACACTGACGTCACGAGAATGCACACGTACGCTAAAAACAGTGGTGACAGATGAATCATTCAAGGTCGTTCGAACTTAACTGTGGCAACTCTCTATAGTAATACCGTTTATCATGTTCATAAGAGAATTAATTTGAGTCAATTGGTTGAACAGAGGAATTCCTAGTTCGCTAGTTAAGAGTAGTGTAAATGTTATATGTAAATAACATTATCATCATAAACCTTAGGGAAAACAATTAGGAACTTCTCAAGCACACAGTATATCATCCACTTTATGAATTTTTATGTCGATGAGGCTATTAGGAATTGCTAAATGTACTTTATGATAACTAATCATTAGGAAACTTTATATTTCATATAATTTCTATTTTCCATAATCAAGTTTAAAAGGAAAGGAAAGGAAAGGAAAGGAAAGGAAAGTGGATCCCTGTCGTAGATTTACGCACGTTAGAGAACCTCAAGTCAGAAAGAAGAGGCCGCTGAGCAAATTTATCAGCCAATGCACGCCCTGAATTGAATAGGATGCTCAAAACCTGAGATGTTAAAGAGCGACCGTAAATAGACCAAATCAACCATGACAAGTAGTATTTTCTAATTAAGAAAACAATTTATACATTCAATACATTTATACAATAATTTATACATTCTCAGAATTATTAGTGGAAAAATAACCACAAATCTTCTATTCTGAACGTTAAGCTGTTTGGTTTCCGATAAGTGTCACGTTTGATGATAAGTATTAAAAATTATTTAAAAAATGTTCTCATTTTTGGACACTTAGGTTTCTACAGAAAAAAACAAGGACATGGTAAAAATACATTTAAATAAATTAGCAGGAACTTGTGTAGCACGTAGCAACTGTATTTTAATTATAACTTTAATATCCATGCTGCGCTACAAATTTATATATAACTTAACCTTTTATCTACCAAAATGTAAGCTTCGTGTGGACGACGTGCTAAAATAATGTTCAGGCGCTTAAGGATCTGTAGATATGTTTGATTCGTTAAAGTATGAAATAAAGGCATTTAATGATATTTAACAGAAATTAAAATAATATTTTACTCCCCTTTCATTGCAATAATTACTTACTAAAGAAGTCCAACAATTAATGGTATGTGTGGCTGTTTAAATTTAAATATATTAAATGTGAAAACTGCAACCTAAGTATTTAATTTTTTACACACAATTTCATAAGAACGTCAAGTAATTGATTTGTAGTTCACTTGTAATTCATCATAAATCTGTAAGAATTTTTTCTAATGTGAGGTCCATTCATATAAACAACATGAAAAGATCACAAAGAAACTTGCCAAAGTAGGCTACTAAAATTTACACTCAAATTTAACTGCCAACTTATACAATACACTTAAAAAGAAGGCAGATAACGTCTTATAAAAACAGTTATCTGAAACACGTTTCTTGAAACATTAACATCTAGTAAATGCAATACAGCTAAATGGCAAACAGAAAACTTGTTAAAGGCTTCTATAGAAAAAAGTTCAAAATAATGACATGAAAAAAACCTGAAACAATAAATATGACTATTCCTCATCGTAATCCAGTTACTACTTTTTACTATGATGGCCTTGATATGTTATCGGACAACAGCATTGAATAATTGTAATAATTACCACATTACATTTTTAATTTATATTATTACTTACATATATCTTAAAATAATCCCGACACGATAAGATCGTCGAGCAGCTCTTGTTAATTTCTAATGAATAAACCCCATACCCGGAACTTCATAGCCAGGTCCACACACTTCAAAAGCTCGGGAGAGAATCCCTGTACTGGGAGAAAAATTGTTAGCTCACGGACCCTAAAAGGCAAGACATGCCTTAATTAATTAGGATAGAATTTAAACATGATACGATCCCGACCACATGACAGTACCAAGGACAGAGAAGGAAAATTGTCGATTAACGAACGCACTTCCATGCAGCAACGGCACCATTCTATTGGTCGAGATTTATGTCAAAAATAAAATTGTTTTTAAAATGCAATAGTATATATTAGCTACTCCAATACTAGCATAAGGATCAGAAAATTTGACAAGGCGAAACAATATGAACAAAAATAAGGGGCAGAGGAAATGAAACAGGCACCTTTTAGCTGCTATCTGTATTCTGTTAGATTATAAAAGAAATGAGGGAAAGATATAACTACAAAATCCACATATTGCTTAAGTTATACGGAATAATAGATATTCGTATAGAGTGATCTCATACAGCCTTCATCGCAAATTAACTACCTCAAACAGGAAGAAGAGAAATAAACGCCTTTAGGAAAGTTTTCTGAATCCGGAATGTATTTGATGATTTATGATAAGAAGTGTATGTGATTTCATAATAAAGACTTTGTATAGAAGTAGAAAGTGCTCTATAGGAATACGTGAACTCTCCGCATTTCTAAAAAACCCTATAAAGGAACTATTGCAATGTTTAGTAACGTTTTGCATTTCTTAGTCGGTTTGAATTTTACTATTTCCTATATACTTAAGATCGATTACCATTCTTCATTATACCATGTTGTTCTGGATTTGAGCAATTATTGAAACATTTCTTATTTGGTAATTTCACTATTTAGCATATGTATATCTTAGTTTTAGTCGTCTCTTAATCAGAATATGGTGCCCACGTATTCTAAAACGGATAAATATTTAAGAGCCTAAGGAAGCTTAACCAAACATTTCGGTTAAAAACAAAACTGGCATTACAAAATAAATTTACTCCGTTTTAATATGCAGCTTAACCATGCGACGTTGTAATTTTGTAACAGAAATTTGATTGTTGCTATGATAGCAAGTAAAATAGGACCATTAAAATTAAAGTTTGTATAATGAGAAGATTATTTGAAAACTAATCCACCTTTTTGTTGCTGCAGCATACCTGAAGTGAAAACAGCTAAAAGAAATTTACTTAGACATGATATTATTATTGATCCCTATTTTTTAACAGATGGTAAGGTAATCTTTTGTAAAATTTTGTGACAAATAATCGCGCTCTGAGCAACACAAGTAACACACATAAAAAGAAATAATTAATTCAGTCGTTTATTTCCTCAATGTTAAGTTACCATGAATATTTTTAATATGAGCATCTGTATCAGTAAATATGCCGTGAATGTCTTAAGGAACAAGGTTTCCTGTGATTTCCATTTCCTTATTTGTAATCATTTTTTCTGTCGGAATAAATGTTACTCGTTTTTTTAATCTCCATAATTTTTCTACGCTATTCTTAATCGAATATGTTACTTTTTGATAGGTTAGGTTAGTTCAATTTAAATTTAACAAATATAAATAAAGAATAATAATAAGCATAATCATAATAATAACAATAATAGAAAATGATAAAAATTAATTGATACATTAGATTAGGTTAGTTTGTTTAACAAAAACATTATAATATAAAACAAAACAAAATTTGACTCTACTAACACTATTTATAAGGCTCGGGAGCGCAGCCGTAGCTGCTTACAACTTGTAATACTATACTTTAACACAGGTTTACTCACAGTATTAGAGAACTTTAATAATACTTCTTTTCTCCTTTGTTTTCTGAACTTTATTTTTAGAACTCCATTGATATAATTATATCTTCAAATGGGTTTATCTATTTCCTCTTTCTTTAAATTACTTACTTCACAGGCTAAATATTCTAAGCATCTCACTTGTTCTATAATCTGATTCCATTTAACTACTTTTGCTCTTCTCATATATTTTCATTCAGAAGCTACTGCTTTAGTTTTATCTATAGAAATTTTTATATTATACTGTTCTGCAGCATCAAATAAGATTTTTGAAAGTCATCTTCTGTGTCAGAAATTAAAACCTCATCATCATCATTAGAGTTCCTACTCGTCCACTTATATTTCCAATTTTGACCCCTTTGGAATTCCTTGTTTTATATTGTTTCACTTTTGATCTAAATATTTGTTTAATAATAAGACAGATAAACCGCATCCTTGTCTCAGTCCTAGATTTGTTTTTATTTTATTTGCTTCTAAATTATTTGTTTTGACCAATATATATGTTTCCTTATAAAGTGCTTTTATTGCGTTTATTATTTTATTTGTATTTATATTGTTACTGAAAGCATAAAATGACACTTCATTTAAAACTGTTAATAATAATCACTAACCTTGTTACAAGAAATGTTGAAAAGAATGTCCCTCAGCGGCAATATATTGCCGGCATCTGCGTAGGAAATCCCTGTATTTCATCTATCTAACATTTTTCCGCAATTCATGGCGGATCAGAACACGTTTCTGCTCATTGAGAGATCCTTTCTCTTGTTCTTTTTAACAGTGTATATTTCTGGAACACGATTTTCATGGTATTTTCTTGCGAATCACCTTAGCACTTCTCTGCAATAATTCATTTTCAAATATGTATCGTACATAAACATCATTCTTCAAGAGCATATTTAGATACATGGTAGTATAACAATCGAAGAACACAATTCTGAGTAATACACGAACACAAAATTACTCTCCGATAAAGCCTCCTCAAACTAACTAGAAGCTATCACCTGCACATAAGATCTTGACAATGGCCCTTAACTCAAATATTCTCACTGTATATGGATTTCTGTTTGGCGAGGTCATAGATAGTTGTGACCGTTAATTGCCGATATTGCCATTGGGCAGCTGGATCCAACAGAACTAGGGAACCCACAGCTGATCCTTTATAAAGAATTATAGAAAGCAAACCTTATCACAATGCCTTGTGTCATTATAGAAACCTACTCGCATTACGGCCTGCAGGGAATTGTAAAAAAGTATGTCTTCCTCCTTTGTGAGAATGCCACATATATATGATTAAAGGCAGCAGAAATTCTAACAAGATTCTATGTAAATATGAATTAACGCATGTACCTAGGCCACGGTTCACATCGGTTTAAAAATGCAAATTATATTGTTTATTATAAGTTTTTCTTAATCATTCAGGTATTCCAAGAGACGCAAACGGAAGTACCTCTTCGTTCGCCTAAAGCCAATCATTTGCATGGAACTTGGTTTGCAGCTGCATTTTACTAAGTGGAAAAATATTGTAGACAAATTGGATAACAGCAATTCTCAAGGTAGATAATGCTTTCTAAATTACAAAAATGTTACATCTGCAGCAGTAATCAAAGACAACTTTGCTGACGTTTTTGTTGCCAACGAATATCTGGAGGATGCATCTCTTCCGTTAAAGCACGGAACTCCAATGAAGCAGTTTTAAATAAGTACACATTGCCTGTTTATTTGAACGAGCTTTTTCATACACAAAGATGAACTTAGTTGTAGCTCTTCAATAAGAAGAAACAACTAGGTAATTGTCATGGACAGGAAAGGAATGGCAGCTATAAAATACATGCCAATGGCTTCATGTCATGTGGAGCAAAAGTTTTCTTGCCATAAAAATGTATTGATGCACATTTTAAAATACTTCACAACATACTCTTTGAAACTGTGCATATTTGTTCATTAGTTCATCTCGAAAAAGGTGAGAATTTTACTAAGTACGCTAATATTTAACATATTGCTTAAAAATACAACATTTTATTTGTTACTTTGCATGCTTTCTTAAAATAGTTCAGTAAATAATTAACATATTAAGGTATATATGTTTGTACTTGAAAAACATTTGCAACTCATTCTCATGGACATATTTATCAGTTTAACACAAAAAGGTTAGAAAAACTAAATCCTTTAAAAGAAATAAACCATCTATTATAAAGCCTAAAGCAAGTTTGTAAACTCTTTAAAATTGGGCACAATAGGCAATTCCTGTAATACCTTATAGGGTTTTCAGTTTATTAATGGTTTATTTTCAACTTCATTATACAAAAGAGATTATAGTTTTTATTGAAAGGACTGGTTCTTAATATTGTTTATTATTGAGGCTTAGCATTGTAATCCGTTAGTTATACTTTTTTATTTATTTTGTCTCCTTGGCTTTCTGTTGCAGAAATGAGTGTAGTTTCAGGTTTTGATAGCGTTTTTCTTGAAATGACAGAACAGAATAATAGTTATTTTTGAAGTCCCAAAGTGCCATTTTTGCATGAATTGGGAGCTACACACATTACTAGGGAATAATACGTGCTAAAATATGAAAATAAATGTGACAATTGTTACTTATTTAAGTGATGCCATTAAAGATCGAGGTAAATATTAATTTCTTACTGAAGGAAGTTTCTAAATTGAAAAATGGAAATTCGTTTCCGGTGGGTAAACCGAATAGAAGTACATATTTAATAATTGATTTCTTTAGATACAAGAGTTGTAAAAACTAGCCTTAGGATCTAACAAGTGGCGGAAATGAAAGTTAACGCACTGTCATGGAAAAGAGTATTTGTTTCTGATGCGGCATGCACCACAGTCTCGCAAGATCTGTCTAATAGAACATAGAAAAACGACGAAAGTGTGCAGGCATATACAAGAAAGTATGTCGCCTTATCTTGTACAATAAGTATTGGTAGCCTTCTTAAAAATGAGTAGTGATATAGTGAATAGGCTCATATAAGATGGTACGCAAGTATTACAGGCAGGCCATAAAATTAGCTAAGCTGGAGATAATGCACCACGGATACGCTTCTAAGATTTTGGGTTAGTGAAACGGTTGATGAACAGATGATAAACGCAGATTTTTCGTTAGGCAATCTTTGTTCTGTGTGTGGTAGGGATAATCTCAATGGTTAGTCTCTTGACTAATTTCTACACAGTCGGTATACATGAATTAAAAAAAATGGCATACTCTTAAGTAAGGAGAGAAAATTATTTGTAAATAGTTGAGATAACGACTTAAGCATTTGGTTTTCAAAAGCATTTATTTGCTTAACTTAGGTGTGAAAATCGGCATGTCGATTTTTTAAATTTATTTAATGCCCGTTTTTACTGCTGAGGAATCACAGGCAGTAGACACTGTGATACCTGTGTTGAAATGATAAATTAGAAAAGGATATTTTTAAGGATGGAAACGTTCCAGGCCTAAGTTTAGGGTACCTCTCTGGAAATTTCCACAAATGAAAACAGAAAAATCTGAGTCAGGGAGGACGGTCATGGCGGCAATCGAACCCCAGACCTTCCACTCACGAGTTCGCGCATTAACGACCCCGGCCAGGCGTGGCGGCTGTAAGCAAGGTGAAATGATATGTAAGTTTACTACTTACTTCCATTATACCATTATCTAACTTCAGGGCCTTGATTAACTCCTCTCAATATTACCCGTATTTTCAAAAAAAAAAAAAAAAAATCCTTCTTATTATTATATTTCTTTTATCTCGGAGACGAACCTTTATATTCCCTTTAAAGTAACTTCCGATAGGGTTCTTATTCATCTCAATTCAGAATTCTTATAGTTTTTCCTTTCCAATAAAAACGTTCAAGTTTTAATGTTTATGGGTTTCTCTCTCTCTCTGGTTTAGCCATTTATTAATTTTAATGTTTTGATCTCTTAATTTTTGAGTCACTGAATGAAAATAAACTGAATTAATTGTGATTCCTCGGAGCTCTGATTCATTATATTTCCACAGAAAAACAACGGAAAATATAAGTTAAAAATAAATAAAAAGTCACTTGTAGGAGAAATTGAAAACAGAATCAAGAAAACAGTACAAACAACTTAACTAGTCACTATAGCATATCCATTTTAATCACCAATATTTAAGTTTAATAAATGTCTGCACCATTGAAACAACCACCAGGACTTATGAGCAGTACAGAAATACGGAATTATAAGACAAGCTATCTAATATGCCGTTTAAACACTAAATAATTTTTATTTTACAATGTGCATTTGTTCTTGTTTTGAGATAAACTATAGGATAGTTTTTCCAGTAAAATCTTAATAAATGAAAATAAATCTGAAATATATATATATATATATATATATATATAAAAACGCCAAAATATCTGCAAAGCTTAAATTAAAATGAGCATTCATATTCTTCAAAGAGTAAAGGTTATAATAACGGAAATGACGTATATTTGAAATATTCTAGGAAAGGCAGAGGAGGTAGTAGGCTGTCTATAACGAAATGAAGCAGATAAAAATAATATAGGTTGCAAAAATGTACATACTAAGAAAAGATATAGATGTTCATGTGCTGTAGATCTGTTATCTCAAGCGTAGTAAATTGTTTTAGTTTCAAATAATAATAATAATAATAATAATAATAATAATAATAGAGTATTTGAAAATTTTAGGGCGCTGATTAATTATTAATGATTGTTTCACGGACAATTAGGCGCGTGAAGATCTTATTGTCCTCCAAGCTTTCGGCCATTGTGACTTTGTGTCCTCCTTACTGAACTGGACAAATGGCGCGGACGAGATATCATGTAAATAATAATAATACTAATAATAATAATAATAATAATAATAATAATAATAAGCAAAAACAGCTTGACCGAGTTTATCTTAAGTATCTATAAAGTACAGATGGGAAAATAGAAATACATGTTGAGAAACTATCACCAAAAAGATTCAAGACTATGATAACCCAGATATCACCGAAATATCGAACTAGAACCAGCGTTCCCAGATTTTTGACTCCGGGAGTCATATTCAGGATGCATTTCAAGTGGTGCTTAATTTTAGTGTTACGGGGGAAGAAAGAAGGAAAAGATAGTAATGGAATATAAGGAAAAGAGACATCTAGTCAACTACACAATGATCATGCAATGATATTATAACACTTTAAAATGTACCATAATATCTTATTTATTCTAAACTATCAGCAGTACACATTGTCATAAATTGGCCATACATAAAGTTCTTTCAAAGCTCAAAAAAAGAAATCATTTGCTTATAGTGGATTTTACATTATGAATGAGTTTTTTTTATTTGGTTTATTTGCAGACTTTCTTTAACATCTCAGGTCATCTCAGTTCAAATCAGGGCATGAAAAGGCCGACAAATTTTGCTCAGAGGTCTCTTTTTTCAGGCTTGAGGTTCTTTGTCGTGCCGTAAAACTACGACAGTACCCACCACTTTATTTCCCTTCCGAAGGAAGCCATACTTCGGATTTTTACGCCCGAAAATATTCATCAGTCCTGACCGGGATCGAACCCGCGATCTTGGGTTTAGAACGCTCATAATGAGTGAGAGCAACAATAAGATCCATTCAATAAACTCAGGAGTTCTTTCAATTAAATAATTAATTTCAATTCAATTCAAATACGTAATCGTTCATTACTTGTTATTCGAAAAATGTATTATTTTTAAAGAAGAATATTTCTATTTAGTTTTACTAACTATGTGGAACTAGAGTAGTAGCTGTAAGCTACTACGCTACAGTAAGCCTAAATTAAGATATAACATTAACTAACACATTAACGTTTAATGAGAATTGTGGTTGCATTTTTTGCGGTTCTCTTATTTTAGGTTCAATTGTTGATAATTCCAGGCGAATATCCAGTTCGGCATCAGGCTACTTCTATATTTTGTTTTAGTAGCTGAATAGGCGAAAATATGTAGTTGGGAAAGACAGCAATGCCAATTTTGCTTTCTAAGACAAGATTTTGAGTTCATATTGTAAATGCAGTCAAAATTACAGCATTTAAGTTTTGAAATGCGAAATTTACTTTGCTGTGAGATGTCACATCCATGGGGACCTCTTATCCCAGTAATTTTTATTTTTATTTTATTTTTTTTTTGATCGCCTATTTGTCAAACACTTTTTAACGAAACCTGAGGGAAGTAACTACTGCTGTTGATCTCATGAATTTTATTTTTATTTTTTAGCGAATTCCGAAGGAATGTAAGATATTGCGGTTGTACCCATGGAAAGATTTTCAATAATGTTTCCAAATCTCCATCGATCGTACATACTAGGCACCTGCAATGAAGGGAAAAATAAATAAATTTATGTATATATGTGTGTGTCCATTAACGCTGTATCAGTCTCAATTTTTTTTTAAAGAAACTCTGCATATAATCGTCAATTAACATACAATTCGTCGAGTTCGTTAACCAGTAAAATTGAACCATTGGGGTGGGGATTAACCTTAAGTGAAACTTTTTTTAAAAAAAATAAAAAATCATTCTAGCGGCCGCAACTTTTCTTTACTCTCAACGAAACTCGTTAATTTTTTTTTTAATAAAATTATAAAATAATTTTCTGAATATCATGACAATGAGTCGTTTTTGTTTATTCTCAACGAAACTCAATAAATTTCTTTCAAAAAATTATAAAACCATTTTCCGAATAGCAGGACAATCGAACCATTAGAAGTGGGGGTATACCAAAAAACGAGTGTGTGTTTATCTGAAGCCCAAAATTTAAAAATCGCTCTAGCGGCTTAATATTTGTTTTTTCGCAACAAAACTCCGTATATAGTATTTAAATAAAAAAAACATTGTTTATGAAATCAGGGAAATCAGTTATTTAAATCGGGCTATTAGGAGTGGGAGTATACCATAAAACGAGAGTGAGTTTACGTTAAACCCAACATTTCAAAATCGTCTAGGGGCATTGTTATTTGTTTTTTCGCAATGAAATACAGTTAAAATAAAATAAATGAAAATCAGGGAAATACGGGTTATTTAAATCGGGTCATTATGAGTGGGAGTATACCTATTAAACGATTGTGCAGATTACCTGAAACCCAAAATTTAAAAATCGCTCTAGAAGCACCAATATTTGTTTTTTCACAACTAAACCCTGCATATACATTTAAATCAAATAAGAAAAATATTTTCCGAAAAATCAGGGAAATTGGACCATTTGAAGTATACTTGATTAAAAAAGCACTCTTGCGTGAATTTTCTCTATATTGTTTTAAAATAAAAGGACAACTTAATTCAGCATATAAACTGTATTTATATTTTTTATATTTAACGAAAGAATCATAGTGAAGATAGCAAATGTGCAATATTTTGTATATAAGAGCGCTCTGTAATAATTTTCAGAAAAATCTTTCGTTACACGTTTTTACTACAATAACATTTAGATTAAATTTGAAAACCAATGGATATATATGAAACTTTTGATTGTTCATTGTTACATATGTATAATTATTTAGTAAATTTTAATTGTTTTTAAATAGTAACATGTTTTTATTCTATTAAAACATATGAGCATCATCTTCTTAAATATGCAATGTTATTCGAAATGTTATGTCACTTCTCTCTATTTTGGCAAACGTTAAGATGATACCAACGTTCATAAACATTGTTACATTTGAAAAAAATTAAACACATCCACACAGTATAGATTTGTCTATCAGTGGTCATACATTTTATTTAATTAATAGTATACCATTCACTTTTGTGGTTTACCGTCAAGGGTGGCAGAGGTCGTTAAGGCGAGGAGGGAGGTGTTAAGGGATGTTTGGGGTTGGAATCCCGCCAGGACCGTTCTCCCTGACTGAGATTTCTTCCAGGTTTTCCTCAGTCCTCATAAATGGCAAATGCCGATGAGGTACCCTAGATTTAGGCCTGGAACGTTTCCTTCCTTAAAAATAAATCCTTTTCCAATATATCATTTCATTTTATGTATCATCAGTGCCAATTACCTATGGTGTCTCTGTAGTAAAAATGGGTGTTAAATACCATTCATAACTTTTGTTGTTTATTCTTAATAATAATAATTCTAAAAATATGATTTCTATTTCGTAACACCATAGGTTGCAAAACTTCTACTTTTGTTCCCCTAATACTACACAGTAATGCCATAACTTATTTCATGTGCTTAATGCGGTCTAATTTGGATTCTATATACTTTTTATTAACAGTTATTCAACTGGGCGAGTAATTCGCTTCTCGTAGTTTAGTCAGCTCGTGTGTGACGGTCTTTTCTTATAATGTTCAAACCAGTCTTTCAAATCTTTGAGATGAGCGCGAATATTTTTCTGCATTTTTTCTCCCATGTTGATTCATTCAAGAAGCTTTTCGAAAGAGGGAAACATTGATATATTTATTTTTCACACACTTCAATCAATACATAAGCTTTCTGTTAAAAGATGACTCTTTATTCCTTGTATAAAACCTGTGGCAGTTTTTTCCTGGAATGGTGCATCCATTTCGTTCATGTTGTTGAAAATGTCGGTCAAATGCGGCAGTTTGCACACCCAGTCGTATAATTTAAAATCGCCAATAGAGCGTTATGGTCCATCAAAATGCGGCTTCCTCTGCACACAGTGTCAACGCTTTCCTCGAGACAAACACATTAACTAAATGTGCAGAAGGAGGAACTGATATGACTTCCCGTATCTTCGCACGTTACGAGTAGTTTTAAGAGTCTGTTTTTAAGAGTTCGCGGTGTTAAATAATGTATTATTTTTATGGCACCATTCAACTGTCATAAGTCTGAAGAAACTTTTCTCGAAGCTAGCGCGTGTCTAGAAGAACGCAATAGTATGCCACAATTCTTTGCCTAATATTTAATTTTGGCAATGGCTCCAGCATTGTGATTCATCAGTGCATATATCTGCACAGGTTTCTCAGTATTTCATTTGATGAGAAGAATTCATCCACCACATTAAATATTTTACCTTCTGATGTGTTAGTTGGTAATGATCTGCAAATAACGAGGTTCTCCTGATAGTTTTGAAAGTAAACATAACGAACATATACCATTAAAACCATCAATCCAGCAACGCTAGTCGATTTATCCAGTTGTGTGCGAGTGATGTGATTAATGTAACGCTCATTCATTCTTCTAGCAATGATGTCATTTGACAAGGGAATGTTGGGAAGTTACTTAACTGTTTTTCATCAAGCAACTGTTGAAAATATCATTGTGCAAGTTTTAATCAAAGTTTCTTCAATGATAAGAGCTTCACCAGTTCGAGCTACACGGTAGCTTATTAGGTCGGAAGCTTCCAGTTCATTTTCATTATTGCTTTTAGCAAATGTTGTATAGTTTTCTGCAAAATTTCATTCCTCTTGAAAAAAAAAAAAAACAGACGGTTTATCTTTCAATTCGGGATTGTTTCCCTAGAAATGTCGCCGAGGTTTAGAAGGAAATAAACTATTGGCCAACCCGTAAATCACACAAAAGTCGGCCATAACTTGTTTTTGTGAATTCATTATTCGAGTAACGTTCTTCATAATTTCGGTTTTTATTGGGAGGTATTTCCCCCACTGCCCCTTTTCTGTCGCGTTTTGCATAACAATGATTGAGATGATTGTTTCTTTTTCGGAAAGCTCATCTTATACGCAAAACCTGGAGTGCATTACTTGGTTATTGTCTTTTTGTCCCTCCATTTCAAATGTAATCTTTTTTCCCTTTAAACTACATGTTAGGAAGCAGCGATCCATACCCAAAAGAAAATCGCCCAGAAACATAATAACCGATTTTATCTTTCAAAACTCAGAATACAAAGTAAAACAAATACGCGTTTTTTTTATTTTGATATAGTTGTGCATTTTTTCATTTAAAATTACCTATTTAAATTTAGAATGAGATATTTTTGATTTAAAATTATTTTAATTAATATATTTAAACATATTCACACTTGTAGAACTATTATTAAAATGTTAACTTAAACTTAATTGTAAAACTAAGAAAAGCTTAACTATAATATTATCAAACATTTTAATTACCAAGCTACTTATAAATCACCAAGTAATAATTGACGAAGAAAGAATAAAAATGTTTAAACACAATTTTAATAACAACTTATGCATCTATAGTTAGTTATTTAATTTAAATTTTGCAATTTTAAGATCTTATTTTTAATCAGAAAAAGCTCATTTTTAAACGAAAATAGTTAATTTGTAAATGAAAAAAGATCAATTCTTTAACGAAAAAAGGCGCATTTTTATTGAAAAACGCTCTAAAAATTTAACAGCAAAATACAAATACTACTCTACTGGAAAATCAAGTGTCAAGAAATAAGGTGATTGTAACATAGAGTAACTATGTAGGTAACAGTTAAGTAACACAAAGTCACAAAGAGGTCAAACCACAGAATATTCGCGGAGGAATCGCTAAGAAAGCGTAGTATTATCGCTATGAAAAATTCAAAGTGAATACCTCCAAATCGACTAGACAAGCTCTTATATAGGGATAAGTTTCGAGGACCTTCGAGCGGATTCCAAAAATTCTTGAAGGGTCGGATGAGGAACTACTAGAATGTGCAGTTTCAGGAACACGGCAAGCGCTCCCCGCTCAGCCTCGTTAGTTTTCCCTCTCGCTCTGCAGTACTTTTGTAGCTACAGGTAGCAGAATGACCAAGCGTCGTCTTTTAGATTTTTTTTTATTTGGTTTATTTACGGACGCTCTTTAACATCCCAGATCGTCAGCATACACTCAACTCAGGGCGTGAAACGGTCGGTAAATTTTGCTCAGAGGCCTCTTCTTCTTTTAGACTTGAGGTTCTTTTACGTGCCGTAAATCTTCGTCACGGGACCCACGCCTTTACTTCCCTTCCGAAGGAAGCCATACTTAGGATTTTTTACGCCCATTGATCCTGGCCGAGATCGAACCTGCGATATTGGGTTTAGGAGGCAAGTATGTTTATCACTACACCACATGGATCGACATCGTCTTTTAGAGGAGGCGCGTAAGTTCAACTTTGCAAATTTGCATTTATAATGTAATTTCTAGCTTTCTTATTGTCATTCTACTTTTTGTGTCTTATTCTTTAATTTCATTAACATTTTATTAATTCCTTTAGGATCCGTGGATCACAGATTGAGGACATCTGGCTAGAAGAATGTCGAACAGGGTAAGTTACAAAATTATATATGGATGTGCTCAGATATACAGCATAAACTTCATGTATCTAAATTCGTATCCTAAATGGTTTAAGTTGCAAATCTAGAAGTATGAATAGGATATGTTTCAAACAGACAAACAGAAGTTATTGAAATGACATTAAATTCGTAAAATATTTAAAGAAAGCACAGAACAGAAGCAGAAATATACTCCATATAACGTCAGTACCAGAAATTGTATGACAACAAATACATAACATTCATAATTTAGCTAAGATAACAAAACTCCAAAGGTAATTCTAGTTTCTAGTAAGGTAGTTGCTAAAGTACAAAAATTAAAATAAAGCTGTTGCAAGTAATTAATTATTAATAGAATAGAAAACTATTTTTAAAATTCAAATACAATCAATTAAAGTTGTGCCAATATGTAAAAAAAATGACTAAACTAAACCATATGGGTTATTTATAAGCAGGCATATACTTCAAATAGCCAAAGAAAGGTGATCAACATAATATTTATATCATAAATTAAACGATACATGAAAAAAATATAAGAATATTCTAAGGTATGTTATGTATGTACTTCTGAAAACAAAATAAAATAATAAGTAAACATAAAATGACAAAAATACATCATACTGTAAAATATACAGTATCAGCTGTCATGTACCATTGTATAGCGTTTAAATAACCAAACGGAAAAGCTGTAAATTATATTAATTGGAAAAAATAAAATGTATCCAAGGGCTTACTATACATAATGCAACAAATATGTAATGTAAGTAATCGATACTAATCGCCGGCAATATTTATCTCCGGATAGACGAATTCGAGTCTGAAATGGCGGATATTATAAAAAAAGTATGGAGGAATAAGCCTTATCACTGCGTAGGATAGACTCCAAATAGCCCAATTAAGACACAAATCATGCATATTTTAAAAACTTGCATGTAAGGTATTTGCTATATCTATTGTGCTAATCAAATGTTAAAAGTGCAAAACCAGGAGACTCGGACATATAGGCTACAAATTTGAAATTAGAGAATTACAAGAAAATAATTAATACTTTTACAGAGCATAGGATTTAGTACGCTTGAACTTTTCAGCATAATTAGGCATTTTGTAAGTCTAAAATACTGAACATTGGGCAAAGAAAAAGCAAAAGATGTTCTTACAATCTGAGACAGAGCAAAAGCTGGTTAAGAGGAGGGGGGCTAACACAATATACCCAGGATAGTGATCAAACATGCAAAAATAGCTTCAGTAGTGAAAAGAAACGGATACTAAATAATAAGTTGCTGAAATGACCTAACAGATTATTTGCATCTGCACTTCAAAAGAAGGCGCAATTGCATTAGTTAAAATTTCGAGTATCTCTTTAATCACAGAAATAAATTATTTTATAAAATTCCTCAAATATGCTTAATAATATGCTCCTTACATAATTTTTTCGCGTTACTTGATAAGTATCAAGAATGTAAAAATTTCAAGTATTTTAATTTATGGCCTTAATTATGATACAATGAAAGCAAAATTGAAGAAAGCTGACGAAAAATCTGGAGAGAAAAGATAAATCTTGAAAAAGAATACAAAATGTTATGAGTAGTCTAAAGTAATGACATATTAACACAAATGAAAATTATACTGAATACATAGACAATGAAAATATTTATTGCTGAAGAATGGAACAGACTTTTGATTGCGGTGTAACTTAGAAATGATGCTAAGACTCGTTTCAAATTGCGATGAATATGAAATGAGATAAGTATCTAGAATTGAATGCAAAAAGTAAATAAACCAATTAATTAAAACCCATATTCCTTTCTAAATTAATTACTTTTCTGTTATCCTTATGCTTTCATAAAAACGATAAACTGGAATCAACGATTAACGAAATTCAAACAAGCCCTAAGGAATGATGATCGCCCTCAGAAACACACCAATCTATTAATTCTACCACGTGCATCTTTCCTTTGAAGATGGGAATTTAATTTAGTCTTAACAGTTAAGTCGCAAGCTTCTTATTAATATCCACAAGAGCAGAACAAAGGAGAGCGGCAAGTAGAAAACTATCTCGCTAGACTGAGGAGCTTTAAATGTTTTATGACTGTTTTCAAGCGGAAGAAAATTTAGTGTTTTAAATATGTGTTTAATCTTTTTTCCTTAACTAAGTGCAAGTCGAAAATAGAATATTAGTGGAAAGTAAGAACTACATTTCTAAGGAATCTCTCAACTGATTCTGTTACTCCATCGAGATATATGTTTAGGCAGATCGGAGAAGCCAATATTACCGAAATATTCGCCAAAAATAATTATAATTCATTTAGTGTTATAAATTTCATAATTATACTTTTATTTTATTTTATATGTATTAAATTCTTCTTGATTGATTAGGCTAATAATAATTCCGCACTAAACCATGATTGAATAAAGTTTATATGCTGAATTAGATGGGAAATATTTGATGATACTCTTAGCTTTTTAACCTTTTAGAAACATTTAAACTCTTGGGAGCTCACGGAAACTTTACATTATTTTAATCAAGTGTCCAATAAAGATCATGATATAGAAATTATATTTGGAAAAGTTTTTTCCACACAAAGCTCTGTGAGAGAGAAATGAATAAACGAACTAAATAGTAAAGTTAAGTGCCAATGTATAGAGAGGCGTATGGCGTTCATAAACTGAAGATATGCAATTAGCTCCGATCATTATTTCAGATTTTTCTTATCTCTATAGACCCCCCTCTATTAATACGTTTTATTTGATAAAAGTAAGATAAAGTAATTTATTACTTTAAGCTCACTCGTGATTATACACTAAACGATTGTTTTTAAATGCTTATAAGCAAATTCTTTCCTTTAGCAGGATGTATGCTGAATAAAGTTAAAAAGAACTGAATAAATGTTTCGTTGTGTTCCATTAATGGATCTGTCTATAGCAAGAATGAGAGGTGGAAATATCAGGAAATACAACTAGCAAATGTTAAGTGTTTTGCCCGGGAGCGTATGGCAGAAATTCTGCGTACATTGTCGTGGATATCGGCAACTCCAGTGAACATTATGGAAAAAATTTTCTATGCCATGATAAGATCGGCAATGTGTTACGGATGTGAGCTATGGAGTTGGGGTAAAGTGGAACAAATTGATAATATTACGATTCATTTTTGAAGCGGCTCCTCGTTGGGGAAGAGTACAGCAAATTTTGGCGTTTAAGGGAATTTGGGCGCTTTACAGATGCCCTCTTTGTGGAAACCTAGAAGATTGGCAACATATATTGATACATTGTCCAAACACAATAAATCTTGGAGTCAAGTTGACATACTTGAATAGGGACAGGTTGGCATGTTGGCATGTGTAGAAATAAGGTTTAATTGTGATGCAAAGACATACGAAAGAGAAAGTGTGAGTATGTTTTTCTTATAAAAATGTGTGTGTGTGTGTAATTGGCTGTTAATTGTTATGTCATTGACTCGATATATGTAAATATTATTCTCATATAGTTATATTGTCCGTTGGTGTTATATAGTAGAAATGAGAATTAAACTTATCAGTTAAATATTTAAGAATTATAAAAATAAATAAAAACTTGTTCAATGTTAATATAAAACACTTTGGGCTAGTTGTATAAAGAGTTTACTTGATTTTAGGGCATAAAATTAACCATCAGTTATGTTTAACTTGGAAATTTTGGTTGTATAAACATTCTAAGATTATTTCGTCTTGACATCTTATTAAATCTAACTCGCCAAATTTCTCAAGTTAAAGCACTAACTAGAATTCAGTAATTGTAAATCATTTCTCAGAGTACAGAAGCATAACAACTTCATTTATGGATAAAATGGTTTGTTACGTTTATTTTAATTTCATATAGATAAAGTTTCTTCAGTGTTTCACTTTTCATTTACTTGTAATATAACATAGTTGCGTTCAATTGTAGGTTATGTTAACCTTATAAGCGGTATATATATACAGATTTCTGACTTCCGACATCTCATCCGATGATGAATTTCACCGTGCTCCTCGTGTATTTCATGAAAGAAATAATCCGTTTCTAGAATTGAATGATAAAAATTCAAAATGGAATTTCGCTTATCAAAAGATGTTGAGGAAATGAAACAGATGTTACATCACCAATCGCAGTCATAAAATAAGCGAAATAATGTTTTGAATTCGGTGTTCACACTATTATTGACTTTAAGGTTCTATGCGACAGGGAGTTTCCAAATAGTTATTGGAGGTATATTCAATGTGGAGAAAAAACTGCCAGTAGAACCATCTACAAGTTACTAGAGCAATAGCACATGTGAGACCTCATCATTAAAATGCTAACCGAAGAGGGTTATATTGTCGCTATAACTTCATGTGATTATTATTAGATTGGTAAAGCGGAAGAGAAGCCCTTATCGCCTTAGCTCTAGCAGTATAAATAAATAAAGAGAGAGAGAGAGAGAGAGAGAGAGAGAGAGAGAAGGAAAGAGAGAAAGAAGGAAATTGACGCCAGTCTTTCAAACGTTTGCAACTTTCCTGGAGTTTTAGGTACTATAGACTGCACACACATACCCCTTGTATAAGGGTTATAATGCAGAAGTCTTCAGAATGAAATTATTATACTCTTCCTCTCTCTTTAACCTTATTTGAGATCAATTATTTTTTCAATTATTTCCTGATATTTTAGCAGCAGATCAATAATAATAATAATAATAATAATAATAATAATAAATCCTTCTCCGGTGTTGCTAAAATTTGTTGCTCGCATTTGCTTTAACTTTTCCTTATCCATGTTTTAAGACACATTGGGGAGAGAAAGAGCGAAAAAAAGCATGTTTCCCCGCTATTTCGCGATGTTGTCATAGGTATGACGATTATTGCAAACTGTAGGTTACGTAGTCTGAGATTATTTGTATGCAAAGGAAATAATGACAAAGCTCCAGTTACTTTTTAAATTACAGTTAAAAGTAGTTTCCAGTTAGCAACTTTTATATATCTGGCCCTAAATCTGACACAAAGTCACTTGTTATTTCAGTTAGTAGTAACTGTCTCAAGTACAACTATGCTGCAAAGATAATTAAATAGATATTAGTTTTCATAGTTGTTTAAACATCTTGTTTCGTGTTAACTCGTGCGCGTGCGCGTGTGTAAAATATCTGAGAAGACGACCCTTTATTACGCATTGTGTGAGAATTAATACCAGTGTATTTAAGATCCAGGTTTCTAACCTTCTGGTCCTTCACTGATTTATTTCTGTTTTGGAAACGAATTTTCACTCCTTGCTTCATAAACAAATCACCTGCAAGATATAAATTGTATTCAAATGAATAGAACCTGAAGGAAAACCAGAGATATAATTCAGCAGTTTACCAAGAGGTTCAATAACTGCATCTCCTAAGTCTTTTGAGCCTTTCCCATTTATTTACTTGTAGGGTATTGTTTCTTCTTACTGGTCCCATGGTCAACATCAAATTGGTTTGGTGATAAAATTACGGGTTGGTAAAGTTTCGTTTTTACATTTTGATTTTTCTTAGTAACCGTCTTGTTGCTTAACCTCATTATCGTATTGATTCATTTTTTCTGAAGTTGATGTTTATTTTTATTTTAGTAAACGCTTGTTAATTCCGTCCTTTTGTTCTTTTCTGTGGAAAAGAGGGATATTGGTACAATGTTTTGAAAAATAATTTTTCCTCTACTGATATTTAACTTTTATTGATTACTGAACCGCCTTTATAATCTAATGATCAGCGTGTGTAGCCGTAGATCAGCAGGAATCGATTTCGATATGTGGTTCCCCTGAGGAATATTTCCATGTATTAATTTGCAACGGGTTGTATTAGCCTCGTGAGAACAGTAATTATTGGGAAGCTGCCTGTTAAATAGTAGTGCGGGTTACCATAGGCCTGGACTACCGGGCTGGAGATTATTATTATTATTATTATTATTATTATTACTGATTAAGGAAGACGTATTAGTGTCATCTTCTTAAATGATCGAATTTAAATGTGTAACAAATTGTACCATTTAGCTCCAATTTTCATGAGCTCTAATGCACTAAAATAGGTCAAACGTATTGGTAAAATAAGTAAAAGAAAAACTAACTTTTAAAAAAAAATTGTTTAAATGCTGCATTTTGTTGTTTATTTGTTTGTTTGTTTCCTTCTTTCTTTCTTTCTTTCTTTACCTAATCTGCGAATATCCTCAGAATTGGTATTAATGTCATGATTAATAAATAAATAACACAGAACAAACACTTTTCGACTCCTCAACAGAACTGTGATTAGCCACATCATCATTGTTGCGGGGCAGCAACGATAGATACTATTGCCTCACTCAATACGTTAGCATGTCAGGTGTTTCATTTTAGAAGGAGGTCTGACAAAGAACTTAGTCGGCTTCTGTTTTAAAGAGTTTCAATGAAATGACACTTAGAACCTTCTTATTGTTAAAATTGTTTTCCTCCCTGGCCATTGTATTTTTGACAACCATTTTTATACAAAATAGTTTTGTGATAAAAATGTCTTCATATTGATATTGGGTGTAATAAGTTAAATGCTAACAGAGATGGATAGCTTTTGCTTATCCTGCAAAATTTAGAGTGTTTTACATTACCTCTCTTCAAATATGGGATTAAATGTTCACAAAATGATAACATAATGAAATGGAAAGTTTTCTTTCTTTCCTTTTTCTTTCTTTCTTTCTTTCTTTTTTTTTTATTACGCTTTGTGAGGCTTTCATTTATCGACATCCCATTATGTCAGCTCAGTAATGGAAAGTTTGTTGATAAATATAAAAGTTTTTACTGGCTACCTCTAATCAAGAAAATAGTATGTAATATATTATGAGAGGACAATTGAAGGCACAAATCTGGATATATGTGGGCGAAAAGAATGGCACTCTTGAACGTTAATCTTTTGCAGCTTGAGGTTAACCATTCGACAACCGACATATGCAAGCTTTTTGATATCGCTGTTTTATGTGATGTGGTTAACAGAATGAAACATGACAGGCATGGTGGAGAGCTAAAGCTGGTTGGAAATGTAAAGAAGGTATTCCTAAAGAGGCTGCCTCGCATGGCATTAACAATGTTCTATTTTTACAGGTTGGAGAATCTGATTTAGGCATTCATCTACTAGAACGAGTATTTTAAACAGACAGACGTGCTATTGGCTCTTTTCACGACAGTGAAATTGTATCTATTACAGCTGTCATGAATATGAAATAGAGGGAATGCTATGATAAAACTGAACAAACACTTTTTTAATTTGCTAATACTATTAAAATGATGAAAATGTGAAGAATGAGTGATATTTCCAGCAAAATTGAAATGCAGTAAAGCAAACAATAAATGATGAATTACCAAAAATACAGTGCATTTAGAACTAGAGTTAATATCATGTGGCAGAGAGACATTAAAATCTGGTCTTCGTCTGGCTTGATCCCACATAATACCGACAAATCTATTTATCTGAGTTTCGGTTAGCGGAAAATATTTTCGTCTAAAGGTCTTGATCCTCCATTATAGGAGATGACCAACCCCAACTGAATATAGCATTGTTTTAACACAGACAAAATAATAGCATCGATCAAAGTCTTGGGGAAGCTACATAAATGACTTCGGGCATAACACAACTAGCAAAAAGCCAGATTACTAAGTATAAATTACCAATATAAGATTTGAAACTGCGCAAATGTAGAATTTCTCTGTCACATGTTCAGTGATTTGGCCGTTCATACTCTGTAAAAATACTTTGTAGATTGTAGAAAGATACTTTTTAGTTACTTTCAGCGGCGGTATTATTGATATATATGCTTCTGATTAGAGTGTCAGCATACTTCGGTGTTACATTCCATATACCGTTCTTTAATATGTATCTTTCTTTAGATTGCTAGTCCTAATTTATTTTGTATTTATCTTTGCTTAGTTGTACTTTCCAAAACTCTTAAAATTTTGAACCTGACTGTACAAGGTTCGCTAAGTTCTATTGTTATTCCGTCGGCTAAGTTTGTCGAGAACTCGGAGATATAACGTTCGAAAGTCGATAAGCACCCAATCCTTCGCTGAAGATAGGAATAATTCTCATATTATTGCAGTTATTGTCATACTTTTATCCTATCATTCCAGGCAGCAAAGAGCACTCTAGTTACATCAGTGCACGGTTTTAAGCATGTTAATTCTTTCGTGTGATTATCTGTATAAAAATCCTTTTCTCCAAGCAAGCAGAATATTTTGCTACATTTACAACATTTCTGAGCCTATATTTTAAAGTATCAATACTGAATATGCCTTTTGATACTACTTTTATTATATGTATGTGTATATATATATATATATATTTATTTTTAATTTTACAAGAATAAAATGCCGTGAATAAAAAGTATAAAGCATAAAGAACGTGACTAGATGCTCTTTTTGAAAAGAGGAGATCAATAATGACTTTCAAAACTCGTCACATGTTATAATAAAATATTTATATAGCAAAACCTTCGAAGAACAACTTGGTTATATTTTTCAGTCACTTGCTAGAGTTGGATATGCACAGCAGACAGTTCCCAATAGCTCGTAAAAATGGAATGTCTTTAAAGGTAGTCCTTCAGATATTGGAATCTTCAAAGCACATGAAGATCTGAAGTCTAAATATGTCCAATTCCACTTCGGCACAGCTTCTTGTTCACAAATTGGAACTACGAACTGCTGTATGTCGAATAAGCTATGTTGCGTCGTTAATCAGAAAACCTTTTGTTTGCAATAACACAGAGTTCGTAGCTTTAATTCCAGCGTGATCTCTTTGCTTATATTTATTTTTTAAACAATTTGCGAAACCTTTACATATTGCAGTTATATTTTCAAAACTTGCAGCTTTTAATTTCATTTTTTATTTTATTTTCTTGTATACGTGTTGTACAATACCTGATCCGGCTAGTTGTAGACGAACAGGATAAGTTTTGTTTCAATATTTCCTCTTATGAATACTGTACGTATATTATAAATGAGGACTATGTAACATATGCAATGCTTATTTACATTTATTATGATCGTAGCAAAGGAAAACAAATTCGCCCTAGTTTGAATCCAGCTTCACCGAATAACACCTACGTTATTAATCTACTCTGAAAGCGGATCACTTTGGCTGTAGCTGATATTTCGGAGGTGTAAATCTACAAATACAGAAATAACAACATATAGCAAATACGTTACAAGGGATGTACATTAAGAGAAATATTATTAAAATGAAAATAAAACATGTATATCAAGAAAAATTAGCGACAATTTAAATGTAATTAAACCACAACTCAGCAGAAGGAAGCATAAGAGAAGAATTAGAGGAAAAAATATCTGACCAAGCTCAAAAAGAAGAGGAATTCAGCATTAAAGTAGTGTATATATAATATGCATTACAGTACTAAAAGGGCGATGCATATTTAAAAAAGAAACAAGTTAATACGTCAACGTGCGGCATAAAATATACATACCCCTGGTGACAAAAAAAAATAAATAAAAAATAAAATTAAAAAGTTGTAATCTCTTGATCACAAAATTCTTCTAAGTCCTACTGAATATAGCGGGCGGTTCACAAGGTAACCAGCAAGGTTATGTAGCCACTGTAGCAGTTGTTTTACATGGCATGCAATAAAGACGCTCTCTAGCTCTGTGTCAGAGTGTGCAGTGAAGCAGTGGTTAAGAGTGCAAATTCGCCTCCCAGTACGAGGAGTTTATTCAGAAGAGTAATGTTTGGCCACAGCTACTCTAACCTGATATTCTCTTTCCGATTTATGATTGTAACCATTATTTTACGCACTCAGGTGCGCTTTGTAAAGACAGGCGTTTACGAGCGTCCCCGAAAAACGATTTTTTTTTTGTCAATGGTGTACACTTAGCTTAATGGTCATATCTGAAATAGAAATCACATGAAGAAAAGTTAGATGTTATATTTACTATTTCATTTTTGTGACGTCATCTTAAAATTGACCAACGAAACACAACAGAATTTTGAATTTTGACCAATCACAGCCGGATATCGCAGTGAAATTATCGAAAAAAATTATGAAATCTGACGTGCGTTTATCTTGTGGTCAGAGTGGCCAACTCTAGTATCTGCACTATATAATGCTTGAGCACGCATCACTGAGAACTTTTCTGTGTTTTAAGTAATTGTAAATTTAACTAATTTAATGTATAATGTATTTGTGTATTCAGCCAAAGAGTCTGAATTCATTTTATAAATTATGTAACATTATCTGCCTAAGCAACCACAAATCTTAATAAACATATTCAGAATGGTAAAATGTTTTCCCTGTTTTGCTGGTATTAGTAAATCGAACGGTAGTGATTATAACAGTCGACTTTCGTTTATTCAATATTGCGGTTTTTGAACAGGTAGGTGTTCATATGTAAGTACAAAATTTTATACACTTGTTAATGATCCGTGCGCGAATTTCAAATGTACATATTACTTTTATTCTTATTCCATTCATGAATTAGTCCCAAACCCGTATTTGGCTCTTCTCGTTGGCATTACTGATAATCGATAATCGATAGATGGTTTTAAAAGGTTAAGTATTCATAATACAAATGCTTAATTATTAAAATATTTTAAGCGAAGTTTACGGGAATATATTTAAAGTATTATTTTATATTTTAAATAATCCTAATAAATCTCACTTTGAGTCTCCCTATATTCTTGAATTTATCGGCAATCTCAGACCCTCTTGTGATGTTACTTGTAATAAAATATATAAAAGATACAAACGTAATAATTTATAATATTTTAAATATATTTGTATAGCATAAAGAATGCAGAATGAGGAAAATCTGTATATCAGTATACAAAGTTATTCTAAAATTTACTTAAACATTTGAAGTTAAAAACCACAAAAATTAGAGTAAAATTATTCCATAAATGAAAAGTAAAGTATGATTTCATTTCACGATGGAGACTGTTGCAGATTTTGGAGGCAGCAGTTTCAACTTTTCTTAGGCATCTGTCTCCAGAGTTCTGTAATAGTACATATCAAAAATGCATTAAAAGGTCCATCATCGCAGAACTAAAACAAATTAATCATGCTGTGAATTCCCTAAGATAATCACAACCATTTGATCCTGTTCCTTACCCTCCCAGATGAACTGATTTAGGTTGAAGGCATTTGAAAATCCTTATACGGATTCCAATGATACAGTAAGTAAATTACTGCAGGATAATATTGAAATCACTCTTCAATAGGTAGAGTTTTTATAATGTATATTGACAAAATGCTTAGAAATTATGTAAAAAGCAGTACAAATTGCAGACAAACAGTTCTTGAATTTTTTTTATTTCACTGATGTTCTCGTTAACTTATTTGGTAAAAATATACCGATTGAAAGGAATATAGATGCCATCCATTGAACCAGAGAGAGATCTCAATAAGGACAATGAAAAAAATATGACCAATTTTTTTTTTAGATATTTTGTAAATTAGTAAAAAAAAAAAAACATTTTGTAAAACTGAGAGGTTTAGCAGCCGCACCTTACTCCCCTAGATTCGGGTGTTAAAGATAGAGTTTCGCAGTGGAGTTGAAAATGTGGCCCTTGCCACAAAGTACCGTTTTGTTGCACCCTGAATGTGGGAAAGAGGCTGCTAATGCCTTGTCCAATTGCATTATGGGAATGGTATTAATATTTAATACCGGTAATAACTTTCTAAGGCTATTATTTTGTGCGTTTGCAGCGAAAAGTTTTAAGTTTAATGAAAGTATCCCAAAACGAAACATACATTTCTTTAAACTTTGAATGAAAGAAAATAAATGTTTTGCACTTAAGTATTTCCTTATACGTATTTAAAGTAAGAACCAAATAAGTACAATCAGTAAGAGAAAGTAAACATATCAAGTTTTTAAGTACCCTTTAATAAAAGAGAAGTTTATTTACTTCATAATTTATAGGAAAACAATCAAAATGTAATAATTGAGATTATTTAAACATTCCGTGAATATTACCATGATTGCATGTATATGTGTAAACGACAAATTATAACTGAAGGATGAGTCAATATATGTCAAACTTCAGTTTAAAACGTAAACCTATTCAGTCTCCACAGCGCGCGCGCCCCTTGTACTTAAGTCAGAGACTGCAAACTCCCCCATCTCAGCAGCACAGTCGCAGCATCCAACTTTGGTTAAACATTACTATTTATACAAAATAGTCTAAATTTCGGCGAAAAGAGGCGCATAAGTAAGAAAGTGAAGAGAACAAAAAATGCTGAGCACTGCATTGTATCCTGTCTTTCAACATGTTTTTCACAAACATTACAAGGTCATGAAAAGTACGCTAACCTTTTTTAAAAATGTTTTGAAGTTAAAAAAATTTTATATGTGTTTATTTGTATCTAGATATACAGAACTTTCAGAATATGTCCTTACCACCACGGGTGGCCGAGGTCGTTAAGGCGCGGACTCGTGAGCGGGAGATCTGGAGTTCGGATCCCACCAGGACCGTCCTTCCTGACTGGGTTTTTTCCAGGTCTACCTCAGTCCTCATAACTGGCAAATGCTGTGGAGGTACCCTAAACTTAGGCCTGGAACGTTTCCTTCCTTAAAAATAAACCCTTTCCCAATATATAATTTCATTTCATGCATCACCAGTGTTCGCCGCCTGTGGTGCCTCAGTAGTAAAAACGGGCGTTAAAAACTACTAAAAAATAAGAATATGACATTATCACTAACGTGGTGTTTTACAGCTCGGTAGCTGGACATGCCACAGCCGGTCATCTGTACTCTTGACTTCGCTTCTTAAAACTGTGATAAATCTTGTACTACAGCAAATGATGAAAAGGTCACCCTCCCTCAGCTGAGGGACATTGTATCGGGTAACCATATTCCAATTGGCAACATTTAGTTCAGTCACGTAATGTTTCTGATTTCATTTTTTAATATTTCCTTGAGTTCTTCCAATGTGTGAGGATTTTATACCCTTTGTCCTTCAGGCTAACCCACAAATAAAAACCAAGAACTAGGAAGTGAGAGCGGCTTACGCAAACACCAACACTATATCTTCATACACTTCCTTAATTTTGCCCATGGGCTCCTATGCTGGCGGAATCTTGTTGAAAACACTCATTTTATTTCTCTTCTTCCGTCAGCCGATTAAAAAATGGTATCAATGCCATGGCGATACCTCTTTCCATTTACTGTCTGCTCGTAGAAAGTCGGATCGAATATGGTCTGACGCTAATTGCATACCAAACGCATATTTTCCTACCATAAAGAGAGATTTTTTGTACATAGTTTGGATTTTCAGAACACAAAGAGAGAGAGTTGTGAGTGTTCTCATAACTATTTTGGTGAAACCACTCATTTGAAAGAACATCAGCTGTGAGTCTTCAGTGACTAACGAAAGAAACCATTTACATAAATACACACGTGCTACGGGATCACGTTTTTGTAGACATTGGACCCGTATACACTTGTAAGATAAGACGCTGAAATCCCCAACTTCGGTGGTGATTTTGTTGGCAAATGCTCAAGATTTGCGCCAGTTTCATTTCATTTGTTTTCCGTTAAAACTATATTCTTCGCGTGCATGTCTTATTTTGCACTGAATCAATGGTGCCAAGTATATTCATAAGATCGTGAATTGGAATTCTTTCAAAACTCTGGGAATCAATTTACCGAGAACATGTAGACTGTGACTGCTCGGAAGTTCAAGGAAAGGCAGGTAGTGAGAGGGAAGCCAGCCTTGACCGAGACACAAAACTCCGTGCAAGCGGTGAAGATATATTCTGGAAGCTCGGTAGAATCATCTCCTTATCTGATGATATCTATACCCCCTCCATTTTTGGGAGGTAACAAAAGAAATCTAGTAAAACACATTTAACCGACTTCTTAACATGAGCGGATTTCAGAAAAATGTGTTCAGAACCGTTTTATTAACTTTATAACGAACATTTTCAGTCAATTGCATCAGAGTTATCAACCTGCTAAAACCTTTAAGTTCCTCTTTCAAAGTAGGTTTTGGTAGTCTCTACTTAATTTTCTTAACGCTGTTAACGTTACATGCCAAAGGTGCTTTCTGTTTTTCTTGTATGTCCTTTTTCACATTTGAATGGAATACGTGTTTAATTTAATGTTCAGTTTTTACTCTTAAACCTTACATAGCCATTTGTAAATCATGTTGTAAAAATTAAAACAGCTAAAATCTTCGGGACTGTTTTGCCTTGGTCCATGGTTTAACGTGCGATGTTTTAAAGTCAATGAATATAGCTTTTTAAAACCAGAGAGAGACGGATGAATGCTGTCTTTTCAGCAGTCAGTTGTTGTTCATCGTCTACTGATAATGCCAACCGCAGAAGTTAGTGAAAGCCATGGTATCATATTAAACCATGGACCATGGCAAAACACCCCGGAAGAGTTTGTTTCAATTATATCATGCCATGAAAGCCTAAGATGTATCACGTTGTGTCGGTGGAGAAAAAAAGTTCTAATCTATACTGATAGTGTAAACAACGTAAATTGATAATTAATTTAGCATGTTTTTATTTTACAGTGACTGAAATTTTCCAAGAATTTCGCACATTTTCCTTTTACACTAATGAGTGATTTTAACTGTAGGGAAATATAATACTCTGGTATATCTAATAGCATGGTATAATGGGAACCCATGATATATGAATTTCGGATTTACTTCATTGTCTCTTGACACTGGTCGGGCTCACATACATGCGACACAAGAAATTTCTTGATTTTATTCCGATGTTCATCAAGTGTAACGGGTTACAATTTTCTTGCGGTCTCGACTATAGCTGCCGTTGACAGAAATTAATTATACGAGTTTTTACGCAGCTTGTGACTTTTAGTGGCCAGGCAAGAAGGCAAATAATACAAAAAATAGGGAGAGAGCAGAAATGGATGTCACAATGCCAGTGCTGGTTAAAAGCGCCACATTTACATTCCCTGGGTTTCCTCATCAAAGACACACTACGCCTTGCACATGTCAAATGGCGCCCTTGTGTTGTGTTACCAAGGAAACTCATAAAAAGGAACGTGAAAAACATGATTCTCTGAGAATATTCTTTTCTTTCTAAAGTGGGGTGGAATTTCATTCATTTAATAGGTGTAATTTAAAATTAATAAATTTCCACTTCCATTAAAAATTAGTCTATTTATTAAACAGTTATGAGTTTATAATGGAATAAGGAAAAAGTAACAAATGGACAAATAATTCTTTTGAAACACAAAAGTAATATCTTGAAATGAAGAAAATAAACAACATTGCAAGTAATTTAAAAAGTAATAATACAATCTGAAAGATTTGGCTTGCACAATGGTATAACTTTGCTCGCCACCTCCAAATAAAAAAGGTTTAGTAACCAAATTTCTCAAACTCTGTTGTAGCTAGGTTAAAGCCATTGACTTCATTAAGAACTAGAAATAAAGCATACTCTATATTGCAATTATAAACATGAAAATGTCATTAGTTTATCAAAGGACAAATTAAAACAACAAAACTACAAAACAGACATTTTAATTTGTAAATACTGACATAACATAATTTAGATATTTGATTGAAAAATAAATGCTGTTAGTTTAGTCTTTGTTTTCATTTCTTGAATTTAAAAAATGTTAATCAATATTTTTATTGTAAGTGAAGACAAAATATGTAATATACATTTTGAAATGGAGTATGTTAAAAAAAAATAAGGAAAGAAATAATAAGTGATATTTCCATCCGCTCTTCCATACTATTTGTTGACCAAATTCACCCATCTTCCCGAAAATTTTGAGGAATTTGTTCAAATCGATTTTAGTCCAAAAATCATATACATATACCTTTTTTCCTCAAGGCTTTTTAGCCAATACAGATGTTTGGTCTACTGCAGAGACCGCTTCATCCTCTATCCTGGTCTTATGATATCACTGATAGTGCAGTATTTCAGGAGATTATATGATCAGCAAAATAAAGGTTCAAAAACTGAACGGAATATACTGGAGCACCAAGTATTAATTATAATAATAAAAAGTGCATGTTTTATTAACAATATATATTAACTATAATAAATTTAATATATTCAAATTTCATGCAGACAACTCAAATGTTTTTACGTGGAACACACTGTATAAGAAGTAAACAAGCAGCAAATATGTAACTTAAAGTTCTGAGTTTCCGTCTGAAAGGCTCTTCGGCATCACACTCAGTCAACTTTTCCTGTAAAACTCGTTTGGCTAAGAGAACTTTTCTCTGAGAACCGCTCTGTGAATAAAAGAATCGACCGGCTACTCAAGAGTCAAGCTATCCTGGGAAATCTGCTGGTTACGCTTCTTTCTCTTCTGAATGCACTCATAAAGAAGAATTCAATAGTTTCATAAAGATGTTTGTTGATCATGGTACTATACACTTGGGTCACCCCCCCAAAAAAAAAAAATCCCCATACATATAACGCTCGTATTTGAAGAGTGTATACAGTGAACCTATATATAACTTACAAAATTTAATCTATTTAATTAGTAGTAATATTTTAATATAATAATTTTTCTCTCTTAAATATTTCTCACTTTTTAAGCATTGATATTTCAGAATATTCGCATATAATTTGACATTTTCACGCATGTTTAATGTCTTTCTAAAATGGCACCTTAAAAGTTATGGCGTTAGATCTAACGACCAGCTCTAAATGAGGTACTCAATCCGTAGAATTTGATGTTCGCTATAACTTTGAATCCCTGCTCTTTATTGCACTGCTCAACCATTGTAGAACGGCATAATGGTACAGTCTGGCAATCAGAAGAAAGCAAGCAAGAGGAATATGCTAGGTAAACATTAACAGTGCTGCCAGATATTCACCCAAGGTTTAGAAGTCCAGCGGGGTACAAGATCTGAGCTTAATCGCTTAATTTATGGCAACACGGGTATCCCACATACACTCTCCGTATGCAGATAAAAAGAAGCCCCTCTCACACTTCAGCCTGCACTCAGTTTCTTCTGATAGCCAGACCTTAGTGTCAACTTTGTATATGAACGGATTGACACATTTTCTCTCTGAATTCATTATTTAATTTGTCCGAATTTTACAACTCGTCAAATGATGAATTGAATCTTCATACATGTATATTTTTCCAACACTTTCGCTTCAGAATGATACAAAACCAAGAAATGATTGTAGAACACACTCATCTCCGTTTTCTTACCCAGTTTTGACTCACAGTTTTACAGAATTTCACTACTGCACAATTTAAAGTGTTCACATCAATAGTATCTCGTTTTTTTAAGAAAGGGAATAAAGACTTCGCATCCTTTTATGTATTTAGACGATATAAATATTTTAATTTTCTATTTTATTTCTAACATTAATCGAGGAAGGTTGACATGGTTTGATGTACAATCGTTATTCCCAATTCATACTAGGCAAGGTGCCGGGTTATTTGTATTTACCAAATTGTTACCTACAATTTTTCCCATTAAACAATTCTTGTTGTACCGGACAGAAGTTTATGGCTATTTTTTCGTGGAATTAAGATTAAGGCTATTCAACTGCTTAATTATATTACGTTAATGTGTTAACGCTTGAGGAATGTTAAAGTTTCAGTAATTTTATTGAAGAAATTATCATTCTACACTCACTTTTTGCGCAGTCTTCACAAGTTATTTACCGCAATATTACTGCTCAACAGTGCCATTTAAGTTAGCTCCTGTCAATAATGTTTATTGAGATTGGCAAGCGGAAGTGCATCAAACTGTTAAGATACCACATCCGTTCAAACAGCTTTTCATTGCATAAATTTACTCCTCGTTCTACTGCGTCAGTGTATATTGCCTTGTCTGCAACAGTTACCGGCTCCTAAACAGATGTTACAAACGCAATCTCTATAGTTTTTAATTTTGTGTAGATGTTTTCATGGCGTTTATAGGACAGTTAGGCAGCCCAGGCTGTTTCTGAGCACTTTTGGATATAAGGCATGACTCAATTTCCTTTTATTCTGGTTACAGACACCATGCTTGCTGTTTTCTTAATGAATCACCAAACCTCTCCCACGAGAAGTTCAAGCAATTTCAAACTTTAGTTAGATTAGCTTCGTTATTGGAAATTATAATACAATTACCTTGATTTAGTTAACAGGCACACGTAGCAGATCATAACCCAATATTGAGTTCGTAGAAAGTTTTCTGGTATATTGTTTGACATTCAGATATTATTTTCTTCAAACTTTCTTTATCTCTGATATGTTTTTGATGGCTCGGAACGAAGGAAGGCAGTTTGTAGAGAATGAATTTCAGCCAGCACAGGAATTGGTATTCCTGTCGCCTTCCGCTTCGCGGCAAACTGATGCGAGGGGTGAGAACACGGACCTCGTTACGAGGAGGATCTGCAAGAAACACAGAAGAAAGAAGATTGGATAAAGAAATTTGGGAGAAAAAAAGGGCTTAGGGAGATGGTGGAGAACGTGTTCTCAGGGAGTTGACAGTAGGATCGGATCTATAGTGTTACGACGGTCGAAGTCACTATTCAGAAAATCTGCACCTGCTGACGTTTTACAGTTACGGACTGCAAAAGTTAATTTTTTTTTTTTTTCGTTTTTCAAAAAGATAGTTAAAAGTGAGGACATTTCGTATATCCTTACCAAGAAAACAATTAAAATAATCGATAAAGAGCGCCTTAGACATTAAACTTTAAATTTAATACTATGGAGAAAATGCGTAGCTCATAATGTTCCGCAAAGGTCATTAATTGCAGCAGTTATCAAATTTACTATTCTCGCTGTCGCGAACCTCTGAGGTTTAGTTCAAGTTTAAAATCCTAAATTTGCATCCTATACCATTTTAACTTTCATCACTGATTTAAGACATAAATACATAGATGAACATATTTCAAGTTTAACTTGTTATTGTTGTCTATCCTTACACAGTAGCAATATTCACAACTAAGCGTGGAAATTCTTAAGAAATTAACGCCAACTTCGGTACACTCAATCTAATTGATGAATACAAAACAAAACATGAGCTATGAGGCTGGCAGTAAACAGAGCTGATGAGTGACAGGTGTAAGGGGAGAGGGAGATTTGTGGCTCGTGATCTAATGTATCACCCACATTTGTTGTTTACAGTCCAGTACCAACATAATTTCATTATAGTTTTAGTGCTTAGTAATCAATACGCATAATAATATTACGTCAAAAGTACACAAAACGCTTAAAATATTAATGAAAATTAAAACTATGTAATGACACAATATTGTACGTTAATTTTAGTTTCTAAATAAGAGGAATGGTGCTTCTGCATTTCATTTACAAAGCATGTATCATATTTAATAAAAACATTTTGCATAATGAATCTTACGTTTTCCAAATGGTTTTTATGTTTATTTTTTTCGATAAATGAATGCAGAAAATGATTTTTCACACCAAAAAGGGTGGCCTTCAGGTAAAATCTCTGGGAGGTGAGCCCCGCCTACGCAGTTTTCTGCCAAAAGTTGCGTTTTGTTGCCAGGAATACTATGAAGATACGTAGTGTGTTCCAATTGGTCCACGTTTTCGGTTTACCTATTTGAAAGCTCCCTCCGGAACAAACAGTCGCCTTCAATTTGATTCTACTTTACCCCATTGTATACACATCACAAATTTGAATTATATTCCTTTTTGTCGTAATTCATTGACAAGCGTGGTCGATGTAGATGAGGAGTGGACTCCTGAGCAATCCTCCCTAACTGGTGTTTTTATTCAGATTTTCCTCAATTCTCATCAACAGCTAATGCCGGGGATTATCATTTCATCTCGTATATCAACACCAACTTTGATGTCATAGAAATAAAAATGAGCGTTAAAACGATTTAAAAACTAGAGCTCGAGGGACAATTTAACATTTTTCTATAGTTACACCGCAATTTGTTACAAGGTTTTAAAACATGAGAAGGTTAAGAATGGGTGCACGAATCCGTGATAATTGTTCCACCGTGTTAATATTCAGATTTGGCGAACTCAGAGATAGTAGGTATATTTACAGTTCACTTCAGAGTGTGTAACAGAATAATCACCGGAATATTTCGTAGCTAAACAATTTAAAAAAGCGAATGTAAATGAAATGTAAACAAGACTAATTATGTTAACGATGGGGAATGTGCATGAAAATCTGATTTATGACATGAAAAAGAGATAATTGAAACTTGATAACATTAAATGTTTGAAAATCAAAATGCAAAAATGAAAACAAAGGATCAGATAATACAATAATTGGAAATTTTGCTTGCAACAGCGTTATTGAATGAATAGTCAAATTTTAAAATAAACAGTTGTTCAAGTATATAAATCAAGCTAAGGGTACAGAAACGTGATAGATACAAGGCTAAACAGAAATATATATAATAATGATTAGATATAATAATAATAATAATAATAATAATAATAATAATAATAATAATAATAATAATTAGATTTTAGATTTAGTACGAAACCTAAGATAGATTAAATTCCTTTTTTCGCAGTTCATAGAAACAACATAGTAAATGTGTCTGGAAGGAATGCAAATAGATTACTGAATATTTACGTAGATCTCAATTGCAAACAGATGTAGAGTTAAGACCAACAGGTTTAAGAAATTAATGAGGTAATGATTTGTTTGGAGGACGATTAGGAGTACAAATACAAATACAAATGGAAGAGGAATTAGTTAAGCTAAAATCTGAAAATGAGGGATATCTATGTTCAAAATGCGAATAATAATAATAATAATATAACCAGAGAACAATTTTATGAACAAGAATAAATTCTATGCGAGTTCAGTACATTAGCTATTATGTAAATAACTGATATTTTAGCAACCATTCAGTTCTGGAATGAATAAAAAATTACTTGCGAGCTGGTGGGTGCGCCAATTCTTTCAAATATCCGTGCTGACTATATTTGTCAACAACTTAAAAGGCAGTCCCTTGCAACTCTCTATAGCTGTATTTATTTTGATAGACAATGTGTTTTAATTTTGCTTTCATATGGGAAGGTCAACATCCCTCTTACCACGTGTAATACTATTATATCCGATTTGCCTTCGTATTATTGTGAAAGGATCAAGTTCTACATGCTAGATTCTTTTCGGTTCTGTTAAATGTGAATTCACATCTGCAATTCTTTGATCTAATTTTTTACACATATATAAACATTTTAGCGTCCGTATTTCTGTTACTTCTATCAGGTATAAATTTTAATGAAGTTTTTGAAGATTTATTGTTGCATCGTCACTGGAGCCACGAATATAAAAATTAGTAATATTGAACCAGATTTGCAATACAAAGCATGTCCACAATAGATCATTTGTTTTACTGTGAAGGCGAAGTGAATTTTATATTCTTTCGTGAAGTTAACAGAAACCGGATTCATTGTCATATAGTTTCTTTCTATGAGAATTGCAAGGTGTGGAGGTCCTTTCTGCTGAGTCAGATTTGGATATTTCTTAAAATAACGATACATATAATGGTGGCATACAAAACTTTTAAGTTCAATACATGTGTACATGGCCTCACTTTCAAAATTATTAGTTACCTTAATTGGAGATTACGTTTCAAATATCTTCATTCAGGACAGATTAACTGATTTGGGTTGCTATTCTGGAGATCCAGATATTAGGAATACCGAACACGGGCGGCCGAGGTCGCTAAGATAGGGAGGTCTGCGGATTGAATCCCGCCAGGTCCTCACAAATGGCGGATGCTGAGAAGATACCCTAAACTTAGACTTGGAACTCTTCCTTTCCAAAATTTCTTTTTCACTTTTCATTTTGTCTCATAAATGCCTGTGTCCACCGCCTGTGTTACCACAATTATAATACGGGCGTTAAACACTATTAAGAGTATTACGAATAGCAACGCAGAATGTTTATCGGAGGTTTCTGTGGGACTGTAGAAACAGCAGCTGTTACCAGAATGACTCTACAATCTCGGCTGCAATTGCTATAGTCTTATAAGGAAAAATGGTGACTCAGTATGTCGTGCAATTTTTGAAAAAGATCTGATCGAATTTTCGCCCTAATAAAACTGTTAAAACTTTCGAAAGATTGACG
This sequence comes from Metallyticus violacea, assembly GCA_030762175.1. Lineage (NCBI taxonomy): Eukaryota > Metazoa > Arthropoda > Insecta > Mantodea > Metallyticidae > Metallyticus > Metallyticus violacea. The sequence goes on from CM060835.1 coordinate 59,052,145, forward strand.
CCTATTAAATATGTGCCCACACAATGCTACACAAATATAAAAACATGTTACAAAAACATCCATTCACATTCTGGTATTCAAAGGGTACATTTTCAAAAGAAAAAATGAAATAATATTTTCCCAAGTAACGACTTTATTTTTCGTATTCTTTGATAACAAAAAATTTACTTTTTATACGAAGTTAATAACGAAATCAAACAAGAAGGGGTGGAAGAGAATAGCTTTGAAATACAAAGGTTCCTGATATTCCAAGAAGGAGACGCCAAAAGCCTTATTTACCAGTTTATTTCTACCTTAATTAGCCAGTTCTGGAAACTCTGAATGTACGATTTTTATTTCGTATAGTTCAAGGAAGTTCTCAGGCGTGGTACAAGCGAAGAATAATACTTTGTATACCTGTAACATATCATGCATTTTCTGGTTTGAAGTTACTAAATATATTGGATGTAATGTCAGCTAATTGTAACAATTGGTGAACCATATGATACTGCGACTAATCATGCAAGACCAAAACATGACTTATTAGTGCAACATAAAAACATAAAAAGGAATATTTTACAGTATTTTTGAGCTAATTATGTACCAGCATCTTTCTAAGTATTTTGAATCTAAGCAATCGACTATTAGCCGTTTCTGAATTTGATTTTCATGAACACAATTAGGCATATTGCACCTAAGAAATTCCGAGCCGAATTGACTTAGTCGCATAGTTCATTTTATTTATTTATTTATTTATTTATTTATTTATTTTGTGAGATAGGAATTCACTACTCTCTAAAATTGTGTTAAGTGTGGATCCCTATTATTAAACTGCATTGTTAAAGTCAATTTACTAAATAAATACCTATATGTGTAAATGTTCTAAAGGCCTCTACCATCATTATGTCGAATCTAGTGCTAGCAGATTCTTCAGAGCTTACATCCCACTAATACGAATGTGGGAGAAAAAAAACCGCCCCTCACCTTCATAAGTCGTCAATAGTGACAAATAGTGACAACGTTGCCTGCAATTAAATTACCCACCGATTTATTTCAAATTACCCGAAATTCCGCCAAAAGTACCCTCGATTTAATAATAAAAACAAATTAATTTCTTAAAACCTACAAATAATTATAATAATATGAACTTTCTTAAAGTTTATCTAATTACCATAAAAGTAATTTGAAGGTTAAGCTCCGCTCATTGCTTCTCAATATGGATTTTGAGGGTTGAAAATGAAAACCTACATTGTTTCACTTATTGTATGTTCTTTGACCTTATTCTCTTTCTTATAAACACGATGTTCCAGAGTTTTCGTATGGATAGGCAGCAGCTGATTTAACGTCAATACCTGAGAATTTCAGATGCCTTGTATATGTTTTTCTTAGATAATGGCTCCCTTGTTTCACTAACCCATAATATAAACTTTATCCATGTAAACTGACAGTAAATTCAACAGGTCAAAAGTACTGGCAGCTAAAAGAAATTAAATTTAATGTAGATAGATGAGTAAATGAGGAAATAAACATGTTATTCGGTATTGAAAAAAGTATAGAGAAAAATAAATGAAACGCACATAACGTCTAATTTTTCCTGTTCCTGAAACTCCCCTAAGGTGCAATTAATATAGCATGCACACGTGAAAGTTTCATACATGAAGATATAAGTTGAAAAATTGTAGGACAATTATGGGACATCGTGTATGTAAAATGTTCAGAATATTCTACCTATATTTAGTAAGTGATGCGTGAAAGAATAATTTTATTCACATAGAACAGACTCCAGATGAAGCTAGAAGATTTTGACATATGTGTACAAATTTAAAGAAAGGGGAAAAACGTAATAATACCAGCCTAGTCTAGGATCATTTCGAAAGTTTTGAGATACGTCAAATTGGGAGTGGGTAAACTCACTGCGACTTTTACATCTAAAAGTACTTTCCACCACACTAGACACTTTCTCATCCTCAAAAGCCACTCGTCAAAGCACCCCCTGACACTCGTTTTCCTCAAGTTAATTTTCATTTGCAGTCACAGCCTCTTCAGGTTTGGAAAATCGCTTTCCTCGCATGCGATTTTTACCACTGGGAAGAGAAAATAAGTCTTTAGCCAGGTGATACTGTAGGGTGGATGCCATGAGTCCTTGGATTCTGGGAGCTGAATGATGATGTTAGCGCTGTGATCAGAGGCTTTGCCATGGTGAAGCAAGGACCCCCCCCCCTCAGTCCTGTCCTTGGACGACGTTCTCGGAGCTTGTCGAAAAATTTCCGCAGGAGACTGTGATGTACCATTAAGCAGTAACCGCCCTTTGCTCCTTCAGAGGAAATGTGGTCACATGACAACTCTTTTTCCCCAACACTCCGACCCCTCTTTACTTTCGTTGGTGGGTATTCATCTGGAAAGATCCAAACTGCCGACTGTCGCTTGGTCTCGGGGTCAAATTGGTAAATCCATGTTTCATCACCAGTGGTGACATGAAAAACACACCTTGAGCTCCCCCGTCGAATCTCTACAGCATTTCTTCACACCACTTTTGTTGCTCTGCCAAATTGTTTCCGCCGACCATTTTTCAGCGACAATGTTTTCCTCAGCCACTGCTGTTGCCGGCCGCCCACTTCTATCCTCATATTATAGCGAATTTCGGCCCCTTTAAATTCCGCAAACCAGCAGAAAACTGTTGTTCTAGATGAATTAAAGTCCTCAAAAGCCTGTTGCAAGCGCTCAAGACTTTGAAACTCATTTAAACCACTCTTGAAATCATAAAGAATCGTAGAGCGAAAACACTCTCCTTCCAGCTCCATCGTAACGACTGGCTACCTGTGCACTCTCACACTCTGGAATGCGGGAGTGAGGAAGATCGCTACTTGGTACCGTTTTACTAGTAAGGGATGGGAATACCACATGCCACATTCGTTTCAAGTGGGTCAACATTCGCTTTTCTTCATCTCAAAACATTCTTAGTGGCCCTTGTATTTATTAAGAATAACAACAATAAGTATACAGTTCAAAAGTGCATAGGGTACCAACGTTGAGCAAGTGCATTGTGTACTAATAATTTATTTTTAAAATTAATAAAATGGGTCTTTAACAACCGAGCGCACATATATTGGGTTCTTAGCAGCCAGGAGGGAAATTAACTTCTGACGTGCATTATTTTGCATTGTTTGTTCTTATTGACAAGAATTTTTAAAAATAAGTAGCTCAAACTACAATACCAGGAAATTCCCGACAAAATACTCACAAATCTTCAAAATACTAAAATATGGAGTAATAAGCTGCCAACTGACAACGCTGAATAATAATGTTCTAGCTCAGTCGACAGAAAGCTCTTGCAGTGAATGCTTCTTTAGTTATCCCAAGCAAATAGAAGATTGTATGTGGTGCACTTTCAAAACTATGGCGCGACGCTAGAAATATCATTGGCTACTAATGTTGCTCATGGAGATAAACAGTTTTGTGACATATCTTTTCAGCTCTGTTAAATTCCTTAGAGAAGAGACTAATTAATTGTGCTAAGATTGCCTAAAATTGTTTCGGTTACATGATTTGTCCTAGTTGAAATTCCTGCTATAGTGGAAATGCCGATAATGGACGGTTTTTCAATACTCGTGAGAGCAAAATTGAATTTTTAAAGCGGGCTAAGGTGATTCGACGAAAAGGCTGCCAATCTTCAGATAATACTAAGAGTTTGTAATTACCACTTTAGCGAAAATTAATCCTAAAAACATATTCTTTCACAGTGGAAGATTAACGTGTGTGCTGGAAATTAAAACCAGATGTAGTACCTTATGTATGCTCTAGATATACAAAATATTTTACAACGATCAGATTTCGCAAAGGAAACCTGGAAATACTCCTAACTTGGTGAGTACGCACCTTATTCTTTTAACTCTCGCTTGATGCATACCGTAATTTTTGACTGCGCGCCAATTTTAGATATAAAGAAACAGTTTTAAAGTTGACATAGGCTTTTTATCCTCCAGATATACTTTTTGCGGACATTTTACTATAATTGAGTTACATATTCATGTTTACATGACCGTTGGAAATCAATTAATTTGACATTTTTGTAATGGGACCGGAAAATGCCCGAGGTATTAAATATACGATTTTCAATGTTATTCTTTATTTTCTTTTTTAAACTTCTGCAGGCAAATGTTACTTACAAAAGCAAATAGTCTACAAAAATGTACCTTCTCAACTGAATTTATATGTGCATTGTTGTAGCGAATTCTTAGATAGAGCAATACTATTTTGGTGAAGTAAAACGTGATATATTTCATTCATATTGGATGACCACATACGCTTTGAAAGGAACCATAGTATGTGTGCGTTTGTGTGTGTGATAGTGATAATGAATCCATTTTTGGAAATGAGGATGGGAGTAATGCTGAGATGGATGTGACGGAAGAAAATACACAGATTAGAGATAAAGTGAACGTGAAACTGGTGTTCGTGTTTAGGAAACTAGTGCACTTGTGTCTACAAGTGAATGTAGTTCTGTCTGATGTGTGCAAGCAGGCTGCTAGGGATATAATACTTGGAGCTGCACACATTCACTTGATGTTATACTTAGCGCCGCGACTGGCACAAGTCATGCCTCCTTTCACGAAGGGAGGAAACCGACAAGCCTCTGAATAATGAGCGCATCAAAACAGTTCGTATGTCTGGAATGTGGGAGGGAACATGATTACAATAACTATCTGAGAAGGCGTGTTTCTAAAGTATACCCGGAAAAGTTGGATGTTTAGCAAACAATACGTGTAGCTTATGTAGGCATAAAACAACTGGATTTATTTTATTTGAGCATTTAAAATCAGAATATGAAATAAAAGTAAAATCGAAGAACTACATTTATCGTTCTTTGATGATTTTAAATACTGGAAGCAGAAAATTGAGGGGAAAACAGGGTAGAAGTTTGTAAAATTTCGTGGTTCTCGCACTGCTCCTGACAATATTGTAAAGCATTATTATGCGTGTCGTCGCTCAAGCAATTTTGTATCTCAAAGTAAAGGTGTCAGATACGATAAAATAGGTGGTATAAGATACGAATCAGACAAGCCGAAAATGAAAAATGCCGAGTCACATTTATCTCAACTCGTGCTGGTCATCAACATGACTTATGTCACTTGGGAACTATGAGAAAAAGAAAGGAATAGTATAGTTGCAGATATTGCAAGAAACTTTTCTTTTCAATTATACTGGACAAAATTAGAGATTCTATGTTAGGAAAGAATGTATCTATTAACCAGACAGGATTTATATAATATTGAAACGATGCTATAATTTGTGCTCCTCATCCGTCAGGCATCAAAGTGATGCGGCTTGTGTTAAGTCAAGGGTACTGAAGTGACAACCCGTTTTATAAACCACAAGACATGGTCAGTGACTCGCACCCGGAATTAAAAAACACAAACTTTGTATTAATTATAACGCACAACGTACATGGCCTTGCAAACGGAATATGAAGCCCTGTTAGCTCAGTAGGCTATTGCATCGTGCTAATAATGTGAAATTCATTCCCCAAGGGTATTTTTTTTAACTTGTAATCTTTTTTTTTTTCCTTTCAGAATGTTATCAGTTTTTTAATCTTCATACATTTTCTACACTATTCTTAATGGAATAATTTTTTCACCCCTCTTGCACTAACTTTATCTAATTCCAACACAACTTTCATGTGTTAGGAGACTAAAACTGAAACTGTGTTGATCTTGTTATGAATTGGGAAATTTATCGTATCGTGGCTGCAGATACGTTCATCGGGATAGACTTCAGTGTCATTCCTTTAGTTGCTGTCAATTTTCTCCGCCGATCACCGCTGCCCTTCGTGAAAGGAGGCGCTAAGTGCAACGTCAAGTCACATATTCCACCTCACTTAGACTACAATTACAGATATGGGCAGGTTGTCTTCGACTTTTTACCACCAATCACATGCAGAGTATAATAGTAATAAACACGAATAATCGTGCTGAAGACAATACAATTCTACGCATATCTTAAGCGCTGGAATGAGCTTAACTCTACAGAAGAACAGCATTCTTCAGTTTACTAATAACAGCTGGTTTGCACAAGGCATGTGGGAAACCTTTCGGTTAATTTTGAGTATGTTTACCTACTTCCAAGATACAATGACTTTTTCAAGTTTTTGTGATATTCTGATGTGCCTCCGGTTCGATGGTAAACTAACAACAGAAGAAAGAAAAAGTTTTTCAGGATCAAAAGCTGAACCTATAGTCCTGTGTTTTAAATATGTGTTGAGGTATGTATTTCGTCTTATATTACTCGACTTTATATTATAGTTTATGAGCACCTGTGCTTTCAGGAGACGATATCCTATCAAAATATACATTTTTCAAAACCTTAAAAATACGGGATAACTATATGGGGCTTAATATAGTTATCTCATAACTATATTCAAAAATATTTGTTGAAGAAAGATAAATAAATCAAGGAATATGAGTGGCGTATGATTTAGTTAATCATCTGAGGATAAATGGTAGGAACATTGATACCGATCATTTTTGGAAGTTTTAATTGGGACAGAAAGTTCTTAGATAAAAGGTAATGCTTGTGGTTACTCTTTGTGTCAACCAATAAGAGATACCTAGAAATATTGTCATCAAAACAATGGTCTAAATTATCGACCACTTTCGGGTACACCCAGAACACTGTTTTAGCTATTTTAAAGTGCCTAAACAAATATCTATTCTAGATTAAACATTTGATGTGAGTGATTATGAACGCAAAAAAATCAGAAATAATCAAGTTTTACAACTCAATAAAGTCAGGAGATGCCATTGTTGATCAAATGATCAGACATTTAGTGAAGCGTAAATCAAAATAGTGGTCACTTGCCGTATTTTTTGATGTACTTGATTTAGCATGTCTCATTGCTTATATTCTGCACTATACATTTTATATGAAGTAAAAGTGCAAGAAGATAATCCTCTCAGAACTGAAAAAGAACTAGTTAAACCTCGCATTCAAAGACGTCTTTTAAACAACATATTCGTTCAGCAATAATATCTCCAGGTTTCAAGGATCTTCAAAATGATAAGCAACATACGAATGTTCCAAATCTGAAACGAAAAGCGTGTGCTTCCAGCCCAAGGTCAAAGGACAAGAAAGTGGGATGTCAGAAGTTTGTCTGGAAAGGAACACGCCACAGTAAGTGTTTTCATCATATAGGATGGAGAGGGAGTAGATGGTAAAAGTAACACAGTTTCTTGCAAATGAAAATACACATCATAATTACTGCTTGAAGCTGGAGAGGTGGCTGGTCAAAGAAACGTGTTGATAACAAAGCCCAGCCGTTCACTATTAATATTCTGCCTTTGTTAACGCAAAGCGAATGAACCGAATCTTAAGCATTTGAATAGATGATTAGATGATGTGCGTAATGCTTTACTTGACAGCTAAAGCCTCTCCCCGCATGTACGTCGCTAGCCTTGTCTCCAGCTCCCAGCAGTACAATAATTACATCGCGCACGCGCGCGTGTGTTGTGAAATATGTTTGGAACTAAACAAACTACATAACGTTTTCATATTCCAAACAGAGTAAATACACAAAAATTACATATGCAACTTAATTATAGATTGCAACAAAGGAGCTGTATGTCAACAATGTGTATTATTCTGATAATATAGGAGATTGCTTTTATGCTTATATATTACGGTTTTTCATCACACAATTTCTAGAATCACTTTGCTATCAAAAAAGAGTGCAGACATATAACACGTGTCTCTAAAGCTGATATATGTGAGTTTTTGTTTGATTGATTGGTTTGATTTATTTACGGACGCTCTTTAACATCTCAGATCATCAGCGTCCCATTTTATTTAGGGCGTGAAACGGCCTACAAATTTTTCTCAGAGGCCTCTTCTTTCAGGTTTGAGTTTCTATTTCGTGCCGTAAATGTACGACACGGGACCCACGGCTTTACATCCCTTCCGAAGGAAGGTATTACTTAGGATTTTTTACGCCCGAAAAAAATCCATCGATCCTGGCCGGGTTTGAACCCGCGATCTTGGGTTTAGAAGGCAAGTATGGTTACCACTACACCACCACGATCGACGATATATGTGAGGGCTAACATAGCGAAGTTGATACATTTTGGACTTTAGTCACCTGTTCGGGTTATATTTCTATGCGCATCGGCAGTTTTTTTTATAAAGAAGGAGCAGAATATTTTTATTTTTGCATCAAATGTATAAACATTTTGTCAATCAACATTTCATTACAACAACCATTATAAATTTTTTAATACTTGGGCTATTTCATGTAAAACTAATAGGCCTCTTAAATATTATTACTTCAATGAAGGGACCGTGTACGTTAAATTAATATCCGTATTAGAATTATATCTAACTATTCAATTGAAGTACCAGTATACAATACGTAGCTTACAGTATACGAATCTCTCACAAAATATAGACTATTCTTAACTAATTTCTTTTTACTTTATATTAGGATAATAATCCAAGAAGTGTGGCAGCGGTTCTGTTGCCACCCTCTCTCGAGGACTATATATTGAATTCAGTAGTTTATTTATATATACTGGCATTAAAATGAAGTTGGGTGTTATCAGTTATACATTTAAAAAGTGTCTTTATGAGTGTGTGCTTTTAACATATCCTAATAACGCACCTAATGTTTATACACGCTTAGAGCTGATGATATACAACCAGAAGTGCTAAAGTACAACTAAGCTAGACACTAGCACTGCAGCGCTTAACCTGTGAGTCAGCACAATACGTTATGGTTATAGTGAAAGAATTGGAATTCGGTGCACTGTAATGTAAGCAACGCACTGTCATCGAATTCTTGACAGCAGGTGTCACTCAAGTGAACAATTCAACGTAGAGTGCAAACCGGTGACTGTCGATGTGCTTGGTGGGCAAATAGATACAAAGATGGAGAGGGGGGAACATTTTATTTGTGTGAAAGATAAAGGATGTGTGTCAATGGCCCATGAATTTTACAGGAAGCGAGATGACAAAGGACAATCGCCGAATCGCTCAGAGGAAACCACTGGCATAATCAACATTTAACTAGAGCGCAGTGTTTATCATTGCATATTGCCAAAGAGCTGATGCATGAAATGAAAGTTCAGAGATGTTACATTTGTCAGGTAGTTTTGTTGCTTTACGAGAAGGTGAAGTAGAGTTTCTTCATAAGATCGTCACAGGAGGCGAACCATCAAAATATGAAAAATCGACCCAGAGAAAGAAATTGAAAGTATAGACTTCAGCTGGAGTACTCAAAGTAACTTTTGACGCTTCGAGTATTTAAACAGCGATTAAGGAGAATTTGAAGGAGATAATTTTTTTTTTTTTTTTTTTTTTTTTTTGTTGCAACAAGAAAACCAAGTCCCATACGTCAAATGCAATAACTGTAGCAATCGAGAAACCGATTCTCGTCGTACTAGACAGTGCAACTTCCATCTCTTCTTGAAACTTAAAAGCACTCAACTGAGAAACTTTAAAGCAGCCAGATCTGATTGCGAAAATATTGGTAAACATCTGCCTCGACATTTTCATGAAACTTGATTATTAATGAAAGCATTTAGTTATTCTAATCATTAGTGCTATATTAAAAGAATTTGTGCTGCTTTTCCTTTATTAAAACATTTCCATCCAATAAAGGTGATAGAGACATTAATTTACTCCATTCTCGTAAAGACCTACAACTTCTTTTAAGACTGGTGTGTTCTTCAGTACTTCTAATTTTTAAATGCCATTTAAAGCTATAGTAACAAAACTTTCTAGCAATGAAAATTATACTCAATAACCTAGTAAATTCCTATGAACTTCTTCCAAAGCCTTTTATGTCGACTGTAAGTCTTGTGTTTGTGTAATATGAAGAAACTGGCCACTACAAACGACAAAAATTGCAAAAGTATCTGCGCAGAATTTGGTGGATAACATTTCGCAGGTTATAGGGGGATCAGTTAGAAAGTAGGTTTCCTGTTTTTTGTCTCTTTAAATAAGTTGACACGTGTAACTTTTAAATTTGGCGGATTCTCCTCACATTCTTCTGCATTCCTCGCCAATAACAGCGTCTTAAGTCAACGGATGAAAGTACTGCATTGTTTCTAGAAAAATGGCATGTGTATAAGACAGCGAGCTATTATAGACTTCCTGGAGGTGACAGGTAAAATGGCGATTCGCACTTATTAATTGCCGTAGGTAATTTATGGCAATGAAACAGTGGATACATCACTGTTTAATCTCTATAGAGAAGCTGAAAGGCAAACCTCATTTGCTGTTGGAAAGCGGATGGTCGCCCAGTCACTGCAGTGATTCCTTGCAATAGTTAATGAGTAGATAAGATCATTCACTCTGGGCACCGGGTAACAACTGACGAATTTTGTCTCATGCTCTGAACTAGTTTATCATGTTTTGTTGAAAGTTAGACAAAAAAAAAAACCGTTGAAAAGGCCGGAGAGTATATTGAAAAGTGAGTAATTAATAATGAAAAATAAGAAATGCTAAGGAACCTGCTGACTCCATAATCACATTTGACATTTAATATGTACGCTTTCAGCAACAGTTAGAGAATCCATGGCGGTAGTTTGAGAGATATTTCCAATCTGGTGATTTTGAATAGAAGAGACATTCAAAAGCAAAATCTTGCTCTAGACTTTCCCTGGCATTGTTAAGCGTAAAGTACACATTAATAAATAAAGGAACATTAACTTAAAATACTCAAAATCAACGTAACTGAATATAATATGAATCGCCGATACACGTTTTCATACCATTCGAAGAGTCGAGCAGTAAGATGACGCAATAGTGGTACAGTTTCGAAGAACTGACAAGACATTCACCTTGTGTGTAGGGAAGTGCATACAAATTCTCGCTGTTGAACAATTTCCCAACAGGCACCGTCCATCACGACGAGTGTTCATTTCTGTGTAGATCGGCGAATTAGAATGGATGCCGTAGATGAGGTGCCCTAAAAATAAAAATAAATGTTGGTACAGGATGGGATCTCCCCCTCCTGTGGGATCAAAGAAAGAGGGTGTTAAGATTTCGATCTGCTAGCATTGAGATGGGTGGCTGTCATTTTGAGCAACTGTTGTTAGGTACAAAACTGACATGAAACGGTCTGTACAGGAAAAGCTAAATGTAAATACATATATAGAAAAATTAGCTTAAATAATTCGGGAAACAATAATAGTGATGGGCACGTTTAAGCCCATATGTCCTTAAGCTGACTTTTCAGATTCTAAGTTTCCAGTCGCAATATGTTCAGTAGAGCTTGTCGTATTTTCTATTTACTTTTTGAACGCTTTTACTGAAACGTTCTGTATAATAAATAAGTATTAATTTGCATTTCATTTTCCCGTTGTCTACTCTGTGTGTGTGTTTAGGACAATTGCAAATTGTAACATTTTCGTTATTCTGGCAACATTCCATTTGAACATAAGTAATTTTATGTTATGAAATATCGAATACTGTAGTTTATGTACTCGGTTACATAAAATGAGCTTAAAATTCTTAATCAGGATGTACGATATTTGTAACACGTTATTTGTGTCCTGCTACAATTCATCCCACTTTCTTTCTATTTTAAGAGAATGGAAATAATTCTAATCTCAAATGTGCAAAAACAACACTGCACATAGATGCCTTTAGGTATTTTACTCATACTAATGCGAAGTTGCAAGCTTAACACAGGTAAAAATTAAAGCTATAAATCACATTGAACCAAAAAATAACTCATTTATATGATTTAAACAACAATATAATATTATATTTATATTTAATAACAATATAAACTCAGTGAATAGGAAACGAAATAAAAAAGTTTGATGTGGTTCTGGAAACGTTTATGCTATTAGAAACTATAAGAAATCTCTTTTCTACTTTTCTTGAAGATAACACTGTAAATAAAATTTGCAGCTGATGTATTTAAAGTTTATCAACAACATTTGGAAAGGATTATTTCTGTACAACCTGTTCTTTAGCAGATCATAGGGAAGATACTAGCAGGTAGGTAAATTAAGTAAAATTACCTTTCGCTGAAGAAGCTGCATAGGTTCTAGATGTGTGATATATCGTGATACTGTTGGGGGTTATATTCAGTTAATCCGATATAAATTTATTCAGTAAAATTTCTTTACAGTGTAGCGATATTTTATAAGAAACTCGTGAATTTTTGGCCGTATAGTAAGTTCTGTTTTGAATGTTGATTTAGCATTTCCCCATAAGTCATCGATGGAATTCTGGACCTGGCGTAAAATGTTTAAACCAGGGCAATATATTCTCTTCGTTTCTAGATCTTCTGCAGTCTGCATCACCGTATACACGAATTCTTAGCTAGCCTCTAACGCGTGCCAATAGATTTTCTGTCTGCTTGTGTAATGAAGCACATGCTTTTCTGCAGAGTGGATTACCGTTGCCAAATATTATCGTATGATATTGAAGTATTAGCTATGGCGCTCCTAAGTCTTGCCAAGGAAGGACCATTTGTTTTCCCACTTTCTTGCGCACCCCCCAAAAGCTTGCTTAAACGTTGCAAAGTTCAGACCAGGAAGCGTTTATCATAAAAGGGAAACTTACCAGCGTGTACTTTGATAACCTATAATAATGCTTATGTATAGGGGCATCGTGACTGAAAAAAGCTCGAGGAAGTTCATAGTGAAATATAAATTTCACATGGGAACATTAGCCACGTTGCTTTTCCTCGGAAATACGCTCTTCAGTTTCAACCCTATAGAAGCCTGTCGCTAAGAATAAAATCGTACACGCGACGTACTGAGGAAATTGTTTCTAAATTACTGTAATAAGGCACAGAACCTGCTTGTGTTTATGCAGAACGGGAGTGCAGGGAGAAAGCTTAATTCTCGTTACAAACAATATTGTGTTACTATCCCCCTTCCTGAAATGCTTTGAAAATAGTTATTTGAGTCTTTGAATTAGCTCCACTAAAGAACATTTATTAACCTTAGCCACGCACTTCATTTAATGAAAATCAATAAAAATGTCCTTTGCTGCACTCAGTGTTTAAAACTTCAATTCAGAGCTAACCTAAACAACTTGTGGGTTTTTTTATATTAAATGATAAAAAATGTGATAAAAGCGTTGTTATAATGTCTAAAAATGATTATTAATACACGCACTGAAGGTTTAGTTGCTTTCCATATTTCTGTATTTGTCTACAAAGATAAGTGCTTGTAAACAGAACACATGTATACATTAATACGTTTTATATATCTTTTTTGTACTTAATATAGTCTAAAACCTTGGACTTGACCAGAATAGAAATATTTAATATAGGATAATATTATCAAGAATGAATATTGATATTCTTTAACTTTTTATGCAGGAAGAAACGTTAGATTCGTTTTGATAAACAAAGGGAAGCTCCAAATAATCTACATTATGGCCATACGTGACGGAAAACTAGAAATGTTCCAAATTTAAGGAAAGAATAAATGTGACGGCAAAGTACTTAAAAAATCTCTGGATTTATGTTAATGTCTTTGGAACACCAAACAGTTTAGCGATTCAAATTATCACTCATATACTTTGTTAATTATCTTTATATAGCAACAAAATGTCGCATTTTTTCAGTTATTGTTGTATGGATTCTGACTCTGATTTTGAGTTTTGCTTCTTATTTTTACATAATACATTTTTACACAAGCCTTTGTGTTGTTACCTATCCTGTGCTGTAAAGAACATGTTTTTCTCTGAAGGACACATAGTAGACTGGTGATTTGTAATTATTACTGTTTTACCGTGCTGAATTTTAATATATAATAATTATAAGGGATTATATTCTAAAATGAAAAAGAGTAGATAAGCAAAGTTATACGAAGTATGCACAAAAACGATCCTTCAGTTAAAATGTTAGGTTCCAGTCCCGGCCGTGATCATCTTATCCTTATTCCAAACGTGAGCATAACACATGACTTGCGTGAAAAAAATCACATTTCATATACTTTTTTAATTGAATGAAGCGATTCCTGTTCGGTATTGTAATCACTGATTGATCTCAAATCAGGTGACTTTTAAATGGTTCTAATTCTATTTTCTGTTTTATAGATGTAAAACATTTCTACTAGAATATTGTCACAGTAAATGCTCTTTCTAACAGTTCGCGACACTTATTGGCCCTAATCGATGATCTCATAAAAGTAATATGTGACTTGGGTAGCCACAATTTCTTAGAAATTAATCGGTCGTAAGAGAAATTTCTCTTTGGGTTGACGCATTATAAGTTACTTTTGCTCAAACAGTCTTGGATGAGTCCAGCTCGAAATTGCGTTTGTACTAGTCTGAAATCGCATTGTCCAAAGAAAGGCCAGAAATTATTATTGGAATTGCCAAAATTGCACACAAACTCCAACTTCTGTGGGTGCAGGAATAATTCTCTATTTTCTATGTGTTATGCAATGCCCAAATGAATATATTTGCGGAATTCACGATACCAGACAAGTGCAACAAGACCCTGTTTGGGAATCACGTATTTCGAATGTAAAGTAGTTACACAGTGAATGTCAAGAACCACATCCATATGCAGTAACAAAGTTGTTTCCCCTCATCTGGGCAAAAGTACGGTCTCATTTAAAGTGTTAAGTACCTGTGTCAACCTCCTGTAATGATTTTTAGAGGACAGCTGTAAACGAACCTCAGTTTACCAAACAAGAACCAGGATCCTCTTATTTTCAACTTACACACTGTGGGAAGTATTGCGTCTCTTTGGCAGGTAAGAGCACAGCGTATCCTCTTTAAGTGTCCTTTGCGTGACCACAATGGAGTTTGATATCTAGGAGTGTTGAGTGTTTCATCAAAACACACTGCTGTATACGATATTTTCATGCAGTGAAAGCAATAAGCGTGCTATTTTATAAAGACTCCCCTTTAAATAAATGTATTTCTTTGCAAATGTTCGTTTCGTACCACCTTTGAAATGATAAATGGAATTAATAATAGCGCAAATGACCTCGATGTCCTAGCTCTGTTAATGCTACTGGATTTTATTTTTTAGAGGGAGAGAAAACTGAAAAAACCCTATGCACACCACTTAACCAACTGGATTCAAGTCTGTGCTCTAAGATTTTATAGCTACGAGGAGAATTAAAAAAAGTAAGTCAAACTTGTTGCCCTAATCTGGTTGCACTGCGCATAAACAGTGACTTGCACACAACAGAGTTCACACAACTACTTATGTTGTACTAGCGAGTTCAAAATGACAGGTCAACAGGAAACATATTCCAATATTGAAGTATGAAGAACACTAAGATTTTTGTGGGCAAAATTTGCGAGTGCATGGAGATTCATTGTGAAATGTCGACCATGTAAAGGGCCAAATGCAATTTCGCGTCCAGCTATAGTGAAATAATGCCAACAGTTTGGACAAGCTGCACAGACGTGACAAAGAGACCAACACTGTCAAGCACAGAAGACTATGCAGAAGGTTGATGCAATGGTTCTTAGCAATCTATAGCGTATTTCTATTGTCAGGAAATCGACAATAGAAATGAATGGAACTTCAGACGAGTGTTCATGGAGATTATTGTCGAAAAATAGTATGGTATATCTATGTCATGTTATATTGCAGTACCTTGATCAATAAAAGTTTCTTGCCTTGGAATAATGAAGTGCGCCTTATTTTCTGAAGCATCGTTATAGTTAATCAATTGACACGGAAGTGGCAAAATTCTGATTATTAACCTTTGTTACATACATTGCTAGCATACTTTAATACAGAACTTTTCATCTCATGCATCAGGTATTACAAATGTGTGATAATTTTAGGGGAATGGGAAGAACTAAATAAATTATTTTTTAATATAAAGCTAAATTTATGACGTTCAAAATGAAACTAAACGAAAACTCATTCCCCAAATTTTTCTGAAAGCATACAAGTAAAATGAAGTTAAGCTTTAAAAATGTATAGGTAAAACGTACATCTCAATTTTACTACAACACTAATACACTCATTTGATGCAAATCTAACAAAGATAGTAGATAAATGAACAAAATATAATAAAAATTCTGTTGCAGTTGATACGGACAAATAACGAAAACAATGAATACGTTGGTAAGGAAGGCAAGCAGCCCCCCTCCTCCCATCCTGCTTCCATTGTTTATCGTTGTGCTACACAGAGCAAGTTTTCATTTTCCACGCAATTTTTTAAGCGCTTTCGCATACTTTTTACGATCTATCTGCTGACAGGGATCCGGTCCGCCCTTCATTGACTTCTTTTGATGGATGAGTTGGACAAACAAAACAAACGGATATAAATACCGGAGCCTTCCAGCCCTCGCGGTGATCAATTTTAATATCAGCGGCAGATTTCGGTCTGTGAAATTGAGAGTACGTTTAAACGAGGCAACAAAACCGGGGAGAAGGAGGGGACAATTAGAGAATATAATAACTTGGGCAGGTGTCACGTCACTCACCCTCCAAATGCCGTGAGAAACTAATAATACAATCACCCTGTGAAAACTCTCCACACCTCTCGTGAAAAAGAATTTAGTCGTCAAAAGCTTTGCAAGGCTTGTTATATTCTATAAAACGTTATCTCTAGGAATACATTTAACTTTTATAACCTTTAAAAGCCTGATTTATTTATACATATATGTGTATAATTGTATGTTAAATGTGTAGGTTATTCTAAACATAATTACAAAGTTTTGTTTTAGTCAGTAGTTTTCATGTTAAACTATGTTCCCAAAACGGGAACTTTTGATATAAATAGGTAAAAAGAAATGAAAATTTATGAGCGTCCATATAATAAATATAACATAGGTGTTCACTTTAGGCATAATTATCTTGATTAAATACAGAATATTACAACCCCCTGTTAGAATCGCCCTAAATAATTATCATCGTTTTATGCATTCATCATCATAGATCCGGACATGGGACGTAACCCACAATATTTACCTGATAACAGCTTATCTATATTCATATGATTTAACATTTACATTTATGACAGACGTCGACCAAGATGGGCATACCGGGAGCAGCTGTTGCAACGTCGATTCTCCTCAAGTAAGCACACCCGACTCTTGTCGAAAACCGTTCAAAAGCTACTCCTCCACAATCAGCGCATGTGCATAAATTAAAATTTCCTCAGTTCAATTCTCCAACCATCACTATACTAGAGTCTAATCGTCTCCCCACATTGCCATCCCATATGCCACATCATACGACATGAAATCAAACTGAAAAAATGTTATAGAAGCTTCACACAAAGCATTTAGATAGATTTATTCAGGACTGTTTTTAGTTTAATTTTTCTTACGGAAATATTCTTCAAAGAAAATTTTATAAAGCCCTTGTCCACGTTTTGTGCACACAATTCTTGTATTTTTCTGAACACAATGCATCTGTTTTAAATTGGAAACGGAAACCATTATGTTAGTTCAATCATGAGAGAGTTTCATTCGACGGATCTATTTATTTGGGAAGAGAATGGGATTGAACGATTTGTAACTATTCTTTAGCTGGTGAAAAATTGTCAAAGAAAGTTTTATAATTTGAATTTTCTGCTGTTGAAAGCATTTGTTTTACAACTTGATTTTTCAAAGGTGAGTTACTTTTACATTTCTCACAATATATATGACTTGCCATTTGGCACATAATCCCCAAATTTTAAAGCCAAAATTCCCAAAATGGAACACGTATAATTTTAGCAGGGATATCCAAATACTTTTTTATTGTGCTTAGGTAAAAGACAACGTAGTGCTTTTATATAGCTGAGTATATTATAAACATAAAAGCTATTTAGTAAATAGCTTTTATGTTTAGCGGAAATAATAAATGGAATTTAACAGTGAAATAAAGGTTATTAATTTTTATCGCTTACAAATGATAACTCATGGTGTGTTGAAAGTAAGAAGTAAATGTAAATAAATATATAGAACAAACTAAGAAAAAAATTTAAAGGTTATAGTTTTGGAAGGCTAGCAATGGTCGTACGGACGCTACTGGTCGGGTGGATGGTGGCATTGCCTCCGCTGGGACGCTGCTGGCATAATACACGGAGTATTATGTTCTATACTGGTGGTTTAAAAATGGCTTGTCAAAATATGATCAGGAAATTGTGTATCGTTACTGAGCTTTTGTAAAGGATTAGGGCTTTTTGTAATACCAGATGAGACACATACATGTATTGCATAATTATTTGTTTTATGAGGCAAAGCCCTTGAAGTAGCTATAATTAACATATTCTCTTATTTATGTGTTAGTTCCCATTTAGCACTTTTAGCCTGCATTGCAAGTCGCGCGGGTACAGGTCTGCCAGACGCTGGTTCCGTCAATAAACATACTACCTTCGCCTGTTTGAAGCAGACGCCAGGCAGCTGAACCTCGCGCGTCAACCTGATTACGATACCGTTACGTCATCGTTTTCTGACATGCTGTGTACATCGCTTCAGTAAAGAAATGCAGCAGTTCAGAGCGTGCAGTCAGCTGGTCTGTATCGGAAGTTTGCGTACACAAGGACAAATGGAAACCACACCGTGAAAGTCATCAGGCGAAGTCATACATTCGCAAAGCAGACAGATTACATACAATGCGCTACAATTTTGTAAATAAGAAAGGTCTTATCATTCCATTGAAGAATGCTGTGAAAAGGACAGCAACGACAGTGGAGAAAAGAGGAAGAACGAAGAACGTTATGAAATTAAAGCTCACTAGAGAAACATTGTCAACTCCGGATAAAAGTCGCTCACATACAAACAAAACTGAATTTGACGATTTTGCAAATTGCTCTTGCGCAGAACATTTTTTGAATTTTATGAGAAGAGAAAAGAAATTCCAACGTTACGCAAAACCCTGAATGCTGATGAGGAAAAGATACCATTTGAGGGGAAAAAAGGTACATTCTGGAGTATGTTAAAAGGAATGGAACTCAAGAAATGCAAAAACTTGCCGCACATTTTAATGGAGTGGACTGACATTGTTGCACGTCATGCAGCATACCTCAGAACGATAAGAAAAAACGAAAAAGGGCCAAAGAAGTCAATTTTTTGCGCAGATGAATCATCGGTTCATACTCATTATTGTCCTGGTGGTCTAGTGCCTCCTAAACTCAAGAACGCGGGTTCGATCCCGGTCAGGGTCGATGGGTTTTTTTCGGGCGAAAAATCCTAAACATGACTTCCGTAACACATTGGTTAACTTTAAAAGGAGAACCATTTTTAATACACTCAGGGACAAAAAAAAAAAAAAACCCGGACGCTTTTATATTTGCTCGTATATCGCAATATACTTGCTTGTCATAAATATTATGGCAAGCATTTATTATCATGGGGACATGTAGGTTATGTTGAATGTTTTCACTTTTATAAACAAGCCTTCATGATCGAATATTCCAATGTGTGTGTAAAGCCTCAGACACAGCAAATTTGTCTTAACCATTTTGTACTTTGTCATCATTATTTATTTATTTTTAATGTTGTAAATGTAAGTAGGGCTGTTCACCGTAAAAAAAAATCGACTTGAAGATGTAACTACAGCTGTAGCGCTAAACGATGATGCACGCAGTGTAAGTTACATTGCAACTATTTGGAGAGGTAGTCTCGAGTGGCAGCGGACAAAGTCGAAGGTAACCGAAGGTAGTGTGACAGCGGATAATTACCCAGACCAGCATAGCGGCATGTTACCGCAGATGGGTAGAGCGACGTGCTATAAATGAAAGGTAGTGAGGAGATTTTCCATCTTTACAGTCATTTATCCACTAATGTAGTAGCATACAATCCCCTATCAATTTATATTTACGA
The DNA here is from genome assembly GCA_030762175.1 of Metallyticus violacea. Taxonomy (NCBI): domain Eukaryota; kingdom Metazoa; phylum Arthropoda; class Insecta; order Mantodea; family Metallyticidae; genus Metallyticus; species Metallyticus violacea. Next base: position 59,071,873 of record CM060835.1, read on the forward strand.
AAAGGTGGCGAGCATAGGTCATGAGGCCGTAGCGAGCAGCAGAAAACCGCTAAGCCCATCGGTTTCTAGGATTTACCCGAGGTTAGATTAAGTTTTGTGTGTGTGTGTGTATGATTAATTGCGAATTCCAATAAGACAACGCATGGTAAAAAATTATTAAATAAAGTTTAAACATACCCGAAAAACTCAGTTTTGTAATAAGGAACAACATATTGCAGTCAGAAAGTTACGGAGAGAGCATAGGTTACGTTTAACTATAATAATAATAATAATAATAATAATAATAATAGTAATAATAATAATAGTAATAATAATATAATTATTTAGGCTTTCACGGCCGGCGTTAATCCAATAAAATGATGATTCCGGGCTTGTTGGCCATGGTACAATAATAATAATAATAATAATAATAATTTTATATATATATCAAACTTATAGTGTTAAAAGCGGATGCCATTTTCATTTTGGTTGCGGCTCCAACCAAACTGCCGTTAACTGCCGTTTCGGACTGCGGCATTGGGCTTTCTCTGCTGCCGCTCGGGACTGGAGCCGCAAGACGCCTCTATTTCTACGGACTAGTAACAGAACCAGTAAAATGAAATGTTACTAAATGGATAACCCAAAAAACCCCACAATTTGATGGCCTGCCTCAAAGGTTTGATTCCAAGGGTTACCACCTGAGCCGGTCCACACGATAGAGGCACAGCACCGGAGAGGCTCTCTCTCTCTCTCTCTGTTATTTACTTACTTTTAGCATACGAATAGTACCATTATACAAGTAAATTGTATATAGAATTATAATGCAAAAGTGTATAAAATTAAAGCGAAAGTAGGGGATGCTGTATTGAATATTTTTGATAAGAAACTTTAGCTCCGTCTCTCATATGCCAACAGATGCGCTGGTTTCAGTTGACATTGACACAAACTTTCTTTTGACCTCAATGTTACAGCAGAGGCTATAAGGACAAGGAGGCGATATAAGAATCAGGGGTTGACTTTTCTTCTCTGTTCCTTGTATGTAGCTGGTGAATGTAAACTTTGGGATAATGACCGACCAGCTTGCTCGCAGCTACTTCACTATTTCATAAAATAACTCTCTTCGATATCTCCACTCTTAATACCGACAACATTCGTAACCAGAAACACTTAAACATGCGTGTACCTGCAATAGCATTATAATGGACATCTTGTATTTTTCATAAGAAGTATCATTCATCTCTCCTCAGATTATGTGTCTTTAAAGTGAATTGCACTTTTGTAGAACTCTCAAATGAATGTGCCAAAAGATACAAACTCGTAACGATCTCATTATTTACATTTCATATTTTACATTCCTGATTTTTTCAATCTAATAAAAAATCAGACATTTTAAGACAATCTCAAGATAGATAAAAAATACTCACTAATATTAAAGCTTTTTATTCTATCCATACACAAGTGAATCATACTCTATTTTTTAAATTTCATTATTAACGATAGACCCTGCATCAGATCGATTAACATGGATGTAATGAACAGTCTTTCGTTGGAAACGTGATTGGAATTGAAAAGCAGAAAAGGAAAGGAAATGATTCTAACAACTTCTAGAGGACAGAAACAAAAGGGTAAGAATAGACACCCACGAATTATTGAGCGTAAGGAAGTCAAAGGAAGAAGGGGTTAGGGAGTGTCTGAGGAGTTGGGAAAGAAAATATTGAGAGTACGTGTTCTGATCACATCGGAAACGAAGAGAGGTATATCGTAGCGATCCAATCTGCACTGCCAGACTTCTGAGGCTTGCTTTTATTGTTTGGAATAGATTTAGCACTTAAATAGAACAGCTGCTAGTTTCGTCTTTACCATTATCCAAACTCCTAAAGCAAACTGCTAAACTATTTTAAGTATTGCACATTATTCTTTAGTTACGTAGTTTCGTAAAAGTACATTATCAACCGTGTACGAGTATAATCACCTTTCCTAAGACCATACATTACGACAAAGATTGATATTTGTACTATACGTAACATAATCGCTGTTTATTTTTTATGTTAATACCCTTGTATACTTTTAGCGCACCATGCCATATTGATTGCAACTTTGAGGGTTTTTGGGGATGAACTAAATTAGATATAAAAATACATTTCTTTCCCTTAAGTATCACATCTATTATCACAAGAGAGTCTGAGATTGCTGAAAAAGTATCTGGAAATCTCAAACCCTCCAGTGATATTTATTAGAACTATTTCACGAAAAAATCGAAAGAATCTCAACATAATGCCCCTAAATTGAACTTAAAATTGTAATAATTGTATAGTATTATGAATACTTAATCTTTTCAAGCCATCTTGTAACAGACTAATGTAGATTGTCAGTAGAGAAAAGCCAAATGCAGATTTAGGCCCATTTCATGAATAGAATAAGAATAAGATTCTTTCTTTTCATCAGTCGATGTTACGATGACGTCACATAAGTGAAATGGTCTGATATTACTGGTAAATTCACAAACGTAGAGCGTCTGGAAAGCTCACACCATTGAGTGACATTTATTAGAACTATTCACGAATAAAATAAGAATTTAAATGTAATTCACCTGTACTTAATTTACAAAATTGTAATAATTATATACTGGCATTATGAATACTTTTTAAGCCATCTAGCAACAGGTTAATGTCGATTGTTAATAATGCCAATAGAGAAGAACCAAGGACTATTTTATGAATAGAATAAGAATGAAAGTAATACATATTCGAAATAATATTAACAATATATTAACAATTGTATAAAATATTATACTATTGAGAAACTGTGAGACTGAAATAGACAAAAGTCGACTGTTACAATCGATACTGTTTGATGTACTAACACCAACTAAGAAAACAAAACAGATAACATTTTACCATTCTGAGCAATGTGTTTATTAAACTTTATGGTTTCTTAGGCAGATATTGTGACATAATTTGCAAAATTATTTCAGACTGTTTTTATCAAATTTGAATGAAGGGGCTGATTTTCATTGGATACAAAGTACATTTGGAAATTAGTAGATGAAGATGTGGAAGCAGAATTCCGCACTTTATTTAGTTTTGTTGAATGATATTTTTGATTAATTTGTACGATGCTCAGGAATTACGGGGTATAGAGTTGGGTACACTAACCAGAAGACAAACGCACTTCACGCGAAAAAGGGATTTGGTAAAATGTTACGATAATTTCACTGCGATATTGCACTGTGGTTGATCAAAATGTTGTTTCATTTCATTGGTCGATTTTATGATGTGACATAAGAGAAATAGTCTCTTTAATATTTTCATTGCCAAATAAGCTACTTAATTAATATTCAATCGATGCACAATTATTAATACTTGTTCATTTCCTCTAAAACTTGTGTTCCTATATTAAATTTAACTTTCTTAATATAACTGACGGTGATATGTACGTGCTGAATTTACTGTCCGTTCACCTGGATAACAGTGACAGTGAAACAAGGGGAACAGTTTTCAAAAAAAAAAAAAAACATTTTAACAGGATCTCAGTACTAATATGTTTACGGTTGTTAAGCAGCTGTTACTTTCCTCAATCCTTACAGTATAAAGTGGCTGGTCGATTCCGTAAAATATGCGGCGATTTTGGGACACTCTGTACAGTAAAACTTCTCAAGTTGGATACCTCTATATCCTGGACACCTAATGAATAAAACAGTCACTTTCCAATATTTTGACATGCTCACATTAATTTGCATGCTATTTTGTTTGTCGGACATCCCTTAATGCTAAGTAAGTTTGTCATTACCTACAGCTCTGTTAGCTGTTTAGGACTGAATGCTATTGAATTTGTGTCATTAGTAGAGGCATTAGCACTTCCAAGAAGGAAGTGAGAGCTACCCTTTGTCTGCATTTTGTTTCTCAGTTTGTATGTTGGTCTTCGGCAGACTTTCAAAGTTAGTAGAGCAAAATCGGTCCAATTACCATCAGGATAAGTGTAAGCGTGAGGGGTCATTGCTTAGGCTAGGAGAACACAATACCACAACTGTCGAGTCTAAGTCAACAGTCCATGGTACGGAGACTACAAGATAGTTAAACAGTCTATTTTTTCATTGTGTTTAAATTCCAGAAATTGAATAGGCAAAAGGTTTATGAATTTATTTATAAAGACAGCTTATCGTGTTAATGTAAGTATTGTGTAGCGTGCTCATAACGTGAGCCAGGGAAATTAGATGCTATTTTCTGACCTTCCTTTACCTGTATTTCAATTTGTTATGACGTGTTATTGTTTCCTTCCTCTTAACATCAAGAGACATTTCTTATGATTCTATGCAAAGAGTAAGAAATATAAGAAATTATGGCACGTTTAATATAAAATGACTGGGTCATATGTGAATGCAATTTTTCCGCCCCCCTTTAAGAGAATTAATCTAAAGGGAGCTTGATTTCCCCATTTTTAAAACAAGATTGTCACAGCTCACAAAAAGAATATTTTAATGATAACAGTTTAAAAAGTATTTCAAAATGACAAGAGTTATTGGTAAAGATTTATGGTCCCCCCTAGGTCCCCTGATCTGACCTATTTGCGACTTTTATCATTGGGACAAATTAAAAAATATCCTGGAAGAATTGAAAAAAAAATGTCCGCCAGGAAATAGTTGCTCAAAGTGAACTATAGTGAGTGGTGGGCAGTTTTTTAAAGATATCAAAAATGTATGGACAACGAGGTGGCCAATTTCAGCACCTCCTTTTATAAAGTTCCAAGTGAAACCTTATAAAATAATTAAGGAAACTATTATATAGAGATATCAGCTGCACACTACGATACCCGCAGAAGGCAATGAGCGCCGCTCGCCTTAGGCAAAACAGCATGGTTCATAGTTCATTGGGTCACTCTGTACAATCCTATAGGCTTGTATGTTTAAAAAAATCAAATCTATTACAGCTGACTGGCGTCTACATTAAATTTGGCTTTAATTTTAGCAAATTTATGATAAAAATGTACTATTATTTTAGAAGCTGTCCAAGAAGGAAATGCAGAACCCACAAAATACTTGGGTTAGTGAATTCTGAATTTAACTTTATTTGTTTTTTTTTTTTTTTTTCAAACAGTGTGATTCATTTGAATACAACTTCTGTAGATCCCCTTCATCGCCAGCAAACAATTACATCGATAAAGAGAGTCACAACTCGTTTTAAAATTGAGCCATTTGATTTATATCGTCTGGATATTTATTTTGCTTTAGTCGCAGTAAAATGAACAGAGTACATCTACCTTATGAGGATTCTAACAACTCAACAAGAGCAAAGTCTACATCTAAGGAAACTATTTGTAAAGACAATTTACGTTCTGGGTCGTAAATCGAAAGCGCCAATGTATTGTATTAGATACGGAGAGAATGTGTGCGAGGGAGAAGGAATGATTGAGTGTACTGGAGTTTTCCTTAACTACAATGTAATTTGTTGTACAAGCGAGTTTTACTGCAAAATCTAAAGGAAACGATTTCATTTGTTTTGTGCGACCCTTTTATTCGATCAATGTTTTAAAAGCTCTGCATTTGTCATTATATTTATCTTTATTTTAAACGAAATATAGTAGCTTATGAAAATGGTTGCGTGTGTTTAGATTTTTCAGCGAGCAGTAGCAAAATAAAAACATTTAAGTATAAAAAGAGGCAATATTATTTTATTATTGCTAAATAAACATAATACGTATAACAAAAAGTGTACAAAATTCCGTTGTCTTCCTCTAAACGAAACACATATAAGAATGTGTAAGTATATGATTTAAATTTGTTAACATCTCTGGAATCTTCTTTAACAAATTGAATGCAAAGGAAAATAAAATAATAAAAGATGTGTAACGAATATAATACTAAGGTAGTTCATTGTCGTTTTATTAACATTTTATATATTCTAAAGTTACATAAAAAGAAGAGAGGATTAAAGTGAGATATCTAGTGCGAAAAGCTTATTGTGCAATAAACGATTTAAATAATATATGTATTTAAATTTATGAATGAATTTTACGAAAGTGGAAAATTTTGTTTACTGAAACTTTAAGCCTCCTATTGTATCTTATGAAACAGATTGTTTAGCAAAGAGACAGAAATAAAGTAACAGTCATATACATAGGAAGGAGAAGGAAAATAAGATATGGACTTAAGTTACCAGTCCTTATTTGAGGTATACCCAGCACGAACTCGCTTGAGAATACTTGCAAGTCAGCATAAGACGATAAATGGCTCATCGCCTGCTTCCTTAAGAGATCTAGGCTTACTAATATGACTAGGGACCTTCATGAAAATGTTTGGGGGAGGGGGTTGTTGTGGTCCGATAACATCCTAACTGATATTTATTTGTGATTCATGGAATTTGCTATATTTTAAGCAAAGTATGATTGTACATTTTGCTGATATTATTAAGAACACAATATGTTTAATAGTTAGTTTATAATGCATTATAAACTAACATATTCAACAAATTATTTCCTTTTGTTGAAATAATTTTATAAAGTAACACTTTGAACTAGCAAAATAGGAAAGAGCCAAAGGATGTTCTTTCTACTATGAATGAAGTTAAATTGTAGCAAATAGAAGGCACCTTAAGCGTGAATCATGCTGGATGAAGCAGGGGGTTCTAGGACAACCACTGTAATCCAGCTTCTGTTTTAATGCAGTGTAAATCATTTCGACCAAACAAGAACTCCGAGGAGAGAAATTTCAATTCAAACCTTTCTGTGTTACCTGCTGCGTTTTAAGCCTAGTGGTTTATTCATACCTTTGGCAAAAAATGCCTAAAATAAAGTGAGAAACACCACCGATTTCAAGATTAATTTCAAAATGCCTTTGGAGAGCGCTTGAAAAATAATTATACCGAGAAATCTTCCAGGTGATTCAACATTTCAACTGCAGTAAGCATAAGGAAATATAAATGATGAAATTCGCAATAAGTGTTCCTGTTCAGAAACTTTTTGGTGAATATACTGGTACCGGTAAAATGTTCTTCCATTATTCCCGTTGAGTCAATTTACAACCACCCTGCTCACACCATGCTAACGCAACTATGTAAGGAAAGGGGAAGGGGGAGTAGGAGAAGAAGAAGAAGAAGAAGAAGAAGAAGAAGAAGAAGAAGAAGAAGAAGAAATTTGCGCAAAAAAGACATTTACTGACCTTGGTAAAATGGATAATTAAATTATTTTGTTGTATAGTATTAGTATATTGTTATATTGGCTTAAGGTGGTTGTTATAAACTTTCTTTGCAAGAAACGTGCATTTGTAATTCAAGGTATTAAATCATGATCATTCAGGCACGCATTAATTTTTTTTCTTTGCTAAAACAGAAGCTTTTATATGTTTGTAAAGATGTGTTTGTCAGTAATTTTAAGTAATAATTATGTGGTAAATATGGCAAAATTTTAAATAGTTTTAGCTTATAGTTTAAAGAGTCAAGGCTTTCAGTTTATGTTTTGTTATTAAAACTTTCAAATTATATTTTACATGTGCAACATATTTTTATATTTATTGTTGAGCAAATCACATTGATTCCACTGTTAGAATTCGTACATTATTCTTCTTCACCCACACTGTAGAGTTGTCTTTCTATGGCCATATCCTGGGATTTTCTTCCAGTATACTTGCAAAATTATAACTTGCCTGGCATTAATTGAAGCGTATCAACTTATGTTATTATACCTTTTTATTTGATACATGATGCAAACATAACTAAAAAAAAAATACGGCAAAATATTAAATTCCAAAGGAAGGCAGACTTTTCTGCCGAAGAAAGCAATCTTTCGAATACAGGTTGAGGTTAGTTGTTAATTAAACTATCGGAAATTATTCAGAATTAGTTTCCTGTAGCTAGTTAAATACAAAACTACAAAATGTGATTCAGTGACGCATAGCAAAAATGTATCACTGTAAATCCCAATGCTATGCAAAACAACACAAAAAGTTGTTATTCCTATAATGTTTCTTAACTTTATTCAAAATGCAGGCATGGAAATCTTCTTTTCCATCTCTCCACCGGTCTTTCTACTGAACTTGTGGTTCGTGTGTAGAGCCCATCATTAAGGTCACCGAGAAGCCGCTGTGCAGCCATTTGGATAGCCGAGATTTCACTAGGAAAGCTAATTCGGGGGCCAGTACTGAACGCGCGCTGAGCGTATAATTATTGTGTTCACTTAACCACCAAGGCAAGCACACACTCCAAAGTCCAAGCCTTAGCAACAGTGGACGAACTACCTGCTAAAAACCAATTTCGAAGGTAGGAAGGAATGTCAGAAATACAGGAATGTCAACTTTCTCCTATGTGCGGTACATCACCCGAGTGCGGATAAACTTGTCGATAACCAGTAAGTTGCATTGGAAACAGTTATTTTGCCTATGGAAAAGGTGTAAGAATAAACTACCCTTAGGGATAACTACTGTCTCCATACAAATATCCAATATTAATTCTTAACTTAATCGCTCTCTAACCCAACCAAATTTTACTATCATAAGCAGAACCTGCCATTCTGTTCAAAATGTTTTCATTTGGTTCTCCTATAATTTGTACATTCAAAGATAAATATACACTTCTATTCCTAAATACTTTAGCAATTCTACCTCCGGGATTCTTAATAGGTATATAAGTTTCATTTATACCAACTGCCCCTGGAAGGAAAAACCTTTTTCATAAAACTGAAATGTCACAATGCCCAAGAACACTTGGCTTGTAAGAAGTTTATGCACTATTTTTTTAATGAGATACTACAATTTCTTAAACTACACATATAATTCGACTCACTGCTGGTTGACTCACACGATGTAAATACATACAAACTGCAAAATTAAATAAATAAAATTAATGAATAAACAAAATAAATTGTAAATTTTCCTATCATATACATTTTTAGGTTATATTAATACAAAGCATTGTAAATACTCACTTGAAAATACGAAGTAATAATAATTTTCATAAGAGAAGATATTGGTAAATATTTATTAGTCACATTTTCTTTAATGACATCAAAATATCCAAAGCAGTTCATTAGTTGAAACTATAACGATACACGTATAAGAGGTTCTCCATACTCCGAACAATTTAGTTTTTTTTTTTTTTTTGCAACATATGTACGGCATAAAATTCAACATATTTCTTGCCGTTATCATTTGCCATTATTATTGCCTGAAGAGCAACTAACCTAGTCGAAGATCAAAAGAGTAACAAATGGCCAACACAAGTGGGCGACCTAATTCGCTTATTGAAATAAGGAACCACAAATTTAAACATACATTTATGAATTGGAAATGAGTATTTAAGTATCACTTGTTTATAAATGTTCACTATAAATACGGTTCTTAAATGCTGATTATGAATACGGTCCTGAAGTGATGGGAACAAAGCTCTAGATGTGTTCCTTGTAGAAAAAGAAGAACAGAAGACTTGCAGAATTATAGACAATGACGGAAAAATGCGACATTTTTGTCAGCATGAGCATTGCGCACTCTTATCCCGGAAAAGTGTGCTGTGTAGTTTATGGTCTCATTTTAATCCAAGGGTGTGGTCCTATTTTCTGAAAATATCATTTGCTGCTGCATTCAGCCTTCATAAATACGTCTGTATATTGTGACTCGACTTTTGTGACCCAGAGCGCATTTTCATTGCCACTACGTTCCAGGCCTCCATATGAAACATTCCATCAAATCATACAGTGTATGCTTTTTTAAAGCCTCCATATTCTGTAAAGTGTTTTTATAATCCAGCAATATCATGAGCTATGAGTTGTAAAACGAATATCCATATCGTGCACCAGCTCTTTCTTGCCCCGCGGGGTTTTTGAGTCGGCATTAATTATTGAATATGTTTGGTTTGTCGCGAAACTCAAAATAACTCCCATTCGGCACCTGTCATGTCACCGTTATCTGACCTTAGAAACGGGTTTTGATGATGTGACAAGGAATACAAGAACTGATATAAGTAATTCCTCTTGAGCAATATTCGCATTAATAGTAAATTCCACTTCTAACTCCACTTACTAGACTTGTATCTGAAATAAATATATCCCCTTGAAATAATGTTGATATCAAAAAAGGATAAGTGCTTTCCTTTGTTAAATATGCTTTGTACAGAAAGCAGAAGACAAACGCATGACACGCGTTAATGCATTTTCCTGACAATGATAATTAATTAATTAATTAATTAATAATTATGTTAATGGTCAGCGCAAGTATAATTACAAACAGGCTTCAAAATAATTCTCAAATAAAAATAAAAGAATTCTAAACCAGGGAGGCAAAGCGCCGAGAGGAATTAAAGGTTGCAACCCGCATAACTTCATTTCTAATAGGCGGGCAGCAATTCAGTATCGTGAAAACATAAGCCATCGATTGATAACGCTCTGGGTTTCTTCGCTGCTCTGCTATGCGGGCATAGTATAACTTGAATTCCCCTCAACCTTTTCTAAATAGTTCATTCAATATAGTATTTTACTCTTGGCAGGAAGCAAATCTTCAAGCATACTCTATGACAGAAAATGTAATATAATGTAAATATTAGTATAAGTATTTTGTTGCAAGAACAAATAACTAAATACTATCACGTCCCCTGTACATCTACCCTTTTGCGGTATGAGACGATGTAGGAGCTTACTCATTGCAAGGTTTTTTAAAGACAGGTTTCAGATTATTCCTCTGAAATACCTGTATTATTTTGCCATGGGTATGCAAATGAGTTATTATTCACTTGCCTGACACACAACTTATAACTTCTTAGGAAATTTTATAAGTCGTTCTTGGTGGTCTAGTGGTAATCATACTTGCCTCGTAGAGCCAAGATCGCGAGGTCAATCTCGGCCACGGTCAAAGGATTTTGGGCCTAAAAAGTCTATAATTTCTATCGGAAGGGAAGTAATGCCGTGGATCCCGTGTCGTAGATTTATGACATGTGAAAGAACCTCAAACCTGAAAGAAGAGGCCTCTGAGCAAATTTTATCGATCGTTTCACGCCCTCAATTGAATGGGACGCTGATGACCTGAGATGTTAAAGAGCGTCTGTAAATAAACCAAGTAACATTAAAGAAAAAAAATCCTCCAGTAGTGTGAGCAGAGTTTGCATCAATGCCAATGAGAATTACAAATTGTTAGGAAGAATTTAATTTGAAGCTTAGTCGTCTTATTTTGCTTATCCTAAAACTTTCACATTTATATTAATGACATATAACGTGAATCTTGCATATAACTGCGTAGCAACTGTGATCTACCCTTTTAAAAGGCAAGGAGGGAAAAGAATTGTTTTTTCATGAAAAATGACTGAATTTCAACAAAAATGAATTGCTAGATTGAATTTCATCAAGACTGTATAATAGGGTGGCGTGGTTTTGACATTAGAAATAGACCACCAATGACTGCCGGTATAAGAGTCCCACTTGTCTGTCATCGATTTCTTTTTGAAAGCGAAAGAACAAATATGGGGGGTTATTATCACCTTGTGGAACCTAAAAGCCGTAAAAGACAAAAGAAAACTCATGCCTTGTAGATAGACATTGGTTCGCCTAAGGCTAGAGGAAGATAACCTCGATTACAAATCACCTGGTTCTTCAGGTTGGGGATTGTGCAGTTGTATTGATAACCCACTCATGTAAAAGTTATACAACTCAAAACGCCATTGGAAATAGCCGGACTATAATCACTACATCAAACATACACAAAGAATTAATCTATTGGGAAAAATGACAATTGCTACGTGAAATCTCAGAGGCATTAATAAAATATGTCAGAAATGAGCTTTTAATTGTATCAGAGACAAAAAATACAGAACAGTGAATTCCCAGTGAACTGGGAATTAAATATTCAGGAGTTGAAAAACAAAAGAGCAGCATAAGAAATAGGGATAAATTACATAAGAAATTCAAGGTGAAAATATTAGGACACTCTTGGATTAATGACAAATTAATAATGCTAAAATTCAGGACAGGCAGATCACACTGTAATATTATTGAAGTATACGCTCCCTCAGATCGGAATAAATACGTACAGATAAAACTAAAAAGAATGATCATACTGAGAGCATACAAAACATAAACGACAACAGCTGATAGAATTCTGCACATTTAATGTCCTAAGAATTACCAATACTTACTTACTTTGTCGGAGCGAGGAAGAAGATTAATAATTGATTATATTATGGTAAATATATATATATATATATATCAGCTGAAAGTGATAAGCATAATTTTAGTTGCTTCAAAGATTAAAATACCAAAAAAATATGGGGGGGAAAGAAAAACGAAATATAAAAACTGAAAAACTGTAATTTAAGATGCAGTTAGAGCAATCTGGAATATGAAAGTTATATATGACCAGAATGGGCAAACTAATAAGAGGTAGAACAGGTGATACAAATTTAGACTGGACAAACTTGTCATCAATTACAATGATGACAGCTGATGAGGTATTAGGAGTAGAAATGCGATGAAGACTATTGAAACTGTTGAAATTATGGAACGACATATTGAAAGAAGTCATCAACAAGAAGAAAGAGCTCTATCTTAAATGAATTAAAGGAACAAGTGGAAGACCATATATCAAAGAGCAATAATCCATATATTACCAAGACGAACCAATAAGAAAAGCTGGGAACAAATTGTTAAGAGATTAGTAAGTATATGATATAGCAGATGCACAAAGATTAGGTTTCAAGATATTTCATACATTGAGAGAAAATGTGAATAATAAAGCAAAAATTGATGTAATGACTAAATAAGAATGAACAAAACATTATAAAAGTCTATTAATACAAAGGAAAAATAAATTACGATTTGGATACGGATATAATATAATACAATTCATATGACATTTAGAAAAAACCTTAAAAGGGGAAAAAATAGAAAGGTCCCGAGTGTACACAATATAAATACTAAACTAATAAAGTATGCCAGTTTAAAATGGAAAAGAAGATTTATACAGCTGCTAAATGTACCTAAAGTAATGGTAAAATACCAGAAAAATGTAAGATGACAAATATAATTAAAAGCATAAAAAGGAAATAGAAGAATAGACTGCTCTAATTATATAGGAAGATCGCTACTAAGTTCAGCTTACAAAATCTATACAGCAACCAACACTGGAAGAATTCTTATATGAGGAAGAATGTGGATTTAGGAAAGGGAGATCACGTATACATGCAGTCTTTGCTATAAAACAACTAATGGAAAAAAGAAGGGAATTTATCCTACCATGTTTTTCATATTTTTAAATTATGAAAAAGCATGCAACCGAGTAGATAAACAGAAACTTTGGGACATGTTCACTACTATAACCTTCCCTATAATATGGTTAATGCAATTAAATCACCATATGATAATACCCAGAAAACACTATAAAATGGTTCTCTTTTAAAGTCAATCAAGGTGTTAAAGAGGGATGTGGGCTGTCCACATTATTATTTGGTATATAAACAAAGTTAATAAAGAATGGCAAACATTAAATCCCAAAAGTATTAGTACGAATCCAAATAACCCAATAAATATCCTATTATTTGCTGACGACCAAATATTGCTGGCTGAATCTGGGAATGATCTGCAAGAGAACAAAACAAAATTAAATAAAGTTTTAGAAACCTTGAATATGAAAATCTGTATTAATAAAACTAAAGTGATTATAGAAGGAAAGTGCAATAGAAGAGCTAAAATTGTAATAAAGTATCAAATAATAGAACAAGTGAATCATTTTAAATATTTTGATGTCACCTATCAATCTATAATTTGAACCAAGATCTGGACAATAATGTAATAAAATATAACTCAATAAGTGGATACATCAATAGATAAATTCAATGAGGAAGAAGGTCAAACTCAGACCACAAAAGTTTGAGTCGAAACCAACGTTACTCTTCAGTAGTGAAAACTTGGTATTGAGGAAAAAAGACAAAAATAAAATTGAAATCTCAGAAATGAGATATAAGGTTAACAAGAGTATCTCTAAGAGATACACTGAAAAGTACAAACATAAGAATTGGTAATGATGCAAGTAATTATGTGATATAGAAAGTATTTCACTACCAAAAACCTACAAGAGCATATCAAACGAATGTCCTCTGACAGGCTACCATGGCAAAATTTATTTACCAATGGAAGATGGAAAGGCAGAAGGAGAAGGAGAAGGAGGAGGAGGAGGAGGAGAAGCAGAAGAAAAAGAAGAAGAAGAAGAAGAAGAAGAAGAAGAAGAAGAAAAAGAAAAAGAAGAAAAAGGAGAATATTAGAAGTTTTTACTAAAAGAATTTCAGACATTGGCTACTAGTTCTGAATACGACTACATAACGGGACATAGTGGTACAAACATTTTAACCTACCTGTAACGTTCATGACCACAAGTACATTTTCTACAAAATTGAAAGAATTACTTACTGTAAACCTCACACAGTAATATCGAAATAGCGTCCTTTGTCGAGGTGATGAGGGAATTGTTCTTTTTTATAAACAAAAATGAGCGATACGAATATAAAACAAGAATATACTATGCACAAAGCAGGCAGGAGTTGTAGACAATTATAGAAATAAATAAACCCCTTCATTAATCAATTCAAATTTAAGAATTGCAATAAAGTGTATGTTTTCAGCATTTGTGAAGAATAATCTGATTTGATTGATTGATTTATTTATGGACGCTCTTTAAAAGCTCAGATCATCAGCGTCCCATTCAACTCAGGGCGTGAAACGGCCGACAAATTTTGCTCAGAGGCCTCTCTTTCAGGCTTGAGATTCTTTTTCGTGCCGTAAATATACGACACGGGACCCGCGGCTTTACTTCCCTTCCGAAGGAAGCCATACTTAGGATTTTTACATCCCCCAAAAAATTCATCGATTCTGGCCGGGTTCGAACCCGCGATCTTCGGTTTAGGAGGCAAGTATGGTAACCACTACACCATCAGGTATATCTGCCCACCCCTGTGTTTTACAGATTTATATGTTTCATATAAATCTGTAGGGGGTACTTCGGAACTCTGTTTGCTCACAGGCTGTTGGTCTTGCTTCCAGTTCACAACCAGGATAAACTCACTTTGTTTGTTTTAAAGTATGAGTATACTATGGAACCTGACCAACTGTTTGAGGCCTGCTCTATTTTCTAACGGAAATCAATAGGGATAGAGCTTCAAGCTATTTTCTACTATATATATAGCAAATCGGAATTGTAAAAGGTATGTAGTAACTGAAACAATATTTGTTTTGCATTACCTCTTGTGGCATTTTCAATCTTTTCAACCAGTAACGATGAAGGGGAGATAAATGCTTTATGAATTTAAGTTTAACATTTCTAAATATTATACTGGCTATAACGCATCAACAACATTAAAATGGAAAAGTTATATAAAATAAATAAGTTTCCAGAGGTTCAAAACATTCCGGTGTTCAGTCACCTGCATAAATTACCCTAGAGCCAGAGGAGAGAGAGAGAGAGAGAGAGAGAGAGAGAGCACCTTGTGAGCTTCTAAGTCATTGACTGTTTACCTGGCGTTGACTGAAGGCAGGTGTACCCCAAGGGTCTGTACTAGGTTCTTGTTATTCTCTCTGCCTGCTCTGCTCAGTGACTATTTATCCCTGCTTAAATGTGATCTCGAATTCATATATTAAACTCGGGTTAAACCTAAATCCACTAAGTCATTTTGTTTGGCCACAAAGACTGTTACCTTCCAGCAGTAAGGTCGCGCTACAGCCTTTCATCCTCGACAGCAAAACCATCTCTTTTAGTGATTTAATTGCGTAGTTTTCACAGAAACTTCAGCGCGTTCGCTTTATTTTTAACATCCGCCGTCAAGACCATATCTCTGAATACTTCCAACAGCTCTCTTGGTTTCATTTAAAGGACAGGCGTCTGTTATATCAAATCATAAATAGCTTCGCACCTAAGTATACTGCTGACCATTAAACTTGCAACGCTTGCGTAAGAAACTCGTTAAACTGACCCCACATTTTCTCAGAAGGAGCGAGTGTGATTCATTGGAAATAGGACAGCAATATCACTAGGTGTTTCAATTTGATTGTGGGCGGATTGTGGCATACCAAGAGTGCGGTAAACGAATATGAGATCAAAGGATCAAGGTACGACGAACACACAGAAGTGAAAGATCCCATTGGCCCCTGTATCTGTGATAGTCAAAATCTTAATCACTTTAAATCTGTATTATTTAGACATTTAATTATTAAAAAGAACTCCGTTACGGGTGGCCAAGGTCATTAAGACACGAATTCGTGAACGATAGGTCTGAGGTTCGAATCCCGCCAGGTCCATCCTCCCTGAATGAGTTTTTTTCCCCCAGTTTTTCTCAGTGCTAGCAAATGGCAAATGCCAGAGAAGTATCCTGAATTTAGGTCTGGAACACTTTCTGCTTTACAAAAAGAAATCATTTCCCAATTTATCCTTTCATCTCGTGTATCTTCAGTGCCCACCCCCTGTGATGCCTCAGTAGTAAAAATGGGCGTTAAACTTTATTAAGAGAAAGAGCAGCACTAGACGCTTCTGTTTAATTTTGTTCATGTTTGTTATTGTTATTATTATTGTTATTATTTAATTATATGCTTGGAATACTATCAATTTTAACTCTGCCAGTATCTGGCATTTCAAGTAATATATGCTGTATTTTTGGTATAGTTTATACTTGCCTCGTTCTTACTGTATAAGATTATTTTACATAATATGCGTATTAATATTTTTCTTTCTGTGTATTTCTTATACCTATAATGTTTCTCATGGCTGTCTTTATCCCCTCTCTTATCAATTTATGTATATGTCATCATTTTTACTTTTATATAGGTACCTTATGTTCATTGATTTACTTTATGTATGTTTTATTTTAACCTGATTCAGTGTAAGAAAATGTCTTGGGCCTTAATTTTTCCATTCAAAATTAATTATTTTAATTGATAACAATAATGCATTAAAACTAGGAGAACGTTTTTAAAATACGGGTTATTAAAGATGCGAAGATCTATGAATTTGCAAGGCGTTCCTGCCACAGAATGTGCTAAGGACAGGTTACATTTTAACGCACTGGCACTTCTGACAATCTTAAACTCGATTTTTAGACCGGATTTGCTATTTTGTCGGATCAAGCAGATGTTCAGTTTTCCTCATTTGGCTAAGTGGATATTCTGCAAGAAACAACTCTTTCAATAAATTCCTCAGAGTGCCAGAAATGGAACCAGAGACCTGCAGCAGATAGACGCTTTACTATTAGATTATGAAGATTGTATAAAGTTTTTCATTATAATCATTAGCTTTGTAGTTATGTAATTTTGAAGAAATAAAAATAATCAGTATTTATTATTTATACAGACTCTTGGTTTACATGGGTACATTTTAGTTAAATTGAAATAAACATTTAGATAATGTGATTTTCATATGTTGAACAGCCGGTATTTCTCCATTTCATAACAATCAAGTCGTTCTCTAATCTTTTCATTATAATGTAAATAAATCCACTATCTTTCTTGTAAGATCGTCCGTTATTCAAATAGTAGGGGCTAATTCAGTTTCGATGAGGAAATTTTGAATAATATAAAACACTAATAAAATGAATAAATATGACTAATACGAAATATGAAAAACGATATAGTTTTTGTCACAAGAAAAAAAAATTGAACTGTGTTTATAATACCGAATTCAATTATATAATTAGATTTTTCCCATTGGGAATGGTTTTTCTGTCAAACCTACCATTTTTATTGTAAAATTGTGTCCATAAGCTATTGTATGATACCTACGTTTGTATTTTGCATTCTCATTTGAATTTTCCCAGCGATAATGAGATGTTCTGTTATACTGTATTACAGAGAGGCAACGTGCATGTTAATTAATTTTATGTACGAGCGTGTTCTGTAGCTAGAGAGCCAATGGAAACTAGTACTGAGCCTGTTAGCATGACATTGTAAAATACTAAATAGCTATTATTTAGGGTAAAGCAAGAAAAACTACATTTTCATTTCAACCCTGTAAAGGTGTAAGCGCACTCTCACCATCTATCTAAACTTTTTTATTGTTGAATATATATGTTTTGTATATTATTGTGAATATCTAATTTAATATCTATGCTAAATAAAACATACCTAGTGCATTATAAAAACATGTATCTGTGCGCCTGTCGAATTTGTTTCTATTGTATTTGGTGTCACTGTAATAAATATTATTACTACTACTACTATTAATACTAATACTATTATAATGGTAAAATAATAATAATAATAACAATAACAATTACTGTTATTAATATTACCATTCGATAAATAGGAAAGATTTAGATTTGCATTTGCAAAATATCTATTCAGCAAGACATTTTAGTAAGTTGAATTCACAGATGAATAATGTATAAATAGTATTCATTCATATGACAAAATATCACTGTATAGTTTAGGAATGTGTATGAAATGTATTGTTCTTTGTATTAGAGCTTAAATAATATTGTTATACCTACCAGATTATTAGGAGTGTGTATTTATATATTCTGAACATTTTAAATGACCACATAGATATCATTAATGTAACTTAACTCTGTACAGCTTGACTTATTCCATGTTCTGAAGTATATACAGGTACCACATGGATTGTAGATTAATCTTAAACTTAAAAAGAATTGTTGGGCCGTATTTTTCAAGACAATGCCAGAAGGACAGTGAATGTCGGTGAATGATGTACCTTATCCATTTAATCTCTCACCTATTAATTTTGTTTCCCTCTTAATTTCTATTTTCATACGTCATCAAAATGCCTAATGCTTTCCTGTACAACAAACTTGCTATCATTCTGTAAATAAACTTTAACCCTTCGCTTTGCATATTTTGCTGTTAGGGAAATAATGCATCCGTATCGTGCTGTATTTTAACATCCTATGTTTTCGTAGCAGTTACCCTGCCGCTCTTAATTGCCGCAGAACTGTTACGTATCTACATAATACAGGTTCTCTTACAATTCTCTGAGATGAAATATACAAGCGGTATAATGGAGATCATTGTTTAAACCCAATAGTTCTGACATTCTCTTGCCTCCGGAAGCCATCCTCAGCACAGTTTGTCATTTATTTTTTTTTAAAAAACACAGCATCTACTCTCTATTCGCCCTTAGAGTGATCCGGATCAAAACAATGTCACTTGACATGACGTCAATAGCATGATTGTGTGCAGTGAAGTACAATACAGTAGCAATACGCACAGAGAAAGTAGTTCATTATTAGCAATCTAAATTTAAGGATGGGTTCAGTACTAAATAACATATATTATACTTATGACTTGAATTTAACTGCTGCTGACTTAATGAAATTGAATTTCGAAGTTGCTGTACAACTCCCAAGATGCAGCTTGCCTGCTGCATTCAGCGACTATTTAAACAAGATAAGGGGCAAGCAGTTTGCGCTTATTATCATGGCTGACGACGAACCACATGCTGCTGTTTACAATGGAGACATTATGTAAAGCATAAACCGGACAAGCCTTTAACTAGTGGCGAGAAAACAATTATTTTAAGCGTGTTTTCAAAGTTCTGCGGCACTCGCAATGAAGGATGTAGTAAACCTAACCTCAGAATTCACCGGTCGGCTTACTTGTCACGTGTTTCTGACAGCTGGGCAAGGTAGTATGCTTGGCGCGAATTGCGGAATGATACATTATGTCTGTTGATGTTAGGATCACTCAAAGAGTGTATAGATAACAGCATGGTTAATCAAATGAGAGAGAACTTGCTTTTTATTATTGTATTTTCTGTTTTATCGCTTTATCATAACAATAATAGCAATAGACGGTTTGTCATTTATTGTCATCGTTGCTAAAAAGTACTTATTAATGAAGTAAGTATGGTCCAGGTTTTTCAGTCAAGTGCCAAATTTTTTCCTAAAAATGTACCAAGGACTATTCTTGGGCATTTTAACTTTAATAATAACAATAATAATGTTGTTGATGAAGAAGAATAAAAACTCCGCAGTTTTCTTAGAATCTGAAACTACGCAGCCAAAAGGGACGCAGGGACATAGTGTTGCGATATAATATAATCCAGCGATTCGCCAAATATGTCGCGAACTAATTTAAAGAGCACTCGCTCACTTACTAAAATCTATTGCTTTAATAACGGAACGTTGTGGGGGGGGGGTGTACTTAGGTCTTAATCTTCACCAGTTCTTCACATATCTATCTGAAACAGCTAGAAAACAGTAATTAAGAGTTAAATACCGGTATAAACTAAGATATTCAAGCTATTTCTTAATAAGTGTAATTTATTCAATGCCTGGTTTACACAAACTGATAATTATTAACGTCCTATACTTAGATGGCATTGCGGAACTGGGGCACTTCTGTTCGTCTCTACGCCTCAAAGGGGAAGAAGGGAGGAAGCTAATCATGCAAAAGCATAGCGTCAAATCTTTCCACGCATTCGCCACTGTCCCCCTCCATTCATACGTCCTTAAAACCAATCTTAAAGACCCCTTCCTGGGCATATTGCAGTTTATGTGCTTACAATGCGATACAATATTACCAACACATACCAAAGTCTAAGTGCTACACAACTTTGTACATGGCTATATTTTATTGTAAACTTGCTTAAACATTTTTAGGTACGTAACAAATTACTTCCTTCGAGGACGAGAGAAAATCGCCATAGGTGTTGTATCTGGCCTGGAGACCTACTGTTGGATTACACTGAAATAAATAATTATTGAAGTATTTAAAACGAGCCTTATTTATTTGGGATACATTTTGCAATTAAAATTGGTACTGCAAGTTGTGGCTTGATAAACAATTATTATTCATATATGTCCATCTTATATAATTATCAAGCAAATGCAAACGTTATTTAGAAAATATAAATATAATACAAAACCAGTTGATCTGTTTTAAGACACGTTTGAAAAGGAGATCCAGCCAGTTGTTTCGATCTGAGATAGCATTTTTAAAGATTGTCATAATGTTTATTTGTAATCGAAGGGTAATTAGGCTCTGAGTCCAGCTATGCAGAAAAATTGAACTTTTTGCGCATTGACTGACTGTGGTATCGATATGCTTTTGTCTGAAATAATCAGTATGCTTGATTTAATTTTTCTAACCTAAAATAGTATATACTCCATCCTGCCACGAAAAATAGGTTCCAAACAAAAGCATTGTGCTAAATTGTAAAATGCTACATGCAACTGCACATAGCTTATCTGTATATGTTAGCGTCAGCATATTCAGACAATTTTATAAGAGCATGTACCATAACGCTACAGTGATTTGCAACTTTGACGCTAAAATCGCATTTTTCTAGAAGTTTCCTATGTGCACGAAACCATTAATTAAAAGAATTCGTTCATCAAACACAAAGAAAAAACAAATAAACAAGGGGACGCGATCGTAGGCGTGGAGGCTGACGAGCATGGTGCTATCTGGCGGAACTGAACAAAAGCAGCTTTATTTATCACTGCCTTGTCAACGCTCATGAATGTAATCGCTAATTGGATGGCTCTGCCGGCTCCTCCATCAATCATCGCTTTATATGGTAAACCGCAGTTATCGATACTCCAGTCTCTTGCACCATAGTTGAATTATGGTTCAGAGGTTAGTCCTGTATCTGCTGGTGAATGTTAATCTGTCGAATATGTATTTGTGACATTGTCATGTTCAGTAGCCGTTATCCTTAAGTATTCGAGAGAGTAGCCCCCCCCCCCAAGCCTAATCCAGCGTCTCTCATACAGTCATAGATATTTGAAATGATAACAGAAGCGGAGGCCTTTATATTCCTGAAGTATCATAAATTTATGGATTTTGTTGTTCCTTTCTTTCAAAAGTTGTCATAGAAACAGTATAAGCATTCTCCAGGAGTTAAAGTAATTCTTTTACTTTTCTATGACTAAAAATAGCTGGTACACGTTCAAGAAAGGAGGCCCTGTTCAGGTCAAGCGCCATAGTAGGTCATGAGGTATGGAAGGTATCCATGCCTCAAATGTTGATTTGGTTGCGAGTTATCTAAACTTAATTGAGTTGATATGGTGCATGTTACTTCTAGTCTTTCCAAATACAAAATAGCAGCATGTGAACATTCGGGGCTCTACGATTATAAAAGAGCAGATATAGGTCTAGTTTGCTAGGAAGGGAAACGCCTGTTGTAATCCTTGGGCACAGAACAGCCTCTATTACGGGTATGTGTTGCGAAATTCTCTACTTTCTACGAGTGTCTATTTCTTGTGTATTTACAGGCAGGCGTAGCATCAATGCAGTTCATCTTATGGACACTAGTCACTAACATCATCGGAAATACAGGACTTTCACATAAAATCTATCTCGCACGCTGCTGCCCGAGAACGTACTTCTAAAAGTATGTATAAATCTTACCTTATAGAAGGTACTGGAAATGTCGTCTCCTTTCGGCTGAACAGGCATTGTATCGGGAAAACACATTCTGATTGACACCGCTACCCATGGCGGTGTGATTTTTGCTTGTGGGGTTGCCTGAAGGGTAGGCTTTATAAAACAAACCCTCACACACAGGAGAAACTACAGGAAGATATCATAAATGAAACCAGAAACAATTGTTTCACTGTATTGCGAATAAATGTCATTCTAAACACACGCGGAAAGTGGCCGAACTGTGTGACAATTGACCAGTGAACTGCAAATAAAAGTAAGCAAGAACACGACTAGATGCTCGTATTTGTGGTAACATACAAAAAACGCTGCTCTAGAGTTAACTGTCCCATCTTGGCGAAATTGAACTACTGCACTGCTTCGAAGCAACGTTCAAGGATAGCAGAGGATGCTTATAGGGAGGATAAGTAGAGAGCGCTGCTAGCAGCCGACGGGATTCAAAACACCGGGCGTGTGAGATAGTTTTTACGTGAAAGCTTTGTAGTTACTCCTCTCTATCAATCCACTAGTGAATTTTTGTGACCTTTGTAGTAGAAAACATTATTTTCGTTTTATCTAGTTTTATCTAGTTACATTAAACTAATACAAAGCTATTTTTGGTGTGCGTCAGCCGCGCAGGGTTAAGGTCTCATCAGTTGCCGGCTTTATCAATGAACAAATTCCCCCAGCATTTCTATTATCACAGCTTTGATCATAGTAGCATATATGCACTGTTAGTTTTATTCCATAATGAAATGTGCTGTAAGTTGTTCAAAGTGACGTTAGTGTGCAATCACACGTTTCTGACAAATTTAAATGAAATTTGCATTCACTCCTAACAGTTCTACTTCGTCATTCTTCCAATTTTTATTGTGGCATTTTCTTTGTGTTCCTCCACAGTCTGCATATTCCTGTAGACTTTATTCTTTCTCTGTTTTAATGGTAATATTTCAGTATAATGTCCTACGGTAAATTTTAATGACCTACTGTAATCAATAACACTAGTAGTTACATATAATAGCACAATCACTTCAATGATGCTGCTCTCTTAATTGCAAACTGATCTTGACAAAGCGCGACGATGGCAGAAAATCTCAGTATTGGATTGTTTGCGGGGGGGGGAGAATACTTCGGTACTTCAACTTTTCTCATGGCTGGCCGTTTGTGCCAACGCCTCTAATGCGGTACTTCTAGGAGAAAGGATGCGGGCGTCAACTGTGCGGACTTAAAATGGATCTCATATCATGTTTACGCTGGCGTCCTCTCTTCCAAGGAGGAGCAAATATTTCCAAGACGGAAGCCACCATTACACCACATCACCATCTAGCCTGGCACTTTCGATCCTGAAATAAATATGAAATGGGAGAGCAGAATATTCATGAAAAGAATAGATACACCCCAGCATTTGCCTAAGTGACCGGGGGAAAGCACGAAAAACCCTAGGACAGGATGGCAGACCCCAAGGGATTTGAGCCCAAGACTCCTAAGACGCTTTAGAACTGAGCAAGCGTGTCTGTCCACTAATTCAGAGGTTCGTGATAACTTTTTCCGAAAATCCCTTTGTAACGGATTTTATCCACTTTCTTCAGAAGAACTGAGGAGCTTTTATTTAATTAAAAAAAATTCGAATCCGGTCTGAAAATCCCAGGTTGAAATCTGAAATCCGTTAGGCTGATCACACCACATTATTGTGGCGATACCTGCTCAATGGCTGTATTCTTTAAATTAATGGTTAGAATTTGATGTCTTATAGCCTACTTACAAGAAGTTTCACTTTGGCACTTTAGCAAACATAAATAACACATTTGTGAGCTTGGCTATGTCTGACGTTGCTACTCCTTTTCTTCTAGAGCAATGGAGAATGAAGCAATCGCTCAGAATTATCTTGATTAGCTTTCGTGACCAGCAATGTTTTAATATGGGATGTGGCAGCCATTTCCCGAATTAAAAAGGCACGTAATCCGTTTAGCAAGATAGCAATTATTTCACTGCGATGAACTCTTTCGTTTAACTCTCCTCGTTCATCTCAAGAAAATTGGTAAAATTTGTGTTGTGTATGTTTTTTTTTTTCAGGAATCTTTCGGAAGGCGTACTTATGCAATGAACTAGGTAAAGGCAAAAAATAAAAGTGTTTCGTCTCTTTATTTGGATGAGAAACAAGAGAGAAAAATATAACTCAAAATATAGCAATTAATCATATTCCTAAACTGAGAGAATGCTCCTCTTAACCCAATACAAGATAAATACAGCCGACACACTCTTGCAACACACATATGGAATAATATTTACAAAAAACCTCATTTACTTATCTGAGTCAAAGGACACACGGAATATTTACAACACAAAAAGGCCGACTAGATTGTGAAGTTCTCAGCGATGTCGCATCTGCACCCCAATTTCAAAACCTGCTTGATCACCTGCAATAAACATCCGCAACATCGAGAGATGGAATACCCTGCAGTAAAGGGCAAGAATTTTCTTATAAGCATCGCAGACCGTATAATTTCGAACTTGTTCAACTGCTATTTATTTTTCAGCACACAATTAATTACCAGGCATGGAACATTTGAAAGTTACTTTCATAGGTTCATTGTACAAATGTAAAATGTCTGAAGAAACAGTTCATTTTCACTGTAACATTCATCAAAAAATACAATTTTCTCGCAGTCATGCAATGTGAACCTATCTAAAGTTCAGACAGTAACCAGCATTTTAGTAATAATTATTAACCATTGTTGCAAATTTTCCTTCAAGACCTACATAAAACAAGCATAATGTTAATTTACATAAATTATTTCAAATTAAACCCCTAGCATACACGAAGGTAAATTTTGGTTCTGTAATTTGGAGACTAATAAATAAATTAAATAAAATGAATTAACATGTATTCTTAATATATTTATTTATTCATTAACTGGGTTTATGCAAAGTACCAGTTATAAAAGTTTGAGAGGTAGAGAACGCTCTCGTTTATTTCTCGTATATATAATATTTAGGTCAATTGCATCCTTTATTTAAACGTTCTAGCTTATTTCTTATGTCCATGATGTGTAGATTTGATACTAAGAAGTCATACAACTACATTTCGCTTTGCTAAAATTGACTTGGCATAAAGATCATGTTTACTAGTTCTTTTCTGCATAACTAAGGACAGATAATATATATTACCTGACAATAAACGAAAAATTAAAGAATATTGAAATGAAGGGAAAAACAGCTAAAAAGAGAGCACTACAATAAAATTACAAGTACAAGCACAAGAAGTACAAACCAAAAGAGAACCTAGGAAAAATTGCGAACTAGGACGAGTTGAACAAAACTCGAATAAGGGGAAGATTAATAAAATAGAAGACCAAGCTTTTATGCCAGTTCTCCCTCCTAAATGTTAGTGCCACTTTCATTAAGCTAAACCTATCTATTCCAATAGTTACAGGAGGCAAATTTTACTCCGAAGATGCATTCTACTAAATCTCTGCCTATATTGATTGGGCGGAAAATAGCTACGTCTCTTATATACCTTGGCCATCCGGTCCCTCTTCCAGTTAAGTAACGGCAGGATGTAGGATTCTACAATGTACAGAGTAGTTTTGGCATCTCAACCGCTGCAGTTTACAACAATCCGCCAGTATCAGGATCACCCCCTTTGATCCACGAGCGTGTTCCTTTCTTGCCGCACCCCCTCTCCTATAATATGGAAGAATGCAGTCCTCAGAATTCATACAGGTGAACGTGAAGGATCGGAACTTTCTTTCCTAGTTGGTTTATATCCCTCAAGCTTGACACTAATTTCAAATTACAATTGAAAGTTTTCATGTAAGCATACTCAGAAACTATATAAAGCAGTATAGCTTTTTCATTTGAAAGCAACGCCTTACAAACCTGCTTCGTGGTAAAATAGGTTGTGGCCATTTGTATTTACTCTAATCATGTCAACATTCTGTTAGAACTAACTAACTATCCAGCAACGATAAATTTTCCATTTAATTCTACAGTTGTTTAGTTTTACATTGATATAAACGGAAACTGCTGCTTAAGTTCTGCTTTTGGCAAACAATTCTTCTCGTTTTTTGCTAGCTTCATTTTCCTTGTGATGAAGATGGAACAGACGCTTTTTATGGACTTGGTCAGCGATAGTTTCTAGATATTGATTTTAGGGGTATTAATTGAAATCTTTATCTACTGGATACTAGCAACAATCTCTCTTGATTAACATGTGCAAATATTTCACTGAAGGAAGTACATGGATATGCAGAAAACATCCAGTCATTTAATGGTGAAAAATTGCTTATTGAGCACAATGACATCTTAATCCTCAAAGTACCTCTCTTGGGTCTTCAGACATTCATCATGGTGTCAATTCGATTTTCAAAAATAGTCTGAAAGTTTATCAGCTGCCTCACCGCTGTGCAATACGCATAGTGAAATCGAATGCAAAACAGGGAATAAAAATCGGGCTCTAAGAGGAGAGGCTTATAATTCTAGGTGTTATATAAACTTGATGCAAATGTTACTTTGTATTGTAGGCAATTTATGAGATGAAATTAAGGTTTAAACAAAGTTAAATTATGATACAGAGACGACATATAAATACGGAGAATTGTTTTTGGGCTCCGTCCGCATCCGCGGCAATGAGTCAAGGTCATGCAATCACTGTCATAATAATAGACCATTTTTGTGTTAATGGCGAAAACAATCTTTATTTCTGTAATTATCTTATTAACCCAAGTTTAACTCAAGTATTTCTCAGACTATTGGTGCGCTAGTGTTATTTATTACAATGTGTTAGTGAAGTAGTGTGTATATTGTTGCCATTAGAACAGAATTTGTATCCCTGACTCTCATGCGATAACAAGCTCATGTATGGAATTGTGAGATAAATTTCCTGGCAAATCAATTTCACTTAGGGATTGAGTACCAGATTTTTTTGCATTTTGATTTAGGCAAATGGGAACTCCAGTAGAATTGCTAAGTAAAAGGTCTTATTCCAAACGAAGAATAAGCGAATGAAATTGAAGAAATATTCAAAAATTTCCCAAGGAAATCTCTGCGTCGTCTTGCACAGAAAACACGGGCTTCAAAATTCTCTGTCTATAGAGCAACTATACTGATAAAACTAAAAGCCTTACAAAGCATCTATAATCCAAAAATGACAACCGGGTGGTAAAATGTAAGTTGGGTGAATTTTTGTAACTTAAAATGGCATAAAATTGCGCTATTATTGATCCAAAATTAATAGTTTTCTCGGAAGAAACATGATTCCACTACATGGCAATGTTCATTCCAGAATAATAGATACTTGAGAGCAGGAAATCCCAGATTAGCAGAAAGTTCTACTGCACACAGATACTCGCATCGTTTTTGATCTGTTGTGAATTGATCACAGGTGTTTATTTGTTCGATAAATATTCAATATTTCTATCGTTGAAGCTATAGAAAGCATACCTTTTGCCTACAAACATCAGAACAGTAATAATGTTGCATTTTGTAAAGAGAGGCACTTAATACTGGGGATGTTCTAAAAGTTCTCAGCCTGACCCAAAAAATGTTCTTAAAATTGCCAAATAACTACGATAGTTGTTAAATATCATCCTTAGGATGGCGCTGTAAAGTTTCAGACGCGTAAATGTAGTCACTTGTTTGTGATGAGAGTGTAAACAAACTAGTGTTAACGTTTTCAACAAAATGGATAAAACTAAAATACGATCTGTGATAAAGTACTTCCTTTTGAAGGGTTCATCCCCAACAGAAATGCAAAAGTATTTATATTTCACATTTAAGGTTCCTTCCTCTCGTTTCTGACGATAAAAAGTGGATTGCTGAATTTAAGCATGGTGGTACATCCATCCAAGATGATAAGTGATCAAGGGGTCCCAAAAATGTTACGACCGAAGAGATTATGACAAAAATTCAATACCACACTCAACGATCGCCGAATGAAGGTACATGAGTTGACTGAAATTCAAGACCTCAGTAATCTGGAGTCCACTACATTTTACACGAAATGTTGGATATGAGAAAGCTATTCACACGATGGGTGCCGCGTTTCTTAACAATGGACCAAAACGCATTTGAATGAACATTTCACAAGAGTATTTAGACTTTTTAAACGCAATTCCAATGAATTTCTCCAACTTGTCATAACAGTAGATGAAACATGGATTCATCACTACACTCCAGAGACGAAAGAGCAGCCTAATAAATGGGTGGCAACATGTGAAAGCGCACAAATGAAAGTAAAAAAAAAAATGTTTCAAATGCAGGAACAGTCATAGCTACGGTTTTCTGGGATTCTCAGGATGTGGTGCTGGTAGACTACTGCCAGAAGGACAGAACCATAACCGGGCAGTAATACGCTTCACTACTGATTCGACTGAAGGATGACTATTCCACTAAACTTCCACACCTTGCGAAAAAGGGAGTTCTCTTTCATCACGATAATGCGCCTTTAATCACATCTGTGATTGTTGCTGCAAAACTGCATGACCTTCGCACCCAGGTGCAGCCACATTCATCATAAATTCACATCAGCCGAGACAGACGCTTATTTTTCACAATTGGACAAATCTTACTTTATGAGGGTATTAAAACGTTGGAAAGCTGCTGGATTAAATGTATTAATTAACAAGGTAATATGTTGAAGAATTTAAAAAAGTCTCTTAAATCTTTTATTCTCTTGCTCAGGCCGAGAACTTTAAGAACGCCCTCGTATAATCTCTTTCGCAATAGTACTGTCAAGTAAATGCATATTTTCATGAATGATATTTATGCGAAATAAAAATAAAAATATTATAAATGTGAGAACATGTTTAATGGTTTACCGGAGTTGAAGTGTGAGCATAATTTTACTATAAGGGTTGCCCAAAAGAAACTTAAGACTTTCGTTGCTTCAGTACACAGAGGTTTGTGTTTGCTCCGTTGTTGTTAACAGAAGAAGTGAACATAGTCTGAAGATGCAGAAGCTTGTTGAATTGGTACGGTCACCAGTATGCATTCATTTAAACATGCCCAGCGAGCACTAAATCACCTTTTGAAGACAAAGGGTGTGGATGGAGCTGACATGTACTGCCAAATGAAGAATGTATGAGTGTCTGCTACGCCAACAAACCTGAGGACCTTGAAGCCTATGAAGATTGGTTCCAAAGCCAAATTCATCGCTCAAAATATGCATAACTTAGTGAACACTGAACCCTTGCTGGAACACACATGGCGACTGTGTGTAGTTGATACGTGAACTATATATAACTATTAATAACTTCCTGTATATCCACATATTTCTACTAATTAACATTACAGAAAAAATTAAAGCGTCACGCTCTATTTCGGCAACCGTTATAAAATAGTCCCTTCTTTTAATATTTACTATTATAAACTGCCATTTGTAAATGAACTAGTATTGAATTCAGATGTATAAGTGTGTAAATTTGTAGAATACTCAATAAAGTCCACTAAACTTAGGTTTGAATTTTCATAAAATTTCAAAATTAAATCAAAAATAATGAAAAGAAATTTATTTGGATTACGCATATACATTTGCTTGCCTTTCTAGATTTACAGTTTATCTATTCAATGATATGAGCAAATCCTCCCAAAAGATTAGGGTAAGGATGGGATATAAACTCTCTAACGCTTTATTACAAAATGTCTGTCAAATAAAGCATATAATTTAAACATTAAATGCAATTACTTTTTGCCAGAACATTATACGATAATATTGCAAAACACAATTAACGAAATATTGCTGCATGAAGTATAATATCCAGGAGAACAACATAAGGTTCAAATGTCCATTTTCCCCCAGTGGTTGGGGCAAAGCGACACTACTTATATATTATCTTCAATGCTGCAACAAACACATTCAAAATTAGAATTATTTCCATCATCAACTCAATGAACGCGGTGCCACGATGAACATTTGAGGCAATGTATTCAGTTTTAACCATCATTGTTGGAGCAATGCAATCCGTGACCCTCAAGAATGAGAATGACCGGTCCAAGTGACTTCACACTAATAAAGTGCTCCAGGAGCTTGGCAAACTTGCAGAAACAATGCCATGACGTTTACAGTCTCGCCTTCTTCTTTCCTCCATTAGATATGGCTCTTTTGGGTTAATAAATAAGTTGCAAACCTGTCTCAATTGAAAATGCTAATCAAGTAACTTCGAAACAATTTCATATAAATTGCATTATTTTTCCTTGCATTTTTATGTGAGCATATAAAAGCCCTTCTGCTACTCTCATGCTCAGCGTTTTATGAGACTAAGAAATCCTCTTATCAACTCTTTGTCAGCCGTTTGACCCTTGATGCTAAATCAATGTTTCGTGTCATTCACAAAAGCGTGACGGAATATCAGACTACATATGTCTTTATAAGTCAGTCCACACTCATCAGTTTTAAAAGGCAATTCACTGCTTGCCCCTCAAGTTCGTTTGAATTTTATGTGTATGGGCATCAGAACTAACTCGCCGTCTCGGCATTTATTGGGACAGAAAATGTTTTAGCAGCTGTACCCAGTGACATCTCATTTATCTTCAACGCTTTGATAGCTAACTGCATATTTTTTTCTTCCGCCCACCAACAGTTCTTTCTCGATTTCTTGCCATAAAAAACCCACAAAGTTGAGTTGAATTGTGAAAGGCCATATAATGAATACCCCTACAGAAATATTGGAGACATTAATGAAATATGTTTTCCCAACACATATATACATTTATTTATATAAGTTTTAGAAATATGCATTAAAATAAAATAATACAATTCATGTATCCTTTTGTCCTCACATCGTCATGTCCACCACGTACAACATATACATTTTATTTTACGAAAAATCACTATAGACGCCAGTAGGTAGTTCACTAAGATGGTGACTAGACGAGCCAGTCATGTGATTAGTTGAAATTGAATTTACTGAAAACATACCCCAAGAATGGTATACACACTATATATATATGGTATACACACGTTATACAAAAAGCTCAAATTAATAGCTTTTATAAACTTTTTGTTAACTGCTACTGGACCCCAGTCTCGAGCTCATCAGCAATTTGCTTTAATTCCAAGAGACTGGACCCCAGTTTCCTACTAAAACTTTTTGTTTACTAATGTACTACTACACTCACTTAGGTTCAAATTTATTTCAACAGCAAATATTCAAATATACGTATTTGCATGTTATTCACTGTAGTATAAAATAAGATATAAAATAAAATAATACTAAGTGAAGTTACTTGCTTACAATATACACAACTCCAGAATATTAGTGTGTTGGTGATCACATTTATTACCGTATTATCTTATCCTTATCTAATCTATTGTAGTTCTAAGGTTACGTTTTCCTCTGTCTTCCTCTTAATCATACTTATCCAGTTCTCTCTAACTTGCCCAAGAGGTTCCCTGTAATTTTTATATCCTTCTCTCCTTTTACAGTTAAAATCTTTCTAATCGACATTTCTAGGACTCGCCAAAGCCCAAGGAAGACCTACCGCGACGACTGCTGCGTCCTCTATCTCCGTCACATGACAACATCGGTAGAGGGCAGTATTGCAGGGGGGCACTAAATCAGCACACCGCATCCCGCCGATTGCCATATACGCGGAGCTTGCGAGATCCAAGTTCGCCACCTCTCAATCAGGTAGCTTCCAGTTGTCACCACGAGACTGGGTAGACCCCGTTCCAGACCTCTGTAATTTACAAAAAAAATCCTAAGTAGATGCCGGGAATCGAACTCTGACCTCCCAGCCAGCAGTCAACAACGTTAACCACTATACCGGGAGGTGGTCAATTAATATTTCCCAGTTTAAATTCTTCTAGCCTGTTCTCTCCGTAACTTTTTGCTTGCAATATAATAAACAATGAAAATCAGTGTTAGTTCTTCACACGTTGGATATATTTATACATCTTTAACATGTTCTTAACTCCAGTTCTACCCCATGTGAACTCTTCCTGGCCTGCTTTATCACATTGTTCTATATTTTTTCCCTATCCCATACTACTTTTATTTCCCTATAGAGTCTCAATAAACTCTTTTCTCTCATACTAACAAATATTTGTCTTTCAATATTTTCCAATCTTAGGTTTATTTATTCCCAGAATCCTCTGTTTTGATATTCCCTATTTATCCATGTTTCCCATACTTATCTGTTGCAAAATTTCCTGCACCTTGAGATACCATGATGCTTTACTTTTATATTTCTTTTGGATACGGAAACATTCTTTAATAATATCACTCTCTTCCAATGTGGTAATTAATTCTGTGTATATTTCATAATTTTTGTAATGTGTGATTAGTTATTTCCAAAGCATAGCTTCAAAGATACCATTTTAAATTATGTTAACATTATTTTCTAAAACATTTTTTTGCAGTCAAGATCAAAGAAAGGAGTAAATTTATCATCAGTTATACTCAATGCGTGAATGGACGCTGTAACTTGAATGTGTTTATTGATAATATCTGCCGCACTGCACTCACGGTCTACTTTAACATACCACGATGCAGGAAAACGTATAATATAAAACATCGCTAAATGTCTTAAAAGATGTCTTTTGCCCCCATGCCCCTTTGCTCCACCCTTACCCTGCATCAAAATTACGGTAATTCAGAAACCCTGTTACAGATTGAAGTAGCCTGAAGTCAGAGTGGAGTTAGTCATGTCTAATGAAATTTTCTACTGTGTCTGCTGTTGTTGACTTTGCGATGTGCGGGTAATAGGGGCCGTGTATAGCTCAGGGGAAGGGAAGCTTTCCGAACTCCCCTTCTCTCGCATCAGCAGGAAAAGTTTTGCGCTGCTTTTTAAACTTGCCTTCGTGCATCTAAGGCATCGCATTGTCGTACTGGAAATTTCTATTTAAAACATAATCTATGCGATATTAGAAACAGTATTTCATGTTTAGCCCAATATAGAAATTACACATAACACTGTTGTAAATAAAGCTACTTTTCTTATTAATACATTCATTATTTCCATTATATTCACATTTGTCTTTCTAAATAATTCAACTGAGAAATATAGCTTTAAAATATTAATAATTGGTTTATGAAAGAGTATAAATAAGAAGTTAAGTTTTGGGAAATTGTAGAAAGCTAAATAACTCTAGTAGTCCATATTACGCAAAATTGTAAATCTGATCGGGACAATCTGAATACCATATCATAAAAATACAATAAAATTTTTAAAAATGTTTCTCTCTTCTGTTCCATAAACAACCGTTCAGATTTTTCATGTTTCTATTGATTTCTTTTTAATTCCTAAAACCGTGCATTGTACCATAACAAGAACATTAGAAAAATTACTAGAGGACGTACAGTTATAGGTTCTATTTTAGTATGTAGAAATAGTTTTGGATAATTTTAATTTATCCTCTTTGATAGGGTGTACACCTTCTTCTTATTTATTTACTTATTTATTTACGGACGCTCTTTAACATTGCAGGTCATCAGCGTCCCATTCAATTTAGGGCGTGAAACGGCCTACAAATTTTGCTCAGAGGCCTCTTATTTCAGGCTTGAGGTTCTTTTTCGTGCCGTAAATGTACGACACGGGTCCCACGGCTTTACTTCCCTTCCGAAGGAAGCCATACTTGATTTTTACTCCCCGAAAAAACCCATCGACCCTGGCGGGTTTGAACCCGCGATCTTGGGTGTAGAAGACAAGTATGGTTACCACTACACCATCAGGACCGCCGACATTTCACCTTCTTTGAATGACTTGAGTGGCTGAGGTCGTAACGGCGTGGGCTGGTGAAGGGAGGTCTAGAGTATGTGTATCCGTTAACACTCTGACCGCCATAATTTTTGTATGGAGATGGGGGGGGGGGTTAATCAAAAGGATTTTTTTTAAAAAAAATACCTTTAAAAATCGCTCTAACGGCCGAAATTTTTGCTTATTCTCGACGAATCTCAGTAAATTTCTTTAAAATAAATTTATAAAAGATTCCGAAAAGCAGGGCAATTGGCCATTAAAAGTGGGTATACTTTAAAAAAAAAAAAAGACTGGGAGTTAAAGCGGAATTTAAAAATTACTCTAGCGGGCGAAATTTTAAATGTTTTTGCAAGAAACGCGGTATATGTCAGTGAAATAAAGTAAGAAAAATAGTTTCTGAAAATCAGGGAAATCGAATCATTAGGATTGGGGGTTTACCTGAAACCAAAAATTTAAAAATAGCTCGAGCGGCATCAATATTTGCTTCTTCATAACAAAATTCGGTATATATCATTTAAATAAAATAAGAAAAATAGCTTTTGAAAATTATGGAAGTTGGACCATTAGGAGTAGGGGTATACTTAAAAACCGAAATTTAAAAAGCGCTCTTTTATTGAATTCTATCTATATTGTTTTAAAATAAAAGAACAAATTAATTCAGCATATAAACTATATTTATAATGATGTATATATTTAATATTTAACAAAGCGTCGTACAGGTAGCAAAAGTGAAATATTAGTCTATGTTTGAAAATTATATCTGTATGTAAAAACTCCATGTAATAACCTCCAGAAAACGTTTGCGTTACATGTTTTGCCACAATAACATTTATTTAATTTTTAAAACCATTGAAAATTATGAAACTTTCGATTTTTTATTGTTGATTGATATTTGCTTTGTACAATGTAATTGTTTTTAAATAATGACATGTTTTTGTTTTATTAGCACACATGAACATCATCTTAAATATAGAATGTATCTGGAAATTTTCTGTTATTTTTCTTAATTTTTAGTGAATGTAAAGACGATATCAAGGGTTCATTTCATAAACATTGTCATATTTAAAAAGGTTTAAAAATACACACACTGTGTAGCTTTGTCTATCAGTGGTGATACATTTAATTTAATTAATTGTATACCATTAATTTTTTTATTTAATCTCAATAATAATAATAATAATAATAATAATAATTCTAAAAATGTGGTTTCTTTTTTGTGATACAACTAATGAAAATAAGGATATAAATATCAAATATCAGGTCGAAAAAACTACAATTAAATTGTAAGAATTCTAAGTTTGTTCCTCTAATACCATACAGTAGTGCCATAACTTCTTTCAGTTCATTGATTAATAAGGCCGTAACTTGGATTTTATTTTATTTTTTAAAGTTGCTCTACTATATGATGCATTCGCTCAGTTTATGCAA
The DNA here is from genome assembly GCA_030762175.1 of Metallyticus violacea. Taxonomy (NCBI): domain Eukaryota; kingdom Metazoa; phylum Arthropoda; class Insecta; order Mantodea; family Metallyticidae; genus Metallyticus; species Metallyticus violacea. The sequence goes on from CM060835.1 coordinate 59,107,300, forward strand.
ATCCTGCGAGACGGTTTTTTTTATTAATATTTTAGTACAACACGTTGAAGTATATGTGCTCTAATTTTTTTTACCAAAGATTTATATTAAAAAGTATTATATTATTTAGCACATTATCTGACTTATAACTGGGATTTGAATGATTATGAAAATTCGTATTTTTTTCTATCTTAACATCTAAAAAGTTGAATCAAATATGAAGCGAACATTTGTGGTTTATTGATATTTGTCTTGTGTTGCACATAAATTTTATATTTCCATCGTTTTTCTTGTTTTGTCATTTTTTACTAATAGTAAGCTAAAATGGTGTATTATTTATATTTAGGAGGCAAGATTGTGTAATTAATTGGAGTACGAGTATGGTGGCAGAGTTTCAAATGAGGCTGTTATATTTTATATGAATTTACACACTGGATGCGACTGCTCGCTGAGAAAATTTTTGTTGCCATGCCCATAAGGGAATAATGCAACACCGTGCCATTTGCTGGCCATCAAGCAAACCACCTAAGGCAGGGGCTCGAGAGCGGAAGGTCTGGGTTTCGAACCCCCCCGGACCGCCCTCCTTGACTCGGCTTTTTACCAGTTTTTCCTCAGTCCTCAAAAGAGACAAATGCTAGGGAGATACCCTGAACTTTGTCCCTGGAAAGCTTCCTTAATTTTTTTTTTTTTTTTTTTTTTTTGCCCGATTAAACATTACATCTCACGTATCTTCAATGTACAGCTTGTGGTGCCTCAGCAATTAAAATGAGCCTTAAACACCATTCGAGCAAGAGCAAGTGCAAATAATATGTGATCCTCTCAAATGTGTGGGTTTTAATAGCGTGCAATGCAGTACCTTGTTTTTGACCAATCTTCGAGCAAGGGAAGTGCAGGCATTTTTCTTTCCTCTTGAACGTGAGGAATTTAACAAAAGATATTTTCCATCCTTTCACTGAAACTTTAATTTCAGGTTAACTTGCCGAAAGCTAAGTGCAATGAAAATGTAAAATTAAAGATAATATATAAATGCGTTTGGAGAGGAGATGAGTATTGTATTTCAGACGAAAATAGTCTTTATTATAAAATATGCAAAGTTTAACTTACAACACACAGTTTAATGTTCAGCAATAGAGTGATACGTCATTGAAGAACGAAGATTCGTCCGTGCACTAATATATTTCAATTATTAAAAATAATAATTTTGTGTTACATCCACGGTTAGCCGTTATTTAAAATCTACAGCAATTGTATGTGGAGTTTTTTCTAAAACAAGGAAATGTGTGATTTGTGTGCTACAATTTGTGACTTGCAGTACATGAGTACAGAAAATGATTATGTAAATGTAAAATAGGCTTTGTCCGTAACAACGAGATCAATTAAATTTATATATTTTTTGTATTATAAAGTATTTATTCCTAGCAAGTAAATTCGTGCTTTTGGTTATATTTTGTAACTTATAAGTCATATTTTGCTATTTTAAGCCACATTTAAATGCATAATTCTTAATTTTAAGGTCATAAACTACTGATCCTTAATTAACAATTCAAAGTATTTTATATAAAAATAAAAAATATCATTTTCAAAGTAATGAATTAATTCCCTATACAGATTGCAAGTAAATTGATCAGCCTGTTCTCTATGCCAATGCAGTCATTTGTCCATTGTTTTTACTATCCAGTCTTCTTCCGCTACTTGATAAATTTTCTTACAGTAATTGCAAAATGTATCTCTACTATTATTATCTTCATCTTCCGCATGTTCGTCGTACTTAGCATCTTTAGAATTAGTTTTCTTTACTTTTCTCAATATCTTTCTGGTAGAAGTTTTCCTAATTGTGCTCTTTTGATCTTCCAGTTTACTATTTCAGTCAGCTGGTTTATATCCCGTGTGATTTTCTTTCATCTTGTTACTCATACATGACGTTATTACATGTAATATGATACGGTTTGAAGATGACATTTTCTAATTTCATGTACAATTTTATGTGAATTTTTATGAATTTCCTTTCTCTTAGATTATTTTAATGACCGCCTCCTTTATCTAGTGATTAGCATTGCTAACTGTTGGTGCATAGGCCAGAGTTTGATTTCCGATAGCTGCTTTTATAAAAATTAGGGAGGTCTGGAACGGGGCCCATCCAGCCCCTTTAGGATAAGTGGGAAGCTGCCTGATCTGGAGGTGCCGTTCTTCGATCCAGGAAATCACATAAATGGCTACCGGCGGGGTGCCGGCATGCTGATCACATGTTACCATACATTACTGCCCTTTATCAATGAGATCTGAGATGGAGGTAGAGGATGCTGAGGCAGGCCAAGGCTCACCCCGGGCTGTAGCGCCAAATGAGAAGAAGAAGAAGATGAGTCTAATGCGGAAGAACTAGCATTTGGGATCTACCCCAAAGAATTCCTGCTGCATAAAATCGCAAGAATCGTAATAGATACCTGTGCGCTCAGAATTCAGTATATTATTTGAAATATATAAATACACATTCTTAATTAGAAGCCAAATAACATAATTATTATTTTCTCACATAATCAAATTTGTCAATGTGTGTTTTAAACAAACCATTTATGATAACATATTGCTGGTTTGTGGTGGCAGTGTCAGTATATAATTCCACTTGTCAGTTGCGTGCAAAAAGATATAAGAATCCGTCCAACCTGAATAATTAGCATTCTGTTAGAAGTAGTCCTTCGTCCTGAACCTCGGATACACAAGCAGAGGCAGATTTAAAATTTCAGCTGTGATAGTGTTCTAACAACTGAAACCTGACCTTTCTGCAAATATGATTCTTCCTACCTGTTTTATTCCTTTGTTGTACATATATTTTCTTCAATTTTCTTTTTTGTATTTGAGAAACTTTTTTTAAGAAATCTGTATATTAGCATATTTACTTTCAAAAATGCAATTTTTCTTAAAATGCCAAATGTTAAACATTTATATTATAATAAAATATACTGGGAACAGGAGTTTCATATTTTTCAGAATATGTTATCTCTTGATGCTTCATGTGTTTAAAAATTTCATTGGCTTTAAAAATATGAATCAGTTTCATAAATATCTTGTCGATTTGAGGCGAAATGTTCCCTATGTGATTTTCATCTTGAAAATTAGCCTTTTTTTTAATTTTCCCCTCAAAATATTCATTTTGTGGGGTGGTAAGAGTGCAGTGTTTCATCAGTTGATAATATATGAGACGAAATTGATAAACTGAGATAAGATTTTTGTTAAAAAAGGAAGCGTTCCAGGCTTAAGTTTAAAGTACCTCACCGACATTTGCTATTTATGAGGACTGGGAAAAACCTGGATAAAACTTCAGCCAGAGACGTTCCTGGTGGGAATCGAACCCCATACTCACAAGTCCGCGCCTTAACGATCTCGGCCACCCGTGGCGGAGCCTACTGTTATAAATTTTTGGAATCGATGAGTTGAATTAACGAAAATGTGCCCGGCGTATGCTCACCTGAAGTTACTTAATATTAACCTTTTCTGGTAAGAGAAAACCCCACGAAAATCTTACCCAAGCTCCATATCCAACTGAGGACCGAACTCAAGCCTGACAATGGACAAATAAGTTAATGCTGAAGACTATGTGTAATTTTAAAGCGGTAGACTCCTTGCACATTCTGACAGACTGTTGCTTTAAGTAACATAATACTTATAAGTAATAATAATAATAATAATAATAATAATAACAACAACAACTAAAGAAGGGAGATCCGGTGAGGTTATTGCATAATGATCCATGCTTATTCCATGTAGCTGTTTTCACAACTAGCTAGTCAGTTGTGAGCGATATGGTGTTAAAATGGAAACAGCGTAAGGCGTAACAACGCCATCACGTTCGTACGGAAGGCCAAAGAAGTCCCCTAAGGGTACTAGCGAGTGCGAAAAAATATCTCCTACCTCTGCAGTCCAGCACGACCCTGGGAATAATGTTACACAGTTCGTTCAGAGCTGAACATTATAGGCATTCACGGCCACAGTCCAAAACAGAAGAAGAAAAAACGTCCTCTGGGATACTGAACCACACTGTACAACTTGACATGATGCGTGCGAGAAGCCACTCTGTGCCCTGAATACTTGTCCAGGCTGCCATTCAACAAAGACAGTGACAACTCTACTAACTATGAAAAAGAGAGAAAAAACATAGTAGTAGAACGCGTTGACTATCAGGCTGTAATTTCTCTGCCAAATACGACAGACATTGTGTTCTTTACCTTCAGTGTTATGCACAGAAATATATATATTGAACTCGTTGAAAGAGTTTGAAGAGCGCTGTAAAAGAAAAACACCTCTCAGGAACGGTGGGGGGCAATTATTAAATAGGAAGCTTAAGTTACTTATTAACATTTATAAAAATGCTTTCGCATTGCTATTTATTTTAAGTATTAATTATAAAGAGTCGACACAATAAATCCCTATAGAGTATAATAGAATATCACAAATGGCATAATCTTACTCTCCTCTCAAATAAACAGATCTAATTAATGAAACCATAATTTTCCCCCAGTCGTAATATATTTAAATGTTTACTGTGAGGTAAGCGGTTATAATCATAAATGTTAAAATTTGTATTCTTTCTTTTTATTTATCTTTTGGTTTTTAAAGTATTAAACAGTAAACACCTGAATATATTATTCCATGTTGAGTATATGACTCTACAGATAACACATAATGAAATTTTTTATTTATCTATTTGATTACAATAGATTGATCTGTAAACCTATTCATGAAAGAGAAATCACAAACTACATAATCTTATCCTTCTCTGAAATTAGTAAATACGTTAGATTATGTATAAAATATTTAAGGATAATTGCCAAAAGACTTCACTTCTGCTCTTTTTATCAACTATAGTACTTAATGTATATTAAGTGAAGAAATTTCATTCAAAAGAACCAATATTTAACAGTTACTTACATAAACAGTTTACCAGAACAATAAATGCTACATATGACTAATAAAAATAAGAGCTTCAGAAGCATTTTTCCAAAATGTGCATTTTACTAACCAATTACGTAAAAAGCGAGTAGAAAACCAACATGTTAAGCTATGCTGCAAAATTTATGTGCATACCTCAAATTGCAACAATTTATGAAATGATGACAATACGATGATGTTTAAATCAAAATAATATTCGCAGTCATCTAAAACTCTATTCAACATGAAAACCCAGCGAGTGCAATTAAGAAAGTTCAGGAAAATTACTAAAGATGCTTTAGCATGAATTTATTAACAATTATATTGTTTTAAAAATGCGCGAGTCAGAACTTACAACCAAGAAGTTCCTTGAATTTCCAATTAGTAGATCGAGAGTTGCTCTCATTCCCCGGAACTTCTTCGCTGCGAACTGTCGGAAGCAAAGTTTAGGAGTGAATGAATGCCAGTCGAGGCGTCACGTAGAGCTCATTACCTCGCAGTCTTTCAAGGACAAGAGATGCATTAGCCAATCGGGGTAAGTTTAGAACATAAAATTAAAGATATAATTAATCTTTTTCCTACACTTCAAGTCACTTAAAAATGTTTTCGCTTCGTTTTCTTCTGTAACTATACATATAACGGCTAACACATAGTATATTTTCCACTGGAAGGCTCCGTTATATACTTCAGAAGATGTTCATTACGCTTTTCAAAGTATTTAATCTGGTTTTTTATTTATTTATTGCATTTTTATAAGTATCTGCTTGAAGTACAATATGTTTGAAAGAAACACAAAGCTAATACATTTATTTAAAGACTGTATCAATCAAAATACAGAAAACTCATCAAGTTTATGGTGGAAATATTTCAATTATATGTTTAATTGTTTGGTGTTGTTAAAATTCATGTTAAAGTTTCTGTTATTCAATTCATTATCGTTTGGCATTCGACGTTGGAGCGTTTGTTTCCTATGAGTGCACATTTCACTTTCTGGTGTAATCTACAGACATAGCTAACTGCCGGATATGGGGTTCCGAAAATCCACAGTCCTAAGATAAATGTTTGGTATGTTCTTATGGTGCAGCAAGTGAATGGTGCATTATTTTTCATTAAAAACACAATAAATAGAAGCGTTTATCTATAGAAGTATGTCATTTCTCATTTATAAGATGGATCCTTTTTCAACAAGATGGAGCTCCCTCCCTGAATTGATAGCATTTTTCGCCTTTTCGGTACTGTACCTCCAGAACTCCAGTAACAGAGTTAATTGATTTGCGTTGGTGGATCGTACTGCTTGTGAAAATAGAAGATAGAAACCTGGCGGGAGATCAAATACCGTTGAACATATGCCGAGCCACACAGGGTGCATATGTGGAAATTTATTGGTTACCATAGAAACTTGTGAGTTCCTGTGTCTTTCGCAATAATTGCTTATAAAACGTTCTTATTGGTAGTTTTTGTCCTCATATAGTTTCTTGTCGTCACGTCCCTAACAGATCCTATGCAATGCTACCATAAACTCCTGATTCGATGTTTTTTAACCTTAAATGGTTTATATAGCTAAATCTTGCTCACAAGTAAATTTATAATATGCAATGACAGTGGATTATTCGCGAGGATCCGGGCAATCTCTGTCTCTTAGAATAAAGCTCCTTAAAAAAAAAAAAAAAAAAAAAAAAACTTGCTACGAACTCAAATACCTACATCATTTCCACTTTATGTTTTGATGATTGGATTGGAAAGTTCTGAGGAGGATATTTCAGTACTTGAGCCTTGTTCAAGGGACTAATACACCCCTTTTGAAATGTTGTTCAATTTTGTATGAGAAATAAGTGAAATATTCTTAAGTAACTTTATAACATAGATCTGAAAGTGCGTTAAATTTGACATTTAGAGAAATAAATTATTATTCTTTAATTGTTTATGAGAGTCACTGGCAATATGAAGACAATTTAGTTATGAAGGCTAGGGCTTGGTTTACTTCTCCTTCCAAACATAGTTCTGACGATTATTTTCCATTAAAAATACATAATAATCACTTGCCAATACATGTTTTTATCAACCTTCAAAATTAGTATTTGTAATTTTATACATATGAGTAAAACATACTTTGTTAACGTATACTTAACACGCGATAGTCAATTCAGCAACGTGTACCCGTTTGAAATTTCGCACACGTGCTTGACCTACTACCCTTTTAGGCCGAAACTGCTGATCCACCCATTTCTGAACATACGTGCTCGCGCTGAGCATATCAACCGCTTTCTTCGTGTATTTCGCGAAAATAATAAATCTGCTGTTCATAAGTTATAGTATTTAAAAAATAATTACATATCCTAAAAATGTCACATTCTGTTCTTCACCGAAATAAATCTACCGGTAAAGCTATTTCTCTCACTGCGGTTAAAACTTCCAAGACAGAAAGTTTTCCTCTACCCGTTGTGTGTGTGATTAATTTCATCTTGACTAAAGATCTCCCGCCAGTTGCAGTTGTATTGGACATAGTCAAAACTATCCTAAGAGGAAAGTGAATTGGAATAGACTAATACAACTTTAGCTCTCATGTAGATTACATGATCTGTCATGTCTTGCATATCTAATGAACGCATTGAACATACAGCAGATCTCCAAACTCGCTTTAAAAGGGGATTCAAGCTAAGTAAGAAACGCTTTTGAAAAAGTCAACATGATTTTATATATAAACATTTTATTATTTAGATTACACAGTTTTGATATGTATGACTTTAACTTTTCTTGTGCATGTAAGCAATGGGTTTTCAATCGTCGACGTTAAAGCTTATTGCAAAAGAGAGTTATTATGTAAATAGACTTCTTCTTCACTTCCTAGTTTAGGCAATTTAACCTTTTCCGTCTTACAATGGTATTTACCTCTGCTTTCTCTTGTACATCCTTTCACATTACGGATTTTTTTTTAATTGATTTATTTATGGACGCTCTTTAACATCTCAGGTAACCAGCCTCCCATTCCATTCGTGGCGTGAAATGGCCGACAAATTTTGGTAAGAGGCCTCTTCTTTCAGGCTTGAGGTCCTTTATCGTGCTGTTACGTCCGAAAAAAAAAATCCACCGATCCTGGCCAGGTTTGAACCCGCGATCTTGGGTTTAGAAGGCAAGTATGATTACCACTACACACCAGGACCGACTACACATTGCACAAGAATCTCATTTCGACTGTTTATTCTCGTCTATTTAGTTGTTACTCAGGATTGCCTTCCATATAAAAGAATAGGAATATCAAGGTTTTATAAAAATTGCAATTTTGTTTCTTTACAAGTCTTTTACACCAATATTATATTTATTATTCCGTAGATAGTTTGCATTTTTTATTTTTTGTTCTATATTATACCATTGTCATAGCTAATATCACAGCCCAAATATCTGAAATGGGACACTTGTTCTATTATTTTAATGTTCATTATTATTTTTGAACGTCATGGAATGCCATTACTTTTGTTTTTGTCACGGAAACTATTAGGTTGTTTAGTTTGTATATTTGACTTAATTAGGAAGTCTTTTGCAGTGCGTTCTCATTATTCTGTAATATTACTAACTTTTATCCATAAATTAGTTCACGAAAATCCAAATTCTACCACATTTGTCCATTTCTCATAATGTCACTCATATAGAAACTAAAAATGAACTACACTCTTGTTTAACTCCCTGGTCTATTAAATTTAATTTTCTTTTCTAATACCTGTATTAATGACAAGTTTGGTTTCATTATGAACGTTTTAAATTGCTTTTATGTTATTTAGATAAACATTTGGTATCCATTATTTTCCATAATTTTAGTCTGCTCTATCGAAGGCATTCCCTAAGTCAACAAACAGAATGAACGTCGGTAAGTGCCCTCGGAGTTCCAGGTTCTTTTGGTCCAGAGGATAGACCTGTAAAGGACCCCTTGCCCAGGTAACGTTTTTTTTTTTTAAATTTGGTGTATTTATGGACGCTCTATAATATCTCAGATCATCAGCGTAGCATTCTATTCAGGGCGTGAAACGGCCGACAAATTTTGCTCAGAGTCTCTTCTTTCAGGCTTGATGTTCTTTTTCGTGCCGTAAATGTACGACACGGGACCCACGGCTTTACAAGCCATACTTAGGATTTTTACTCCCGAAAAAATCCATCGGTCCAGGCCGGGATCGAACCCGCGATCTTGGGTTTAGGAGGCAAGTATGGCAACCACTACACCAGGACCGACCAGGGTAAGGGTGAATACCACTACTGCAAAATGGCGATCAGAAGCTATAATGTATTTGTTCCGGTATTATTTGACGGATGTCGTATCCCTTCCCATGGAGTTAATTTATGGGCGGGGGGGGGGCAGGCAAGGCTACTTTAGATCGTAGATGTCTAAGAAAATGAAGCTGGCACAGAAAAACCTGGCCCTCCTGGTTTTCATGGCGCATATTAACTTACTCATACTCGTTGCAATAGTAAGCCGGATAATTTATTTAAATAGTAATATCTTCTATTTAGACCGGAGACAATTCATAAAGGTAAATTTTAAATTTTGAATTAAACCGTCTGTATCAATACCATTTGATATAAGTAATTAGAATAAATTCAATATGAGTAGCAATAAAAACACAAATTATACAACTCTTAACTTCAACTTTTGGGATATTAAAGCGTGAATAGAAGTGAGATAGTTATGAGTATTGGTTTTTTTTATTTTAAAGACCTAATAAAATTATTGAAAATATATCTAATACTTCCTTTTTTGAGCTTTTTCACCAAAAATTATGTTTCACCTTTCTGTCATTACTTAAATATAAATTTTATAAAAAATATCTTCCTCTCTGTGTAGGCGTATGCTTTCCAAGTTCTAATACTAAGAACAGAATTTTAACCCTATACTGATATAACTTTTCTGGTAGATACATGTACTGAGTATGTACTTTGAATAATAATAATAATAATAATAATAATAATAATAATAATAATAATAATAATTTTCATTCCATTAGATGTTTACAGCATTTCTCTAGACATATTGTATGCTTATGCCGCCTGAAATCGCTTGCACAAAACTGTTTCTGCTAGCTGGCAAATCGTCACAGGCTGCGTTGCTGTAAAACTGCGTAAGCTGTGGCTTTGCTGATAACTGGAGCACCAGCTATGGCGCAGTCATCGCCCAAGGCTACAACGCGTCAGCGCTTTAGGTTAGCAGATTATCTCCCGCAGGAAACAATGTTGGTGACCGCTGTACAGCATAGGATAATAAATTTGAAATGAGTTCATACCGAGCTTGCTACTATTATAGTGTTAAATCTCTACCTTTAGTTATTCCCCTCAGCCGATGGCACATGTTTCCTGAAACGCTGTTAACCTAGTGCCTTAATCACATTGTGCTCTTAACTATATTTACTCTTGTTATGCCAATGGTTTCATCTCCTGCTGACCCAAATACTACTTAGTAATATTATTTTAGCTAACTCTAAAATAAATGATTTACATATAAACTTGTTTGATTTTCATAAATAGCTAAATCAATTCACAGAACATTATTAATTAGATACTACAAGTTGCAAGTTAATTATTTCCTTAAAAACTTACTCTCAGTAACCTTTTCATTATGGCTAAACTTAGTTTTATGACCTCGTTTTAATGATTCAATATTTTTCGAAGTTGGAAACAATTCTCTTCAAAGATATGGTAAAAGAGGTGTGATGGAACAAGAGAACATAAGCTGAACGTGGAAATCCATACAACATATAGTTTTGGGTAATCAAGAAATCTTAGCTTTGGTTAAATTTCAATCAACATAATATAAGAGTCTTGCAAAAGTCCGCTGGAACTCAGATCTTCAAAACGAGAGTAAGAAGAATTGAACTGGCTAGGGAATTAAATTTTTTATTGGTGTTGCATTTAAAATCATTTGTAAACATGATACATGTCATTTGAAAACAAATTTTTAGGACAAAATATTGAAAGCTTGCAACTACTTTATTCAAATGACTTTTTTTTTTTTTTTTTTTTTTTTTTTTTTTTTTTTTGTGGAAACATTGCTATCATTTGTTAAGGTAAATTTTGTTATTTCATGCTTCCGCTACACAATGTATTTTGTGCATACTACGTAATGGAAATCGGATGACCTTCAGTAAACACGCAATACCCGATAAGGCTGGAGTTGAAGTTCCGCTGACGCAAGAAATTGAGCTTGTTTAGTCGTATTTATCATATTCAATTGGTTCAGTTGCATTCTAGTAGTAGCTGGGTCTTAGGCTCTCTACTCTGTGTGTGTGTGTGGAACATGCCCAAATTAAGATATACACTAGCACAAAGAATATTTATTTATGAATGTTACGTGAAGTTTTCACATTTTGAACAAAGTTCGAACCCGAGAAAATTTCGCTGGCAAGAAGCCGAGCATAAAAAACTGGGTTTTAACAAAGGAGAAACTTGATGAAAGTAGACTTTGGATTAGAAACTTCTCATAAGTGTTTAACACATTTAGTCCAGCAAGTTGGTGTATCTGTCGACAGTACGTACAAAGCCACTCAGTTACTGCATCTTCATCCCCATAAAATTACTGCGTATGTCAGTAAAAAAATCATGGAGGTATCCACGAGTCATAAACAAAATTCGGGAGGATGATTACGGTATGTCAATATATTTTCAAGAGGATTCATACTCAAGTGGTTTAGTCGGCCCCAACAATAAGTGCCAAATTATAAGACTGTTTTTGCGGCCCCAATGGCGTCAAATTATGAAGTTGTTTAGTAGGTTATGGTTAAGCGCCCCAGATTAGGTACCAATTTTGAAGCGATTTGCTGTTGACGCCGAGTGACCTCACATTGTGCTGTCTATTTTAAGTAGAGTAGTTTTGTAGATTAATTATTGGTCGCTTTGTTGACCACAATTTCTCAGAGTGATTTCTTCTATTTTGTTGATTCGTATTCAACAGGACGGGGAGAGAATGTCAGTAGTGTAAATAAGCACGCGATGCGACACAATATATTTTAATACATTATTATATCCAACATATTTCGCGTGTTCTGGTGTTTTACGTACAATAGACTTAGCTACGCCGAAACAAACTTAGTTGTGGCGTATGAAACTTACAGATGAGTGCTGCGACGCTTGAAACTGAAAACTGCTTAACTGCTTCTCAGCTAGGTATCAACTTAAAAATTGCCTAACTGGTGTATCAGAACTGCATGCCCGCGTCCGAAGTAAAACGTGTTATCTGCGTCTGAGAACTGGAAACCGAATATGTCTCACCGCGTCTGGCACTTAGCCAGCTTGTGTCTCGCCGCGTGTAAAATATCTAACTGAGGATTTACTTGTCTCTAACCGCGTGTAGATCTTACAACTGGTGCCTCAGCAACGTACAACTTACAACTGCTTGCCCTCGCAAAGCAAACACTTCCTTAAATATTAAATTTAAATCAAATAATCGTTACGATTTCCCCGGGGTCACAAAGACATGTTTAATTTTCACGTCTATCTTTAAAAGTTCAAACATACATTTTCTATTGGCTGGTTTAAGTTCATCTGCCATGTGTGCCATTGGCTATTTTTTTGAAAGTTTGAAACATTTGGTTTGCATTGGCTAATTTAAAGGCTAACAGTAGAACACTTCTCGGGGTCAAAGCCCCAAAGATAGTCCCTCAGTTTTTAACCTTACAACAATAGACCTTTAAAAATATTGGGGACTTCACTGCGACCCTCGGGATTCTTGCTATTGTGTAGTTTCATGATTCTCTTGTGGCTTTCCAAGCTACCGTAACCAAAAAACATGAAACATTTTCTCTTTTTTACAGTTCTTACATTGAAGTTAAAGCTCATGACACACACACACACACACACACACACACACACACACACACACATTATTAAATTACTAATTGCCATGACTCCCAAGGAGCAGGAATCATTCACATGGGACAATTTCAGCAATGATGGCTCACCAGCTGGTTAAACTAGTTTGTCAAAACAAATTTACCCAAGGATTTCTCGGAACGAACTCAAATGTAAAAGTCGAAGTAACTAAATAACTGGAAGTACTTATTCTTACCAGAAGCGATGACTAGGCTTTCAAACTTCCCGGCAAAAGAGAGGATCGAATAGGAAGAAAGAAATGATCAAATTGGCGGAAGACAATACATGATTTGCAATTACAATTTGTCTTGGCTTTGCCGTTTTACTTTATGTACAGATACCATTCCAGATATGTAGGAATTATGCTTGGCTTAGCCCTGCATTTCATTAAAAGGTTTAAACAACAATGTATTTATTAACATAAGAAAAATATTCTTAAACATTATATTTAATAGTGTGGGACAACTTCGTGTTTCTTTATTGCGTCAAATGTATTCCTCCTCTTTGCAGAATATCTGTGAATGAACATCTAGAAGATAATATCTTTTACTTGGCAATATTCATGGTAAAGTCTATAACATAAGTCTGACTGTAATAACTGTAATCTACAAAACACATGCACAAAAAGTGGGAGATTGATAACAGCAACGCAGCCGGCTTGGAAAATATACAAGAAGGTTAGCCATCATTTTCACTCTATCTACAAATGATACGATCCATTCATTCCCTCTAAGGGAAAACTTTATATTGCACAAGCTTTATCCCACCACCTTACTTCGTTTTCGACAAAAAGGAGCATCCGTCCTGTTTGTTGTAGACTCTCTTCAATATTTTCCCCCTTTATGATAACAGTTATATATTACAGTATATTTAAAATGTCGGCGTTGACATGAAACAGGATGTAAGTGCCAAAAAGTAAACTTTTCAGAGGAAAAAAATATGTTTTAAATTGTAAAATTACTTTAAGTTATTTGTGTTATTGCACTCTATAAACAAAAGTATTACAGAATACAAAGACAATTTGGAAAGTAAGTTGCAGTTTCGTCATTCACAAGTAGGAAAGATTGTGGCAGCGCTATTCTCACGCTCCTGGCTTTGTCGGTGTGCGGTTGCATGCTTTTGTTTCACCAAGACAGGCTTGTAAAACGTGTGTAGCAATGGATGCTGCCGTCAGTGTAAGGTTCGTGCAGTTGAGCACAGAAACATGAGCCTGCATGCTTGTCTCAGTCTTCCGTCATGCATCTCTTCAGTTTAATGTAGCTTTGAGTACTTCCCACACTTAAATTTTCACTTCTTTTTTTTTCCCTTATAGTATATTAATTTCACTATCGTTGCGTCTTTTATGACTTTTTCTTCTAGCCTAATCACTTGGAAATCTCCTGTTTGCTTTTCTAGAGGCTCTCTTAGATAAATGTTCATGTATTTTGCAATTAGTATAGTTTCAAAATGCTTCCATTTCCTCTAGCCTATACTTGCCTATAAAACCTTACTTGGTCCTTTCTTTATAATATTAAACGTGTTATTACTTTCTTTGTTCGGGTGCTTTAATTTGATTTTTTGAAACGTATGTTAACATCTATTTGAGGAGGGATAAGGATAACCCCTGTATTGCGCCCCTGAATTCTTTTTACATCAATCTCGTCGAGGAATAAGATGGGATGAAGGAAGTCTGAAATGTCGTTTTATTCCTAACGGCCAATCATGAGCTCTTCTTCCGCCTTAAGGTACTATAGGGTCATTAAAATATATGGCTGCCTCATGTACGGCATATGCGCCCTGGAGAAATGCTGCTGTGTTGTCCGGTAGTCTCATTACGCTTTCCTCTCTACTCCCCTTGACCTTGAAGTCACCCATAATCTTAGAATTACCCCAGAAGACGTAAATCATGTTGCACGCACAGTACATATTAATCGTAGTAGAGCCATTCTGGTAATGACGTGTGTTTAAAATGGTAAGGTATTTACTATGAAAGAACTGATTTTTTCCCGGCAACTACACCAAAAGTAATTTTGCTCGTTGCGCTCTAAGGTAGTTTAATGAAACGTTTCCCAATGCAGAACCCTTTCAGGAAGTGCTGTGCAGCGACGATTGACCACCTCCATGGTTTAGTGGTAGCGTTTGCGACTACTAATCTGGAAGTCTTGGGTTCGAATCTGGGTCTGGTCAAGCTGTCTGGGTAAGATTTTTTTTTTTTTTCGGTGTTTTCCATACCCTGAGAATAGTAGCTAGATATCTTTAAGGCGCCAAGGGCTCCCAGCTTGTTTGCGCCATCATAAATTAATTTCATACATCCCTATAGACTTTCACTGTAGTATTCAATCCACAATCTACAAATGTCGCGAGAAGACCAACGCAGTCAAAACGACCTACTTTTCCAGCTTTCCCTTGAAATGCAACGACCATACAGATACACACGTGTTCATGCTGTTTGAGAAAGTGGTACGGTTCAAAGAGTGAACTATTGCAGAATTATGAAATTGATACACAGATTCTTTTCTTCATGTACGAACGTGTTTTCATCTAAACGGTTGTGCGAACACGCACTCTTCACAAAAACATGTACCCCATCTCATTATTACAGGAAAATTTGTGTCTGTTGAGCGCCATTTCTTCCGCTCATGGCGGATGAGAAATTTTGTACGGTTGATCCCAAAGGACTTTATAGACGGCTATATACATGGTTCAGGAATCATTGAATACAATAGTGAGGTGTTTGATGATGGAGTGATTAGTATCGGTTTATGGCTCTCGCACTCTTTCGATTTAACCAGTTTTTGATTGTCAAAACGAATTCGACACAGTAAAGGAATTCAAGGCTAAAATAGAACATAAAATAAGAATTTCGGTTGAACAGTGAGGGACAACATACTTTAAGATGAGGTTCATAATCCACTGTATTTCCGAACTTATAGGAAACATTTTACTGCCTGATGCGCCCGGCGGCTAATTAATATATATTAATGGCTAATCAGTACCCTATGCAACGCGTTGATTCAAAGTCATTGTCCATCCTCTCCAGCTGAACCAGCAGCGCTGAGGTGTCAGATCTAGGGAAGCTTTCATCAATGGCTCAAATACAGGTGAGGGTGGCAAGCAGAGACACCCATAAATCTCAAAACAGAAGATTCGTCCATAACAAAAGCCACTTCTTCCGTCACTGGGAACGAATCTGGATTAGCAGTGATGGAAAACCAATGCAGTAACAAACAAAGCTATCAGGAAGGCTCAAATGCACATCGTAATCTATTTCTTTTTTTTTTTCTTTTTTCTTTCTTTCTTCTTCTTTATTTCTTTCTTTCTTCTTCTTTTTTCTTTTTATTCCTTTTTTCTTTTTTTTTTTTTTTTTTTTTGTTGCAATGGAAACATTTTGATATCTTGCATTGCGCCACAGAGGCTACCCTTGTTGGGTTTTTCTAATTTAATAAGTCCATTTGCCTATCTGAGGATCTGTAACCTACTCCACTTACACGCTTTGGAGCTTATGTTAGCATATTTATATCTGTATTTTATATTTCTTGCTTTTTATGTAGGATTTTGAATGGTTGGGCTTTTTAATGACGTTTACGCCAACATACATAGCTATTTTGTCATTTAATGCTCATGTATGTTTTGTATCTTATTCAGTGTGGATATTTTAAATTGCCTGTTGTGGGTTCTGGTGGTATAGTGGTGACCATATTTGCATTCTAGACCTAATCCTAGCCAGGATTGATGGAATTTTTCGGGCGTAAAAATCCTAAGTATGGCTTCCTTTTGAAGGGAAATAAAACTGTGGATTCCGTATCGTACATTTATGAAATGTAGAAATGTAAAATAACCCCAATCCTGAAAGAAGGGGCCACTGAGCAAAATTTATCGGCCGTTTCATGCCCTGAAATAAATGGGATGCTGATGACCTGAGATGTTAAAAAGCGTCCGTAAATAAACCAAATAAGAAGAAACTGCTTGTTAAGAGTTATAGCCTATAAAGTATCCTGGACCTATTTTAATTGCAAGCTTTCAAATGGACGTTCATCTGTGAGAGCGCAGCTCGTGTAGAAGTTGAAAGCTTGTTTCAGCAGGCTGAATCGGATTTATATAACCCCTCCATTCAAGAGCACATCTCTCATGCAAATTATAACTACAATAACCATCTACCTTCGTCATAGAAGATTTAGGAAATGATGCCCTTGTGCCAGCATATATCTCTCACGCCTTTTAAGAACATTTGCCTACATACGCATTGAAAAAGTTCATGCGAAATTGCAATACTTTCTCTTGTTATATATTCTTTCAGTTTTTGTACCGTATACAGGTAAGATCTGGGGATCGCGCTGGACATACTCTCTTATTAAATACCCTACCATCAAGGCTTTTTCTAAAATTAAATCTAACGAAAAATCAGCTGTATGCGCTATAGCGGAGTCTTGTTGAAAAAATTCATCTTTACATTCAATGTCCGACAATTAGTTGAAGATGGTGTGATATGTTATCGATGCATCGCATTCACACTATTCTAATAAAATATAGACTTTATAATTCTATAAGAATGCATAACAAACATCCATATTTTTAGTCATACAATGACATTTCTGAATAAGATCAGGTTTTTCTGCTCTATATTGGTACATTCCTTTTAAATGAAACAATGCTTCGTTCTTGGAATAAATACTGATCATAGGTTCATTATTTACATTATCTAAAACGTATTTGCATAAATTTACTCTATCTACTTTAACAACAGTTATCATATACCATTTTGGATTTAAAAGTTTAGTGACTTTTCAAGCCGAGGCTTGTTTTCTGTGCAAGTCTTCGCAGATCTTTCTTTGAACTTCCTTCTAACATTTCTCCAATATTATCGTGCTTTTCTTCGATAGGCTTCTTATGTAGAACAGACCCCGTTTCTCTAATTCCAGGATTACAAACATTATATCTGTAAGATGTGCTAACACCATGAAATTTTCTTAAAAATCGTCGTCTCACTTTTCTGTAAGAGTTTTCAACATACGAATCATACATAAAATGTTATGTTTTAAACTGCACTGCCTTTTTTGACATTATAACAACACTAGCGCATAAATAAAGCGTACAACATTTCGTTTCGTGACTTAGCACTTTAAGAAGGTCCGAACGACACAAAGACAACGCTCCAACTGCTTTAGATGAGAAAATTGAAGCTCAGGGGAACTGATTAGCAGCACGTGATTCTACGCTGTCCCTGCCGCGCTCTAGCGGATGAATTCATTTGAAAGCACGATACATTTTGAGAGCTCTTTTTATAGTTACACCTGGGTTCCTTTTATCTGCCACGTTAAGCGAACCGTGGTGGATCTTCGTTTCAACTTCCACATTGCACATCTTTTAACATCTAACTATAATCTATCCATGCACAATTCATCTGCTTCTTTTAGTTTGCTCCCTTTCTGATGCTGTTAATTTCCTCCCTGAATTTGTGTATCCTTATTTATCTTGCTCACTTTTACACGCTGGGTCACATGTTTGCCCATATATATATATATATATATATATATATATATATATTATTTTGGCTAAAGACTGTATTGGTTGTATATATCCAAAATGTAATTACATTTTAAGTATGTCTGTTAATTTATTAATCCACTCTTTGCTCGATTGTTACTCTGAAATGTGCAGGACTGTATCTTTCAAAAGAAAGCTCTACTCTGTTAAATGTTTTTGTTAACTGTACAACTGAATGGTGTTACTTTGCAGGCGTTCTATAAAATGGCTACAACTCAGTCACTTTCAACTGACTGTCTACGGCTTAGTAGAAACCTATTTATTTTGGCATTTTGTTTTTCTGTTTCAGCTCTTTGCTTCCGAATCCAGTACCCAATTGAAATGTTCCTCAGGACATTGTCAGGAGCTACACAGTGTGCAAATTAACTGCCTATTACCATGTGGTTACGCTGTCAGTTATTTAAAAGACTGCTTTAAGCCACTGTTAGCGGGAATGCAATCGTTATTTTTCATTGGCTTCAATGTTATCCGCACTTGAACTGCCTTTTTGAATAAAAACGCAATTGTTATAAACTTTAATTTTAAATATATTCTGACACCATCTAATACAGTCTATTTCTGTGTATATTAAAAAATTTAATAATAAACAATATGCTGCATTTGAAGTAATTCATCTTATGTGCGCACAGAATAGTGTACCTTGTTTAAGTAAATTATTTAATAACTTAAGTTGACTACAGTTAATGTCAGGCAAGTTTTTACTTTAGAAATGTACTGGAAGTAAACCCTCTACGACTAGTCATGCAGAGATAGCTGTGAAGTGCGAGAGAAGAATAATTCACCGACTTTAACAATGGATAATGCTATGCAAATTGCTTAACAATAAATATAATACATATATAATAAAATAATTTTGAATTTATAGTAATAACAAAGTTCTGGTTGACCTGCAAATAGTTTTAATATATAATTTATGTAGACATTATTGGAATCTTTATATTAAAATATTTAACTATGAATGTTTAAATTTTAAGTCATAATTCTTGCAATGTTGGTCACATTTATCAAATAATGATATATTAAATTACTGGAAAACCAATCTACGGATTTAAGAAAAAGTTGATACGTTAATGCTATTCCATAATTGAAATGACTTAATATCTTGGCTATTTTATTTTTTCCCCTGAAAAACCTCAGTTAGGAAATTAACTCATCCGGTAATCGAACATCGTCCGTTGGGAGGGAATCGCAAACACAACCATCAGACTTTGACGGTAATCTTATATCTTGGCTTACCAGTATAAGTTACTTGCTTAGCAAAATTATAACACTGGAACCGTAAGTCAATATATTTACATTTTTAAAATGTTTACAATAAAACATTTTGCAAATATTACATACGTTCTACTTGGATCACTAGGTATAGACTACGAAGACGGCCACGGGCCTAACAATTTGGAATTGAAGAGCCGAAGAAGTCTGCGCTTTAAACCCGATTGCTGTGTCTCGGAGGAAGAAAAGTCAAGAAATGTTATGAGCTCGCCTTGCCACATAGGAAAAACCCTTGATTACTTCTACGTATGGTTTGTTTCAACCAATGGCCAAACAGCCTGCTGATCACATCATGCTTACTTGCTAGTGTCAGGACAAGAAAAATTAAAGTCTCATATATTGATGGGAAAGGAAGGAATGCGGAATACACATATCGCACCTTGGAAAGAGGAGGGACGGAGTTTGCAAAAATCCCATTTCTGTGATGTAAGAATATTAATGAATAATGAAACATTATTAAGCAACACGTTTAATGATCGTGTAATAATTAGTAAGCATTTTACAAAATTTGGCTTCTACGTAACCAGATATGAACTGGTTATGGAGTTTTCTCATAATGGATGTCACCGAAGACTCTCCTAGGAATGTACTTACAATGTCGCATATAAGATAGAAAACGACTATTTCTTAGAGAACAACACGGCGGTATCCAATGTTTAGTTTATTTTGCTTATTATCTTATAATGTTCTTGTTTATTCTTGTTCTAATAAAATAGTATTTACATACAAACTGGTGTTTCCAGTTTTGCAGAATCTAAAAATTTGCCCAAATTATGGTAATTTGAAACTGGATTTTGACTTTATATATATAATCACATCCTATAAGTTGAACTCTCTTGTACAGTGCTTTTTGCAAAGTTATCACTATTAAGTTTAAATTTATAAATATCTTACATTGTTATTTAACCTCTGTTTCTACATTTTGTTCTCTGAACCCTTATTTCCAATTCCCAAATTTTATTAATAATAATAATAATAATAATAATAATAACACTAAGTCATAGATAAATAGGTTCCCAACAAAAGTCAAATTTTAGGGTATATTTCCATTTTACAAGAAGTTTCTGAACAACTACGAAAAGAAATGAAATTAAAAAATAAAATATATTACCTGATTCTTTATTCATGGTAGTGTTTTCCTAAATTCTGATATTGATTTAATCTATACACAATAGTAGAAAGCTTAATGAACGAAGCATGTAACAAAACAAAGTACCAGAAAGAAAATTAAGAAAAATGGTTAGTTGTTCTAATGTCATAAAATGAAATATACTTGACGTTTTAAATACTCTAATAAAATTGCAGTCTTAGAGAATTAGTAAAATCTAAGTCGTATAAAAACATAATTTATGAAAGGATGTTACTGTATAGAATCAAAAGATCCTTTTGAATTACAAAGTACCATTTGGAAGCAATACACCTTTCGTCTAAATATTAGCTCCCCACATGAAGCAATATAGAAAAAAACAAACAAACAAAGAGTTTTGTCTGCAAAGGCAGCATTTTTATTTGAATTTTGAAAAGGTTTGTACCTGTGGCCCTCTTCCTCTCAAAGTGCGATAGGATGCACGGAATGTTTATAAGTTGACCCACTCTGTTCAACCTGAGGGAAACCTAGGAAAGTCAGATTGCTGCATCATGCGAAAATGTCCAGGCATTCCATTGGTTTTGTTCGCGAGCGTTACAAATATCGCACAATTTTTTTGATATGCTGACTTTTCGGAACATCTGCTTTGAATCATAGGATGAAGAGATTTGCCGCTGCATTGTGGGCAGAGCAGCATGCCTGCCACATTCATCACCGAAAATTGAGCAACCCATTTTGGTCGGGAGGTCCGGCAGTAATCCCGTTTGATTTGCGAGCGTGTCACAGAAACGGGACAGCTTTAAAATGTCCGTGCGCTGTTGCCAGGTATGAAAACCTACCGTTCCAGGGTAAATCGCGACTGGGAAAAATTGTAATGTCCAGACTGCCTGATAAATGTCCTTGAATTAAAGTAAAAAAAAAAAAAAGCAGTTAGGATAATGGTCAATTAAATGGATCAAGAACAAATATAATTTTTATCGCCACGATCATCAACAATAATAATTCTGCAGTGAATAACGATGTGGTCCAGGCGTATTATTTATACGTATCTCAAGAAGAGGAGATATGTTAAGGAAAATTGATTTGAGTAAATACTGCATATTAATTTATTAGCGTTTATTATTTATTTGTTTATTTGAGGATGCTCTGTAACATGTCTGGTTTTTAGCGTCTTTGCATAAATTTATTACCATTATTTGATGCTAAAATATAATATAACCATATCTATAACGCATACTTATTGGAAATAGAAGCTACGTATTAGATGTGGAAAGCGAAGCTCAAACATCTGAGCTTAGTTAGGTTAGATTTATTTTATTTAAGGACGTCCTATAATATATTTGGTTATTAGTGTGCCACTCAGTACAGGCCTTGAAATTACCGCTAAATTTTGCTCAGAGGCCTCTTCTACAGCGCGGAACCTATGGTTTTTACCTAAGCTTACTTAAGATGTTCACGCCCTATAAAATTCTCCGACCCTGGACGGGTTTGAATTGTAGCTTTGGGTCTACGAGGTCAGTATCCACCAGGACCTACGACAGGTTTAGTAATATTTACATATACAAATATGTGCACTCGGGATAAAACATTTCCAGCTTGCTTTTTAACATCCGAGTGCAATTACATTTTGCTATTAAATTCAATATGACTGATATTTAAATTTTTTCTTAATAGAAACATTTAAATATTTCAACTCTCACAGATCGCAACAACTGAGAAAATACACTGCAATGGAAACTGCCTGTAAAATTGTTTTATTAGCTTACGTTTGTATATTTATTTAATTACTATGAACTAGGTTTGAGAATCTCGATATTAATAAACTGAGTAATAAAATAGAAAAAATAAGTTAGCATATCTATTTTGATAGTTATACTTATCAGTTTGAAGGAACTTTGAACTTTGTGTTGAATCAGTAATGATTTGTAATATAGATCATTTACATGATAAAATTCAGAAAATAATCTTCATTTAAATACTTAATTTATAGAAAGTATTTAATATATATTTTGTCCAAAATTCCGAAATTTGTTGCTCTGATATACCAGTAAATGTGCGAAAAATGTAATATCGAAATATTTTTACTTTATTGTTTGTTCTATTTATGCGTTCACAATCATATTGTTTACTTGTAAGAGATTTAAATAAATAAACTTTAATTCACCAAATGCCCTCTATTTAATTCGTATTTTTCATTTATAATACATTGGGAAACAAACGCCGATTCCAAAACAATATTCCTATTTTCAGTAGTCACAATCCTGTGTATATTTGTTGGGGATCCCTTTTCATGTATCAAAGAAAATGCCACTTAGCTTGAATTCCTCGGTTATTATCCAGTTTAGTCCTTGCCTGAAAACTGGAAATATTGAATGGTTTTCGTTGCTATATTTATAAAGATTTGCTGATACTGTAAATATAATTTAGACCAGCGCTCAATATTTTTAAATGAACTATTAAATTTGTCTGAGAATAGGAATGAAAATACATGACTGGAAAATATGTGTATAAAATCAAAAGAAAGCCCTTAGGTTTGCCTTTTACTTAGTTTTGCCACAGATACCTTTACAAACTTTTGAAAGGAACTGTAGTAGGTATTTTGGTGATTAGATAACAGTTTGGTGCCACACACTATCATCTTCATTATTGAGTTCAAGTGCAGCAGAAAGCGTGCATTGCTTAAAGTAAACTATGGATTGGGAAGATTGTTTCTACCCTAAACGCTTCACTGAGTCCGGTGCTGTCCGTTCGAAATCCGAACTTCCGCGCTCTGTAAAGACCGTAGCTACTGTCAAAGTCGTGGAGATGTAGTCCATTTCGGAAGCACGTGAGATAAACATATCCAGGGGATCCAAGTGCAGAGAGATTTTAATCACAGTACTGAGAATCTGCGGAACTGAGGCAGCAGAGAGTGTTGGAATGCAAAAAATATTCAATATTGAAGAAATCATCAGAAACTTGCGATACAGTCCCGAAGGTACAGAGAAACCGCCATTCTGTCTAGGTAATGGTTCGGTGGAGAGTGAAATAATAAGTTGTAACCAAACTCTATTTTCTGTAGAAAAGGATTGAAAACAACCACTAAAGAAACCACTGTGCTGAAACCTGCGATAAAAAACCTAAACACTACTTTGTTCAAGAACAGTCATTGGAGTGTCCAGCAAGATTCGCTCCAACTTACAAGGCAAGATCACTAAGACTTGACTGGTTCCAGATTTTATTAACGCTCAAGACTGGCGTTCTAGCATCCGCAATGTTCTAGCAAACATTGACAAACTTTGGTCAATGTTTGAGGGTAAGATTTGAAGAAAAAACACCCAATATTGAGAGTCAATCGGTCTTCAGAGTCAGCAATGACCGATTTCCCAGTGGAGATAGTGTATGCTACTGTAGAAGAAAGACCAGAGAGACTTTCATTATGTGTGAGAGCAAAAGGGTATACTTTTGAAAACTCACTGTTGTTAAACATATGGAATACACGAGAAAACCCATCAAAAGTGTATATATTGTGGCACTTATACTTTAGTAGTGTATGTGTTGGTAATGTATCATGTTGTTAGCACACTGCAATATGCCTGGGAGGGGGCATTCATATTCGTTCATTTTAAGGAGCGTGTGAGCATGAAGGGGGATAGTGGCGCATGCGTAGAGAGATATGACGTTATCTGCTCGAGATTAAGTGACACTTCCTTCTTCTCTTGCGAGACTTAGTACGGAACGGACGTGCCATATATTTGCCAATTACCAATCGGTATATGTAAATAAGGTATTATTTAAATCAAACTTATTTTGACACTCCATTTTTACTTGACAAATTCTGGTAAGGACAAATTACCCGAGGAAAGTTCTTTTTCGAACTTTTCCATCTGAACAGACGAGTATCTGGCCACTATAGGCGCCGGGATAATTGAAATTTATGGCGAAAAGTAATTAGAACATCAGGATCCTTTACTAACTTCAACAGAGAGTTCAGGTGAACTTGGAAATAAGTTCAAAATGAGTAAGTTGGGCAAGGAAGTTATATGTAGATGAAACTATAATTTGTGGAAGTACTGGATCCAGGCTGTTGTTTAAATTGTTAGCTGAAGAAAAACAAAGGCATAATTTTGATCCCTGCAAGGGTGAAGACAATGAAGTGAAAATCTCGATTTTCATTGAAAAACTATGAGCTTCCCTTTAGTTTAACACTATTAAGGGTTTTATAACAAAACAACAGGAGTGTGGTTGTAAATTGTTTATACACAATTTTTATGAAGTATTTTATTTATGATATTTGCATGTGTCAGTCATGGAAAATCTATTTATTTTAATTTCTGAAATTAAAACGTTCGTTTTGAAGGTTTTTGGTTTAATTCAGTTAGAATCAATTAACCAATAATGTTCAAAATTAAATTTGTATGCATATTACTAATTTAAAATAAAATTGAGTGTTTACGACCAAATCTTTTAATTATCTCAAAATTATAATAGAGGTATACAAATGGCATTTTTCTCGGTGCTTCAATTTTGTATTGCTGTAAGCATATTTTGCAAGAAGCAGTAATATTAGCCAAGCGTAATTCCTAGTAATGCTTATTTACGTCTACAAAAGCTCAGATAATTATTTGATCGTGCAGTTGCGCTGAATTTTTGTTGCATTTTTATGCACAATACTTTAAAGTTCTAAGTGGATATTTCGTAATACCTAAACATGAAGTCGTCTTTTTGGCCTTCGGAATGTTTGAATTGTATCTTATCGCAAACGACTTTACGATAGCTCTGTCAGGCATCGCCGTTCTCCCACATTGCACTCAATACGACGCTCGTATAGACTAACCTCCTTATGGTGTGTAGGAAGCATGTGAAGGATATTTTTGGATGGCTGTGAAGTAGCTCCGAAAATCAGCATACGGCTTATATTGTTTAACGCTCTTTATTGTTTTGTATACACTGTGATATGCAACCGAAGCCTGGCGTCGATCGTGACGTTTAGAGCAATGTTTGTAAAATAATTTAAATACTGAAACATCGAATTATGACCATAACATCATCAAACACTCTCGTTCCATAAACTTTGTTCAATAATATTTTACCAATCAACCGCTTTAGCGTCACCGCAGAAGTGCCGAAAACACTTCAAGGCCGTCGGTTCCTTATTGCGTCTCCTCTAGCGTCATTCTCGTTTTTCTTCACTGGTTCCCTCATTAAGCAATTCTCAACTGTTTATGGCTTTCCTCCTATCAAAAATGTTTTAAGTTATTTGTTCATTATTTTTTTAACCCATGCGAACTTTTCCTGGATTCGCATACAAAGATTTCATAAGTTTCATAATGTTGTAGTGTTATAACTGTAAATTTCGATGCTAACAAGGAGTTGAACAATTTAGCATACTCTAAATTTCATTGAATATCACAATTTTCACATTGTGGCAAGAGCAAAATCTGTTGTATTACAAGAAATTTCCAGCTACTGTGAAAATGTAATGATGTATACCTTCTATGTTGTTTTACAAAAGGTACAATAGTGATAAAGGAACTTTTTGTTTTGCTCTCTTTTTTATTTTATTCTTTTTATGCATTTTTCCTGCCAATGCTTTTTCTTTTTGTGAGTGGTTTCTTTTATAATACACCTAAAATTATAATTATAATTATAATATTATTTCACATTAATACTAATATTTTTCAATACAATAACCTCACTTCTTGTTTATTTTTATAGAGGTTTGTTGAACACAATGCAGGAGGTTTATAGAAAGTTTTCTTGCCTTAATAGTCTACTAATTGCATTTTACTTGCTGTTGCCTGTTGCACTTGAGGTAGCAATTACTTTTTAACATGTAAAATAATATATAAAATTTCTACTTGTCAAAATTACATTAATTATGCACTACAAATATTCATATAGGGCGGTAAGCCAACTCTGTGAAGGTTCGTGCTATAAGTGCCATAAGTGCTATAAGTGCTATAAGCGTTAATGAAATCTTAACTCAGAGATTAGCTGTGATCTTCTTACATGTCTCCGTTTAGACTCTATTACACTGCTGAACACAACATTCCTCATCTTTTCAGAAAACTGAAGTTTAACTGGTCTGATATTTCAGGCGAGTTCTGGAATAGCAATTTTTTCAGCACTGAAGAGCCGTCCATGATGAAAAATATAGATTAAAGTTTCTTTCACATAAATATTAAACTTATAAGTTTATTATTATTATTATTATTATTATACTTGGAAATTTAAACTAAAGCTGTAAATTGTGCCTGTGTTCAGAGTGTTTTTCTTCTCAACTGGAGATTGGGATTTTTTATGAAAATGGTGGGTCCATCAAATATTGTGAGAGTAATCAGAGAAGGGGAAAAGCGATCTGGAAAAATAAGGTTAATGTTGGAAATGAGGAATCAGACTTGAAAAATTCTAGCCACGGCTAGGATTCTTCAGCCTTCCGAGCTGACGCTCTATCAACTGAGCTACCGTGTCTTCTTCAAAAACGGAACCGCAAACCTCTGTCATCTGATTCTGCATGCCCTGGAAGTCTCTCTAATGCCTCCTTCATTTCCAACTTTAGTCCTGCATATGGCTATTGTGAAAGAACAATTTCCATATTTAATTCATCCCTATATAGTTGGTGCTTTAATTAGAAATCTGAGCCATAAGTACTCTAGCATTTAGAGTAGCCTGTTAATCAGATGAGTTTCGTGGCTCCATGACTGAAGGAAGACGCGGTAGCTCAGTGGGTAGAGCGTCAGCCCGGAAGGATAAAGATCTATGGTTCGAATACCAGCTGTGATCCGAACTTTTAAAGTCTTATTCTTCATGTCTAACTTATGTCTTATTAGTGTGAAAGGACAATTTCCTTAAATTCCCGTGGCGACAATCGGTTCAGCAGTTTTCTTCCTTTGGAATAGTAGCCTGTAAAGAACTATTTTGTGCTATTTTAAAGCTATACTAAATCAGTCCATTGCAAATACAATTAAGCCAACAATAGGTCAAAGTAGTGTACACCAGTGCTATCTATCTTAAATGTTTGACTTTAACCACATATTCTATTAAGAGCGAACAAGAAATATAGAATGGATGACTGGTTGTATATCGAATGCTGAACAAAGCCCTCTCACGGTAACGCGCCACAATTATCCGAGCCAAAACGAGAATTAACAGCTTACAACTGAAGGCTCGCCAAAAAAATCCCTTTTGTGCAACTGATTATTTGATTAAATTAAATAATCCATCAATGAAGTCAATTGTCATTTTTAGAAATTGAAAAAATCCCAATAGGCTACTGCCAACTGTATATCCATCACAGTTTACAACTATCCATGGCATTAGCTCACTCTAATTCATAAAATTAGATTATGAAATCTATTATTTTGAAAGTCGCATAGTATGTTTTTCAACAAATTCTGCACTAACGCTTTGCAATAAAACTGCATTATAAATTCCCCTGCGAATAAATGATATTTCAATATGAATAAAGTATTATCGTGCTGAATCTTTCGGAGTTGTTTTGTACGATTAGATTAATAAAGTATAAGATTTTTCTATGATGACGATGATGTCTGTTCTTTTTGGATCGTAACAATGCAGGAAACAAGAATACGTTTTGGTTTCCTATGGTATATACCAAGATGAATATTAATTATTTAAATTATATTAGAAGATTTGATACAGTAATGGTTATAGAACTAAATGGAGATATATATTTTGTTACTTGGCAAATATAGATTATTCATAAAGTCCGCCATCCTTTATTAGAACTGAAAGAAGGAAGTGTGTTTTGAATCTTCGTCGGATGAGTTTATACGTTCCATCCTTTTATTTGTTTGTGTGTAAACTCGAAAAGCGTAATTACCCAAAAACTGGTATGCTTTAATTGCACATGTTGATTGATGGTGAGGGTATATTCAGCATTGTTTAAATAAAATGAATCATCGAGATTATAATATACCAACATTTATGGCTTTTATACATTTCGGAATATATTGAAAAGTATAAATAGTAGATGAAGACAAAATATATATTTTGTTTCCATTACCTTTTGACGTCTTTACAAAATAACACATATATTCACAAATATATTTTAAAATGGGAAAAATACTTTTAAACACAGTTTTATTGCAAATGATCAGATTCTGTTAGGTAACTCAGAAAAAAAACTTACAGAATGTCAACTAATAAAACAAAAGATTTAGCATTCGAAGATATAGAAGATATTACAGAGAAAAGCCTATATACTGCTTTCATTGCCTTTGCTGCCACATTTGATACTGGAAGAACAAGGATATTATAAAAAATTAATAAATTATATTCTTAATATACTAATAAGTAATATAAAAACACCAGAAAAGGAACTAAACTGAAGTTTAATAAGATGATATTACTCGTAATTCATAAGCTACTATACAGTTCTGGATTTTCTAAGAGCTGTTACAGTTTATTCTCTTTCAGATAGGAAAAAGAATGAATACATTAGAAAAAAATTGATTAGTTTTAAGATAACGAAAACATAACATAGAATTAGATGGAAAGCACATGTTGAACAAATGGATGAATACCACATCATAAATTAAATGAATCAATATGTAACGAAGCATATTGGCAAATTAAGGACCAGGACATGACCAGAACATGTTAATTAACGAAGTAAGTATTTTCTCTTATAAATACCTGGTACTACAAAAGTTACTGATTGGAATAAATTTGGACACCACCAACACAAGTTGATCTATAATTTATGCCAGTATTTGATGAGCTAGCTTGGTCAATACTGAACTTCAGGTAGAGAATAACTGAATGAGAAAAAACTATCTTAAAGCTTTACAAGCTGTTGTTCGCAGTCCTAAAATGTCTAGGTTTTTCTGTAAGTTATTTAAATGAATTTTTCGCCATACTACATTAAAATGTGACATATGCAGTCTATTAGATGACTTCTTTCATTGACTATAGTTCTTTAAGACAGTGCTAACTGTTCCACAAGAAGGAGGTCTAAGATATTCCTAAAAGCATTTGGAGCGATTAATCAATCAAATTATTTTATTTAAACTTAATTTAATCAGTTTAATTAACCAGCTGCCACTGTCAAGCCGAAGAATACTGGGACTTGGACTCAGAAAAGAAATGATGATATCTATGTCATTCCAGAGCTACAGTCATGCAGCAACAATTTCAACTGCTTTTATTTTGGACATTATGGTGCTCCACCACATTGCATAACAGTTGTGTGAGACTATATTAATACCAAAATTACTGAAAGCCGAGAATAACATATTACCATGATCACTAGATCTAATACTAGCATGTTCTTTTGGGGAGTAGTAAAAGATGAGCTCTGCGCTACAAAGTCAACAATATGCAGACTTTAAAGAAGACATTGCATCTTTGTGGGGGTGAAGTTTGTTTGACTTAGATACTATGTAGAGAAATGTGTTTGTGTGTTCAAAACCTCTTTAGCGATTTACGGAGGCATTAAGTAAAGCTCCTGATAAACACTTATAACAAATTTCAATTAATAGAAACTCTGATATTTTAACACATTTTAACACATAACACTTTTTAACATTTAGGCGACTTGCTTACTCATTGTTTTATAACATTAAATAGTAAAATTAAAAAAAAAATCATTGATTAGTACTCATGCACTTCTCCTATAACTCACAAAGGTTCTAGTGAATTAAATAAAACCAGTATTAGCTAGAGATTACAGCTGAATATGAGAATATATCCATAAATATGAGACTTCCAAAACCAGGGAAATTAATCATAGTCAGGTTTGTGGCGGGAAAATCATTTAATAAGATATCTGGTCTTTCACGGTTTTGTCGCCCATTTCACGGCAGCTGGCGGGTCGGCAGTCAGAGCCGTAACTCCCGATGGAGCATATGTAATATCCGCGCAACTGATTCAAGTTATCGCAATCAAAAGTACAATTACAATGGGAATAAGCATGTACCTTATGACGGGATATTTTGGAAAAGTTTTCCGGCTACATTCACACATTTCGGCATATTCTTAGAAAATTGTCTCTTATAATATCACCTTTTGCTGATTCTATTACCAACATTTTTGTCAGTAAGTTTTTTCCAAAAAACGGTCCAGTATATAGTTTGGTTTATTATTTTTTTTCTATTTATGGTATTCTCAAAAAGATAGACTTTATTTGTAGTTGATAGGTTTATTTTATTTAAGGACACTCTATAACACCTTTGGTCATTATCATTCCTTTCTATTCAGGAAGTGAAACAGCCGATAAATTTTTTTCAGAAGATTTTTCTTTCAGGCTTGAGATTGTTTTACGAACTGTAAAACTAGAAACAGGACCAATAGTTTCATTTCCCTTTACTTTACTTAGTAATCTACTGCATGGCATTCACCCATTTTCTTGTCATGTAAGGGGGTTTCGTGTATAAAATCGAGTTATTTTGCTGTACTTCAGTAAAATGAGCATGTAAATGGAACTATGCTTCACCAGCAAAGAATATTAAGCGTACATCAATATCTCAATCATTAATGGTCCGTAATATCCACTTACACAAATTTTCCGAATAACGAATCACAACAGATCATGTACAACAGTGCTTCAAGTTTAACTGACGCAATTTCGGAAGATGAACTATGCGTGTATATGAAAGTTTTCTGAATACCAGAAGTATGTGAATATAGCAGAACAATATTTCAAAAACCTCCTGTTATAAGGTGCGTGTTTATTTTCATTGTAATTCTCCAGGAGTTTCCGACCCGCCAGCTGGCGTGAAATGGAGAGACAAGAACCACGAAGAACCGCAGTTGAGGCCGTTGAAAGCAATACTATATTTAGTTCAACGTCAGCAGATAACAATAAATGTATGAACTAAAAGAATAGACAAAAATAAATCATTTGAAACAAGATACTCGAATACATAATGGCTTTAAGAACTCCGACATAAGCCTATTTAGCAATCCTTGAATAAACTATAATGTGCTCAAAGTGCATTAAAAACAAAACAAAATAAAATAAATTCCCCATAAACACAGCTAGATGGCAAAATAACCAATGAACTGAAAAGAATACGAAAATGTTATCAAAAAATGAAATAACAATATAGAAATTAACAGTCACAATCACTATTAACTCTGACAAGCAAAGCGGAACATAAAGCGCTAATCAAATGATTGCATATTAGTATATTATGATAACAACGCTTTTATGTATTTCTGAACAGTGTTTCTATGTTGCAAGGCGCCTGTATTATCAGTTCCACACCAGTATCAAAGTTTCCTAATGAGCCTGTCGAGGAACGGCGTGGGTTTAATTTGTACGGTCAGTTCCAATGACCGTATTCTCCCATTTTTTTCTCTTTTATATGACGCATGATGAGAAATCCTTTGAAAGACAAAACATGTATCCATTTACGTGAAAAAGAAATTAGAACTGTATCCTTATGAGATATGTGGTATTTTATGTTTCGTTAAACATCGATTATATTTCCTTTAAAGAACATCAGAATTTGCGCTAACTAATGTGACTTAATTCATTAATATTGTACCGATGTCAATTGTAAATAGCATACTTTGTAGAAGTAAATAAATGTGTATGGTTTGAAATGTTGGACTAGAGTAAGATTATTCATTTCAGACTTTTGCATGCGCCAAAGACAAATGCGATGAATATTTCAACTCTTCTATATGAAACATAATAGACGACAATTATCATTCAAGCAGAATATAAATTATTTTGATAATTAGTAAACAGTAATTTTTCTCCTTAAACCATTTTAATCAATCACATTTAAAAATAGAAAATTATCGTTTAACTTCTGCTTCTGTACAATTCATATTTACCCACTTTTATTTATGCATATTCTCACTACTGACCATAGAGGTTGCTCTTTTCTATCTAAATTGTAACAATTTGTAATAGATATGCTTTCTCTTAACCTTTTTTGTAGAAACGTTTACTCTAACAATATCTTCCGAATATTAATTATATGAACATAACACTGTTAATGAACTACACCGCAATAATTTCAGAAAATGTGGAGGTTTTAGACAAGCAATTATAGATGGGAGATACAGAATCACATAAAATTGACGGAGTTATACAGTTTTAATGAAACTGATAGATTCCCATAAACCAGTGTTAATGCGAATGAGGTAAACTTTTGCCTTAAAATGTCTTCAAATCTGCTTCGAGAGCAATAAAATCTTGATTTTCAGTAGCTCGTCAGCGTTTTAAAGATTCGGTGCTATAAAAATCTCTCTAATCTCGAACTAATCAGATTACAGCACGGCAGTGAACAACACTTAACTGATGTATCATGTAATGTAGCTTAGTGTGAAGTAAACTATTCACCTGATTGAGTGGCCTAATGGATAAGGCTACAAAATGCGGTGTAAGCTATTACAGTTTTAAATTTTATGATAATATAAGTTCATAAAAGTAAAAAAGTTATCAATAAGACTCGCACTCCATAACAGTGATGCCAGCACTAAACAATGCTTCACAACTGAAACACCGTTTCGAATTGAAGTTTCATTAGTGAGTGGTGTTCTTTAAAAACTTAAATTTAAACAACAAAACATGCATTTCTTACCTTAAATTGTATCTAAGGCCCTCTAGAATATCTGAAATTATTGCATATAATTCATTAACGCCTTTGAATAAAGAAGTGTATATCAACTAATTAATAATTAAATTATATATTTTATTTAATAATAATAACTTTGTAAAAATGCTTGCATAATTACAAATTGAAACTCCCCTTTCCAAAAGGGCGTGTCACTTTTTGTACAAAATGAACATTGCTATACTGCATTTAATTAAATATCAACCGTGTTCTACAATGAAAGGAACATGATTCAATGAATATTTGGAGTGAAATTAAAGTTTATATATATTATATCTTTAAATTGTGCTACCCCTGTATATTCAACAAAATTGTTGATGGTCATGATTTCCTCATACAAGCGGCGCATTTTTCAATATTATGATACTTGTGTTATCGTACGTGCTTCTTTGCTCAAGAAGGTCGAGCGAGTTTTATTTATCACGAAGGAAAGAAAATTGAAACCAAAACAATAAAGAAGAATTGTATGTAAATATACTTAATGAATATCTAGAAGCACATTGTGTCCTTTGTAAAACACGTGGTAATGCAACTTTCATTGTAATTTTCACAAACCTTTCTGACTGCAGATGCAACTTAAGGAAATGCCAAAAAATGAACATGCTTTCATGGTATGCAGGCAGAGGGTAAGCAAAAATCTCTTACGCAGTTTATGACACACCAAATTCAGCAACAAATTTAACATTATATTATTCAAATAAATTATTGCAGTGAATAATGAATGAGGTAAGTTCTTCTACAGAACATTTCTGACAATAATGGAATATTAAAACATACGTAAAAGAATCGGGCAATTAAGTGTTACAGCTAGCAGTAAGGATATAAGAAATAAACATCTATATCTTAAAATATTAGCGTTTAAGTAATATTCAGATCAAAATACATGGTCGGCCTTGAAATACAAGACGCAAAGGCATCCAAGTTGGAATAAATTTTTTCAACCAATTTTAAAACGCATTTTGTCAATCTCAGGGCACTTAAACTATTATAACGTAATACATACATCGTTTTCTTTGTGTTCTAAATCATGATACTTGATATAAATAAATCAGGACAATACATAAATTTTTATTGAAATTAGATCGTTGAACCACACATAATATTGACAAATATACTGTAATTTCATCAGCTAATGAAGACAGTCTATGAAAACACAATATTACCTTTTTATTACGATGCATTATACTTTCAAAAATGTTCATGATCAAAACGTATTTTGTTCATGTAACTGGAGAAAGAACGCTCCTTATAAACAGGGGTTGCTTGATAATGCTAAAGATATAACGTTTTCATATAAGCTTCATCAGCAGAATCTTCACTTTTTTCATCCATGTCTCTACAACATAACATTTCAATTTTATTTAACATGCGGTTCTCTGCATACACTAACCTGCAGTTTTTATTTAATTCACGCCTTCTATACCAGATACTTGTTCGTAAATGCTTCCTGTCCTCGAATTCGTGATGCTAACTGGTAGAAATTAAAATTTTTGTGAAATAATGCCATACCTCTCTTTATATTTGGATAGTTTTCCAAAAACTCTTTCACCGAAGCCATATGTGCAATACTTGTATATGTTGATAGCGAATATTCCTTCTAATATATGATTTCTTATAGATGTTTAGGGCAATAAAGAACAAGTTCTATTGAGAAGTAACAGAAGGGAATAAATAATTGGTCGTGATGGCAGGGGCAGTTGAGGTAGTAACTATTTTTTATGGAGCTTAACAAAAGTATCTTTTTCACAGTAGAAATTGGAAATTGTACCTTAGGAAAACTTAGTCTTAAGCACTTCTCTCAGTCTGTGCAAAAGTTAGACAAGCCAAGTGACTTGAATAAAATATTTTAAAACATGTAAAAATCTCATAGCGTAGCGTACGGAAAATAAAATTCTTGGAGTCAGTAACAATAACACCAACCGTTGTCAATGCAATGTATAACTCATCAACTACTCGCTTTCTGAATGTGGTTGCAGCAAAGACAATGCGGAGTAGAGGTGGTTGGGGTCTAGCTTCGCTACAATAGATTAGCAGTGTACCTGCCTAGAGGATTAGTGGTTTCATCCATGCATAATCAAATACAAGACTCGCCAATATCCTTCCTAATTGGCAAAATGACCTGGCTTTAGCAAATGTCTATGTAGTTTCTCTTCAATGCAAACAATCAGGGAATATGCTACTTGTTCTTTGAACAGAGAACATTTTATTGCAACGAAACCCTATATATCTTGGTAAAACGCAAATAAATAATAGACTATCATTAGTTCTACTCATCATGATTTTAAAATACGAAAAAAAGTCAACATTCGTTTATAGCAAGATTTTGTATACCAATGAGAAATACTTAATGCCAAACATAATGAAAAATTACTATTACAATAATGAAAATATTTACAATGAGTAATAATGTTAAATATAACATCTAATTAAAAGCAAAAAGCATACATAGAACTGATAGTTGCCTATAAATAAAAGGATATAGCATAATATGTGGTCATTCCTGTATTCAGTGTTAATTCAGAGGCTTCTTAGATAAGCAGTGTTCAGTCTGTTTAGTTTCTAAAGAACCAGTAAGTTATTGAAACTTTCATTCGAAATGATATCACAAAATAACGGACGGAAATTGCGGAACCTGCGTCTAATAAAAGTAAGTAAGTTTTATCGAATTCCAATCCCGTTCATCACTTTTTTATTTTTTTAGCATTTACTTTTTGTGTATCAGCAGAATTCGCCATAAAATAAATAAATACACCTACTCAGGTGGAACCAAACCTCATTCTTCGAAACCACAGTCTGTCTCCTTATTCATTGGCACTCAGATGGATAGTTCCCTCTAGACTAAGCTACTTAATCTGTGCACATAATTAGTTCGAGGATTTAGAGACTATTTCATTGACAAAATGATAACTAAGTTATTTGAAATTGCTTATAATCAGTATTTTCTTGCCCATAAAGCAGGTTTGAAGATTTACAAGGCAAATTTTTTACCCAATTTTACTTAATGTTCACTTATCAGCATCTAGTTTCAATTTCTTCAAAAAATTAACTCCGTTTATTTGAGTGACAGAATCATTAATATCCCTCAACAATCTCTGGAATTGTTGCGATGTAATTCATAAACACCCAGGATATACACAATGAGAGCAGTTTAAAAAGTCCCGATACATAGTTCAGCAGGTGCTTAAGAGATATATCGGGAATATTTCTAGTGAAGACCCGTTAAAGAAGGTCAATAGCTATAGTGAAGAGGGGAAAGTTGAGCAGTAGGTGAGTAAATGGAAGGGATCTCGAGAGTAAGGATTCCATTAACTTTATACGCCTGTATGTAAAAATGACATAAAAACGCATGATGAAAGTATATCTATGTGTCTATATATATATATATATATATATATATATATATATATATATATGTATGTATGTATGTATGTATGTATGTATGTATGTATGTATGTATGTGTGTGTATACCGCCTGTTGTGCCTTAGCTGTAAAACGGGCGTTAAACACTATTAAAAAAATGTGTGTTTGTATTTCGGTTGTTTCAAGGAAGATATCAGCATGTACGGCATAAGACAAAGGCGACAGTTGTATTTAGTTGTGTGTATTTTAAAACTGCTACAGTAAAAAGCCCATTACTACCTGGCATCATAGGCAGTGAATACTGATAATGCATAAAATGACATTGGGAAAGAACTTTGTTGAAGGAAGCGTTTCCGACCTAATTATAGGGCACTTTACAAGCATTTTCTATTGATGAAGACTCAGGAAAACTTGGAAGGGAAAAAAACATTGTCAAAGATAACGTTTTGACGAGATTCGATTCGCAGACCTCCCGTTCACAAATGATCCCTTAGCGATCTCAGTCACTCGTATAAGTCGAAATCTTATAAAGCTCTTTAGACCCAAGTAGAAACATATAGTCTGTTTTCAGCTTTTGGGCAAACTACCTTCTCTTTAATTTCATTTGTCTTTGGTGTAAGAAAAATCAGAGTTCTACTACGAATTGTCTACGCTAATTTTCTGCATTGCTCTTTAGAGACACATGACAATTTTAGCGTTAGCTTTTCGTATCCTTGATTTCATCCCCCAATGGGATGGAAAATATCGAAAAATGTGATAAATCTCTAGTCCTCTCATCTTTATTAAATTTTATATGTGGATTTTTCGAGAGGCGACACACGAGTATGGCGTTAGACTTTTTTCCAGTTTTCACTAGTGCCCCTATTTTCAATTGACTAACATTTGAATAAAACATTGTATTAATTTGTATATTAAGTGTTACACAGTAAAAAGTTGTTTATTTGTACTAACATTGCACCAAAAGCAGAGATAGAAAAAAAGAGCATATTCCGAAATGATCCCTAGGCAAAGCTAGGGGCAAATAGCTTTTCCATTTCAATTTTCACCAATTTGATTCCCCCCAGGACCAGTGTGTGCCCTGGGATATCCCTAATGAGATGTTTTTATAGTATTTTATGCATAGTTATTGTTTTGCTACCTGAGAGATATAAAACAATAAAAAGATACTATAATTAAACCCCTTCCTATGATTAAGTACACGTTTTGTGTTTTACATACAGCGAACTCGTGCGAAGGTTGCAAATTAATATCATACATGCCAATTTCAATAAATATACTCATTTACTCAAGTGATTTTACAATGCGTCCGCCCCCTTTGTTTGCCCAATCTTGTTCCTTACCTTATTCGGGTTTCTTATACAGCATAGGAATAATCTTTAGTGTTTTGACGAAATAACGTGTATTTTTTTTTTTTCTTCTCTACGTTCACTGTCAATCGTATTTCCCTAACAAGCTCAACTACTTCTAATTTTTCCCCCCTTAATTATTCTACGTGGAAATGTATTACCCACAGGGAGGTAATTTTCATTTATATCCATTTTTACTTGCCCTTTGTCTCCCTGAAGATATGCTCTGAAAAAATTAATATAGAACTTAGGCTACTGAACCACCATGTGTAACGTTATTTTCCATTTATTTCTGTTCTCCTCCTTCGCTCTGGTCATAGTATTGTACTACGTAATAATATTTATGTGTGTACAAGTTCTGCTTCTTGATGCCTCACTACTTTCAATAAAACATTTTTACCGAAACTAGCATGGTATACAAAGAAAACCATAGATATACACAAGGGAAATCAACATTAAAACTAATAAATGCATTTGCACAATTCTGAAGTAAAGGTTTAGGCATAACCAGGCATAGTCATATTAGTGAGCTGGGTTACTAAGTTAATATTTACACATTTACTTTCATTCAGTTCACTTTATAATTTCTCTTAGAGAAATATTTAAATTACATATATTATAGCCTGAATTATATTGCCACTACTAACGCAATGACATATTGATATGAATTGATGTGATTAGGGTAGAATAATAAAGAGCCCAAAATGAATTGAATGTGCAATACAACCAATTGCGAGCTTTTGACAGTTTACTTTTATGCTTAACTCAAGTAAAATTTGTTTTAGATTCAACAACCTTACATTAAAAAAAAAAAATAATGAATACAAAAATGTGTACATTTCCAATTCAGTATGCACTGTTGATTCAAATAAATTTTAAGATACAATAAAGCACAATTTGTAGAAATGAGTAATAATTCAGGTGCGGATATAAACAGGACCACCTCATATCGCATTCAGATGTAAATGCCCAATTTAATTAATGTTACGAAAACACAAACGTGGTGATATATGCGGCAAATTGCTAGTGCATAAAAAGTTACTTGTTGTGCAATACATACTCTCTAATGCATGGATTAGGCAAAAGGCCCTGTGCAAATCATATGACTAAACAAAATTCCATGCCAATGCGGCCGGCTCTTAAATAACGCAGTTTTAACACGGTAAGAAGATATAAACATTTAATTCACCCATGCCCAGGTGAACCCGAGAGCAGCTCGCAGCAAAAAAAGCGTTATACTCGATAATCAAATTTGTTTGGACTTTGCCGCGAGTCAAATTAAAGGAGTGACTAATTCCTAGTCAGCGGATCTTCCCTTGAAGGGTATCGGCGCTGAGAGTACGATACTCTGCAACCTAGCGAGTGGTTAAAGTCTACAATTTCCTCTCTCTCCCTCTTTCTCCCGAGTTCAAATCCCTAGTGGCTGGCCAATGTGATTATAACTTTTCTTGGGTTCGCCTTTGTCGCTTAGACAAATGCCAGAGTTGACCTTTCCTTTCCAAGAATTTTCCTCTCTCCCTTTTTAACTCGTTTCAACCATTTCATTCCGTTTGTAAGATAACTCTTAGGTATAAGAGAAATTTAGGGAAAAATAGGTGGATAATTGACAGAAAAAATTGTACATAAAGATTAATTTCTATCCTAAATGCTGTTGCGAAATGTATTTTAATGCCAATATTTCAATACTTTTAATATAAAATAGTTTATATTTTTATGAAAGCACGTTTAAGACTTTTAGAGATTTGCGTTACACTACATTTTGACTCTGGTTGTTCGCCTATGCAATCCGCGCATCCCCTAATGTGAGCTGTGGGAAAAAACAAACAAGCAAATAAGGCGCCGTATATTCAAATATTATCTCGAGAGAATCAGTACGAAACCTTAGAACGAGGTGTAATATTTTAAATTATATATGTGCACTTTTGAATAATATAAAAAGTTTATAACCTTTTATAATGCTATGTTTATAACTATATTTGTGAAATATGAATGTAAATATACCTGTTACACGCCCAGGACGTCGGTGTGAGTTCCACCATGATCTCTGCAGAGACCAATTCGACGCCAAGACCTCTCGTTCATTTCCAGCATCACTTCTTGAAAGACGGCATACACAGCAGTTTTTAAAGTATTGTGGGAACCATATCGGCGCTGTCGCACTTTCTCCTTAATGAAACCCCACAATGCATTATCTGCAGGGCAGACCAAGACAACGGTGCAAGTAACTGCTGAGTTCCGCAACCATTCCAATGATATGGAAATGTGTCATCGAGCCATTCATGGACTGCAACGCTAAGTGTGGCGGTACGTTATCTTATTGGAAGTGCTTGCTGCTTGCAGCTGCGGACGTAGCGAAGATATGCCACTTTGTTTACCGTTTTTAAAAGAGAGAAATAAGGACTAAACAAATGGTTTAGTCACACCCGCTCACATTATGTGCGGAGGATTTTGTTGAATTTCTTGACAGAAATGCGGATTTTCCTTAGCTAGATGTTCCGATTTCTTGAACTGGGGTAAATGGTGCATTTGTCTGTAGAAAGAAATGTCTTGTACTTCGCACATGTTGGAAATGTGCGAAGGAATAAGCGACATGCAACCTGGCGCCTGTCAAGATCCCCATCTGTTAATTCATGACAGTGCGTAAAGGCTTAATTTTAATTTTTTCCCCCGTGCTGTCGCGACACTTGCAATCGGTTATTGACTCGACGACAGCAGCACGAGTTTCTGACAGAGTGGATGGTCTCCTACTTCAAAAAGTTACTTCTAGTTCTAAACCTGCTTAATCATACTTGTTATGAGGCCGCTAGTGAACTTATACAAGTCTCTCTTCTAAATGAAAACACTTGTATCCACCTTTATGCAGTCTTATAATTTGTTGTCTGCATTATTCATTAATATATTCCTACATCTCACAAAAGTCATATTATGTTTGAAGCCAATATTGACGCTATTAATTAGCATGATTCATTTATACATTTCATAAATATAGCATAATAAGTTATTGTAGCTGTACTGAGGCTTTCGCCCAATCTGTAATATGTTTGTTATAGTATGTTTAAAAGAAAAGAAAAGAAAAACTGATTTAATAACTACATCATCTATAGTAAAAAAAAAATTAAGTGAAATAATATCCGTTATAATGTTTAATGCCTACATAGTTGGAGTTCAAAAATAAAGATCTAAGGTAAAAAATCATGCAATTTTCTTTACTTAATTTCTTGAATTATGCTCGTAACTTAAATAAATGCGAGTTCTTTGCCTTTGTTAGGTCGAAATTCACATTCGATAATTACTGTTGTAGCACCTCCGCATATTTTTCACTGCGACAAAGATGCACCACGAGAAATGCAGAAATAATTTAGAACGTTATTTTCAGAAACTTATCAGCTTAAAGGCTCAGTAAGGTAAGAGAGGGATTTTTAACAGTGTTTAACGCCCGTTTTACTACTGAGGCATCACAGCCGGTGAAAACAGATGATACACGAAATGAAATGATATAATGGGGAAGGATTTTTTTAAGGAAGGAAACGTTCCAGGCCTAAACTAGGTACCTCCCTGGCATTTGCCATTTATGAGGATTGAGGAAATTCTGGAAAAAACCTCATCAGAGATAACGGTTCTGGCGGGATTCGAACCCCAGATCTTCCACTCACGAGTGCGCGGCTTAACGACCTCGGCCACCCGTAACGGTTTAGAAGAGAGTGAAATTCCTGATCCCAGACCATGAAGGACGATGATGCTACTATAGGTATATAACATGGTGCAGCACTAGCATACACCGCATATAAAACGTCAATACTAGTGGAATAATGCGCGCAAATTAATGGGCAAACGTGCATTTGTTTAGAGAACATGCAGCTAACGTTAATCCCATATATAATGTGTTAAGGGTTATTTCATCTGGGTAACAGTTCTATACATGAACGCAAATTCTAATGGAATTCTCTGCTGTACTAGTTACAATGGTAATATAAATAAGCCTTGTAAACATTATAGCTATGCACACTGCCCAGGGTAGTTGGTGCGGGTTATGTGCTCTCTTACCTGGACGCAGCTTTGTTTAGCATTTGAAACTCAGCATCGGTTCGTTGTTTGAATTATAGCTCAAAAACTTGCCCTCCAACTCCATGCTTTTAAGGGAGAAAATACTAGAAAACTTTAGTTTATGCTCAAGAAAATGAAGTATCCCAAAATTGTAAACTGTGGGTTTTTAATTAAAT
Source organism: Metallyticus violacea (assembly GCA_030762175.1). Taxonomy (NCBI): domain Eukaryota; kingdom Metazoa; phylum Arthropoda; class Insecta; order Mantodea; family Metallyticidae; genus Metallyticus; species Metallyticus violacea. Next base: position 59,149,434 of record CM060835.1, read on the forward strand.
TATTATTCAAAGTGTTACTTACCATATGGAAAACTTGATAAGAAAGCATAAAACATACAAAAAAGTATTAACTTGTGATGAAATTAGTTTCATTTTTGAGAAACTGTTATCTACTTTATTATGTACAGTTCTACGAAAAATGTTCAAAATGCCCTCTATGAGCTCAAACACAAACTTCCAAGCGCCCATTCTGAACTAACCTAAGTTTATAAATGCTGCCCAAGACAGATTTCTGTGCATAAGGGCTCTAACAAAAAGGTTAACTTCTGCTATGTTAAGAAGTGCCCTGTAGAATGTTGACAATATAACTGTTTTAAACCAAATTGTTAGTTTGAGCACATAAGAGTTCGTTATTCCCATCACCCATTAAGCGATTCACTGGAGTATGTCCATTGACAACAGAAACAATGTAGTCATGTTCTCCTCACACAGAATCGTGCATTGGTCTGCATCCCAGGTTGCAGGAAAATGCGCATTTGGAGACAACTAAGTAATACGGAAATATGAAACTTAATTCACAAATTCAAAGAAGGTATCCATCATATGCTATGGAAGGAGCAATAGAAAATAGGAAAAGATGTCTCGTTTTGATCGTGAAATAATGAATGCAAACAGGTACATTGGTAATTTGCAGCCTGTGGTTTTTTTTTTTTTTTTTTTTTTTCCTATTACAAAGCGTCTGACCCTGAATGCATGCATGATAATACCAAAGTACATGATGCAGGATGTGTGTTCAAGTGGGATGACAGAGACATTTACTTTATTTTAAATTCCCACTGTCTGCATCACTGTCGCCGCCTAGAGGGAGTTGTCTTCCTTTGAAGTTACTTGATTCCTGCCACGCGGTTTAAGTGCGACAACCCCAACATATGAGAAGGGAGTCATCTGCTGCTTGGCCTTGGGAGTAGTTGTTGTGACCCGGTACTTATTGGAACCTTCCTATTTATTTGATAATAGTGAGGTAACCTGTTTTCGGCAAGTCAACATTTTAAACTGTGTTTCATTTGCACAATTTAACTCACTCCCGAATACCAAGTAAATACTGAGTTATGAAGCGCCTTATTAATGTTTGTTAATATATATACTATTCCCGGAATAATAAAAACTTCTTAAAAGCATAAAATTCATAAAAACCACTCAGAATGCAATATAAAAAGTTAACACTAAAAACCGTAAAACTGAACACTAAAACCACACGATATTTCGAGCTTGGCTCTTGGTCACGTGCTGAGAATGAACTCAGATATATATATATTGTAAGAATTTAATTAAGGATAAGGGACAAGTGTTACATTAGGGTATTGGTTGTTTAGCCGCTGCCCCTTATCAAAGAAATGTCATTAACCTTTATTATTTCAGGTAATTCATTTCCTTCATTGAGCATGTGAATGTTTATGTCTCTGATTTTAAAGTATTTATCCATTAATAAGTAGTATGTACAAGTGTTTTATATGTTAATAAATCTTATTACATACCATTGTTCTTGATGTAATTTCCTCAAGGCACCCTTTCATTCCTTTATATGTTTTATAGCAAGGCCCCTAGGGTTATGGGACATCTCCATATGCGATCGTCGAGTACTGTTAGGCGATACTTTCTAATAGGGCAGTAACTAAGAAAGACAGCCAGTCAAAGGGGCTGTGGCGCAGTGGTTAGAAAAATTCAATGTTTCAATTCTAGAATGACCTAGTTATTCTCCAGACTTTAATCCGATCGAACATCAATGGTAGAAAGTTTTAGTGGATATTGAAAATGTCGAGGCTCTGAGTAAGCCATTCATACGTCTTCATCACCAATGGCTGAATACAAACAAGATGAAATCGTTGACGACATATGTAGACATCGTATTATAAATATTATAAAATCTGTTATTTTCGGTAAAAGGATTACCTTTTCCTTTTCTGATAATTTCTTGTTATCTTCTATATCTCAAACATGCATTTCCGGTAGGCGCTTTTTAATTTATTGCACTAATTCGCTTTCCAAATTCGAATAAGTAGCGATTGTTTTAAGTAAGTCAACTTGATCGAAGAAAACACTGCTATAATAATTTTAATTAACTGCATATTGTTAAATTGTAAAAACATTTTTGGTTGTATAGCGTTAAGCTGTAAATTAACATTCTTCCTTTTGTTTAAGGCAGAGTTAGGTAGATAACACATACTAAGTTTTAAGCTTTATGTTCGAAAATAGTTTTAAAACATACAAAACTCTTGAGTGAATTATGAATCAGAATTTACATTTTCTTCATTTTCCGTCTGGATTTGATTTCCACCGGGACATTCTTCCTAACTGAGATATTTTCCAGGTTTTCCTCAAATCTCATCAATGGCCAATGTCAGGAAGGTACCATAAACTTAGGAGTGAGATGCTTCTTTTGCAGTTGGGCGTTAAATGCTATACAAAAAGAAAGGAGGGGGGGGGGAAGAACTGACGTGTTCAATATCTTGTCTGCGAAGAGTTTTTCCTCACAATGTTTATAATACATGTTTTCATAATATGTAAATTGTTGTTTAAAATATTCCGAATAGGAGCTATCCCAAAATTAAAAGCATAAACAATTAGCAACAATTTCGATTGAGAGTAATTTTTTTTTTCTCTTGGATAAGCATTGAAGAACGCGTAAGCCTAAAGAAGTCGATTGGATACATTATCTACCGAGAAAGAAATACCATTTTCAATGTACAAGTTTCATTCAGTAATGAATTAAGAATAATCCCCATCTTTTATCATGAAAAATATTACACATAAAACAAATAAATTAATAAATGTTAACATTCATATTCACGTTTCAGCCCCTATTGTTCTCTAGTTACGTATATACTCATTTTTAGGATTTAAAAAAGTTTCATTTTTCACAGTCTAATAAGCTGTGCTTCCATGGTATCTTATTTAAATCACAAACTAACGGCTCACTCGATGTTGGTCGGTTTAGATGGTCATGAAATAGTAATATTATAACCTCTTAATCATTAGCTTAAAATAAGTTGTTATTGTTTTTTTTTTTTTTTTTTTTGAGTAGTGTTTAACGCCCGTTTTTACTACTGAGGCACCACAGGCGGTGGACACTGATGATACATGAGATGAAATGATAAATTGGGAAAGGATATTTTTTTTTTAAGGAAGGAAGCGTTCCAGGCCTAAGTTTAGGTACCTCCCCGGCATTTGCCAGTTATGAAGACTGAGGAAACCCGGAAAAAACCCCAGTCAGGGAGGACGATCCTGGCGGGATTCGAACCGCAGACCTCCCGCTCACGAGTCCGTGCCTTAACGACCTTGGCCACCCGTGGCGGTGTTATTATTGTAGCTTATCTAACTATAATTTTTGCGGACTCGTGTTTTTAACTTCAAAATGATTCTTTAGGATCTTGTATCTTAAATACTATTATTTTTTGAAACTATTGCATGTTTAGCTAGTCTTAAAAACGAAATTATTTGTTCTAACTTTAGAAGTTAAAGTACATTAGTAATTTTGTTACTAATGCAATCTCCTTAATCGCAAATGCTTCCTTCAATACACTTTACAGAAAGTACTTTATTGTATATTATAAAACAATATGCACCACTGAAGAACTCTTGATGCAGCATGTTCGCTAACATAACTCTATTTGGCAGATACTTATGACACTACCTGACGTAGCAGTAGACTTTCTGAAGGAGCAGGTGCGGAACATTTTTTAAGCTGTTGAAAAACTGTATTGACATCCATTTACGTGTTATTAATGTGAAAACAGGGTGGATGTCGTTGGAGTGACAAGGATATAATGAATAGTGAATGTACTCAGGAAATGCACAGAAAAACTGCTAAACACTCACGATAAACTATACGTCAGCAGTTTTCTGATTCTGTAATTAAATCTACATACACAAAGTTTAGAAATGTGCGACATACAGTTCATTGCTGCAATAAATAAAAAATGTGCTCTGCGAGTTGGATTGGCAAATTTCAAAGCATGGAAAGCTTTAATAGAGTTTATGATAAAATCCAGCATTTCCTAGATTGAAAATCTAAGAGGTCCTCGTCTGATGATGATGATGATGATGATGATAATAATAATAATAATAATAATAATAATAATAATAATAAGCAGAAAGTCAGTCAACTACAGCATTGAAGAAGGCTTCTTGTTGACAAAGATCACATCCATTTTATGTATGAATTACTAATCGTACTGAAGCTCTTTATTCATAAGAAGTCAGTCCTTTTTGAGCATATGGATGGAAAATGTTTACATATTGTCATAAGCCGATAATAGATTGCAGCCTGCATCATATCAAACACACCATTAGTAAAAAAAAATCTCCCAAGTTTATAAAAATCAATATTTTCTGACTATTGACTTGGTCCATTCAGCTTAAACTCTATGACAGGAAAATAGGCAAAAAGCTTAAATTCGAAGCATTAGAAACCTGCATATTCCCAGTAATGCTATGCGGGTGCTAGGCGTGGTCGGCTACAAACAAACAGATGACTGTACTACAAATGAACCGAAGGAATGTGGAACGCAGGATATTAAGAATAACAATAAGGGACAAAATCTTCAACGAAGCGTTAGTCCAAATAACACCAACAGACATCGCAGAAAGAGCCGCTAGACTGAAGCGGAAATAATAGGAAGGCCATAAAGAGAGGATGCAAGACGATAGATGGACGTATAAGATTACCATAAGGGACACGCGCTTAGCCAAACGACACAGAGGCAGGCCAAGACTGAGATGAGAAGATTTCTACGCGGCACAGGCAGATCCACAACGGTCCAGAATAACAAGAAGAAATGCAGGGAAAACTCGAACGTCAACTTCGAAATGAGTGAAACCTGATGAACAAAAGTGTAACAAAGTGTGGCATGCAGGGTAATATTATCGTACACAACCCTAATAGGAATTAGCTCATCATATTAGCGAATAAGAGCTACCCTCTTGCAGGAGACCCTTGCCCTTTTTAGGGACATTGGGCTTATTATTATTATTGACTTGTTCTTGATGCATCTTGCGCAACAAAATGAACAAAGTTTGTGTTTATACTGCTCTCAAAGAACATAGTTTGATTCTTTGGCCATGTGTTTTAGTAAAAATGATGGGGAAGTAATTTCTTGCATAAGTCCATAACCATAGTTCAGTGTTTCTTTCAAGCAGAATAAGAGAAAGATCCACCGACAGCCCCTGCGGGGTATGTACCATTTAAAGGTTCTGGTTGTCTATGCAAAATGAAATCAACTGTAAGCCAGTCTATATCTATTGTCGACATGGGGTGTGTGCACTGCTACAGCGGGGCCCTAATTTTGAACAATTTTGAAATAAATATACAAAACGTATAATCTCTGTGGGTGTTGGTACCTAGTTACGATAGCTTCGTTGGCGTACATGCAGTTATATTATACGAATCTCCCGAGATCATTTGCACTATTATAGTAGCTTCTCTCCTTGACATACGGATCAGTCCAACTGGTATACCAAATTACGTTCATGAATTTTCTTTGTGACAAGTACATCTTTTACATTCAAGTATTACAGCCACCATTTGCCGTGCATTTCTTCAGTACGTGGTTTACAAATGGCGCTGCTTATGAAGAGCAGGCTCCAAACGTTTAGTGTTATTTGCAAACAGAAGATCTGTTCTAAATATGATTCTATTGAAAGAAAACTTCAACATGCATGCAAAAACATAGCAGTATTTGTCTTTCACACGTTATTGCGAAACGTAATAACACCTACACTAAGATTTTGTACTCCCACTTCATGTTTCTTAGTTTTAACAAGCAGTTGCAGTGAACATGGGCATTTGTGATTAATGGGTTGCGTGGGTGTTAGGCGTTACTAGGGTGTCATAAGTTCATAAATCACACAATGAAGCAAGCGCCTGGGAAAGGGTGCTTTCTTAACATTCATCACATTATTTAGAATGTTGTCGAGTTTTGAACCGGTAATATCACGCAGTTCTCTTATTAACGGAGCAAAACAAGAAATATGCACGCTTTCAAACGTTTCAGTGTCCTAAAGTTTAGGATTATAAATACTTTAAATAGACAGGGAAAAGGACAGAATAAACAACTAAAATAGAAAAACTAGACTTATATAAAGTTTGTTAAATGAATTAATGAGCATATTTACGTTGTTAACATTATGACAATGTTTAATTGCTATTTCAAAGTTTTAAACAAATTTATAGCTTCACTTAACAATTAAAATAAATATTCTTGTGTGTATTACAAACTCTTAATTACTTACTGGTCATAATATTACAATTAAAATTTTCCCGCATTCATGTTCTGTCTATCATAAAAAACAATTTTAAAAATAAAAAATGACTTGTCCATATCTACGGATCTTACTGGGGCAAATCTGAAGCAGAGTTACACAGAAAAGTTCATTCCAACTACAACAGAATTGCCAACTTGTATATATTTAAATGTGTTTAAATTATGATTCTAAGAAAAAGCACTTTTCTCTTACTAATAAACCTTTACCCCCGGAATATTTTCTGGCCGTTGCACTGCCACTAGCTAAACTAGTGATATGCGATGGCGAAGCACGGTTTTTATGTAGGGTAGATGACATAGAAATTAATGAAAAATATAATTTATGATAAATATACCACGAAAGTGGTTCTCTATTTTTATATCATTTTTTATTTTCAAAATTATATAATTTTGATTCTAAAAATGTGCATGGCGTCAACGGCGCCGAGTTTTAAAAATCCCCTCTGAGACACTCAGGATAAAAATCATTGAATGCAGTGGAACACGCAGTATTTAAGTATTATAAGTATTTTTCACCAGTAGTCAATTAAGAAATATACTTACCACATGACCTAAATTGATGTGATTTCATAGATTAATATAAAATACTATTATTATCACTCGTTGTCTATAGCGTACTCTACCTTAAAATGAACGAAACCGCTATATGTAAAAGGTGTAGTTTATTCTATTATATCGTCGTCCATCAGTATTAACAATGTTAAACGATACAACCAAGACCATAATATGAAATTATCACCTGATGTAATGCGTTCTTTTAGTTTGAAGCATTTATGCAAACAACCCCATTTACAATGCATAGGCAATTTTCCCCTACGATGAGTTTCTCCGGCCCCCTAGTGGCGAGATTCTCAGGGGCACATGCCTTCTTGCCCCCATGTAATCGACGTACAATTAAACTACGTGCAATATTAAAAAATAGGTAATATTGTCTGACTCGCCCATAAACATGTTCGCATGTAAACTCAATCGTGCGGTCCCTTTTCTGTGTAAATACCAATTTGCTATTGTAATTAATTGTTGACGTTTCACCGAACTTTTTACCGTCTCTCTCCATGATCCTAGTAAGATGCCTCGCCGCTCCCCTGCACTTCACAATTACTTACAAATAGAAGGGAAACATTATAAGTGAAAAGTTACTAACGTATCATATCGTAAACTAAAAGAGAGCATTAAGTGAGTTTTAAATAAGTAATGGCATATGATATTTACTGTTATATCAAAATAATTACATCATTCCATGTACCGCAATAAAACCAAAATTGGTGAAATGCTGTGTTTTAAAATAATATCGCCTGCATATTCGGCTTAAAATCCCGGGCAAACATCTACACTATAATGAAAAATCAAATTAATGACTTTTTTCACCTTTCCCTATCAATGGAGATTGAGCCCTAAGACTGCATTATTGGTGATCAGTTAGTACGTCATACAGTGCAGAGTTAAAATAAGGAAATGTTTCAGTTTGTAAATAAAAATTAATACATACGAAAACCAACACACTAATTTTGGGCGGACTCAACCTTACAGCCTTAATGGAAACTCCGCCCCTGATGAAAAGTAAAGCATAGTACACTACTGCTTAAAACCGTGTTCACTTTCTTGTTATAGTAGGTTAAATGTGTAAATTTGTGAATACTAGAAAACAATTGATCGATATCTGAAAACAAGCAACATATCTCTTTGTGAACAGCGTATGTTTGGAAATAATTAACTGTAAGTCTTTCCCATTTTTATGTATGTCATAGATAAAAAGTAACATATTCTTATACTGAAGTTCTTAAGCCACATTAATATCAATGAACAAATGAATAATTGAATCCTTCATCTCCATAACTACCCAACTCCATATACTTAATTTTAGGAAAAAGACAAAAAAATGTGGTGAATTGTAGCTGCATTTTAGAAAAAGACACCTAATTGGTCTGAAAGTAGCAGATATGTTTACTTTTCATTTCACGCTGATTTTTAAAATATTCTATGTGTGCTTTTTACATAATATGAGAAAATATATTGGATGCAGAAAGTTACTATACAGTATATTAGATTTTGTAGTTTTAAAACATTAGAAAAATTACTTCAATTGTAGTTTTCTCTGCGAACTTCAAATTATTGTTTTATTTTACAAATTTGAAACTATTTTCTTCTTCTCATTTTGGCGCTACAATCCAGGGTGAGTCTTGTCCTACCGCGGCGACCTCTGCATCCTCTATCTTCGTGCTACGACTTCAATGATAGAGGGCAGTATTGCAGGTGGTCATGTGATCAGCATGTCACCGATCACGCAGCTTTTGTGAATGAAGCTCGCCACCTCTCCTTCAGGCAGCTTCCCAATTATCCTCACGAGGATGAGGATGGGTTGTCATTCATAATATTATAAATTCTTAAATATATTACTAATAAACAAAAAATTAATAAAACTTTCATTCACAATATAATGCAATCCTAAAATAAATATTAAGAAACATACTGCTAATAAACAAAACATCGAATAAAACAGACAGACGAAAAATCACAACTTGAAATTAGAAACCTATGTCCAAGATCCCACAGAAGCACAGCAATTGCCCATGCTAGAACAGGGAAGGAAGGGGGGAGTAGTAAATCCGTTCCAGACCTCCCTAATTTAGAAAAATTCCTAAATAGTCCGCGAGAAACGAACCCGGGCCTCCCGGCCAGCAGTCAGCAACGCTAAACACTAGACAAGAAGGTGGTCATCAGAAACTATTACAAGATACATTTAATTGAAATCGACAAAGAGTAACGTCCTATTCTGTACATGGGTTCACAGATTCTCAATCTACGGTAATTGCATGTGGTCGTTATTTTCTTCATTAGGAACTTCATCTTGTTCAGCTACATTTTCACCACAAATCACTGAAACAGACTAGTGCCTCTCTCTCTCTGTCTCTGTTTACCACCACGGGTGGCCCAGGTCATTAAGGCGCGAACTCGTGAGTGGGAGGTCCGGGGTTCGAATCCCGCTAGGACCTTCCTCCCTGATTAAGGCTTTTTTCCAGGTTTTCTCAGTACTCGTAAATGGCAAATGCCGGAAAAGTACCCTAAAGTTAGACCTGGAACGCTTTCTTCCTTTTAAAAAAAATCATTTCACTTCATGAATCATCAGTGCCTGTGGGGCCTGAGTAAAAACGGGCGTTAAACACTATTCACTCAACCAATCTCTGTTTAGCAATTCAGAACCAAAGTACTTCTTTGATAAAGTCATTCGTCATTTAGGCAAACCCAGTTTTTAACTGCAGGATTCATGATTATCAGTCGCTTTCCTTTCTTAACTTGGCCCTAGAATTTGGGTCCTCAGTTCAGTGCAAAATTAGCCTCGCCTTAAACAAGACATTGACAATTTTTGATGCGACTAAGGATGAATATGTAAGAGTTCAGTATGAGAAATGTTAGAAAATAGGTACTATGTAAACTGATGGATATAAGTTCTTATGTGCAAAGATATTATAATGTGATTAATGAACTTAGTAACCTCTTTTATTTTCTAATTTGGATTCAGTATTGGAATCTTACAAACTATGGATTTTCCCTCAAGGAATTCAAAAGTTTTGAAGCAAACGATTTATGCGGACAGGTAAAGAAATACATGAAAAATAATATCACGCAAGAAAGTGATATTTTATAAAATTAGACTTAAGGAGTTTTGTAATAGAATTACTTAACTATGAGATAGTTGAACTGATCATCTCTTCCAGACACTGTTTTATAACCTGGAATGGTTTCATATTTTTTTTTCTGAAGATTCTAATGGAACAACTATAATTGCCTGTAGGATATGTCAACTTATTGATTGACAATCAGTTTTCATTTTTAACATTGTCTTTAAAATCTTTCTTAGAGACATCGTAATGTTAACATTTTTTTTTTTTTTCATATTTTACTCATTTTTGCTTTTATACCGAAATATTGAGATACAAAATAGTGCACCATCTGCTCACATTTTACATAGAAAAATTCTGCCATCAGATGAATCACGTCTGAACCAAATGCATTGACAATTTTGCAATTTCCTGCGTAAAGGTACATTGGATTCTACCTAATTACTTCATACAATTGACGCAATGTAACTGAAAGACAGTATAAATTGGAGAGGTAATTTCAACTTTCCTACTGGGCACTAATTGCTACTTTTAGAGGACACAAGATCTTACTGGATAACGCTTATTTTATTTCGTAAATAGTGCATTTAAACTGAAAAAGACAGAATATTAAAAAAACTTAACTTCAGAATTTCAATCAGAAAGATTTCATTTGTACAGACTCTCTTTAATTTTTCAAAATAAGTGTAACAAATTTAAGAAGACATTCTTGCCATAACACTCTCATCCATATTTTCAATGCACCTATAAATGATAAAAGTACATTAATAATCACTGTAATCACTATAAATAATCAATTATTTGGTATGACTTAACGAGTTTTTAATGTTTCCAAGTAATTTTGTGTTCCATGATAAATAATACCTCATAAAATGCAACTGTATAAAATATTAGTAAAAGGATTAGATCTATTCCATTAAGGTGAGTATAAAAAGCGTACCCTTGTAATGTTAAATTTACCAATTTCAGCTTCCCGTTTCTTCAAATGGCTAATTAAATGAAACTTTCACAGCACACAGATATATAAAATTGAAATTTGTTTATGTACTTTCACTACTATACCCATTACTCTGAAGCAAATTATAAATGATCAATTGTTTGCTTTTTTATTCTTTTCCGACATTCTATTTTTTACGTTGGCACATTTTGTCCTATCTTTACCATAATAGGTTCACATCATTACAATAATATCATGATTAAGTTGTAAAAGTTTCAAAGGTGATGGCTTATACAGATCCTAAAAAATGAGAAACTTTCCCAAAAAAATGTAGTTTTTGGAAATTTGCAGCCAAAAATGCTTTTACAGAAAAACTAACTTTTTGAGGGAAAAGCGAGCTAAAACCCTACAGAATTGTAAAACAACAAAGGATGATGTGTTGAAAACAAACGCTAACAATTTATGAAATACAACCTTTTCTATCATCCAAGGTAAACCACAGCCTTCTAGAACAAATAGTTCCTGAGTTAATAGAATTTTAACTGAACAAGTGCTCGCGAAATCTAAATAAACAAAAAGACAAAAAGCTTCTGAAGTAACATAATTAAACATTTATTAAAATATTTTAACCAAAGATCATTAGTGACAATCACATCAAAATCGATAGACAATTCCAAATATTAAAATGGTATAAAAACATAAATATGATTTTTGACTCTCCTTAAGTTACTTTGCAGCCGAGGAAGATATTTATCAAAACTACTTAACAGTGAAGTTTCACTGGCTAATTTTGACTCTCAGCTGCTATATAAGCAGTCTACGTGCAATACGGTTTACTTTTCTAACATTTTCCTCTCCTATATAGAAAGTTAAGGTAATTATATCCGTATAATACATTTTAAAAGAGTGGAAAAGTTTTATATCAACAGGACTGTGTCAGATAATGGTTTTTTAATACTCTCTTAATACTCTAGCTGTGAACACCGCGGGCAGTGAGACCAGATTATTTCAAGCGATAACCGTGTTAGTTCTTTAGAAGTTTCCACTAGCTATTACTATCGCATGAAGTTTTATAAAGCTACAGTTACGCTTTACACAAGGCTAGTAGTTAAGGGAAAGTTTTATCACCATTTCAAAACCTGAATAAAATGTAAGAGTATATTAAGTGCCCAATTATGTTTCTATGTAATCTTTTAGATATGTCATGGTCACAATTACTAGTTACTCTAATTATTTACTCTGTTGCTTGGTTAATGCAGACATTAGAAAGAAATTGTTGTATAGTTTCCTACTTTTGCAATAAATTGTTTACATACAACATATATGCACATTTACCAAAGTAGTATGGTAAATGTTTAAGGAATTTATTGAAGCAGTTCTCCCTACTAATGCTGATTGCTGCATTGCTGGTATGTGTGCTTAATCGTGCTTTGGTATTGCTGAAAGAACAATGCATAATCATACATATTTTATGGCAATGTTGGCATATCTTATTAGCATCTGATTTAGTTTATACCTTTTAGTTGATAGCAGTACAATGTCACACAGTAGTGCGAAATTCCAAGTTTATTTTGCTTAAATCAAGATTTGTTAAAGTTTGTAAAAACAGCAATCAAGTACAGTAAAATACAATAAAATTTCACTGTTAAGATACCGCCACGATTGGCCGATTGGCCGATTGGCCGAGGTCGTTAAGGTACGGACTCGTGAGCAGGAGTTTGGGGTTCGATTCCCACCAGGACCGTCCTCCCTGATTGAGGTTCTTTCCAGGTTTCCCTCAATCCTCGTGAATGGCCAATGCCGGGAAGGTACCCTAAACATAGCCTGGAATGCTTCCTTCCTTTAAAAAAATCCTCTTTTCCCAATTTATCATTTCATTTCATGTGTAATCAGTGTCCACCGCCTGTGGTGCCCCAATAGTAAAAGCGGGCGTTAAACACTATTAAAAAAACTGTTAAGATATCCAACGGAGTGCCATACCTTCAACCAAGAATCGCATTTATTATGTCATTCAGATACATTATGCAAGTAACAAATCCAGTCATGAGTAGATAATTAAGACAGTAAATACTTAGGTTATTGAAGGGAAATTGTTATTGATGAACTGCACAAATCCACGTTTAACTAAAAGCCCATTCAGTTGTTCTGCTATGTTTTACCATAGCTCAGCGGGAGAACAAGTGCAGGTACATTTCTAACTTTCACCAATGGCTAATGGTAACTGTTAACCATTCTCTCCAAAGTTGGTAAACTAAAAATATTGCCATTATTTTTCTGTGTTTTTGAGCAACGTTCATATTAATTAGCAAGCAATTTATTTATATACATGTCATCGAGCATATGAAATTGCTCTAGACAAGTTATATATCATGCATTATACAAGAGTGTAATTGTCATTTACAACTTATGCATAGTGTGAATCTAATATATATAAACAGTGTGTCGAGAACCAACTAGAAATAAGGCGTTTTAAACATAACATGTCCAATTCAAAAATGTTCAGAGGAAATTTATTGCCAGTCTTGAGAATCATATAAATAAAATTATTCTTAGTCTCTTCTAATCTGTAGCTGGGCAAGTCAAAATTATTATGCTGTCTAGTATTGTAATTATGTTTTTATGCTTATGCAAGTTATGACTTTTATTCCTTAACTCAAAGTACTATAATTAAAATATGTAAATATATCACAGTGATAAATTTTAATTTCTTAAACAGAGGTTTACAATGGGTTATAGCAGACATTTTACACATAGCTCTTACAGTCATTTTTGAATAGTTAATACTATATTAATATGCACAGAATTACCCTATTACATTACGCCATATTTGATGTTAATTTGAAAATAAGAAAAATATTACATTTTAACGTAATCCATTGGCACTAGATTTATCAAACTATGTAAAAGGAAAGTTATTCTCGAGAGTTTATTACTCAAGTAATCGATATGATGTATCCAATTCAAGAAACTATCTATAAAACTGCCTAGCATCTTATAGCTATGGTTTTCTTTTTTTACTTTTCAAAGTAAAAATAATATTTTTTGTTTTTTCTTCATTTAAAAAATCCATTATTATTAAACCAGTATTTTGCTATACGAATTATTACGGTCATTTTCTGCTTCAAGTTCAGAATGAATATGTTTCTTAATCAAAAAGTGTATCATTCCATAACCAATACAGTAAGCTGGTACATTTTCATTTAAGTCATTGATCTTGATTAACAATAATATCAGGTAAAGTGCGGATTCTTTGGCACCCCATGCTTAATCATACCAAGATCAGAATGAATATAATTAATTTTCACACATTGTCTACTATTTAATAGAATTAATTCCTTGGTCCCAAGATGTTCGATGTTGTTATAAGTAGATCATGTACAAAACAGTCAAAAGGCTTCCTCGGATTACAAATATGCCACTGATAGATCCATAATCTTCAAAAGCATTTTAAATAAAATTAAATAAATTACTAACCGGTTTAGTTGCATTTCGATCTTTCCTAAAACCAAATTGATTCTCTGAAAATAACTCATTTATTTTAAAATATTAAGACACCTGACTCTATTCTTTCAATTACTTTGGAAAAAATAGGCCAATAATTGGAAGGATGGCCCTTTTCTCTTGTTTATAAAGCGAAATAGCCTTAATCACTTTTAATGTTTCGGAAAATTTCCTGTTACAAAAGAGTGATTAATTACACAGCTAGAAGATATAAAATGTATGAACACATTAACTTCACTAATTATATATATATATATATATATATATATATAATAGCCTTTGCTTTTAGAGTTATTCGGTGATAAAACACATTATTTGTATTCAATAATTGTATATTGTTTTTATTAGGTAACTAAATTTAATGCTTGTTAAACTGATGTGGGCTAATTAAAGCAACAGAGCTTGACTGTTGGCATGGATTTCTTTTAATCAATGACCAGGCAGCGCATATTTATTTTGTGCAGTTTCAATAATCTTAGCATTTGCATTAAATTTAGCATTTCGTATGGAGTTTATACATTTTATGTTCATATTAACATTATTTGTTTGTTTAAAATTAGCAAATACAGATATAGCTTGAACTTTTATTTTCTTTAACTCGTCATTGTATTAATTTTTTTTCAGTACATTCTTTGATGTGATTTGTACGTTTAGGTAAATAATATAAAATGTATCGTAAGTGAAAAAATAATCAAATAAATTGACAGGTGTACAATTATAAAATTTACATAACATATTATTACAATTTATTAACGATAATTGTACAGATGATCTCCAGAAGTAGTCAGATTTTTGCATTCATATTTGATTACTTTGTGTCTGAAATCCTGTTTTACTCATAAGATACGAAAACCGCTATATTGACGACAAGAGTCTGTTTTTTGTTAAAGAGATATATTGGTCATTTCTTTGATAGATAGCTCTCCCATTCCTCTCTTAAGGAAATTCCTGTTAGATGTTGTCCCTTACAACACTAATAAAAAAAATTTGCCAGCGTGTAGTATATACTTAAAGCACTCAGGCTTGTAAGGTGTGTCAGTACACACGACACTATTACCTTCCGTGCTGACGGTATCAGATTCACTCTACCAGAAGATCGGCACTCTTAGAGAAAACGGGTGTGCCGTATAGTTAACTTAAGTACCTTATAAAATTCTCAAGCTATCACAAAACGAATCATGCTCTTTTTAATGAGCGGAATTCTGCGGCACAGTGATCCTGTTCGTAATTAAGTTTAATAAGATATGTGGATACATGAGCGTGGAAAATGAAATGAAAATTACGGATAGAAAAAGTATGGAAATGTTCAAATTAAATTTAAACAAATGAAATATTGGCAGCAAGCTCTCCGTTCCACTATGCTACAAGTTTATGGCTCTTAGTTTTTCATTAAGTCGCCATAGAGACGAAAGCAAATACAAGAGCCTTCCGACCCTGCTTTCAATAATTACTTTGGGGTCGACATATCTAACCCTTTGCTGCATCCTAAACTTATTCCTAGTTGATCTAGATTTGACTTTTCGTGGCATGCAAAAGTCTGATATTTATATATAAGTCTGTGCACTGATGCATTTATCTGTAACTGCTTGAACGATAAATTAACTAAAGCGGTAACAAATGTAGCGTATTGGGCAAAGAACTGTGATTAAATAACGGAAGAAGTTTTAAAATCAGCAAGATATCATAGAAATTTAGGAAAATCTGGTCCTTCTTTAATAATATTTAACGCTAGTTTTTTATACTACAATCAGAGTTCACTGATTATTATGACTGGCTTTTTATATAATTTCATACTCTGTTTTACTTACACACACAGAGCTTCCAGCTTCTTGCCATTGAAGAACTCGTAGTAGGAAATATAGCAATTTCAAGTGGGACTCTTTCTCAGTGCTTTATCTTTATCTACTTTTATTATTAGTGTTAATTTGTTACATTGTTAATAGTGTTTCTTTATTTTCATTTTTTCATTAATATATATATATATATATATATATATAGAAAGAAGCAATATATAGGGGTACAAAAACCGTTAAAATGGCAAAATATTCTAATGTAAGATACCTAATATACTCAGAAATACACAAAATGCAACTTTTAACATTACAGTGACAATGTATATATGTACGAAATGGTAAATGTAAAAGAATTTAAACATAGTCATTGCGATGTTAAAAAATTTATTTTACGTATATCTGAATACATTACATATCTTAACATTAGAATATTTGCCATTTTAACGGTTATTTTTTTATACTTCTAGATATTTTTTCTTTTCTTCCTTTCTTTCTTTTTCTCCCTTTGCTCTTGATATATTGTTAAAAGTATTCATGTTGAACAACGTGCTAGTCAAATTATTTTGAACACACTTTCTGAATTACAGTGAATAACAATTTTGATTGCTACACCGCTCTGTATTGTCACAACTTTGAACAGTTGTAATCCCACTTTTTTTTCCTTTCTCCTTCGCTTGTTTATTGAGGAAAGTGTGGCGAGTACAGCTGATAGTGCCGGTATGCTTTATCAAAGTATCTGGTGGTATATAATCGTGTCTTGTAGTTAAACAATACTTCCCTACATGGGGGTTTGGGAACAGTAACTTTCGGTTTCTTTTCATTTGCGATATATCGTCAGTTCCTTAAACCAGCTCTTAAAGCCTTTCGTAATAACATACTTGTAAGAAAAATCATTCTCTGCATTCATTTATTTAAAAAAAGCATTTGGAAACGTACAATCACAATCAGAATACAACTCTCTTACCAAGCCTTGGTACATCAGGGCTTTATCTCTCTCACTCAGGAATTAAAATATATAGATAGTTTCCGTTATTGATATTTATGTTTTAGGTACGATAAGAGCGCACTTTTATTCATTTTTATATTTTTAAATTTAATAAACAGTTGATAAACGATACTCGGTTTAAGATGTTTTGAGTGACTTGGTCGTATTAAATCTGAGCTGCAAACTACAGGTAGAAAAGAGCTCGAATAATGAATCACTTCTGCTTCTCAATATAGCCATGCACAACACGTTGTAATTGAAATTCGTTTGTTGTAACTGAAGCCACTACTTTTCCGTTATCACTAGTGCTTTGAATTCAAAAGCAAATAAATAAATAAAACCCTTACACTTTGACAACTGCTTCAGCCAAGCAATCTGTCAGATCCCTACTGCAGAAATTATCATAAAAAGCGCTATGGACGCTAACGTTTCCACTCCATGCTCTAGCGTTTCTTCATTTTTGTTTAAAGTGATAGACTTATCCGCCATAAAAAGGCCAATAAAAACCTTATCTGTTAAAAAGCTTAATTCGCTTCAAATACGACCCGGAACTATGACTTAAACGAGCTCCTATTGCTCCCCTTTAACATAGTAGATATAATGAAGAAACACTTTTTTAAATGTGCAGATAAATATGAAATAGTTACTCTTCAAAGTTTCTAGCCTTGAGCCCGTGACACTGTTCCATGGCGCTATCAGTTTTTGCTTTTTGATGGGAATAATTCGTGCATATTTATTTCAAATGTATTTGTGTTTCGGAAACTTCCAGGAATGACATCGACCATGAATCGAAATAGACGTAAACCGAAAGGTGCAATTTCAGTATTTCAGGTAGGAACTCGATTTCGTCAGACTGCTAGATGCTTTTCTACTTGTTTGAGTGGCGTGGAGTTTCCTTTCATCCTATTAAAAGAGAATTCGCTTCTGATTTGCTAATGCTGGGGATATCTCGTGGGTTATAAAACACAGACTCGTTTAGTTGTGGAGAATTCATAGCATGCTCTTTTTAAAATGGTAAATAATATCTTCTAAATTCAAACTGACTATGCAACCGGCCTGATAGTAATTACATCAGGGTTTTGATTGTCAGAGTTGCGATAATATATTCATTTTTCACCACATGTATCCAACAGTTCTCATGATAAACTTATGACCCATGGGGCTAAGTAAATAAGTTGGCGATTTATATTCGCTTAGCTCTAGACTTTTTCTGATGTCAATTCATAAGGTATAGATCTACATCTTCTATGTGATATTCATCAGGTCTGTTTCCATTTTTATCCATCTTGCTTAAACATTGAAGCTTATCACTGATTAAAAAATTAATTTTGATGCCATTATGGAACTATCTAATGCTGCTACCTTAGTGCTTCTAGACCAGCACAACCGTGTTAGTCCACTATCGCTCTCTATGGTAGGTCAATGACTCCTGTGCGCTCTGGAGACAGTTCAAGTTTATCTGTTATCCTGGGCAAGAAACCTCTTTCAGGTACTATCCAAAATAACGAGAAAATTTTGCAAATGTCAGATTCTAAATTACATCAGATAAGTAAAGAATATAACCTTAAAATTGTAGCATTTAGAGGGCGAAATCTTGTTAGGTTGAAGGTATAGATAATGCAGTATTAGGAGAATCATATATTAAATATTTAGCTGTGGCATTAATGCCTTTCAGTGATATAGAAAGTTAAACGGAGAGTATGGATTGCAAGCAATATGTATAACTGGGGCTTTAAAAATAAAAACAGAAAAGACAGCCATTGAGAAATTATAATGCAATAGCACTATCGTGTCTTCTTTATGGAAGTAAAACATGGCATAACCGTAAAAAGTACATAAAATGAATATATACTTAAGATATGTGGTGAATTCTGAATCAGAAGAGACGGCCTTATAAATAAAAATATTAGAAAAAAGTGAAACGTGGAATCAGCTGCACAAAAAGTTCAGAAATATAAAATAATCACTCGGGCCACTGAGAGTGAATTTTATAAGTTTCACATTTTGTATGGATTTTATGAAACTTTTACTGTGATTGTACTGCTGTTGGATAAATACTTTGCGAGCAATTAATTATTTCATAAACTAAATATATCGCATAGTCAAAATGTTCCACGCGGTTCATGAGTTGAGAAAATTGATTGACGTTTTTGCAATTGGAGCTTTGAACCATATACAAAAATTATGTAGAGAAATATTAAAAACACATAAATTTGACGAGTGTTCTGAGATAATTTTTTAAATCTGTATGCATTTTAATGTTTAAAATTATTCATTGTTTAATAGAATATTTTTAAAATCATTATTGGTCTTAGCATGTTGTCCTAGAATATTACAATGCATACCTACTTCCGCACATTGTGGGGACTTTTAATTGAATTTAAACTAAAATTGTTACACGTGGGGCATTTTGAATGTGTGAAAATGAAGTTTTGAGAAAAACGCTGGTTTATAAAAAAAGTATGCTGGGAAACGAGGAGCTCTTTAAATGGCTTTAGAGCCCGAAGGAAGGGGGACATGCTTAAATTTTACTCTCTGTGGACGTCCAAAGGTGTAAGAAACCATTTGCAGAAAAAAAGGTTCGTTTTAGCCAAAAACTCCCTCCCAGTCCTTATACGTGGAAACAACTGCACAAAAAGTTCAGAAACATAATCGTCTCTGTAGACCAGTATTCTGGAACTCCAAATGTTAAATCAATTAAGATGGAACAGGCTAGTAGCCTATGGTGGTGTTTCCAACAATTCTTCTAACAGTCTGCGAGACTTTCTGCCAATGATCATAGCTTAGCCCTTCCGAGATAGACTTTCCATTACCGAAACACGGAGTATTCTTTATGCTAAATGATTCTTTCGGCTTCCATTTCACAGTCTTTTCAAGCAGTCACAGAATATTTATCTTTTTTTTTTTTTTTTTTTTTTTGAGTAGTGTTTAACGCCCGTTTTCACTACTGAGGCACCACAGGCGGTGGACACTGATGATACATGAGATGAAATGATAAATTGGGAAAGGATATATATATATATATATATATATATATATATTTGGAATATTTATCGTTTTGTTTACAATAGTGCCTACGAAGGACTCAAATTCGAACTTTTCTTTTTAATAGCATGAACTATTCCTCTAAATTCCACTAACAGCTCATAAAACGCTAGCATAAAGGGTAAACATTAAACATGATACCGTCTAATAAATTGCCTTCTGGGATACTCACAAAAACTGACCAGGAATATCCGTCGTTCCATCATTAGCAGTGGCACTACCAAAGTTAACAGGCATTGTTTAGCTCTTCTCTTAATCATATCAACCCCTTCACTAATGCCAGCTAAACATAAACTAAGCTTATTGACTGGATTTTGCTGAAGCAAATATATTCCATGTGCTATGCTTCAATTCAATCCAGTAATATTTTCATAGAGCCTGCAGAGTTGGTGCGCTGAGCTAGTTATCCCAGAATACGCCATTACAGGGCACATAAAACATTTTGTGTGAAGGAAGCCTCGTTAGCAGCAAAAGATGCCATGGAGTTGAGTAGAATAACAAATGAAACTTGCTTCGCGTGATTTATCGAATGGGGTTACGTCATTGTACCTCCTCCCTAAATCCGGTCGCAACAATGATGAATGGCTGTCTATATGTGATAGAGAACAGAATGACATAAAAAATGTTCTTACAGTTTTTCCCCGCGGCTATGGGTTTTGGTATTTGGTTTCTATGAGACCATTGTTTGTACCGTGATGGTTTTAGAAAGTTCATAAAGGGGCGGGCAAGCGGGTCTTGTCGGCAAGGACATGAAGCGCAACTTGTTAAATCAAAACCAGATAAACTTGTCATTTTGCCTTTTTACTAATAATAGCGAGACGATATTGAATCAACCTGTCAGGTTTTAATTTTTTTCTTGTCTTTCTTTGTTATTCAGTGCTTCGTTTTCTGTCATTTATTTTTATTTATCACGTAAATAATACACATTTTCATTAAATATATCTATTTCCAGAATTAAAATACTTCAGTTTACTGGTCTCCATGCATTTTGGTACACAAAAGAAACTGCAGTGAGGTACATTGTTAGGTTTTACTTAACTTTAAAAAATTGAAACTCTAATTAAATGTATCTATTTCCAGAATTAAAATACTCCAGTTTAATGGTTTCCATGTCTTTTAGTACATAAAATAAATTGCAGTGAGTTACGCTGTTAGGTTTTTTAACTTTAAAAAATTGAAATTCTAAAAGCCTCTTTATTGTTCATTTAACTAAGTAAGTTAAAAACGGATAAATAAACTGAATTTTTCATCGCTCAAATTATCATCATTACTAACCTGCGTGATATATGGAAACCATTGGTTAAGCAACTTGAGCTGTTTCTACTAAAATTTGAATTCCTAGATAGTCGTACATGAGAAATGTTTGTTTCTGGTGACCAAAATGGCTAACATTTAATATCCCGTACCTAAATTAAATGAAGATATAAAAATAATGAAGTAGTTAATGGCATACTTCATAAAGGCTTCATAAATTTAATTAGAAATCCATGACAATTTTGTATTTGCGGATTCATTATATTGTAGTAAATAATAAAGAATGGCCTAGCATTATTAGGCAGCATTGTTGATTGCGGCCTGGGTAGTCCCTAGTTTGATTACCGATTCCTATTCGGAGATTTTATGAACTGGGAGTTCTGGAACGGGTATAGCCAGCCTTGTGAGGACCATTGAGAAGCTACATACTAATGAGATAGCGACGGAGTAGCGGTGCACCTATTACTACTGCTTTCTATCAATGAAATCACCAGAAGGAAACAGAGGAAGCACCAGGCGTTGTGGGCTGGCGGGCCAGAATGAATAAATAATGGCCACTTAAATATTTTTAAATATAAATATAAATATAAAATATTTAAGTGGCGTAGTACCAAATATTTGCCAAATATTTAACCGAGTAAGTAAGTAAATAAACATAAATCACTTTACAACATGAATTAAATGGAAAGTCTCTAAATAAATGTAGGATCATTATAAACACTTAGCTGTCTATAGTTGTTCCATTCAGGCGTTTAGAGAAGAACATGGTTCCAACCCATGCGGCAGAAATTCACTGAAAGATATTCTTAACTTTATTGCCTGATTGTCGAAAAGGTATTTTTATTATACAAATGAATGTTTTCTCATAATCTAATATACCAATTTGCTTTAAATTTTCAGTTTGAATTTAATATACACCTTTGTTTAAGTTAACACAGCATTTTTAAAGAAAAATTTAACTAATTTACATAAAGAAAGTGGTACAAAAGTCATTACATATTAAAAAGAATATTTCTCTGATGAAAGCATAGCTAAAAGCCCTGTGTTAAGTTATTGTCAAATCTTTTATATAAAGAGTGCAAAAATTTCAGCCTCTAACTGAACATAGATTGCGGAAAAACTTGCGCTTTATTATGCAGTCTTTTTACATGAAGAAATAGGGCATTCCGGAGTCCCTTAAGGACGTAACAGATATATGAAGCCCTGATAGTCATTAAAAACTGAGCAAGCTGCGCAAACCAATAAAAATAGTATCTTTAATTTTGCAGGAGAGTGGTAAAGAGAAGTATGAGTTGTTATTCAAGGATGAGGGGTGTTGTCATTAATAGGTTAATTTATTTTTAAATTTATTTCATTCAAGTAGCAGTTTGTTTCATTGGTATTGTAAACTGCAATTGCAATTTTTTAATTATTATTCAGCCTTAGCCGACTAGGAAAATTATCTACAAGGAGTAATTGACTTAAAGTAGCGGAAACTGTTAATACAGATATAATCAATATATTTAATCACTAAATCAAATTGGAGAGATAAGCCATCTGCTATTACAGAATAAGTAAAATTGCTATAGTTAATATTTTGCTTATCTAAAACCATAAAAAGTACAGAAAAATATCAAAACTATTTTTTCTATTCCCTTGTTAGTTACTATCTCGTTTTACACTGAATGTATTACCTTCAGTGTTTTGGGAATCACAAGATGAAAATTAAGTTAGGCATCCCATTAAGCCTTTACTAATTCTCTATGTTCAGCTTTCTAGTTGCTGGAGCGATGCAAATGCCTAGTTCGTACTTTAAGAGGATGATGGTCAACAAAGTTGGACTTTCAATGTTTTATAAATGAACAACCCCATTATAGTGAATATGTTTGGGAAATCTAAGCTTATTATGTATCTATGAAAAGAGAATAGACATCAGTTGATTATCAAAAACAAGGTCGCAAAACGGCCACAGGTGACCGAGGTCGGTAAGGCGAGGACTCGTGAGTAGGAGGTCTGGGGTTCGAATGCCACCAGAACGGTCCTTCCTGATTGAGTTTATTCCACATTTTCCTCAGTCCTTATAAATGGCAAATGCCGGGGAGGTACCCAAAACTTAGGCTTGGAACGCTTCCTTCCTATAAAAAAAATCCTTTCCCAATTTACCATTTCATTCCGTGTATCATCAGTGTCCACCGCCTATGGTCAGTAGTAAAAACGGACTAATAAAAAAAATGATCGTAAAATCAATATATGGATGAGAAAATAATTGGGATTAATCGGAGCATAACTATAAATAACCTTAATGTAAGTATATATCGAGTAAATGGATTATTGAGGAGAATATAGAAAATAAAACAAGAAGAAAAAGATATAGCCAATACATGACCTACATATGATAAAAGCAAGAGTTGTTCGATATTAAAGTATTATGGTTTACGAGATGCATAAAAAGGAAAAATAACGATGATACATTAGATTCAACATGACAGATAACATGTAAGTAGTAGTTTCATTTGAATTCTGAGCATGCCTAAAATTTAACAGGCAACTTATAGCCGGAAGGAAGGCTTCCTTCAGAATCATCAGCGGTTAAGGTGATGGGAGGTGTTTATCTTGGAGACCGTTTTCGCTCGTTATTGCCAGTTAAGGCCCCTTCCACTTTCGCAAAGGACGGCCTAAAGGGGTTAAAAATCACGCATAAGGAAAGGAAAAGCGCTGCAGGAAAAAGATGGAAAGAAATCTCATTCCACTATAAAGCCAACTATGATGTTTTGTTCTATCGCCAGAGAGCGCTGGCGCCTCCTGATAACGGAGGAAAAAGGGTTGCGAGGAGTATGAGAGCGGGACTTTATGAATTTCAGGATAAAAGTAAAATTGAATGGTGCAGCCTCTCCCGATATACGATAAAATAAAAAGATGTTGAAGAAAAAAAGAGTAGATGAAAAGTAGCGGGAAGTAAAATTGCAAGCTAACCCCGTTTCTTCAGAACATGCAACAACTGACTTTGCTATTAAAACAGCATTGTACAAATATTTAAGAGCGATAGTAAATATTAGCACCAAGAAAAAAGAATATAAAGCGCGACTTATAGCTATCAAAACTAATGTTAATCATACACTACTTTAAAACTACAAGGTTTCTGTTAAGTTAATTTTATTAGTAATGATGCACTAACAAACTCTGAGGAGTAACTTGGTCCGTTCTGAAATATAGAAATGTATAGCAGATCCCTAAGCGAGTACGCGTTTTTTTTTTTTTTTTTTGTTTATTCTCGCTCACAACATAAACTGGATTACACAGTAAATACTCGATGCTGAAATAACTTAAGTAGCAATTTTTTATTTGTTTATTTAAGGACGCTCTTTAACATCGGAGGTCATCAGCGTCCCATTCTATTTAGGGTGTGAAACGGCCGACAAATTTTGCTCAGAGTCCTCTTCTTTCAGGCTTGAGGTTCTTTTTCGTGCCGTAAATGTACGACACGGGACCCACGGCTTTACTTCCCTTCCGAAGGAAGCCCATACTTACGATTTTTACGCCCGAAAAAATCCATCGATCCTGGCCGGGTTCGAACCCGAGACCTTGGAGTTAGAAGGCAAGTATGGTTACCACTACAACACCAGGACCGACTTAAGTAGCAATACTTTCTCTTTAAGTGAACCTGCTGAACCAATTTGAAAGGTTAAATAAATGTATAAACGTCGTAATAGACACTTTAACAACATTTTGGATAGCATTTTTTTTATTTAGAAAGCACATATTCCTCACTTTATTAAAAACGATATACGAGTAATTTGTGTACACCTACGTCCAAACTTAACATCTAACTACAAAATAATTTCGACCTATTGCAATGAATGGTAGTTGGTACTCAAAATATACATATCCTTCTTTTTCTTTAACTCTATTAACCCTCCTTAGTTTGTATAGAGCCTTCATTTGTACGCGTGGACGGCTTAACTGGAATTTTCCTGCACTGTTTCTAACTAGTTCTGTTCCCCCCTCCACTTTGCCACCTCTCCGTGAGTTGACATTAAGTCTTTGTGCTGGACAGGAGTTGAACATGAGATTATGTGCTTCAATGTTTTAGAGTATTAGTGCTGTTATAAAACGAAAAAGTCCGTGCACTTGAGCACACAGAATCTTCATATAGAGAAGTGAGACGGCGATTTATAGACAGATTCCCTGCTGTTCGTGCACCTCACAGAGAAACAGTTCGTAATCTTGTGAATATATTTACGAAATTGGATCTGCTCTTGATAAGAAACCCAAGTAAATGCCTCTTCTTACAGAGGAAAAACTCAATGACACCGGGTAAAGTTTGAAGTCCAAAGAATACTCTGACAAAGCTTGCACAGGAACCAGGAATTTCGCAAATCTCTGCTTGGAGTGTCACTAAACTTTTAAAACTAAAACTCTATAACATAACTGTAGTTCCGGAATTTCAATGCGATAATGTGAATAGAGTTAATTTCTGCAAATGGGTGTTGGATAATGTTAAGGTTCGCTCTATTGACCCGCGTTTAATTTTTTTACGGACGAAGCATAGATACTGGAAAAGCGAAAACAATAGATACTGGAATGCGAAAAAAATCCCCATCCTATACAGGAAATGCGATTGTATATAAAAAAAATGGCGAAATGCCATTGTATGACCAAAAATTTGGCATTTGGTATGCTGTGTCTATGCGCTTGAATTTAAGGGACTCTGAATATCCGACTCCCCCGACAAGCAGCGTGCTTCCCGGTGCCAAGCAAATCTCCGTTAAACAGGCCACTCGTCCAAACGAAGGCCCTGTAGGACTTAACATATCAATCGCCTGACGTAAGCTGGATGAACAATATCGAGGGTTTCCTGAAGGGAGGGATGGTAAATCCTACGTCAGGCTACCTGGCTGACACAACAAAAACAAAAGACGCAGGCACACACAGATGAAGAATGAAACTGAATGATGAAATGGAATGAGAGTCTGTAGTAGAGAAATACTAACCCAGCATTGGCTCTTCCTCAAAAACCACAGAAAACCTCAGTCAGGCTTATCCTCCGCAGGATCTCCCAAATAGAGTTCCAAGTGTTACCGCCTGATCTATGAGCTCGATTCATTCCAAATGCACATTTAAGAAAAATGTTCACTAATGACCAATATGATACTTGAATGCTTTAAGAATGCTAATCCTTCCATCTGTACATTCGCTGAAGCTTTCAATTTATACACATACAATTTTGATTAGAACAATAAACGACCACATTAACCACATTATCAGAGGTAAATGAGTACTAAAATGTTTTCGTATAGACTAAACCCTATTGAAACATTTACTACAATATTTGGGTAGATATAAAGCGTTCTCGATGTCGTATTTGTGACTGTTGATTGTTACAATAAGGATTTAATAAACTAAATTTATAATAATTGGTTTCTTTAAAGTCGTAAGAAATATAGAAATAATATTCAAACTTCTTTTCCCCCTTATTGCTCTGGTTAGAGTATTAAATAAATGTGTTTAATTGCACTCTTGATCCATAGTAATATAAATTTTTGCAAGTAAATAACAAGACTGGCTGAGAGATTCCATACAATACTTTTTTGTAATAAAGTATCCAGCTAATTTCATATATCCTAGTATTAGACATCTCATACAGTTTATTTATTTATATTTCAATTTTATTATATTTCATTTTTGTATGTAATTTCGAACGTTACAAGTTTTCTAATTTCAATCTAATAGTGTAAAAAGTCTTAAAATATACAAAAGTCTTTACACAAAAGAAAATATATACATACTCCTTTATAAGGTTTAAGATTCTTTGATATATAATACATTTGTGAGTCAACGTTTCTTTTTTTTTTTTTTTTAATGTGTGATTCTAATCTAGTGAATGTTATTGTCTCTAATCCTGTTCAAGTGATTTATTCATTTGAATGTTTAAAAAGCATTGAGACCACGCCAAAAGGTTTATATTCTTATCTCTTATTTTGTAAATATATTGCAGTACTTACATTAGCTAAAATAATTATTCGAAATTAATATTGGTTTGTTTGTTTCCTTATATATATATATATATATATATATAAATTAACACTAAAATAAAAGTAGATAAAGATAAAACACAGAGAAAGAGTCACACTTGAAACCGCTATACTTCGAACTACTGCGAGTTCTTCAATGGCAAGAAGCTAGACAAGTGATAATTTATATATATATAAATTATTAAATTGCCTAACCGATAAAAAAGTTGTATACAGTATATTAAATTTCTATGCATTAGTATAGTACCTTTTTTATTTATATCGCACAATGCGAATTTAAATGCATAAAATAAATTAATAAAATAAAAGTTTGTGACTTGTTTTATCCAAAATTACAAATAAAAAGAATTGTCTTTTGCAGATTATCATACTTGGAGTGCCGGTGTTCTTTAAAAGGATGTTTCTACACATTGCAAATAGAATGATGTCAGAGGCACACACCTGAAAAGAATCAAGGTTCGCTCATAAAAAAACCCTTTCCAAAAATATTCGTATCGAAAATTTTACCCTTAAGTATTTCATCTACTTTATATTATATTATCGCTATCTATGTTTTTCTCCATTTTTTTCTATTAAAATATCAATTTCCATAAGTTGTTTGATATCTATTACTTTTTAAGAAATGTTCTCCCCCCGTTTTACTAAGCACATTATTGATGCTGACAAATATTTCAAAGAAGACCGCTTCCATACCAGATATCCGGGCAGATATATTTCCAAGCGCAAGCCACTGTCACACCACACACAGGTATTGTTCACCTTATCCGGGCACTTTCGACCGTGTAACAGAACCAAAGAAATGAAATTATATGATTTGGGTTAAGAATAGCTGGAATTTAAATCCAAGACCTCCCGATTGAGTCCTAAGCTTTATCGCCAGAGTCACCCCATTCGGTTTAAAATGGGGGTCATTAGGAATTCTTGAGATATTATGATATAAACATTTTTGGACGTTTGATACCATCTTATCTAGGAATGTTTCTCACATAGGTTCACTCTATTAAAATATATAGGTCAAGCATGTAACATGAAAATGAAGCGAAGTTACTTAGCATGAATTGTTTGACTTTCTCTCCAGGCTATGAAAGGTATAATATTAAGAACAAATTCCCTGAAAAGGCACAAACTTTACAAAATTAAGTGAAGATTCATCTTTCTCTTGTGTGCTGCAAAATGAAATCATATAATGGACACTCTTATTATTGGGTCACGAGTTTTGCTAACATCACATACCAAAAGCTGCACAAATGTCTATCTGTGGTACAAGCTTTACATTTACGTTACTCCTATCTGATATGTTATGAGTATGATTATGATATTAAATGGTTGTTGTCTTATTATAAAAAGAATATTTTTCCACAAACTTTAATTATAACGAAGTTATCTCTGACAGAAAAAATATAGGAAGAGAGTTTCTTCCTGTATATAGATGCTTGTTGACGTAGAGTTACATCAATGCCGTTGATCGTGTTGGTTAGACCATTAGTCACTCTTGAAGTTCGGAAGTGTAGCATGTGTCTTCGTCCATCAGCTGTTCTTGTATTGGCTCGGAGGTTAAATTAATGATGAGTGAAAAGGGCAAAGAGGTAATACAAATGATCTGATGAAAAACTATACCATAGAAATTCACTAGAACAAACTTTTATGATTTTTAAAAGATTAATCTTAAAAATGTAGAAATCACCTGGAACATATCCAAGAAAAGAATATATGATCGCCAAGTAGGAAACTCTGTGAGGTGTAAAGCACCCCACTGGAGCTTACCCCGTCGACAGGACGAAGGGCGAAATAATTATGCATTTAAAAATGTTTGGCATTAAACTCCTTCGCAAATTACCTCTGACACAATTTATATGCAGTAATTCCAATTTTTCCATTGCAGGGTTGCTATAAAAGTTTTGAGAATGATAAATGACACTAATAAGCATTTAAACTTCTCCATGTACTCCCCACTACTTCGTCTCTCGCCCACATCATTTTGTGAATGCTGAACCCAATGATCCTTTGGTATTGTTACAAACACACTCTTCATTGCAGGTTCAGGCGATTCAAATAGATACTTTAAGGTTACAAGAAGCGACAGCTATTCCAGACTGTAAGGAGAATGGAACAAACCTGCAATGCAATTGTTTCTTGTACAGTGTAGTTGGAGGTATTGTCAAAGAGCAACAGATCTCACTTAGGTCTGACTTGGAAGCTTCAATTTCAGCACATCGAAGACTTTGGGACCCTTTTGGGGTATATTTTGTCCCTCAACCATTTCTGTTACTGAGAAGAGTAAGCAGATCGTCTACTTGTCAGCATTTTTCGATCTTGTCACTTTTGTTGGAGAATTTCTCCCGGAAAGTCCCATACCAGGAATGTCGCTAATTTTCTAGAGCATAGTGGCATATCTATCTTTCGTTAGCTGTTATTATGTCTCTAGCATTTTCTGACACCAGCTTCTCATGCTCTTTTTTTTGCTCTGCTTGAGCACCTTCAGAGATTTCTAACATGAACATTTTATTTCAAAATAATTTTTAGTGCAGTCACAATTTTTAGCAACGACCAGAAACCATGGCCGATTTGGAAAACATCAATAACATTCGCCGACACTGGGTTCACAATATCACCTTCAGTTCCATATTCCAATTAATACATAAATAGGAAACTCGTTTTCACGGACCGTGTGCTGATCGGGAAGTCTATAGGCTGTAATAGGAGCTACGGGGGTTCAAATCCTTGGTGTACTTGAACTGTTTATTTGTTCGATTTTGCAGGTAAAAATTAATATTTAATATGACAATAATTTATATTTTAATGGACAATATATAATTGAATTTTAACGTATATAAATAATTTTCGTTTTGAAAATAAATGCTTCATTAATAAATATGCTAAAGTTAAAAAGTAAAAGAAAATGATAACAACGTTTATTTCATTTAAAATATTTATTAATTTATTATTTTTTTAAAATAAATATTAATATTTTGGGAGCATAGATGTACAAAACATGATTTTTACTTGTTAATAAAACTATTCACGCAAGGGTAGTATTCGATCGTCCGTAGTTTTCATTACTAGACACCTGCTTTTAACTACTCGACAATCAGCGTACGAGTGGAATGGAGAATTTGATGTGACTGGTGATGACACAATGGTAGATCCGCGTGCAGAGGAAGCCTGGAATGGAGCACTGAGCCGAAGAGAACGTAAACAAATTAACCATTTGAGAGTATACCCAAATTGCCCCGCTCCATTATGGTGTACAACGGTTATCTTCCCGCAACATGTCATATTTCCATCACATGTTCATCCATTGTTTGCTGCACGGACTTATTCTTCAAGAGAGTTCCTTCTCTTAAATTCTACAAATAAACGATTAATGGTGACTTACAGAGAACAAAGATCTCCAAATATAAGGTGCAATTTTTCAAGGATTTCTTCCTCGTCTAAAACACCTCGTCATAAAAAAGCATGGCACTAAATGCGTTTGTTTGAGAATTTGAGATCCATCCTCGCAGGTAATCCAGCTACTGCATTTACATATAGCTCAGCATGTACGAAACGCCAGCAGTGATCAATTTTACCACTAAGACGCAGCAGCAACATTTTAACTATGGACACGAGCCGAGGAATCTTAAGTCTTCACATTTTATGATTATTGTTTAACAAATACATGCATTTTACACATATACTATACATATACATATACTATTTCATACCAAGTTAACATAATATTATATGTTAATATAATAATATTATATGGTCTGGAATAAATCTTCCTTACAGCATACTAGTAGCTTCGGATACATCTATTTTCGTTTCATTGCAAGGCATACCTGTACATATATGGAGAGCATTCTGTTATATCCAAAATTGCTTGCAGCATGATCTTGGACCATTATTGGTGCAAAAATATGCTCAAATCGTATTCCAGTTAAGATAAATACTTAAAATATGTTAAAAAACACTCGATCGAAAGTCTAATTGTAAAGGAACCGTGTATTCTTCATAACCAGAGCCTGGTTAAAATAGGCAGATAAAAGGTACCTAAATAAGGAGCCATATAATTAAAATAGGCATTTATTATAAGTGAAAACAGAGAGTAACATACTCATTATTAATGGAAATAGGTATTTAAGATACTTCATTATTGTTTATCATTCAATTATAGTGCTTAAACTGATTTCTCTTAGTGATAGACAACGACAAAATATTGTTTCAAGATATCAACTCTCATAGTTAGCCGCTTGTCAGAGAGAACATTTTTCATCATGGAAAAAGAACGTTCTACTTCCACTGAGGTAATTTATATATATATATATATATATATATATATATATATAAACAAGCTATTTCCGAAGGGCTCATACCAGTTACCAGGGTAGATCCATAAGTTTCCGCCTCGCCTGTAAGGATTATCGCCTTCACAAAAGTCTTATCTGGTGTCATAAAGTATGTGTTAAGTAAATAACCTCTGCTCCACTGTGTTTAGTTGTTCAGATATAGTTGCATAAAGAAGGCTATGTGTAGAAGATTGTGACATGTTCAAAAAGGAGTGTCGAGCCATTATTAAGTTCTACACAAATAAGGACTTACTTCAAATGAAATTAAACAGCGATTGGGCGGTGTATATGAGGAAGCATCCCCTTCATATTCTACTGTAAAAGAATGGGCCAAACTTTTTCAAATGGGTCGAGAAAGCATTGAAGACGAAGAGCGTGCAGGTAGGCCGTTGGAGGTGCTTACTCCTGAAAACATCGCTCTGTGGAAGCAAAAATTATGGAAGACCGGCATTTCAAAGTTACAGAAATAGCAGCAAGGTTGGGCCTTTCTAAAACAACAGTCCTTCGAATTGTTCATGAACATTTCAACATGAATAAGGTTAGTGTAAGATGAGTGCCTAGACTTCTTTTCTCAGTCCTAAAGCAGCAACGAGTCAACTGTTGTCAGACATTTTTGGAGATCTGCCGTGGCAACGAGAGAGAAGTTCTGCAAATCATTGTTACAGGAGATGAAACTATGATCCTCAATGTCCAAAAGAGAATCAATCGAGTGGCGTAAACCTGGCGAAGTACCACCTCTAAAGGCCAAGGTCACTCAATCAACCAAGAAGATCATGGGAACAACCTTTTGGGACTGTGAAGGAACACTCTTCATCAACTTCAGGGAGAGGAACACTACAGTAAATGGGGAGTACTATGCTGGCCTACTGCATAACCTATGTGCTTCCATCAAAAAGAAAAGGCGAGCAAAGCTGAGTGGTGGTATGAGCCTTCTTCACGAAACGGTCCTTTGTTGCAAAGGAAGCTGTGAAGAAATGTAGTTTCAAGGAGATCAACCATCCACCCTACAGCCCATATCTAGCTCACAGTGACTATTTCCTCTTCTCAAAATTCAAGAAGTACCTTCGAGGAAGGAAATTTAAGTGTGACGAAAAAGTGATGGATGCTGTTTATGCCCATTTTGCAGACAAGACTTCTGACTATTTTGGGGGGGGGGCGTTAAATGTTAATTCAAAGATGTGAGAATTGTATTGCAATAAAGGATAACTATATTGAAAAGTGAAATATAATGTTTTCCTTTATTAAACAAAAAAAAATGGTTAGACCGGAAACTTTTGGACCTACCCTTGTATAACAGAATATTTACCTTTCAGGACGTCATAAGTCATCTTTGATTAATACAAAGTAAAGTAATGTTGAATAATCCTGGCGAATTAGCAAAAGATGTGGAGTGGGGCCTGGTCGAGTTCATTTTCTGTTTATGGGTTTATAGGTGAATCAGATTAGTATCTCTCTTTTGTACTGGACGCATGATAGGGACGGTTTATTGCACCGCTCTCATCTTTCACGCTTGCAACTGTTTGTTACATTTATGCAGCTGAGAAGTTACCTCACTACAAATTTTCTATAAATTTCTTACATAGATTGATACAAAGCCATTCGCAAGGACTATTCAGATCTGCAGTACTTCCCCCATTCTCTCTATTTCCTGGTATTTGTATGCCCGAGGTAACCCTGCATTCCTTTCACTAATGAATGTTCTGCTATATAAAGAGCTCTTAATTTAATGCACTGAGTTTTTGACTGCTTGGAAAGAAAGAAAGAAATATGTAACAAAATTGTCAATAGATAGTTTTGTTAGGTGAACATGCTATTTAATTTTTATAACTTTTTCACTTCGATATATTGAAATTCTTTATGTGCTCTTTAAAATGCGTAAATAATAGGAGAAAATATACATTATTATCCAAAATAGGCAAAAAGTCTTAAACCTTAAAATAGACATCAGAAACCAAAATAGATAAAAAAAAAGGCAAAATAAAACTGGTTCCACCGACCCCAAATGTAAGGAAACGTCTTCATTCCTATTTTACTCTTAAATATATTCACCCAGATAGAAAAGATACCTTGTCTAACTTCTGGGATCTGTTCACAACCAACAATTCTCTAAAGGCGAAAATCTAGTCTATTTGCTGAAATATTTGTATAGAAAATATTAAGAAATGTTTATTCTGAAATATGGAATGTGAAATGTTAGTTTTAATTGCTTTAAAGTGTTGATGTCTTTTATTTGGAACGTAAAATCAGAGGAATTGCGCATTCATATAAGGGAATTAAATTTGTCATAAATCATATATAAATATATCTCATTCAGATGATGTAAAATAAATTAGCATGTTATGGATAACGTTAGTATTTCACAATAATGATCGCAAAACTTCCTTAAAATTACAAAAAGTATCTTGTCGAATTTTTTGTCATTTCATTTTATTTTTAATTATGGATCACTTTAAATTTTTCTTTATATGCAAGTATGTGGCAGATTTGTCTGCAGTGCCGTAGATCTGTTTTACCCTGTTTCTCTTTCACCACTTTTAACACCCTAGTCATTAATTTTCCGGCCTTTTCCCTCCTAAGGTTGCTCCGGAGTATAAGGAGCTCGCAAGCCCCAAACCTCCCGTGTTCTAATAATCACATCTTTAAAAGGGCTTCACTCTGCTTTTCCCTCTACCTATTATTCAAGCTGTACTTCCTCGCTTTAACCTCTACTCTGCCAGTTACATACAGAATTAAATAAATAAGAATTTTGTGGTTGAATAAGTAAAAAGGGCATTTATTATAACGCGGCGAGATTGGCGTATAAAAATTGTTCACTTTAAGTTTTTTTTTTTAACAAAGGGTCTTATTCTTGAAACAGCATATAATGTCAGACCGCTAAAAAGTGTTATTATTGCTGTAGTGAGGGTATTAAGGTGAATATTAAAGTGAGTTTACAATGAACTAATAATCACCATACATATAGCTTAAAGAGATACTACTATGTTACCAATCAGATGAAGAATACTTGAGTTCAGTTTATAATCTGGTTTCAAACATATTATCATACATTCTTTTGTTTCCGATTACAGTTCTTTTATATTTATATTTTCCATGTATTGTTTTCACTTTTCATTAATTAAGAAACCGTCAATAAAATTAGTATGCATTCATTAATGATTATTTTACTATCAAGTAATATTTATATTAATTAGGTTTTTATAAAAATAAATATTAATTATTTAGCCGTGAACTTAATAAGATTTATCATATATATGTGTGTGTGTGTGTATTTAAAAGTCTTCAAAAAAGTTAAACTTTTGTAATTTAGGAATATTAATACTGTCAGTAAAGCAGTTATAAAAACTGAAACATTCGCTCAAGTACAAATAATGTGGAAGCAACCTTTCATTTGTAAACACATCCTAACAAATTAACACTTTAGTGGAGCGTTCAGTTCAGAAATTCATCAAATATTTCTGGATCAATCTTTAAGCAATTACATACTTTTATTTTCCCTTTTATATCAAAATATACCAGATCTCAAATATATATATATATATATATGCCACTTATTCTTACAAACAAAATGCAGCAATGAAAACTTTCTCCGTAAGGAATAGCCGTGCAAAATACAATCAGATAATTGTTTTTATGTTTTAGGTTCATTGTATGCTGTGATCGGATTATTGATTGAACTTGAAAAATCCTTGCTTATTTCTACAAGTTATGACCCTATGTGGAATGCTATCTCTGATGCTAAGTACATCTTTTTTTTTTTTCCTACTTTTCTCTTTTTATCATTCTCTTTTATCCACTTATTCCTTTGCACATTAGTCAGTGTAATAGAGGACCTCTCGATTGGCTCAATTAATTATTACTTTTATTACAATTTATGCTTATAGTTTATATTGTATTTGTGATTGTTAACTATTACTATGTGTTTTTCTATTCCATTTAATCATATATAGTTGTTTGGTTCAAACTATGGAGATCTTCGACTTTCTACGTAGAATGGAATTTAACTCCTTGAAGATTAGTTTATTGAAATTAGCACAAATATAGAATTTTAACAACAGAAAGAATATTCATTGCCAACATTTTTTCCGGCTCAGGCCCAATATTCTCCTCTATCTCTTTAGGAGAATTCATATCGTCTTCTGGACATAGGTCATTCTACAATCAGGAACTACTTTTGGGAATCTGTAGTCTTCCTTTCACAAAATATGAATATACTAATTTAGTTTTTGTCTTTCTACTTGGTTGGTTCTTATGGTGATAATATGTCACACTATTAAGTTAGTTTTCAGCGACTTCTCCAGTTGTGTCGCTAATTAATTTAAATTTAAAGAGCACTCGCTCAGTTACTAAACTCAATTGCCTTGGGGACTGTACTCAGATCCTAATCTTCTCTGTACTATTACATCTTTTCTCAACCAAGTATCAAAATAAAATAATTAAAACTAACTATCGTTGTAAACCAAGATATACGTATTTCATGATGACGTTAGTTATTTTATACCTTATTTAAATATCCGAGCTAATAATAGGCATCTTATGCATAGAAAGCCTTACGGTAACCTGGACACGTCTGTTCCTTTCCACGTCATCTAATTTTTCAAAACTATCGCGTCATGTCTTACCGCGCATGCGATATCGTCCTCCATTCATACGTTTCTTAACATCAATTATGACGACCGCTCCCAGGGAATATTACAATGTTTACATTGTTACCAATATATAAAATACAAAGCATACGTGCCACAATTTGTAGCTGTTTTATAGGCTATTTATTTGAAATACAATCTTATGAGGGTAAAACCAACTGCAGACCTTTAAAATTGAATTTCTGTTGTTTCTATTTTCCTTTTATTCTTTCTATATCCATTACATTATTAATGGTACTGCCATTACTTTACAAAAAGTTAATGTGTAATTTTAATGTTTTCCTTAAGTGTATTTGTATTGTCCCATACATTCTTCCAAATGCGTTCATTTTTAATTTATGTCCACTGTCATGCTAAGAAACATTGCATGCCAAATAATACAGTACAAAACTTGCTCTATCATCTTTTTAGCTGTATTTTATATCTTTAGGCATTTTCCCATTAAATGCCATTTACTTTGCTTTAACAACTAAAGTGCTTATATAGTGTTTATTTATTATTATGCTAATGTATGAGGGAATAATTTTAAGCTATGTTGGTGTTTGAAAAAATAACCAGTGTCTGCAAAAATAGTTGTTTTTATTTTTAAATAATTTATTTTAAAATTATCATTTAAAATCTTCAGCCATTTTAATGGTGTCTTTCATATGTAAAAAAAAAGGCTGAGGTTAAGCTCTGTTAACTATTTCCGTTGTATCGCTAATATTTATTTTGTTGTTAATGTCTAATATAGTGTTTCTATACAGGTTTTTTATTACGTTCATAAGATGTTTGTGTATTCCTTCCCTATCAATATTTACCATAATTAGTTCTAATAATTGTCAAAAGCTTTCTCCTCTAATAATACAATTAGGTTATTTGAATTACGAAACGCCACGCCGCAAGTGGAAAATTGGAGATGAAGGTTGGCGCAATTAGTTAATATTTTTATTTTACTATTTATACTTTTTACTGAAAGCATAAAATGATATTATATTTAAAACTGATAATAACAAGCATGACTAATGCGGTAGAAAATGTTGAACATGATGCTCCTCAGCGGTAATACATTGCCAGCATCTGCGTAGAAAATTCCTGTACATCGCTTATGTATGTCAATATATACTTTTCTTCCGTAAGTACGTGGTGCGACTGTTCGGAAAACATTTCTTGTCAGTGACAGATTCCGTCTCCCGTAAGTTTTTAACAAGCTGCCGGACAGTTTCTCTACCTGGATAGCCAAGATATTTTTTTTTGCGAATTGCTTTACCGCCTCTTTGAAAGAGTTCATTTTCACATATGCATCAAACATAAAAACCTGTACTTCAGACCATTATTTATATAGTGATATACGAGTGATTTTCCTCGTAACTAGTGAAGAACAAATAGCATACAATTTACAAGCAATGAAAGTTCCAACTAATTACAAACTACTGCCTGCACATGTATTATACGGCCTTGAGGACTGGCTTCTGCTAGTACGCAGCCGCATTATTCAAACCCATGTATAAATTAACCTCACCTTATTAGGCAAGGATGATATGTAGGCTGCTGTGAAGAAAATGGAAATAAATTCTGTTTTAAAATTTTGTTCGCCCATTCTTTAACTCTAACAATATCTCATAACAAAGAAATATAAAGTTTCATTTGCGCTATTTGAAATAAAAGCATTTAAAGCTACTTTTTAATATGAGGCATAAACTACCAACAAGGATGACCTAGGCCGCTAAAGCAGGCACTCAGGTCTGCTGTTATAATTCCTCCAGGACCGTTTTATCACTTCATCTCCTGTATCATAAGTGTCCTCAGATGGACATTAAATGATACTTTATTTTTATGTATTTTAAATATATAATTATTTTATCAATATTATATTTATTGCTTTTAATAACACTGTAAATTTTGTTATTTTATATTCTATTACGTTCACTTATATATGTTCTGGAAGCTATAAACAGTTAAATGAAATTAAGGAAATGCGTTCCATTCTTTAGTATGAGGTGTGATCAATTCAAATCTGCCCCATTTATTAATATAAACAAAAACAATGAATTAATAATTAAACACAAAGGTAAACAGTAATATTTAAGACATAAAAATTTGGTTCCCTCTTAGGCGAAGTCATCCTGGGCACTGAGACAAGCTTCGGACACTGTCCGAAAAGAAGGTTCGTGATTGCTGCGTGAACCATTTCCGTGCCACAACTTTGATTTCATCATCGTTGTGGAAACGTGTGCTCTTCAGAAAAGTCTTAAGAGACCCGAACGAATAAAAGTCGAAAGTGATTGGCCAGGGCTGTAGGGGTCTTTCTGCGCAGAACAAAGTCATCACTATCCTCATATTACCGGCAGAGCTGTTGCTGTTATTTGCGTCTGGGTATTCGCCGAACCCATTGCGAACAGACTTTTCGATACAACAATTTCTTCTTCACAGACTGAAACGTCATCTGACATCTTATCTGAAACAAACATTCCCAAGCCTTCACTGTTGTCTTCGATACACATTTTACACTATATGGTGTGTTCATGCGATGGTGAATGTTGCTCAGCTGACAGTCCTCCACTATGAAAAATTGAATCACAGCTCATTAATTTACTTTTGACGAGTTCGAAA
Organism: Metallyticus violacea; assembly: GCA_030762175.1. Lineage (NCBI taxonomy): Eukaryota > Metazoa > Arthropoda > Insecta > Mantodea > Metallyticidae > Metallyticus > Metallyticus violacea. The sequence goes on from CM060835.1 coordinate 59,188,403, forward strand.
TAGTCGTTATATTTTATCAGTGTCCGCACAATCAACCAGCTGCAACTCCTTCTGAGGTATGATGATCAATATAGTTGCCTTTTTCCTCAGCCTGTACCGCGAGCAATGAAGACCTAGAGGATTTTAATTCATCACGCCTCGTATTAAGGTATGCTTTTCCTTCACGTTTTCATTTACAATGATAGAAAGTTTCATGCATATCATTAAATATCATTTCCTTACCAACTGACTTCATAAACACAACTTACTGGAGAACACTATTACTTTACCCATCTTTCTTGTTATTTGTAATAAGTTTAGTTTGAATTGATTTTGTTTAGATGTATTTTACATAGTTTCCAGACAGTTTCAAGGATGTCTTGAAGAGCTTTATTAATGCGTATTTCTGCTACAACAATATATACTAATAGAGGTTTACATTTAAAAAAAATATTAAAAATTGATGAATTTGCTTATGCTTTTATTAATAGTAGTTATTCAGAGATGGCCAAAAACGTATATACACTTCAAGAAAAGAAAAAACCGTGTTAACATAACAAAACTGAATTCACACGAACAGAAAATGATGAGCACTAATCATCTTAGACTTTTACAGTTACAACAATTGCTCAAAATGCTCACACTCGGCATCGATACACTTCTGAGTACGTTGAACTACTGATTGAGTAACGTTTGCGATTGCAGCAATTGTCGTTTCATTTTCTTCCCAGGATCTGCCAGTGTAGCTGGTTTTCTACGATATACAGCATCCGTAAGAGTTTCTCAGAGGTAGAAGCCTAACGGAGTTAGATCCAGAGAACGCGGTGGAAACTCTTTGTCCTATCCAGTGCCTTGGAAGATTGCCATCAAGATACGCACGTACATCTCGGTAGTAATCCTATTGGAAGTAAAATTCCTCATTTCCATAGAGTATATGAATGGCGGGTAAGACGGATGTGCGTATCATGTTCAGGTACACTGGTTCAGTTACTGCTCCTTCAAAAAAGGATCGTCCAATTAGACCCCACCAAACATTAATTCCAGGTAAATTAACAGTCTTTTCAAAAAAAAAAAAAAACACATATGGATTCAACTTTGCTATTTTAATAATACGACGTACGCTGATTCTGCTAATCCCAGTCTCACGTTCACATTGTTTTGTAGATTTCTGCGATAAGAGCTCAAAACGTTCCAAAACCATAGCCGAGGATGCGGAACTTGTTGCTGTGCAAGGTCTCCCAGATCTGCCCTTGTAAACATTGCATACGGTACCATGAGTCTCAAATTTGTCTCGAATGCGTGCAATTGTTACTCGCGTTGGCGGTTCTGTTTTGTACACGCGTCTCCATTTCCTTTGAACTTCAACAACATTCTCGGTTTTTCAATTCCACTTCAAATTTGCTTCCAGCTGTTCGAACGATCTCTGCTCCGTTTTTGTTATGGCAACACTAGCATAACGTAATGTGAGTCACGTCTTTTTACAGAACACCATACGATAATTTGGCTTCATTTGTTCATTGTTGATTTACCTGTCACGTAGCAACACTATCATAATATACGTGAGTCACACCTGTTTACAGAACATCATACTACACATTACTGTTGTTTTTCGGTCCAACTTTGAAATATATATAATCTACTGCGAAAGTGTGTATACATTTTTGGCATTCTCTGTATATCTAGCGTAGACACTTAAAATGCTATCATTAGAATTGCATATTCTGCGGTAATCAAATGCTATTAAAGAGCACACAATTGAAGGAAGAAAGTATTATTTAACTATAAAATATACAGCTGTATATGGTTTTTTTTGTTTTTTTTTTTTTTGTTTTACTATTATTGGTTATGAATATGAGTGCTTATTCTCAATGATTAACGAAAATTGTGTTTATATTTGTCACCAATAGCAAAAACCATCATAAACCACCAAGAAAGATTATAGTATATATTACTTACATTTTACCATGTTTTGCAATATTACAAACAGTACAGGATTTTTATTTATTTTTAAGTTTGCTCGCTCTTAAGTATCCGTTAGAAATGTTTCTGGATGGTAATGTCAATATCGCTCGTCACGTTGTCAGATATGGCACAGTAATCCTGCCGTCAATTCCAGATACTCGCCGTGAAGGGGATATAGTAGTGATGCGCATAACGTGACGTCATAACCAACTTATCCCACTTAATACGAGCATGCACGGCAGAGGGAAATCCCAAAATTGAGCACACATCTATGTGTGCTTTCACGGGATTATATTTTTCCATCCCTCACTTCTGTGATGCGTTCCGTTCATTTAACCCATTCATTATACGCAAGGTGGAGTTTGCAGTCAGGAACACAAACGTATAACGGAATTAGCTATTCACCTGAGACAAAAGCTGAAAGCTATTGACAGTATGTACGAAATTTTATTCTGGCAAGTACTGGCTTCATAATAGGATTGAGGAAGGGTAATTTGATACGCATTGAAACTATAAAAATGTTTTCATTATATTGTTTTAAAGTTAGGTTTCATAACGTTTGCAAAAAGTATGCTTTGTGACTTAGAGATAGATATCTTGCTTCTGAGGGGGGAAAATAGTAGAAATATATTTCGATAAAGGCAAACAGTTAAAACTATTTATCTGACACTATACAGGATGTAAAGGAAATACGCGAATAAACTTTGGGTTTCTTACACCTTATACCAGAACAATAAAAATCGTGTTATGAAATACTTAGCTTATATTTGCTATTATTAAAATGACTTTCAATGCATTTCAAGGTACAATCCAATAGTAAGTTGTTACAAGTCATAACTAAACTTTTTCAGACAGTCAAAAGATGTTATCGATACAAGCTTTTTCTGGTGCACCCTAAATGGCGATATGTTGCCAAGGAGACTTGTTTACATTTATCATTCATGGATGGATTTATACTGCAATTTCGTTACATTTGATTGCTTACCGTGGCAGGATACTCATTTTATGAACAAGCGGATACCATTTTTATTAATGATCGCGCAAATTGTAATTTAGTCGCATTGTTCAAGATTCACTCTTTAATATCTATTTGAAAGATGAATAGGTAAGAGAGGACGAATTCTATGGCCTGCACGTTTGTCCGACATCTATCCTTTGGTAATTGTAGTTTATGTAACGAACTTTCTAAATGAAGAAGCTTGCAAAACAATTTAATACCGCATTCAGGTCTTTAATAGGTTGCAACAGTTCATTCTCTGTGTATCCATGCCTGTGTTAAAGCAGGCAAAGGATATTTTGAGTATTTCCTATGATAATTTACGATTTCAAACTTTAATCTTTCATTATTAATGTATTTCATTCAATAATCATAAGCTTTGCTTTACCGGATATGTCTATGTACTTTTTTTTTTCTTGTTTTGGTGTAATAAAGTTGCCTTTAAAATATGCCCTAATATTTCTGTTATAGCCTGTATATTCTCTTCTCTGGTTCGTAGAAAAAGAAGTTGTCAAGTTGCAAGTGAAACTGAAAGGTGTATATAAATTTTTTAGTAAAAGTAGCGAAAAAAGTTAAATACATTTCACCTACAGAATACAAACAAACCTATAATGCACTTCCCAAGTTTTGCAGGTACATGAAGTTTAGTGTTCATGGCATGACATTTCTTTTGCACCTGATTTTGCACTGGCTTCATGTTCTACCATTCAGAATGGGTAACTCGAGTTACAAGAGATAGGACACAGATTCCGCCCATTGTTTGCGAATTTCTTGAAACTAGAGTTGTATTATTCACCATTAGCAATTCAATAACAACTGACTTCAGAACGACGATACACAATCACACTTTTTACATATGTATTGCTCAGGCTTTCTCCACAAACATGAGGGGAAATAGTAGTCTATTGGGTTAGTGGGTTTGTTTTACTCTAGGACTACATAAATACGTTATTTATGAAATCCCATTCGAATTGTAGAAACAATTTATGGGAGTAAATTTACGAAATGTATTGATTTTTGAAACTTTCTGTATTAATCATATTATATATATAGATTATTTTATAATTTTGATTTGAATTGCTTTAAACGATTTACCTTCCATTTTTCTAAAAAAAAGCACCAGTTTTCAGTTTAACTATCAAACAAGTAGGCTTCATTTTTTCATCTTTATTCACACCATATTTCAGTTTGTCGTCCTATAGAAGCCGTAGCTTAACAAACTTTTCACAACTTCAAGTAACCATTGTTATTGTTTCGCACCATTTTAAAACATATAGGAAAATTCAAATACAAATTTTTGGAATTTTTATTTATTCTTCAATATTTTCCAAAAATGTGCTACATTTTAGTTCCACCCATAATTGTATCACTAAAATTGGTGACGACTTAAATAAAAATAACTAATTAGGATCCTCAAAAATAAGTAAATCCAAACGGTATGCAAATAATTATTACAAAGGAAAATGCTATATACCTACATTGTATTCTATAAGGTGAAGAAGCCAGACTTCATCGCACGAGTTCAATATTGTGCTCAATGTGTATCGAGGTACTGAATATCTGCAAAACTGGTTAGTGACCATGTCAATAAACATAGTCCCATTTCCTAGGTTAGGGAAAAACCAGGTAAATATGCACAGAGATCATTACATTCTCAGAATGTGAAAGTGTAGACCTTTGTGTTTTTCCACGACATCATCGGTCTATATATTATTGAGGATGCACATGGAAACATCAGAAGTTTAAAAGGAACAAGTTATTGAATATTTTCAGGAGGATTTGGAAACATTTTGTGCACTGAACAACCTTGGTAAGCCGGTTTCGTCTTCTAATGTTAACCATACTTGCCTCGTACAACCAAGATCGCGGGCTCAATCGATAGGTTTTTTCGGGCGTAAAATTTCTAAGTATGGCTTAATTCGGAAGATAAATAAAGTCGTAGGAGCCGTCTAGTACATTTTTGACAAGTAAATGAACCTCAAGCCTGAAAGAAGATGCCTCAGAGCAAAATTTATCGGCCGTTTCACGCCCTGAATTGAATGGGGGACGTTGATGACCTGATATGTTAAAGAGTGTCCTAAATAAACCAAATCAACAAGCCTTGGTAAGCACAAACATGTGTTTCAACAAGATGAATTGGCCTTCCATACCGGTCATGGGAATGAGCGCCTACTTCATTAGCTTGTTTTCCAGTCGGCTGAGCTCTAGACACTCAGGTTTTCCATACCCTGCGCCCAGTCCTGGTTTGTCGTCGTCTGGTGTCTTTTTGTGGGGATACAAGAACAATGCTTCATACTATTCAACGCATTAACAGCCTCCATGGTCTAGTATTTAGTGGTGCGTCACTGGCCAGCAGCCTTGGATGGAAGGATGGATGGATAGATGGTCTGGAGGCTACGAGGTTAGGTCTATAAGTTTCCGGCCTAACCATTTTCTAAGTATGATAAGGACAAAAAGTATATTTCACTTTTCAGTGTTATTACCCTGTATTGCATCTCATATTTTTGAATTAATATTTCGACTCCCCCCCCCCAAATAGTCACAAGTCTTGTATGCAAAATAGGCATAAATAGCATCCATCACTTCATCCTCATACTTAAATTTCTTTCCTCAAAGGTCCTTTTTGAGTTTTGAGAAGAGGAAGTAGCCATTGGGAGCTAGATCTGGGTAGTAGGGTGGATGATCGATCTCCTTGAAGCCACATTTCTTCACAGCTTCCTTTACAACAAGAGCTGTGTGCACAGACGCGTTTTCGTGAAGGCTGACACCACCATTCAGCTTTGCTCACCTTTTCTTTTTGATGGATAGGCTGTGCAGTAGGCCAGCATAGTACTTCCCATTTACTATGGTGCTACTCTCCTTAAAGTTAATGAAGAGTATTCCTTCACAGTCCCAAAAGATTGTGGCCATGATCTTCTTGGTTGATTGAGTGACATTGGCCTTTAGAGGTGGTGCTTCGCCAGGTTTACTCCAATCGATTGATTCTCTTGGACATTGAGGACCATAGTTTCATCTCCTGTAACAATGATTTGCAGAATTTCTCTCCCGTTGCCACGGCAGAGCTCCAAAAACGCCTGACAACAAATGAACTCGTTGCTGCTTTTGGACTGAAAAAAGAAGTCTAGGCACCCATCTTGCACTAACCTTATTCGTGTTTAAATATTCATGAATAATTCGGAGGACTGTTGTTTTAGAAAGGACCAACCTTGCTGGTATTTCTGTAACTTTGAACTGCCACTCTTCCATAATTGCTCCTTCCACAAGAGCGATGTTTTCAGGAGTAAGCACCTCCAACGGCCTACCTGCATGCTCTTCGTCTTTAATTCTTTCGGAACCATTCGAAAAAGTTTGTCCCATTCTTTTACAGTAGAATGTGAGGGGGGTGCTTCCCCATATATACCGTCCAATCGCTATTTAATTTCATTTGGAGTAAGTCCTTCTTTTGTGAAGAACTTAATAACAGCTCGACACTGCATTTTGAACATGTCACAATCTTCTACACATAGCCTTCTTTATGCAACTATATCTGAACAACTGAACATAGCGGAGCGGAAGTTAAACTGTAATTGTTTACTTAACACATTAGGTATGACACCAGATAAAGTTTTTGAAAAGGCGATAATCCTTATCGGCGAGGCCGGAAAATTACGTACCTACCATCGTACTTTCGGTGCTTGAGTCTCTTCATGCTAAATGTTTGTGCTTACGAACACCTCCAGGAGGAAGGGATGAAGTGAGGATTGCCAGAATCTACGGGCGGTGACTCGTAGACGCATATCGGTATTCTAACATGTTTCATACAGAATATACCATTACCAACCAAGCCTCCCACCCCCGAGCTGTGCTAGCCCTTCGGAAATTTCTCTTCTGTTGCAGACGCCGGAGCAGAAACTTTTCCAAATCATAAACCGCCTCACACCGCTCTAGCTCACCTTCGGCCCTGTAATAGAACCAGCGGAATAAAATTAAAGGAAATGGGAGCGCGGAAAATTCATGGAATGTAAATATTCATCTCAGCATTTTCCTAAGTGACCAGAGGAAATAAAAAAAAAAATATATAAAATCCCCAAAGTCAGAATGGAATTGAACCCGGGTCTTCACAACCCCGCTCTATTCGATTCGCGGTACCTACTTGGAGATTGTCTTCTGAAACGAGCTTAACCCAACCTTGACAGCTGGGGATCTGCCTGATAGAAAAGTAGCGTCCATTCGATCTCGGAATCCGCCTAATGGACCTGGTGGGCACTAGCGTGTTGATCACATGCCCCCTGCAGTACTGCTCTCTGTCGCGGCCGGCCTTGGGCCTCAATCGGCTAGCGCTCCAGGAAGGATGGAATCAATGAATCCAATATGAAATTTCACCTATTCTAATGTCATTTAAAACAGCCTAACCAGAACTATTGCTTTTTGTTCATAATCATCGCCTTGTATATAAATGCAAGTCATTATTGAATTCTGTTTTACTTTTAAAACAGCTTAAAACGTTAATATTAATGTTTGTTATATTTAAAAAAAACTGGAACTCAAAAACACGAAGAGATTACTATAAATGCCTGGTGATTAATCTCATATCATGCCAGGATTTTTAAAAATTGAGTAGTCGGTCATAAATACATTTATATTATGTTTTCAAAAAATTAGCAGAAAATTGTTTGTGAGCATAACATAACATGTGAATTGGAATTCTGCTGTTTATCACCATATATGCTAATAACTAAATATTTTAGACTCAAACTAAGTGTGGTGGAAACCTAATCGAAGGAAGAAAAATCCAAATGAACCCAGTAACAGAGGCAGCTAGAATTTCAAGCTTTCAAAACTCCGTCGCCATGGCAAATGTCCTAGTATGCTTTAAATTGTTGCTACATTAAGAAGCTCTCAGGAAAATCTCTCCAGCATATGTTAAAATATCTTTTAATTGTTCATGCATGGGTTATTCCTTAGGTTAAAAGCATAATATTAACTCTCAGTGTACTAGGATGATTGGGTATCGTGACTAGGCGTTCTCAATCAAGGACGACACACGAGGCACATTTTATAGTGATGGGGTGGCCCCCTGCTTGCAAACACGTACATCGTAGCTGTAGGGTCTGACTTAATCAGCACAACAATTCAGACGCTGAAGGCTATGGACGTCAAGATGTCACCGGCGCCTTATAGCCCCTAACCCTCTGTACATAACGTTGCGCGTGCCAACGCGCCCTACGGCAGGATAATGTATACCATTAGCGTTCGGGTTTCAGTGAGCATGCGCAGAGTTTACAGCCCTTTACGACTCCTCTGCGTTAGCATTTCAAGACATCCATTTGTTCATTGGTTTCTTAGTTTATGTCACAGCATGTTAAAGTTATTCCTTACCACTGATGCATTTAAGTGAATACAATTTATAATGAAGCAATAATATAATTAAAAATATGGGTGTTCAACATATTTGCTAACAAATGCGTATAAAGATATATTTTGGCTTCGAAACGATGAAAATAAAGTGTCAATAAATCACAAAATAGTGGAACTTTAAGTTTAGAATGAATGTGAAAAACTGAATGAATTAATTTGGCACCCATGAATGAGTGAGTGAATATATATCTTCAATGTTGTTTCGAACAAATCTTTGTATATATGTGTATACTGTGCGTTCCAAAATCGCCATATAATTTTCCAGAATACGCAACCCATAGGCTTGGGTAAAGCAGCAGCTCATTTAACAACGGTCAGTTCCTTACAACCGAGAACACGCTGCAGACACTAATACATATTTAAGACAATTAAGAGAAAGAAAGGTAAATACATAACGTCTGATTCTGTCCATCTCTAAAACTCCTGTAAAATGTAACCAATGTGTTATGCATGCAGGAAATTTCATGAAAATATAACTTGAAAACATTTATACCGATTTTGGGAATCCATGCATACCTCTATATATCTAATACATATCTTTCTAGTGAATGTATATAGTGAATTTCGAACATTTATAGAGTTAATACTTTATAAATCACTCATATAAATAAGAATATATGCATTTTTTTAAAAAATCGTTAATCGTTGTGAGAGAAAAGTGGTTCTTAAGTTTATAATGTTTGTGTGCATAGTTAAAGTAAGTACAGTGCGATCAGTGATGCTTTCCGCCGCGGCGCGGGTTTTTTCTAGAGTAAGCCCCCACTAGTTTACCGCACCGTGAAGGGGATGGCAGGCCTGCTTGCTTATTTGTTGACCTTGCTGACTGTCGTCGTATAGTTCAGCTGTTTCCGGGTGTGAGTTGTGTTGTTCGCTTCATAATTTTACAGTATACATGCAGTATATTTTATGACTCCTGTGTTTACAACGGTACAGTGTGTTTCTATGTACAATTTATATGTGTTAACTGAAATCAGCTCGTGAATTTGGAAGACCGTTTCAAGAAGAATCCCTGGTATGGATGCTCCAGATTGTAAAACTATCCATAATCTGTATCCTAAAATTCAGGAAACTGGGAAGTGTCCAGCATAATAATAATAAAAAAAAATTTATTGTTCACGCCGAAGAAAGTTACATGCAATCGTTTAGAAAATTCCCTTACAAAATCTCTTTGTCGTCTTGCACAACAAATGAGACTGCAATAAGAATCTGTACAATAGGCTACCAAATTTAACAGCCTGCTATTATCATCTCCGGGGTAGATTGAAAAATATCATGTTCGAAACTGCACGTCATAACAAGAACTGAATGATAATGTTGTACGGATTTCTCAAAATGAAACAGTAAGTGATGAATAATTTGCTAAAGAGATGCCAAAAATACTTGGAGAATGAAGGCGGGCAGTTTCAACACTTCATTTGATAATTTGAAAAGTAATGAGCCTCTTAAATTGGTTCGTGTATTGTTGTAGTTTGTTTTACCCTCCCCGCTAATCACCGAAACCGGCTAACGAGCGGCGCGCTCGCCCACATGCTAAATACTCCGGGGGGGGGGGGACGAAACTAGTCAGACTCATAATTCTGGATAAAATAAACGGAACGTCGTAATTTTCATTAGCCGTAAAAATGTTTGTACTTCCGTATTAGGACCAAATTTTAATTGTAAAAGTATCACAAACTTTCTAACTTCTATTTAAAGAAGTTGGAATTTAAATAAAGCCTGTTTTTAATTTGTAAAACTATGTTAAATCTTTATGGTTTGAATAATACTAAATTAATATATATATGAATTATAATAATTTATGGAGTTATAATTGACTCTGTAACTATTTTTTACGTTAAATATTGTGAAAGTAATATTGAGACCAAAAGTAAGAGAAAACATTTATTCCCTTCCAAACAGATTTTATAGAAAGAACTTTCTGTTCGGTGGGTTGCGGCGTTTTGCCTCAGGACATTTTATGATATCAGAAACCACCATTGTCTGCATAAGCTGCAAATAAAACATTCAAGGAGCAGGGAAAGCCGCTGAAGTGGTACTCTCTCTTATACCAACCAATGTGAAATACCTCAAAGATTTAAGAAAGCACAAAAATGGTCAATATTGAAAGCCTTCCCAGAGACCTTAGGGTGACCAATTGAAAACAGAACAGCATAAGGTACAAAGAAAAGTAAGTCCTACAGGGAGAGCTTTAAAGAAGTTATGAATGGTGAACATTTCATATAAAGTTAACTTGCCGAAAAAGCTATACGTAACAAATTATTATTATTATTTGTTAAAGGGGGGATTTTTCAATTCCAAGATTGCAAGGAGGAAATTAAACATTAAATATCATATAAATTTGTTAGCCGTAAATGTAAGGAAAGTCCCATTTACCAGTTTGTAGTGGAAATCCATTCCTTTTAAATTGTTACAAAAGATCACTATTGAGATATGTCGTTACTAATTTCTGGACAATTGACATTTGTTATAGTTGCAGCGTAGAAACTGACCGAGTAGTTTGTTTACAGTAAGCGTTAGAACAAAGCAATTTTGCGAAAAAAGGAGATTTCACGTCAAGGTTTTGTTTACTATTTTAGTAAAGAACTATCTCAACAGTAATGCATAGAATCGCTTCGTTCAACTTTTGGTAATGAAAAACCATCAGAAAAGACTGTTTACATTGGTTTGCAGATTTCATCATGGTCCTGCGTCTATCAGTGATGAATTTCGTAAAGGTCAGTCAAAATCGATTGTTATTCCAAAAAGCCTAGATGTTGTGCGCAAAATGATTGAAGAAAATCGAAACTGACTTACAGTCAGATAGAGGCATCCTTAAGCATATCGAAGACTTCATTATATTTGTACATTTGATTTTGCATGAAAATTTTGCTATGAAAACGATTCATTCCCGATGAATTCCGCATAAATTGACCGAAGCTTTAAAACAAAAAAAAACCGCTCGTGTTAATTGGTGTAATGTACAAAAGCCTACCGAGGAACTACAAAAGCATAACAGGTGACGAAACTTGGGCATATTCGGAAACTAAGCAACAATCCACTGTTTTGGTGCTCTAAGATGAACCAAAAACCACAAAAGTTGTTCGTTCACGAAACACTTCCAAGTAAATAGCCGTTTTGTTTCTTCGGTTGTACTGTACATGTCGCAACCAATTATTTTAGAGGCTCAAAGAACAGCTAATACTGAATGATATACAACAATTTGTTTGCCAGAAGTCATTGGCGAAATCAAGAAAAACAACCGAAAACATTGCATCATTCTATCAGACAATGCTGGCTCTCACACAGCACGTCAAACAACTGATTATCTGAAGGAGAAACAATCGAATTAATGTTTCATTGCCCGAATTCACCTGACTCTTAGCCTAACGGCTTCATTTTGTTTCCCTGTGTCAATCAACAAATGGGTGGACAGCTATTTTCATCACCTCAAGAAGCTGTTGCAGCCTTTAAAAACCACGTTTTTGAGATACCAATTTCAAAGTAGAAAAAATATTTCTAGAATCAATTTGAACAAATACAAAAGTATGTAAATCCTAAAGGCGAATATTTTGAAAAGCAATAAAACATTTCGTTTCTTTCTTTCCTAGTTTCTGTAACAACTTAAAAGGTATCCCTGGTATTAGATAATACGAAGGGAAACAACGACTGCTAATAAGTTAACAAAATACAAACAAAAAAACAGAGATGAATTCATTCTTTTCATTCATTGTGGAGATATGACGTGTTCATTAATTTTTCAAGTATAAGCATAAAAAATGTTTGATGTGTTACAGTGGCGGCTTTAGTGGACTGTGATGTTATTCCGGATTTATGAAAACAACATCAAAGCACCTTTTATATTCTGTTTTGTTTTGTTTCTGTCTCTTGTTAGTTAATTCGGTAGCGCATTTAATTTTTAATATGACCGTCCATATTTGCTTCAAAGTACGAAGGATGACGCCTTGAGGTATAAACCAAATTATTATCGCCTAGTCTACAATGTACCAACTTTTTATGTAATTAATAAAGTAGCTAATTTGTTTCAGATTTTTTCTGCAAATATATGTATGTCATTTAGCTATTAATGCTATTAATTACAATATTAGGCACACATTTAAATCATTTTAAAACTTATTTTAAAACATTATATGTTCTCAGAATTATTCAAAATTAGAGAAAAATGTAATTTTATTCTGAAACTGATTTTCTTATATGTTTTTCTAATAATATTTGCGACAGCGTGCTTTATCACAATATTTCGAGAGTAATTTTCAGATTGAAAAACATCTATTTACATGGCAATTTTTTCCTCAGCGACTACAGTTATTCATTAATTAATAAAATGAATTTCTTTGTAGTTTTAGAAAGTGTTTAGATTTATGATATGTATCGCTTACATACTCTGAATATTAGAACCAGATATATTGCATTGGTAAGTTTCTGCAATCTTGCTTAATATGCAAATACATTTTAATACCGGTAACAACCAATGAATCACCAAAACCTAACACTGTGGATATTTCTGAAAGGAAACTTTCTATTGATTATCTATTTTCACCAAAACTAAGTTCAGACAATGGCTCATCAATGTAATACAGACAGTTATTATAAAGAGTATTTCTAGCACAAAGTTATCTTTTCAAATGGAACAATTCCTGTTGACTTCAAGGAAATAAAACTAAATGAGATAAAATGTTTTTGTTTGTTTGTTTTTTCGCGATTCTAGGAAAAGTAGTTCTAAGAGATAATATCGTATATAGGGCTCAAACTTTCAACCCGTTTTTAAAAAAAAAATTCTATGATTATTGGGCAAAAACCATTGTTCCGATTGTTAAACAAATACATTGGATGTCTGTTTGCATTTTGTCTATAATTTAGGAAAATTATCAGAAGCATATTTCATGCATCCTGGATGTCTCTCACCGTACACAGTGCAAGAAAAAACGGAATTACTCCTACATTATCCATACACTAGGATCGTGTCTGTTTTTTCAGAATTAGTAAGCATTATCGTTTTCTTTAGCACATCGGTACGTCCTACTTCTATGACATGTTACGGGATACAGACCCATATAGACCCATATACACACACGGTCGCAGTAGCTAGCGGATGTGCGGTACATTTTTAGTCTGGTACCTAAGAAGTTAAATGGTGCAAACAACTCTTTCAAAGTACATACAACTAGAACTCGGAATGTTAGAACCATCCAATATACTGTTGATAATTTCCCTAAATTATAGACAAAATGCAAACACATGTTTTTGCCTGGCAATTGGGGGAACGGGTTGCTTTTTTCCATAATGATCATAATTCCCTAGAAGGATCGGAAAGTACTATCCTTACATATAACATATCTCGCAAATTATCTGAAAAGCCTCCATTCTAATGTCATCATCATTTATTAAAATCAATATGAATTGTTTCTTCTGAAAAAATGTAACTTTGCACCATTTAATAATTGTTGGAATCGTGGTGTGGACTACTTTGATGAATCTTTGTCTTAGCTCCAGTTCGGTGAAAACATTGTATCATTATATTTTTTATTTTCAGGAAGATTTGCGGCGGTAGTTTGACGTGATATCTGACGAAATGGGTTTGCATTGTCAGAGGGTGATATATTTTTAAAATTATTTTAATATTAAATGAGTCGGTTAGACTTTCCTCTTTAATACAAAATGTTTCTTTGCTTAATTGATTGCGAAATACATAGTCCAAACAGCACGCTAAATTCTAATAGACTTTTGATAAGATGGAATTATGGCAACCACACCATTGCTTTCCGTTCAGTTATTTATTACCTGACATACACGTATATCGCCAAACAAGCCCCTTACGTCACATTAAGGTGTCTATAATTAAGGCCTTCAAGAGAAACTAGGAAACTTTACTCTTCCCTAAAATCATAAGAATTCACCCTTCAGGATCCTGTCTCACAAAAAGTGTGGTCTGATTACAATTAATACAATTCTTTGTAAATTATAAATTTGTGCGTTTCTGTTCCACGGAAGGGTGTACAGCACTTGTAAAGCATTAGTAAAAAGCCACAAATGATGTCATAAAAGAGCAAACTGGAGGAACATATTTAACTTTTTTCGCCATACCGTGAATTTGGTTATGTCCTGTGCATTAAAATAATAGAAATTACTGTAATATCTGCTAAATTGGTCATGTATTTGTTCTCAGGAATAAAGATACTTTAAATATTTTATTATCATTTGTCAATATCCAACCGTAATAGTTCATGACTATTGCATACAGATACACAACAGCATCAATTTCAATCGTCCAGAGATGACAGAAAATCAAGCTTCATGATTAAGCTCGGTCATTTACTTTATTAGTCTATATATATTGTTTATATTTTATGGAAATTACATTACATATTAAGAAAATAGTGTGAAAAGACAGTATTTTAAAAGAGAATGAGGGATGGAAATACATTATTTACTGGCATGCAGAAAAAATATTTAAAAAACTAAGATGCATTTGAAACAGAAAAGGCCAGTATTTATCGTACGCCACACTTTAATTGCACTTAACCTAACTTTTTCTAAATAGTGCATTATTTTCCTTTATACATATTCCCACTTTCATCATTATCATTACTTTCACCAATACTCACGTGTTCCAAAAATGATTAAAAATATATTTAGTTTTAACTATCATTGATAACTACCAATATTCCTACAGTTGTTGAGAAATCTGCCAGTTGCAAGTGCATGAGTACTAAGAGGTATTAATACTTCTATGGAACCCCACTAGGAAAAATCAGATGTACACTTGTACGTATGGAGTTGTAAAGCAAGTACTAATTAACTCCAAATTACAAGTCCATAGACTGTTCATGTATTTTAGACCATAGTTTTGTGGAAAATTGATGTCTCAGTTGGCACATGAAAAGGAAGCAGTACTAACATAAGCATTGACCGTTCAAAGAGAACGTACTTTGGGACTTTACCTACAGGCCATTGGGCTTATTTCTGTGACGGGCATTGGCCTGAGGGCCGTGACCGTTTTTCACAGTGCTGAAGATGACAATAGAGATCCTAGAATATATTCAGAATGCGACGTCTCTGATGTCAATATAAACAGAGGCCACGGTGTTGATTCTCCATTCTGAGTTGTGCTCCAACCTGTTTCCATATCATAGCATTCGGTTCGTGCAGGGACAACAAACTTAACATTCGGAAGGGGGATCACGTGCGATTCGATCCGCTCTGGGGCTACTGTAATGGTACTGACGTCATGCATAATGTTGGAGCTCCCAAAGCTGAAGTGCAGAGTGCGTTTGTTTGCATCGCATGAATATTTTGGCAAAGTCGTACACAAAGAAACATTTTAAAGGATAAACTATGGATATTTTATCAGTTAAGTGTTCATTAAGACTCATAACGACTAATTTGATCTAGAAGCTAAAAGCGATAAGATGAGGTAATTACGTTATTTACTCTAAGCTACAAGCATACAAGAACAGAGTTGTAATGAAGAGCACTTTCAGACGGACACTATCGAAACAGGAATTATAATTAGATTTCCTATCACCAACACTTGTTCTATGCAGCTATTTTCTCCCTAAGAGATTCAGCATATCAGGAAGTTAAACCTCTTAAAATCAATTCTCCTAAATCTAAGTGCGTTTAAAGACCGATCTATCCGGTTCAATCGATATATTATTCCAACGAGTTTCTAAAATTTATAAAACGCTACTTCTCGTCAGTTTCTTCATTTGAAGCAAATTTCTTTCCTGCAAGCCATTTCTTCCAAGGGAGCCTAATAGAGATTACTCAAATAGGTAGAATGAAGAATAGTTTTTTATGGCAATCTCAATAATTTTAGGTCGCAATCGCATACTTGTATACGACATATTATCGTGATGGAACAGGGACTTGATCGCGTTCTTTAATTGCTCCAGTAGTATAGTGTAATATTCAACAGTTATGGTTTTGCCCTTTTCCAAAAAGTCACAGTCGCCATCACCTTTTTTGCTGGGGGAGGTGTTTTGTCTTCTTCGGAGTGCTTTCTCCAGGTTGCAACCCACTGTAGCACCCGATCTCCAGAAACGCCCATAGCCCATTGCAATCTTCCTCAACTTGAGTTTCCGATTGCTGAGATATTTTCAGTCGTTACGTCTACAGGAAGTCCGGAAAGTCCGCATCGCTTGTGCTCGTTCGGTATCTGTGAATTTTGTCCGTTTTAGTATTTTTATCATTACATGAATACGTGTATTTTCATTTTAAATGCTTGTTTACAAATTTAAGCGAGCAAATGGCTCTCAAACTAAGCTTTGTATCCATGTACATCGTTCCTCAACAGTTACCACGTTATCAGGTAATGTTGAAACAATTTACTGTTAGCACCATTTCTGTTTAAATGGACTTATCGAATAGCCCTCGCAAATGTTCATAAAGCCGAATAATAATATTATTTATTTTACTGTATGCCTATTAGAGTTAATTTAAAATAAATTTGGAATATTTTTTTTTTATTTTAATGTGTTGTCAAAAGACTCGTACTTACTGTCACGATTGTCATTATAACATTAAAAGTAAATGTTACTTGTTTACATTAGTTAATTTATGCTAACCTTTATGAAACTACAGGGAAAACGTTTTACTTAAAACTTAAATGATAGAAAAAATCCAAATGATAAAAAAAAATCCAATTCCAATCCGAATTCAGCTAAAAATATGTCTAAGATACATTTCATAACCAGAAAAATAGTTTTGTAACCCAGATTAATTATATGGTTCAGACTTCATTGCCAATTAACTTAAGGATATCAGAATTTTCAAACTGCTGGTTGCATGGTTGAGCTGATGAGTAAAACCGAGATTGGTAAATTATTTCAATCTGTTCTGACATACGTTGTATTAGTGAGCTACACGTCAATACAAAGAATAAAAAATTTAATAATTCTAATAGGCCTAATATGGTGGTTATTGGGTAATGTTCGTATAACACTAAACTTATACTCGAAATTCACGTTTCATTATAAAATGCCTAATGGTCCATTGCAAATAACGCTTTATAATTTTTCAATTGCTAAACAAATTTTGTTTCAAAATGAATAATAAAATCTTGGTTAAATGTTGCATATAACTACATGTACCATCTTTAATAAAAATTTAGTACTTCACAACGTTCCATTTTGAACAAAAGATCTTGAAATTTCATTATAGGCTTATTTTAATTGTTGCTATAGAATTTCACAACGTAAACGATCAGAAGATAATGCTAACTCATTTGAATAAGTCGAGAAATATTCTCTCTTACCTTACTCTTTGTATGTGCTTCATATGGGACTATCTTTATAGGTTAATTAAAACGTTTATTCCTACAATGATCAAACGTTCCTCTTAGAAAAATCATGTAGAGTTTTCCATGCATGTGTCTGCTTATAGGTCAAGATATTAAGCTATTCCAAGTGCGAATGAGGAATTTTACAGATAAAAGTATGGTGTTAATTCTTCTTTTTCGCTGCATTTACCCTCCTCCGTTTACATCTCCTGGGACTTACACATCAATGCCCGGGTCAGTCACCTGTCAGGGAATGTTTGCTCTGGATGCTCATAGAGTACACATGCACACTGAGGGGAGCGATGAATAGATAATCGATCCTATGTCAGGGCCGCCGTGACAAACACAGAAGACGCAGACATACACAGATAGATGTAATGAAGTTGGATTTTGAAATGGAATGTGGATCCATGGCAGAGAAATACTAATTAAAATTGACCGAGAAAACCATGACAGATGACATTCAGATTAGCTGGTCGCAGGAACTGAAATTAGAACATCCCGAATACGAGTTGCAAACGTTACCGCCAAGTCAACTCTTTTGGTAAGATTAATTCCCTAATATAAATATGTAAGGCTTATTACACTTCAAGACACTAACGTTAAAACCATCACAATTTAATAACAAAACCATCATATTATTTATAACCACATTGTAGCTTCAAAAACAGAGACTATAGTAATAGAGAAGAAGGGTTTACACCAGAAACTTTCATTAAAAGTCCCATTTTTAACCTCTCTATATAAATTTGTAATAACTTATGTAAAGCACACAAAGCCTTTCTTGAATAGTACCTCTCATTTTCTAACGTTTTGAAATTAAATTACGTGAATTCTTAGGTCATATAAAGTTCTCATTAATAACTAATTAAAAGTATTTGCAAAGTCAAATTAAATGTGAAATTCCACTAGGAAAGATATAGTAAGTATATATTCGTGGCCGAGGGGTCAAATTGCTTGCCTCCTAGCGATATGGTCCGATATCCCAGCGGCCGTCCACTCATTTAGCCATTGCTGCATCACCTTATCTTCATCACTGGGAAAGCAATAGTAGTCTACCGCAGTATCTATCCCAGAAAAGCTGTAAATATTGCTTAGTGTGCAGTGAATGACCTGCCCTCGGGCAGAACAATGTCAATGAATGAAAATATTAAATTTACTAACCTCTTCCAAAATTCTTGAAAGTGTAACTCTGTTTTCTAAAATACAATTCATTACAATATTGTTTTCATATTAAATTCACAATGGCATTTATTGAGTAAAGATTTAATATTTTGTAAATATAAAATGTTACTATTCTTTTTTATTATATTATATTTAATTCAATACACTCCGATTTTAAGAAACGGAAATAATCTGAACCAGTGTTTTCCTAACTGTAGTTCGCAATTTCCTGGAAGGTCCTGAAATCTTGCAAGGGATTCGCCAATCTAATGACAAATTTTGAGTTTTTTACTTTCATTATATTATCATTATTATTGTTATCATTATCATCATTATTACTGTTACTACAATTTACACCTTGACTTCCGAAATATAGCCACCATGGTTTGGACATTGTTTTCAGTTCTATGAAATGAGGCGGCATGTGTTTAGATATTTAGAGACGGAGTAGTTTCCCTAGTCTGTTATAAGGATAAAATTTTAGTTACGGCCATAGAGATGCTTACCAGGTAAAGAAAATAAAATAAAGTTAGATAACTTTTAACTTCTGTGATTCCTGACTTCAACGTTATGTACCATCCAAAGCAAGCTGTTTACTCAAGCTCTTTATTCGAAATTCAGTGAGAAGGATGCACACTTTTCTTTACCACATTGATACTATTGTCCAACTGTGTGGCTTAATCCCGCATGGATTTCTATGTCTACATAAAATACCGTGCGATCATTTTTGTTATAACCCGGAGCACGCAGTTCGTTACCCGGGTCTCTGTGAATAGCGGAGGGTAAAAAAAAAAATTAAAAAAAAATTTAAGAGGCTCATTACTTACCAAATTATGAAAGAGATGTTGAAACTGCCCGCCTTCATTCTCCACTCATTTTTGGCTTCTCTTTAGGAAATTATTCATCCCTAGCGTAGTTTATTTTGAGAAATCTGGACAATTTCTTGAGGAATATCCTCTTTGAATTTTTGTATATTGTGTGGATTTGTCTTATATACAATACCTTTTAATTTACCCGAGAAATAATCGCAGGCTGTTAAATGGGGGGGGGGCAGAGGAAGCCACTAATCCCGTTTAATAACTGTTTTGTGGAAACACGTTGTAAATTATTCTCTGTGTGAGCAGTGGCAGAGTCCTGTTGAAAAAAAAATGCATGATTACGCTCCCTGTTGGTTAATTCTTTGAAAATATAGTTTAGTACGGATTCACATAAGTAACAATCTACTGTATGCTCAAAAACAATTGGTCCTATGATTCTTTCCCCGCTGACTTAACACTTATGTATTGTACATAAAAACACACTGTGCCGTTGTAAATTCGAGACATAATACACTTTATTTTACTGTCGAATTAAAAAACGTACAAAACATCACACACCCGGAAATAAATACACCACGATTGCTACAATCAGCAAGGTCAACTAGTAAGCAAGCAGCTCTGCTCCCTCTTCCATGGCGCGTGGGGCTTGTTTGATTGCGACGCGGGGGAAAGCATCACTGATCGCAAGGTATATCAATAATAGCTAAATGGTAATTCCTTATTTAGATTAAAATATGTGAAATATAAAAATGTGACTTTAAAGAAAAGGAAATATGCTCTTGCATTATTAACTTGGCTATTTAATTTTTGGTTTAATGTTTTAAATGCAAAATAAATGTATAATCACTTAAACTTATGTAGTTTCGACATTTCCAGCATTATTGCGTCATTTTCGGAGGAGAATTTTTAAATAGGTATATTTACCATAACTGCAGTCAATTTAGACTAAGGCAAGGTTTTTATATATTTTTTTATATTAATCAGATGTTCACTCTGGCCAGATCTTTATGAAAGGGGTTCGCGTGTTGAAAAAGTTTGGGAAGTCAACAGGTTGAATATAAAACAGCTTCATCAAAGTAAACTTTCAGAATCTTCTTAGATGAACTGATTGACTCAGTTTTGAGCGGACTGAAATCAACATATAAAGCAAACGTTTCGTGCTCTGAAGCGTTTATCTGGAAATTCTTAGCGCCGTGATGCAGACGTACATTCTGCTGACTGAGTCCCAAGAGAGCCCTCCGTTTATTATCTAGCCTCTCATACGTTACTTCAGTAACAAGCAAAGCGGGAATTCCCGTCTCTGAAAATGCCGCCTATAAAGTGGAATATTAGCATTTTTCTCACGTGTACCAGCTCTTTAGGGGTGCAGCACAAATATAGCTAGAGGATTTTCTTCTAGCGTGTACAAAATGCGTTCTTGTAGCTCCTACAACAACTTGCTTACCTTTTTCTATGCTCGTTCTGCCGATGGAAAAATATACCAAGGAAATAAAAGTTTCCTCAATATCAATAAAGTCTACATCAACACTGTCCAACGTTCGTTTGTACTCGAGCACATTTGCATAATAATAGCGGCACGCGGGCAAATTAGATTCTACTACTACTACCATCACCACCACCACTAACAACATTAATTTTTATTATAATGATAACAATGACAATCATTCTAGAATTAAAAATATTTGAAATTATATTTCTCGCTCAAAAATATCGCTCTACATTGCTGCCTTTAGCAATAGAGAGCTAGATTACACAATAGATACACGGGTTTTTCTTTATTTCCAATAAAACAATAATTACTAATTCATTGTTAAAGCCTTTATTTCCTTTCCATTTTAAGAACAGTTATGCATAAAATATAACTGATCAATAAGTGAATAATTTAAAAATTAAAAAGTAATAAAAACACTTAAAACATGTTGAATGTGCAATATATCACAACACAAGCACTCAAACGTATTTCACAAGTAATACTGAATGTTCCCCTGAGAGCAAGAAACTTGGAACATTTCTATTCTAAGACGTATAATTCGTTGGCTTGTTGTTTGCGGTACAGCTTTTTTCGGATTAAAGTTATTTTGACGGCAAACTGGATATTGCAATGTCGTATTGGTGAAACGCTGTCATGATATGGCTCTGCAATAAGTGAACCGTAAGGAAGCGGCCTATTTTGCAGAATACAAATGCTGCAACAACAAATTTCTTAAGCTTAAGGACGGTGTTTTTAGAAAAAAAGTGAAAATCTGCATTTAAATGCAAACGTCTTTAAATATTAACTAAAATTTAATTTGGAAATTAGTTGCGAAAGGCGCCATAAAAGAGCATCGCGAGCGACATGAGGTGCGTGCACCGCGTTAGACAGGGATCATCCATCACCATCATCACCATCATCTCATCGGCAAAGAAAATACGGCTATATCTTTACTCCTTTATCGTAGTTCGAGCATTCACTTCTAACGAAATAATGCAGATTAGCTATGTGAGCATGAACTTTTCCTACGATGACAATGAAAACAGTTTTGTTTTCTTTAGAATAAGACATCTGCTTACTGACGCAATACGAAGCCTATATAGTATAAAACTCTGAACATATGATCAAAAATGGATCTCAATATTTCAGATATAATGCAGTTATTTGAGGACTGACATATCTATACCGGGAGGAGCCTGTCCCGTCACGACAATATAATGCGTTTGTAGATAGTAGTTCATAGTTAGTTTGAAGGAGGATTTGTAATTGACTGAATGTACGTTTATGCTTTACAGGTTTGTAAATTGTGTGATAATTGTTTGTTATTAGTTATTAGTTATTAAGGAGAACGTACGGTGCATATGTAAAAATGGATTCTGGCAAGAAAATATTCTCGTAATCTTGTTGTAGAGAAACTATTTATGAGCTTGTTAAACAGTTAGGAAATAACACTTTCAATGATAAGCAACGTGTTCCGAACCGCCGTGTTCTTTACTGAAAAAAGTAGGTGAAATATAGGAATTTCCTATGCAGATTTCGGCAATGTATTGCAATTGAGGGGCATCATTTTCATCGTTTCGTATAAAATAGGTTTTTGCTCGTTATTATCATTTTAAATAAATTAACAATTTATGCCTTCAGAAAAAATATGAATGCTAAAATGAAAATAATAACTTTATACGCGGCGACTTTTTATCTCCTTTTTTTCTGTTTTATTTTTCACCGCAACCGGTAAAAGGGAGAAGAGTTGCCGCGCTTGAAGTTAGTTTTATTTATTATTTACATTTTTACTGAAAGCATAACATAGTGATAAAGTTGATGGTGATGCTATAATAATAATAATAATAATAATAATAATAACAATAATAACAATAAACACTAATATATATTACAGATGTTGAAAATTTACCTTTAGGGGCTATGCATTGCCGGCATCTGAGTAGGAAAGTTCTGTATTCCATCTAATATTTCTTCCGCAAGAACATTGTGGTTGGATACACGTTTCTTGTCATTGAGCAATCCTGTGTTTCGTAATAACTTTTTAACAAGTTGGCGAACAGTTTCTGTATAAGGAACACGATTATAAGGATATTTTCTTGCGAGATCGCCTTACCATTTCTGTGCAAGAATCTATTTCCCATATGTATTGTACATAAAAACCCGTTTTCAAGACTTGTTTATTATGGCAATACAAACAGAGAACAATTAGAACGCAATTTACATGCAATAAAAACACCAAGCACAACCACTCCTGAACAAATCACGCAATCCACTCTGCCGACCCATAAATCAATCTCACTGTATATCTAGTGTTAAATTTTAAACAGCTAACATCTAATTTCTGTACAAAATAATACACATGTTCTTTTTAATCGAGAGGACTTTATTTAGATAGAGATTGAACTTATCTAATACAAAATTAATATCTTACATTAAAGCAAATCATTTATGAAATAATTTATTTTAGTGCAAATTGCTGTGACTATAAGTTTGAATAAAATCACATACATAATTTCTAAATACAACAATATATGTAAAGCTTTACATTATTTTCTTTGTTCGATGTTGCTTCTTTGGCTAGGAACAAGAATATTTATTGATACTTGACTCAAGCCTGAAACAACATGGTATTCGCTGTTCCTCTGGAGGCTCTGCATTCCTTACATTATACTCCGATTCCGTCAATTAACTTACATCAGATATGCAAGAGAGATATTCCGTGCCGTTATCACCATCATTATCAGTTCAGCGTTTAGAGGGTCTTGCTATATATATCTATTGCCCTCTGAGAATCTGGTGATGATAATTTTTTCCAAATATTATTTACAGTATTTGCATTTATTTCAAACACGTTTAAATATTACTTTTAAAACACGAGGATCCCATCAGAACAAGGACCTTTTACTACGCAAGGTGGCTTGAAAGTGAAATTTTCGATTAGTCAAGCCAGAAAGAATCCAGCACAATTTAATTACCCATTTAGTTTGCACACTTTACTGGTCTTTTTAATAAGTACTTCCACAGATGGTGGAGCTTAGCACTACTTGACTACTGGCTGCCAATGTTCTTTCAATTCGTCTGCATATTTCACTCTGCATTTCCAATTTCTTCTACCTGCTACATGTTACCAGAAAATATCAAGAAAATGTATTTGATGCCCTCCTTTTAATATCCGATAAGTTGAAGAAACGTGAGGAAGCTTGCTGAAATAAGTCTCCACAAATCATAAATGTTTTCTCATATGCATAGGGGTGTTTCATAAAAATACCAATATAGTGAATACAGAGCTCCATAAACTTTTCAAGTGCTGTAAGCACTTTTGACAAAACACAAAGAGCTCAGCAGCTCCATGAACAAAAAATATTTAGCATGCATTTCAGGAAAAAATAACAAGAAGCTATATTGGCAGGGAGTATGTGCTAACATATAACAGCGTAACACACACACGCAGATATGACAAGAATTTACCAAATACCAGCATGTCGCTATACAGTTCGCAAATAATACGTAATTAAAATATTAAACAGAAGCATCTGTATGATAAAACCACACACATTTATTAACTTAACATTACATCAGCTCCCAAATGAAACGCAATAAAACATCACGCAGAAACTTCTGTCTAATGCAAAATATAACAGAAATACTTCAAATAAATCCGAACCTATCATTAAACCAAAATAAACCAGTTCCAAAATAAAGCGTAATTCAATATTTCGTAGTAGCTAGCTAGTTAAATCAGCAAAAGCAAATATGAATACATACGATACATTAAACTTACATTGTCGTGCCATTGATTAACAATATGCTAATATCCCTGTCACATAATAATTCGGTAAGTTTTCGTTCTATAATTATCTCATATTAAAGAATATAAAACACTAAAACATATGCAGTAAAACGGTACCTATGCCACTGTAAAAATTGTGAATCAAGTGGTGTCAGCTTCGAGAATCTTACGGAAAGTTTTGTAGTTGTCTACGGAGAATGAGACGGTCTAGAGAAATATTTTTATCTTTTTTCAACCCGTCTCCCTATAGACGACCGAGAAGCCACGCATTGTTTTCTATACTAAGGTAGAGGCCTGACTGCTTAGCTTAGCAGCCGGAAACACGCGATGACCTCCAGAACCGGGCTTTACAAACATGGCAACAAGGCTTCCCTAGAAGGTTTGCAAGCGCACGTCATTCATTGGTAACACACGTAATTATAGTGGCAGTGTCGCCACACAGTTGAGTTTCATAAATGTGTTGAATCTGAACATCTTATTATTGTTACTTAGAGTGACTTGTAAGTGACTCCGGTAGGACATTAATCGGCAAAGCGGAGAGCACAGGTTGGTCAGGTTGTCAGGGTGGAGATTTTCCCGGAGAATTCCCTCATTCTCAAAAGGCCAAATTCAGTTAACTTTAGGCACCGACGAAATCCGGATACATTTGCAACATCATTAATTCATTCCATTCATTTTACAGTTGGCATGTTATGTTGTTTACAAAATATAAGCTAGTACAATGGATTAAAATAGATATTTAATTACTTATCGGCAACAAGAGGTTTATTATTATTATTATTATTATTATTGTTATTGTTATAATATTTGTGAAGAAACATTCAATCATGTTTGTTACATGTCGCAGAAGCAGCTCAGAAACGTTGCCCAATTCACTTACAATATCAGGAAATTGTGTTATACTAGCTCTCATAAGCGCTGAAGTTATTCAAATACTTAGTGTCAAACTTGCTTTCAACGCATAAGTTATTTAAACAAGTTTTTTCTTCATCCTGTATAAATAACACTTTTTAAACTATTACCTTTTCTTCACAGGGTTATGAGAAAACTATTGAATAAGCATAGCCGTTTCCCGTGAACATTTTTGAACTAAAGTGCTTGATATTTTATTTCGGTGTTGTATTTGTTTGAACGTCCACTTTGTTATTTTTGTACAGAATGGTCCCGTAAAAACCAATCCCCTACCTCGAGAATAAAAGTGGCAGTGTATGTGTTGCATCAATTTACAGTAGATTTAGTTGGACTTCTGAGCACTGAACCCGTTTTACATCAATTTTACATCAAATCTTTTATAATTCTCTATATTCTCTTAATGAAATTTGTGATACGCATGCCTTCACTATTACAATTCTTTATTGTAGAGAATGCATCTCGTACGGCGCAGCTGTGAACACTTCCTCGCGGTAATCACTTCCTCTAGTTGAAATAGCCACTACCTAAGAGTTGCGACAACAAAACTTCCTTTTCCTTTCTCCTTTACATCAACATTCCTTAATTATCTGGCTCGCCGTGGTCTTTGCTGTATGCACGCTCGAGTGTAATGTAATGCGTCTTACTTAAAATATTTGTAAATGTATTTAAACCGTGAAAATATAAAAATATTAAAACACAAAGTGGATATGACTGTAATGTTCAATATGAGTTATAAGTGAGTCAGCATTCTTCATGACTCCATGAGTCATCATTGCTGTGAGTATTCATATAATACTGAAGATATTTAATTTCAGAAATCATAACAGAATAATGCTGAGTTGGTTCTAGTTTACCTTAATCTACAGGACAATGTTCTATTCCTTCCTTACAAGTACATCAAAGAGTGCATGTTTTTATTTTGATATTTTTTTTTTCATTATATAGTATTTTAATTTGTACTACTATTTTTCATAAAATTTGCTTTCTCTCACTATCTTCAGCTATAATCTGTTTGAAAACTTAGGGTTATTTGTTCTTTCACTGACCAGTGAGACGATAGCATTAAAGTGGAAGTTACTTATTGTGGTATAAATAAAATTTGTATATTTTTACTCCCGCTCTCAGCAAGCGGTATAGACAGTAGATACCTGTTGGATCATCTTCATTGTGCAATCTAAAAGAGCTCTGGTTCTTATCGGCTTTAAAGAAAGAAATGTTTTTGAATCTTTTGACTGCGGGTTGCAACTGACTGGGCGACCTCAATATGAAACTAGGTATCTCTCTTCAAAGAAAATATTATTCTGGAATATCTCTCCTACCATCGGGGCTATAAGGGACCGGAACTGCAACCATTCTTATTTACGCTTGAGGTTACCTACTTACCAGTTATGGAAATGCTAAATAATTCCCTTTTGGTGGAACTGTGAGCGGATCAGGTCATGCCCTATTTTCCAGATATGTCCTACTACTCATTGATTGTGTATGAGCTTGGCGCAAAGCTGTTGCCAAGGGAATTAAATTGCAGGCGTTTTGTTTACACGCCGCATTGCTGTAGTCAGTCCGCCGTTCGATACCCGTTCCTTCCCACGCCCTATAGAAACGTATTTTACTCATCAGGGTCAATTACTGTAATCCGACCGTTCTTGGTAATTGCATTAGGATAATAACTGAGAGACCAGGCTTTGCTCGTCAGCCCGTGACTTACCCCCTCCCACCTCATTCATGTGTGGTTTAGAGCTTTGGAGCGTGTCAATATCGGTCTGGACTTGAAAACAAATTCTATGATATTGTCAAGTGCATCCCTTCACTTCGGTTCATTTCAGTTCTTAAACGACACACAGTTACAAGTCTGAACTTCATAGTTATGAAAAAGTAAACTATTTATACTTTGTTTTTAAATTAACTACGCAATTAATAGGAATAGGAAACGGTGTTATAGGAAATATAAATATTATATCTGAATAAATAAATATATGGAAACAGTAGATTAATAATATTGCAGAGAATAATATGCTATTAAATGTAAACCAAGCACCCATAACATCATTACCTGACAAAGTGTTTTGTATCTGAATATCAAAAATTAACTTTTAATAATAGTGATAAATTATTTCAAAAAGTACAATTCTTTTTATTTCGATTTCATATTAATTGCGATGGAGATATTAATTATAACACTTATTACTCAATATATTCTTAGGGTTAGTTTTACTATAAAAAGATTATTAATCTTTCACCTTTACATGATTATAAGTGCAGTGACCAGGTAGCTCATACTAGGCATTGATATTGTAATTTTGATTGTGTTTTCTTTGCATAATTTCTTAGATTCATTTATATACAAATTTTCTTTCCAATTCTGTATTTACACTGAGAAGATATTGGATCCTTTTACAACCAGAAATATTTAATCTTAAATTAGTTTCTCTTCATTGACTTTTCTTGTTTCTGTTCTACTTTCTTCCTTATTTATTTTAGTTTTGATTCGATCGAAAATAATCGGGAATAATTCAGCATTAAATTAATCCATAGAGCACATAATTTTAAGTTGAAATTGAACTGGTAGGGACGAATGAGGAATGTTGGTACTTCAATCGTATTCAATGGCTAAAGGTATGTGTCTACGCCTCCAATGGGAGCTTTTCCGTGAGGAAAGCGACGAAGACGGGATTCTTAACAGTGTCCAGATACAGCCCCACGACACTATCATCTCCCATCTCAAAGGAGTTCGAGCCACCGCAAGCCACTGCACAAAGCACCAACCCATCTCGCCTGGAGCTTTCGGCTCTGTAACGAAGCAAAGGAAGCGAAATGGGAAAGTTGAAAATTCGTGAAATGGAAAAAATTTATCGCAGCATTCGCCTAAACGACAAGAAGAGGCAACAATGAAAGACTCAAGGTTGGTGAGGTCGGCTCCAAAGATTTGAAACCGGGACCTCCCGAATGCGAGTTCCAAGTTTTATATCATAAGCCATCCTACTTGATAAGCTGAAGTTGCTGAAATATTTATTTGCCTAAAGCCTTCAAACAGGGTTCAAATACGTAGATGGCTGCTAGTTGTAATGTTTTGACTAACATGGGTTGAGGTAGATATGCCAGTAGTCTCGTATAATATGAAAATACGAAAAAGCGTATTCAATTTAGAAGTCATACGAGATATAGACTTGCCAGTAATCTCATATAATATGAAAATACGAAAAATCGTATTCAATTTAGAAGTCATACGAGATATAGACTTGCCAGTAATCTCATATAATATGAAAATACGAAAAATTTTATTCAATTTAGAAGTCATGCGAGATATAGACTTGCCAGTAATCTCATATAATATGAAAATACGAAAAATCGTATTCAATTTAGAAGTCATACGAGATATAGACTTATAGTAATCTCATATAATATGAAAATACGAAAAATCGTATTCAATTTAGAAGTCATACGAGATATAGACTTGCCAGTAATCTCATATAATATGAAAATACGAAAAATTTTATTCAATTTAGAAGTCATGCGAGATATAGACTTGCCAGTAATCTCATATAATATGAAAATACGAAAAATCGTATTCAATTTAGAAGTCATACGAGATATAGACTTATAGTAATCTCATATAATATGAAAATGCGAAAAATCGTATTCAATTTAGAAGTCATACGAGATATAGACTTGCCAGTAATCTCATATAATATGAAAATACGAAAAATCGTATTCAAATTAGAAGTCATACGAGATATAGACTTATAGTAATCTCATATAATATGAAAATACGAAAAATCGTATTCAAAGTAGAAGTCATACGAGATATAGACTTGCCAGTAATCTCATATAATATGAAAATACGAAAAATCGTATTCAATTTAGAAGTCATACGAGATATCCGTATCTTCTCTTAATTTATGTTTGCATTTCAAAATAGCTCTTCTTAACTTCTCATACTTGAAAAATCGGAATCAAGCGCTAACACAAGTAGTTTGTGGGTAGGCATACAGTGGCATGGGTGACGTGGTAGGCATACGAGCTCTAGTCAGTGCACTTGTCTCGTGTTACGCTGTTATTTGCCTGTTTGATACTATCTTGCGTCTGTTTATGAGGAGTTTTGTGTATTTTGTGACAGTTTAAGGTCATTGAATGGACGAAAGTATCAGTCATTATAAGAAAATTTGTTTAAAATGTTTACTTTCACCTTCCTCTAGTTCATTCACATGTTATTTTTTTAAGCATTCCAAGCATGTATGGAGAGGATGTTTTCAACATTGAATAACAAACGGAGCAATGGACAGTGCAAAAATACTTTAAATTTAATTAAGAATGAAAATCAAATTACTTTAAATATTAGTACTAGTTTTCAAGATTTATATGTCCTGATTTTCAACGATAAAGCATTAATATATAATACCAATAAGAGTTGCAGGTATGATGGTCCATCGTGATTATGCTATTGTACACATACATATTGTGATTATGTGGAACAAAATACATCTAAACACTGTATTAATTTAACTGATTGTCATTATACGATGTGAATCACTCCTTTCAGCCTTTGAGAGAAAAATCTTATGTTCCTTATTGAAATTCTGAAAATTTGGCAAGTCTAGTTGTAGGTAACGTAATCCATTTCGTAATTTACTAGAATTACAGCTCTTTTTAGAAAACAAAAACTTTCACTTGTTGCAGTTGAATGCTGAATGCAGTAGCAACCTAGGATTTCCTAAAGTTGTACAAATGTATTGCAGTGAACCGCCGTAATGATCTCGTCCTCCGAGTGTCTAATTGTTGATCTGGAATATTTCAAATTCCTGGAGATCTTTACCGTAAGTGCTGATCTGTGACATGTCCATCCAGCCTCTTCAAGTTGACATGAACTGAGAAATACTGAATCTGTCTGTAAAACCATTTTCTGAGACGCTGTTGCCTTACCTTGTGATTCCATTGCTACTCACGAGGTTTTTAGATTTTCAAGTTTACTTGCATATTTAAGAGGGACATGTTTTTAAAAGAAAAACAGTCATAAATCTTCTATGTATATTTCAGATTCCCAGAACATAATCTATTTCTAAAAGCAGAGAAAAGTCTCTGGAAGGTAATTAGTTTAGGAACATTTTGATTGTAGGTGATATTAAACAACGTATAAAATATTTTGGGTCTGTTACACAATTGGTATGAAAATTAACAATGTTAAGCGCAGAATCTCATCAGCATTGAGGAAGCAAACAACACAAAAACAATTGCATAGTGGTAGTTGTTAAAAGGTTAACGCGAGTAGGAAAACTTAAACATCGCTGGAGAATAGCAATGTAACAGACTAAACGCATAATTTTATTTGTATTTACTAGAGAAATAAAGACAATGTGTGTGTTACGGCCGAAATAGAGAACCAGAAAACTATTCTAAATGAATACTTTCAGATTAAAGAGATTTTCTTCGTATTATTATTGCAGCATATATTTAAAAAAAAATTGTCAGGCTTCCAGTCGCGTAAATATGGTGAAGGTGTAACCAAAAATCTTAAACGAATGAACTACCTGGGAACACATGATAAAATGTTTGCATCACAACCTTCAAAGAAACTTCATTTTCTCTAACAGCTCTGTCTTATTTTTATATGTTTTAGGGGGTTTAGTGCCATATTTATTACAGTAGAGTTAAAATGTTAATATACTTACAGGGAGTAAAAAATGTTTGACTATAATTTAGGAATGTTCAATAATGTTTAACGTCCGTTTTTACTGCTGAAGCGATAGACACTGATGATACATGAGATGAAATAATAATTTGGGAAAGCATTCTTTTAAGGAAGGAAACATTCCATGCCTAAGTTTAAGGTGTTTCCCTGGCATTTATGAGCACTGATAAAAACTTCAGTCACCAGAATGGTCTTAGCGGGAATCGAACTCCAGACGCCCCACTCATGAGTCCGTGCCTAAATGATCTCAACAATGTTCATGTAGAGTTTTTTTTTTAATTGTGTGTAACGCCCATTTTCACTGTTGAGGCATCACAAGGGGTGGACCTGGTAATACATGAGATGAAATGACAAATTTGGAAAGGATTTTTTTAAGGAAGGAAACTTTCCAGGCCTAAGTTTAAGGTACCTTCTACATTTGCCATTGAGGACTGAGGAAACCATAGAAAAAAACCTCAGTCAGGGAGAAGGTCCTGGTGAGATTTGACCCCAGACCTCCCGCTCACGAGTCTACCTCGGCCACCCGTGGCGGTTCATTTATGTAGTTTTTTTTTTTTTTTTTTTTGATTGGTGTTTAATGCCCGTTGATACTACTGAGGTACCACAGGCGATGGGCACTGATGAGATATGAGATGAAGGAGGAGGTCCTTGTGAGATTCGACTCCAGACCTCCCGCTAACAAGTCCGCCTCGGCCACCCGTGGCGGTTTATGTAGAGTTTTTTTTTTTTATGATTTATTTATGGATGCTCTTTAACAGCTCAGGTCATCAGCGTCCCATTCAACTCAGGACATGAAACGGCCGACAAATTTTGCTCAGAGGCCTCTCTTTCAGGCTTGAGGTTCTTTTTCGTGTCATAAATCTACTACACGGAACCCACGACTTTACTTCCCTTCCGAAGGAAGCCATACTTAGGATTTTTACGCCCCGAAAAAATCCATCGGTCCTGGCCGAGTTCGAACCCGCGATCTTGGGTTTAGGGGGCAAGTATGGTAACCACTACACCACCAGGACCGACTTTATATAGAGGTGAAAATATGTTATATGAACTTGGGAACTCCACTTAAATTTTATGATATGCAAGCTACTTATCCTGTTTTTGTGTGGAATGGCATCGCAGTTATTGTGTAACAATAACATAACACCAGAGCAGACAGACTACAAGAATGTTCTTGTTTGCCTCTGGTTAGAATGCCTAATGGGGGTTGAGGTGAAGTTACGTAACTACTCGTAGTTCTTATGTTCACCTTCAGTGCTTTTATGCTCCCGCGGTCAACATGCTGTTCACTTTATTGTTTTACTAGTACCCAGCGCATGCGTACATAGTGACAACTGTTGTGTGTTCACTAAGAACTTGGTTTCAGGTACAGTACAATCAAAAGCGGAATTAGCACATGATGTATGATAATAACAATGCTACCCAGAGTTTGAACCATTAGATATTTGGTGAATAACAATGTTCGGAACAGAGGATGTTTCAAGTAAATAACCATCGTCATAGGGAGCCGAAGAGCAGGGAAAGTTAAATCCTATCACTCACGACAGGAGTAGAACGGACTGACATCGGCATATTTTCATGCTAACGGGGGCTTTAAGACGGATATTCTGTGATATTTTTATTTCATAATATACCATATCATACAATATAAGCAGAAAAAGAGCTGTGACAAGGAAATAAAGCATTTTCATGTTCATATAACATATTTTCAGTCTCGACAAGAAAAGAATACGCTCCTCAAGTTTTGACAAACAGTTTAGTACACTCTTTGTATGTTTGTATATATACAGGGGATCTCATTTACCTTTCTCACACAAAATAACTTTTTTGATGGTCAAATAAAAATGTTATTCCAACAAACGTTTTTAACCCCATAAATTATTTTGGATGAGCAATGGGGCATCCTGTATACTTTATGTCCCAGAAACCCTGTATAATTTTACGGAATAGATAACCCGTATTACGCTGTAAGGATTGGGAAAAGCAGCAGCTGATTTAAGAACCGTCATTGCCCTGATACTGGGAATGTGTTACACATAAAGATGTTTTTCTTATATATGGTTCTCTTTGTTTCACTTTACCCACGTGAACTGAGAGTAAATTCAGCAGATCAGAAGTACTAACAGCTAAAATAAATTTTAATAAATGTAGGTAGTATACAAGTAGAGGGGGAAATGAAAATGTATTAATAACCATGCAACAATTGCATAGTATGAGATTATTACAGAGAAAGTTAAAGGAAAGAAATGTATTTACAATGTCTAATTTTGTCCATCCCCAAACCCTTGAGAGAAACTGAGAAGATGTCTGGAGTATATATATATTTGTTACCATTTTTAGTTTCCGCAATAAAATCTTGATTTTGAATGTATGCGGTTCAAAAATACGGACAAATATACTGGTTGAAGCAGACCATCAGTACGAACGTTTAACCGTATTTGAGCTTCACTTTAGAAAGGAATCCGAAGAGACATATTAAAAACTGAGAAAAATGTGCTCGACTTATAGAAATGAAGACACCTCTTCTTTCTGTTAGTTCTAAAACTTTTTTTTTAATTGATTTATTTATGGACGCTCTTTAACAGCTCAGGTCATCAGCGACAAATTTTGCTCAGAGGCCTCTCTTTCTTTTTCGTGCCGTAAATGTACGACATGGGACCCACGGCTTTACTTCCCTTCCGAAGGAAGCCATACTTCGGATTTTTACGCCCGAAAAAATCCATCGATCCTGGCCGGGTTCGAACCCGCGATCTTGGGTTTAGGAGGCAAGTATGGTAACCACTACACCACCAGGACCGACAGTTCTAAAACTGAGTTAAATAAAAGAGGAGAATAGATAGACACTAACCCTTCTTATCCACCATTGAAATCTACTTTGTGACTGCATCCATGTCAGGAAGCTTTTGTGCCATCGCATAGGAAGTCTTTATACAAGAAAATCCAAGTTAATTTTGGGGCCGGCATTTTGAAAATTATCCGCTAGATGATCCAAAGGAGTAAATATAATTTTATAGCTTTTATTTTTCCTATAAATCTAAATTTGTTTGTATTTTGATAGCAATTAAAATTCTTCATTTAAAATTAAGATAATGTAATTGTTGCTTCAATTACGAGACCTGAAAAGACAATAGTGCCAGTACATTCATTCTAGAGCCTTGAGACGTTTATATTATTTCGATGTAATCCCCTACCACATTTATTACCCGCGGTCACACATCTCAAAGACGCTGTACATCCATAGCTAAGCCGTTTTCGTTTATGTCTGAGACGATGCGCCTCACTGTAACACTTTAGTAGACTTTTTCTGACTTCTGCTGCCTATCGTCGATCCATCTTCAACGTTGATCGAATCAAAACAATGTATTACTGTTAGTGGACAAGATGAATTACCTACCGCCACCAGTGGCAGAGATCGTTAAGACGCGGAATCGTGAGCGGGAGATATGGGGTTCGGTTCGCGTCAGGAACGTCCTCCCTGACAGAGGTTTTTTCCAGGTTTTCCTCAGTCCTCTTGCCACGTGCCATCTCAATTTTAATCCATGCATGCTGCTTAATATTAGAAAACAAATTTGCACCTTTAATTGATAATTCGTATTTGCCCATCTGCAAGCAGTGTACTAGTGATACTTAAGTACGTTGAACAGTTAAACTCTTCCTCTAGAAGTGATATGAACACCGTCTTCGTGCATTCATTAGCAACATGGCAACAGTGTTGTTCTAATAAGCATTATACTGAACTTTTAGTTTAACTAATGTTCCCTCGGTTTTACACATATCACCCTTTTATATTTATTGTTCGTATCGTATTCTCTAAGCAAGTATTAGCGTATGCTTTTAAGATATTTAACTTTTTTGTCATAAGGACAGAAAGTTTGTCGAAGTAGTTTGTGTACAGATTGGAAGAAAGCCGTAGCCAAAAGAAATAGCAACATTGCACAATAAAGATATAAAGAGCTTGGACAATTTTTTTCTTGTTCTGGGGGAAAAATAATAGTTTATTGAAAACCCTGCACTGTTACTGAACAGTTTGTCACTCCTTTCCTCTCCTTCTGCACCGTGATCATGCTTTATTACTGTCAATGCAATGCGATGCGATGCAATTTCGGTAAACAGTATATATATATATATATATATAACACTAATAATAATCTCTGTGTTTTATCTTTATCTACTTTTATTATTAGTGTTAATTTGTTACATTGTTAATAGTGTTTCTTTATTTTTATGTTTCATATATATATATATATATATATATATATATATATATATATATATATATATCTTTGCTTGTTTAAATTCACCCATGTTCGTTAACTTATATTGCCAAGCATTTATTTTAAGAACACAAATAAAATGGCATATATCTTTAATGTATCTTTTTGTCAAATTCCTTTGATTCAAGTTAAAAGTAATAAAGAGAATATTTTTAACTACTCTTTGTCTGTCCATTATTGCAGTTAGAATGCACGAACCTCTGACGTATTAAAGCAATAGGGCCAGAGAATATGTGAAAAGTGTAACTGATTTAGAAATGATGCATGCAATAATTAGATCTTGGTTCTTCGGAATTATCTAACTTCCTTCCAAATTGTACATTATTATGAGCTTAAATTGTTCTAGATGGAATTGAACTCATGCTTTATTGAATGCTGAATATCTTTGATCACATCACCGAGTTTTTGCTCTTGTTAAGTTTCCTTAACCTAGATTTTGTACCTTTAATAATAATAATAATAATAATAATAATAGTAATAATGGTTATTATTGTTGTTCTTGTTGTTGTTGTTGTTAAAAGACATGCGCCCAGCATGGCAGGTGTTAGCGACCAATCGATACTACCCTTTTGTTTTAGAGAGGTACTTGAAATCTGCTCTGAACAAAGAGGGTTCCTATTTTCCTTTGTAATAAACACAAGGGACAGCTAAATGAAAACCGCAAAACAACATAAAAACGTTCATAGAAGGGTAAACTCTGCGTGTTTATTGATCCATTCCTTGTTTTAGTAGGTTTTTGTGTGCCTTCAAATACGTACATAGTTTGCTCCAAGTGGCTGCAAAATCAAATACAATCTTGAATGCCCTTTCATAAATTTCTATAGCTGTATGAGCTCTAAACTATGATTTTTGTGATAGAACAATGATGTTAATGACGTTAATGCGTGCTATTATACAGAGAATGAGCAACGTTAGTCTTATCGGAAACTCAAAAAGGATTTTGTGAAGCTGTCGACAAAGAAGTGCAAGCTAACATTATACAGGATGTAAAATACACCACAATATTTCCAGATATTGTAGAGGGGTCTTAGACATGCAATTTGAAATAAAGAATCTATGGTCTGCTTGTTTCAAAACTCAAAGTTATCTCCTACGTTTCTAAAGAATCGTGCAGTT
Organism: Metallyticus violacea; assembly: GCA_030762175.1. Lineage (NCBI taxonomy): Eukaryota > Metazoa > Arthropoda > Insecta > Mantodea > Metallyticidae > Metallyticus > Metallyticus violacea. Next base: position 59,225,240 of record CM060835.1, read on the forward strand.
TGTATGATAATGGCGCCAAGTAAAGGCTAGACATTATTGTCGACTTTTCGTTCATTACTTTTTCATTTTATACTATTATTTGTGGTTATTGGTATTATTAAGTCAGTTTTACAATGTATTAACATCTTACAGCCGATTACAAAATTACAAAGTACAACATTTTTCATATTTATGATTATATAACTAACTATAAATTGCATGAACTGCTGAGAACCGTTCCTCTCTGTCCAGCTATTGTTCTTCTTTTAGGTGTCTATACTCCGTGACTATTTGTTTGCCCTTCATCCAAGTTGTCTGTAACTTTCCTTGTTTTCGTCTTCTTATTGGAATCCATTTATGTATCATACTTGGCATTTTTCTTTTTTCTTTTTCTTTTTCTTTTTTCTTTTTCTTTTTTTTTTTTTTTTTTGTCGGTCCTGGTGGTGTAGTGGTTACCATACTTGCCTCCTACACCCAAAACGCAGGTTCGAACCCGGCCAGGATCGATGGATTTTTTCGTAAAAATCCTAAGTATGGCTTCCTTCGGGAGGGAAATAAAGCCGTGGGTTCCGTGTCGTACATTTACGGCACGAAAAAGAACCTCAAGCCTGAAAGAGAGGCCTCTGAGCAAAATTTGTCGGCCGTTTCACGCCCTGAGTTGAATGGGACGCTGATGACCTGAGATGTTAAAGAGCGTCCATAAATCAATCAATCAAAAAAAAAATCTTTCTTTACCCATTCACATTAGATGACCATTCCATGGTCATTTGTCAACTGTCTTCCTAAAGTGCCATACCCAATATTATTTTTAATTTCCAATTTTTGTCTTATTGTATCATTTCTGGTTCTGTCTCTTTGTGACACTCTTGCTGGCCGTCTTTAGTAAAACATTTACTTTGCCAAAAATCTATTTTGGGTATTTTAAAGTGTCGTATTTCTGCACTATACAAAGCTTCTAAGAATTGATTTATAAATTTGATGTTTTTCGTTTATTAATATGTTTATCCTATAATATAGGATTAAGGGTCGATATTGGAAAGTTTCCTTTCTGTATGCGTTCTCTAATTACTTTTATCATTTTCTCCCACATCAGTAATTATAACACCTAAATATTTATATTTGTCACTATATTTAATCACTCCGTTATTTACAATTAGACTTTGTTTTTCTCCTTCTACGATCTTATAATTAGATTTTTCAAAATTAAACTTTAGGGTCGCTTTTCATACTCTTCAATGAGTTCGTACTCATGTATTCTAGATCATCATAGTCTGCAGTCATCTTTTATCATGTGCAAATTACAAAGTGTAAATAAAATACTCCTATTATCAATCTTGATTGCCATGCCTCCACATTTTTTCTTCTACATATTTAAAGCCTCTTCCAGCTACATTTTAAACAATGTTTCATTTTATATATACTTACCTAATTATAAAATTTTAAAAAATAGCTTACCCTGCAGGACTCAAAATTAACATGTCCGAAACGGCAGACAGTAACTTTATAGAAGTGAATAGCCCCTCTAGACTAAGCTGCATAACACAATAAATCAGTTGCACTAATGCCATATGCTCAGTTTGGGCTTTAGAGATTTTTATACCACTAAATATTAAAAACGTTAACGATGAGCTTTTAAAAGTAGGTTTGAAAAAATTACTTGGCGCTGCTTTTATCCCGTTATGCTTTAAACATGACTTATCAGCATCAAGTTTCAGCTTCTTTATCACCATATAACTCCGTTATTTTTTCGCGTGGACCACACATTCCCTTTGTCTAAGAACCTGCTATGATCTCTGAAAGTTATTAGGTGTAGGTCTCTAACACCAGTAAATGTGATTTGGAAATTCGCACGTCTGGAATTCAAATTATAAATATGAATAATAAAACTATACATTTATAAGGAAACCCTACGGAATCCAAAGTACATTTGACACCAACAAATTTGTAATTATTCTGGTCCAGAAATATGCTATAATTTTCCCTCCCATAAGTGTGTTCACGCAAGGTGGCTTTGCAACATAGAGTCTGCCACCAGTATTTTCTTGCTCTGCAATTTTTTTTTTTTTTTGCTTTTTTTTTTAATAAAACCTTGCATGGTTTTAGAAAACTGCTTTCTCATTCTAAGGCAGAGAAAATAAATCACCATATATAATATAACTACTTTCATCTGGGTGAAGTACATTACTTCCTAAAGAAAGAACACGAAATAAATTCATAAATTACAGAACTATTTAATTTGTTGTCGATTGTCTCATTTGTCTACATTTATTTTAGCACTTTGCCTGAATAAAGATTAATCAATTGTAAACAAAATGCACGAGTTTCTATATTTTGGAAATAAGTGTTAGTTACCTTGTCTGTGGAAATACTTAGAAATGCCACGAAGATGCGCAAAACCTTTAAGACAATATGAACTTGAAAACAATTTTAGGTTATATGTTTTATGTAGTTTTCAAGGTACGGGAAGTAACCATAATGGTCTTGTTCTATTGGCGACACCATGATCGAGTGGTTATAACTCTTATCTTCGACCGAGAGCACTTTAATTTAATCGTAGTGTCCTGGGTGGAATTAAAGAACAAAACTGTATATTTTTTCCCCGGTAATTTGGTTTCCTCCCGTCATTCATTGTGCCAACTATTTCTATCCGCATCTTGATCGGCTGATATGTGGTGCAGGAATGGAACTCATCATTGCACCCCGCCGCATGAAAATCAATGCCTTGATTGACAAGTAACCTGACATTTTCACGCATCCCCATATTCAAGCTGTTTCGGATACTAAACTGCTTCTTGGAGCATTCACTTTAAATAACTTATAAACTGTAATTAACTCAAATTACTGAGTTTATTTTATTTAAGGACGCTTTTTAACATCTCATTTCATTGGCGCTCCGTTCAATTCAAGGCGTGAAACCGCCGATAATTTTTTCTCAGAGGTCTTCCTTCGAGTTTGGGGTCCTTTAACGTCCCATAAATCTACGATCCGGGACCAATGGGACCTTTCCTTCCAAAGGAAGCCATGCTTACGATTTTTATGACCTAAAAATCTATCGACGTCGAACCCACAACCTTTGGTATTGGAGATTAGTATTGTTATCATTAGACCACTAGGACCGACTATAGTGCCTCAAGTTGACAACATTTAAGTTTTACATTACTGTACCATAAATGCGCAAAACAAATCAGCTCATGAATTTTAAATTCACAAACAGAAAGATGGCATGAAATAAAATATCACAAAGAGTTAAGTGGGAAGGAGAGCGTCAGAGCTATAAGACGGTGAAGAGATAGGTAAAACATGAAGAAAGCGCCACTTCTTTTGACACACCAGGAAAAACGCGTCTTGTTTCAAATCCTGTGACAGATTTGCAAGACTTAAGAATTGTCCACAGGAGAGCTTTAACGTACAGTTAATTGTTTTCTTCGTGGCCGTTACGTAGTGGTTTCGATGAGTCTTGTTTCATTCAGATAACGAAACGGAGGAATGTATGGATTAGTTGCTATTTATAGGCTCTGTAGGTAAGATAATGGTGTTTACCATTGTAGTTGTTATATACAATGTGTCCGGGAAGTCCTATACCCCTGTGCGTTACTAGTTTCTTACTAGCATATAATAATAATAATAATAATAATAATAATAATAATATTGTAATTATTGGAAAAACCGTTCGTGTATTGTTGGCTATTATTTTTGGTTATTATTGAAGTATGCCATATGGGAGTACACGAACTTCCCGGACGCACTGTACAGTAACGCAGTATATTCCCATCACTCACACCCACCATGTGTGTATGCTTGTGTGTTGACTCTCCTTACGCAGGTGAGAGGCCACGAAGAAAAAAAATCGTAATGTACATTTTAGTAACCAGCCATCTATTGTGAAAGAAAAATCACTCTGCACACATTTTGCTTGATATCATAAACAAAAAATGAAGATTCGTCATCCTTGGTATTACAAGCAGCTAACACATTTAGTTTAAGGTGCATTCTCTGAATGCATAGTGAGTTTCACCTTTATTGAGAAATATGCTCTCTGCAGTCTCAAAATAACATAACCAGCGCTGGAAACTTTTTCAATAATTATACCTCTATGAATTCAGAAACAAAAAAGGCATGAAATAGAATATCACAAAGAGTTAAGTGCGAAGGAGAGCTCAGAGCTATAGGACGGTGAAGAGATAGGTAAAACATGAAGAAAGCGCCACTTCTTTTAACACACCAGGAAAAACGCGCTATGTTTCAAATCCTGTCTCAGATTTGCAAGACTTAAGAATTGTCCACAGGAAAATTATGCAAATTTGCACAATAGGCTCAATAAATATAGTAAAAGGTAAAACATGGGAAACTGACAATATATAGGAAGGAAGCAATAACTACATTTAGATGATTGTTTAGCTGAATACCTACATATTATAGAAATACTCCCAACAAGCAAGTGATTCATTTGCAGTGCTGCTATTATGAGCTCTAACCATCTTCTTGCAAATTGTATTGAATACCAGAAATCGTTTCAGATATGTTTTTACCTTCATTTATGATTTTTCCTTTTAAATGTGTATTTTACTATGCATTAATAAATGTTTTATAATATATCTAATTTATGTAATAAAATGCCAAATGTAATAGCTTTTATTCCATTAAAGCCGTATGCAATACAATTTTATTTATATTATAAAAATATGATTAGGATACATGTCTTCTTTTTTGTTTTACGTCTAGTAATATGTAGAAATACAAAATGGGGCATCGTGCGTAAGTTCTTTTTCATTCAATTAACTGGTAATAGTTCTAAAACTGCTTTCACTCTTAGGCAAAAGAAATAACAAATCACACACTAAATTCAATAACACAACTAAAATCGTAGTCATCATCTTATATTTTCCTTTTCATTAAAAAATTTATCACGTAGTTCTAATCCAAGAGCAATATATTCTCATATTGATTCAGTCACCTCCAGAAACCGATATGCATTTTCTATTCTATAACAGGTTTATGCCCTAATGGACTTTTGTAAAGTTGTGTGGAAATAAATGTCGGTTTGATCAGAAATTAAAGTGAAATATTAACTCTCAACCATGCAAATAGTGCAGTTTGCATTATCTCAGTTTTTTAGAACATTTTCCGCTGTATGCTTATTTGCGCCCTCACAAACTGTTTTTTTTTTTTTTTTTTTTCATGTGTCGTTCACAGTAAAAAGCAATGCCAAAAGTGGCGTACATAAACATAACATAGTGTAGTCAGGTTAATTAATGCGGCTATTCACAATAAATTACATAAAAATTGTGTACATAGCTGTCATATGATGACGTGAAATGTTGGAAACTCCAAGTTTTCATGTTCGTATTGATGGGATTTAAAGCATATTTCATGTATCGAACACCGCATAGAGATGACATAATGGCAAATTGAACGATTACTTCACCAGACATCGAGCGAGTAATTCAGCAACTATCCGTTTTATTGCTATTTTCGACAAAGGAAGTTATCTTAAAATGTTAACTTTTATGTCTCATATACATTGTGATAGTTTGTGATTGCTTTTTATCACATGTTCATAATGTGATTATGTTAAAATTTAAATTTCATTGTGAGTGCATCGTTCGTACAATACTTATACAACTAGCTGCTGCTACCTCGTCTCCCTTCTCCCTCTCATGTAATGATATCACCTTCTTTTCTCCCCCTCCTCTGACGTAACTATCTTCAGTACTTTCTTGCGGCTTTTAGTATTTTCCTACAGAAATTATGATCATTAAGGTTTGTTTTCTGTGTTTTCAATTTTTTACTTACATTCTATAAATTTTGTTGTACTGTGTATTTTATTTTCTATAAAATTTTCTTGATTTATCAAATTAACTTTTACCGTATTCTCTATCAAATTAAGCTATGTCTAGCTTATTGTATACAGTTGACCAAAAACGTACTGTCCGGTTTTTTGCGTTGCCCAAATAAGAAGCGTCGGCAAAAAATTAAGTTAAGGCAAAACGAAACTTTGCCGGAGTTAAGTTGTTAAGCTGGTAGGTTAAATTTGTCTCATTGTTTTCCAGTATTCCGAAAAGTGCGATCAAACATGAACAGTTATATTTTCTATGAAAACTCGGTAAACGCAAATGCAGCGGTGCAGAAAATATGCCAGCCCGTTGGTGTTGATGCTGTGAATAAGTGGACGGTACAAAGTTCCAGGAAGGCAACAAAAACCTCCGCAATGGGTCATGGACAGGAAGTCAAGTAACGTCAATGAATAATGAGGCTCTCTTAGCCTCTTGAGACATAAACAGCCAGACGTACGTGGAAGTGGCACACTCATTCAATGTTGACTGTTTGATATAATATTTTCCTTAGTAATAAGCGGTCTACTCCTTACTAGTTCAAGATTGCCTTATGCGTTTCCATTTCCAATAATATACGAAAAATACAACTCGGTCGCTGAGCTCTACACAATTTGACAAATGGCTGAGAAGAGGGGGCAAAATTAAGCCTGTTTTATTGTTATCAAGTCAGTAGAAGGATAGAATGTTCAAATTCGATGAAAAGCGGATCCTCTATAACGTTCCAATACGCCGACAACCGAAACCACCACTGCATCAAAAGAAGATTGTGCTCTGTATTTGGTGAACTGTATGGAGTGAACTACTTCCAACGACCTAAAACATCAACATGTACTCTAAGCATCTGGAACGAGTTCATGAAAAGCTGAAAACTTACGAATTGCAAAGGCATCTTTTTTACATGATAATGCAAAATAAAATACTGATAAGATGACTCTCCGTCTGATCTGAAACCGATAGATTTTTGGTGAACCTATAATCCGCAGTTTTGTCCTTTGCTTATTCAATACTTGAACAAAGAAATAACTTGAGCATGTTTCCTTCTTTAGTGTGATGTTAAAAATTAATATTATATCTTAGTAGTGATCAATTGCTATAAGAGTGGAAGTGGTATTATCAGTTTCTTGGGGACAATTTTCTACCATAAACACAATTTAGTTCTCGTATATTTAAATTAATTCCGTATATTATTGGAAATGGAAACGCATAAGGCAATCTTGGAATAGTAAAGAGTAGACCGCTTATTACTAAGGAAAATATTATATCAAACAGGATACACTTAACATCTAGTGAAAGTTATAACAAGCTTATATATGAGTACAAAAAATTTAATAGATGTAAATGGGAAGTCAACATAAGAAATAAAAGCAGACTGTGGTCTAAAAAACAAGTATATAGTCTCTCTCCAATATTATGTAATATATATGAGATATTCTTAAAGATTGCAAATAGATTGTATATAAAGGAATAGAGTTAGGACAGAATAGGTGAGCAAATAGTTTGCTATTAGCAGATGATATATCATTAATTTTAGACATGGAAGATAAGACTACAAAAAATCAATATACCAAATAAATAAAATAAATAAGGAATACAATATAATCATTTCAAAGACTAAAACAAAAAGAATTGCGTTCCGAAGAAATATCCAATAAATATAAAAATTGTGATAGAAAACAAAATAATAGAACAAGTATCACACTTTCAATACGTAGGTTGCGATGTCACATATGAACAAGATCAAGATGTTAAAATTAAAATACAATAGTTCCAAGCTGTGTGTGAAACAATTAGAAATAATTTGAAAAACAAAGTGAAAAAGACACACAATTAAGATACTACATAGCCATGGTTTTGCCAGTTATTTTTATGGAAGTGAGGCTTGGACGTTAATAAAGAAATCAAGCAGTAGAAATTCGCTTTTTACGATCTGTCAAAGGTTGCATAAAAGTCGTGTAAGAAATGAGGGTATAAGAAAAGAATTAGAAATGCAGCCAATATTGCAACAATTAGGGTATTATAGATCAGAATGGGTAAAACATTAAAAATAATGATAGAAGATAGAATACCAAAAAATATGTTGGCATATAATCCGAAAGGAAAAGGATTAATTGGAAGGAGAGGGGAGGGTTGGTAGAAACAAAACTGTGAGATCGGAACAGGTACGACCTAATTCGTGATAGAAGAAGAAATTATCGGAAACTGTTCGATTCATTCTTACATTTCTTATACCGCTAATGCCAAATAGTTCTCAAGTTAGAAACTTTTGAAACCCCTTTCTTTGCAGTCGCTCCTTTATGGTAGAGTCTGTTTCTAATAATTAGTGTATAGGTATTTATTTTGTAAATTATAGCTCAAAGGATTAGATTGTTCGATTCTGGTTTTATTTATAGTGCGTGATATTTTATCTCACTTAAGTCGGGAGCTATATACATTTTTGTGAGCAAAGCTACAACGTAATATAATCTGCTTGAATCATCGTTATATTTACAAATGTACATAACTAACAAAAACTTCAATATATCAATGACTTCCTCGTTTATTACACGTGATGAATGAACACTATTATTAAATAAACAGAACCCCGGAAGCAGGAAATGGCTTCTCTACAGAGTTGCTCGCCTCTGAGAGAACAATGTAGGCAATAAACAAGTTCGTGCTCTTTAACGAGAGAGACGGCGACCTACAAACCAACTCAGTGGTCTTAACAATACCTGGAGCGAGCACTAGCCTGCTTTAAGTAGAATTTATGTGGTGGAAGATATGGAATTCCACCCCTTGTTTCGGGCGATATCTCATGCGGGTCCGTAAACAACGAGGTTTGTGTGTAACGAGGCCGGTCCACGCCTTTTTTCTCCAACCGCAAGCCCTTCTAGCTTTCTGCTCCGATTGAGACCCGAGTATTTTTTTCTAGATAAATAATGGTTGTTAAATGACATATTTTTCTGCTAAAAGAATCTTGAAATAAGTTTAAATGCCTATAGGATGTAATTCTATTTAAGGGTTTAGAAATTAATTCGTTTGCATTTATTACTAAAATGTAGTTTATAGCAAGACCAACTGCACTATCCAGATCGCAATGCAGTAAAAAATGGCGGCCATTATCGCCCTACTGCTGCCAATACAAGCACGAACATTTTACTCAGTGTAGATACACTATTTATCGTTAGAAAATATTTGGATGATTTAAGAATCTGAAAGTGTTTACAAACAAGATTTCCCTTACGTAACCGAAATATAAAATTATATGAAATAAGCATAAAATTCATGTGCAAAAAGGTGGTTAATCAACTATTGCCTTTTACCGTTTATTGCAGTGTAGTAAGTAATGAAATAATAAAAAGAACACTAATTATAACACCAGCAACATGCATAAACAAGAATAACTTAATATAGTACTTTTAACTAATATACCCGCCTGAAAGTTATTGTAAGCAAATTTACTGCAGTGCAAAATTATTGGGCATTTAAACACACTGCGTTTATATACAAATTTGACTTTTGGCTTTTGTGAAGTCATACAAATATAATACGGTTAACAATTTATATCAAATTACAATGCTCTCTACAAGTAGAACAAACACTTTTAACCAAACCACTGTGAAAGATAATGCAATGCAAAATAAACTTTGCCTTATATATGTGCAAGAAAAATTTGTAGCTTATATCGAGAGCTCTGCTGAATATGTAATTTTATTTGCATAAGAAAGCTTCAATTATTCTAATGCAAACTTTATTTTACCAGCTTTTTCTATATCCAAAGTTTAGAAATGAAGTCTTGACAAAGTGTAGCAATGAAGTCACTCTTTCAATTCACAAATGTTATTATTTTTATTATTATTGTTATTTTATTATAAGAAAGAAAAGTCATCAATTTATACTATTTACTCCATCTTTTTCACTCCTTACTTCCACTACACTCCAAGATCGAACTGAACTTATCCATAGGTAAGCACAAATCTTTAAAAAATACTCTAACTTCCAAATTATTGAACACCTTAATCCTAATCGACATAGGACACCATTACACACACACACACACACACACACACACACACACACACACACACACACACACACACACACACACACACACACACACACACACACAGGCGTATCACCGAAAATGAAGTATAATGTTCCAATATCCTTATGATTGGTTGAGAATAATCATCGTAAATTCTAATAATATTTGGTCTAATAATTAACATAATCATAGATAAAACAAAAAGAAGTACTAAATAAATAAAACGATTAATATACTTAATAGGGATCTTGTCTTTAGGGTTTTTTGATTTAGCCTTTTTTCATTTATAATTAATGGCGCAAACTGAAACGGTTGCAAGTATTAGTTAATAGAAGCAGAAGTTCCAATAAACATGGGTCGGCAAACAAGCCATGTGCGAGATAATTGCAAAAGTGTGAATACAATCCGCAACTGACTTAATTAAGAAATATATCCCTAATTACTACAAAAGGATTTGAAAAGTAGACTTTTCGTTTAATTTCCATTCTAAGTTTGCTCAATTTTACCATAGCATGTTACATGTTATATACATGTAACACACCAAATTATATACTGTACACTCTTACCCGTTAAGGTGTTCGAAGTGTTGTCCTTGCATCTGGACGCAATACTGCTCTCGTCTCTGCAATGAGTTTCGAAATTTCTCGGAAATCCCCAGAATTTTTGACAAGCATATACAATTCTCTGCTTTAGTACTTCAACCGTATCAATGGGAGTGCTCTACACTATACTTTAAGGTGACCCCAGACAGAAAAATCCATAGGAATGAGATCAGGTGGTCGTGGAGACCAAGTTACAGGCACTCCTCGACGTATCTATCTTGGACCATATCTCCGCGTTAGATGTCTTCTTATAGTAGCAGCAAAATATTCCCGCGTTCCATCATGCATATACCACACATTTCGACGATGCTCAAGGAGAACATCCTCAAGCAATCAATTGCGGCAGATTCGGCCGCAGAAACCGAAGGTATCTCCGTCCATTGAGTTTATATATATAGAATGTATGGCCCAATGAGACGATTACCAAGTAACCCTAACCATACATTCAATGAGAAACGTTGCTGATTGGTGACTCATGAACAGCATCTGGGTTTACTTGGCTTAAATAAAATGTTACCTAGGGTTGACTACAACCTGTTGTTGCATTCACTAACAAAAATTCACTATAGGATCAAAAACCGGATCACTGAGACATTGAACTCTTTGGAGGTAATAAGGGTACAGTGAATTGCAATGTAAAATTCTCCATGCTGTGGCTTAGTGCATGCACTTGAGTGGCATTTCATCTCGCCAAAATTCCCAGAGAGACTTGTGCTGCTTCCAACCCCATATCCCCAACTTCAGCCGTAATGTGTGCAGGCCTCCCTGCTCCCCTGCCACATACAAAATCAGCTGTTCTTTGAGGCGCTGATGGGTCATTTTAAATGTGCGACTTTCAGGGTGTCTTTGGTCAGGGTATTTGACAGTACAAATGTGCAGCCTCCAGTGCATTCCGTTAACTCTATCATAAATGAAATGCATGTCCGCATACTCTGCGTTGCTGTGCAATTCATTTTTGATTATATATACAGTTCAGTACACCTGACTGTTTAGACAAGATCTGACTGCTACGACTGTGTACTATACCAATTGTCTATCGTGCATGGTTTAATAGCAACACCACCTGTTTGCAATGTTCAGTTTGGTAAACGACGAGCACATAGCGGACCGCTTTTAAGTGCGCAACGAATGACGCATATGATATGTACAATGATAAAGTCAGTTATGGCTCCTAACCACACATTCGCAATAATAAATCTCGCACACGACTTGTTTGCAGACTCACATTTACTGGAAATTTTGCTTCTATTATCGTATACTTTCAACGGTTTCAGTTTGCGCTATTAATTTTGATACACTCTGTATATATGTGTGTCTAATCTCTTTTAATGAAAAGGTCATAGTCTTCCTTGGCAATACTTATAAAACAGGTGTACCTGTCTTTTTTTAACCTCACTTGCAAAGGAGTCGAAACATGTTATCGCATCCTGCTTACATCATTCATTAAAATTATATTCATCTCGCACCAAACCCCGCTTCGTACATTCTTCCAGATATTTCCTAAACTTCACTGTCACATATGATGGTAGATTAGGGTGAATTGCACAGGGAAAATGTGTTCCCTAACGTAAATGATGGTTCAAAATGTTTAATATACGCTACATTTTTATCATTAACCTCAAGATTTGCACAGTGTATACTCTTTATCCACTTCTTCTTTAATGACTTTCTTTAGAAAATTTAAATATATTATGCGGTGAACTGCCATTATTACAGGTACAATCGGATACACAACAAGAGCGACCCGTGATGTACTAAACACTTTCTATTATTGAAGTTCCTGGTGTAAATAAATGTTAACTTTATATAAAGCGAAAGAAGTAACGTGCTATTTTTCAAATATAAATCAATGTAATAAAAAACCACGTAACTGCAACGAACCAAATAAACAAACCCATGTGGTTAATAGCAGCAACAATCCTGAACCTCAATGCCGCCATTTTGTGTACTATCGATATCGGCAATGTGTTCTGAGGATTGGAGTTGGTCTTGCTTATAGGATTAGAAGCAGTTTTTACATCATTCATTAATGTAAAAAATAGTTTGTCATAATTTGCTTACATGCACAATGTTCTTAATTCTATAGGAGAATGTAAAACTATTGGAGCAGTAAATTTTATCACAACTTTAATGAATATAAAACATTTTGTATAAGTCAATGGGAAACTTTATTTGTTTGATCTGTATTTAATTATTAGTTACGAAAACTAGTATGTACATTAAACTGACTTTTCCCCTAAACATTTTTGTATAACAATGTGCAGATTATGAAAAGAGGATTGTTGCATCTAACTAAGAATGCCACTGGAAAGTCCAAGGCAAAAATGTTATAAGTGTGCATCTCACGTATAGTCGTCTTGTTTTCATTATGAATTGAGCGGTATCTAAAAGAGTTTTCTTGTCGCTTAATTGTTGGTGTTTAAATCTTTGTGTAAGGATCCGTGCCGCGTCATAACTGCAATTATTATTTTTATCAGTCAATAATTCAAACTGAGACATCCAAAGCACAAATGGAAACAAGACTACTATAGTTACCTGCTTAACCTACTTAAAGTTTTTATGAGGGAGAGATGAACATATTAGCCATAAATAATTTATTTATGAAATGAGATCCGCCGCGTAACATTTTTGAACAATTACTTCTTATTCTTGCAAATAAAACTCTTAACTGCAATAACAAAAATAAGAAAATAATTTCAAAAAAGACTGACTTTTGCAGAATAGTAGAAATAGGTAGGAAAGTATGAAAACAGCAAACATGAACTCTTCCCGTAATGTTTGATAGTTCACGAATATCATTTCTGTTCACTTAGATATTTTATGAAGTCATCAATAAAAAAGGAATTTTGCAATAAATCCGAGCTCTAGTTATTATATAATAAATATAAACTTATTAAGAATGCATTGCTAAAAAAAACAACGTTCTGCTAATTTAATAGTGGGACCTATTGATAAATTTCAGATTACAATTTATGCAAAATAGTCATCGCCAGAAGTATTGGAATCGATTGATTTATATAAAACCCAACACATTTCTTACTTTATTTATTCGAGTGGAAATTCGTCATTGTCCCGAGTTTAAGGTCATATTAAAGGAAATATTTGGGATTTTGTTTCCCTGTCACGAGATGACCAAAGTTTATCTCTTAATCCTTATTGTTGGCTTTTATGTTTGGTATCTGTTTTCGATATTTTGTTCTAGTCACTGTGAAAATACAATATACATTAAATCAATGGATCTTCCTTGTGGCTCAATATTAGATTACGAATTCAATTACAGTTACTCGAAGGAAATACCAGAGAGAATTGGACGTTCGCACCCCGCCCCCCTCAGAAAGAAATACAAAACTGGCACCACTGTAAACAAACAGAGAATTTTATTTGACCAGATTGTGGACACTGCAGAATACCGCTGGATTTTCATGAATTTTTTTGAGCAACTGAACGATTTTAGAGTTGGGTCATGGATATTTTGAACAAGGTGGCGCTACATGCCATACATCATACCAATTCATGGCACTAATTGAAAGTTTCTTTGACAGATGGATAATTTCCAAGAACCTCTGATCATCTAGAGCTGGTGATTTGACAACACCGAAGTAATTAATTCCCAAATATACTGCACATTTGAGGAATAATAAGTTTAGGCTAGCTTCATTTGTTTTGAAATAAAGAAAGAAAGAAACGAGTTGGTTCTACATAAATTACTCTTTATTTTATGTGTTATAAAGTAGAATAGTATTAATAAAATAGTTTTCAATTTCCAAAATTTTACCCTCAAACACTTTCAAGTAATGGTTTGAAAGTATTGTCCTGATCTTAGAAGCATAAGGTGGGGAGTTTTTGGGGAAAAAAAGGCATACGTTTTATTTAATCTCAAAAATTGTGTATACATTTTAAGCATGACTTGTGGATCAGGTCATCCAATTAATCGCTCAGGGCCAGCCCGCCTACACCTAGAGTCTATAATGGAAACACTAGAGTAATTCTAATAAATTCTAATGTACTTAAAAAAAGGTTATGTGTCACGCAAGGAGATGATAAAAATTGCCTGCCTTAATGTTGAAAGCATTTTGACATTTGCTCATGAAATTATACTTTATGCTTCTAAATTTTCTTCTGAGATATTAAATTGGTCTTTGGAAGTCAGTAACCTTGGAGTTTCTCTTCAAACTTTTCAATTGACTTTGACTAAGTGGCGTGAGGATCACTGTCAACGTAGTAGGTCGACAAACCCCTGAAAAATAGATATACAATATTTTCCGGATATAATCCAGCAAAGGCAGCAAGTCTCTTCCAGGCAAAGCCCTTTGTACCGCACGTATTTACAATGGTATATTTTCCATTTTCTAGAACAGCCAGCAAGGTTCGGAACTCCAACAACTGTCTCGTTGCGCATTTTTTAATCTCGTGCAAGATTTAAAATCTTCATCTGCACGGTGAAAAATCAGAAGGTGCAAATATCGTACACAGGAGATCGGATACTTCGCATAAAAATATGCATGCGTCCTGAGAATGATGAATCCAGGTCATTGTGAGTGTGATGGTCAGAATAAAAGCTTGCTGGGAACTGAGAGCTTGAGAAATGATTAATGACGAACTCAGTACTAGGATTATCTCTGACTACTGATTGCTGAGCTATTAAAAGATTTGGATAGTTCTCAAACAGATGCCTTACATCTATATTTCAGAGCATTGTATTCTTTTGAATTTTCTCTTAACATAACTCCATGCAACAAATTATAACTAAAGAGGGAATATTAAAGTAATTTTAAGCTCAGAGGCTTATTTTTATAGTTTTCTAAAGTTATCTTAGAATCTAAAGAACTAAACTACCTATACGTAATTTCGTTAGCATTACTAACATGAAAACAAAATATAATCTCTTTTTGCTTTCGTTTCTTAATATCAGTTTATTCATTTCAAGCAAAGGGCATAGGCTTCTTTAACTGCAGAACCTTTTTAGGTTACATTTTTAGGTTTGGTTAAGTATTGAATGAATGTACCTACACAATTTACAAAGACAAATGTAATTTTTGTCACCATCTCAATATATGAGGATGTTCAACAAAGTGTTGTCATATTTTTTTTTTATAAACTTCTTTATTTATCTTCATAATTTTGATGATTTTGCTCAATGTGTTCCCCGTTTGATTATATGCAACTGTTCCATCGTTTCTCCCAGTCCTCAAAGACCGCTGGTAACCATTTTTGACAGGTCCTTCATAATCGCCTCCGCAGCCTTCACCATTGCTTTTGATGATGAAAAAGGCCTCCCACGAAAGTTTTTCTTCAATCCGGAAAAAGCAAAAAGTCGCACATGACTAAATCTGCGCTTGAAAAGGGTAAGAAATGCAATTCACATTCATTTTATGATATATTCAGCAATAACGTTTGCGATATTCGGCCATGTATTATCGTGGTGCAATATTCAGTTTGCTGTAAGTCTTTTGCGTGTAATATAGCGTTGCAGAGTTTTCAAATCACCTCTGTAGTATTGCCCAGTACAACTGCGTGCGTAGGCAGGTAAACTCTTTCTTGAATGTCGGTAAATGAGATAATTGTAACTTTCACAGCAGAAGCAACCACTTTTACTAATTTTTTGGTGTTAGCGATAATGGAGATTTTCAAACAGCGTTTCTCTTTGCTCTGAGGATAGAAATTATGTGGCCAAGATTCATCAGCAGTGATTATCTTTGAAAGAAACTGCGCAGAACAAGAATGAAGATTTGTTGAGGAGAAGACAGAATTACAAGGCAGCCATTGTTTGTCACCTGTCACCTCCATTTTGCTGTAGGCGGAAAACTAAACATGTCTCAACTTGCACACCTCTCATAGGCGGGAACCGGAAGTTACAACGATGAAACTAGAGTATCGTGTGTACATCGCGCATTAAGATAACAATATATCATAAAATTAAATTTTAACTTGAGAAGTGATATGTATAAAATATTATGATAAATTTTTATTGAACAGCTCTCTTATGTATGAAACTTGTTCTGACCAAGATGAGATTCTTTTTCTCGCCATGGCTTTAAAGAAAGAAAATAGTTTTAATTGTCCAAAGTATTTTGTTACCCCTTATTTGTACAGTTGTATTAGATATTCTGTAATGACCTAACTTAAACAGGCAACAGGGCGTTTTTTAATCCTTGTATCATTTAAACTATTGAATTAGCTGAATTTTACAGAATACCCTTTACAACAAACAGGTAGACTGTGTTGAAATGTATGTAACTTCCTCACTTTTACTGCACTTGTAAATGCTTCTACCAACATCAGTTTCTAAAGTGAGGGGAAGCCCGTACGTTTGAAAATATTCGTGAGGGTAGAAGTGATTTTTAGAAATGTTATCATGGGGATGACAAAGGGAAATATATGAAGGAAATGCATCCCTTAATAATGGATGAACTTTTCACTGTGTGGCTTTATGCTAACCGAGATTTTAGCTTCTCAGTTCAATATTCCCAAAACTAAGGATTCGTTAAATGTAAAGTTGCAGAATTCGTGTGGAAGTTTGGAGCGAAACTTTTTAGCAAAATGACACAATTTTACTATAAACTTACAAAGTAAAAGGGAAAACAAAAAAAAATCCTTGATATTCAACACTGCAGTGGTAAAATACAAAAACAGTTTTCATCAAAGAACATTAAACAATTGGTCATTTCCCACCGCAAGAAAAATGTCAAATTTTTATAAAGGACCTGTATAAAATTATATTTTTGGGAGAAAGTCATAATGGACGCTGTTATACTTTTTACATTCCTAATGCAATAGAACGTTACTATAGCTATGTGCCTATTGTTACGCACAGATTTTAAATATCAACATTTTGCAATGACGATAACAGGAACTGCAATTTTATGGATGAAACAACTTATTCTTAATGGAGGTGAGTTGTTTTTGGTTTTTAGAGGGAAACCGACATGGAGAAACATTTCTCATTTTCTGTAAAATATTGGGGAAGATTACTTCTGAATAATTGCTGCTGTCTTTGACAAATCGATGAATGAATTTCTTGTGGTCTCAGAGAGTGAAAAGAGAAAATGTTTTGCTTCCAGTAATTGCTGTACCTCTTTGTGTAACGAAATGAAAGTGAACAAAGGTATGCAGTTTATTTACTCCAAAAGAGCACATTTTGCACATTTGGTTGTAGAAGGAATTTGGAGAAAGAATTCTAATGCAGACAAATTAATCGCAACGTTTTTTTTAAAAAATATTCATGAAAGTTTCATTGTTACTGCAAAAAATTCAGTCTGATAGCTTAGCTCTATCTCATGCACTAAATAATGCGAGTTTAAGCTAAAAATACTAATTCAATAATTATATAAAAAATTAATCAAGTCAACAGAAGCTTTTTCGATTCTAAACTATCGCAAATACCTATCTCAATATGTACTGCAGCACATTAACTATTTCAAAAGTGTAAGAAAGTTTGATGATTCTCAACTTATGAAACCGCCACGGGTGGCCGAGGTCGTTAAGGCACGGACTCGTGAGCGGGAGGTCTGGGTTCGAATCCCGTCAGGATAGTCCTCCTTGCTGAGGTTTTTTCCAGGTTTTCCTCAGTCCTCATAAATGACTGGAGAGGTACCCTAAACTAAACTTAGGCCTGAACGATTCCTTCCTAAAAATAAATCCTTTCCCAATATATAATTTCATCTCATGTATCATCAGTGTCCATCGCCTGTGGTGTCTCTGTAACAAAAACGGGCGTTGAACACCATTCACTCATTCATTCATTCCTTTCAAGTTATAAAAAACGTAGAAGTTAAAGGCTAGCACTAAGTAAAGTTGTTGTAATTTTCTTTCAATGTGCTCACAAAGAATTTCCTTGTAGTGTCTCTAACTAACAAGGTTAAGTTTAGAGACCAGGTGTGAATATTACACATTTTATATCTATTTTTTCATTTTTTTTCCTCTTCAATTATCTCCGGTAAATGTTCTTCCCGGTTTAATAAATGTATATTTTCATTACTACCATTTACAAAAGGAATTAATTTTTGTGAATTTAACCTATATACTGTTCCAGTATTATTGCAATGCTTGAGAAAGTGATTCTAAAGTTTACGGCCTTTGAAAACGTATAGTAGATGTGCACTGAATTGAAAATTCTCTTATTAAGTATTGTGTATAGGCAGGCTAGTATGAAGAGATCCTAGCAAGTGGGTATTTGAGAGAGGTTCCAATTTACTTTTGAGTACATCATTGCGGTACATGTTTGTTGTATAAGCTTTACAGAAGTATTTGCAAACAAAGAATTTAATGAACGTTTACATACAGCTATGTTTTTAATTCGATGTTGAATTCCAGTTTATAAACCTGGATTATTTAGAACTGCATAGAAGACAATGTACTCTGCTAATGTGACTCGGAAGCCGTACTTTTAGCTAGTAATTATGAACATCTCGTTGTTTATGTCTAAAGGATTCAGTAGATTTGTGACTTTTATTACACTTCACTCTATCAGTGAAGATTAGTAATAATAATAATAATAATAATAATAATAATAATATAGTGAATCAACATGTTTAAACATAACTTTTAAAATATTATGAACATCATTTTATCGTCCTCTTTAGGTAATTTAAATTTTAACTCTTCCTTGTGGATATATTTTATTATATATTATATCCCTCGTGAACTTTTATATAAGAAATAAACGAAAATTTATTCAAAATCAAAATATACATGACAAGAATAGTAGACGAAAAGCAAATCTACATATTCCAGCTTCAACACTTTCATTCCATCAAAAAGGAGTTTATTATGAATGCATTTTATTACACAATGTTCTGCCCTATAGCCTAAAACCTTTAATAAACAATGATAATTCCTTTAAATCTTCTCTTACAAAACACCTATATAAAAAGGCCTATTATTCTGTAACGAAATATATGAATGACAATATTATACTGAGTTATAAAAACTCCAAATGATTTATATCAATGCATATATAAAATGCATATAGTAAAATTTGTATGATTAAGTGACTTGTCTGTTTTTTTTGTTTGGTTGAGTTGGCCTAGGTGTTCTTTTTCATTTTTATTGTAATTATTTATGTAGATGTAGACAATTTTTGTAAATGTAGATTGAATGCTGCTGTGGTAATTGTATATGATAAGTTCTATATTCGTAGGTCTCTATGACTGCTTCGCGAATTCACTGAATGCTCCAGGAACTAAACTAAACTATGAATTATGCACTTATTTATCCTAGTATAAAACGTTTTAAAGTAGATTAAAACATTTTCTCACCAAAATTTGTAGTAAGCAAGAGCTATCCATTAAATTATACTAGGAATAAACTTTTGCGAAAGTCAAGGGATATTTTAAACTCCTATATCTTTTTTTTAACAAGTAAGCCTAAATACCCCTTGTTCATGTATCTTAAATTTTTGCTTTTAATTTTAAAACTAGTAAACATAAAATGCTGCATTTTGTAGCACTTATTATTATTTATTTTATGTACTTTTACCAACAACACTTGTTGTTTCGTTAATATTAACTTGTAACCGTTAATAATAATAATAATAATAATAATAATAATAATAATAATAGCTTCTGCGTAATAACTTCTTCTTAACCATGCTCTAGCAGCACTTGTAATGTATTTCTCTCCCTATCCCTTTCTCTCTCTCTCCCTCTATCTCGCGATAACAAAAACTTAGGTGATGAACTTTGAATAACCATGTTGAAGTTACACTTGTAGCAGTTGTCACTCTTAGCATCTTGTACGATCTTTACCCTCACTCTGCTGCTACTTGCTACTCTTTAGCGTACAAAGAAACACCTTAAATGCCTAAAGAAACCGTGGAAATGTGTATGTGGTTTGCTAAAAGGAGATAACAGCTTTAGCAGCATTTAAGAAAACAAATATTAATATAGCCTCTTTTATTATAAAAATTAGTGAAAAAATCCAAACAATAACAAATGTTGGATTAAATTTGATATGTGCATTACACTTAAATCGATTACCAAAATTTGACATGCAATAATATATAAAACATTAAAACATGAACAAAAACTGTTTTTAATTATTCTTTTAAGCCTTTCTACAAAACAGTCCTGTTCATCTACGAAATTGTTTAAAATGGGAGACAAAGAAACCAGCCTGACTGGGTTAGCAAAACATCTTTAATTACACCTCGTAGAGGAAAAAATTACAAAACAATTAAGCAGAAAACAAATAACTCTTTTAGCGTAGCAACATCTGAAACAAATTCTTCCATATCAAAGCCCAGTAACTGCAAAAGCAAAACTTCAAGATTTCTCCCGAGAAAGCATATATTAAACGTTTACATTTTATACATTATAAATACATAAGATAATCCTGAAGGAGTCCTTAACAAACCTGGGTCTCAAAAGTAAGCAAGAAGCTCCGTTCAATTTATAAATAAAACCGAAACAAAGCCCCATTTCCTCGGAACTTATTGGGTATGTCCTATCACTCGAGGTATTCAGAGAAGAATACCCTTGCACTACCACGGAGTGAGGTACTAATCCCCCGAAGGCAAGACATGTGTTGATCAATATAATTAAACTCGAAAGTTAAGCAGCCACGATCACATGGTAGTATAAAAAAGATGAGCATGAAATATCGATGAGGTGCGGTATTTTAATACAGCAATGACACAAATTGAATTGTAAAAATGTTTAAATAAAATTACTATCAAAATAAAAAAAGTGTATTCATTATGCCTTTCATAAAAAAAAGTCCTAAATTGTTCCTCTTTTTCTCATAGATTGAGGAACTTAACCTTGAGGTGATAAAATAAACATGTTTACAAAAATGAAAAAAATCTAACGTTAAAGATATGCTTTGCCTTTAAGACACATTAAAAAAAGAGAATGAATACATTGACTTTTCGATTAAATGGAAAAGGAAGAAAAAAATCTTGTCATCAGTTAAGAACACCATTATGTCTAGGCACAATTCTGTTACTATTTTAAATACTTGCAGACTCCAAAATCAAGTCATAACGGTAACAATAGCTATCTGAAAATAATGTTAGTTCTACAAAAACAGCTTTCCTCAGTATTGTTTCATCAGCTGATATGAATTGTTCTTGTGTTAAATATTTTCGGCACGAGATTACTTAAGTAATTTATGCTTTACATACGCTAACTTTTCTCGGCTTCAGAGCAACGGTGGAGTTCTGTTTTAGAGAAAAATAGAAACCGTTGCCTCTGTATATCAATTGAAACTATATACGATTAACAGAGATATGCACACATGGATTAGATATTATTTATTTAAACTAGTAATTCTAAGACCGCCTGTCTTCTCTTTCGCACTACCATTGTATTTACAATACATGTTACTGTAATTTTAGTTAACTAATTTACAAGGCAATTCATTGATATTATACCTTAAGTGCACTAACCAGTAAAAAATACTGACACTACAATGAACAAAATAAAGTTTGGACCGCCTCTCTGGTCTAATGGTGGCATTTGCGACTAATAACTATTCGGAGGTCCTAGGTTTCGAACTGTTTGGATTAAGTATTTTTGGACTTTTACCTTACTCTGAGAGGGCGAATACCAGATAGCTTTAAGGCACCAAGAACTCCGACCTCACTTGCGCCATTATTAATTAGTTTCATTTCATTCATCCCTACAGACTTACCTACAGTGTTCAGCCTACAATCTACAAACTTCACGAGGAGACCAATACAGTCAAATCGATATATATAGCCAGAGAAAGGGGATTATGGAGATCAATGAAAATTCGTAAAATAGTGTCAATATCTAAAGAACTATTGTTTTCTCCCTTTACAATAACCTTTGAAGATTAAGTAGAAATGGAGTACGTGCAGAAAATATACGGTTATGAAGAGTACAATAATGGCACCACTTATAACATTAAATGCAACAAATGCACTTTTCTCTCATTTTAACTATTTGGAAGGGTTTTCCACACACATAACAGTTTCCATACTTGAAACTTGAGAAAGCTCACTGAATCATCAAGAACCCCAATGTCAGAGGAGACTTCATGAATGATTTTAGTGTTCTTCTTCCACGTTGGTCAAGAGGAGGAGACTTAAAAAACGACGTGCATGTTCCATGTGCTGGGTCAAACGAAGCACATTTAAAGGGGCTGAAGTATCAGGATTAGAAATCATCGTGCTGAATTCTTTTTAGCTACTATCTCTCCTCTTCTATTCCGATGACTTTGATTCGTGTAGAATGTCTGTAGGCAATGAAAATAAACCATGCCGGTTATTAAGGTGTTAATTTCTGAGTTTTAAAACTTATTGCAACAATAATAGCAATGGAGCGATAAATGTTTCATGTGAATCAGGGTAACATTTCTTCTGCCTCAAGAATAACTTTTTTATCAAAAACTGGAGCTATCGTTCTTTCTTCAGCAAAGTCAGGATGATTTGTTTTCAATGACCTTAGCATAATACTTTATTATGGCAGGCATATGATTAACATCCTAGCCACATTAAAACTGTCATTAATTCAATGTTTCTAATTTGGGAATTTAGAACCGGTAATACAAATTTTCTAACTATGGACATTTATAATTTCGAGCCATTTAGAAAACAGAAAACGGAAACTACTAACGCCATCATAAGAATTGCAGGTCACCATCTTTTAAAAAGGAAGACATCAAACAGAGCATTGTTGGCCAGCAGTAAACATGGAAGTAATGAAACTGTTATACCAGAAGATTCTTATTTCATACAAATTCAATATATAAAAGTGTTGTCAACATTATCCACAAAATTACGGAACTATTTGTCACAGATATTTGAGTGTCAATAGCTTTACTGTAATTTCTAAATATGTAATAAATGGTTATTTATGTGGCCAGGACCGATGGATTTTTTCGGGCGTAAAAATCCTAAGTATGGTTTCCTTCGGAAGGGAAGTAAAGCCGTGGGTCCCGTGTCGTACATTTACGGCACGATAAAGAACCTCAAGCCTGAAAGAAGGGGCCTCTGAGCAAAATTTATCAGCCGTTTCACTCCCTGAGCTGTATGGGACGCTGATGACCTGGGATATTAAAGAACGTCCATAAATAAATCATTAAAAAAGTTATTTATGTAGTCTGAGTCTTCCGGGCAGTAAGTTCAATGGGATTCTTCTCCTTCTTCTTCCCAGACATTTCGTCCACGATTGCGGTGGACATCATCAGGTATGCTCGACGTAATGTTCTTGAAGACGAGTCCTTAACTGGCGCGTTGATGGAAATAGCGGCATTATATATAGTGGAAGTGCCTGTGGAATGAGCTCTGATTGGCTCGCTTGGTTAAGGGATTTAGATAAGTCGGAGCTCCTGAGTGTTTCCAGCGAGGTGTTGCTTACTAATTGATTCACGTAGTTTCTTTGTCTTAGAATTTTGTAAGGCCGGATACTATGCTGATTGCAATTTCACAGCTCCTTCTTTCCTGTTAAAGTTACTTCTGTGCTTGTAAGTTTCAATGGCCCCCAAGAAGGATAGGACTCTCATTGGGCTACGGCCTTACAGTCCGAAAGACTTAGTTTACATAATTGACAAGGAAGCATATGTTCTACAAATAGTTGTTTACCCTCTTTTTGAGTAATTAATGCAAATATTTGCGCATAATTATTTGTTAAAATAATCATTTTGCCTCCACAAACATAAAATAGGTTCCAATCTCAGCAACATTACAAATTTAATAGAAATTTTACCTACTAGAAAACTGAGTGGATTCAGATATAAAGCCTGGCTTTTTTCACAAATGATTCCTTGGTAAATATTACATGTTGTGTTATATTAAAACCAAAGTCATAGCAAAGAGAGTGCATAAACTGATGCATTTGTTTTTGTGTCACCCTCTATTTACGAACAATAGCAAAGTACTAGTAATGGATCTGGAGTGGCTAGAAAACCCTTTGTTGATGGGCGAATTGCGCTTTCATGTCAGTTCCCCAAATACCAATAGATAAATGAGTCAACTTGCAAAGTGAGTGTTTCCGTCCAAGGCCTAAACGATGGAAAGTTTCTACTTAGGGGTGTTATGCTTCATTTCATTACTGAACCTCATTCTTTTAAGAATGATCAAGAAAATAATATAAAGGAACGTAACGAGATTTTGTGGAGTCGCAATTGAAAGGATATAAAATTGAAAACTGTAGTCTTATATAGGACTTATTAACCATTTAAATATGTATAACTCTTGAGTCAGTTATAGAAAATATGTGCAATCAGTACTGAATTATGCAGTAAATATGGGAGAATCATTTTGTTGCAATAAATGCTTGAAGTTTCCTTCACCTCCATGTACAACGGTACTGGTAACCTTCTCCGAAGTGTATCTTCGTAATTTTACTCCTGATGATCTCTCGGACTTCAGCAAGTGTTCGCGGTCTATTCCTGTGCACTCTGTTCTTTTAGATAAAAGTTTGGAGAGGTTAAGTGACATTACTTATTATAGAGCTAGAGATTCTATGAAATTAGGCGGTCTTCGAAGAAGCTAGTTATAAGGTCCATGCACTCGTCAAAGGCATGACATGTTGCATGATCTTGGTGGAAACAGCTTTCCTTCAACTTGATGTCCGTAATTTCATTGAAGCTTCGTCCGTGAACTTTGGCGTTCACCCTTTCGTCAAAGAAAATTGGGCCAACAATTCTAGCAGCAGTCAGCTCAACCTTTTTAGAATGCAGTGGTGTTTTGTAAATAAAACCCATATCTGCTGTTGCGCGTTGATGTAATGGGTGGAAAATGAACTATCTTACGAAATATCTGGGCTTAAGATAAGAAGAGCTTGAAGCCATTGACAGTAATGCACTCGCCTTTTCAAGTCTGGTTCCTTCAATTTCTTTCACTGTCTGTACTCTTTATGCTTGTAAGCTTGATCTCTTTGTTACTCTTGTGCCATATGGGTCTCTGACTTAATACGCGAACAATTTCTTTGGCAAATTGAGAAAACGATCTCAATCGTCATCAACGCAATCTTGAAACATTGCACCTCTCTCTAGAAAGTACAAAGACTCGAGCTTTCTTATTCTCAACATAATTGCACGCAATATTATCTTTGAGTTGCTGTTGTGTTACATCTAGAGAATCTGTTTTCAAGCATTTTTTCATCATAAAACTCGCAGCCGAAGGGGTTGCTGCATATTTATAATACAAACTAATCGGTACAAAAGTTAACTCAACAATAGTCAATGATAAGGGCACTAATAAAGATTTTCTCAGAACTAAGAGAGAGATCATAACATTCCATTTCAAGTTTATACTAATCGAAGAAGTAATAATTCATTAAAATAAAGGTTATACAAACAACATTCCGCCTCACGTTCATAAACCATTGAAAGGACATATTTAATATTACCATAAGCTAACATTTTCTTAGCATCAGGCAGGGCGAAGAATCCATTAAGGCTGTAAGGCTGAATTTACTGAAAATTAGCGTGCTGACTCATATATGTTAATTTTTATTTACGATTTGAAGGATTTCCTTTGTGGAACTAGTGCCCTATCTATCATCGATAATATTTCGAAGTCTCAGCGGATCTTGGCAAGTGCAGCAATGATTTTCTATGTCACTGAAAGGGAGAGGTGAGGGGAATCTTAATGGAATGTTCATTAACGGTAGACCAGCCTTGGTCCCAGTCCATGTAATTGTCTGCCCTCTTCTGACATTTTGTAGAACCTGAAATCAACAGAAGAATCAGGATGCATTTAAGAGAGATTATTTCGCTATCTTTAGTTATATAGTGATAATATGGAATGATTTAATTCTATTTTTAAACAGTAAATACAATTTACTTTAACTAATTGTTTCTAAAAGCATCCTCTTTTAATTGCATTTTAGTTCAACTGAAACCGCGGTCCGTATGCTAGACTGTTGACTCTTCATCTATATTACGTTTTCCTTCCATTTCTATGTTAATTTCACCGCGACGCCGCGGTATGTTAAAGTAAATATAATGATGCGGTTAACGATTAGAAATTCAATTCAATAGTATTTGTGTATATGCATAGAAATTGGACGGAAGATTGAACTTTATACAAATGAATTTAAGGATGGGCCATAAAACATAAAGTATTTTAATATTGCATGTAACTTAATTTCATATTCATTTATATTATTTACAATGTCTCAGCCTGTCCTATATGAGAGGTCACGCTTTGCACTGCTATATCTAAAAGAAGTAAAGTTTCGCCCTTCAAATATTACAGAGCAGGAGCAAGCAGTTACATGGGAAATGCAGTAGTTTGTTCTAAAAATGCACATTCCTAGAAGAATGTTATTGTTGTCGTTAACACATTTAACATTTTCGAAAAAAAATAATAAACTCGGTATTTGCTAAGTGACTCGTGCTATACAGAAAGCAATAAAATGTTGATATTACAGCCCATGCTTCCAAAGTAATTTGACATTTTTATATCTGTTTTATTTTAAATTTCTGCTTGTCTGTTTATCCGCTAACAAAATACACAAGAACTGTGTTCTTTGCAGCCTCTCAGCCCTCTCTTTTTGGCGAGAGGACGGCTTACAGCTATGTTGAGTAATATTGCTAAAATATGGTACACTGATTTAAAAAAGTATCTGGTTAAGAGGATATTCGTGTAATTTAATTGCTATATAAGCAGTTTTCTATTATCCTTTTTCTCTTTAAGTAATGCAGTGAATTGGGATGTAAACTTCTTTTTTTAATGGTGTTTAACGCCCGTTTTTACTGCTGAGGCACCACAGGTGATGGAATACTGATGACTTGAAATGAAACGATGTATTGGAAAAGGATTTTAAGGAACAAAATGTTCCAGGCCTAAATTTAGGGTACCTCCCCGGCATTTGCCATTTATGAGGACTGATGGAAACTTGGAAAAAACCTCAGTCAGGGAGGAGGGTCCTGGCGGGATTCGAACCCCAGACCTCCCCCTCACGAGTTCGCGCCTTAACGACCTTGGCCACTCGTGACGGTGGGATGTAAACATGCTAACTTGAAATCTCTTTTGATATTTTAGCAATTTAAGAATTTGATGTCTTGTTTTGATATGTATTATAGATCATAGAATTACAATTGAACATGTTCATTGCATACCTTGACGTATTTTCATATTGTTGGTTCAGGTTAAGTCCGCTGCCTAAAAAGTGGTCCATGCGATCCATATTCCGTCCTTCGGGAATTTTGTACCAGAGAGAGCTTCCGGTTCTCGTTTGAAGAACTCTGAATAATCTTGGACATAGATGAACACGAATTGGGAGCAAAACGTTCCTCCTGTGCCAGGCTTCGGTTTCTAGACCATCCAATCTGTAAGTAGACTTACTTAAATAGATTTTTAACACACTGTACAGGAGTATGACATTTGTATGAAAATTTAAGCCGTTTTTCTCTATTCATATATTATTATCAGTTCGATATAAGAAAGTGCTGAATTTCAACCCATATCATTCTGAAATTGTTCATATTTATTACCATTTACTAGCAAATTTTCCCTGTTTAGTGGATTAAGTATTAAGAAGACAACGACAAAAAACTGCTTAGTAAGACAAACTTGGGGTACAATTATGAATAAACTCAGAAATAAAAAAAAATATTCAACACCAAGTATTCTCATGGGGTTCGCCTTCAAAATGTAATTCCCATTATTGTGCGTTTAACTAATTTTATGTGGTCCAGGAATATAAACATATGTTAAGACGATCAAAATCGTTCATAAGTCATGCGTGTTATAATAAAAGATTGCGTGGCAACACCCAAACGATGGCATAAGGAACATGTTGCATTATTTTATTGAAACAAACATTAAATGTTTTTTTTTTAAATTTTCACATTTATTAGAATGATTTATTCTGGTGAATATTGATAATAAATTATATGTAAGCTGGTGCTTTTAAAAGGAATTCGTTTATTTCTAATCTGTAAAGAACGATTGTTACATTTGCCTTATATCTCATGGAAGATTTTTTTCTCTCCCGTAGTTTTAAGCTTGGAAAACGGACACCGGAGCGATGAAGGCATGTATGGCTTAGAGTGAAAAAATATTACTAAACGAAACTCAACATCTAATATTAAAACAATTTATCGCTTTAATAATAGATGAACGTTTAAATGATTACCAACTCGGAAATGTATGCCAGAAGAGCTGTTACATTGGTTTGCTAATATTTTACTGCTTCTATGCAGAACATTTTTATATTCTTTTCCATTCATTTGTTTTTATTTTTACAAAATGAATGGAACTTTTACTACTCGGGCTTCCTTTATTATTTTCTGACGAATGCCATCCATATTTTTATTTTACATTCCCTTATTCTAATTAATAAATAAAAGCAGTTTGTCTTAGAAATTGTTGCTACAAAAGTATTTTATCAAAGCTTCAGTATATAAAACAGAGGCAGACATATTAGTTTCAGATTCATGAATTAAAACGTTAACTGTAAAAATAGATATGAAATTCTAGTATTTGTCACTGAAATAATACGAAGTTATGTAGAACCCCACATTAATTAACATGGGCAAATCGTGTTTTATTCTGCTTTTGCATTTACTTATTTATCGGATTTAATTTCATTATTTTACTTTTTTCCTAAATTCCCTACTTTATGTTTAACTGAGAAAGTGTAACATATATGAATTTTACTGCGATACAGAAAATTAGGTTAAGGAACTGGCGAGTATGGTTTATTATTTTATAGTTAAAGTAAAATACCGAATATTGTGTTTTCGCTCGTTTCATCAGCTTTACCATAAGATACACATTACCGAATATCAAAGAGGGAGAAGGAGAGAAGAATATCATAAAGAGATGTAAGTGATGTTTGCAAAATTAATATATAAAATAAATAATTATCCAAGAGAATTTCACTGCATAAATACTACCTTGAGTTATTATTTATTGGTTCGTTCTCTTAGCATATTTTACCACATAAGAAGAGTCTAACACAACCTGAAATAATAATAATGAGGAAAAGATCTGGTATTACAGTATCATTAATTATTATTCGGTGGAATACTTTTCATTGTTTTTTATAATGTTTCAGTTGTGAAAAAGCATGAACTTGAACTTTTAGGGTCACTTGGTTGGAGAACTTCGATATTTTGTATTATAGCCGTAACTTGTGCTCTGGCTTTAATTCACAACGGCGGGTAGTTCCAACACCAACCCGGTTATATTTCGGAATGATTACATTCAGCAATTATTGTTGTTACGGTTTTCATATTCCTGATAGGTGTTTAATTTATAACAAATGTTCCCAGATGCTATTTAAGTATGTCTACCTTTATTTATGCTGAGTAGCACACCCAATATAATACCATCGCACTCACCACTCGATCCCGCGAATACCCAAGCTGCCCCTATGTATACTGTGACAGAACGATAGGAAAACTCAATGATATTTTGTAAAATTATTCATCTATGCCACGAGTATAAATATTATACACTTGTTATATAAATGCATGTTTCAAATGTTTAAATTTATTTACATTCGATGTTTCTGCGATGAACCGTGATGGTTTTCAAACTGCTTAGACCTATACATGCTTCCCTGTAAGTATATTAAAACTGCATCTGTTCTCTCTCATTAACACCTGTCACGATCTTATTTCTCGGGATGACGAATTCAAAGAAAGTTTTGCAATGCAAGGCAAGTTAATAGCAGAATTTTAAACGATTATGATGTATGCAAGTTTACGTTTGATTTCATCTTTTTTTTAATATCTTTGAATAATATAAATCGACCTAATAATCCAATTGTGCATTGAAGAAGTATTTTACTATCGTCATCAGCAGTGGCCAGCTTGTGGCAAAGGAAAGACAAAGTGACACTGTGGAGGAGAAAATTTCAACAATTTTGCAATATACCTTTATATTTCAAGATAGTTATAAAATGACTGAAGATTTTGTTAGCTTTTTGTACGTTCTACAAATAGCGCACCAAACGTATGATAAAAAGGTTAATCTAATTCACATTACAGGGCTGAATTTACAATTGTTATGCGGCGTATACATTTATTATTATTATTATTATTATTATTAATTTTTTTTTTTTTTTTTTTTTTTTTTTTTTGGAAATGCAAACTTATTTCTTCAGTTCTTCCAAAAGTAAAATACTAGCTAATTATCTACAGGATATTTTCCTTCATATTTTTCATAAACATGTTTTCGTCTTATTTCAAACTTAATGAAAACATCCTGAGTTCATAATGCAGCTTCTGAATTGAAAAATGAAGAGATCGTGGAAGACACACAAAAACTTTAATAAAATTGCTCGTCGTCTTGCTAAAGAAAAAGCTAGTGGTTTCTCGTTTATGGTGTAGGTAATAAACTCGCTGCTTAGAGGAAAAATACATTATATGACACAGTTTATTGCAAGTTTGAACGATTCTAAACGTTGAGTGCACTCTATTATTCATAGTAGTACAGTTCCCTTGAGAAACCCTTGTCTTCAACTTCACGTTGCAGTGTTCTAACGGTTCATGCCAGTGAACATATTTTAAATTAAATTTGTAAGTCATTTTAAGCCCTGGAGTGGCATGCTAATATGAGAAGCATCAAATTTCAAACTATAAAAATTTAAAGCGCCATGCTTTAGGATCAAAATGAAAACCAAATAACGCTTTTAGTGCCCTTTATTCAGAAGTTAATGTGAAAATACAGTGCTTGTGAGGGCTAAAGTGAGCGGAATGAACATGCTTGAATAGAAAAATGTCATCCGGAGGTGCTACTACACGTCTAACTTTAGAATGGTAAAAGGATGATGATAATGGAGCAGTTAGCAGGATGAGTTTCAGGAAAAACTCCTACAGGAGGAAACCTTCCAGAAAGCCGCTCAGTTAATGGACTTGGATTAAATATGTCCCTTCTACATTGAAGGGGAGCAATCCGGTCACGACAATGGTGCCACCCTGCACATAGACGCCAAGTATAATAGTACCTCTATATGCATTTCCTGTTTTATATTGGGGAAAATATACAAGAACGTCCATAAATTAAACCTTTATCTTTGAACAAAAAGAATGACTTTGTGCATCGAATTCAGCAAATAAATATGACTCTGTGTCGAAACATTGAACACCTGTATGCACAGTCTATATGCTTTTTTATTTTAAATAACGCATTTTGCTAAAATTCGCTTTAAAGGGTGCTGCGCTCTTAAAGCGTAATTCTTTAACCCCTAATAATTCAAAACTCACGAGTTAGAGTGCCCAAACTTATTAGTAAATAAAGAAAGAACTTTTACTTTATGTAATTTGTTAAATTTTATATTGTTGGTGCTACATATTAACTTCAGTTTAACAAGAATAGCAGAACTTTCTCTCACTATGATATTCAATTTTATTCCTTAAGAGAGCTAGATCCGTATACGCGTATGTACGTACGGACAAAAATACGCATATCAATCATTCGTCTAACTTAAAAACCATACTGAATCTGATAATGCTAACACAAGTCCATGTTACTGTAATGTGCCCAATATGTTAATTGTAATGAGTATAAAGCATCGACACGGGTGACCGAGGTCACTAAGGTACGGGCTCGACGCTCCGATGACAAACAAAGAACAAGATTTATCTTTCACTGCGTGAAGTGACGTTTAGATGTACATCTCCTACAATTTGGAAAAAGCAGGAGCAAAACTTGTCGTCATATAAGTGTAGGCCGTATCAATTTGCTGATTGCAGACATCATTCGGTATCGGTAATATAACTAAAAATAAAAGATTGTGTCTTAGAAATCTACCAAATAAATTCGCTTAAATATATAGTTACTTTCCGTTTTACGCAATAAAATTCTGAAACTGCTCATCAATGTCGTACACACATTTTATATTTTTGTAAAAACGACCCTTACTTACTGTAGTTCCCGTTGAGAAATGGAGATCGCTTCCTGAAGAAATTTTAACCGCTCCTTCCAGTGTATTTAGTTACACAGGATATAATTTATCTTAAATTATGTCACTGTGATTATGTCAGGATTTTTAATTTATATCATTTTGGAGATGAGCCAAATTTGTTATTATGTATAATGAAACAGACATTTTCTTTGCAATAGAAAACATGCTGGTGCATAATAATGTACTTTGCCAAACTCGCCTACTAGCGAAATCAAAATGTTCTTGTTTCCAATTCAACGCACATACTTCTGTCAACGTGGTAGTAAATGCCGGGTGAGTAGGCAGTACGATTGGTTCAACTAATAGCGTACATGTATACTAACTAATAAACCATGGGATAAGAATGAATACATTTCAAATTGTTCTTAGTTCTGTTGCTACATTCTCCAAGTCTATTGAGATCTTACATAGTTGCACTGCACATCGTTTCTGCTATGTAAATGTTACATAGGTTGCTTGCTCTAGACTTTTCTTTAACAGTTCTCATTATCTAGTCTACATTTGAATCTACTTATTTATTTTTTCTATAAATATTTATGTAAAACCGTAAAACTTAATTCGACTAAAATGCAAACTATTACTGTTTTATAACTTCTTGTTTAGCAACCAGTCAAGCAGGATCAATAACCGTTAGAATGATTCGCATGCTATCGAAATCATTTTTGCAGTTCCGTGACAACTGCCATGACTTAAAGACAAATGCAAATAATTAATTAATGCAAATAAAAGTCTGTACGAGGCTGAAGATGTTTGATCTGTGTCTTTTCAGCATGTAGCTTGTACTATCTGCGAAACAATCAATACTCTAGCCAGTTCAGCCATGGAAGTAGTTGAAGAGTCCTTTTCTATGTTATACAGAATGATACACAGGTTCAACGACCACTACGACATTTACACTGTTAGACCGCCGCTACGATCTGTTCAGTACGGCTACGGCACTGCATATCAACAACTTTCTTAGTAAGAAACTACGAAATAAAAGCATTTGAAGAAAATACCTATTATGCCGAATTGTCCGTATTCGTTATTCCTTCAGTTTTGTATCTGCGTAAATATCTTGTTAACAGCGAGCTGCGGACTAACAGAAGCCATCGTGAAGTGAAAATTCACCGGCCCACTCACTGAACTGAATACAAACTTATGAAACACTAAGCACACCCTTATCGCCTAGATAAAACATTGTATTCTTTCGGATAAAATGCTGCTACTTTAGTTATGGATGCTAGCTCTAATTTTGCATTATTTTAAAAGGATAAATAAGCATATTTACACGATATGATGAAATGTAAAAGTAGCGAATATAAGTCGCTACCTACTTTTCGCGGGTGGATAGAAAGTACAGCCAATGCGGTACTGCCGGTAACACCAACTAAATTTTATATGATTATTTTAATTATTTCGAAATATATGAAATGTTCAGAAACCTAGGCCTTTCTTTACTGCTGGAGAAGTTTATATGCTCTTGATTATACGAGTATTATGTGACTAGCAGACCATAATCCCCGTTAATTGTGCTAACCGGTAGATGTGCCTCACTTGCTGTTTACATTTAACCAGGTGGAAGTCGGATTACCTGAATGTGTTGTAATTAACTAGGGTGATGATCTACTCCAGGGGTTACCAACACCAAGTCTAACTACGGGTTTGCAACCAGCACCACTTCATTTCTAAATGGCGAACAGGAGTCCCAGAGTCGCCATAACATAACTTCATCGATCGATCCTTCGCTGCTTTACTTTGCGGGCATTGCGTAAGTCAGCTTTGACTCGGCGTATCAAGCAAGCCTACACCACTGAACAGAATTGTATCTTGTGCTGTGTCACGCTAAAACTAATTTGTCTTAAGTTGAAAGTATAGATTGTAGAACATTGTATCAAGAATTTCTCTCGTAGAATTTCTCTACAAAAGCTATTGGTAAATACAGATATAAACTTAAAATTAAAAAATATGGAGTATATCCAAAAGCAGGAATTTACGAAGCTCTAGACAAGAAGAGAAAATATCAAAGCAGAAAAGCCTTACAGATTAGGTGCGAAGAAATTTAAAAGCTGTTAATAATATTAATAATGAGTGAAATTTAGATTATTTACATCAGAGTGCGCTTAGAAGAACGTAATGACAAAATATTTTGTTCCAAAAGGTCACCAAGAAAGATGAAATTGTTGCACATAAATTGCTGAAACATCTTACAACCAACATCCATATTATTAACAAAAAGAATTTGATTATACTTTATGAAATAATGAAACAATTTCTGAAAATAATTTCCAATTAGAGATAATATTACTATTGAAGAAGTAGTAACAGCATTAAGCGAACTGAAGAGTAGAAACGCTCTTAAACTAATTAAAATGTGTTGGAAAAATTGTAAAACACCGACTCGTGAAAGAACGCTGAAATAATAATTTTTAAGAAAGGAAGCAGACAAAACTTGGAAATTATCTTGATATTCAGGATTTACGACTTAACAGGGCAAAGATCTCTTTCGGTATAGAAAGATAACTAAGTTTCATCCGACCGGTTAGCAATACCGGGAAATATCAGCCGAATTTAATTATTATTTACTTTTTTAATGAGTTTCTCCCACCGTGTCCTTGCCCTCGCCTTTATACACTATTGGCCCCGAAAATATTTTTCAATTCGTCTGCTCATCTTGTTTGACGTTTCACACTTCTATGTCCGGTCCAATGGTCACAAGCTGTCACTCTATGAGTCCATCTGTTGAAATTTCGTCCTACAGCGATTAAAACTACTTGCTGTCGTTTTGCGTCTTGGATGCTAGTCCTTTTCCTTACTTCTTTGTTCCGTGGTCTCTCAAGTTTCTGCCGCCCAAACTGTGATTCTTTCCTCCTCCTCCTCCTCCTCCTCCTCCTCCTCCTCCTCCTCCTCCTCCTCCTCTTCATTATTTAAGCATTGCAGCCTGTTGGGTCTCAGACAGCGCTTCTTTGGACAACCTATACTTCTTTGTCCTCTAGGTCTATATTACATTGTTTGTTTTGGGATGCGATCGTTCTTCATGCTCTAACCAAGAGTTTCTATTCTCCACCAGGCATTCAGCACCGAGCTCTTTTCTTGTACTATTTTGTATTCATCTTTCTATCCGTTAAACTATAGCCTGCTTATATTCTCAGAAATATCATTTCTGCGGTTTGAAGTCTGGGTTTTATCTCTTTTAGTTATGGTATACATTTCCTTTCATATAAAAACATTGAAACTACCAACACCTTATACAGTTTTATTGGTTTCTTTGCTATCTTTTGATAACGTTCTTTCATTTGCAAATTTTTGCTATTTTGTTATTGATATCAATTTCACCATGATAGAATATATTACAACCCAGGAGAATCTGTTCAATCGATGTTTCATTAACTACTATTTTAGATCGAGCTGGGTGTGTTAATTTGAAAGCCATAACTTTATTTTTGGATGCTTATATATTTACATTATAGTTTTTTTTTAATCCTCTGCGGCTCATAAACTGTTCTCTGCAAAATGGGTTCATTACTGGCACTGATCGACATTGCTGCATTTCTCTTTAAGTCAAAACCATAATTAATTACTTTGTTTTAAAAGCTTCATCGGTATATAAATTAAAAAGACAGACTGCAGCTTTGTCTTACTGCTTTATTATTTTATTTGATTTTTCTCATTTACGGAGATACAAATCTTCGATTCCATTATACCTGCGTTTTATTGTTTCTATCAAGCTATTTATTCCTTTATGTTCAAGAACTTTTATGAGAATACTTCTATCCGCATTACCAGAAGTTTCCGTGAAATCCTAAAAGAGTTTCTTTTTTATATTTACGATGTTTTTCTATTGTTTGTTTAAAAATAATAATATTTTCTGTGCATGATCTTCCTCGTCTGAAATCACTTTTTTGGCTGTGTTTTATATTCTGTTCGTTATGAAACATATTTTATAGGATATATTCAATAGATTGGTCCCTGTATAATTGTCACTTATATTGTGTTATCTTTTTTGAAAATATGCATTATTAAAGAAAGTTTCCAGATTTTTTCCGGTATTGTTTGTTCCTCCAATACTCTAAATGTTCCGGTTTGATCTTATCACTCCCACTTTCTTTCTTATTTTTAATCTTTTCCGTGTCCGTTCTTCATATTTCATGTTATCAATTATCTCTATGTTTTCATTTGCATTTTCACCTTATTATACTTTTGACGTTCTGGCTTGGTCCATAATTATAACATTATAACCATAAATCTGGTATTTTTATTCTTAGATCAGCTGAAACTGTTATTTCTATATTTAAATGTTTTGTGACATTGGTCGTGACGTATCTCGTGCTTTATGTTTGATATATGATGCACGAAGAACTTTTTAATTTTGAAAAATTTTTGGCATGCTTTTAGCCACAGTTTTCATTTTTCGGAATGGAAAAGGTTCAGATTTTTTTAATTTATCATAATTTTATCGACATCCACATACATTGCAATGCCGAAACAATTTTCAAATTTCTGTACCCCTAAAATAAAATTAAACATTAAATTACCTTTCTGTATCCATAGTACTAATGACAAAAAGAAACGCATAAGGAATAAATTAATAAACTGAAATTTCCATATCTTGTATATATCTAGCAAATATCTCAATTTTCTTATCATAGGTTGGCCATCAGTATAATATGCATAGTAAAATTTTCATGTTGATATTTAAATTGGTACATTTACGTATTCCAATTTTTCCTTGTGCTAAGGAAATTTGATTTAGTTCTCGTCGCGTTTATCTGTAAACCTATTTCTTTGTTGTATTGGTTTACATCTAAGAGTGCTGTGGAGCTTATGATAAATAAATAATAAATCTTAATTTAAATATTTCTTTTCGTGTGTGTTTATTTCTTAAGTTTTTGTAATGTTATATACAAGTATTTTAAACAAGAGACTGGGAAAATTTTAAAAGTTTAACAAGAGAGGGGTAGAATGGTTTTAGAATACAGATGTTATCCTTTTACTCAATTGGCTGAGAGGGAAGGAGCAAACATACATTAGAAACAAAATTAGTATTTATAAATTATTGAAATACCTTGGAATGTGTAAATAGTGGAAAAGTATGGGAGATTATCAACAGAAGAGATTATCCTATCCATTTGATTAAAGTATTTATAAAAATACGTAGATGATCTTAGATATGGGAAATTGAAGATCACCATAAGAAATTACAGTAAACTGAGATATAAGACTGCAGCATTTCTTCCAGCCTGTTTATTCAGAATGGTGTGTATATATGCGCGCCATTCTGAATAAATAGAACAAAAATTACAGGAGACATGATTGCCTAAGGTTATTTGATTTAGACAACTTTTTGTTCAGGTGGCAATATGTAAAACGGAACATAAATTGCAAAAATCTGTTTATGAGGTGCAAAATGACTGCAACCAATATAATTTTAAATGTTCTGAAAATAAAACAAACCCATACATTTCCATGTTAAATACATTATAAGTATATTTTAATACAATAAAAAGTATTTAAATATAAACCTTTAGAACAAATTATATCTTTTAAATTTTTCGTTGTGAAATTACTTATAACCATGAGAACATTTGTAATAATTGAATGTTTCTTTTCAAACAAATAAGTGGTCAATAAATAGAAAGTTAAATAGAAAAATAAGGAAGTAAACACAGATTAAATTTTATATGACGATGACATTATCTGCCTCGTTACAAAACTCAGAAACGCAGACAATATAAAAGAAACACACAAAAAGTGAGTGCGGAAGTGAAACTCCTAAGGGGAGTAAGAAAATAAGAAATATATTATGTGTAATCTTATTGGAAGAAAAGTGGGAAAATTATAGATTAGAATAGGTTGACGACTTAATACAGAATAAAAAAAAACTATTTTTCTTATACACTACAAAGATGAAGAAAATCAGGAAGACAGTTGAGGAGATGGTCAGAGATTCTGTTAGCAAGAAGAAGTACTTAAATATTGCTATAACGCATTATTTTTATGTACAAATTAAGAAGTGTTTTCTTGAATTCACTCTCCCCAGACTTAAAATGTCTTTAGAGTATGTTAAAAGGTAAAGCATAATATCATGAGTGAATAATAAACTATTCACTGGGCATCATGCTTGTGTGAAACACGAAGTTCCCACTTTTAATGTCATATGTAACAAAGGATAAGCTTCAGATAAAATCATTGACCTGCAAGGAACATCCGGAGCGGAGACCGGAAGTTTAAACGAACAACTATACCAGGCATGTGGTTTTCGTCACGTAATATAATTAGGACTTCGAAATTTATCATCTGAGGTTGCGGCTAAATTTCATGGTTAGATAAAGCAAATAATGACAATTATATTCAAGAAAAATGTTCTCCCTCTCGACATTGAAGTTAAATCAATGGAAATGACAGGAAAGAATGGTTCCACTTAGAAATGGTCATAAAAAGTGAAACCAACGGCAGAAAGAAAGGTAAAAGGATAAGGTAAACTTCTGCAACAATACCATCTTCATCTCAGGAGATTATAGCCGTATTTTCAGTTATTGTATCTTGCTTTTGAGTGAGAAACCATTGCTAAGTATATACATTATCACTTGTAGTACACTTACATTTTTTCCAGTATAAAAAGTATTTCCTTCTGTTTTCTTCTTCATTTTTTACTATCTGGTATTACATTCCGGTCTACCAAACCCACACGAGGACAAATAAGGCGTTTGCCTGCGCTGATATCACGTACGTAGGTTTATCTTGTTCTGTAGATATTACACTGCCTCCAATGTGACAGTTGTTCTTCGTGATGTCGCTTTAATAACAGCCCCGTACGTGAGCAGCAGCCAGAACCGAAATGAGTGCGAAAGGTTTCCATTTCAAACCCTTGTTCCAGATATAATAAAGCAACAGTAGAGACTGTTGCAATTATGCGAAAGTTCCTATACAAAATACTTTCGTTTTTGTTAAAAATGTGCAGTGATTTTAGGTGACGTTCTCGAGTTTACATTTAAAGATGTGAAAATCAGAAACGCATATGGAATAAATTTATAAGCTGAAATTTCCATATCTTGTAATTTTCTAGCAAATATCTCAATTTTCTTATCATAGGCTGGGCATCAGTATAATATGCATGGTAAAATTTGATATTTAATTTTTTAATTTTTTTAAAATGATTATTTTTTATATGTATGTGCTAATGTGCTTAATGTTATTTCACGCGATGCAGAATTATTAATAATTTTGTCTCAGTAAAAATATTAACATATTTATGTGATGTTGAGAAAAAATTGTCATATGGACTTTTTCGTTCTGCTCCAGCTGCCTCAGATAGAAACTTCAAAAATGCAATACTACATTTTTGCATTTTTAAAAATAATTGATAAAATTAATTGTGGAGTACACTTCAAAGAAAATGTGTGATATATATTCGTCCTTTCTGATTATATGTTAAAAACTGAAGAAAATTAGCTAAAACGGCATCGAATGCAAAAAACCTAAGAACATTTTAATTCGAAAAAATTAAGCATTTAAAAATATAAGTCACATTATTTAAGTCATCTCTCTCAGTGGGTGTTTAAAATCTTATCGTGTGAAAACAAAATTTAATTTATCGAAGAATTTTACAAAGATTTATCATCTGTGAGCATCTGTAGTTAATTTTAGCAAATTACACGTATGTCAGTTACTGTTCACCATACTCATTGAAGGCATTATTATGATGCGCGTAATAAAAAAATATATTTATTTTTCAAAATAATAATTATATACTACGCTATGTTTGTAGAACTTTTAATTAAGATATCAAACTGTAGACCCAAAATTTACTTCTGAATAAGACAAAACATTGGTAAACGTCATGGATGAAGTTACATTACTATTGTAAAACATATTACTTGAGATACTACTTATACTATTTCAAAAATTCTGAACAAATTTTATTCTGATACATCACTTCCAATATTGTGTTAACCTTTTAGTTAGCTTTATTTCTGAGGATGAGCAAGAAAATTAGGCGATTGCGACAAGCGGCACAGTCAACGTCACGCTATAACCACATCATTCATTGTTACAAACCATGTGTATTTATATATTTAGTTTATTTATGGACGCTGTTTAACATCTCAGGTCATCAGCGTCTCCCGCAATTCAGGGCATGAAACGGCTGATAAATTTTGTTCAGAGGCCCCTTCTTTTAGCTTGAGGTTCTTTTACGTGCCATAAATCTACAATATGGAACCACATAGTACCCATGGTTTTACTTTCCTTCCGAAGGAAACCATACTTCGGATTTTATGTCCAAAAAATCCATCGATTCTGGCCGGCAATGAACCCTCGATCCTGGGTCTACGAAGCAAATGTTTACCAGTAGACCACCGGGATCAACAAATAGTGTGTAACCCGATTAATAAAGGATCGTATAGAAGTCAAAATGGTGATGAATCCGTGATAATTAGGAGATATGCTCAAGAGCTGTGCTATACTCGTACCACTGACACCTGCAAACACATTTGACTATGTTTTCAAAAGGTAACGACGAAACGACATCGCTTTCATACGTACAATCAGTGTTTGAGCGGGCTGTCATAATCATCTCGCCTGAAATGTCACCACACCATTGTGGAGTTTTTTGAGGGCTGAAGTTCACGCATGAAGCAAATGCAAGAAGGTCTGCTCGAAGTGCGAAATAGAATTCTACTGAGCGCTATCCAAACAAAATTTGTGTCAAAAATAGTAGAATTATCCAAGTGATGCAGCACCTCATTAGTTAGTAATTAATGATTTGAAAAGATAAAAGAAATCTTAGCCATGTTGTCAATAGACGTTCATACGGATAAGTGCAAGCATAATTAACCGGTTGTTTGAATATTTTATACAGACATTTACTCTGCTTTTATAAAATGTTATTGTTAATTTCCTTGCGATTATGCTCTCATATATGTTACCGGGAAAAACTGAAATTATTAAAATTTAGATTGCCTAATTGGAACTGGTTTTAACACAGCTCTTTCGTAAATAATTGATTACCTAGTAAATGCTACAATTTATTACGTTTGCTAGAAAGTTAAAAGTTTTCTAGTTAAACTCGGTATGCCAAGTTACACCAGTATTATCATTATTACCGGTGAAATCTGAAATTAGATAAAATGAGCATTTATATAGTGTGTAACAAGTCAAATTTACAATTCTCGATGGTAGATAGATGAGTACCATGTTATCATATGTTGTTAATAAACTCATGTCCAGGCGCGCTTGTTTACTTTCTAGCCTCTCTGAAATATGGAAGAGAATATAGGCAGTACGGTTCACAAAAGTTAGGAAAGAAGTAAAACAGAAAATTGAAATACTGTAAGTAAACAGCATATTAATAAACTGCAGAAGGTTCTCAAATATGACTGCCATATACTACGAGACATTTTTATGCATCGCCATTCATGTCTCGTTCAAAGGGTCGCGTACTTAATGATCGAAGTTTGCTGGAGCACCACCATGCTGGAACTAACCAACAAATACATGTAAGAAAGTTTTTCAAGCAACAATACTTTTAATTGTATATGAACCTGCTGTATTTCTAATAAGACACTGTGTCCATTATGGGACTAATAGAAGGATATTTGCTTCTCCACCTCTGCTCACATCCAGTCGTTGTATCTTATCTCCACCTGTCCGCCCCACCTTATCGCGAAAGGACATGTTTGCTTGCTGACTGTGTATATGCTTTCGGTAACCAGGGTATATCAAAGTCAAAGAGAAACAGAACCGTTTCTTACTCCGCCGTGCTACATAGTCAACTTCTCTGCCTTGCCTTCGTGGAGTACAGTACATGTTCCCAGGCGTATAACAGACTGCGACTGCTAGTTGATCAAGTGACTAACACAGCATACAGCCACGTATATTTCGAATTCATTCCTGAAAGTCGAACTGTCAAGAAGGATACTATATTTCTATTCTTAAATGTGTTCGTGATGTAGTGCGACGAAAACTGCAAGGAAATAATTGGATTCTCGATAGCGACAACGGCCCAGCACACGGCCACTTTTGGTGAGAAATTCATCGCAAAACATTAAAGTGCCTATCCTTCTTCATCCTTGGTATTCTCCAGATCTTGCCCCAAGTGCTTCAGAAAGTCAAAAGCTTACTCCTGGACTGAGGTTTGCTTCCGCGTATGCGATGCGCGCTCTGCGGAAAGTGACAAAATATTGACTGAAGGATTATTTTGAAAAATGGTACGGGCCTTGGCAAAAGTGTGTCACTGCCCAAGGGGCTTACTTTGAAGGTGATGGTGTGTAAAACCTTCCATTTCCTCTGTAATAATCGTTTCTGCACATGTTCGATTTTTTTTATTATTATTCATGTACATACGATAAATTCTTTATTTTATTTGTTTATTAGTTTAACCCGATTGGCTTTAAGGGAGATCCTAATATGCTTAACTGCCAGGTAAAATAAAGCACAATATTTATTATATAATAATTATTGTATATGTTTGGGATATTTCAATTCATTTCTCATGTTTAATTCTGTTTTTGCGATAATAATTATAATATATAAATTATTAAATTCTAGAGTGCATTTGAGAACAAACTTAAGATAATAATTAGCATGTTGTTTTTATTAGCTTATTTCTTCAAAATAGGGGCTATTGATATAAACAAATGTTACCATGAAAGAATAAACAAAATTGCAGCTATCAAGCATCCAAGTTGACTGTCACCAGCTAAAAAATTTAACAGTCAATTACATCTCTTCTAAAATCCACAATTAAACGAAAATGTATATTTGAGTGTGCAGTCGCGGAAATGAAACCGCATATTGGTTTCCTGAACTTGCATTCGTTTTAATTGGCTACCCTGGGGAAATGTCAACATGATCCATTGATTTGGCTTTATTCGTTGATTGTTGGGGTTTCTAATTCTCCTAAATATAATTTTTTGTGGATTATATTTGCTTATTTTCTTATTTATAAATCTAACAGCTTATGATTCATTTTATAAAAGAAGTTTACGCAAAAGCCATATACGAAAACAAAACCATTTCATAAACATCAACATCCAATTAATTTTGTGTAATTTGTATAATAAATGTCTACAGCTTTTAGAAGATAACTAATTTTCCGTTTTAGAAAAAACATCTACGTTATGATTGATTAGATAAATGCACTATTTTTTTTTAAAGAAGAACTTATATGACTGCGTTCAAGTTTTCTGTACATAAGAACATCATGAAAACTAATAAAAGGAATATTACCATGAAATTTAATACAACAATAATAACTTACTTAATTGTTATTTTAATCTACTGTTTAGTAAAATCGCCTTAGATTTTGAACATTTTTAAGGATTTAAAAGATGTATTGAAAAAGTGTAGCATTAATGAACATGCTTCTGAATGTGTATAAAATTTTTAACTTTTTATTTAATTATTAATGTTTACATTTCAATAATACTAATATCTTTATACATAATAATTTTAAGTAGCATATAAATGTTCCAGACTATGAATTTTAGAGGAAAAAATAATTAATATATTATATTACCCAATAGCAGATATATTTTATTACCTATAGGTAGGAATATAATTAATTTTGGGAGAA
Organism: Metallyticus violacea; assembly: GCA_030762175.1. Classification (NCBI taxonomy): domain Eukaryota; kingdom Metazoa; phylum Arthropoda; class Insecta; order Mantodea; family Metallyticidae; genus Metallyticus; species Metallyticus violacea. The sequence goes on from CM060835.1 coordinate 59,269,066, forward strand.
ATTTGGTGTTTAACACAATAGAAACTCCAACATAGATGTATGTGTGTATCAAGTTTTAAAATTATCTAAATGAACAGAGCGAATTTTATGATCATGGTCTAAATTTTTTCGTACTTTAAAAGAACGTAATCATTTTCATGATTTAGACCGATGATTTAGGCCCCATGTCTCAATACTCTATCGCTTTCAAGGTATGCCAGTGTCTCTTCTCCCTCTTGGTTTTCACATCAAGGCCTGTTTTGAAAATTTGGTGCTTTCCTTTCTCTGCTCAACCTATCGCTTCTTGTAATAAGCATAATTTGTGCTACTCCCATGTATTTTCTTTCCTTGTATGATCTCCACTTGTACATCTTTTAAGAGCTCGCAAAACTATCATTTCTGTTTACCCAATGTTACTAATCTCCCTCTGTCTCGGGACCCATTACCATACTTCAAGGTAAAAACTGCCATAGTCTTATAAAAATTTATCTTTGTTTCTTTTCTCCTTTCTTCCTTTGTGTTCTTGCAGTTTTGCAATATATAAGGTGGTATATAGTACTTTTATTCTAAAATCTTTATCATAATTCATATACAACTGAATTTTGCTATCAAAATAACTATAGCGTGATATCTGCTTAAGTGTAACACCCTCTATTGCACTTTTTGATGTTACAGGGTCCTTTTACTTCAGTTTTAGATGTTGATATTTCGCAATTATATGTATTTGCCACTTTATTCAATGCACCATTGCTATATTGTCATTCATCCTCTGATGCTGCAATGAGACCCGATCATCACCGAACAACAATGTATTGGTATATGTACGTATTTCTTTCAATATGAATTACTCTGGCTATTTGTACGACTTGTTGGTTTCACTCACTCAGCATATCGTCATATTACTGTGAAATAATGTGGTTGACAAATTGCAACTTTGCCGAACACCTTAATTTATTGTGTCATAATCTTTAGCAATGTTATTTTCCTATCAATGCAAGTGTTGTCACATACATATGTTATAACTCGCATTACATGTTGTGGAATTATTTAAATTAACATAATGTTCCATAATTTTAATCCGTTGATGCGTTCCCAAGTTCATCTCTCTTCTTTTATGTATTATATGTTTTACGGCGTACTCTCTAACCTTCCCTTTCTGGAACCATTTTGACTTTTAGCTGTCATAGAATATGCAATGGGCTTTAATCTTTCCAATTTGCATATATCTTATTTCCTGCTATGAATAGACTTATTCCTCTAAATTTAGAACAATCTGTTCTGTCACCCTTTTTAAAGAGTGGCTTATCTATCACAAATTTCCATTAAAAGACATAAATCCACAAAATGAAAACGTTTACAATATTACCAAGGAGCCTCTGCTACCTATGAAAAATAAAGTATATAAACGACTATGTGGGAAGCAAAGCTATCTATCTATTGTTGACTTTAAGAACATTGTAAACAATTTAACCTAAATAATATAATTTTAAAGTAAAAATCTTTTCGAAAGTAGTACTTACTGCTCATTGGTTAGAACACATAGCCGTGCTTTTGTGATTGGTTTAAACACGTTATCCCGTTATTCCTTATTGCCTTGCTTGCTACCTTTGCTTTCATTGAGGAGTTGATCGTTAACTTTCCTTGAATGAACTTCAGTTGGGTTCTTTGGTTTCGGGAGTCATTGTTCGGTGTCTTTTACTGGCGGTTAACTTCCTCGCTTATCACGCCAGTGATTCCAGTATTTTTGTTAACTTAGCAATTAAGGAATTATTTTGGTAATTCGTGGAATTTGTTTCCTAAATTATCTTAAATGTAGGTAGTTATAATAATAGTTCTGAGTGAAATTTGCTATTCAGTTCTATCTTATATTTGTTTTACTTTTTGCTTTTAAAATATATCAAGGGAAATGTTAATAGATTTATCTGATGGTTAATTTATTTCAGTATGTCCGTTAAATTGTTATTGTCTTAATGGATGTTTTAATAAATTAAAGAGCATTGTTTCTGAAAATTTCTTCTCGCGTGATATATGGTTAAAATATTTTTCAAGACCAAATCCTGGAGTTTTATCATGCCAGTAAATATCCTTAATGAAAAAACTAAAACTGTGCAATACAAACGGGGAGTGTTTATATTTGTGGTAGTAGGATTTATGGTTAATTTCTGCTAAATAATTTTTGTATGTTTCCAACTTTAAATACCTGCATTTCTCAAAACTTAAGTTGTCGAATCTGTTTATTTATGTAACTGTTAAAATGGAAAATCTATAGATTAGATAGGTGAATTGAATCTGCTATATAGATACTGAAAAGGGGCGTAAAAAGTTAAAATAGCAACAAATAGGAGTCTTAAAGGCAGAACTGATAAAACAACAACTGAACAAATTCTTGATATAATATGTTGTATACAAAGCTGCACTGTAGTTAATAATCCATTATGTCTACACTTAGAGGCACTACCTCTAGAGGTTTTATAACTACATTTGTTTCTTTGAGGCGAGGCGTCCATCGCGACACGACAGAACATTGCTTATGTTACCAAGCTCAAGCTAAGCCCTTCATTTGCTGAAGCTAAACACAAGCTTCATGGGATTCCTATGTTTTTTCCGAAGCTTTGGATTAGCTTCGGGTGTGTCTAGGACGCGAGATTACTATAAATCAATTAGGAAAATTGAACAGTGAAGCACTTAATGAAGAACAATGAATTCCCTGAATCTGCAATCTCTCAGTTCAATCCGAATATCCTCCCTGACCGCGTGGAGGATCACAGAGATGTTGATTCTGCAACACTTCAACAATCAAAACAAAAATTCTGATAGGCGTGTCAGCAATGCATCAACAATTGAAGTAAGGCACGCAGGCAATACCATTATAAACTGAGCGAATGAGTGAAGTACCCAGTCCGTACCTCTAAAAGCATGTAGCTAATTTCCAAAGGGTTCAGAAAATCACGCTAACTGGACAAAAGTGCAAAGAAAATCATAGAAAACGAAACAAAGCAGAAATACTTACTTCTTTTTATAAACAACAACTGACCGTTTCCATTGTGACCAAAGTTAGAAAGTTTCTACGATCCTTAACGTTTGGAATCAATAAAAACGTCTTTATGAAAGGTGTTGAAAACCAACACATTAAAAATCGTTGGGACAATTGGAACGCACTTTGAAAAAGATGAAAATGATACTTAAGCAGCTGATGCTTTGTGTCACTGGTTTTCAAACTCAAATCTTGTAGCAGTATTTGTTTGGCACTATAATTCTGTAATATTGTAAACGTACAATATTGCAATATGCCCTGGGAGGGGTAGTCTAATTGATATTATGAATAGAAGCTACTTCAACAAATATCAAATAAATGAAGCTTTGAATCAGGAATAACAGGAGGCGTGGGACAGAATACACAAGAGAAGAAATATCCACAAAATATGTTCATCAATAAAAGAAAGAATAAAATTAAAACACGTCAACTTGCCAAGACTTAGTACACTTCCTTACGGGACACGGACCTTACCAAGTTTATGTTGAAACAATGACGTTACAATCCAGTAGCAATTGTGACAGTTGCAAAATAGAAAATACACCGGAGCATGGAATATTTGAATGTCCAGTTACTCACATCTGGTGAGTGAAGAAAGAAGATTATTGGCAGGAAAAATACAATTAACATAATAAGAAATCAAGAAGAGCTCAAAATTTTACAAAAAAAAAAAACCTACAAAAATATCTGAGAAAAGGAAAATTATAGAAACACAAGAAACTATAACAGTGGAAGGAAAACAACAGCAGATGAGTCAAAAAGTAATCAACTAAGAAGATCACAAAGACTTATAGAAAGAGTTGAAGAAATGAATGCAACCCCAAGCGCAGTGATAGAAGCGATTAGCAACATCGAAACTGAGCAGGAATAAGAAGTAACCAACAGAAGAAAAATTGGCAGACCACTAGTAGGCAGGAGGAAGCCGAAAGTAGAAGAAGCGAGGGAATACATCACAAGGAATACACGAAAAGAGTCGGAAGAACATCATCAGAATACAGAACATCTAAGTGCAACTGACAAGGAAGCAATTAATAATGAAATACACTAAGAAGGAAGTAATGGAAGAGCACACAGCACACAGAGAGAACTCTGCACTACACAGAAAAAGAAGAAACGTATTGTAACCTTGTAACCTTAACCTAAATTTTATCACAATTTCCAGCTGAAGTTTGAGACTGGCAGTTACCTCTCTTATGTCCCGAGGTTCCGCCAGGGTGCAGCCTAGATGACGAGCGACAGCTAAAGTGCTTATAGAAGAAGAACAAGAAGGGACATTGAAGATTACACACTCAAAATTGAAACATCTTCCAATAAGCAACCAAATATATAAAAATGATGTGAATATTTAAACTTTTATAGTATATTGTTTAAGGTTATTGAAGCACTGGTTACCAAAATTGTGTGTCTGCAGTTTTAGTGTAGTTTGTTGGTTTAACCTAGTTATTTAGTAACTTAGATCTGTACACTTAATTATTTAAAAGTGAAAGGTATAATGAATAGAAATACGAAACTGTAATAATACGTCCTTTTATAGGTACTAGATGTCAGGGTGCAATTACTGTAGACGTTAAATTAAATTAAACTAAATTAAGAAATATATATCTGTAGCGGGACGCTAGCGCATGCGTGGTAAGATATGACGCGTTAATTTCGTACAATTAAGCTGACGTCCATCTCTTTCTTCTTCCGTGAGACGTGGTACTGAACGGTCGTGCCCAGATCTCGCAAGGCTTTCAATGGATAAGATGCCTATTATTATCAGATGTATAAATCAGGTATCAATAAACTAACTTTATCATGAAATAATGAGTATAATTTGATTTATAACGATAATTAGTTTTAAATTACTTTTTTTGATACTTATTAGTTAATGTAAAAACGATTACACGAATTAAAGAAGAGTTAGCTCTGATTACACCCTTAATGTCGCGTTATTAGTTACGAATAGGTTGAAGAAATAAAGAGTGCTCTGTATATTAAATTAAAATGGTTTTCGGCAACAGCAGTTATTTAGTAATGTGATAATATCAAAGATTGAATGGCGCTTAAAATTTTGAATCTTAGGCTTGAGTAAAGTGTAGCCAGACGCCTGAAAACGTTGACTTTTTACCTTTTCAAACTATTTTCTTCTATATATACATACTGTATAATAAAATAGAAAATAAAGCATCTCTTGAAATAAAGTAACTAAGATAATAACTAGAACTAAAGAAATAGAAACAGATACAACACTTAAATAGTAATATAAATATCGCAGTATTTCAAATCGTGTGTGTTGTTTTTTAAAGAGGAACACAAGCAGTGTGAATGTTGTGATATTTGTATTATAATTTAAATGTTTATCTATTTCTGCTTCTCTCTCTCCCAGTATATGTGCATATATATCCATGTATGTATGTTTAAACATAATTGCGGTTATTTTCATTATTTTTATAAATGAAAACATATTTTTCATTCTCTTCTTTATTTTTATTTATTTATTTTTGAAATGCTTTGAATTAAATAGATCAATAGGTTTCAATTTTAAAATTGCTATTTTTATCCTATCAGTCAAAATCTGGAAACTTTCAGATTTTTCGGAAAATCGCTATTATGTTTCTTATAATTTATAATAACAAAATGTATTAACGATTATTTAAGTAGAAAATTGAATGAAGCTGTGCACAAAAAAATAATTGTATTTAAAAATAATTGGTTTTGTGTCATATCTCCCGTCTCCCAGAAAAATGGAGAAATGGGGGAGAAGTAATCCAGACCGTGAAACAATTTGACTATCTTGGAATAAGATTTGGTATGAGTGGAAAATGGAATAAACACCCAGTTTTGCCACTCACAAGGGGAGCGGTCAACTCTCTGAGGTATTGGGGCTGCTGCTCGGATACCGTACATGCGAGTCAAAACATTAAAAACTATATATGAGGCAATATATGAAAGTGAGATTTGGGGATGGGATAAAATAGACGGTCTAAATAAATTATAATGTGATTTCTGGAAGCGAATTTTATGGGTGGGGAAGGGAATATTGAACTATGGTGTACTATGAGAAGTGAGATGCTGGGCAGATGCAGTCTACGGCAAAATAAATGTATTGAGATATTGACTAAGAATAATTAAAGAGCAACAAACAACCCTAAGAACAATAAGTTACCGGCACCTAATGAACAACTTGCCTGTTTCAAAATGGTGGGCGGCAGTTGTATAGCGGCAATTGTCAAAAATAGGTTTAAACGATATTTGGCAGAAGGATATGGAAACAGGATGGCGTAGTGGAAAAGGTCAAAAGATTCCTGTCTGACATAAACCGGTAGGAAATAAAGGCGCGATGCATGCTGATGTCATCTCTGGATCTGCAGAGCGAAATTAAAACTAGATGGGGTAAAGAGATATATATCATGGAGCTAGGCATGAAACAGAGGTCGCGAATAGCACGGCTTAGACTGGGAGGCTGAAGGCACGTTAAGTTGTTGACGGGGAAGACAGAAGGATTTGCCCATAATGCTCGGAACCGGAAGACTGGGTGGACATTTTGGCTAAGTACGCACAGAGAGAAAATACAAGGAAACTTTTTTCTCATTTTTGACTTCCTGTTGGTACTTAATAGTAAATAGACAAAACTGGATAAGTCTGGGCATTTTCTTAAATGAAATACGAGTTTAGGGACAAGAAATTTCTATAAGCATTGAACATACATAAGATGGAAGTTTATATTCATATCAGAATTATTATATGCATGTCTGTTTCATGTGTGTGTGTGAATGCGTTCTTATTAATGTTGTTTTCTTTTGTTGAATTTAATTTCAGAAATGAAGTATTTTACAAGAGCATAAACGCCGAACTGTTTTGCGACCCATGCGACTGTGGTGTGCAATATATGTGTACCTAATTTAACTGAAATAATACTGCTGCTACTACTATTATTGTAACACAGTTGAACTTTCTTCTATGATTTTTCATTGTTAATCCCATAAAATTTATTTAGTTCATTTTATGTATCACTGTAAAACAGAAATGCCTGCTATTATATTTATTTTGTAATACAAGGCCTTGTAGAAATCTGCTTGGTAAAAAAATTGTCATATTGGCAATGTTGTTTTTATAGATAGTGGGTTTTGTGAAAACACCCCTTAACAGTATAACACCTGTTACTGTATCCTTCTTTTTCAAGGAAACATCATGATCTCCATTCTAAAAACCGTGATTTTATTTATGGTGTATTGCAATAATTATAACTGTTAAAAGATTGCTCTAATGAGAGCTAAGTCGATTATATTTGGATTTCAATGAAGGATAGATACAGGCAAAATAAATGTAGTTTCTACATAAAAAATAAAAAATAATAACGATTAATGAAAACCCAAATGGGAATGCAAGCGGATGATATCAAACTAGCAGTGTAACTGTAAACACAATGACATTTCCAGTGTATTTGTAAAGAACGATTTCAGTGAATGCTTTGATAGCGTACTGAGCAATATTGTTGGTATATTTCATAAAAAACAGACCATTGAAGGTCTGCAGCTGAATTAGAAAGTAGAGGGTCAGTAACATTACCTAATAAAATAGCTGCATATTTTATACATCCTCTAATACCCTTCAGTTGAATCGTATAATGTACACCTTGGCACTTAAGCCACAAGGATCTTTTGTTACGAGTGCATTAAATATTCTATAAAAATTAATTAAATTGTTAAAATATTTTAAAAAATATAATCGAATAAACTTAAGGTACTAATATAGGATCCTTTAGTCTTATGATCACATGAAAGCATACTCCCATAAAGAGCGAACGCTTTTTTTTCTATTTCATGAGGTTCTGTAATATACTTGCGAAGATAATAGGAATCTATTCTACTACGGGAGAAAAAGGAGTCCAAACTGACTACATAATAAATTACGAAGAAATAGACGAACCAGGTATATAATTCACAAAAATATAGCACAAAGGACTAGCTAAAGGCAAGTTCCTATTCTAGAAGAAACTCCACACAGGATCTTCAGTAAGATCGCAGTGACGTCTACAGGCAGCAGATGAAAGCAGGGGACAAATAAAAGGTTTTCTTGGTGCTTCAGTTGAATTCGAAATAAGCTGGGGAAGGGAAAATGCCTGAACCAAAATAAGGGCAGAGTGGTGGAAAGTGGGGAGAAAGTGGTGGAAGAGTACATACATCCGTTTCGCTTGCATACGCCACCACAGTAACACAAGATAGAACGACTTAGTTATAACACTAAATGTCAAATATACACAGTACAGCAGTATCAGAAATATTTCAAACGTTACAGTTCTCCCTTTAACTGTCAATTTATTTTTTTTTTTTTCAGGCGCATTTCCCCCTTTGTCGCTTCTATGCCGACCCGAGTTGCACAGTGCACAGCTAAAAAGCTACTTTACCTAACTACGTTGGTGCCTGTTCTTTCATATCGATTATCTCTTTATGTGTTGAATTCGGGATATTTAATAGGCCCTTTGTGAGCAATTTCTTGCTTTATCTAATATCTGTTATTTGGCTAATTTACTTTGTTACATGATACAAATGTTTCTCTTCAGAAATGAGTTGCTTTTCAATTTTGGAGACAATTTAAAGTTGTAGCAGGAATGACCATTTCCCCTGCTCCAGCTTTCCCAATGAGTTCAGTTACAACCAAAGTTGCTACTATTTAATAAAATGGCTAAATTTGACAAAAGGTTTAATTTAGCATTCTCCTGTTAATGCCACAGCAACACATACGCGTTTGGAACGTGCTGAATAACACCTCCTTGGATATGGTCAAAGAAATGAAAATTGCATTTTAAACATTTAACTTTTTTTTTAAATAACAGCATGGAAATATTCAAGAAGAGTCTGCCCTCTGAAATTATAAAATGAGATCCTTAAAATGCACATATTTGTTATTATACTCACAAATAAATACTCACAATAAATACACTGAAACAACATAATTAATGTTCTCCAGTGCATTTCAAACAAATTAACTAGAACCTCAGTCACTGGATAAATTTTTGTTTTGGCCCCTGTTCAACTAATTGAGATGACATCAGGCAGGAGGAGCCATTGATGAATTACTACTAAATTATGGCACAAATCCGCAACCAGTCGTAGCCATAACTACCTTCTCCCAGGTTCCAGGACAAAATAAGCTAAAAGCTAAAGGCAAGAAGTTAATAGCACGGGAAGGATGACGCCACAACCGGCACGATCGATAATCCTTATCAAGACGTTTAAGGCCGGCCGTATGCCGGAACGCATCAAGTCATGCAACGGACATTATTGATCATGCAACAGGACGCAAAGAAATTAAGCTTAATAGAAAGCAATGCAAACACGATATCTGCCGCACACCGGTTTGAGTCATATCGATGACGTCATAAACATCATGCAGATACGATTCACGAGATTCGGTATATTGGGTGCTAATATAAAATTAATGCATTTCAAAGCATGCTTGAAACAAAAACTGCAGGATTAAGAAAACTTAGAAAAGCGGAAACTTCAGGTTTTGCTGGTGTATGACTAAGTTAATATTTTGTATGCCTCTAAATGCTGTACGCTAACGAAAATATTGATAAGGCGTATAGAAGCAGCAGAGATATGTTGCTGCATATGCACTGTTAGATAATATAAAAATGAAGACTTGTGAAATTATTTTCTTCAAACTTACGATGAATAAAGATTGATTTTGAATTTAACTCGAGAATGAAGATCTCCCAGAGTGTGAATACAATTATTATGTAATAAAACCAGGAGCCGAAACAGATCAATAATGGTCCTGCCTTGAAACAAGATTATTTATTTAATACAACAATATATTATGTTGATACCTGGCGATAGATGTTATATATAATAAAAATTTAAAACATGCTAATAAAGTGCAGGTCTCATTTATTACTTTGTAGTCACTGCTACGTATTCCCTTTCTTCATTACTATTTCTGTTATAATAATTAAGTATACACGCCCACTATTGACATTATTTATTGTTGGGATATTGTTTTCATTAAAATTTGCCACAACTTTTTCTTTTGACACCAAATTATTTTTTCAAAATCTATGAAATGTTGTATATTATATAATCTCTGTTCCTTAATAGTCTGAATAAGGCAAATATACTCAACTTCGTAACAAAAACAGTTCATATTTACTCTGCGTTAATTACTTTCCTGATACAAGGGAAAACAAAAAGGAATCAAGGCTTTTTATGTGCTAAGTAGCGAGCTTCTGAAACATGTCACTGATGTTGATTAGCCCGTTACATGGTTTATAAAGCATTACTTTGGTTGATGAGATGCTCTGTTTCGCTACCTAACAAAACAAAAGAACCAGAAAGTTACAATGTAAATATGCAAGAATAGCCTACTCTCCAGCAGGCTGAATAAAAATCTGTTGAGACCAAACATTTTTTCTACTACAAATACTTGAACATGAAAATAAAATGTAACTTTTTAATTACTATTTAATTAAAGGTTAGCAACTAGAAATAAATATATTTTGTGATCAGTTATATATTTATAAGCTGATACTGCCTATCTTTTAATTACATATTTGAGTTATAAGATCTTTAGTTATTACTCCTTTGGAATACTGTAAACATTTTAATACTTTGTATTGGGCTACTTTACTTTGTAAGAAGAAGAAGGAAAAAAGGAATACCATTAGTTTTGTAAAAATAATATATCTAATTGTTTTTAAAAATTCTTCTGTAGATATGTCACTTAATATCTCAACTTCCAGCTAGCCAGTAGGTTGCAATTTACCATAGTATGAATTTTAAGTCATATGCTTTGAAATTAAAAGTTTTAAAAAATTTTGAGATATACTACTGCTCTATAGTACTTAAAAATAGAACTTTTATTTGAGTAGTGTTTAACGCCCGTTTTTACTACTGAGGCACCTCAGGCGGTAACTTTTATTTGGTGAATAATAAGTGGTACAAGTAATTCCTTACGTAGAATGTATGGTAGACATTTGAAATGATTGTACTTTAGGTAAAAACATGTTTTCTGAAGAGTGGGACCTATATTAAGTTGTATTAACATATTTCGTGGATTATAAGAAGGAATGGAACTTCCATGTTTTATAAAGATTCGTTTTAATTCCATTAACGTCCATAGAAGCAATCAATAAGCTATTGTTGCAATTTTGATGATATCCAGGTGCGACCCTGAGAGACACGCTGTTTTCCGCACAAGGTTTCGGTTTTTCTTAATTTTTGGAAAGAATTTAGTGTTTCGTATATAGTTTTGTTTTCATAATTGTTCCCGGCCTCACTCGCTTTATTTAAAATGTTTTGTAACTTTTGTTGTTAAAGATAAGTGAAATAACTGTGAACAGTTATTAAAATGTTTTTGTCAAATCATTTTGAGAAAAGAGAAATTATCCTCAAAATTCAAAAGTTTTAATTGTGTACTTTATTTATTACATTTAATTTTATCCTATTAATAAATATGGGTGTATATTTTAAAAATTGTATTCTAAAATTTATTTTTTCACTAAAAGCATATTTAAAATTTTGCTTAAATTTAATACCTTTATCTTTAAGTAGAAGTTTTTTTTTCCGTTTTGTTCTTATTACTCTTATCATACGAAGGAATCGATGGATTCAATAGTATTTTAGAATTAGAATATAAATGGAATATACATATATAATATATCCCAGCATACTTGCCATTATATTTTGTCTTAAACATTAAAAATTCTTATTTTTGTTTGGTTGTTTCTTTTCTTTCATATTAATGATGAAAACTAACTCGCGCTTTACAGGCGGGATATCATTATAAACAAAAAGCAATGCATACAGGCCAATGAATATAAACTTCGCCTAAATGCATGCCTAAGAGTTAGCCAATTAAACCACTAACTAAAACAACACAGCATCCAGATGTTTTGCATTCATTTGGCGCCTGTTGTTTGTCTATCAGCTCATTTATCTTCAAGTTGAATGTATGCTTTAAGTAGGATAGTGCGTCAAGCTTTCTTTCCCCCAACTGTTTACGGGTCTTTTTATCACTGCATTCCTCACTCGTAGCTGCTAGGCAAACGCAACATAATTTCTGGAGAGTACGACCTCAAAGCATTCTGGAAATAGTGTATAAAAGTCTACGACGTGTCGAGCAGAATGCCGAAAGTTTATCTTCCGAGAAATATTGATTCGACAATGGTTGCAATATTTTTTTTCTTGCCATTCTTGCAATAAAGAGGCGAGTTCAAAGAATTCGCAAAACATAATTTGCTTTGAAATAATGAAATAATAAAATTTACTGTATATGTTATGATTAGAGTGGGAAATAATGTAAATGTTTACAATTACCTACCTGTTATTGTAAATATTTACTTTGTTACTTTGTATATGTAGACAATAGAAAAATTCATTATATATTATCCCACTTGTGTTGAAATTATTGACATTTACTGAGAAATGTGCACATTTACCAATGCTATATGGTAAATGTTGATAGATCAAATTGAATCAGTGTTCAACCCAATGCCGATAGTTGCATTGCTCCTGTTTATGCAAATGCGTTTTTTGTATTAATGAAATCTCAATATAGCATTATAATCATTTTGTGGCAGTGATACCAAATTTAATTAGCGTCTAATTGGCTTTTATCTTTTAAATGTTATCCGTATTGTATCTAATATTAGTACAACATTTTGTTCAAATCAAGGTGACTGTTAGTTAAATGTTTATGAAAAAAACAGGAAATAACTACTGAAAGTAAATTTAAATTAACTGAACAGAATTTCTTTTGTCGTTTAAATACAATTCGCAAGGAAACAAACACAATTATGAGTGGTAAGTAAGACAACAAATTCATAGACACCACCACTGACGAACTAATATTTATGTATAAAATATTAAATTGTACATATCCACAACTAACTGAAAGCACATAATCAGTTGTTTCCTTGCACAGATACTAGTGCAATAGTGTTGCTGAGCGGGAGAAAACAGTTCCCTCAAAAATGGTGAACTAAAACCATTTCCACCATTTACCTGTCTGTCTGGACAATGTTCACATTTACCAGCACTTGTACAGAATAGCCTGTTTTCTACTTTTACTATAACATATATGCAAATATTTTATTTATGGTATAGACTATGATTTACCAATGAAAAGAAAATGATTTTATATCCTTGAACTTTTTCTTAATCAAGATCTATACCTATCATAACAAAATCGAATTCTTATAAAATGTAATCGTTTTATTTATTTTAATTTCAAGTATAAATGAAAAGTAAGCTCATCTCAGGTTGTTCAGAGAAATGTAACCTCCGTCTTCTCACGCAAGATGTCCTCGAAGGTTGTTCCGAATGTCGTATTGGATAATGAACGCTCTGTCTGTTGCTTGACAAGTACTGCCTCACTCAGAATCCATTATGAGGTGGAATTTGTTGGTTTTCACGTACTAAGGGAATGCGTTGAGAATGCTGAGGAACATTGGCGATTCACACATTTGCTTCTTGGATCCTTACATGAAACTTTGGACTAGGTCCTTACTATCCTTCCATGCCCTGTTTTATCTGCAGAGGACAGTTTAATAGAACCAATCAGCAGACGATCGCCCAATTCATAAATAATGAAATATAAGTTCTCTCTTTGAAGAAAACTTTTATAAAAACATTAACATTCAGAGAGAAGTTGCCCTTAGTATCCCAACCACTTGAAATTGACACTTTGAGGGACCTGGTATAAGGCTGTTGAGGACCTCAGAAAGCATCTGGATGAGGTGGCAGGCATTATTCCCTCATGAGTCAAGTTATATCTAAAGGCATCGAGAAGGTCATATTTTACATTCCTGGTTGCTGTAACGGTTTCCTTAAAACTGCAGAAAAGCCAGTTTATGATTATCTGCGTCTTCTAGCTCTAGTTAAGGAAAAACAACTCAGCAGTAGTCCAGTTAGAGAAAAAGCACGCGAAAAACTACACAATGACGTCAAGAAGTATTCCGAGGTTACCAATCTCACTTAATGTTCTCTTCTGACGAGGAAGGATAAGTGAATGAGAAAATGTGAGGACAAAAAGAATTCCAATTAAGTATACGTTTATCACTCGTTTTCCATTACAAGCTAAAAGATAAAAGGTACAAATAATAGAACATTAAAAAAAATTAGAAGCGTATTGCAAGTTTATTATAAAGATGTTAATATCAAATTAGAGAATTAAATAATACTTAATTTTATTTTTCTAAAGTTGTCGATTAGTTTTACACTACTTTAGTACATATATGTAGAGAAATCTTATTTGTGTGTGTGTTTTCAATTTAATTGTTAGGGTGAAGGACACTTCTGTACTTCAGCCTTGCTCAACGGCTGGCCGTTTGTGCCCAAGCCTCCAATGGTGGCACCTCCGGAGGTAAGCATGAGGAGAGGGAGACACCAGGCGGCCAGTACGGGGGCGATGAGGTACGTATGTAACATTGTTTTCAGATAGAATATCCGAGGTCAGTATCATGCATCCCGAAGGAGTTCGAACTCCTCAGAAGGTGCACTTTAATTTCTGATGCTAGGGAAGAACTTTTCAAAGCGCAAGGCACCGTCACTCCGCACCTGCCCACCTCAGCCTGCTACCATCGAACCTGATATGATAGAAGATGGGAGAATGGAAAGTTATTGCATTAGCCTAACACCAGGAGAAAACAAAAATCTCCATATCAAAATTACCGGACTCAAGTAATTTTGAATACGGTACCTCCCGAATTCGATATTCGCCTCCCTCGGTCATTGTTGTGTAACGCAATATTTCAAGGACAGGTTTTTAGAAAAACGCTTTATACTGACTGAACTAATTAGTACAAGGAAGTTTACAGAATAACTTCATGCAAATTAATGAATGCACTAACAGGTACAGCAACTGTGAATATTTATTTATTTCAGTGTAGCTTGTCGCACTCGCTCCACAAGGCTGCAGATTAAGAGGCGCACGGTTGATTCCCTCTTGCACAGACTACTAGCATGCGCGCTATCTGTGCATCTTTTCCACGTTCTGCTTGAAAGCAACGTGATTATAGTATTAGTTAAACGAATTTCATTACATAAATGCCTTATCTTTGTTCGTCGAGCAGTGTAAATACAAGTTTCCAGAGTTTTTTCGTTTTGCTGTGTAACATACACTTAACAACAAATCAATATTCGGAAGGAATTAATTTTTTAAAATTTTTGAGAAGTTTTGTTTAATCTGTAGTGGTGCGAAGGCTATTTTGCAATTCAGAATCAAATGAAGGGTAATTTTAGAATTAATTTAAAGATTTATTGAGTGTTTTATATATTGCAAATTTAATTTTTAGAACCAAAATATAAAAAGTTTGCTTATTACAGTTTATGGACCTGCTACTGATGAAGGCAACTTAGCTGCTGGGCAAGGCACAGGATAGATAGAATCAATCTATCTGAGATAGAAACAAAAAAGTTGAAACTTCTTGATTTGCGCTACTCTAGCCATCTTACTGCTTTGATTTAGCACCAGGTTTCCTGCCTCTAACGGCCCTTAAGGACATACTGTCCTTGAATGATATGATAACTTGTTGCATCCACGGTATTCATTCATTCACTTACCCTTGCAGTGTAAAGCTATATACCTTTTCATGCAAGAGTGGCATATATATAAATAAATACTCTGCTTATAGGTATATCAATCTTATTTTGGCATTATTTTAACACTGCAACACTGACCAGCGAAAACATGGTCTGAGAGAGAGATTGAACATATGCTGATTGCTAGATCGTTTGCACAATATAACTTTGACAACACGGAAGGAAAAAATAAATGCCTCTCTATCGTAATTTGTATCTTTGCAGACTGGAGCACATTTTCAGGCCTGGACGATGATTGTTTAATGAAATCAGCACAGCACTGCCAGGGTAAATGTTTATGTTCCCGCTTCATTAACGCCATGTTGGCGGTAATATATTGTCCGTATCGTTCATAATATAAATCGTTTCCTTGAAGCAGGAATTTCATGAACGCGAATATCCCGTCGCTAACTTTAAAGGCCTGTATCTGCATTTAACTTCGCCAAGTTGCACTGGTTTGATTTGGAGGGACAATCGTTTCTTTTTTAGTACAATATTAGCATTATAGTATGAAGCAAATGTTCTGGAATATTCTTCATTCTTCAGGATGATTAATATGGTGTATCCTCTACAAAACGTCGACAGCTTCCTTGGTCTAGTGGTTAGCGTGTTTACTGCTGGCCGATAGGACCCGGGTTCGATTCCCGGTATCTGATTAGAGACTTTTCTAAGTTAGGGAGGTTTGTAACGGGGTTCACTCAGCCTTGTTGTGGGCCGCGACTATTGTCTCCTATGTCATTCACAAATCACCTTCTGTGCCCTGTTTCGCGAAACTAGTGATCTAGTAAAATCAATCTTCACTTCAGGTGTTTATTTCACAAGCTTGTGTTTCTAGAACTTACGAGAGTAAACCACTAGTTATTGTGTGCAAACTGATATTTAGTTTAATTCGTGTTCTTTTTCACGAAAAATTTGATCTTGTAATATTGCGTATTGTTAACTAGTGGAATTTTTCCTGTGAATCTCGAATGATGAATTTACATACTAGTGTACATATTTTAGGTTAGGTATTGATTCTGTCAATTAAGTACACGCATTTTAATTAGAACGCTCATTAAGGGTTATTTATGTAATACGTGGACTCAAATCCACCACCCGTGCTTATTGAATGATCTATTTTCACCTGAAAAAATACCATAGAACTGAGGTACTTACACCATTACTTATAAATAATAGAGTTACGTGGATTTTAAAGAGCTCCATTTAGCCGGTGTTTTCATAATAAGTTAATTTCCATTAGCAATCAACTTGTTTACCTTAGAATAAAATATACAACATGTTTCTCAAATCCTAATTAACCACTCCCTGCCATTCATTTACACTATCCTCATTCACTAAGTTTTTCACAGAATCTTGGGCACTTTCTTGCATGTCTTTTGTAGATCCTTGTGAGGATAAATGGGGAACTACCTGTTAGAGAGGTAGCGTTCTTCGAGCTAAAAATCCACACGATAGGCGATCGGCGTGGTGCCACTGATCAATTATCCTCCTAAGGGGATTGTGCAATAAACATGTAGCTTATATAATTTACTGAAAATTTTTATTCCCCCCCCCCCACAACATAAGTGAAAACTTTAATCGTATAATTTTAGTATTTAAGTACATAAAAAATTTAAATTTCTATATTTTTAGCTTCTAAAAATACGAGTCCTATTCAAGAAGAAATTAGGCCCCTTTAAAACTTTTGTCAGCAGCTCAAAAATGTGATAATCTCTGATTGAGAGAGGTGGGCAATATGATAAAAAGAGGGAAATTTTGCAACACATTTGCAACTGTATGCACCACATATTTTTCATTAGTAAGCAGGAAAACAAATTTCCCATCATCATTTGAACGAACCTTACAGAATTTCATTTCACGGACTCTCATGGTTAAAGTATTCCCATGATTTGCTGTAACAATAAGAAATAAAGTATACACAAATATAGCAATATACAACTTAAGTTGTAGGTTTGAACCATTTTGTGATGGCTTACAGAGAGAAAATTAGAGAAGATCCTCTAGTACAAGAATAATCTTAGTGTTAGGGTTAAGACATTTAAGTGCTTCCTGCATAAAGCTGGCTGTTAATCAGTAAATAATCATTATATTAATACCCGTTGTAAGAAAAATAAAGAGCAAAAAAGGAATTATGACCGTAAGAGAGAAGAGACGTAAGAGACTCGTGCAAATACAGCAGAAACCTCTGAGAAAAAAAATTAACTGAAAACCAGCACTAAAAAGGAAAACGAATAAAGTTTTAGAGACTTTATTTATCATCACCACTTTGAAAGTTCCTTCCAGTAAAAAGGACAGAAACCAAAGAATTTTAATCTTATTAATGATTTCACGTGTCATTGAATAAATTGCTGAGGCTTAATAATTCATAATAAATAACGCTTTAACTCCACTTTCTGATTAAATTATGTTTAGCCTTATCTAGCTTTTCCCCGACTGATACACTCCCTATTTTCATGAATACAGTTGCGGTACATTAGCAACAGCATCCTGAACAAATAAATATATCGATTGGAGAGGTAGGAAAAGATATCTTCGTCTTTCTCAATAAGAAATACACAGAGATGTCTATATTTTATAAGTTTTCAGGAAGGAACGAACCTTATATAAAATACCTATACCCTTCTCTATTCCTTTACGTTTCTTCCGTTTCCGTTTCTTTTCACAGCAGCACTGAAATATGACAGTAGTTGCGTTTTTTCTTCCCTCTCCTCTGCTCTATTGTTGGAAGTGAACGGGGGTGAGTGTCATGCTGGTAAGCAAGAGCCAATAGCCTGGAAGAAAGTCAGAGAAAACGTATTATAATCCTTTATATCCTTCATTTCTCTCTATTTCTACTCGCCCCTTCCCCCGACAGGTTGAGAAGTGAAAGCGTCTATAGGCTTTATTTGTGCAAGCCAGATGTATTGAATACGTCATGACAGATACACCTCTTTTACGCCTGCATGCAATAAGGCATAAGGGAATAATGAGACAGAAGTTGCGCTTTTGCTTATACATTAAAACAAATTTAGAAAAAAGTCATCGAACTAAAAGTAAACAAGGGAAATACTCTTCTAGGCTATAAATTATTGCCCAAAGAGAAAATATTTACAAATTAATTGTGTTTACGTTATGAAAATTCAGCAATATTGTAATAACATTGAATTAATATATAAAGTTAACCAAAAAGATCACTAGGGTCCTGTTTCACGAAACAAATAGTCCACGTTACTAGTCATAATTCCACCAGTTCTAATAAAACCTGTTTCGCAAATATTTATTCTACAATCGCAACATTGTCATTAGTCACTTGTCAAAGTTACTAGTGTAGCGACTGTATCCGAGCATCGAGAAGGCTCTTTCGGGAATGTTTATTAATTAGTGGAGTGTTTGTTTGATGCGATTTTGTTTACACGGCATGTATTTTAAATGGCGTTCTCAAGTAAAGAAGATGCCTGCTACATCGAGAAGAATCTCTTGTAATCAAAACAAAGTAACAATGTTGTAATTAATTAATGAACGTGTAGAAGTACTATTTGGGCAATTTTATCACAAAATTACAAAGAAAGACAAAGCCGTAATGTGAAAGCACTGGGGCTAATTACATCGAAAAAAAGATTGCGCATATGTGAGGGACACATTTTACCCAAACATAAAACTACAATGGTGAGTGGTTTTATTTTACATTCTTATTTGCCATTGATATTATTATTTACAAATAATGGTGTAAGTAGCTCAGTTGTATGGTATTTTTTCAGGTGAAAATAGATCATTCAATAAGCACGAGTGGTGGATTTGAGGCCACGTATTACATAAATAACCCTTAATGAGCGTTATAATTAAAATGCGTGTACTTAATTGATAGAATCAATACCTAACCTAAAATATGTACATTAGTATATAAATTCATCATTCGAGATTCACAGGAAAAATTCCACTAGTTAACAACACGCAATATTACAAGATCAAATTTTTCGTGAAAAAGAACACGAATTAAACTAAATATCAGTTTGCACACAGTAACTAGTGGTTTACTCTCGTAAGTTCTAGAAATACAAGCTTGTAAAATAAACACCTAAATGAAGATTGATTTCTCTAGATCACTAGTTTCGCGAAACAGGGCACAGAAGGTGATTTGTGAATGATAGCAGACAAAAGTCGCGGCCCACAACAAGGATCTACAAAAGTCATACAAGAAAGTGCCCAAAGATTCTGTGAAAAACTCAGTGAATGAGGATAGTGTAAATGAATGGCAAAGGGAGTGGTTAATTGGCAAAGATTGTAGAATAACTAATTCCTTTTTCCCCAGTGTTAAAGATAGCCTATCAGTAAACATTAATCTTGCTGGTAACTTAACAACATTTCTTACTGGATATGGAAACTAAAGCAAGATTTTTCAGGTTCAGAATTATCTTTGTATAATTAATTTATACAATAATATTTATCTTTACAATGAAAATGGTAATTCAAATTGTTCACGCAACAAAGATATTCGTATATGGGATTTGAACCATTAAATACACAAAGACAGGCTCTAAGAACTGAAGTACCAATAAGTGGTAGAAAATGGCAGAGTGCCGTAAATGAGCATTTAAACAGCTTTGTTAGATACATAAGATCAATAGATTTAGACACTCTATAGGTATTTAAATAATAGTACAGTTTATAATATTAATATAGACAAGAGAATATAATTTCAGCATTGCACATATTTAGAATTCAAATTGTTAAAGTAAGATAGCTAATTGCATATATTATTACATAATGTAATGGGGGCATGCGTGTAACAAAGATTTATAAAAAAAATAGAGAAGGATTTATGTTTTGAAATTCCTTACAATTAAGTTCGTAATCATAGTTCTGAAGAGAAGGATCCACCAACAGATAAAAATCTATTTGATTAAACATTTTGGCTGTCTTTGGCAGAGCAAATCGACCTCAAATAACTTCATTGTACGTTCATAATGTATTTAGATACATTTTCTTTTGAAGCATAAAAACAAAGTTTTTTTTATTTAAATCACATTGCAAAACTGAAAAACTACAAGGAAACCAAAATTTTCATGAAATAGTACGCAACGTTTTCTTTTTTAAAAAGATATATAGTAATTCACGACTGTTTTTACTATTTTGGCATGACAGACTGTAGGTACTAATGATACATGACATGAAATGGTAAATCTAAAAGGGAATTTTATTTTGGGAGTAAGAGATCTAAATTTAGATGCCACTAATGAGGATTGAGGAAAATCTCGCAAAAACAGTCAGGTAGGACGATCGTGGTGGGAATTCAGACCATACACCTCCCGTGGATTAGCAACCTCGGCCACCCGTGTGGGTTGCGTCGGTGTGGTTAAGGCTACCACATGCTCAGAAATAGGTGTATGCTAGAGATAAGACGGAATACTGTGAATTGTGCTAACAGAGGCTTCGAATTATATAAAGCAGAATGCAAGAATTGTTCTTTTTATATTATTCTCATTTATCTAATTCGTATTATTGTAATTTTTGTTTGTTTTTGTATGTTACTGCTTAAATTTAAAAAGTGCATTTGTGCATAATAAAACTCAGTGAAGTTTTTATTAATATTTTACAGTTTTCTTAACTTAATTTCCATTAAAGATGTCATCTTAATTTATGGTAAAATATCCATTTTATTTTTAGTTCGTGCTTAGTTACAAATTTGGCAAATCTTTGTAAGAAACATTATCACGGTAGAAGGTAACCTACATCTGCACCCTTTATGCTAAGAAATGTTGTCGAGTTTTATAGCTTAATAGAGCTTAAGACGGCGGTATAAAACGAAATGCTCACAGCGGTAAATTAGAAAAAAGAAACGTTCTTCAGAAGTTTCTACTGTTTGAACTTCCTGGATAACTTTCTCCGTCTCCCTCTTCGGGATTCTGGCATTTTTACAAGAGCTCTGGGTTGAAAACTTTCCTCGTGAGGTGAGCTTAATTGTGCGCGAACAATTTCCTTCAAGTTTTATGGACTCAACATTAAGATAATAGAACTGGGTATGTAGAAGCAAAACAGTACTCTCATTGGTGAAACAGATATCACTGTTGCAGGAAATGAGAAAATAGGAAGTGCCGAAAAGTGAACGACAACTTGACGGCTTTAAGCTCCACGGTGTTAATCTTTAAAGCCGGTGTTCAGCGTTACATACACCGCTTGTCTAGCTTCAGTCGTTAAAACGTAAATTATCTATTACTGCCGCCCCCTTTTTTGAATATTCCGACCTTGCCTATTGCTGTTCAATTGCAATTAAAATTGAGGAACTCTAGTATGTGAACTCTAGTTACTTTTTCTGAATTATATATAAATAGTGCTAATTGTACCGTTTCTCTTCTACCAAAATAATTTTAATCACTTTTAATTTCACATCCTACCGTTTATGTCTGGACAAGATTTAAAGTAGGAAGTGTATTGGAAGGAACAATCGCCAATATATGGCCGGAGAACTTTAAGTTTCCAGTACGGGAGAAGAAAAAATTTAAATATATTATAATTTATTCAGCAATAAACAGAGATATAATTCACACGGAAAATTTACACTCACTTTAGAAAATGGCATGTGTAATTACGCAAAACATCAGTATCAATTTTAAATCAAAAACATTCAAAATAATGTCTCATATAATATATAATAATATTCTTTAAACTGTGAAACAATTAAACGTTTTATCAAATCTTGAATTTAAAAAATGTAAGACTTTCAGTGCTACTCTTAAATTACCATTAATAGGAAAACATGGCTTCTTCTTTCAACTTCTAACTTAAATAAAGTACAACCGAACATAAAGGCAATATTAAATTATCATAACAAAACATTACCTTGCAATACCGAAGACTTCAAACCTACCAATGTAGAAAAACGGCTAAGACCACCTATTTGCCCCTCCCCTCAATCTCAAAGTGATCCCCCTGTTAGAAACGGAGAAAGAAGCAAACTTGCTAGAAAGATTACGTTACACTCTTCCAGAAATGTCCTTGCCTGTTCTAACCAATGGGTACGAAAAGCGAATGAACGCAATTTCTGATGTCTACAAGAACGGAAATGTTAGGGAGGGTTGGGAAGGCGTTATACACCACGGCTGCAAGTGCAACAAAAACCACAATAGATATAATCATTTCTATATGTATTCACGTGAAACAGTTAACAAAAATGTTGATCTCTCTGAAGAGATTCCATAGTTCTGTTTGATCTTCAACACTCTGCTTTTTATCGTTTTATAAAGCTAATATCCTTATATTTGGACTTCTAATATGCGAAAACAACATTTAGTGATTTTGCACTTTACAGGTTATATTTGTTTCTTTAAATTCTTATTTGCGGTGTAATTATTTCGATACTGCACTCCTGAAAAAGTAGTAATTCAGCTTATTTAAACGTACATTAGTGAAATAAGTAACAAAGAAAGTTTCATATTTAGAAAGGAACAAAAAGATCCCAGTCGCTATCAAGGTATTAGGGCCAGCAAAGTAGACTATTGCAAATTTTGAAGTCCGAAAACCCACTGCATATCCGTGCAAATGGCAAACCAACAATGCGAGAAAAGCTGTAAATATAAAGCATTTTTATATTTATGCAGTTTTTCAAGAAACATTTTTCCTTCCCATTAGTAAAGAAGTTAAGTTAAAAGTTAACGCGTTACTGGCATATGGGAACAAAAACCTTTGGATGCACAATAGAAAGGAGCATTTTGTGAATGCTACCAGAATGTATTTGCACATATAAAGCATAGTTTCCCCTAAGGTATTATATCAAACCATGCATATTCAGAATTGAACTAACTTTTTATGCCATAGCCCAACAGCCCCGCAAGGTCAAAGCTTACCGCACGACTGCTGCGTGCTCTGTCTCGTCTTGCGATTTCATGGACAGAGTGCAGTTTTTCAGGGGGGAGGCATATAATCAGCACACCGCAAGCTGCCAGTCACTGTCACGGAGCATTCTTGTTTTGGGGCCGCTACTTCTCCATTGCTACCCAATTGTCATTACGAGTCAGGGTAGACACCTTTCCAAAATTCCCTTACTTAGAACATTTTAAACAGGTGCCGAGAGTTCAATCCCAGAACCCCCCGATCAACAATCAGCAACTGGAAGTAGACACACTCGGTCAAGGTGATGTATCTAGACATTTCATGGTTGGTGTAACTTTATGCTTTGACACTTTTTACCTGTAAATTTAAACAAATTGAACAAATTTATGATTATAAGCTCTAAAAATTAATATTGAGGATTGATGTATCGAGCCAAATCTCGAATAAAATTTTACTAAGTAACATTTTTTTTAAGACAGGCCGCCAAGATCTAAAGTAACTACGCCTCGCTTTATAGTGAATACATATAGACAATGAATATGTTTCTCAACAAACGAGATAAATTAGAATATATGTATTTCTAAATGCAATGTCCGATCTTTGAAATATTCGCATTTTCCGGAGTGTAGTACGGAAAGGATCACACTGTATTTCATAAACAGCATAGCCCCATTGGACTAAAATGTATTGATCCATTTGGGAAAGCTTTCTCTCACGAGAGAAGGTGAAGTCGAGCATTCAGTGCTTTAAAACTGGATTTATCGGTTTAAAGAGAGAAAAGCATACAACCCAGGGGCATTAAGAGAGAAGCCCTTTCATTATGGGATTTACGAGTTATAAATCACTCAACGAACAAAATTAGTTGTTAGAAAACATTACAGAATATGAAAATAAACTTAATAAATGCAATGTCATAATTTATACCTACGAAATATAACTTAGAAGACGACCAAAAATTCAACGTTCGCTTATATGCAAATATTTAAGTGATAATTTCATATAATGAAGCTTTATAAAGTGCGAACTAAACGTTAAATTAGCTTATATAAGTCCATATACGCAGTCAAGACGTAGAAAATAAAAGATTTAAAGTAGTGGTTGATAAATAAGATAATTCAATATATTTTATGATTCAACATCTCAGAAGCGAAGTGCAAATTCATATATTGATGACGCAAAACAATTTAGGGGCATTTTAAAACAAGTGTATTCTACAAAGTCCAATTTAGATTGTGTAAATGTAACAGTAAAACAAATTTTAAAACTTCAATACAAAGCCATAAGAAAAAAGTAAAAGTAAATTGTTAAAAGAAACTTAACAGATTGAATTGAAATAAAAAATGTAGGGTAAGTCATTAAGTAATTTACAAAAGGATATAAAATTTACAAGTAAGAGTACTAATTTGAAAACTACTTTTATTTCTTAACATAATTTCTCTGTACATTGAGGCACTTATCCCATTTTACAAGCTCCTGAAATACAACAGCATAACATTCTTGGGGCTGCTGTCGGAACCAGGCGGTGACTTGCCTTTCTACAGCTTCATCGTCGGGAAAATGCTCACCCGAAAGTACATATTTAAGATGACCGATCTAATAGAAGTCACTTGGAGCAAGCTCGGAGCTATATGGAGGATGCTCCAGGACACCCTACTTAAAATGTCGCAGCGTCTAATATGTCTTTTAGGAGTATGAGGTCGCGCGTAGTCATGCAAGAGCAATACGCCTTTGGTGAAGAGTCCTGGTAGCTTCGTTAAATGGTCTTACGAAGCTTTCTGAGAACGTTACAGTAGGAGCCTGCATTTACGGTTTATCCTTGAGGCTGGAATGAGGTAGGCAGTGTGCTTTCGTGATCCCAGAAACCTATGAAAACCAGTTTCCCGGCGGACGGTGTCACATTAAACTTTGTTTTCGCAGGCAGCGAAGAATGTTTCCAAGCATTGGCGCAAGCTTTATCTCTGATTGCTAATTGGTAATCCAAGACTCATCACCGTGATATTGCGGGCTAGTTCATCGTGTTAGGCGGTAGAGAGCAATAATGCCAGACCCATTTTTTGCATTTGTGGGATCAGCATGTTCGGCACCCATCTTGCACAGACATTGTGAAAAACTAACCTATCATGCATTATGAAGTAGACCATGCCATGTGGATACTACTGTTGGTCGGCCAACCTTTGCACTCAGTTGTTAACAGGTTGACGTGACAGGCACTTCTTACGTAACTTTTGATTCCATACGTTTTACCCACAAAAATCGTATGACTGAGAGCTACTCGAGGGCTGTACCCTCGCTTAGGTAGCCGCCATCTTGCAACTGCTGTTTGACTACTGTAAACATGATTATTTGGTATCGAATGTCGCCAATTGCCACCAAACCAATACTGACATCTAGTGGCAATAGCCTTAGATGCCTCATTCAAATAAGTAGTACCATACATCAATTCGTAACTTAATTATTTACCCTCCTAGTGATAAATTCAGAAAAAAAGTCTTGCCAGCATTGACTTTCTACTTCTCTGTGGCCTTACAGTTAATGGTAAATGTTCGGTTTAATTTCTATATGGTCAGCCACCACTAAACGGACAACTTCTGACCTAGAGGATGAAATGTGATGTAAGGTACCCTTCTGGACTTCGAGCCTCGTTTGACAAGTTTTCTGTCAGGAACTACGCTGAACATTGTTCTCATATCTACTTACAAGGTATTAAGTCTATCGGTTTAGAGTCCATGACCAACCAACTGGAAATGGAAGATGCCTCGCATGTTGCACACTATTTTACTTCTCTCGCCTCTTGCTGGCCGTCAAGGCAGCAATGCTAAACTTTCCCGGCTTAGTTTGTTATGAAGTGCTTCCTAACAAGATCAGTGAGAAAATTTCTGAGTGGGCAAACTTGAATTCACATGGAGGAACGGTAACTTTACATGAATGAGGAAAATCTCAAGAAAATACTCAAAATACAGGTGAACCATGAAAATCGGAAGGAAAACAATCTTGTGCCATATGGCAATAAAATGTGTTAATGCCCAGATATTTAACATTTCTCTTGCTCCATTCCTGTTTTAACCCCTCTATGGCTTAGTTTACTAACATAGGTCTGAACCCTACAACCAAAGTGTAGGGCAAAGTTTCGAATCTTGATATGCTCAAGTTCTTGGTTGAGATTTTTGCTAAGTTTTGCCTCAGCTCACGCTCTCAGTTTTTGTTATCGCAAATATATTCTTCATAATCTCTAGAACACTAATCGGCATATGGCTTTAATTACATTTTAAATATATATAATTTATCGTAGTTATAGTTTGAAGGCTGTTCATCTATTGTTAAACTAATTATATTTGTTTTCATAAAATGTTTATGCTTTATATTCATACAATTCAGCTATATATTGCATTTGACTCCCAAATTATGCTAGTTCATTTATTAACTCTACCAATTTCCCAAATGGTTTTCCTCAGTTCGTTATCAATCGTTAGACTTTACCGGTCTATTACTACAAAATACCCTTCTTATAGGAGTGGAACCGTCGGGTCCCACTTACAGTTAACTACCAATAGGAGTTCATTGGTATATATAACACAGCTTATAGCTAGCTGATCTAATATCAAAGAAACTGTAGAGCGCTTACCTTTCTGAAAAGCCACTGCCGTATCCACACATCTTTCTTATAGAAGAGGCTCGAATGCCTTGTCGTATATCCCTCTGTCGACACCAGAAAATACTAAAGTAAATACGAATATCCTCCAAACAGTTACCTAAAAATAAGATAAAGTATAAAGCTGAAAATTTGTACAAAAATTTATGAGCAGAAAGAAATCTTGTTAGAGTGAGAAAGGATCCTCCAAGACGCTTCATTGTGAAACTGTAGGTATCAGCGTCATTATTACGTTGCGATATGACGTGTGTTAATAGCCTGTCCAATGAAAGAAATGTTATTAATAAAGACAGCCATAAGCAGGTTGCACCTCAATCTATCCAACAGTCACATACTGTCATTCAGTGTACAGACTTCTTGGAAGTGGTAATCATTTTGGGAACTGCAATATATAAGTTTTATGAACATCTAATTTTCTTGTACTTCAAGTAATTAATATTAAGAAATTTGTGAGGCAGAATGAATGTTTTAAGATAAACCATTGTGTTTTCAGTCCTCTTTCGTGTTATAGTAGGTTTTAGCAACATTAAAAATGCCATGATCATAGATGCTTATTTGGATTCTTTCACTAAATCAAAGAACGAAGAGCAGACACTTTGATTCCTGCTAATGGATATCGCACAGGGCATCAAGCACCTTTTACTATTGCCCATTCAGTATTTGGTTTAATCTGTTTGCAGCCACAGGTTTTCATGGCTTACATCTAATTATTGGAACAACTTTCCTTCTAGTATGTTTTTCTCGAATAATCTCAATTCACTTTACCTTCAACCACCATTTGTGAATTTATAAAGAATATAGGTATAGGGAGTACACTATTCTTATTTACGGCGAATAAACAACGCATAACAAGAGTAGAGCTTCTGTAACAACAAATTACATTATTACATGTAAGATATTTAATAGTATATACAAGATTTTGCGTTTCAGTATATAATTAAACATTGCTAGGTATAAACCTTGTTCTGAATTATCTCTACGTTCCCACGGCTCTCCTTTCTTTCCACTTGATGGATTATGTATTATATTTTTTGGAAAGTTAGTATAAAAAGAAAAAGCAAAGGTTCAACGAAAGAACCAAAATTTAGTGGCATAAGACCTCGTTTCAAATACTATTAGCAACGTAAAATATGCAAATACTTAACATACATAATGAAAATTGGGTGAAAGTTTTCATAAAATTAATTCAGGAAAGTACGTTTTAATTTAGTATTCAAATTTTAAATATAAAGTCATTTAGTAAAGCACTATTTTCGTTTTGCTTCTCACAACTTTTGACACCATAATGATAAGTGCTTAGAATGAATAAAGTAACTTCCATCTTTTAATCGCTGTTTTTATAATCTAATAATATATGGTAACAATTTTCCTTTTCTTGCACTTTCCGCCATGATCACACTGCATTACTTTATAAATGTCTTGCCTGTGGGATAACTTATCGTTTAGTTCCTTGCTACATATTTCTCTATTTTAATTTTTTTAACGTTATTCTATGCTGTTTTTTCCTGAAATTACACGGTTTTGGACTTATGCTTTTCATATCAGAATAATCCTGAGAGAAGAATTTCATTTCAATTTGCTTGTTGGGCTCCCTATGTCAAGCTGTTTTCTTGAAAGGAAGCCGGTGCACATTCATCTGGTGAAAGGCGTCTGCCCTACCACAGGACTTGGCATCTTGTGAC
The DNA here is from genome assembly GCA_030762175.1 of Metallyticus violacea. Classification (NCBI taxonomy): domain Eukaryota; kingdom Metazoa; phylum Arthropoda; class Insecta; order Mantodea; family Metallyticidae; genus Metallyticus; species Metallyticus violacea. The sequence goes on from CM060835.1 coordinate 59,297,782, forward strand.
GTCTTCAGAAGGATTCCCGTTACTCCGAATGGCCTCGGGAGGGGGGAAACCTTCTGCGTTTAAAGTTGATTACAAGGGAGGCCAAAGGGAAGAGAACAAGACAGGGTAAATTAGAAATGAATGAAATTGCAAGAGCAGGCCCTACTGGAATACTCTGTACCCTCTAGAAGAAGTTTCTAGTGGAAAACTAAGAATTATCTGCTCGAATCTCGTTCTGAAGCAGACGAGAACTTTACAGTGTTTCCAATCACCCATTTACAGTTCTAGACGCACGTAGAATAGAATTATGGTTAAGCATCCTTTACAAGGCATTTACATTAATTTGGCGTAAAATGTTTGAATAATCACAATTACTTTTCGTGCAATGCATTTTGAATAATTTCCGTGACTTTTAACAAAGTCAGAGAGTAGCGATGGGTTGTTGTGATAACAGGAGGGCATCTGATGGAAAATAATTATATAAAATTAGCAACAAAAAAAAATAAAGAACATATATTTAATAATAGAGATATAACTATACAAAATTCAGTGTGGACTCAGGCTACAGATAACATGTCAGCTGGTGACTAGTGTTAAGTCACCAGGGGGAACTAGAACTTTAATGTTAGCATTTTTTCCCCAAACGATGCAATGTTTTAGATGATGAATTTCCTTTAATGAAATTCCACAAATCATAACGTTTTGCATTCTCTGCTGGCCTAATAAAATCAACTAATGCCAGCTACTTGGCCAGAATAATGATGTAGATGTTTAGATGTATATTCCGAATAGCCGTAATTATAGTCTTCTTGTCAGGATTCGATGTGATGACACATTCCTTAGTATAATGTGGAATGGAATCTCGGTGGTTACCGGTGGAGTTCCCATATTGGTGCACTACAAATTTCATAAACAGAATTTAATATACAGCAGGTTCGATAGCCCTCTTTCTATAATCTTCAAGAGAGATTAACAATATATATTCGAAATAGACGTAGAATGTGAACGTTTGAATCATTGCATTGGTTGTGCACTGACAAATAAAATTCATGAATGCTTAGTCATTTCGCAGATTTGTTGGTGATAGAGAGAAAAAATGCGGTTGGAGAGTTTTGTGTAACAAAAGAAAGTCGAGGAAACTTTCAGGAAAGCCGGCAAACCCTCTGTGACCGTTCAAGAGCATACAGATATAAATGTCAGATAGGTTCACGAACCGAAAGGGAAGTCGAAAATATTGCTGATCTAATGAGAGGATGATGTAAGCAAAGACTATATAAGCAAATAATATCAATAAAAAGGAGTGATTTAATGTATTTTCTTTAAACCCTTTATGAGAAATTGTTGTAGTCCCCCCCCCCCCTTTCTCTCCTGGTCTCAAATATGTTTTACATGAGAACGAAAGTTAGGTTAACACTTCCACAACTGAAAAATTGAGCAAACAATTGAATAAACATTGTTGCATGATTATAAGAGATATCAAACTAATTGGAGAAAAATAAAGATAATGTTATATGGTAGATAACCGTTGCATTACGAAAACAAAATGTTTTATTAATATAAGCTGACCATGACAATAATTGCAGCACTCTAGTTTTCAAGAGTTTCCGCATTAGTGCCAAATTCTGCATTAACAGACGATGAGCATAACCTTTCACACCGGTATGCAGTTTGTTCGTCCAGATTTAGTACCTTTTTATATCATGTTGGTTTTTCCATTTGTATTGCTAGTAGGCACTGTCATTCAATCATTTAACGACATTTTTCAGCTTTTTGTGCTAGTGAATGTTGTCGAGCCTTGTTGCTTGAAAACATATAATCGAAACGCACATTCCAATTCTATTGCGAACTCGGTAACGAAAAGTAATAAAATATAATTATCCGTCTTTCATTAAATGTAGGCAAAATATTGAGCTATACAGGGCAATGAAAAAATGATTAATTTTTATTCCATCTATGTACATAATCATTCTACATATAAAACGAAGTGATTTTGTGATAAATAAAAATGTACAATGATTTATCAGCTCCAACTCCTTACAACGTTCATAAATCATATCTAATTTTGCAATTTTTACTAAACCTAAAAAGCTGAACCTTCTGTTATTTGGGTTGTTTTCTAGAATGCCGAGAAAAAGAATTCTAAATAAAGATGAACCTGAAAGGCAGCTTCGTGCTAAGTCGATAATTAAAATGAGAAGTTGCCACGTTCGCTTCATTTAGCTGATATTAAGTTTTGTTACAGTGATACCAAATACACGGAAATATGCTACTTCTCTAATATGATGTAATCCTTTCCACGACAAGTTGACGCTGAAAGGTGGGAGGTGCTGCGTGTACAATGCATTAGATGCGAAAAGTATAACTCTTTTGTTTATAGCCCTCTTTTATCCTTCTTTGCTTTATTTATTTTAATAATTCCGGGACTGCCAATGAAAAGGAACATAATATCGTAGAAAATAATAATCTGAGAATACTACTATTGGAACGTGTGCACCTTTGTTCTCTTGGGCTGGTTTGCTGGCCTAATATTTAGAATATCAGTCAACCGTTGCAAGCTGACCTACTGTCTGGTTTTTACTATTGACAAGAAACTTGTCTATCTTGTGAATGGCATTAAGTAACTAATTTAATACACTTGAATTATTTTGATTATTCACTGTCCACTGCTTCGACATTTAAATAAACCACTCCGCCATCTTCAGCAAAAGTGTGTATAATATCACGAAATATTTAATAGATTGAAAATCAATATATGTTACTGGTTCAGCTAGCATGGTTAGTAGTGTATCAAAAAGTTTGGTTAAAAATAATGAAAAGGACATTTATGGCCGCCTCGGTCAGCGGTCTGCCTGTAAACCCGGGTTCGAATCTTGTAAAGTCAGTTACTTGGGTAAGATTTTTTCCGGAGTTTTTCCTTTCTCTGAAAAAGTGAATGCCAAGATCTTTACGCACTCCTTTCATCAAACATTCATTCATCGTCCCTTTAGAACTTCCATGTTACAAGAGATGTTACACTGAAACCCTTTTGAAACAAGACAGCGATGCTATCAAATTTAAGGAACGTTTGGGTGTATCAAGGAAAATCGAACGGAAAAAAGAACAGATTAAAGGTAGACGAATTTAAGAGGGTCAAATAAGATTTTACTTCTTTAATTTTATACCGTTAGGAAGATCTTACAGCAAGCTCAACAACATACTTAAGGAAAAAGAAAATTTAGAATTTGGAAGAGAATATCCCGGATTTCAAATGAGCAAATTAGGATTCAAATAGAAGAAACGTTAATCTAAATTAAAACTCTTGATTGATGAACCAGAGGTATAAAGGGCAAGTTATTTAAGGACAAGTAGGGAATAGAGATTAGCGAAAAGCAAAATGGTGTATCTATGATGAAGATTATTTACTCTGTAGAGAGAGGCTCCTCAAAAAAATAGATATAACAAGAACTATAGTGAAGATGGTGAAGCTGGCTGGATTCTTGAACGGCCTACTTATTTTCAGATTTCACGAGAATACAAGTGGTTATCACGACAAGAACTGTGAAAACTTCAGCAAATGGTTAGTTGTTAGGAATGGAGAAGGACATTTCAGCCTTTCCCAAAACTGGCTGTTTGTGCTCACGTCCCCAGTAGAGGCATTTCCGGAAGACATCGGTCGGCCAGGATCCACGGAAGGTGCGGCATGGACTGGCCCCTTGGCAATGCTTCAAGACAGAACACTCCGACGCCGGCATATTTCACTCTCGAATGGGATTCGAGAAACATTTCCAAAGCGCAAGTCACCGTCACGTTGCACCAACTCACCTTGCCCTGTCACTTTTGGCCCTATAACAGAAGGATGAAAAGAAAGTATATGAAATGAGAGAGCAAACATTCTTGGGAAGGAAAGATCCATTCCAGTATTCGCCTAAACGATTATGGGAAAAACACGAAAAGTTAAAAAATCCCACCCTAAGGTTTCAACTCGAGACCTCCCGAATGCAAGTCCCAAATATTATCCCTTAGCCCCCTTAGTCGGTAAAAATGTCCCTAACGTTCTATCAACTTCATTACTAGTTATAACTAGTTACTAGTTATTACCATCTGCAACTGAACAAAAACTATCTGATGTTTGCGTGAAATTAGCCTCAAAAGTTGAGCTAATGCTTTTAGTAAAAGAACTTGCAATAGAGAAATTGTTATCGATCATTTCTGAACATGGTCGTGAAGTGCTGCGTTTGCCTGCGTTTGTTCAGATGTTTCAAAGCTATGATGAACCGCTGTGACAGAGTAATTATAAACGATTGGGGCTCAAATTCCAGTAATAGTGATAGCTGCTGCCACTCTAGTAGTACGTAACGCTGGAAATACACGGAGTTGATCAGTAGTCCCTCAGTGGTGCTTTTTTACAGAGATTGCCGAATCAGCAGGACAACGCTGCTCGGACAATAAATGCATACACTTCTTACCAAAATTGAAGCTTGATCTAAAGCTGATATAGAACAAGATGCACTATAATGGTTTTCCCTACTATACCAGATTATCGGCATACGATATATTTTAAATGAAGAGGTACTATCCGCAGTATAAGGTTTCCCAAACAAGAAAATAAACAAATCTAATATCTATGAGTATAACATAAGGGTTTATGTATATAACGTATTTGGGAAAGTCCATCTCCTTTAAAATGCGGCTTAAACCGGCCACTTCTGTGTTTTTCATTAAGGTATTTGGACTTACAAAACTTTACGAAAATTAAATAACTGTGTTTTTCTTTCTTCTTCTTCAAGTGGATTCCATAGATCAAGGACAACAACTTCCACATGTGAACTTTGCCACTCTATCATCGCCTGAATGATTTATGAGGAAAGGTACTAAAGATGAAGAATACAGATGCCTTTTGCTGAAAGTTGTTTTGAATACGTCAGCTACGGTCTACATATTGAAATATGATTACATCGAAATCACTGTGTTATCTTCTTCATCATCACCACTTACACCTTAAGGAGTAGACAGTTCAATGCTGTTTCAACATCACAGGTCACTCCATTTCTTTCTTGACCGGCTTTGGTCACGTCTGCCACTGGTTTTATAATGGTGAACAAATTTGCAAAACCTGAATGTTTCATATGATGCGTTTTCCATTTATTTCTATACTCTATATTTATTATTTAATGAATGTGTAGTCCTCGTTCTGGGAGATTCCACTAAGTATTTTAGATATAGCGATTTTGTGATTTCTGCATGAATAAAAGAAGTCAAATCAGGATGTCTTGAAAGTACAAGGTATCTTTTACATAAAATATCCAGGAATTCTGCCAATTATATGGTACAATAATGTTCATATATCAAAACAGTCCAATTTCGGACTTAGTGACTTCTGCCAGAACGACGTGGATATATTAAATGTATGCCTCATTTCCTCATTTATTATGTTAACTTTTGATTTCCTCACAAGTCTCATTTCTGCTGCTTGTATTTCAGAGTATTTTTTGCCACTGTCCCGTTTTTCAAACGGCCATTACCTCATTTTTTGTTTTGTTTGTTAATCTGTATGTATGGAACTTTTTAAATATTTTCTTTAATGTAATTTTTTATTATTTATAATTACGTTGCCACCGTCGTGTTATTTATTCACTATTATTTCGGATTTGAGCGTTTTCTTTCCCTGAAATGCCATTGTTTTTATTTTCCGATATTTTAAAATCATAGTCTTTGCTTATGGTTTCTGCAGTTGAAAGCTGGTCATCTGTAGCTTGTTCTCACTATTATATATCATACCTGTCGTCCGTGAGCATCAAGGTATTGCTTATAAAGCAATAAAGCTGGATAAAGCTACTGCATCTCTTTTTAAATTTGTTCATTTTTGTACACTGTCATAGATAGAAATAAACGAGATCGGTAGTAAGGTAAAATCTAGTGTTAGTCTTCTATTTATAAGAAAATCATATTTTATCCTGTGAAGTTCCAATTATTTTAATTGATGAAATACAATATTCGAAATAATGTAAATATCCATTCATTTTCATAAGGATACATTTTTTCTCTGTTTATTTAATCAAACGAATTTTCGTAATCTAAATACTTAATCTTTTTAATAAAAGTAATACAAATTGCAAAATTGAAAGCCAGTGTATCATTACATCATCCAATTACTGTTTATTACTTTTCTGTCAGATAAGTTTTCTAAATTTGGTACATTCTACACCACAGGGAATGGTTGCATATACTAAGGATGATAAATGTAGCAAATGGTTTTCAAAGAATTCTCAACTACCATTCCTTGCACTTTCTATACTATAAATTTGCTGTAGAAATTGTTACTGACGGCATCTACAGTCGTTTGTGACGCTTTCGTCCTTAAAATCGGCGAAAATGTTAGTCCTTCATTCAATTCTCTTGCTAACTGTGCACTCATATGAATATGAATATGAATGAATATTGAATAGTGTTTAACGTCCGTTTTTACTACTGAGGCATCATAGACGGTGGACCTGATGATACGTGAGATGAAATAATAAATTGGGAAAGGATTTTTTTTAAGGAAGGAAACATTCCAGACTTAAGTTTTAGGATACCTCCACGGCATTTGCCATTTATGAGGACCAAGAAAAACATGGGGGAAAAAAGGGAAGTCAGGGAGAACGGTCCTGGTGGGATTCGAGCCCCAGACCTCCCGCTCACAAGTCCGCGTCTTAACGACCTCGGGCACTCGTAGAGTATCTCATATGAATATGTACGACATTTTATTTGAACATTCTGTATTCGTGTTTTGTTTTCTATCCAGAGAGTGTTTGAAGCCTTGATATCTGACATAAAAAGTAAGAAATAATAATCTTTGACAGATTCACAACCAGATTGGTATACTAATAGCATTTTGCTTCAGCAATGTCTGATTTTCTCCAATTTGCACGGAATATGTTGTGTCAAATTTTACATTAAATATAGTAATATTTAATACAAAAAACAAATTATTATAAACTAAATTAAAGGTTTAGTTATAAACGTGTTATTGTAATTATTTATATTCTTACAGTGCCACCCCTCGGTGAATGTATAATAAATGAATTTTCGTTTTTAATATTTATCATATTCACCACTATATGTTAAAATATTATATTGAGTTAGAACTTTGGAATTGTTTTTATTTTTAATAAACATTTTTTTCTTTCCGCTTTTGGCAATTGTGAATTTTTCCGCTTCCCATATTTTCTGTTTTATAATTATTCTACTGCAAGAACTTCAGCTTCAAAAATAATACATGTAATAATATGTTATTTTCTCATTAAGAGAGAAAGTATTTTTTTAAAAAAAAAAGAATAATCTATTATTTTATAAATGACATATGTTGTAAATAAATTTCTGGTAGCGGAAGAATAGCAATTGCAAAGAAAACAAATATCACTTGTTCACATAGTACTTTAGAGAGAGAGATGGATATAGACGGCTGACAAACAACGTCATCATCGACGGAAATATGTGTTTGACGGAAGGGCACACCGAGTAGAAAGAAGCACCACATAAAATACAAACATGTATTTTATGTATTTTCATGTGAGTTTCACAGACATGAGAAATGTTTACGAATGGAATTTCTTTATAGCATGTTACAAGTTGGACAGAAAAGCGATGCCTTTTGGAAATACAGAATGTTTAAGACTGAAAAAATGGGAAAACAACAAGAATGTCATAAGATCAAACTTTTGACTTTAAAGGTTTGTTACTGTGTCATTCACAGAAAAGAGACAATCGAGAATTGATGGCAAAAAATAAAGAAGAGACTAGGAAATGTGTGGCTCTGCGTGATGATAATGAGCGCCTTCATGCAGCTCAGAAAACAAAACAAGTCATCACTTAAGTTTTTCAGGAATGATAATGTTTATATAAACAAACTGTGGACATCCTTAATAAAAAATTGCAATAATTAGTGCCTTTCTTTACAATATTCCTAAGGTAAATGGCCTTAAGGGAATTCAACCAAAACGTAGATATAGCTTTCATTTGAAGCTGGAACAGACAATTTACTGTCTAAACTCGGATGGCGATGCTAATGAGATTGGTACTTAAATATATTTTTAAAAACAATGTGTGAGTGATTCTCATTCTATTCTTGAGGCTGGGTGAGGCAATTTATAATTACTGCAATACATTACATTAAATCATTGTGTCACATTATTATAACTTCAAGTGAACGTTTTTCTGAAAATGTATTGCTTCAATTACCTAATGCTGGATTCTGAGCATCCAGCATTGTTATGACTGACATAATAGCAATTACTTTGTTGCGTGATAGTTATAGTTTACACACACCATACTGCTTGTTTCTGGAAGGAAGAATAGAGTTTTAAAAACTTGAATATAAACAGTTGAAGCATTAGAAAACGGTGAGGTATAAAACCCTGCTCCACGACTATCAGACCTGTAGAACCATCAGCATCACTATAATACACTCAGCTTTTTTTTTTATTATTATTATTTCTGTTTTAGAATCCGATAATTTTCTTTGGACATGCTGTACCACGTAGGTTTTTATGTAATTTAGGTTTATTTATTTACTTGTATATTTAGGTTCTTTTTTGAATGTGCTCTCCTTTTATCTTGAAATATGGATGAAATCCTAAACATGTCACTAGATGTTAAAACAACTTAATTGTGCATTAGCTAACAAAAGTGCCACGCTTTAGTACATGCTCAAACCTGCATACACTTGTCCTCATTGTTACTTCAGTTTAAGGGTGTTCTTTGAGTTTCTGTTACCTCAACGGGTGTTCATCTGTGCTTTTTGCGTTTCTCGTGTGAGTTAGTGAAACATTGTTACACTTCAGAATAGTTAGTGCAATATTTAAATGGCAACTGGCAAACTTCGATGTTGTGTTAACCAACCAGACAACTTTTGTAAATGGGTGTGGAAAATTCACTCAGAACGCAATTACCACATTAAATAAGTAAGCTTATAAACTATATGTTAATGTGCTCTTGACAATCAATATAACAATCTTTCGTACATTCCCAGCTTAATTTTTTCTGGAATACTTGGATACCATTATAATGTAATTTGAAAAGCTTCATATGCAGTTCTTAAATACACGGACCTAATAAAAATTAAGAGTCATGTAGTATGTTTTAATTATTAATTTTTTTTTAATCCAAAGTGATTTTTATCTTGACCTTTCCCTCCCCCCAAATGTGCTATGCTCACTATTTTGTTCCAATTCAATCCTTCCACTAGTTTACATGCAAAAATAGCTACAAATGCAAAATGTGTAAATTTTTTTAAAAAAAATATTTTTAATTTACTGCAGTTTATTCAATATATAAACTTCGTTTACAGCAAAACTGGAGCTAATATGTTTTGTAAACGAGAGTGTTTTATTGGCTAGTTTTGTGCGTTAAATGCTCATGATCTGAAACAGAATACTAACTCAAAAGTATGTTACAACTATACAAATTTTGGAGGGAAACGTGATCACTTATATAATTAGAATTGATAACAATGAAGTTCTAATTTAACATAAAGTCATATCTATTTTGAAAACATCAGGTAAAATGCTCGGTTCTTATAAATCGAAAAAGAACTAGTGAATAGCAGTGTGGCCGGATTTGAAGTAACAATACCCTTCAGAGTTCCTAGATGTGGATCTCACCTGGAACATGTCAACATTGTGGTCACATCCTGCTGGTCGAGGCTTTGCTTAGTAATCCCACGCCGGAACCAGCAAGACGCACGGCTTTGAAGTTTACTCAGGCTCAACGAAGGTGTCAACTGGAATACAACTTGTGCTTAGCTGTAGCTTAAACCCCGGTCCCGGTGTTTTTTGTATTTAAAATTCTTGGACTGTATTTTAAATAATACAAGATGATAGCTTGAACATAAAAGTAGTAAACAGCTGTTCTTAAGGCTACAGACTGGTAACAATCTTCCAATGATCTGAATCAATCAGTTTTAATTTTCGACAAAAACCACTAATTTGTTATAGTTAATGTTAGTGTTTTTGCTTTACAAAAAGCTTTGCAATGTTTAAACAGGCGAGTTGCAAAAAGTAAAATTTAGATCTGCATAAGATTCGGTGCTCTATACAGTATGTTAATAAACAACCGAGAGTGCGGAGGTGTCTTTGAGATAGAAACATATTGTGTATCTGTTCAAATTTCGAAGCTAAGGCTATAAGTTCCTAAAGCGCCAGTATGTCACTGTCTAATGAATATATTCCTCAAAAGCATATCACGCGATAGCGAAGAGAGGTTTCAGAACATCACTCTGGTGCAATAGTTATGAATTAGCTGCAGACTAAGAGGTGGTAATTTGCTTTCGAGTTCAAATCACGGTCAACACATTTTTTTGTTGTTTATTTGTTTTCTAACTTGGGCCTAATAATACAGCTTTTATACTTACAGTTTTAAGTTCATGTTTAAATTTATACTGTTAATTCTTAATATATTAATTCATATAATTACAACCCTTATAGTTATTGTATTTACCAATCAGAATCATGTGTTAGGTAAATTAAGTTTTAGGCATCATATTAGGAATAAGCTTATTAACCATTGTATGTTGGTAATACATTTGTTGAAAAAGAGAATAAAACTTGAAAGTATTAAGTAAATTTCATTCATAATTTTTAGAATGCTAATCACAGCACTTCATATTAAAAGAAAAATCTACCAGTTTGACAAGAATTGAGCCCGCGGTCTGCAGATCATCAACTTTTGCGTTATGCATTACGTCACACAAACAGTAATAGAGCTCCTTCTAGAGTAGGCCACATTTACATTTATTGAGTCGGTCTGGCTACATAATGCAAGAATGCAGGTAGTTCAGTGTCGCACTGTCAAATGATTATATCCAGATTTGAGGGATTTTATGGTACTAAACGCTGACAAAGAGCTGCGGAATATGATAATTCTGTGCGCGCAAGACAGTTTCAAAGACATTCTAAATCAATGTTTCACTCCGCTTGACTTTAACGCCGATTTATTAGCAGCTGACGCCAAAATGTTAACACCATAAAACTACTTTATGTTAAGTTGTGAGCCATCATTACCTATCTCAAATTGCTTATATACGACATCTCTACACTATCTGCAATTATTTTCGTGCAGTTCATTAACTTCTTGCATAAAGTCAACATTCATCTCTTGCAATAAAATGAGTTATGATTGAAAATCTCATCATCAGGAATCTTGGAAAAAAAGTATATGTTTTAAAAACAATAGGTATTAAAAGAGAAAGATCAGGAATGTCATCATTCTGAGCATTGGCCCACAGAAACAATATTCAATATTATGAAGCATTAACACTTGAAATCTCCAAGAACCACTTTCAATTTTGTTTTCAATTCGTGTGAAAAAAAGAAAGTTTGAGAATAAAAATTTAATGAATTGTAGCGTGTTAATTAAATACGGTTTATCGAAAATGTTTTAAAAGGTCGAAGCTCTTCAAGTCTAATGTTCACAAGATAAAATACACTTGCTTTTCGTGCTTTAGTTCAAATATAAAATATGTGAACTAAAGTAGAATAAAAACTTGATTAAGTTTTTTTACTTTCCAAGATTATGCCTTTAAATATTTGTAGTCAATAACGTGAGTTTTCCTCATTCATAAATAAAGGTATAAGTGAATGTTTTCAAGAATCTTTACCAGAGAGGAAAAAGCAGAAATATTACAGCTTTGTGAAATAGACTGTTATATGGCCAGGCTAATTTATACAAAGAGTCAAAATGAATGGTTACTTTGGAAAATTTAAAATTATATTAAAAAACTTGTTTCAAAAGTTGTGCCTCTCGGCTAACTTTTAATCGATTTAGTTCACTTGGGTGTTTCATGAGTTTTTATAGTGTCGCAAGATCGAGGTGCTTTCAAAGCCCCATTCTACATTCGGCAAGCTTAGTATATTGTGCATTAATATTTATTAGAGAAATAGATATCTTGTTTTAAAGAAATATTTTGCCTGCTTCTCACTAGAACGAGCTTGCGTGAAGAGCCTAAATTATTGGAAAATGTCGTGATGGCAATAATTAGTTCATTTTATTGGTGTTTTGAGGGGAATTTAAAATTTCAAATGTTTTATTACATTTTATTTATATTTATATTAAATTATTGTTTAATTTTTTCATTTTTTCGTGCATGCACTTGATGTGCAATGATGGGATCAACTGTTACTGATTTATTTTCTAGGCTTACATGGTTATATATGCAAATTAATATTAGAAAAATGTACATAATAAAACTAATTGCACAATAGCCTGATTCCGAAACCGCTCTGGTGGATGTAACAGTAATTTGTAACCATCACATTCAGTACTAAACCAAAGCATAACGTTGCTGTGTCATAAAACGTTTGCAGCACAGAGTGTCACATAATACAATTTCTAGTTTCAGTGCCTTGTGTTAAAAGAATTTCTTTCAGCATGAACTGTCTACCAATAAAAGAAATATGAATGGGTTGGATAAAAACGTGTATTTTTTTTTATTGCTCTCTTTTGCATGCGCTGTGAGGAACTGTAGCAAACATTTACATTTACTTAATTCCCATATGCAATTCCTTTTCCTCTTTTAGCTTCAAACCACGCAGAAAGAGCAGTGTTTCTTACATTACTCTCAATGTAGGCGATTTCTGTAACAAACGACGCTCATATGGCTTTGTTAGATGTAGTACAATAGACCAAACAAAGCATAACAGCTGAAGAAACACACAAAATCACCACAGTCTTCGTGCAAGACGCTTGCTTTTGACAGCAATAACGGCAAACGTCGTGTGAAGAAATATTTCAATGTTGTGTAGCAACTCGAGTATCGTGCTGCCAACTCTTCCAAATTGTCTATAAATTTGTGCGGGTTTTTCCTAACTTTCATTCTCAATTCTACAATCTACAAAAAACTTTCACGGGGGTTTGCCTTTTTCCCCCTCCTTTTTTTCGCTTTCTGAATATCTCTAACCGAAGTAATTACATTTGGACAAAAACGGGTAAAGTAATTGTTGGCATCATCCAATGTGTTTTTCACGCACTGTGCATGTCATCATTTGGATAAGAAATAAAGAGAGAGTCTGTACATCTTACTAATTTTTCTAACGAATAGATAAATTGCCTATTTTGTGGGGGGAGCAGGAACAGGTACATATTCTGGCAGAATGTACCCTCTGGGAACACCTGAAAAAACGCTGTTTCCAGAAAAAAAAAATTAGGGCAATTTAGAGGTCGATTGGCATGTTGTGATATTTTTGCGAACCACGCTAAATGTTGAATATGGGAAATTTTCTAGCCAAAATGCGCGAAACTAGAATCGATTTATTGTTAGAACGCAACAACTAATACAATTATAAATAATATGTAATAGATTTCAATTCGTATATCTGTAAATACCGTTCTTCACATGCTAATATTTTTGAAATTTTTATTTATTATTATTATTATTATTATTATTATTATTATTATTATTATTATTATTATTATTGTTAACGATATTGTCTTATTTTTATTACTATTTGTTCCTCTTTCGAAATGTGTATCATACTTAAGCGCGTACAGTCTACGACCCGTGCAAAAAATATGTTTATAAGTGTATATAGAATTTTATAATAATAAAGATATACTACTACTGCTACTACTACTACTACTACTACTACTACTACTACTAGTACTACTACTAGTACTATTACTACTACTATTACTACTACTACTACTACTACTACTACTACTACTATACTACTACTGCTGCTGCTGCTGCTACTACTACTACTACTACTATACTACTACTGCTGCTGCTGCTGCTACTACTACTACTACTGTTGCTACTACTGCTGCTGCTGCTACTACTACTACTACTATTTTCACTACCGCTACTACTACCACTACTACTACTACTATCACTACCGCTACTACTACCACTACCACTACCACTACCGCTACTACTACTAATATTACTGCTACTACTACTACTACTACTACTACTACTACTATTACTACTACTATTACTACTACTACCACTACCGCTGCTACTACTACTACTACCACTACCGCTGCTACTACTACTACCACTACCGCTACTACTACCACTACTACTACTACTACTACTACTGCTGCTGCTACTACTACTGCTGCTACTGCTGCTACTACTACTACTACTACTACTACTACTGCCGCTACTACTACTACTACTACTACTACTACTACTACTACTGCCGCTACTACTACTACTGCTACTACTACTACTACTATTACTAATACTACTATTACTACTACTACTACTACTGCTACTACTACTAGTACTACTACTACTGCTACTACTACTACTACTACTAATACTACTACTACTACTACTACTACTACTACTACCCCTACTACTACTGCTACTATTACTAATACTACTATTACTACTACTACTATTACTACTACTACTACTACTACTGCTACTGCTACTGCTACTACTACTACTACTACTACTACTACTACTGCCGCTACTACTACTGCTACTACTGCTACTACTACTACTACTATTACTACTACTACTACTACTACTAATACTACTATTACTACTACTACTATTACTACTAATACTACTACTACTACTACTACTATTATTACTAATACTACTATTACTAATACTACTATTACTACTACTACTACTACTACTACTATTACTATTACTACTACTACTACTACTACTACTACTACTACTACTACTACTACTACTACTACTACTACTGCCGCTACTACCGATTTTTCCTTATTCTGATTTAATGAAAACTGCACTTTAATCATGATGTTACGTTAAATTGGAACCAACAAATCATAAGACTGCTATCATATTTCTCGATAAAGACATATTTAGACCACAATGAAGTTAAAATATCTCATTTATTTATCAAAATGAATCAACTTACGCAGATATTTAAATAGAAAGAAGAAAAGCAGTTTTGTTTTAATGTTTTACAAAAGCATGTTGTATATATGGGGCTTATGTTAATCTCATGCGGACCAATGGGAAATAGAACCGTTGTGATCTTCACGATTGGGTTGGACTATTAGGAAGGAGGTTATTTCGTTACTTATTTTTACTCAATGACTGGCCGTTTGTGCATATGCTCTCATTGGGTGCACCTCCCGTAGGAAAAGGTGAAGTGCGGGAGACACCGGACAAAGGCAGAATCTCTACCTTTGTTTCCAGATAGAACACCCCGATGTCCCCCTCCAAGGAGTTCCATTCCCTCAGAAGAGCCCTCCATACCATGGTAAAAGCATGCCACACTGCTCCAGCCCACCTTGTCACAGAAACAAGTTAATGGAATGGGAGAGCAGAAAATTCATGAAAAAGGAAAGAATCCCAGCATTCATCTAAGTAACCAGGGAAACCTGAAAAAAAAAAGTTCATTGGCAGGATGGGCAGCTCTAAGGGGTTTGAACTGAGGACCTTCCCGAAAACGAATCTTTAGCCTAACTGCCTGAGCCACCCGCTCGGTATTATGCTCATTAAGGTACACCTCTAAGGACAGTTCGGTCTGCACCCAAAGTTGGACATTTTAGACATTTCTCTTCTACACAACTAATGCAACTAAATCGGGGATTATTAGCCTTGCATATTTTACTGATCACTATGAGAAACTTATAATACAGATCTAAATTAATATGTAAACTGGTACAAGCTTTATTTTTACAGAGTGTGGTTCAAATGAAGACTTTCAGTACTCCAAGCGACTATGAGTATACAAACTATATAAGTATTACACTTTTATCCCAAGTAATTTTTCAAATAATGGATTACAGTTACATGTACTTTGCTATTCTAAAGTACCAAATGATAATAAAAGTGGAATCTTTAATTTTTTCAACTTACATAATTACCGTCAGGAAATCTGACCCATCATTTCACTACAATAATAACAACAAAGAATCTAACCTAAATCATCCCATGCATTAAGCAATGAGAGTATGCTAAATCCTAATGTACAGCACGTCGCTAAAATATAGATACGGTTACCGGAAATGCCTAAATAAACCACAAATATGCCGCAAGCCCCTAATGGGCAACAGCTGCTGAGTATGAGGCAAGTTATGGCGTAACAAAGAAGTCCACGCTGCAGTAGAAAGCCGCATCTAGTTTGCGGCGCAGCTGCCGTACATTTCCTCTACTACACTGTATGTGGCGTCATAACTTAGGCCAAGAGTCCGGAATAATGTAGCGGAAATAAAATATGAGGGCAACACTGAGAGGTGTTCTCTGACCCAAAATTCCTGCACGATCAATAACGAAATCTTTCCAAATTTCTAAGCGTTGTATTTCCCATCGTGCATGCCTACAAATGCTATACAAAACACGTTTTCTTCGACATGATAAGAACCAGAAACTGCTCGATTATTATTTGAAATAAGATTTGTATTTCATTTCACTTTGCCTTATAATTTGCATATACGTAAAGTTTGAAAATTGTTAAAACTACTATTTAATTCATTAGAATGACAACCACTTGCAATCACTTAGCACTTTACTGACCACTCCTCTCCTACCATGCTAGAGCGTTCGATTTTCCATCCAAGTAAGTAATAACGCCGTAGTTTTTCGTTTAATTATATGGTTTTCCACGTATTAAAGATATACTGAATGTTCTTAAAAGCCGTCTAATATTCACAGCTCTTAATAAAAATCGTTCAGTTTTCTTTACACGGCCTAAATTTCCCCTATAGGATCCCCACGATAGCTTACATTAAATTATTGTTGTTAACAGTGATTATCTTATAGTACGTGACAGGACGAATGCTGTCATTGATTGCCCGCGCTCCAGGCAGGGACAACCCACGCGGCTTGTAGCAATATTCGCTTTAAAGCGCTGGTGTGTATCATCTTAGAGTGTTTTGCCTAAATAGTATCGTGGAATCGTACAGTTTAGCAGAGTACCGTATCGATAATAATTCCTATATGGTTGAAGCGCTCTAAAGGGAAGATTTCTAAACGTTGTCATATGACTGGACAAACGCGTAAAGGCAATGAGGTGTGGTCACTGCCAACCAATTCAGACCGTGGTCTTCCAGCGGCTCTGCCCACATACTCTGTTTGGCGGAGAGCGTGTAGACAGTCGCGAAGGGCAATATATAGACCACTCGCCAGATTGCGTGAACACTTCAAGTTTGTACAGTCTCTTCCTGTATATTTTGCGGGAGGACGATCTGTAACCATGAAGATATGCGACTGCTCGTTATCTTAGGAAGGGTGGTCGTCCAACACAATACTGTATGTAACTGAGGCACGGCAGAGAATATTACCTCCTAATAAGAAATCTGTGGTCCGCTGGTGTGCGGGAAAAACATCGCCAAGTTTACTGAAGGATAAATGCAAGCAATCAGAGCATGCGCGGTAACATCATAGACTCATACCTTCTACCTGAACATTTGAATGACAGAAGTAGGGCATGATTCTTAGGAAAAAACTACCCGTCCTCCTTGAAGGCATTTCTTACACACTAGGTCGGAGTATATGGTTCCACCATGACGATGCACTACAACACTACTCTTATGAGAGCCCGCCAGTATTTAAGAAGTAGGAATATCCATGACAATGGATACGTCGTTGAGATTCTGCCGACATCAACAGATCTGAATCTTTTGAAATACTGTTTAAGGGGGTCGCCTGCAGAGGCAGATGTATAGGGCGATCCCGAAGTACGGGGAAATATCCTGTAGCTTACCTGTTTGCGGCCGTAGCTACCATCATTTGTTTCCATTGAGATGGGTAGAGAAAAATTTGAATAACTTTTAGGGAAAGTGCAGTTGGCCATTCCCGGAAATATAAAATATAACAAAAACGTTGTCTTTTTTATAAATAAAATAATTATTATGCCTCTTTTAACCGTTTGACAGATATATTCATCATTATAATTAGTGGAGCGTTGCCTTTATTATGTGAGCATGTAGTCTACAATAGATGTTCAAAGATGCCTCTCTCCTTTTACATTCAGCTTGCTGCTAGAAATCTTCCAGAACATAATGTTGCTGTTTCTCGTTCACAAATTCTCTGGCCCTGTATAATCTTAAAGGATGTTTGAGACAGTGGACAATTTTTCAGTAGACCAGCTATTTCAGATATCCTCACAAGGAAACAAATGAGTTTAAATCGGAATATCGTGCCAAACAATGCATTAGTCTGCCTCTACCGACTCATCTATGGGGAAACAACCTACCCAGCTACTTCCTGGCTGTGAAACTGTATTGAAGATGTGGTCCATAATTATCATAGAGGATGCTTCTCCGTGTAGCCAGATAAATATCTTCTAAGCACTCGGAGACAATTGAGCATCTCCACCAGAAAAGTGATATTCCGCTGTATGTAAGACATGTGGACTTTCGCGAGTTCATATATGACTATTACGAGAATGAAAACCTCATCAGGAATGAAGACACCACCACGGGTGGCCGAGGTTGTTAAGGCGTGGAATTGTGAGAGGGAGGTGTGGGATTCGAATCCCACCAAGACCGTCCTCCCTGATTGAGGTTTTTCCAGGTTATCCCCAGTCTTCATAAATGGCAAATGGCGGGGAGGTACTCTAAATTTATGTCTGGAACGTTTCCTTCCTTAAAAAATATCCTTTCCGAATTTATCACTTCATCTCATGTATCATCAGTGTCACCGCCTGTGGTGCCTCAGTAGTAAGAAATGGCGTTACACACTATTAAAAAAAGTAATGAAGACAAACTTCAGTTGACAAGATGTTACCTAATAACAATTGTGGTTCCATCTGCAGCGTCACCATTAATGAGCGACAGAAGTCCAAGCGTCTAGGGCGATCAGCGGAACCAACCGTACCGATAAGGATACAAATCTTCATCGTGAAGGATATCCATTGTATTTTCAAGTGCCTTGCAATAACATGGGAACTTAAGCCTAGGTCTTCCTCTTATGCTTATTACATCTTCTCCTAAAGTTGCGGCGTATGTTAGAAGGAAATGTGCCGTCAGCGGCAGAACTGACCGGGACGCTGTGGTGTGTTGTCCTCATCCGATCATCCAACCTTCGGAACATATCTTTGCGCATATCAAGCAGCATATTCGCGAGTGACTGCGATGAAGTTGCAATTACATGTTGCCAAAACACATGTCGCAATACTCATGCTCGTGTCTCAAATAAGGAAGCACGCTGGTGTTTTACATGGAGAGTTGTTTGCAGTGCAAAGAATGTAAACAATTGAGATTGTTATTATTCTGGTATGCCCATTATCATTCTGAAATTGCCGCTATTACGGAGAAAATGGCACAAGGATAGATAGATTGGATTAAATAAGAAACAGAGCTGTTATGAAAACTTATGTGCTCTAAGTGCTTTAAGCACAAGAAATCTTTAAATGACCCATTGCCCAAAGTAAGCAATATTGGGATAATATACAACTGGTGTTTTGGCAGATTGTAATCTGCTGAAATTGCTCGATCGATTCCATCCATCCTGCTATATACTACATAATTTATATTATGTAATAAATTGTATTATATACGAGTTCTGTTCAAAAGTATCGCAAATTTTGTGTTTTTTTCAAAAAGTATTTATTTATTCATGAATATCTATTTTGTCCCCTTCAAAGTAATCCCCACCAGATATTATGCACTTGTGCCAACGTTTTTTCCAATCCTCGAAGCACTTTAAAAAATCGTTTTTTGTGATCTTGTTCAGCTCCTCCTTCGATGCCGTCTTTATCTCCTCAATCGTGGCGTAGCGTCGTCCTTTCATTGCCCTCTTCAGTTTTGGGAACAAAAAAAAGTCACAGGGGGCCAGGTCTGGGGAGTACGGTGGCTGCGGCATCATAAGTGTGTTGCTTTTGTCCAAAAATTCGCGCACAAGCAACGATGTGTGAGCAGGGGCGTTATCATGGTGCAAAAGCCAATTTTTGTTCTTCCACAAATCCGGGCATTTCTGGCGGATTGCATCGCGCAAATTACGCATAACTAGCAGGTAATATTCCTTATTGACCGTTCTACCCTGTGGCAAGCACTCATGATGCGCCACGCCCCTGCAGTTGAAGAAAACTGTAAGCAAAACCTTCACATTCGACCGAACTTGGCGCGCTTTTTTCGGTCTTGGATCGTGTGGCAGCATCCATTGGGATGATTGAGCTTTAGTTTCCACGTCAGAACCATAAACCCCATGATTCGGAGCAAATTTGGGTCGTCGCGGACAGAGTTCAACAGCTCCTTAGCAACGTTAATGCGATGGTGTTTTTGGTCGAAATTGACAACTTTGGTACGAATTTTGCGGCGACCCGGCTCAAGCCCAAATCATTGGTAAAAATCGAATGGCACGAACCAATCGATATGTTTAGGTCCTCAGCAACTTCTCTGAAGGTGATTCGACGATTGACCAATACTATTTTCTTTCACTTCTTCAATGTTTTCGTCTGTTGTTGACGAACTCGGGCATTCACATTTTCTCGACCCTCTGAGAACATTTTGTACCACCGATAAACGTTGCTTTGATCCAAGGTAGCTTGACCATATGCCACAGTCAACATTCGGAATGCATCCGCGCACTTAATTTTGTTTTTCACACAAACTCTGATACAGATTCTTTGTTCCATTTTTCGGAATAGGCAAAAATCGAAGAAGAGCCAAAACACGTGCACGCAAAATAGCTGTCAACAATTAACTGAACATTCAAAATGGCCGAGTTTGTCAACATAAGTGGGGGACATGAGTACCAACATAACGCCACAAAACAATCGAAAATCGAATATACGTAGCCCGCGGAAATTCAAAATTCGCGATACTTTTTGAAGAGACCTCGTATTACAGGTCAAGAAGATAAATTTCTTAGAGTGTTATAAAATAGTAAATTAGGGCGTTCTGGTAGTAGGCAAGCAAAAAACTGTCAGATCAAACACAATAAAACATTTTTCGGACCGGTTAGGGTCTTCTTCATTTGTTCATTCTCCAACTGAAGAAGCATCTAAACGGTCCGTAAAAAGTGTGTATGTATGTATGTGTGTGTATGTATATATATATATATATATATATATATATATATAAACAAACAAACCCTCACGGGTGGCCGAGATCGTTAAGGCGCAGACTCGTGAGCGGGAGATCTGGGGTTCGAATCCCACCAAGACCGTCCTCCCTGACTGAGGTTTTTTCCAGGTTTTCCTCAGTCCTCATAACTGGCAAATGCGGGGGGATACCCTAAATTTAGGCCTGGAACGTTTTTATCCTTAAAAAAATATGCTTTCCCAATATGTCATTTCGTTTCATGTACCATCAGTGTCCACCGCCTGTGGTGCCACAGTAGTAAAAATGGGCGTTAAACACTATTCTATATATAATGTGTGTGTTAATGTGTTTAGTCTGTATGTTTTCACGTATATATTTGACATGTATAACAACAATTAAAATTAAAGAACAAGAATTTGAAATGTTGCGATATTTGTGTTACTATTTGAGTTTTATCCATTTCTGCGTCTTTAGTTCTTGTTCAATAAGGACTAGAGTAGTAGGAAAAAGACAGCGAAACCATCAATATTTCGAACGGCTTTTGTTTTTCTCCAAAGTCAGAAAATTAGCTATATATAAATATGTTTTTAAAACAACATTATTTAAAATTCTCTTCAACTTTATTAAACCGTTATATGTAAATGCTTATCTTTGTTATTATTATTATTATTATTATTATTATTATTATTATTAACTAGAGGACATTAAGATTATTTTACATTAAAGCAGGTCTATAAGTCATTTATGTTTTACATTATACTTTGTTTAATCTTTTAATTATGAGCCGTTGCTAGCTTCCTTGTTTCCAATCGATACACTAGTCATTCTTTCTCTTTTCTTACGGAGTCACATCAGTATGGTGTGATAAGCAAACTAGTTGACCGTTGGCTCAAGAAATCGTATGTTCGTTTATCTTCCATGAACACACAACTAGGAGACCCCGGCTTGGGTGGGATGCATAAACTTTCTGCTCTTAAATTCGAAATGTTTAATCAGGGGTATTCTTCGTAATCTGGACAGTGACGTAGGTCGAACGTATATTTTAAAATATTTTGTTGTAGTGTTTTATTTCATTATATCATATTGACTTAAAGTTCCGTTATAAGTTTTCTCTGAGAAGAACTTGCATTTTTAATCCAAGGTAACAAAAGTTATGGTGCATAAAGTAATTTATTCTTTGTAAAAGCAGATTTTATTATATACTTGAATCTTAATATTTGTTTTCCATTAATTTGATTAATCATTATATGGCAAATGTGGCAAACATCTGAGGATTTATAGCTCAAAATTGAAATATTCAACGCTTCAAATTCAATATTTTAATTATTTTATAATTGCTTCAATGATGATTTCCTGGCAAACGTTTGCATCAACTGCATGTTGAAGTTCCTTATTCCATAATGCGTTATTCTAAATTAAATTTGGTTTTTAAATGTTATATGTTTGTTTTTCAGAAAAAATATATTGGATTTCACTCTTAGAATTTTAAATTAATTTATTCCCGTGAAGAGGAATTAACTTTCCAATGCTATATCCTGGGGATTTACTTCCAACATATCTGCAACTTGTCTCATAACAACGGGAGACTGTCAAACTCAGTTTTGTACCTAATTTTACTTAAGATGTGGTGCAATAATTAATTGAGAAAACGATATAAAATTAATTGAAACTTGTATGAATGAAATTGATGAGCATGCCTACCCTTGCACAGTTGTTCAATATTTGTTTCCAAACTCGATAAGCGAGCTAAGCACGGGTTTTCATGAAAGTTGCAAATCCTTGCAGTTCTTTACGAAACAGCATGTTTTTGGTTTATTCCCTGTTTCTCGGACTAATGCTTGATTTTACTACGTCCAGGGACTATAACAATGTTCCGGAACTAATGATTCGCAGATCATAGTTTGAGAAAGAAATATCTTAAAACGAGCACAAAAAAGAAAAATAATTTTAGCCAACGACAACAAAGATAAATTTAACGATTTTAAAAGCTACCATAATGCGTTACAATGACCAAAAACCAATTATATCACCTTGGACGACTGAAATATGAATGAATGTAATATTTCACATATACTTTTTTGAGTTCAATGTACATTTTATTGAGAATTGTATATAGATATTTTTTGAATGCTGTTTAATTTTAGTTTGCACGATTTTCGTATAAATGATAACATTTTAAAGTTATTTTTAAAAAATGTTGCATTTTTATTTAATTATTGAAACAATGTACTGCAGTTCTTAAACTGCACACTTTACTGAAACATCCTTTCTTCTTTTTGTATGAGGACGTAGCATTAAAATGCAGTATCTTTAACGTTCTTTAGGAGAATGTTAAAAATATTAAAGGAGAATATATTAGCTGATAAAGTCTCCAGCCACCTTGATCCTTAAAATAGCAGGAAGGGAAAAATGCAACCCTTAGCTAATATTCGAACTACGACTGTTTCTCTTACACCGCCAAATCATTTTCACGTTCCTATTAAACTTTGTTAAATTTTTGCTGTCGTGTCTACGAATTAAAACAGATAACATTTGAAGTTCGTTTTTACCACAGACAGACTGCCATTTATGATT
Organism: Metallyticus violacea; assembly: GCA_030762175.1. Classification (NCBI taxonomy): domain Eukaryota; kingdom Metazoa; phylum Arthropoda; class Insecta; order Mantodea; family Metallyticidae; genus Metallyticus; species Metallyticus violacea. The sequence continues at coordinate 59,321,272 of CM060835.1, forward strand.
ATAAAAAATCCATCCGCAAAAACTGACAATGGATTACAATAATTTCGGCTTTGTGGCTGGGTTTTAATCTCTACATGTACTATTAGCATACAATGAAAAGGTTCTCTCTGCAATGACAGCTACGTTAAGGCAAAAAAGGAGAGAAGACTGGTTAATTAGCGGGAGGGAGAAGAAATCGATAGTGTGCGAACTCCGAAAACGCCGAGATTCGATTTCACATCATGTCAAAGAACGTTCTCAGCACGAGCCTTGGTAAGCTGGCTGTAATTAGGGAGACCTCATTACCTAATCCTATAATATCCATCGCGTCATTATCGAACAGATGACATCCATCATTCATCTCAATAAATCCCACGAAAAACACCTCATCTAATGACTATGGATTCCTAATGCTCTCAGTTAAGAATATGTTAAGATATCCACAAAAGTGCAGTGGGATTGGGGCAATCAGGCTGATGATTCAATTAAATTCCCAGAGAAGCTACCCACCAATAAATCACTTCGGCCAAGGGACTGCTTAGCTTCACTGAGTGTTCCAGTTGGATTTGGAGCTCCACGTTCACAAAATTGGAATTTTGCAACTTCTTTACATGCTCGTATCTGTGATTGGCTGCTCATGCGTAACAATCCTTTACTATAAATATAAATTTACATTTTAAATAAATGTTTTGATAGTTTAGTTATAGCCCTCACATCTACTACAGGAACATCTTAGAAGTTTTCATGTAGTGGATATTTCCTAAAATAAAGAAAAATCGTGCTACTAAATTATAAACAATAGTGTGTTGAGTATATTTCTAATTCCAGCTTCTTGAATATACTTATGATAATATTTTACTAACGATTTGAATCTGGTCATTAGGATACTAAGTCAGATCAGTGTTCTCATCCTGGGGATTTGTAACTAGGCAAACCTGTACTTTACAGTCGATGTTACAAATGCAGGTGCTTTCAAGTGACCCGTCGCATTCACCAGACCGTCACATTTATCTACTGTGCACATATTGCTCCAGAACTACTCCTATTTATTGTCTTTCTTTTGTATCTAAAAATAGCTACATATATTAAAATAGCATTAGTTGCCTTGTTGTTTAATGTAACATTGTTCGCATGTACTTATGTTCAATAAAGCAGATTGTTAGAGTAATTTGTGTTTTAATAAAAACTTACATAATTAGGATTTTACACTAATAAATATCACAGATTAAGTGCTGTTTCCCTCTTCCGTGCCAGAAAACAAAACAAAGACTTATACTTTAATGGGTCTATATTTGAACCCTGGACCCTCACCTGTAAAGCCCAGCGCGCGCACAGTGCAACATGAGGCAGAACATGCTAGAGACACATAGCAGCCAATTCGGCCGAAATCGATATGAAGCAAGGAACAGTTTACGGTATATCCTTATATTTTTCTTTATTTCTTTTTACAATATTCTGATTACTTTTGCATCCATTTATTTCTCATTGGAATGATTTCATTTAGTTTATCGTGTCTATACTAGATCTATAAATGTTACTGTTGCACTCATTCTGCACCTTTTAATAACTAATATATATTGTTATAATGCAACAGATTTCTACATATATTATTAATTAATTTTCCAACTCGTTTATCAGATGTATTTCAAGTCATTTCAGATTTACATTCGTTCACTTTCGTGTTTTATATCACTAACTTATATTTAATATTTGTTTTTTTAATGAGTCTATGAATTTTATAGATTTGGGCTTACATAAAATTTTCTATTTTAATCACGATTATTTATAAATAGATATTAATATAGGTTTGATTTCTGCTATCCTCTAGTCTCCCAAATTATTAAGTTTCAGAAAATAGTACTATCAAGCCACTTTTTACTAACTTAATTTGAACTATACTTATTGTTTCTACCATATTAAAGTATCAGTCAATAATTTCGAAAGGAGTTGTGTTTTATAGCGCAATACTATAATTATTGCAAAAGTTAAGTTAAATACACACCATTGTTAAAAACCACCTATTGCAGAACAGAGACACGAAGAAAATGCCATGTTTTGCTTTCAGTTTCACAATCACTGGATCAACTGCTTTACATTTCGTGGTCATTCAATTTTCTTCCTTTGAAAAGCTTACGTCTGTGAACGTCGCTCAAATGGTTAATTCCCGCAGCCTTGAATTGTTAAAGAATGTGAGCAATAACTTTTGAGTATCTCTGTTAAAGGATAGGCGAATTAAATGCTGCATCATTTATCCAAGCAACCAAGAGCAGGATAAAACTATTTCATCCAGATTCCTTTATAGCTCGTCTCCAGGGATTACGGGAACTTAAGACCATCCCAGGAATGCTTTAACTTGAAAGCAGTATCAGAGAAGAATCTACTGTGAAAATACTTCTGTGACTATGTTCACTAAGATATCACATGTCATGTAATTTTATTCGTTGTGTTTCTTGTGTATACTTTCCAAGTAAATTTACAGGTGAATGAAATGCCCCATTTTGGGATACTATAACATATTAATTGTATATCAAATCTTAACTTCTTTTTGTTTTGGTTCAATGAAAAATTTGGTTCTTAACAGACTGTTTTAATTTTTTCTTCACTGACACATAAGCGGTAGGCCATATGTAATGAACCCTCCAAAGCTCAATTGAAGGACGTTTATAACATTCCAGAAATTAAAAATGAGTAATGTAAATGGTACTTTCTTATGAAAATGTAGAATTTTGTGTCTTCCGTATGAAGATGAGTGCAGTATTTTATATTTCATTTGTAGTAACAGATTTTTAAAAAGATTCGTCGTGGGGAATTTCGCGCCAGTAAGCAACCGACTTGCAAGTGGAAGGTTTTAAATTTACAGGAAATTCACTCGGTAATTGATATTCGAGAAGATTCTGTATCTTGGCCAATGAACTAAATTTAATTTCTTCCCGCAATTAATACCGAAGAAATACAGTACAGAGGAGAAACCCAGCCCTTTCTAAAAGGAAAAAGAATGAGGAGAAAATTAGAAAAGTATTTAGAATGAAGATACACGTAGCGAGGATCAGACGAACAATGCAATAGGGCAACGTGTTCTTTACTGAGATGAGAATTGCCTTGCATGGAAAAGAGACAGTTTTTTCATTGAATTTAAACGGCACAAAAAGCCTTAACATTTCTAATACATTTTAAAGTTTGTTGAGTTAAATAATTTTTGTTTCATGTTGTCTCTGTATTCTTGAGCGTAAAGTCTGAGTTTACATTAAAATTCTGAATGCAATCATCCTTGAGATCATTGTTTTGGTTTTAAATTGTATTAAATGCTTAGAAGAAAAACAAAATTTACAACATCAAAACCAATTAAATTTGAAGACCTAAAATACTGTGATATATACATCTTAACACATATTTTCGTGTTGAATGAACTTGGAATAGTGCTTACTAATTCTAATTTTTTTCATAGTCATGTTATATCCTACCTGTTCGTAAATAATTAAAAGCAAAAATAATGGTAGTATCTGATGCTGAACGTGATTATGCATTAAACGTTTTTAACTAATACTAAGAATGTACGGTGGTATTTAGGGAAGGAGTAAATAGAAAGTAGGTTGAAAAGATGGGCGGGATCCCGCATTAGCATTCCCGTAAGTAGTGATAAATTTGCAGTGCTGACGGTCAATGGCCAAGAATGGCTAAGCGCTATGCCCAGCGCTGACAGTAAATAGGTTTGGGAGAAGTAGAGTAGCGTGTTCTTTAATCATCAATTAAGTTACAATTGATTTATCTCAGGCTTTTTGGTTTCACAGTCTTCGGAGTTGTGCCTCATAGTATCTGTGGAGCCGATGGCTCTTTTACGAGCCGCACTGGAGACCAATCGGCATCATTGGTGGCTGCTAGCATTATGTGGTTCTGCAGTGCGTCTATCTTGTTGTTAATTTGTAAAATTTCAAGAAGATGGTCTTTGCAAGTGGTAGTAAGCATTTCCAAAAATCGTTCCATAGTGTAAGAAGTTCGGTGAGTTGAGTTTTGTGTTCCTCCAGTGTAGTAGCTATGTTGGTACAGTTGTTGTTGTGGTTGGTGAAGATGTTCTGGGTTGAAGTTTCCCAGTTAGATTTAATGTCCTGAATACGTCGCTTAAGACTATCAGTAGATTTGGTACTGGTTGCCTGAAGTTCAGTAAAAGCTTCCTCCAGTATGAATATTGATGAAATGCTTTCTTGTGTAGTGCAGATGAGCTGGTGCAGCTAGTGAATGGACTCCAGTAGACTTCGGTGCAGTTTCTGAGTCAGGTTGGTGAGTTCGGTGGCTTCTTCCAAGGAGTTGTCTGGATTGGCGCGAGTAGCGCCCGAGGAGGTGCATGGCGTGTTGAGTAGAGCTGAGCAGGAGGATGAGTTTGGAGGTGGCTGGTGCTGAGTTATTGAAGTGCTTGCTGATATGGTTGGACCACCGCAGTATAGGCTGCGGTGGGCCAGGTGAATCAGCATTGTTTAGTCTAGTCAGCAAAATGGAAAATACATGCTAGTATTCTTTATAAATGAAATGGTTGAAAATGTCTTAAGAAAGAATGCTTTAAAAGAAATGCAAATACGATTTTAGAAAACAATAAATTATCCCTTTGGATCGTTAAACTAGTAGCGACAAAAAATGAAACAAATGAAATGTTAATTACTGAAAGTGGTACTAGATCCAAATGATTTGATTATTTTTGAATAATGTGAAAATAGTCACGTCTGTTCGTTTGTGACCTCCGGGAGGAAAAAATGAGGTGAAAGCGATGACTGCTGGGAAGGGATCTCTAATGGTGTTTCCTCATAGAACTCTCCAAGGAATCTGAGTGTCTCAGAAGTTCCACTTCCATACCAGAGCGGGGCAGAAACATTTACAGATCATCCTGTATACATTGTATGATGTTGATAGATGTGATAGAAATGAACCATAAAAACGATAGACGCTGGACTTGAGTTTAAATTTAAAGAACTTAATACGAGTTTAAAAATATAATATTAATCGGAAATTATTTTCTAATATGTTCAATCATGATCTGCGTCTATCATCATCAAAATAAAAGATTTTTCCTTTGCACATGACGAATTAGCGAAACGTATTCACAAACACGTGCAACCATCTAATTTATTTTATGCTTGCTGACAATGATGATCCACATTAACTGGCAGACTTTATCTACCAGGCTTTAATTTTAATTACGGAGTAAAGCAAGACTGAAAAATAACACCGGTTTTTTTCTTTAATTCCCTCTAAGTATTACACTATGGGGAATGTTTTAATTTACAAACCAATTTAAACCTGTGATTGTAGAAATGTTTTCTTCCATTCTAGCCCATGTGCTCCTCTCTCTTCTCCTTCCTCCTCTTCTTTTAAACGGATAACAAGATGAAATAAGTACCCCTGTTTCCATTTTCCCAGCAGGTGGCAGCACTTAATAACAGTTGACTGACATCTCCCGTACAGTACATTCCCGGAATGTCGTCTCCCAAGTTTTTAAGTCACCTTCCCTGGGGAAGTGGAGGATTCTTTGTCGCCGCAGAGGGGAAGAGCTGGGGAGACAGGATGTAGAATGCGGGCTCCCCTTCGTCTAAGGTTTCTTCATCTTTATTATACCTGTTCCCTACTTCCGTATTCTACCGGCGGGTTGCCTGTATAAAGGGGCTCACTTTGCAGGCCCCAGGCTTAGGAACATTGCTGTCCGAAATAAATTAATTTTAAAAAATGTGCACACGAGTCATGCTGTAGTTAATAGAAGCCGTTAGGTGAGAGAAGAATGTGATTGCTAGTCTGCTGAATTCTGTCCACGACCCAACCATTGAGACCGCAGTAGTCACATACATAGACTGCGGAATGTTGCGTACTTGGCAAGCTCCATTGCAGGGATTCGTTTTCTTTTCAAGATTTCCTTTCGCAGTACAATTTAAAACGTTCCATTATGTTCACTATAATTTAGCGACAGCAGCCAAACTCAATGCGATATCGAGTAAACAGAGTGGCTTTCATTTGAAACGATCGCCAAACTCGGGTGTGTGCAGATGAACTGGTTTTTATGATGATAAACTTTGAGCACATCAGGATCGTAAAGGATTTAGACTATTGCTCTGTAATAAATTTATGCAAAGAGACAAATATTTAGTAAGTTCCAATTTAATAAAAAATATATTACTGAGAGTTGTAATGACTATCTTGGAGATATGTCTATCACTGTTTAAATCATCCACAAGTAATGGGGTATCTCAAAACCATCCATGAGAGACAATATGACAATATTGTCATTTATGAGACAATATGTTGGTTTACTTTATACTAAATACACCAAAGCAAATATTTATTTCTTCCTTTTTTTTTGATTTATTTATTTATGGACGCTCTTTAACATCTCAGGTCATCAGCGTCCCATTCAACTCAGGGCATGAAACGGCCGACAAATTTTGATCAGAGGCCTCTCTTTCAGGCTTGAGGTTCTTTTTCGTGCCGTAAATGTACGACACGGGACCCACGGCTTTACTTTCCTTCCGAAGGAAGCCATACTTAGGATTTTTACGGCCCGAAAAAATCCATCGGTCCTGCCCGGATTCGAACCCGCGATCTTGGGTTTAGGAGGCAAGTATGGTAACCACTACACCAGCAGGACCGACGTTTCTTCCCACTATTGTATATTACTTTTTATTATAACCTTAGCAAATATTCTTTCATATTTTTCTACCGAACTAATAACACCCAATTTCTTAGTTTTTTTTTCTGTGATATTACCCTTTCTATAAATAATTTCAGTAAATGATGAAAACAGTTTAACTTTGCATCAACTGCATCATAACTTTTTGAAGAATTGTGCATTGACAAAAAAGCAGAAGAAAACGAAACACCAAATAAGAGCTTGCAGATAAGAGCAGATAGGACTGAATTGAAACAATGAAGTCTAGTGAAAGTATAAAAAAAGCAATGAATTTGATGCATTAAACTTCAAATCAGATTTTTCTACGCTGTACCTTCCTCAAGGATGCAAAAATTTCCTATTAAATGTAAATATTTGCGAAATAATAAAAGCATAAGTATCTTGAACGCTTTATATAAAATGGGTTGAAAATCTTAATAAAATACAAAAATATAACAGAAGCAAAAATGATGTGTAGCAAAATGGCTTCCTAAAGGTAGATCCTGTTTAGAATGTATTTTATATAAATAAATAATATAATAACAACCAGAAATTAATTTAGAAAACATTATACTATTTTATATGTAGAGGGAGCTATTGATAAGATAATTAGAAAAAATAACTATAGATTTTTTTAGATTATCAATTTTCCAAACATCAAATGGAGGTTTAAAACTGTTTATAAATTATATATAAATGTGTATATTAATGCCCAAGGGTGGAAAATAAGAACATTTACAGTGAATTAAAGAGTTAAACAACAATGTTTCTTATTGCCTGCCCTGTTTACTATTTATTTATATGCCTCCTTATCGAAAAATGTTGTAGATGACAAAGGCAAATATATTATGTATTGCAAATTCAGTGGTGGTGATAATGACGTCTTCAGAAAATAATTTACATACCATGGTTTGTAAATTGCACAACATAGCTAAAAATTATAACCTGAAATTTGAAAAATCTGTGCGAAAAATTAATGATGTCAATAATTTAGAAAATTACAGCATTTGTTAAACATCCACAGAACTCTCTCTCTCTCTCTCTCTCTCTCTCTCTCTCTCTCTCTCTCAAACAACTAGAAAAGAAACACAAATTCGTATAAGCCTTTAGATTTACTTGCATGTACAAAGGTAGGTCCATTAAGTTTCCGGCCTAACCATTTTCTAGGTATGGTAAAGACAAAACCTATAATTCACTATTCAATATAGTTATACTTTATTGCAATACACTTCTCACATCTTTGAATTAACATTTCAACCCCCCCCCCAAATAGTCAGAAGTCTTGTCTACAAAATGGGCATAAAAACACCCATCACTCCATCACACTTAAAGTTCCTTCCTCGAAGGTCCTTCTTGCGTTTTGAGAAGTCATGGTTAGCTAGATCTGGGGTATAGGGTGGATGGTCGATCTCCTTGAAGCCACATTTCTTCACAGCTTCCTTTGCAACAAGAGATTTGTCCACACCAATACTCAGCTTTCCTGTCTTTTCCCTTTGATGGAAGCACGTAGTCTGTGCAGTAGGCCAGCACAGTACTTCCCATTTACTGTACTATTCCGGTAGTTGAAGTCAATGAAGAGTATTCTTTCACAGTCCCAAAAGATTGTGGCCATGATCTTCTTGGTTGACCGAGTGACCTTGACCTTTAGAGGGTGTGCTTCGCCAGGTTTACGCCATTCCATTGATTTTCTTTTGGACAAGGAATCCATAGTACATGACCATAGTTTCATCTTCTGTAACCATGGTTTGCACAACTTCTCTCTCGTTACCACTGCAGAGATCCAAAAATGTCTGACAACAGATGATTCATTGCTGATTTTGGACTGAGGAAAGCAGTCTAGGCGCCCATCTTGCACTAATCTTATTCATATTTAAATGTTCATGAATAATTCGAAGGACTATTGTTTTGGAAAGACCCAACCTTGCTGCTATTTCTATAACATTCAGCCGCCTGTCTTCAATAATTTCTCCTTCCACAAAAGCGATGTTTTCAGGAGTGAGCATCTCCAAGAGCCGACCTGGATGCTCTTCGTCGTCAATGCTTTCTCGACCCATTCGAAAAAGTTTGGCCAATTCTTTTACGGTAGAATTTGAGGGGAAAGCTTCCCCATATACACCGTCCAATAGCTGTTGAATTTCATTTTGAATAAGTCCTTCTTTTGTGAAGAACTTAATAACAGCTCGAAACTTCATTTTGAACATGTCACGATCTTCTACACATAGCCTTCTTTATGCAGCTATATCTGAACAATTGAACACAGGGGAGCGGAAGTTACAGTAGCAAATATTTACTTAACACGATACCAGGTAAGGATTTTGTGAAGGCGATAATCCTTATTGGCGAGCCTGGAAACTTATGAACCTACCCTCGTACATAGAGCAGTAAATATTGGATAAATGACACTGAAGATAAAATTTTCCAAAATGAAGTTCTTATATTATATGAAGATATGTATATTAGAAGTGATAATAGACAGGAATTAGAAGAAGAAAGTATAGCTATATTAATATACAGGTTAGTACCAAGAAGCACGGTTAAGACATACGATGAGAATGCGTAGTGGAAGATTACACAAACAATTTTATAGAATCTAGAACCCAGTAGGGGGGCTCAGAGGAAAATGCTTGGGAATTACATTTGGGAGGTCCCGGATTCAAATCTTTTATTGCCAGCTTCCTTTACCTTAAGTATTTCGTAGTCTCCCTGGTTGCTTGGGCAAACGCTGGGATGGCTCTTTTCTTTCCACAAAATGTCCACTCTCCCATTTCATTCCGTTGGTTTATTGCACGGTCGAAGGTGCCAGACGAGGTGGGTTGGAGCTGTGCTGACTTGCGCTTTTGAAAGATTTCTGCTTAGGCAGAAGTGGCCCTTCTTAGGGGCTCGATCTCCTTGGAGGATGGTCATCGCTGGCGTCCAAGTGTTCTATCAGGAAACATTGTTAGGCACCTAGTCCAAGTAGTCACCGCCCGGTGTTTCCCTCATCTCATCTCATCTCCTCCTCCCAGAGGCGGAGGGTACAGAAGACCAACTCTTGAGCAAGGCTTAAGTACCAAAATGAACTCTTCCTTCCCTACTAATGCAATCCAATATATCATCCAGAGGGACGTTTAGAAAATATAGCTCCCTGTTTTGATTTCCCGTAACAAACCATTATGATAAACGTGTACATTTGTGTAGTTACTTCAAATATTTTCGGAATTTCTTTTGAAGAAGAATTTAAAAATATATTTAAAATCATTATTATAAAATTCTAATTTTCTAATAGCTTGATCAGATCTTAGAACGTCTGTTAATTAAACATTGTAAATACCCCAAGGATATTTTCCTTACATTGATGTTTATGCATACGATTCAGATGTAATGCATAGCCTTGCAGAGAGACGTCAAATCAACAAAAGCTAAAAGAACAGAATTGACTAAAATTGTGCCTGTCTTCCAGGTTGAGGGCTGTGGCGATAGCCAGCTCCCTGTCCTACACAAAAAATGATTTTTAAACGTTTTTAATCTTCTGTATGATTAGGCCTAAGGCAACATTTCAACGGGCAGAATGATTTTTCCGCTTCTGCTAAGAAAAATGCTGCGTTTCCACATAATCTACTATGGTCAAATGATCTTTGTTTATTAGTTATTCTTTGGACGCAAATAGTAAGAAAACAGCCTTGTTCCGATTTCGCATCTGTATTATAATAGTTTTGAAAATAGAGATGATCACGTGTGCATATTTAGAAAATGTAAAAGCATTGCCGAATATATATCTCTCCTCCTTTTGGTTATCGTTTGTTTTCACTTATTTTCCTTTCTTATTGTTAAATAGCTTAATGTTGCCCGTATTCACTCTTGAAACTAGATTGTAGATGCATAAAATGTGTAGACATCTAACTAATTGTTTTACAACTATGATGATGTACTAAGCAAAGCAAGATGTTATAGAACAATTAACAACAAATTGAAATTCAGCTAAAAACAAACAGCAGTGATACAAAAACACGTGATAATTTGTTTAACTATATATCCTTCTCTTTACGGTTATGCGGTTCGTCCAAGCAGAGGGAACGCAGTTAGCCAAACTCTCCCTTGCTTTGTCTACATATTCATAGTCTATTTTTGCTGTGTTTGCATTTCATGTTTTTAAATATTATTAGGCGGCATATGGCAGCAATCAACTAGAGAGAATTTGAATGCTCTTGCAATGAAATGGGGAATCGTTCGCAGCGTATAATTTCCATAAAATGGCTATGTATATTATTTTGAAGAAAACATTTTACTGTCCTGTGGATTTAAAACGAGGACTCTAAATGAGTAGTAAGTTTGTTACTAAAAACCTTCAGCAAGAATGCAATTCTTAACGAAACAGGATGTTCCAAACCTAAATATAATACAATCTGAGTACGTTTGGAGCAAACTACAGAAATCTATTAGAATACCATAGACAGCATGAAATATTATAGAATCCAATGATCCGAGCCACTGAACAGAACGAGTGATGACAGAATGGAGAGAGGATTTACAAATGGAGAGGAAAGAGAGACGTCGATTGCTCTGTTTTGCGAAAGATTGCAAGCTGAATTCCGAACAGGGATAAGTCCGTGCACTGAAGCGAGCAAGGTGAAGCTCTAGTTCTTATTTTCTCTTTTAGTTTATGTTTTTTCCACTTAAATGTTATGGAGTGCCTACAAAGCTTCTGGTTTGCGATATTGCTACAGATTGGGAGGTTTGGCAATTTCCGTACCAAATATTTAAGAGATATGATCATATCTGAGTTTAGAGTGGATATTTTGACTAGTTAAAAGCATGTACAGTGCGAACAACTCAATATGATTTAAATAGAAATAAAAATATTAGCTATATTTATTAGAATATTATCACGACCCTCTGGCTTCCACTCTCCTGAAATACTATTCTATACTTATTTAACGAACTGGGGCCGTGACTGGAGACTGGACGTAACTGACAACCCTAATCTAAATAAATCCCACCCACCCTGACTCTAAACTGGATCGTATTAAGGAAATATTAGACTTTGGTGTTCACTGAAAACACAAACATTATTTAGACATTAATAAGATAATCTTTATAATGAATAGTTATCTCATGATGGACGTTAACTAAGATGAATTCTCGGGAGGGATAAAGGCATTCTCTCTCGCCTCGAGCTTCCACTCTCGTCTCTCTCTCTCTTCAGACTCTTAAACAGCACCCTTCTTCGTTTTGCGCATGCGCAGACTCTAATATTGCTTACATACATGTAATCTTTCCCAACCGTAATTTATGCTTCTTAATCTTAATCTTACAATGCATTTCCCCACATTGTCATTCCTCTATATGCTACAATATCAACATGTAAACCCGAACAAATAGTTCCCTGTATTTTCGAGATAACACTCCTGCGAACTTGAGAAGAGCAAGTCAGTTCTCACTCAGCTAAAATCATTTTCGGAAAGAGAAATAAATTATATGCCGTGTATAAGAGGACCTTGCCACAAAATTTGAGAAATTATAGGTCATCCAGAGAGGATAATCTTTTGGTTATGGTGCATATTTTCGTTAAGCCACAATGCATCCAAAATGTCAGAACTCCGTAAAACGTTTTGCAGAAATGAAATTAAATTATTCCATGCATATCTGACAGTTTAGTATAAATGTTGTTTTTTACATAATTGAAAATGTGCAATTGATCTTTTATTTCATTAGTCAGTCCCGCCCTGTTGTTAATTGCGGGGATATGATGCCCGTAAAGAAAAAAATCAAGAGGCAGTTGTGCTGGCCATACAAGAGGTTCTACTCAACCTACCCATTACTCCCATAATTCTGGTTGAATATGCGCATACATCCAATATGTAGTCGATCATTTCTGAAGTGTGTTCTACATTAATACAGATCAACAAACCTACTTACGGCTGCAGTGTAACAGATAAGACGAATTGAATGTACACAAAACCCAAGTACAATGTAACAGGGATGATGAGATGGACGGAATACGTAAAACTAACTCTCAGACGCCAGGACAGTTCTGAGGACCAGGTGCGCGAATGGGAGTGTGGTCACGAAAACATGCTATACCTAAAGATGTTAGAGAATAATTAGATAATTTCTGTGTCTGAAAGGCCTGCACGCCCTCTCTCAGAGCTATCACCTGCAGATAATTTAGCTTTTGAGCGCCCTATTCAGCAAGGGGAAATTTTTGAAATAATTCTACAAGACCGATCCTTTAAAACCCCAGGATTGAATGGACTTTCGTACGAATTATATAACCTATTTTGCCCCTGTATAGGTTCGGTTGTCACTGAAGTATTTAGTAGTGTGCTTCAATGCTACTTCTTACTGACTCTCAGAGACAATTGTCTGGTGCTTGTTCCAAAAGGCTATTCAACGAATCTTATTAATTACCGGTCCATTATCATACTAAACTATGATTACAATTTGTTTGCACGTGTACTAACCAATCGCCGGAAACCTCCATTGGTGCATCTGATACATTAATCCTTAATACCATCTTGTCTGCCGACACAATTCAGCAGATACCTTTTATCATTCGATTTTCAGCGGACTTTTGACTGCATTAATCACAATTACTTGTTTAAAGTTTTGGCATGGCATGGTTTCATCTCACAGTTTGTTAATGTTCTGCGCAGTCTCTATACCAACATTGACGTTGCTATTCAATTTAATGTTATTTTTACTTCTCCCGATCGATTCATTAAGGATACCCTGTGTCAGTGATGCTCTTTGCGCGGGCAGTGACAAATGGGATTTAAACTCTATTAAAACGACCTTTTGGTGTTTCTCCATACTAAAGTTCGTCCTGATTTCGGCGAATTTGAAACAGTAATTCATTACATTAGATAAAGGGTTTTTAAACATCAGCTGTCCAGTGTTGATACACAAGAACTTGAAGTGCGGCGACCAGTATAACCTATAACCTAAACGGGCTTGTGTTTGACCGTGTTTACGTGAACCAAACCAGCATTATAGTTCTTAGTTGATTGGTAGGCACTGAAATCGTTTTAAGTGTAATTCTTTTAACACGACTTTTATACGTCGTAGCTTATCCAAATATGACCATTAACCGGACCTTTGCCTTCTGTTGAGTCAGTCGCAATAGACTTTTAACAGATCTGCAGCAGTTTGAAAACTCCTGGCACCTGCGTGTTTTTTTTTTTTTTTTTCCCTTTCTTTTTTCTTTCCGGAGCAAAGTTCCATATTTCATAGGAGCAACAATAATGACACTATCAAGGAACATTTTCAAAAGAGATTGATCTGAAACAGGTTTCAACCCACTACTTCTTGTGTGGTATGTCATGTTATCCGGTTTAGGGAACCGAGATCACGGTTGGAGGTGCTACTGCGCTACCTACGAATAGGTCCAATAAGATATATTGCTGCCGCATATACGGCTTGGGAGCTCTGGAGCAATGCCGCTTCATTGACCGCTACTCCAGTTAGGCATTCTTTGTACTCCCCTTGATATTGAAGGTATCCGTAACCTTAGAACCGCCCCAGAACACGTGATGAGATGTGGATGCATGCACAGTATAGTCTAATCAGAGTGAATTTTGGTGGTGTTTACATGTGTTTAAAACAATGACATTTTATTATGAAAGGACGAACTTTTCTTTGTAAAAGTGATTTTAAAAGCAGATCTGCTTGTTGTGCTTGAAGATATTTTATTAAAACTTTTCCCAGCTAGCACTTTAAGAAGTGCTTTATGAAGCAAATAAATTTGAAACCACGTATACGACGTGGGGCAAAATATGTTCCCAAAAACGAACGGTTTTAAGGGAGAACAACTTACTCTTAGATGAAAATGGAGCCAGTCTAAAGCATCATCACCAAAATCATAAGTGCACAACTCGATATTTCTCGATGTTCTGCAAGAAATGGTGCAAATCTACTAAAGTGAAGACATGAAGAAATACGTGTGTTTAGGTTTCGTTAATGATTCGATTCAAAGAGTGAATTATAGCAATTACTATTTCAGTGCAGTTTATTATGTGAAATTGGTTTGCAACTCCTTTCCTTTACAGACTAAGCGTGGTCGCATATAAATTGGGCGTTGTTGGCATTGGTTTTTATAAAAATCGGTAATTTTGCATGGAAAGTCTCACCTGGCCGGAATACTGGTGGCTGCTACGTGATAAGTGCAAGAAGAATAATAAGTCCCATATCGGAGTCAAAAACTAATTTAACGCCGTTTCTTCAGTAGTTAACAGAGGAGATTTACAACTCTGCAACTGCGTTTACAGCTCAAGAATCATTAAATAAAGTGTATGTTCTAAAACAGAGCAGTTAGAGTTTGTTTGTGATCTTGGCGCACTCCTGGTTTAACTAGTCGTGGTTTTTATTTATGGGTGGTTTAAAAAACAATTTCAATTTCTTTCGTAAAAAATCCGCACACACTTGAGCAACTGCTGATTAATACTGAGTATTAATTAAGCAGAATTTGTTGATGAGCTTAGAGTGAATGAGTGACAACATATTCTGGCGATATGGAGCTTATTTACGAGCGAAAAGAGGATTCTTTCAGCAGGATTCACAACACATTTGTGCTTCCGACGTTATAAGGAGCTTTTTAGGGACGAACTTTCAGGGATAATGGATAATTTCAGATATAGGGTCCCGTTTTGAAAACGCCTGAGTCGCAAGTTATGAACTAAAGCCTATTTCGTAGGTTGCAGGAGACATAGCAATAGTATAAGGGTAAATTAGCCGACCAGCATGTAGGTGTACATCATGAGGGTTTGGGAAAGAAACTCCACTTATATCTGACGTGATTGGTCCTGATGCACGAGTATTAAGTAGACCGCAGTCTGTGTTTACAAATTGAATCGTAAAACTCTATCAGCCTGTATACGGTTGGAATTTACTGCGATGTAGTCGTGCCTGCATCGAAGCTAGAGAATGTCTTTTGGACTACTGTTGTAAATGTTTTCGCAGGTATAATAAAATGATCACATCTACAATGAAAATTCTTAAGTTTTCTTGTCCCACTTTAATAGGTATTTCAAAACAATTTTGATGTATAACCTGCAACGAAGGTGTTTCCTCATTTAAAAACTAATACATTTGTCCTTCTCCATTATCCCTGAAAGTTTGTATCTTCATGGTAACATCCGGCATATTAATGTTCTGTGCCTCCTCACAATCGAGATGCTCTCAGTAAGCCCTCGGGTACAATCTGCCGCATACAATCATGAAGGCCCTCAAATCTCCTTGTTCGATTCTTCTGTTAATCAACTGAAAATATCTACAACAAAGGTCTCCTGATATACCAACAAGTATCTTTAAGCACACAAATTGTTGTTGCTAAATCATTGTCAATTCATGTTTGCTAATTCCGAATGAATATGGCTATTGCCTTAGTGCCCAGAAACAATCTTTTAAACATTCTTCAAATCTCCATCGATTCTACGTACTCATCGAAAATGACAATGACAACGAAAAAAAACTATGTATTATGCTCTAGCGTCATTACTACTTGTTTTTTGCAACGAAACTCCGTATGCACTATTTAAATAAAATAAGAAAAATAGTTTCTAAAAATCAGAGAAATGCGGCTATCAGAAGTGAAGGATTTACCTGAAACCCAACATTTAAAAATCGCTTTAGCAGCACCAATATTTGTCTTTTTTTTCACAACATAATTCGACACGTACCGTTTAAAGCAAATAAAAATAGTTTTTGTAAATCTGTGATAACAGATAGTTAGGAGTGGGGAGTTACCCGAAACCCCAATATTTAAAATTTACTCTAGCGCCACCAATATTTGCTTTTTCGCAACACAACTCCTAATATACCATTTAAATAAAATAAGAAAATAGTTATTGAAAATTGGGGAAATTGGGTTATATGGAGTAGGGGTATATTTGAAAATCTCAATTTAAAAACCGCTTTGCGTTTAATTTCCCTTATATTGTTTTAAAATAAAGAACAAATTAATTCAGCATATAAACTGCATTTATAATGACACATATGTTTTGGATTTTAACAAAAACATTTTCATGAAGATAGCAAATGTGAAACATTAATCTAATATGTGTTTGAGAATTATTCTTGTATGTAAGAGTACTATGTAATAACATTCAGAAAAGGTCTGCGTTACGTGTTTTTTACTACAATAGCATTTAAATTGAGCTTCAAAGTCAATGAAAATCGATGGAACTGTCGATTATTTGTCGTAGTGTATTCATAGTATATTTGCTTAGTACTTTGTAATTGTTTCTCAATAATAACATGTTTTGTTTTATTGAAGCATATAAATACCTTTTTATTAAACGCACAATTTAGCTCGATACTTGTTATTTTTCTCTGTTTTAGTGAATGTAAAGAAGATATCAAGAGCTCAGTTCATAAACATGTTTATTTAAAACGTTTAAAAATACTCAACAGTACAGTTTTGTCTATCAGTGATCATATATTTCATTTAATTAATACTATACCATTAATTTTTGTGCTTTAATGTCAATAATTATAGTAATTCTAAAAACTGTAAGCTCTCTTATGTGATATTTATAGATTGCAAGGATTCTAATTGTTCCCTAATACTGCACACAAACGCCATAACTTATTTCATTTCATTAATTAACAAGGCCATAACTTGGATTTTACATTCTTTTTTTGAAGTTAATCTACTAGGTTAGGAATTCGCTTAGTTTACGCTGCGCCTGTGTGATTCACTATTTATATTCTTGTAATGTGCCATGTTGCGAAACTTACTGTCGTTAAAATATGATAATTAGATAAAACAAACTTAATGATAAACGTTTCTGTAGCTTGAAGAGAGATTGTTGGTGGAAGGTGTTTATTATTGGTCCCAAGTCGCGAGCTCCAATTTGAAGTAGATGTGTGGGAGGGGATCGGGTTCTATGGTAGCTGTGTTGATTAATATAAGCCCTCTGATCGCAGATTTCGCCACGGCTGCAGAAGACCAACTCTGCTTACATGAGAATATCTCTCTTTCTCCCCCCCCTCTCTCTCTCTCTCTCTCTCTGTCTCTCTCGGGCTTTCCACCGAATTTTAGCAGCTGTAAACTAGTAGAGGCTGAGTGAAGATGTGATATGGAATGCGTCAATAAATAACCTCTCGTGATTTAGTTGCTGAGGTTGTTTATTCTGCATAACATGAATATTTACGCTAACTCACATCTCACGTCCAACCATAGGCAAAGTAATCATAGCAAACACGTAAATTTATTGCGTTCACCAAATGGTGCCGACTGCGAAGAGATTGTTACTTCAAAAGTATTCTTAATGCAGCCCAGTAATATTGTATCGATATCTCGCATTGTGATTGACAGTCAAGCCTCATTGCTGCCGGAACTGGTACTTTGTACTTAGGCTGCTCTTCCGTGAGCTCCAGGCAACGATAGCCACACGTATCTGGAAAAGTCTGAAATTGCTTCACTTTAGGGCAAAATCTATCCTTTTTATACTGAATATAAAATGACGCTATCCACGGAAGCGGCGCGAAATATTTCCGCCAGTTTCGTGTTAACGCCACTCTTAGGTCAGTGCTTACCTCGTTGAATTCCATTTCTATTCGCTGGACATTTTGTTTAAGTCTAATGCTCTGCTATTGGTTAATAAGATGGATTTAAACAGATTTCGTACGTTACTGTCACTGACCCTTTTACTCGGACACTTGCAACTTTGCCACCGAACGAGCTGGTGTCTCTGCCTGAGGCGCATTTCCAGCTCTAGCTGCATACCAAAAAGGATTAACTTGCATTGTCTGACTTTTGCCAAGTCTTACTGTGTTCGGAGAAAGACGTAAGTTTTCCTTACCTTGCTATATAATTATATGTTATCTCTTAAATATTACCAAAATTATACATTATGAACGACTTTAAACACTATACAATCTTCATTCTAGATATACGAGTTATGTTATTAAAGTTCCTCCACCGAAAGAAAATTGTACACGAACCTGCACATAATTATTCAGTTGCTAATTCCAAAATTACAAGTTTTAATTATTTTAATTACTCACTAAATCGACGGGGAGATCGAGACAGCTTCAAGCTTCATTGGTGTAATTATTGATAGGCCATCAGACACTCCACCTAGTTGTAATAAGATAACTGATTTAACCAAATGCATAGAAGGAATAGGACTGAAGTTGTGTGACTTAGAATTTTAAATAAAATCAGATGATTATACCTCAGCCTAATGGAAGGGTATGACACCACTAATGGTAGACAAGGGTCATTGCCTTTCAGGGCTTCCTTCTCTGAAAGCTACGACT
The DNA here is from genome assembly GCA_030762175.1 of Metallyticus violacea. Lineage (NCBI taxonomy): Eukaryota > Metazoa > Arthropoda > Insecta > Mantodea > Metallyticidae > Metallyticus > Metallyticus violacea. The sequence goes on from CM060835.1 coordinate 59,340,134, forward strand.
CATTAAGTCCTCATCAGTTAATGGAATGATAGAGTGAACAGATCAAAGGCCTTGTGTTACTGATGACTGAAAGCAAAGCCGCAACAAGGTCAGCCCACTATCTCTAACCAGTAACCGCGCTTTAAAATCACTAATATCATAATTCGAAAAATTCCGTGTAATATCGTTACTCTTTGTATATTTATTTCAAATTTGATCACGAACAATAACTTGAATATAATTTAAACTACAGCTTACTTACCTTTAATTGTAATACAATTGAGGAGATGGGTGGGAAAAGGGCTATTTTTAAATATGGTGTTACTAATAAGCTCCATTTAAATATTTAAATTTGGAAATGTTTGTTTTAATGTTTATCCATTTTAATTATTAGATTTATAGGTATCCAAATGTCTTAATAACATGTAAGAATCTGCAATGTAAAAAATATAAGATAATCCTGTCATAAAATATATTCATAAAAAATTTATGAACGAAAACAATGTTGAAAGATCCATACGTTAAAACATAAATAAGTAGTAACCTGTTCAAATATATAATTATCACATTAATTTAAAAAAGTATCCTTGTAACCTGTTACAATACACGTTGTCTTCGAGCATTCTCTTCTCAGAAACAAAAGTTAAGTATAAGTCACCCTTCTTTTCGGTTTACATGGTTCAAACAATTGACAACTTTGTGCTCGTTGTTTTTATGCACAGCTTTCCACAATAAATCCAAAGTTATACTTTGTTCGGATATAGAAACATTTTTATAAATTCTTTTTGTTCTTGTATAGGTGTAATAATTTTCATGTACATTATGTGCTTCATTAATGCTTAAATTAATTAATTAACACCCTTTTATAAAAACTGTCTTAAGATATTCTAAATCTTATATAAAATTTCGATACCAAAACTACTACATATGATTAATATTGCATTTTATTTCATTCATTTTTCAATTGTCTTATTCCAGTGATAAATCGCGGCACCATGAACAGGAAGGGAGTTTATTTTACTACTGTTATGTTACTGATTGCAAATATCTAGAATTTTAATAACTACGAAATTATTCAATAAAGACTGAGACTATGTTTTTTAATTAACAAAAAGCTTGATCGATTGATCTACCATCTGTCGCTGAACTTATACTGTTAAGTATCCTAGGCTGCCACCAGGCACTATGTTTTTCTAAACTCAACGATTCTCGTAGTATCTTGAACACGGTTATAGCTCGAGATGCCTGTAAAGGTTAAGATGGCAGAAATGCAACAGCAACGTTACGCAATCAAGTTTTTCGCAGAGCTTATGGTAGTGTACAATGTCTTGCACTGCACGTTTCCGTTGCCCTTAAAGATGGAAGAGAGCTGTGAGTTGCAAGAAGAGGGAGCTTTCACTACTGAATAGTCCAGGTCGCTGCCTACACATGCTGCAATCATGTGTGAGGACGTGAATATACCAACTGATGAAAGACCATGTCCTCAAAAAACTAAACAAACTCGTACGGCAAGTGGAAACTACACCCTGACAACGCGCGACCTCATGTATCAACAGCTGTTTAGACATTTTTAATCAAGAAAGACAGCCCTACTGTTCTCTATTCCCCGTATAGTCCTGGTCTCACATTTGTGTTTCCAACTGCCAAAAAGGACCTCAAAGGACGACTGTTTCACTCTGAAAATGATACAGTGAAGGCTTTAGAGAACATTTTGAAACGCATGTCAAAAAATGTATGTGAGGATGTCTTTGGAAACTGGATAAGAAGAAAAGAGTTAAGAGCATAGCTACATGGAAAGGGAAACAGTTGATTTTGGTTAATTTAAAAATTTGACAGCATAAGCTTCAGTCTTTATTGAAGATCCCTCATAGAATTAACACATGTGTGTGGCTGAATTTATATATCAGAGGGAAAATATTTAATAAAAAGATCGTAGGAACGCACCTATTTAAAAAAATAATAATAGATCTTATGGGTGAGAGGCTTCAGCAAACCGAGTCCCTTACAGATAATAACTGCAAATATAAACATCAGGCCAAGATAGAGGTCCCCTAAAAAGGGTGTAACAAAACGGTGTGTCAAAACTTTGCGGACGCATTCCTTACATATACAGGATAAAAATATAACATGAACAGGGTCCAGCATTGCTTTGTTTCCTTGTTAGAGATATTTTCTACATCTGTGCCACATAACAGAATATTCAAAAAGAGAAGTGTGGGACACAGAAAAACATGAAATTTCCAAAATATCTTCCATAAGTGAAAATCCCTAGGAAGAGAGGTAACCTTGAAACCCAACGTGGTAAGAGAGTTCATTTTATTTTATTTTTTGAGTTGTGTTTAACGCCCGTTTTTACTACTGAGGCGCCACAGGCGGTGAACACTGATGATACATGAGATGGATAAGTTCGGAAATGATATTTTTTAAGGAAGGAAGTGTTCTGGGCCTAAGCTTAGGGTACCTCCCCAGCATTTTCCAGTTATGAGGACTGAGGAAAACCTGCAAAAATCCCCTGTCAGGGTGGACGGTCCTTGCGGAATTCGAACCCCAGACCTCCCGCTCACGAGTCCGCGTCTTAACGACCTCGGCGACCCTTGGCGGTGTGGCAAGAGAGTGAGACGAAAGTGTAGAATAGGAGGCAAACATAATATTAGGCAGCATCATACAGTATTATGAACTGTATCAGGCTTCATGGGATCTAACCTACAATGTGATCAGCTAAATACGCCATAAGAAAACGAATCTAAAGGAGTAAATCACTCAAACTCACATGGATTGGCTCCCAATGCGAGTAAAGAACAGGAAAGTAGGAGGCCCTTGCCCTGCAGCGCTTGCATGTGCTTATTATTTATTGTACATGTACATTTCATCTTCATGGCCGCTTTCTGTTTCATAAAGTAATACAGTGCTAAAAAGATAGGTGATGCTACTTAATTATTTTATTTCATACTAGCTTTACAGAATACTGCTTTTATAGGAAAGAGTGCTTGTTGTTATGTTCAGAGGTGCAATAGCAGTTTACTTGGAAATTTTGGATGACACTGTGGATATCGTTTTCTTTCAGAAAGTTGCATTTGTTGGAGAGAATGTCTCTGGGGAAGTCTGGGGTTTGAATCCCGCCAGGACCTCCTCCGTGACTGAGATATTTTTTTTCAGGTTTTCCTCAGTCCTCATAAATGGCAAATGTCCGGGAGGTACCCTAAACTTAAGCCTGGAACGATTCCTTCCTTAAAAATAAATCTTTTTCCAATATATCAATTCATCTCATGTATCACCAGTGCCCATCACCTGTGGTGCCTGAGTAGTAAAAACAGGCGTTAAACACTATTCATTCATTTCATTCCATGCTTCCATTTCCTTGTTGGTTCTGTGCCAGGGTTAGGTGGGCTGGCGTGGTGTTACAGTGGTTTGCACTTTGGAAAGCTTTCTGCGTCGGCGTCTAGTATGGAAGCGGATTTTCTGAGGACCTCAAACTTCTTAAAAGTCGTCGGATATTCTATCTGGAAGCGTCCGCGCAGTTATCGCCCGTGCATTCTGACTGCTCATTGTCTCATTCACTCCAACCCTTACTCCTGGGGGTATTCTCATTGGTGGCGTGCCAGCCATAAGCAAATTTTAAGTAATAAAATATCTCCCTCCACCCCAAAATGTCTAATCAGACTAAAGCAAATTACAATCGTACATACAGAGATTTCGCTACAAGAACAAAAGCGTTGAGGGATAATATGCAACGCTAAAGCACCCACCTTTTCTTTCTTACTTTTTTTTTTACCCTTAGTCAAAAATGCGCGATTACCTAGGGGCACTTTTTACTTAACCTTTACTTCCATCTCTAAGGGATGCTCGCCAAACTTAGTCTGTGAAGTTCTCCGTGTCTCTACAGCAAAGCTTTTTATCTAATGTGCTTACCTACTCAGGTAGATTCAGCAGAAGAGGCAAATAGTGGATACAGACGTCATATTATGCTGAGAGTTAAATGAAAATTTCTTGTTTCAGCTCACTTCTAAAAGACAAAGTATGTTTGTGATGTCACTTTACCCTCTGCAGACTCATTTTTGTTTTCCTTTGTGTCCGTCTACTGCATTGTTTTCTTTCTTCTCATTATATTTTCTGAATTAAATCTTAACAAAATGCGTTAAAGGTCATGTACCAGAGAGTCATAAGAACAAAGATGCATGACAGGGACAATTTGCCCAATGATAGAATTGGAAATTTATGGGCACGACTCTTATAAACAGTCTAAATGTATGTAACTTATAGAACATGACATCTTTAGTGTTCCAATAAGCAAAATAAACTCTCGAAATAACTTCATGAGATTTGCCCTGCAGATGTCAACGTCCTTTCTTATAGCTTGAATATGTAGGTACCCAGGATTTTGTCAACATTCAATCACAGGAAAAAGAGCTAAAAACATAAAAGCCACTCTTCAGCCCTTTGTGATCTTAGCGCACTGTGGGCGCTCGTCTTTATTTCCGTAATGTAATAACCTAAAAGCAAGACATTTTCAGGAATGAAGACCTCTAAAGGCATGCATAACTGAAAAAACGTATATAAGGGATTTGGTTTTGGAAATTGTTTCTTTAAGAAATTTAAATATATTTATGTATTTTTGTTTATATAAATTTCCAAAATATAAATGAATAATTCTAAATGGGAAATGATACAATTTCTTTATGTAAACATAAATAAGGAAAAGGGCGGAAATGGAATATAGATAAAATTTGTAATTATTAGTTTGAAAACGACAGATGTACATAGGAAAACAAATTTACATCAGAAGAGTTAAAAATAAGGAAATTACGATATTATCATAGAAGTAACGTATATAAATACTGGTTCTTTTTATTTCCATAACTTGTTAATCGCCGTTTATTTAAGATAAAGCTAATCAAAGAGCGATAACATTTTTCGCACGTTTTTCTGCAACCAACAATATGATAATTACCCCCAGAAAAGGCTTAAATGCTAAGATGTACATACACACCCCTCCAATTTCAGTTTATTATAAAATTGCGCCAGAATCAGTTCTTAAGAATAGCCTGAACTACAGATTTAGGCAGTACTTACAACGCTTACTTATTTTATTTTTTTATAGCTAAAACTTTGTATGGTATTTAATGCTTAAACATGTACATTTAAACATAGAAAAATTGCAAATGCAAATCTTATACATAATTATTTCGTGGGTGTACTTTTAATATCAATAACGTACTTAAAATGTTCTGCATAACTCACCCATGCTTAATTGGAATATTTAAAGCACTGGTTGGGAACTATTTAAAGATTTTTTTTTATTACAGGCGGATTCTCAATAATATCTGTTCCTCGACACCATCTACTCAGGAGTTATCGATATCGAACGATACCTCTGTGCATGAGATTGAAACATTATAGATGCTGTTGATGCAATTGTAAGTGATATTTTCATAAGTAACACATTTTAAAGTGACAAAAAAAAAACTCGTGTCTGATTAATAAACTTCATAAATGACAGATAGTATTTACAAAGAAATTGGATGCACTTCGAAGCCGAACCGCCGATCCCATTTAAAAGTGTTTGGTTACCTTAACTTATATTTCTGCAGATGGTCTGATGAGTGTATATCTGAGTTGCAAATTTCTTTAAAAATTAGGGTAATCAAACTTGCTTAGTTGTAGTTTAAAATAGATAGTTTCGAACATGATATTGCATCAATTTCTAGCATGTTTTTTCACATACAAAAAAAAACATAAAATTACAATTTTCTTATATAGAAAAAGCACTCTCCATTCTACAAAATAACTTCAGTTCTGAGTCTTACTAAAAAGAAAAATTACTTTTGGTAAATATATCATGTGACTTGTCGACCTATTTAATCACAAGTAATCCCTCATAAACCCAGATCGCGGGTTTAATCCCAGCAAGAGTAAAAATCCTAAAAATCCTTCCTTCGGAAGGGAAATAAAGCCGCGGGTCCCATGTAGTAGATTTACGGCACGTAAAAGAACCTCAAGCCTGAAAGAAGAGACCTCCAAGTAAAATTTATCGACCGTTTCACGCAAAATTCAATGGGACGCTATTGACCTGAGATGTTAAAGAACGTCCGTAAATAAAGCACACAAATTACATATACAATCACAAATAACTTATTTTAACAACATCGTACTTTAGCATGAACGTTGGTTTCATATCATTACCTCGATGTTATTTTCCCATAACGAAAGACAGTGTTTTTCATGATCCATATTTTTATGACAATATGAGTGAAATTTAAGACCCTCTGAGTGATAATTCGACATTCGCATATGTAGAGGTTGTTTTTTTTTTAACTAGAAAATTTCACAATGATAGAAACCTAAACAAACTCGTACTGAATATTACAGCAAAAATGTAACATTGAACGAGGCTGCGCGTTCTTTCAAATGTCCCGTCATTTTCGTGATCGACACCATCATTCTACTGCAGTATATCTTTTATAGACTACCTGTACGTCCAGATTTCAATTAGGAGATAGTCCATCATAACTAATCATCAGGGAAATAGCATATATGATATACAGAGCAGCCCGCCATTTAGATTGTCAAAGGTGATGAATTTAAGTAGCTATTTTAGCACTTTTAACCCCTCAAGGGCTCATCAATATAATTGTAAAGGTGTTAGATACCTCACGGTGAAAAATATACTCAATGAGTAAGGAAATTCTTATATATTTGTATATTAATGCTCTCAGAATAATGAAATGAAACATTTGTATTTTATTTGATAAAATAGTGAAAGCGTCGCGTTTCGAGACTAAAACATATAAATAGCGAGTATCGATTATAGAGAAAAAAATGTATATCTGTTCATTTCTTGCTTACATTTATAATGTTTATTTATGTGTTAGTTTTACAGAACTTTTGGAAACTAGATGAAGTACTACTTAGCTGAATTTAATTGAAGTAAAAATTGAATGTTACAATGCAGGTGTTATTTCATAAATTTTATTTAGTATATTACATTTGATAATTCTGAAACCTTTGCTTAGATATTTTACAACCTAATTGTTAAATAGTAATTGTTTATGATATTTAAACACTTAATGCCGGCAAGGCATTGCAATTATTCCTTAAATGTTTTCAAAACAAATATTGCTATTGATGCTAATTAGTATTTTACCTTCGAGCTGTTTTTTTTTTTAATGTTATGCAGCATAGTTAAGAGACGTCCAGCGAAAATATAGGACATTTGCTGTTGTGGTTTTGCGTTATTATGCAATAAAAATATCGCGAGTTAAGTTTTTGGTTTGTAATTTTGATATACATTTGCGAAGAATTAGTTTTCAATGCACTTTTTGTAGCAGATTAGTAAAGTTAACGCAATGATGGAACCTCTCTCTAAATAGTGATGATGAGTACTTTTAGGCTTATTAGCAAGTAATAAACGAGAATCGGTTTTAACAATCAGATATATTTTGTTCATACATATTATTTAGTTTCATTTTATTGTCTTAGGAAAATACATAAAGATGTTGCATCAGTGCTAATATATAGAGTGTGAAAAAATACGTACTAAGAACTTATGAGTAAAAAAGAGATTGACAATAAGTACTTTTTGAGTGGTAATAAATGTTCTCAAATGCTTCAAAATACATGTGTAACCATCGATATGTATCGATGTGAAAGCCACTTTATGTAACGTGTTAAATATAAACCAGTGAAAGACGCCCAGTCATAATCAGACTGTGCCCCAGTCTAACACAAGTCTTACAATGTTACTGAGTGTGCAGGTCTTCGTGGAAGTGGTACAACGTTTTGAGAACTACAATAGGTAAGTTTTTGAACGATTATCGTACTTAAATTTCAAATAATGTGAACCATTGAAGTAGTGCTCTGTATTTGAGAGAATAAATCATTTGTAAGATAAGCTAACGTGTTTTTATTCCTCTTGATCATCCATTAACACATTTGTAGATTTGGAGTACCCTCGCAGCTCCAAAACGAAGCATCTCAGACCGTAAATTCATTGTACGTGTTTATCCAACTCTCTGCATAGAGAATAAATAAATTAGTGTACGAAGGTGATATTTGTTTTATGAAAGGGTGCCATTTTTACATTGAAAGCTTATTATACAGTATTGTTATTCATGCTGTTTCTGAGACATTTGTCCTTACTTTTGAAAAATGTTATTTATATTCCATTTTGTAAGTTTTATGTTTCCTTTTTGTTTTATTTATTTTATATTACACTAGAGTTTGAATAACTGCTGTTCAGTATGTGATATTTTCAAATATTGAAATTAAAACCCTTAAAATCCTAATGTAAGGGGCTATAAGCTGACCAACCTTAAATTTTGTTTCGTTGAAAACTAAACGACATGGTCTCAAAATATGAACTCGCCAAAATAAATACTACATCTACTAGTACATTACAATGGATTTCTGCTCAGTTACTGCAGCGAACAATACAACAATCCCAGCATTAAAGGCTGAAAAATATGCACAAACAGTAATCATTTATCATAATGTCTAAAGGTAAATTTGTCATGTTAAAAATCTTTCGTTTCGCCATTTTTGTTTTTTCAAATTTAGGAAGTGTAATGATTGGACATTAAAAGAGCGAAAATACAGCTTCTCTCAAATTAAATACTTTTAATGATCCAGTTATTGTTTACAAATCATTTGAATAAACATATGTCAGTTATAGAAGTTTAACGTTTTACTCCAAAAATAATGTTTTAATTGTTAAATTTTAGCAATAGAAACGCGCAGTAAATGTTATGATTGAAAATTTCACGTAGTTTAATTATTATGCTGAGTTTGAGGGTACTCGCCTTTCAATATTTTAGTTATTTAACCGTTTAACATACCATGCTTCTTGCCGTAGAACTTCAAGGTGTGTTTGGATTGAATTAGTAAATACTTAAATAAGCCCAAGGTTCATGATTACTTGAAATTGTCTACTTCGTCTTTTCAATAGAAAAAACTCCGAAGATCTAATCTAGCCCTGAAAGCTGACAGACACTTAGAACCTGAGTCATGATGGTGAAAACATTGCATCAAATACAGCATTTTTAGAATGCTTGCATATAGATCATTTAGATGTCTCACATGACGAAACTGTGCATAGTCCCACTAAGAACCAAATGTGATACAGTTGCGCTAGTTCAACATTACAACGTAAAGCAATGCAAGTTTCCCTCTCTTCTAACTAGAGTTGCCGGCACCTCTTGTGTCCCTGGGGAGAGGGTGGGAAAATTTCAGGTCAACAGGCATTCTTCTGCATGACCAAATAGGGAAGAGTAGGGTATTGATGTGTGTGAGGTGCTGCAATCGAGTCCCTGGCCCTGTGGGGGTCAATCCTCCCCTTCTTCCGCCACATTTACTAACTGGACTGAACGGCAGTTATCTTCCGGTCTATAGTTTCCTCTTTAATAACGCAAAAACAAAAAGTAATCTTAATTATCTGATTTCGTTGGCCTTTATTTATGAGCTACAATGCCGGGCTTTAAAACGTTGCATACAGGAAACTTAACTTCGTTCGAAATGCTGCAAAGGATGACTTAAATGCCTTACTTAACATGTCAGAACGGTAACCTAATTTTAAGAAAAATCGCTTCAAAACATAAAGAAAATTACCAAACCTATATACTTATTACATGTTCGTTACTTATTAAATTATCGGTAAATGTTCGGCCTTTAAGTTATGTTTCATATTCTTATGTTACATTTGGAACCTTAGAAAAACTGTATTGTTGATATTAGCCAAGTGTAATGGTACAGTCTCATGATGAAACACCATGGCCCTACACAGTTGCTGCTTGAGACCGGCAGCAATCTCAATGATGTCCAGGGGGTACCAGTAGCATTTGAAGTTTTAATTATAAGCCATAGTTGAAATAGCCGCAATGCTGGATTCCAATATCGGTTTAATTTAGTTTCGTTTAGTTATAGTATTAGTACTGTAGAACTTAAATTGTAGTTGTAATTATATTGATAAATGTAGGAGGACTGAAAGAATTAATCTGAGAGTATAATGTCCTGATATAGAATCTAGTCATCAGGATATAAGCATTACAGAATAAAATAAATAAATAGTCGAATAAGGTAAAGAAAAAACTGAAGTATATTAAGTATAGACAGGCGGAAGTCAGCCGCAGTAGTGCCCGGGTAATGCGCTCGCCTGGAGACCCAACATTTGCATTCGATGATTCATTTTTAAGGGCGTAAAAATCCAGAGAGCATGTCCTCCGGAAGGACGTTTAGTCGTATTCCTATACATACGTTAAAAACTCCATACCTGAAAAAGGAGGCCCTTGGATATATTTTCTGATCGTTCTACATTCAATTAATTTTACTAGAAGATGGTGGAAGAAATGGGCCTTGCCTGCAACTTGTCCATTATAGGAAATAAGCATAATTATTTTATCCTTGGTACATCACTGTCGATAATAAGCACATACATGTCCAGCCCCACCATTTTAATAGTATTTAACGCCCGTTTTTACTACTGAGACATCAGAGGCGGTAGACACAGATGAGAGATGAAATGAAATGATAAAATGGGAAAGGAGTAATTTTTTTTAAAGAAAGGAAGCCCCCCAGGCCTAAGTTTAGAGTACCTTCCACATTTCCCATTTATGAAGACTGACGAAACCTTGCAAAAAGCCCCAATTAGGGAGGAAGGTCGTGACAGAAATCGAACCCCTGACTTTCTCTTCACGAATCCGTGTCGTAACAATCTCGCCCATCCGTGGCGTTCCAGTCCCCTTCATGGGCTTTAGAAGAAGAAGTCAGGTGGAAGCACAGCAACAAGGCAACGCATATCCTATCAATATTCTGTTGGTTCCTAAACGTTAGCTGTATATTTATGATGATACAATGCTAAGCTCTTGAAAGTAATAACCGATTATTTCAATTGTTTATATAAAACCTATGTGTATGCTTTTAGTAAAGCAATCTTATATGTGATTTTCCTTTTGCTTTTGCTCGCAAGCGGACCGGGTCCGAATCAGGCAGGTCACAGCAACGCACACTGACAAGTAGGCTATTGCCGCTAATACTGTGGCACTTAGACGTTAGCAGTGTATGTGTTGGCAGTGTTGTATCGCGTTGTTAGCACATACACTGCAATATGCCCTGGGAAGGGTCAATAATTCGTTTCAAGGAGCATATTACTGCAGGGGACTGTGGCGTATGCGTAGAGATGCAAATTGACTCTGTCAAATTGCATGAATTAAGTGACGCTTCCTTCTTCTTTGAGACTTGATAGAAACGAACGTACCACGAATCGGAAGCGTAATCTAATCAAACGATGTCAATTATCAGTCACTTGTTTAAATAGGGTATTGTATAAATCAAACTGGTTATGAAATTGCTTATATGTCTTGGTTTATAACAATATTTAGGTCTTAATTATTCTCCTTTTTAGCTGTTTGAGATAGGAATATGTAGGAATTAAGAACAGAATTAGTCCCCATGTCACGTAAGTAAAGTAACGTAGTTTAGGAAGTTGGCTAGTGCCTTTGTAAATTAATTAGATTTTGCGTCAATACGTTAGGCCGATTAGTGCTTGCTTAGGTTCAGAACTTGAGAAGTTACTGTGTTACTGCTTTTCATTTCCGTGTTTTCCAAAGCTCAAAGGTTTAATACAGAATAAGTATTTTCATATGCTGTAACTTTTCAGAAACGAATCAGCTGCTCAGTGTCGTGCAGAATTTCAAGAACTTACCCGGGGGGGGGGGGGTTCCAGCTAACAGATATACAGTTCGAAAAATATTGCTTAAAAACTACAGTATCAGTGTTGCACAAGAAAATAAGAACGCAGGCGTCTGCGTTAACAGAGAAAAACTTCATTATTTCGCGCTAGATGAGAATGACCACCGCGAAAATCTCTTGCAAAGTTAGCGCAACAAGCTCCACTTTAACACAAATGTCATCCCTACAAGATTACTGAAGTGCATGCTTTGCAGCTCACTGACTTGGGAAGTAGGAATTTCATCTCTTGTGAAAACGGTTAGCAATTCTTCATTGCTTTGCAATCGTGCGGCAGCTGCGCTGTGTGCTCCTGGTTGCCAGCCCAGTTCGAGTGCGGGGAAAACAAACAAATGTCATACATTAAGAGTTCTGTGTACTTTTTATTGGCACATACAGGGTGGTTCAAAAATTACCTGGGAATAGTAATGCATGATAACGCGGACTTGAACGTATTTAAAGAGATAATTTCTATGGCAATTTTATTAACGTCTGAATTCATTTAATGAACAACATTTTCGAAGTGTCTTCCTACTGCTATAAGACATTTATGAAATCTCGCTGTAAATTTTGAGATATTCTTTGACAAAGTTATCGTGTAATTGTATTTTGATTAGGGTACTGTTATTGGTCGATTCTAATACACTGTTATCCATGAGAAACCCCACAGGGTGAAAGTACATGATTCAATGCGGAGACTTTTGTGGCTAGTCCAAACCATCTCCAAAGTAACCGAAATAGTCTAAAGCAAGAATTCCATAACCAAAATCTTCGTGCAATACACGGGCGATGTGGACGGACAACATCCAATAAAAACGGGGCTCCACGCAGAAAAGAAACAAAGGCATTTTTCGCTGGTATGATCATAGTATGTTTCGAACGTCACACACGTTTTCTTGGGGAGGAGGGTAGCAATATGTTGTCAATATACGGCAGTAGAGTTCATTTTCATAAAAATGGCGAAACATTCTTATTACAAAAAAATGTAATAAACAGCACTCTTGCCATTAACCTATATATTTTAACACCTTCATTATCACTTAAAAGTTAAAGGGAAACGCCAAAAGCAGAAAAAATCAATAATTCAAGTCTTGAAATATTTTCTGTATGACATTCTGTGATAGATATCTAACCCGCCATTTCCTGTTTTCCGGTCTACTTCACGCAAATGGCGGATTTGTCGTTTCCTAGAGCATATGATGCGGCGTGGCTGCTTTTGTGATATCTATCTTGATGTTCTGATAATTGAAAGTGCTATGGAACGATTTCTTTCACGAACTTTTATGGAAGGAACTGAACGACTATAAAGTAAAGTGCATATTTAAATGAGAGCAAATTTATTTACATCAGCTTATGTCGAAATAAAATGATAGTATACGCATCTATATTTTTCCATTTGCATTTATCTACACATACGGCGAGGTTTATATTATAGAACATAAGAGTTTTAAGAAAGAATTCTCTTGTGTTTAAATCGATTTTTACTAGAACCACGTATAGGTACCTTTATCATAGCAAAGACATTCTGTTATTTTGTGAAAGTGCAAATGAAAAAAACGTAATTTTGTTTACAAAATAGCATATACCTTGTGTTGAAATACAAGGACTGTTCAATTAAGAATTATCATAATGTTTTTGACAACATATCTTACTTATCCTTATAATTTTTATGATCTTTCTCAAACTGGCCCCAGCTGGATGCAACGCGTCTATCCCAGTGTTTCTACCAGTATTTCATTCAGTATGTTGAAAACCTTTTTTGACAGGTTCTTCAGAATCCCCTCCGCAGCCTTCACCACTTCCTCTGATGATGAAAAATGCCGCTCGCGAAGGCTTTTCTTCAATTTGGAGAAAAAGAAAAGGCCACACGGGGCTAAATCTGGCCTATAGAGAGGGTGAGGAACACACTTCACATTGGTTTTATTGAATAATGAGCAACAACATTTGGGATTTGCGGCCGTTCATTATCGTGGTGCCGTATCCAGCTTGTAGCACGGAAATGTGGCCTTTTGCAAGTATGTGGTATACAGTCTATCAGAATTTTCAGGAGATCTCTGTAGTATTAGTTGTGTGTACCATTCCTTGAATATAAAAAATGAGATGACCATAATTTTCCCATCAGAAGCAATCATTAGGCTTTTTTTTTAATTGCTACGTGCTCTCTTCAATTACCATTATATGGGTGACACCTAGTGAAATTTTCAGAGTTTCTGAAAGTTGCTTTAATTTTATTCGACAATCCTACTTCAAAATGACAGAACACAAACTGTAGCGCAGGGTGCATCTTCTTTTGAAACTGATTGGCTACCATCTTCCAGCTGTACTATGGGAAACAAACTCTTCCTTGGCCACCTGAAACATTACGCAAGCTCCAGCTGAATATTTTTTTTGAGACTGAAGTCGAATTTCAGAGTACTTTATTCTTCGTTGCTTATTTTGCTGAGAGATAAAGTGTCAACAATGAAAATAATACCGTTGGTAATTAAGTATTTATGTAACAAAATATTGTAAAGTTAAATTTTAGCAGAAGAAAGTATTGCTGTAAAAATTATAATTCTTTATTGAACAGCCCTCATTTAATGAATCAGAATTGGATTATGTAAAATATTTATTAAAATGACAAACTTTAAAGGATTTATTTAATCTTGCCTTTTATAGAGCGTATTGGCTTTTAAATCTCATCTCATTTGCTTTTAAGTCTCACTCAGTGATAGGAAAGTCAGAAATCGCAGGAATCAAGATGGGCTGGGTGATGCAATGCTAAAGCAAAATAATATTAAAATAAGGAGATGAATTTTCATTCGCGGTTACGGATTGAGACAGCCATATGGACTTGCTCACTAAGCAGCGACTTTTGCCCATGTGCTGTAAATTTTCTTCTAATTTGGCTATAAAGCTACAGTTTGGATACGCGGTGGGTTTTCGAGGAATCCAAAATGACTAGCATATCCGTTGTGTTCAAATGATAGGAAATCAAAATAATTACCTGGAATATTTTCGTTAAGTGTTTAGAATATTGTACAGTATTATATATAAAACCGTATTCGTTTTTTTTTTTTTTTTTTTTTTTTTTATTTCAGGCATGCCATAAAACAGAAAAGTACACTTAAAACAGGGACAAAGTTGTAGCATCAGCATCAGCACCCATCCAATACGTTGTAGCATCATCTTTGATAACAGCCTCAATTTTCCTGAGAACTGATGCACACAAAACCTGGATGGTGGGCAGTGGGATCGTATATCATTTCTCAAAAAGAAACTGCTCCAATTGGTTGTGATTACTTGAGGACCCTAACGGGACTTAGTTATGCAATACAGATCACAATGTCTCAATAGTATTTAAATCAGGCTATTGTGAAGGCCAAGGAAAGTGTGTAATTTCATCCTCGTTCTGTTCAAGCCAATCTTAGGCATTCCAGCTGTATAAATGGAGGCATTATCATCTTAGAAGTTAGCACTCCCTGATGGGATCAGGTCACCTGAAATATTTGCTTATACCCACTGAACCACAGTGTAAAAATTTATTTGTCGGATCACATTTCATGTTTCTTTGATCGGTAGTGAGGTTTAACATCACGAATGTCTCCATTTTGCATTCTCTTGCGTTAAAGAGATATGGCATTAGCAGTCTGCCTGAATATTTAGTTTATGCAGTTACCTATGCACTGTTTTAGTTAAGACTGCGTTCTTCAGGCTGCAGTGGCTGTGATGTTCTTCTGAAGCAACAATCCTCCTTTATGCTCTTCTGTCCCTTCTAAAAGTTTTCCCATGATTTGTATGTTGTTACGACGGTAGATACTGTAGTTCTACATGGCACTTACTAACTTTGCGACCATTGTAATGGAAGCACCAACCAATAGAGCACTAACAATGGAGGTATGCTGCATCTGACATAATCGACGCAAAATGACGATGATCATAAACTTGCTGATGACTCCGAACGATAGCATCAGGGTCATAGTACAAGGAGAAACAAAAGGCGCGCTCAGTGCGCGACAGTTCAGTTAGAGAAAATATCATGCTTCTAGCAAGGAGCTCATGTTATTTTGTTCAGCTCCTGTACATGATTCAATGGTTTTTACTATAACGTTTCAATCTGATAAAGAGGTGTATTTATTTTTGTAATATAGGTACACAAGACAACAACTTTAAATCATTGCAAAGACAAAGAGAGGTAACAAAAAGAATTCCAAAGATAAATATTTTGACCTATTCCGTTATATGAAAGAAAAATTAATAAATATACACAAAAAAACTTAAGTGTGTTGTTATTAAACGATAGCTTAGACGTCAAGAGATGCACAGTGCGATATTTCTTAATCACACACGTTCCAGTATTGTATTCTGTTTTACTTTTGCTACACACACGTGAATAACAACAAAAACCCTTTGACCCTCTACTGACACGAGCACACTCAATGTGATGCTTGCGGCACTGGATAGCACAAAAGTAGGTCAGCTCCTTGCATCGCTAATGGCAATAGTAGCGTTATTACTTCCTTGCTAATCTCGCAGCGCACAGCAGAATAATGAAATAATACACATGCATATGCAGCAATAATATGAAGTTAGTTATTGCGTAGTTTAGGTGATTACAGTAGAATAACATTGACTCTTTATTAACCATGGCTCGAAAGTTCTACTTGATGCACCGTTTGTTGCTCTTACATAGATTATGTTGTCTGTTACAAATTTTCATTATTTTCTGTGGCTCTTGGGGATATGAGGATTATCTTTAAAGAGTTTACATTATTGAAATATGTCATTACTGTTTCCGCAATAATTGACATTTGTTATTGTGAAAACAGTTGCGGCTTAGAAAATGACCGAGTAGTTTGTTTACAGCAAGGTATTTAACAAAAAAAAAAAAAAAAAAAGTTTGACTTGTGTAATGATTTCACAGACGAACTGCAAAATTCGTATACAACATCGTAACAAGTGACGAAATATATTCCTATGAACCGGAAACTAAGCATCAAACCACTGTTTGGGTGTTCCAAGATGAACGGAATCCCATAAATGTAATTTGTCCCCGAAGCACTTCCAAGAAAATGATCGTTTCTTTCTTTGGTTGTACTGAACTTTTCGCAACCATTCCTTTAGAGGATCGGAGAACAGTTAATGCCGAATGATTTACCACAATTTGTTTGCCAGAAGTCATCGACGTAATCAGGAAAAACAACTGAAAATGTAGCATCATTCTTCATCATGACAATCTCATACAGCAAGTCAAACAAAGGAGAAAAACATTGAATTAATGTCTCGTTGTCTGTATTCACCTGATTTATAGCCTAACGACTTCTTTTTGTTTCCAAAGGTGAAACAAAAAATGCGTAGAGAGCTACTTTCATCGTGTCAAGAAGCTATTGCAGCCTTTATAAGCCATGTTTTTGAGATATCAACTTCAGAGTGGAAAAAATGTTTCGAGAATTGGTTTGAACTCGTGTAAAAGTGTATAAATGTTAAAAGCGAATGTTTTGAATGCAATAAAACATGTTCCAAAATATTTTTTTATCTTGGGTAAAAACTTAAAAGGTAACCCTCGTATAGGAGAAATTGGTGCGTATTACATTATTGTAAAAATTTGTAGGAGTTTCAAAAGTTAACAGAAAATTGAGCATTTTCAGATATATATTAGAGATGTAAATGATAAGAATTTTTTCTGTATAATCACTCCCTCTTCAAAATACCTTTCACATTTTTATTCCACCAGGGAAAAAAACAATACTTCTGCTTATTGCTAGGAATGCATCTCTTCTTTTACCCCATTATCACTCCGAAATCTTTCTCTTCTTAAAGCGTCCTTCAGTACTGCACACGCCTTATAGCCTAAGTGAACAAGATTAAGTTTTTTGAAAAATTTAAAATCTTAAGTTTCAGAGTTGATGCGGCTGTGTGAGTGCACGTGTTACCATAAGGGGGGAAAAAACTCTTTTGACAAAAATCCCGTCTAACTGGATTTTCCTGATAGTACTCTAAGGTTGGTTCTTTCATGTCCCAGAAGAGTGTCAACATCTTTCTACCTCATTGAGAATTGAACTTCATCTTGGCTGCAGAAGATGGTGCTGCTATTCTTCAGACAGCCCCATGCTTAGAAGTGCTCGTGATACGCCCAAGTTTGGTTCCGTGACAATACATGCCAAAAGTTCTTCTTCGTCGTTAATTCTTTGAAATTCGAATACGAATCTCTTGTGCTCAATCCCTGGATACTTGAGGGGATGCTGATATCCATTCCATTCTAAAGAATCTGGTCCGTTTTCACGAATAAAGGGCGAGCCATAATCTACCTTATCATCAGTTTTATTTTTTCATTTTAATATCGAAGAACATCTCAAATGAAACGTTGTAATCTTATTACAGTTGTGATTCAACGCACGATTCAAACTACTGACATCATCCTGTAATGTAGACTGTTCCGTCTTGATTTGTCCGCCCTTCTGAAACTGAGTTTGCAGGCAAGAAATGGTGGCGGAGTAAGAGGGATTAATGTACAAATAACACTGGCGAGGACCACCACCTCTTGTAGACAGAGACAGAAAATTACAGTCTTCTCACTTTGCAGTAATAGTTAATAGCTATGTAACTGAAAAATACCTTCTGCACCATCTGTTTGAGTATTTTATGCCTCTAGAAGCTTATTTGTGTAAAATCTTGTTCTTTTTTGTGAAAAAAAATAAGGTGAATAACGTATTTTATAATGTATTAGAGCTTAAAGAAATACAAATGTATAATTGTAAAGAAAATTTGTACACAAAACGAATAGTGTTAATGGGCTACTAAGATTATTCTTTTCTTCATGGTGATATGAAGAAAAGTTAGAAATAAAGATATTTGGACCCTTTAAAGGTAATGTTATATTTACATTGTACAATCTTAACTCGAGTAGTACGGTTTTCTTTGCCATACATAAGTATATATATTAAGAATAGGTATGTAGTCGTGTGGGGTTTAACAATCTCGCTCACTTGTTTAGAAAACCTGTAATTCGCTAAGTCACATCGTAAATTTATTTAATCACAGGTTACCAAATAAAGTCACAATTATTACACATCTGATCTTAATTTCTTTCACATATTCTTGAACTGGTTCCTCCGAGCGGGAGATGTGGCACCAATATATCCGACCTGCTTGCGAATCGCTCTGAAATGACTAGTTGCTAGCGTTCGCCATATTTCCAATCATGTCAAAGCACAAGATTTTTGTTTCCAGGAATTTATAAGTAACGGAAAATTAACTGCCACTTCTAAGTAACGAACCATTTCCCCAATAACAAGCTACAGTTAAACACTGCATATGCTGCACTCTGAATAAGAGCACCGTATCATCTTCTGGGTAATGTCAACATCTCTAAGGATGTGCCTTCCCTGCCTCTTCCCGGGAGTTTGAAATCCTTGTGCTTTTCGTTTCATGAAATAATGTCAATTTTCTGTTACTTTTTGAAGCCTGAAAACATGCAGAACTTTTTTCATGGGCTATAGATAGTGACTAGTGTTCAGAATGCAAACTTCAAATATTGTGTCCCAATATTAGCTCTTTAAAGAGTGTTATATTGTTTAGGATGCAGAAACAGTTAACAGTGATTGTTATAAAGAAATTGATAAAGCTCCAACCCATGACAAAAAAATAAAATTAAAGATGGCTATTTATAAAATATTTGGACACGCTCAACAGGAAGAAGCTCTCAGCACCAAAGATTGATTATTCGTGTGAACAGCAGAACTCAATCGATCTAAATGTAAAGGGCGATTTTCTACATCGAAGAAAGAAGTAATGAATATAAGAAAATACCAAATAAATGTCTTTAAAATATATTTGTTGCGTTAGTATAGCCTTAAACATACTGTATTCCAATTTATCTAAACTTTATTATAATTTCACATCACAAACGCTAAGAATGTAAACCTAAACTCTATGGCATCGGGACAGTCCTTAGGGCAACTAGTTATTGTTTAATGCATCATTTTGATCATCTTGGAAAAAAAGTGCTTTCTCAGTGTATCTGTGTTTTACTGAACTTCTTTTTTCATTCCTTTCTAAGGATTTCACTGTCACTTTACGTTAAGTACTTCCTCTAAACTTGTGCTGAAAAAACATCGCTCCATTTTGGTAACAAGTAAGTTATCAAGGATGTTTCCTTTCGTGAAATTTTGATAACCTCCATCCAATGGGATTG